>OZ014524.1:217790473-219172973 GCA_963966055.1 Lathyrus aphaca
CCCAATCATGTTTTTCAAGCCAAGGGACCTTCTTAAGGTCAAAGAAGGGCTTTGGTGATCTCAAAGATCAAGAATCAAGGGGTTATGAAGAATTTTCCATTTTTGGCAAGTCACTTGTAATGAAAGTTACTATTTTTGGCAAGTTTGTTCCCTAATCTTCAAAGGTTTCTTTCATGACCAAGATGACCTCAAATTATTTTTCCTCAAACATGAACATTGTAAGACATTATTTCCCCTTTCCAAAAATTCCAAGAACTTGTTCATAGTATGTGTGGTTTGAAAATTATGGCCTTTTGAAGTTGATGAATTTTTAGGGTTTACCATTTTTTTTCAAGATTACACCAAATGCAAAAAGGCTCATAATGCATTTCTAAGGCTTTTAACATATCCATACGGGTCATTATGGTCAAGTTAAATTTATGACAAGTGATTTTGCCTAAGGAATTCATGGAAATCGTGGCTAGGTGCAAGGAAATTTCACTACTTTCATTTTTACATAAGGGTTCAAAATCAAAAGACCAAAGCTTGTTGAGTCATGAGATTGATCCAAGGGTGGTAAACAAAGAGAAATGAGGCCAAACACGCACCTGATGAGGGGAATGCACGCACAAATCACTCCATGTGAAAGTTCATGCAAAATTTCATTTTACTCCCTATCACACTTCTCATGCCTCCATTCACACTAAAACCCTAATCAGCTTACAAAACACACCATATAAAGGAGCCATGCACGAATTTTGCAGGACCTCTCTCTCTGATTTCACCATTCTCAACTTTCTTGAATTTTTACCATTTCCTTCGAATCTCTCATTCTACATACACATTGTTCATTCTCTTCACATATTCATGATCTTTGAAGCATAAGGAACACAAATACACCATCAATTTAAGCTGAAACCAAAGATTTCATACATTGCAAGTTTGGTGCAATTGCATTCAGATTCCAAGATCTAGAGAGTTTCAAGCTCTCTCTTGCATTTATTTTGCAAGGAGAGGATAAAAGGCATTGCTCTGTATCATTTGGAGTCTTCTCTTGGCCTATTTCAAGTTCTAAAATTCTCAGGTAACTCCAAAATTCATAGATCTAGAATTGAAATTACTTGCGTGCATTGTGATCTACATGCTTTGTTGATGATTATGATATTCTTTGTTTTGAAATGAGTGGATATTGAGCTTGTATTGTTGAATTAAAGTTTGAAGTATGAAAATGGTTTAGCTCAATCTGCCTTATTCTTGGAGTTTTTGTGAATTTTGTTAATGGATTCATGATCAGCGTGATTAGATGAGTGGATCTGGAGGTTTGTTTTAACTTTCTATGAATGTTTGTTCTTGAGTATGAGTTTTTCGTTGACCGGAGCTAGGGCTCCGTCACCGGATTCTGGATTTTGAATTAGCAGGTTGAAGGAAGGTGATGCAATCCTCACCTTTTGTTTTTTGAAATGAACGACAAGATGCTTGCCAACGTATTAAAATTACATTGTCTCTCTCACATGCCTTGCCTTTATATTTTGTTTCTGAATAATGCATGTTGTTTTCCAGTCCATAGTATCTATTGTGCACGCGCGTGTTGGAGTGTTTGATTTGTTCGACTTTGCCTAATGCATTGACTTCATATGGTGAGCGCATGATTGATCCACTGCTGGTTATTTTTCCTGATTTTTCTGAATTTCCTTATTCAACTTTGTGTGGTGCGCTGAAGGGCCTTGGGTCTTCACTGCTATTTACGCCCCTTGTATGCAGGCCCATGCCATATGAACTGAGAAATGTTGTTGGATACACCTCTCTCCTATTTGTTTCATTTTATTTTATTTTATTTTTCTTATTTCGTTTTTAATATTTAAAAATAGTTAGAACTATCTAAAAATCACCAAAAAAATCATGTTAATAAATTTTAGTTTTATTTAATTTTGTGAAATTTTATTTTCCATTTATTTTAATTTCTCATGTTTGAATTAATTGTTGATTTTAATTTCTTTATTTTAAATCCTTCAATGCATGCTTTGACTTGTTGATTTTTTGTCTTGAACATGAAAATAGATATGAAATTGGTTCTTTTTGCTTCTGATTCTTAATGGGTTGAAGTTCATTTGAGATTTATTTCATGATTTTTATATATTGTTTGCTTCCTTTTTGTGTAGTTGCTTTGTGATGAAATTTCAAAAACCCTATTTGATCTTTATGCATCCCATTGACCTAGTTTGCTTCTGATTTTGGTCATATCCTTTTGGCATGATGATTTTATATGATTGAGGAGCCTTTGTGATTATTTGTGGAATTTTTGAGTAGGTTTTCCATTTAATGTGATTTTTTATGTTTGCTTGCCCTAGTTTGAAGTTATTCTTGACGTATGCTTGCTTATTAGGTTAGGAGGGCACTTGTGCCAACTCCTATAGGTTTTTTTGAGGTCTTATAACATGTGAATACATCCCTGGTCCTTGTATGTTGATTATTCCTTGATTTTCTTTGAGTTACTTGTTCTTGAAGTCTCACACTTGTAAGCATGCCCACATCACTTCTTATGTTCATATGCTTCTTATGTTTGACCTTAGTTGAACTTGTAGGCTTTATTCTATGTTTCCTTTTGTTGTTTAGGCACATTCTTACTATATTAGGGTTCTGGTCTTGAGTTGTATGGTGCTTGGTTAACTTGTTTACTTTCTTTTCATCTCATGTATGCTTATTTCTTCATGGTACTTTGTAATGCTTTGTAATGACTTGTTTGCCTTAGTTCTTTCATGGTGTTGTTTTTGTGACCTTAACATGTGAATTGAGTGTCTTGATTCTGATTATAGGGATTTGATATTGTCGTTTGCTTGTTTGTATCTCATTTGGTTTTAATTGTTTCACCTTGTTATTTGAGTGTGTTCTAACCCCTTCTTGTAAGTGCACATGGTAAGTGACGTTTGGATGCTATCCACATTTCAAATCTTTACCTCATCTCTTTATTGTTTTTCTTGATTGTCTTTGTGATGTGCTTTATGCCATCTTGTGTACAACTTATTTTCTCCCCTTTTAGAAACAACTTATCTTCTTTAGAGAAGTAAGTGGTCTTCTAGCTTCTTTTGCATCCTTTCTTTTTCTCATTCTCTTCCTCTTTCCTTCTTCTTCATTAGGATAGAATTCAAACCTCACTAACCTAGGTCCATCTATGCATGATAATACTAGGATTAGTCTTTCCCCTTAGTCTTTTTTACCTTTAAGTTCCTTTGTGGTTCTCTCTCTTCTCATCTTCACACAAAAATCTAAAAAACATCTAATAATAGCTGAGGTGACCTTCGCTTTGTCATCCTCTCAAAGAAAATCATAAAAAACATTTCTTCATTTTAATTCACAAAAACACTTAATAATATCATACAAGTTAGTGAATTCAAACCCTAATCTTAGGAAACAAGCTTAAGGATCTTCTTCATTCTTGGTGGACTTGTTACTCATTCTATTTTGGGATGTGGTAATAAGGACACATTCCTTAGAAAAGGATTTGCCTTCACTTCCTTGTGCCACACTCCATAAAAAGCTCCTAAAAACACAAACAAAGAATAAGCGTCTCTCCTTCGGGAACTTCTTTTCTCATCTCACTCACTCTCAACTTAAGAACTTGCTCTTACTTGTCATTTTGCAAGATGGTTACGCACTCGTCGTTCGAGCCTGCAACACCTAAGCATTGACATAAGAAGTCAAGCCTTAACACACAAGAAATATTTTCCACCCCTAGTTAGGGGAACTACGACGAATCTGATCCTCATGTCCAGATGAGGTACGTAGGCAGTGGGGTAGGCCCGTTCGAGCACTCTTTTATTTTCCCTACATTTTCCCCCTTTTTCTTTTCTTTTTTCCAGATCCAGTTTTTAGTTCTTTTGTAGCAGCTTCATTTCTTCACCCTTTGAGACAATTTCTTTGCAAGCGTGGATCTCGTCTTGCACGGCGGACGATCTGGGGTTCTAATACCTTCCCAGGTTGTAACCGACTCCCGAACCCAGTTTTGTTTGGTTCACCGGACCTTTGTCCTTCCTTTCTTTTCTCCGGTTTGTGCAGCATTATCATTCCCCTCCCTTCGGGATAAAAATGCATGGCTGACAACTCTACCCTTTTCCGCGCCACTTTCGCGTTTGTACCAGGATGGAAATCCAGGGAGCGACAGCTGGCTACTCTGCTGGGGATCGAACCCAGAATCTATGGTTCCCTTGAGAGTCTCTCCTAGCGCTTGTTTGTTTTTGTTTTATTGGGTGTTGATTGTTTGTTGCTGTGTGTATATTTTACTGTGGTTTTATTTACAGTTATTTAAAGCTTTATTTGCTGCTTTTAGCATTTTATTTTCATGAATTATATATATTACTGGACTGTCTGGATTGGTTGTATGTTTGGTGGGTTGGGGGTTACTTGTGATTTTTGAGACGAGGCTAGCCAAATACCCCGCTTGAGTGCACCATAGGACTTAGCATGGACAATCACTTTGGCCCCATGGTTTCTTGTCATTGGGGTATTAATGCATTCACACCCAAATTCGTGACCGTCTTGGAAGTGTCTTGATATAGGGATCTTCCCTACTTCATTATACAACCTTGATAGTTATGTGCGGCTGGGGACCGATCATTGAGAACCTTGTGGAAACATCCCTCTCCAGTGGTGACATTGGCAGACCACATTTTGTGGAAAACCCATTCGCACCCGAGGGTCCATTTGAAACTCATATAGGATGGCCTGGTTCTCTTATAGGAACTCAGTCAAGGCATCTGGTCATATGACGACAATATTGTTTCCTACGGGCTGAATGTACTATTGTTTCTCGATTTCAGTGCTTGAAGCTGAGGACTTATAAAGGATGCTTGTTTTTCTCGGACTCACACTGAGACCTCCCTGAGTAGTACATAATGCTTAACCAATTCCCTGGTTTGGTCATGAGAAATTCCTCGGAGATGGTGAACGTATTATTGCTATTCGACTTTGAGAGTCTGTGATGTTTGACCCGGAGGACTCCCGTGAGAATGAAAGGGGTTTACAGGTTTGCAGGAACCCTTGACCTCATCATACCCTTGCTATTAGTGTGATCCTATATTTTGATCCGGTTATTATGGTTCTGGAGTTCCTTATCTTTGGTTCTGAGTTCTTATCTGAGAGTTATTATTCAGAGAGATTGTGGCTTCAGACACTTGGCTCAGTATCCTGTATCCAGACAGACACTAGTTCCCAATCATGTGCCAGTTGCATCCATGACATCATAGCATCCCAGCATACAGGTTTAGTTATTTCCAGGGACCCCATATCTGAATCATGCTGTTGAATTTTTCTTGTGTATCAAAATATGAAGTAAAATAGACCGGGTCCTGGGAAATAACCGAACATGGCATTTGCATACATCCTTGCATATGTAACAGGTATTCAGAGACATTCTTATCCTAACTTGGTCTTTCTTCAGAATGGCTAGCGTGAATCAGAATTCCCAGGGTACAAACTTGGAACGACTCTGGGCGGAGGTAGCTGAAGTGAAGACCCAGATGGTGAAATTTAGGGCAGAGGTACATGCTTTATCACATGGCCAGAGGTTCTTGAAAGAAGAGGTTGGCGTGATGAAAACTCATATGAAGCTGTTGACAAGGATCATGAATGCCTTGCTGAAGAAATAAAATGGTCAGATGTCTATTTCTCCACCAGAAGGTCTCATTTCTCCCATCTATTTGGTATTTCCACTGAACCAATAGTTGTCCGGTGGACTTTCTCCATAGTTTGAGCTTCCTCATCAGCAATCACCACTTGGTAACCCAGAAGAGCTCAAAAAAGAAGTGAATCATTCCTTGCCTGATTCAAATGAGGTGAATGATCATATGTCAGTTGTTGCCAAAGAAGTGAGCACTTTCTTTCCGTATCAAGGACCTTCCTCAGCTCCTACACCTTGGTTTCCCAAAGAAGGATTTCAACACATGTCGGGTGTATCTCCTCCAGTTGCAGCAACCCGTTCTCGACAGAAGTAAGAGATGGTTATTGATCCCGTACCCATGTCTTATGTTGAGTTGTGCCCACAACTGCTCAAAATGGGATTGATTGAATGTCGTGAATTATCTCCTCCTGCTGGTGAACTTACCCAAGGTTGGAATCCATATGCTTATTGTGTTTTTCACTCCGGAGCTCAAGGACATGATGTCAATGATTGCATGGCATTCATGAATCAAGTGCAAGACTTGGTTGATGAAGGAGTAATTAACTTTAAGCCAATTGATTTGAAAGTGTCACAAGTGAATACTGAATAGGTGGTCAAGTTTCATTCTTTTGGAGTTATCACTCAGGCTGAGTCTTCTAAGAGACTACAACAACAATCTTCTTTCGCTCCTCGTCCAAATCTGGGTAAGAAAGTGGAGTGGCCTGTTAGGCGCTCAAAGCAACCTCAGCAACAAACTGCTCAACCACAATGAAAGCCTTATCCACAGAGAGGTTAACAAGTTGATTTTATTCTTAATCTCATTTCAATAACCTACACTTCCATGTTGCAACAATTGCTGAGGTTTGACCTGATCAAGTTGCAGACTTTGACACCACCAGTAGGGAATCCTCCAAAGGGATACGATGAAAATGCGCGTTGCGAGTTTCACTCAGGTGCGCCGGGGCATGCAACAGAAGAATGCAGGGCTTTACAATAGAATGTTCAAGATCTGATCGACTTGAAGGTCATCACACCAGATGGTCAACTAGGGAGGCAAAGACTTCTGGACTAGAATTGATGCTTGTAGGCTTTAGCTCTTTCATATATCTGGTAACCCTCAGTCTTGTTGAGGGAATCTTTGTTGTTATACTTATTCGTGTTGTTTTTCAGTAACTTGTATGACTTTGCTCTTGTGAGCCTTTCCTTGTTATGTGCTTGGATTTCTTAGGCAGTGGTTTCCTTATTCATGCACCGACACTTGGTCACTGGGTGATTTTTATACTGAATCTTGTTTCAGGGTTTCTTTTGAGAGTGTTCTCTCATTGGCTGTGTTTCTGAGCATTTTCATAGCATAACATCTTGCATACCATATCATTCTACCTTTGTTTTTCAGGTACCCAAGCAGTTTCTCATCTCTGTTTCATTTCAGACAACAGTGTTAGCAAAGTGGGACCAGAATGGAAGATCAGGGACAAGCTAAGCTCATAGAATTGAAGACTCGTATGGAGCAATTTATGAACCTAATGACGGGGATGGCTTAGAGGCAATAACAATTAAGGTTGATGGTCAAGCGGCCAGAAAATGAGATTCCTGAAGATGGAAATCAGAGAAATCATAATGGAGCTCCGGGCGGAGACAATGACTGTAATGTTGGTTACATGGATGATCAAGAAGACCAGTTCACTTTGATTGGTGATGAGATGGATCAACCAAATACTGCTATGGATCATCATTTTGACGAGCTTGCTGAGAAAATAAAGGTCATTAAATCTCAGAATACTCTAGGTTTTGATGTTGCGGATTTGGGGTTAGTTCCTGGAGTGAAAGTTCCTCACAAATTCAAGCCTCCTACTTTTGAAAAGTACAACGACAATGTTTGTTCGAAAACTCAAATCCAGTATTACTTCGAGAAGATTTTTGCTCACACGGATGATGAGAAGTTATGGATGTTTTACTTCCAGGATAGTCTATCTGGGGCATCTTTGGACTGGTATATGGGTCTGAACAAGACTGTTGTTAAAATCTGGAAGGACTTGGCTGAAGCTTTTGTGAAACAATACCAGTTTAATATTGACATGGCGCCTAACCGCATCTAACTCCAGAGTTTTTCTCAGAGGAAGTCTGAAAGTTTCAAAGAGTATGCTCAGAGATGGAGAGAGATGGCCGCCCGAGTGCAACCTCCACTGCTCGAGAGGGACACGACTGACATATTCATGAGCACTTTGCAGGGTGTGTTTCTGGATCGTTTAGTTGATTGTCCATCTACTGGATTTGTTGATATTGTGATCGCCGGTGAGCGAGTTGAGAGTTTGCTAAAGCTCGAAAATATTCAAGACTACAGTGCGTCAGGTTCAGGCACCAAGAAGCCCTTCGCCAATGGTCAGAGCAAGAATGAAGGGGAAGTTGGGGAAACATCTCATCAACATGGAAAAGGTAGAGGATATCATCCACGTCATCAGCAGGCAGCTTTTGTGGCTACGACCTCGAATAATCAGCCTACGCGTCAGGCACGACAAAGGAATCCCCAACAGGGTCAACGTCAGCAAAGGAGAAAATCGGTTCTTGAACCTTTACCAATGTCTTATACCGATGTACTTCAGCATCTGCTTCAACTAAAGTTGATTGAGCTTCGCAAGCTGTCCCCACCTCCTTATCCATTTCCAGAGGGATGGGATGCCAATGCCCATTGTGATTTCCATTCTGGGGCGTCGGGACACCATATTGATGGGTGTAAAGCTTTTCATCGTAAGGTACAAGATTTGATTGATTCAAAAGCTGTCAATTTCGCTCCGCACAGATGAAGAAGGAGGCTTTGTCTTGATGAGAGTTTGTCAGAAAAGAACTAAAACAATAAATCCGGAAGTATCAGTAATGGAAGTCAGTGGTTTTCTTCATTGCATTTTCATCCTTATTTAGAGGAACTACGTTGCTATGATTCTTCATTGGTTATGGGTCAATGTAGATACGTATGCAGAAGATCGTCGGGTCTTTGCGAGCAACCTTATGTGACAATTTCATTTCAGTGTCACTCTTTTATTCTGACGTCTCGTGTCAATGTTTGAACGTTTAAGGCTTAAGGTTAGAATAATTGGGAATGAAGTATGGTTCTGGGCACATGGCCATTTGATTGAAGACTACAAATCCCATCAGGAAAAGGCGGCTGACTACTGAACGTATTCAAGATCAACAGGTCCCGACGAAGTTAAGTCTCCTCAACAATGGCATTGCTCAGTTTCTTTACTGCATTTTCATGTGTAGCTTTTATATGCTTGTTTGAACATTTGTATGCATGCATGAATTTTGTTTGTTCTTGATTGATTATTAATGAAATGTACATGTTTTTCTTGAAGTAATTCATTCATATTTTACTTATAATTTTGTGTGTGAATTACGATACCAACCGTTGTTCTTAAACTCTGTGATGGAGGATGACGAAATGAAAACGCAAAAATCTCCAATTGTGTGCTCTTGAATAAGACCCTGTTGACGATGTACAAGATTTGTTTCAAATCCCAAACATCGGAGATATAAGGGAGATAAACCCTCATTAACCCCTTTGAGCCTTGGAAAAAGAGTTTATTTTTGCACGGAAAAAAAACCTCACATTTAACCCGGGGCAGGGTAGACGTCAGCTAGTTGGACCAAGCATTCAGGCTTTCACAAAGGAGTGTGGGAAGATCCATTGCTTTTCCTTCCGGCACAACAAGAGGTTCAATGGTTATACCAAATCAGGAGGTCCAAAGACCAAAAATCACAATGGTTATCCCTCATCAACTGAAAAGTGAGACAGTCACAACCCTTATAAAACAATCAAGACAAACAGTGTTGCACGATTTGTTCAAAGAAAAAGAAAGAAAAAAAGAAATTAAAAGCCCGCTAATTCGAAACTTGAAAACAAGCGACTTAGGCAAAAGTTAGGGCATCCCACTGGACTTCGCAATCACAGATTTAAAAGAAATCAGTCCAGGCAAAAGTTAAGGATAAGCAAAAGAATGCGAAAAAGATTACATAAGAAAGATCCTCAAGTAAAAGCAAGTCGTGTGACACAGACACAAAAGACAATAGGGGTGACTTTTACTCCAACAACCTCAGTAGTGCTTAAGCTGTTAGTAGCAATGGTTCCTCAGCCATCGCGAAACCCTTAGGAAAGGTGAGCGTTTGTGAAAACTAGCTGAACATAGGAATGGAAGAACATCACGAAGGGGGTGGGCACAAATAAACTTCGAGCCTATATCCTATGTTTCTGTAACCGTGAAACATGCCACGATACAACCCTTGAATGTCCTAATTGAAACAGGGTTAATTCGAGATCATGCTACCACGAGGCAACGTTCCTGACTCCTATGAGTTGTGCTAAAAGATCTTTGTTGGTATTGCATGTGTATGCTCTAATTCAAAAAATCAGTGTTATATCTCAACCAGTGATTATATCACAAAGGTTTGCGACATCTTTTGCAATTAGAACTTCAAGATTAACATGTGTGTTGCATTAGAATTTTCATTCTCAGAATAAAACATTTTCTGCTTGCATACATTTATTTGGCATCAAAGACGTTCACAAGAGGAATTTCAGTCCAGAAACTTAAATCTTGCCAGGTTGAAGAGTTTGAAACTTCTAAAGGATAATTAGGTCGAAGTGCACTCTTTCCGAGAAACTCATTGAGATAAAGATTCTTCTAACCAGTTGAGTTAGATGCAGCCAATTCGCAACAACCATGTTGAGCAATCTCTCACAGTTCAGCCAAGTTGGGGAAATTATCAGAGTACAGTTAATCAGAGGAAGCTACTTTAAGGCTCATACTAGGTCATGTCACTCCCAAGAATAGATGAAGTTAGTCTCTGCATGCCATTATTCAGCTTATCCTTGATACAGGATACTGGAGTAGAATATCTCACGATGATGTAGGACCTGGCGTGAGTCTTCTTCAATCAGATCCCTTTGTAGACCAGGAGGTCTGGGGAAGTTATCTCAAGATTCAGTGAATCTCTCCAAGAGTTTGAAGACGTCGGGGCATTTAGGATGCTAGGTCTTCTGTAAAATCCTTTTGAATTGTTACTTGAACAATCAGCTAGCACAGGAAGAAAGATGTTACCAGACAATATTTCCAAGCAGGGTGTTCTCCCCAGCAAGAGATACTTTACAATTTCTACTTCCAACAGGAAGATGATCCATAACATCCTCCGTAACGTGCAAGAAAGAACTTTCCCCACCTGATTCAGAGTCGGCAATGTCCCCATCAGAACATCAAGTAAGTTGAACAATTCTCACCTCCGAGCGGAGTCTTTATATCAAAGTGGATTATTCCCAGCAAGCAGCTGAATGCCTAATTCCCCATAGAGTTGTAGTTGACAGAAATTTTTCCCTATCAAAGGTTATTTGACCAAACGTATCCCCAGCCGTGTGGGATGATCGTCATTTCCCTGCAGAGTTTCATGATTGGGACGCAACTATCATTGAAATATCCCCAGTGAGGTCACCAATTTATTTTTGGCCAGTGTGACAAAGTAATGCAAACATTTGTTCACATTTTATTCCTCAGCCAAGTATTGTCAGGATATCTTGGTCATTTCCTCAGTAGAATGTTGGTCAGAATGTTCTCATACCCAGCGAAGTTACAAATGGTATTCTCCCTTACAGAGTTGTTACTCTCTTCTCAAATCAACTAATCTTGTATTGATCACTTTGTCCCGTGTCAACGGACCTATTTTGGATGGATCGCTCGATGCCATTTCCTTATCAGATCGCTTGATCTTATTTGAGTTGTAAATTGCTTGATATTACTCCTCTGTGTTTGAGTCGTAAATCGCTTGATGTTACGTTCTCGTTTTCCTAGTTATGGATCGCTCGATACCATTTCCTTATCAGATCGCTTGATCTTATTTAAGTTGTAAATCGCTTGATATTACTCCTCTGTGTTTGGGTCGTAAATCACTTGATATTACATTCTCATTTTCCTGGTTATGGATCACTCGATACCATTTCTTTAGCAGATCGCTTGATCTTATCCGAGTTTGTAAATCACTTGATGTTACTCCTCGTTGTTTGAGCTATGCTCATTTTTCCTGGTTATGGATCGCTCGATACCATTTTCTTATCAGATCACTTGATTTTGTTTGAGTTGTAAATCGCTTGATATTACTCCTCTTTATTTGAGTTGTAAATCGCTTTATATTACTCCTCTGTGTTTGAGTCGTAAATCGCTTGATGTTACGTTCTCATTTCCTGGTTATGGATTGCTCGATACCATTTCCTTAGCAGATCGCTTGATCTTATCCGAGTTTGTAAATCGCTTGATGTTACTCCCCGTTGTTTGAGTTATGCTCATTTTTCCTGGTTATGGTTCGCTCGATACCATTTCCCTGGAAGATTGCTTGATTTTGTTTGAGTTGTAAATCGCTTGATATTAATCCTCTATATTTGAGTTGTAAATTAATTGATATTACTCCTCTGTGTTTGAGTCGTAAATCGCTTGATATTATGTTGTTATGTTCTTGGTTATAGATCGCTCGATACCATTTCCTTAACAGATCGCTTGCTCTTATCCGAGTTTGTAAATCGCTTGATATTACTCCTCGTTGTTTGAGACATTTTCATCTTCCCAGCTACAGATCGCTTGATACCATTCCCCTATCAGATTGCTTCATCTGGTTTTGGTTTGTAAATTTCTCAATATTACAATACCATTAAAAGTCCACCGTCGCGGTGGCCAGCCAATAGTCGTCTGGCGTCGTTCAAAAGACAGGGTTTACAAGTCCACTGTCAATGTGGCAAGACAGTAGTCTCCTGGCATCATTTAAAAGACATTTCTTGGTTACTGGTTACTTGTTGCCTCATCAGGGTTTGCAATATTTCTCCTTGGTTGGGTTTATTTCCCATTTCTTTTGGTTCTCCAGCAGAGTGCAAATTTCAGTTTTATTCTTGATATTCAACCACAGTTCATCTCGAACGGCCGACAGCAGGAGCTATCGTCCTTTTTAGATCAATAGTTGCTTGAATAGGGGCAGCTGTAACACCCCAAATTTTCCCTCTTTGTTTCATATCATTTTCATAGCATTTACCATGTCCTAGCATTTAGCATAGAAAAAATAAAGCATAACACTCACATGTTCTAGCATAGGGCCTATTGTAACACGGTGGGAGAATTGACTTTTAGTCATGTTGCGGATAGTAAGAGTCGCCACCGACTTTTATTTTATCCAAGTGGAAAGGACATAAAAGAACAGGAAAGACCTATTTTAAAAGACTTGAGTTCGGGGGGTAAGTTATACAAAGGGAAGGTGTTAGCACCCTTTATATCCATGGTTATCCATGGGCTCTTAGTTACTTAGCTCACTTAAATTGTTTTTGAAGAGTGTAGTGTGTGATTAGAAATTTTTCTAAGTACTTTGTAATGATCCTCGTATGGATGTATACAAAGCCTTGTTTTGAAAAATGTTTAAGAAAGTGAGGTGTAAAAAGTAATTTGAAATGTGAGCAAGCAACTAAGAGGTACCTACCCTAGATTAAGTCTTTCATGTTCTCGTATGTTCTTTCAATGGTAAGACTATCCCTATTATTAAGGAATAGGTAGTCATTACCTTGGATATGTTAAGGGACAAGCGTAGGGTCATCGTATGGTCATAGAAGGCAACTTAAGGGATGTCTTTAGCAATTCATAGGGACTATCATCATTTATTCGAAGGGACAAGATCATTATTCCGTAGGCAGCCTCGAAGGGACTTGATCTTTTAATTGAAGGGACTATGATGATTTATACTTGAAGGGACTTTGCTTAAGACACCCCTATATTCGAGGGACTTGACCATTGTATTGAAGTCAACCAAGAGGGATATCCTAGGAGGTGCAGATAGCGATCATAGATCGACTTACGTGTGTGAGTGATTATTTTAAATATTTATTCTTTTAATTAATTCTCTAAGTCCAATTAATTGCAATTATGTTTCCACTCCCTATTTACTAACCACACAAATTAAATAAAATAAATAAAATGCGAAAAACTGTAAATCCTACGCTATTACATCGCTTTGGGGTAGATACATAATTATATAAACAGAAAAATAAATTACAATAATGATAACATATACGATTTTTCTAATAACTTAAAATAAAACAAAAATAAATGAATAATTAAATAACATAACAATAAATACAAACAAAATTATTAGGATTAAAAACAAAACAGACTTTAGAGTTAATTTATATAATTAGGTTTTTTTTTAGGAAAAATAGGATTTAAATTAAAAATTAGGATTTACTTAAATCTAAATCTAATTAATTAATTGCAATTATTTATATGATATTTAAAAACAAAAGGATTATTTAAAAGAGAATTTTAAGAAAATTAGGTTTTATTTTTAAAAGAAAATTAAGCCAATTAATTAATTTAGAAAAATATACACAACTAAATATATATACAAAATTTAGTTTTTAACAAAAAAAGATTTTAATTATATGCACAATTATTATTATTGATTTATAGTTTTAATAATAACAAAAATAATAATAATATAATTTAATAAATAGATAAGTAAGTGTTATTTAGAAATTATTTTATAATTAAAAAAATATAAATAATAATTATTTAAATAATATAACATATAATATAAAAAATTTAAATACAATAAAAGAAAAGAAAGAAAAAAACATAAAAAATAGACGGGGGAGGCCTGGTTTTGAACCCAGGACCTCCCCATTACCATACTCCTATGCTGACCAGCTGGGCTACGTGTGCGTTCTTGCTTTGGAATGTACCACATGTATTATATATAAAACCTGTAAAAGGAAGAAACATTAAAAAAAAAAAGCAAGACCTGGGAATCGAACCAGGCCCTTTGACTTCACATACAAGCGCTTCTTCCACCAGGCTATCAGACGCGTTCTGATATTTGTTTGGACCTAATTAATAAAATAATAAAACAAAAATTTGAATTAAAAAGTTGGCGCCATCTGAGTTGTCTTCTTCCTTGGGATTTCGCAGGTTTACCTGCGAAATTACCTGCCAAAAGTTCTTGCGATTTTACCTGCGTGTGAAATCCTACGAAACTCATATAGTGCCAATCACACACGATTTTGTCAAATTAATCACACAAACATGATCCAAACAGTTCACTTAATTGATTTATGGTGCTAGAATATGTTTATAGTCATTAAAACGTAAAACCCTAAATTGGAAGGATGAACCCTAACAATGGCATTTGTCAAATCCGGTCATGAAACCTCAAGCAAATGTGCAGAAACCATCTAAACACCACCACAAACAACAATATGACATTAGAATTCATTAATCATGCGTAAAAATTAGGAATCGAAAAAATTAAAAAGGAAGAACATTATGTTTCGGTTATGGCATTTCAGTATGTTATGGATGATGCAAATGATCAAGATAGCTCCACAAGACATCAATGATCATGTCTCCATCCTTAAAAAGCTTTGATACTACCTGCAAGCAAGAATCCGAATTGAGATTTTTTGTGAAAATTTTGGAAGTTTGAAGCTCCTCCTTGGTTGCTGCAAATCGTGTCTTATGTTTGTATTAAGTTATACTCTTATAGTGGAGTGAAATTAGGTCAAACAAATAGTGGATTGTTTGGGCTTTTGGATGACTTGATGGTGAAGAAAGATCAATCATAATTTTGACAAAAAATCATATCTTTTCATACTCCAAAGGATGTGCACGAATTTGGGAGTGTATCAAACCATGTTAATGTCATTTATGAGTTTCTAGAACAAGAATCAAATCTAAATATTGAGTTTTCATATTTTATTTTGATTTAAATTGATTTTTAATGAATAAAATCAAAATAAATATAAAATAAATTATAAAAATCTGAATAAATGAGAATTGGGTCGTGCATGATGTCACGGTAAAGATTGGATCACAAAATTGCAAGCCCATGTGGAAAGAATTGGTTTTAAGACCCCATTTGCTCAATATACCTCTCAAAAATTTCCCAACTTTGCAAAGGCACAAATCCATCAATTTTAAGGCTATGAAGGTGTTCTTGGACATTTTGGAAAGCTTAGAGAGTCTTCTAACCAACATCTTTGGTCTCATGTCCATATCCTTTACCATTTTCAAATTATGCCCTTTGGAAGATGTTAACTTTTTGTTGACTTTTAAAATGACCTATAATGTTTTAGCTCATACCTTCTAAATGAAGCATTTTTAGGCTTGGCTTGTGAGACAAAAAGTTGTAGAGAATTCAATTTCCTTAAAAATGAGATAAGGATGGAAATTTTTTTATGAAGCATGTGAAAGTTATGGCTGGTCAAAGTTTAGTTGACTTTTCCTAAGAAAACCCTAATTTAGAAACTCCTGATTCTTGATGATCTGTAACTTCCTTGATGATTCATGATCAACCCTTGATCGAATGATGAATTTTACTTCATAAAATTGATGTTGGCAAAAAATCTTGAAGTTTGACTTTGATTTGACCACAGTTGACCTCAGTTTGACTTTTTAACTACTTTGACTGATTTTTGCATATCTGATCATCTGACTGGTCAAACTTATTGGGAAAGCCTTGAAACTTGACATGTGGATTCTTGAATACATGTGGGATGTTATGAAGCTCACTTGAGGCCTTGAAAATCATTTTAACCTGAGGAAACACAAAACCCTAGTTTTAGACACTTTGCTTAGGATGAGGCCTCGTCTGGGGAAACTTCCACACTTCTTGACCAACTGGGAGTCTTGAGGACCTTATGATCATTTAGAAGTCCTTAGAGAGGTTGTCTTGATTGTGGGAGGGAAAATTTTGGGGTGCAACACCTATGATCAGTCATTTGGAGATTTTTAGTTCTACAAGTCTAGCCAAGGACCAAGTGACATTGCAAGAGGCTCACAAGGTTTCCTCATGTCTTTTACAATCTCAAAGTCACATACAAAAGTCAAGAAGTGTGAGGGATCATCAGAAGATCAAAGAAGCAACATTCTCCTACACAGTTAAACCCTAATTAGGGTTTTGCATATGAGCAAGGAATTCTCATAGCTTTGTCCAATTCTTGTGTTCAAAGGCTTCTATATGAGGTTTGAGGCCTAGGTATGAAATTTGGTGAGAAAATTCATTGAGGAAGTCAACTAATTCTTCAGTTACTTGTAAATGAAGAAATTGGTCAACTGTGCATCTGAAAAGTCAACTGTGAGATTTTAAGGACCCCAATCATGTTTTTCAAGACAAGGGATATTCTTAAGGTCAAAGAAGAGCTTTGGTGATCTCAAAGATCAAGAATCAAGGGGTTATGAAGAAGTTTCCATTTTTGGCAAGTCACTTGTAGTGAAAGGTACTATTTTTGGTAAGTTTTACCCTAATCTTCAAAGGTTTCTTTCATGACTAAGATGACCTCAAATGATTTTTCCTCAAACATGAACATTGTAGGACATTCTAACGGTGAAGAACTTGTATTCTTTCTTTTTTCTCTCTGTTGAGTTGTGTGATCTTTTTTTTGTGCTGCTTGATTTTTTTTGAAACATTTTCTTTGATTAATCTGTTTGAATGTTCCTCTATGAAAGCTGGAAAACGATTTTTAAAGAAGAGAAGGGTATGGCATCGTGTAGCTTTAATCATATTTTATTTCACTTTATTAACTTTTTTTGGAAAAACCTAATTTTCTGTTTGGGCTCATCTGCCTTATTTCCTGGTCCATGGATTTGATTCTGCTTTCCACACCATATACCAACGATGCACACACCTTCACTAATCATATTTTACCTTTTAGCTTCTCTTTATTTTTATTAAAATTCATGTTGTGTTTTTCAACTTAGGTTAATTTTATGTCTTCATTCTTGTTTAAGTTCTATTAAGATTTAATATTGAGATCTATCTTCTCTTTTAATTTGGAAACTCATTTTCATTATCTTACAATTTTCTCTCTTCAATTCTTTTCTTTTATCTATTTGGGACAATGATATAACAAATTATTGAAGATTTGTACGATTTCATTAAATCGGCGAAACTCGATCAATATGAGGTCAACTTATTTCCCTTTTGGAAATTTAGTTTAGTTTATTTATTTTATTTCTTTATTTTCGATTTATTTTATTGCTTTATTTTCGATTTACTTTCCCTTTTGGAAATTTAAATTTATTTCCCTTTTGGAAATTTAGTTTATGTTGTTTATTTTTGCATTTGGTCGATGAAAGTCTAAAAATCGAGATTGTCGCAAAATCTTGATTAAGACGAGACCATTCTTTCGATTATTCGATTAGCTTTGTGTTGCGATTTCGAAATTAAATTTAATTTAATTTTCGAGAACCGTAAGGATGCATAAAGTAATGCTCGACTTCTCATAGAATGATTCTAACATTGAATTCATTTTAAGATAGTTAAATAGCTACATTTTGACGCTTTCGATTTAATCTCGAGTCCCACTTAGTTTAGAACACTTCACACACGCTTCCTCTTGGAACCATACAATAAACCTTTTATTTCATGCAATCTCGTGTAGTTTATTTGTGCCCCTCTCCCATTTCAATGTACACAATTTTATTTTCCACATTGTGATTTTTACCACTAGGAGCACCCTTAGGGACTAGTACCGATTTCATTTCTTTCGTGAATCCTTAGTCCAACGCCAAGTGGTTGAACTCGCAGACTTGCACTTTCATTCAGTTATGGTTTCGTTTTGCTAGGAGCACCCTTAGGGACTAGGAATCAAATCCACCTAACCAATCAAACAATAAACCACCATTTGCATTTACCCTTGTAAGTCGAGCGCATTGTGCCTCGCCATCAAACCAAAAAAACCAAGACGTCTCTTTTAGACCCAAACCGTTGATCCAATGTCAAGCGGTCATAGGTAATAAAACACTTTAATAAAACAAGAAGAATTGTACGCTACGAGACTTAAATGGTAGAAATGAGGATAATGGATATCCTGTTACTCGCTCCGATTATTTCAACGGAAGACACTCGTCTTGTTGGGAGAAATAAACACCTTAACCCATAGTGTTTAGTACAATTCGACTCCTAAATCTATTTTTGAAAGAAAGGAAATAAAATCAACCAACCAACTGTAGTGAGCCGAACTAAAAAGCTTTGACTTTCCCATTGCATGAGGGAGTACGTAGGCACGAGGATCTGAATCCTTGCCGAGCACCTAGGATCAATCAAACTCTTCAACTAAACGTTTTTTCTTTATCAAGTAACTCATTAGGCATAGACATCCTTCCGCATGTGATAACTTAGATGGTTCCCATCGAGTACGATGGATGTGAGGGGTGCTAATTATAACACCCCACTTTCCCATTTAAGAAAAATATAAGAATAATACCAAATTCAGAGTTTTTCAACACCGACAGTGGAATGTCACATCTCAAAAGAATAGAATCAACAACCAAACCTCTTTATTATTAAAGAATTATTCACAGCGGAAGAATAATCATTTTATTCATATCACGATCATCCGCCAACAACATCAAAATATCCACATCATCCAGTGGTTTACATTCTTTTAGTATAAAGAACTGTCACACCCTAAATTTTGTCTGAGTTTTCTATAAAAAAAAATCATTTTTCATTTGACGCATTTTATCGCAATGTTAATAATTAGTTGTTTTGCATCTTTAGCCAATTAATTAGAGATCATGCATCATTTAGTCGATTTTATTGTCCCATGCTGTTTTAATTTTGTTCTTGATTTTAGAATTTTATTTAGAGTTTTTATATCATTTTGTAATTTAATTATTTCAATTTCAATTTTTAGTTAAATACATCTTAGATTATTTATAATTAGTTTTTTTGGTCAATTTCAATTTGAGATTATTTTTAATTTAGTTTAAATTAATTTGATTTTTATTTTTTAAGAAAATTTATTTTTAATTAGTTTTTTTTAAATGGTTACTTTCTCTTTTAGTATAATATTCAGTTTAGTTTATTTTTATTTTTATTTATTATATAGTTTATGTTTATTTTTAGTTTATTTTAAATTATTTTCTTTTTTTCTATTATTTATTTTGTTTATTTAGTTATTTTAATTTATTTAGTGTTACAATTTATTTAACTAACACCAAAAAACTCATTCTATCACAACAATATCATTTTCCTCCATGCCAAAACAATTTCATACCAGCCTGTCTACACTAAATCGTCCCACATTTGTACACCCCTGCTCTACTCCACTATTAGCACAGGCCATCAGAAGCCAAATTTGACAAAGACAATAACCCCACGCCAATCCTGAATACACTGACCTTACACATACAAACCCTACCGCTACAAAAAAACAAAACTTACACAAAAAAGAATCCCACACAAACCTAAATTGGAAATGTTTCCTCACACATAAAGAAAAATGTTTAAAATTTGAACTAATAAGAAGGAGGAACCCAAGCAATAGAAAATGTTCTAAATAATTTTGAAACGATTAATTCTTCAAACTAGAAGCAGCCACCATCTATACAAACTGAAACCTTCATTAATCACCATCACCTCCATCACCAAAACTCAATCCATCAGAACCGAGACAACCGACAACCACAAAACCGTTTACGAATCGGTTATCACCCTCAAACACCTCAGAACCTCCTTCATAACATCAACAATCATTAACCGCCATCCCATTCATAACTCGTCGAAACCATAGCAGTCCAACAAACAACAACAAAAACGATGCAAGGCTTCAACGCAACGACCTCAATCCCTTCAACAATCAAACCATATAGCATAACTGAGCGATCGATGCAAATAAAGACAGAGATTGAGCGATTCACAAAAAAGAGAGGCGTGTGGCGTGTGAAGCGTAACAAAAGGCGGAAAACAAAGAGAGAGGAGCTGAAGGAATCGTGGGTGGTGTTTTGTTTCTCAAATCCCCATTTATTCGTTTATTTCCTTTTATTATTATTATTTTTTATAGTTTTATTTAATTTGTTATTATTTTTCTTTAGGTTTAGATTGAATATTCAGATTTGGGTCAAAAAGCCCATTTGATTATTTTGGCACCCCTGATCTCAATCAACACCCCCGGTCCATCCTTGTTTTTTTTTTAATCTTGTTTTCTTGTTAAGATTTATTAGTTGGTTAATTTTCTTTTTGGATCTCAATTATTATAATATATTTTGTTTAGAAAAGTATAGTCTATTGTAACACCCCAAAATTTGCCCTCTCATTTTCATGGCATTCAACATACATTTACATTCAAAAATAATAAAAAAATAAAAAAAATAATAATAAATAATTAAAAAAAGGAAGAGAATTTGGCATCAAGCATAGTGCATGTGGTCAGATGTATCCGGACGATATTGATAGTCATCAGGGTTCAAAGTAAAAATCAACTCAGAATGGATGATGCAGATGCAATTTTGGGGTTTTCCCACCAAAAAAGGAGGGACAATTCAAAATTTTCTTGCGATAACTGATTAACACAATACGTTAACCAGTTAACGGGTGCGAATTTTGAATTTTCAGCATGCTGCGTTTTTGGCTCCACTTTCCATTTTTTCAGATTTATTTCATTTTAATTAATTGGGAATTATGGAGAAGGATCTGGAATGATTACCAAGCCTAATCCCAAAGCTAGTTCCAAACCACAATTTTGGGCCCCAAACCTAGATGTTTCTATTTATGGCAATTCTCTCCAAACCTCACACACACACACACACACATACATACATACATACATACACACACACACACACACACACTCTCTCTCTCTCTCTCTCTCTCTCTCATAATTCTCATTTTTCACTTCTGAATTTTCAGAGCTCTCTCACAATTTTCTCTAATTCTCTCAAAACCCTTACACTCAAAGTTCCATTTCTTTGAAGATCTTAAAATTTTGCATTGAAATTTGTTGATCTTGGAACTAAACCTTCGTCCATTGTTTGCTATACATCAATTTCTGGTTTTTGCTACTGGTTCAGATCTGAATTTGTGCTTGGAAATGCTTTTGGATCAAGCTTTTGCATTAAGTTCATCAACTTGCATTTATTTTGCATTGTGTTTGAAGAAGAGTCTTGGATTCTTGAAGTTCTCAACTTGATCCATCAATTTCAACTTGAACAACACTCACCAAAGCAAATCTCAGCTTTGTAGGTTGGTTAATTTCAGATTTACTTCCGATTTTAGCTTATTTGCATGCTTATGATGTAAATCCTTAATGTGATTGTGTGATTTGATCCATGTGTGAATTGATTTATGTGTTGATGTTTTTGGATCCATGAATGCTTCATTTGTGGTGAATTTAGTGTAATTTTCGTGCACATTTGATTGATGACACTTCTGGACATTATTGAAATAAGTTGCTGCTGAAAGTGCTTTTTCTGCAGGTTTTTGTTGTTGTCTATTTGCATGTCATACCTTTCTTGATCATCTTGGATCATTATGTTATCATTTTAAATGATTGTTTAGAGCTGTTTGCATGCTGGTTGATGTATGTTTGCATTTCTTCGACGCATGAACTTATGCATTTCCGATACTTGCCATGGTTGTTGTTTTGCATCTTTGAAGCTTTGAACATAAAGATTATATGATTGCATGAACTAGTTGGTGTTAGAACAAGATTTTGATTCTACTTCTATATTATAGTTTTGATGATAACAATAATTCTGAGAGCAAATTATGTCACCTAAAAATCATCTTCTATGTGCAGGACAGAAGTTCTTGCTTAACATCTTCTAAAGCAAACTAGCGAAGCTAGCCAACACAAAGAAGATCTAATATAGAAGTTCTTATCAAGAGTACAAGATCAGCTACGAAGTTATTTACACTCTGATATGAAATCAACATGTTCTGATTCACAAGATCAAGCACATTAATTAAAGAATCAATAATTATGGATGAATACGCAAATCTCTAATTTTGGAAGGACTTTATGACATTTATCAAGAAACCAAAAATACCATAAGATATTCCCAATGGATCTCTTCATCACATCTCTATAAAGGGATCATTTGAAGAAATTTTATTTCTCTTCTCTCGCGCGCAAATCATATACGAAAAAATTTCTCTCATTCTTTATTTTGTAAAAACTATCACTATTGTGATATACAGGTTATTAGAAGCATTTCTTGTTACATTTATTTGTAAAACTTTTGATATACCTTGAGTGACTAGTATAGTCAGTAGACTCAAGAAGACTTTGACTATAGGTCTGAGTGATTGTATTCCATTTTTTAATAGTGGATTAAGACCTCGTTGAGAGAGGCAAAATCACCTTGGCGGGTGGACTGGATGTAGTTTGAGTTCAAACGAACCAGGATAACTCAAAGTATCCTTTGCTTTCATGTTTAAACACCCAATTCCAACCCTCTACCCTGTGTTTTTGTACCTTCAATTGGTATCAGAGCTCTAGGTTCTGAGCATATCACTTAACCGAGTCAGTAAAAGATCCAGAAGAAAAACATAATGGCAGATCCAGTCAACAACGATTATCAGAATGACAAAATTAATGGAAAACCTCATGTATTCAATGGCGACAACTTAGAATATTGGAAGGATGTTCTGGAGAGCTTACTTCTAGCTCTAGATAAAAACCTCTGGGATATGGTGACTAATGGATACATTCCTCCTGTTGGAGCTGATGGTCAGAAGATCGAAAGGAAAAACATGACGGCTCAACAGAAGAAGGAATTCAGAAATCACCACAAGGCCAGAACTATAATTCTGAGTGTTATCTCATTCACAGAGTATGAAAATATCACTAACAGAGAATTAACAAAACACATGTTCAACTCTCTAAGGATGAAACATGAAGGCAACACTCAAGTCAAGGAGACAAAATCTCTAGCACTCATCCAGAAGTATGAGGCATTCAAGATGGAAGAATACAAAACAATTGAGAAGATGTTTTCAAGGTTTCAAATTATGGTAGCTGGACTCAAAGTTCTAGAAAAAGGCTACTCAACAACAGATCATGTAAAGAAGATCATCAAAAGCTTGCCAAAGGCTTGGAGACCCATGGTCACTGCTCTTAAGCTGTCAAAGAATCTGAATGAGATATCTCTTGAAGAACTGATCATCTTACTGAGGAGTCAGGAGATAGAGCTAGAAGAAGATGAACCCTAGAAGAAAGGTAAGTCTATAGCTCTTAAATCTAACAAATATGAATATAAAGCTTTGCAGGCAGAAGAAGAAAGCTCTGGAGGCTCATCAGAAGAAGACGGATTATCACTTCTTTCCAGAAGAGTTCAACAACTCTGGAAGCATCGTCAGAAGAAGTTCAGGAATCCCAGAAGATCAAGCAATCACTCTGAAGCATCATCTGGTTACAAGAAGTCCAGAAGCAAAGAGGTAGTATGTTATGAATGCAAGGAACCAGGACACTACAAGAGTGACTGCCCTAAACTTCAGAAAGAGAAGCCTAGAAAGAAGTTCAACAAAGAAAAGAAGAAAAGTCTCATGGCAACATGGGATGACTCAGAATCTTCTGAAGTCGAATCAGAATCAGAAGATGAACATGCCAACATTACGTTGATGGAAAAAATACCAGAAGATGTCAACCCATCAGAATCAGAATCAGATTCTGATATAGAAGAGGTATTCTCTAATTTTTCCAGAACTCAATTAGAAGACAGCCTCTTAGAAATTTTTGAAAAGTATCAGAACCTTCAATTCAAATATAAAGACCTGAAATAAAGTCTAGTATCTGAATCGGAGGAGACTGGAAAACTAAAGGCAGAAAACCTTGAGCTAAAAGAAAACATTTTAAAACTTGAAAATTCTTTTGAAAAACTTAAAGCTCAGGAAGAATATGAATTTGAAGTTCCATCTAGTTCTGATAGTATCATAGAGCAATATGATTACATTTTTCAAAAATTTCTAACTAAGAACTTAAAGCTCAATGATCTATGGAGTTAGCAGAAATGGTAGAAGAGGTATAGGATATGTAAAACCTACAGGAGAAGCACCACTCAAGTTTAAACAAGTTGATGATATGATTATAAAAGTTAACACACCATTAAGTTCTCATTTCACATATGGTCATAATCATGATTTAAAATATACCAGTGAGTCATCTTGTTCTACAAGTTCTGATGCGAAACTCAAACTCAATCAGAAGTTTGTAAATTCTAACAAATAAGGACCTATAAAGATATGGGTACCTAAAGATAAAATTTTGTATGTTGCAGATGTCTTTAACAGTAAGGTTGAAACACCAATCTTGGTACCTGGACTCTAGATGCTCGCGGCACATGACGGGAAGAAAGCATATGTACCAAAGTCTTGAGTTGAAAGCTGGAGGCTACGTAGGTTTCAGAGGCAATTAAAAAGGAAAGATTATTGGCTTTGGAACTATTGGTAATGGCAACCTTCCTTCTATCTCTAATGTTCTGCTTGTAGAAGGATTAATGCATAACTTATTATCCATAAGTCAATTAAGTGATAAAGGTTATGATATAATCTTCAATCAAAAGTCTCATAGAGCTATTAATCAGAAAGATGGAATAATCCTATTTAATGGAAAGAGAAAGAACAACATATACAAAATAAAACTTTCTGAACTAAAAAATCAGAATGTAAAATGTCTAATGTATGTGGATACTGAGCAATGGGTATGGCATAGAAGATTGAGACATGTTAATATGAAAAGATTATCTCAGATTAACAAACTCAATCTGGTCAGAGGACTTCCAAATCTGAAGTTCAACTCAGAAGCTCTGTATGAAGCATGTCAGAAAGGCAAATTTGCTAAACATGCCTTCAAATCTAAAAATGATGTTTCTTCCTCTAGACCATTAGAACTTCCGCACATTGATTTGTTTGGACCAGTGAAAACTGCCTCAATCAGTGGCAAGAAGTACGGATTGGTGATCGTAGATGACTTTAACAGATGGACATGGGTAAAATTTCTTAGACACAAGGATGAGTCAATTGATGTATTTTCTAACTTCTGTAAACAAGTTCAAAATGAAAAAGAGTTTAGAATTGTCAAAGTCAGAAGTGATCATGGTGGAGAATTTGAAAACAAAAAATTGGAATTATTTTTTAATGAAAATGGCATCTATCATAAATTCTCTTGCCCTAGAACTCCACAACAAAATGGAGTTGTAGAACGTAAAAACAAAACATTACAAGAGATGTCCATAACCATAATCAATGAGACTAACATGGCTAAACATTTTTGGGTAGAAGCAGTAAATACAACATGCTATATTCAAAATAGAATCTCTATAAGACCTATTCTGGAGAAGACTCCTTATGAATTATGGAATAACATAAAGCCCAACATTTCTTACTTTCATCCTTTTGGATGCACTTACTTTATTCTGAACACTAACGATCCTCTGAACAAGTTTGATTATAATGCACAAAAGTGTTATATGTTAGGATACTATGAACGCTTAAAAGGATACAGAGTATACAATACAGAAACACAAATTGTGATAGAATCCATCTATGACAGATGTGATGATAAGCTTGGTCTTGAAAAACCAAAGTAGAATGAATCTCTTGCAGATATAAAAGCTTGGTTAGGGAAATGCTTTTCTATGAAGGACCTTAGTGAAACAACCTATATATTAGGAATTAGGGTCAATAGAGATAGATCACAAAACTGCTTGGCCTAAGTCAAAGTATATATATGAGATGCTTTAATATGCATAATTCCAAGAAAGGATTCATACCTATGCAACATGGCTTGTGTCTATAAAAAACACAATCCCCTTCAACAAAGAAAGAAAGGGATCGCATGAATAAGATTCCTTATGCATCTACAATAGGATCTATCATGTATACCAAGTTATGTACTCGACCAGATGTCTCGTATGCTTTAAGTGCAACGAGTAGATACCAATATGATCTTGGTGATGCTCACTGGGTAGCTGTCAAGAATATCCTTAAGTACTTGAGAAGGACTAAGGATACATTCTTGATATATAGAGGTCAGGAAGAGCTTGCGGTAATTGTTTACACCGATGCTAGCTTCCAGACAGATAAGGATGATTTCAGATCGCAATCTGGTTATGTGTTCTGCCTAAGTGGTGGCGCTGTGAGTTGGAAAAGTTCAAAGTAAGAGACAATTGTTGATTCTACAACCGAGGCCGAGTATATTGATGCCTCAAATGCAGCAAAGGAAGCCGTTTGGATCAAGAAGTTCATTAGTGAACTTGGCATAATCCCTAGCATTATGGATCCCATTGATATTTATTGTGATAACAATGGTGTCATCGCACAAGCTAAGGAGCCTAGATCTCACCAACAATCTAAACACATACTTAGGAGTTATCATCTCATTTAAGAGATAATAGATCGTGGAGACGTGAAGATATGCAAAGTACCTACACTGGACAATATTGTTGACCCACTAACAAAACCTCTTGCGCATCAAAAGCATGATGGTCCCACTAGATCTATATGTATTAGGGGTATGCCTGATTGGCTCTAGTGTTAGTGCGAGATTGTTGGTGTAAGCCCTAGAGGCCAATACTTTTGGTACTTGTATAGAATTATTTATTAATAATAAAAGGAATTTCTTTATTATGTTTGTTTTTCCAAAATGATAATGTCCCTAGAATAGCTAGTTCGTTTAATGAAATATTAAGTGTGACTTAATTATGAGATTCCATTAAACATAAGGACATTATTCTTAAAGCATCCATAGTCGAGCTTTAATGTGAAATGGAATAGCCTTAAGGCATTAAGACTATTATGTAGATAGACCGATGATCACATCTCATGGATCATGGATAAGGAGTTATCAAGTCTTGACATAGGTATGAATATTAGGAGTAATATTTATACTGGATTGACCCACTATGAGAGTACTACATAGAAAGTTATGCAAAGTTTCATAAGTTACTCTCATGGTGATAGTGGTGTATCCCACCCTTTGTCCTGAAACTACTATGGACCCTAGATGTAGATTCAAGTACTTTATTGTTGATCAAATGTTGTTCGTAACTGGATGATCATAAAGACAGTTGATGGGTACTTCACGAAGCATGCTGAGGGACATGAGTAGCCTAGATGGAGTTTTCCCATCCTGTATAACCGGATAAATGTCTAAGGGTCAAATATTGAACTGGACAAGGATGAAACGGTATATGCCTTGTGTTCAATATAGACATAAGGGCAAAAGGGTAATTGAACACACAAATACTATCACAAAAAGGTTTTGTCAGATCACATGACAATTTTGTGACTTGGGTAGCAGTGATGTGTTGCTAGATACTGCTCACTGTTTATTATGTTAAATACATAATTGCCAACGTCGCGAAATTCTACAGGGTCACACACATAAGGACAATTAGAGAAAATGTGGAATAAATAAGGCACACCGTAAGGTACAATGCACTTGAATGGAATACGAAATATGGCAAGGTACCATATGATATAATAATAGTTATTAATATTTTTATAATAGTTATATAATATAATAATAATAATAAAATTATGTTTATTATAATAATAGTTATTATAATAATATAATATTATTATTATTATTGAGTTGGACTTTTAGCTTAAAACTCACACAAGTAGTTCTATAAATAGAACCCTTGTGTAGAAGCTCATATGTTGTTGTTTTGAAACCCTGGTCGTATTCCTTTTTCCTTCTCTTTCACTCTAAACCTTCAATCGTAACCAGCTAGCACTGTGACTGAAGGAAGTTGTTCGTGTGGACTGAGAAGTGGCATTGTTCATCGTACAACGCTCGTGATCAAATCGGAATCAAAGGTTTCAAATGCCACAAGAGGTAAATATTCAATCACATATGATGACCTTTCGTAAGGATCTCTAAGGGAACTTTTTGTTTTCCGTTGCGTTTATATCGCATATTTCCCTTCAGTGGTATCAGAGCCACTTACGAAACCATGAGTTTGATAATTGTTTATTTTTGTTAATTTTGTTTTAATTGGATTAAAACACTGTAATTAAATCAAATCATCGATCTAATTCATATATGATATGAATAACTTTGATGTAAATATGGTATATTTGATATACTATTTTATTTCATCAGTTTATTTAGAGTAATGATTATCTTTCAGTTGTGCAATTTGTGGTTATATGCTTCGGAATCCGACTTTAGTATGGTGAAGCGAAAACATAAGGATCAATCATATTGAATTGTTGATCATGTTGCGTTGACGGTATGAAATTTTGAATTGGAGAGTAACGGCACAAGGGTTGCGTTGTCTGCAATTAAAAATCACGTTGTTACGGTCGTAATGCAATCGTGATGGTCATCATGCAGGGTGTGACGGTCGTCACATGAAAAAGGGTTGTGACATGCTACGCAAGGGTTATGAAAAATCTGCAGAAATAATATATTTTTCTATTTGTGGAAATTTGATTTGATTTATTTATTAATAAGATTTAAATTAATAATAACTTTTTTTATTAATTTTGTGTGTGGTGATCAGTTATGGCCTTAGTTTTATTTTTTTTGGATTTTAAAATATGACATGCGTGTCGTGCCTTTCTCCTTTTCTCTTCATGTAATTTCTTTTCTCATCTCACTCCCTCGTATGTAAAACGAGTTTCTTTGATGTAATGAATTATTATGAAGAAAGAGAAGACTACAAAATAAAAAAGGACAGTCTTGGAGATCTTGCTTGGTGAAGTGAAGATCGTTATTAGGTTTAACTTAGTTCTCTCATTGGCTTGGGAGAACAATTGTGCTAGGGGCCATAACTATTTCATATGTTTGTATGTTTATATAGATATGTATGTGTGTATGTAGATGCATATGTGAGGAATGATCCATATGTTTTTGCTTTCCCAGTTTTAGAACTCATCAAGACTAGTACCAAATGTTGTAGGTTTCGCCTAACGCGATGTGCATGTTCTATATTAGTAAGGTGCGATGGGATAAATGTAATATCCATTTTCTAAAACAATGGGTCAAACTTAACTGAACAAAATATAATAAGATTATATATGTTTAGAAGCAAGAGTTGGGAATGATCCATATGATAGATTGGAATAAGGAGTTATTCACCCAACTGAAATATTCAAGAATTGTATTGGATGCAATTGGAAGGAGTTCCTACCTAAATAGCCGAGTTTTGTGTAATCAGCCCAACATTGACTTAAAATAAAGCGAAATATGGATCTCGATCCACTAGAAAATCTTCCAACGGGATTTTTCGAATCAAATGATGATGGTCATTTGTTTTGAGTAAAATAGTGGGAGCATATTTAATTAAAGGCCTAATTGAATATGTTTAATGATACTAATATCTCCACCATATTTTAATATAGATTACCATGATAACAAACACATCTAATAACATTTTGCGAACAATCCTGGATAAGGAAAAATTGTCTGGGACAAATTTTCTAGATTGGCACCAAAATCTAAGGATTGTCCTCAAACATGACAAAACGTTGTATGTATTAGAGACACCTATTCCTGATGAGGAACCTCCTAGTTCTGCTTCTAAGGATGAAAGAGATGCTTATAAGAAGCATGCCGATGATGCCAATGAAATTGCTTGCCTCATGCTGGCTACCATGAATTTTGTATTGCAAAAGCAACATGAAAACATGGCAGCATTTGATATGATCAAACATCTGAAGATGCTCTATCAAGAGAAGGCAAATCATGAGAGGTTTGAAGTTTCGAAAGCCATTTTCCAAGACAACCCTAGTGTGAACGTGTGGAAAATAAGGATTGTATTTTTAGTATTTTTCACGTGTGTGTTAGTTTTTTTCTTATGAGCCAATCAATTGTCATTTGTATTTTGTACACTTGAAGCTTTTAAGCAAGAGTGTTTGTATTTGACTGAAGCTTTTAAGCAGGTCAAAAATTGTCTTGAAGAGTGTCTTTGTTTTCTTGGTGTTGTTATTTAAGATCACTATCTGTGATTGTGTAGGAAGTGAGAGGGGTCTCATATCTAGGAGTTCCTAGGTAGAACTGTCATTGGGTAGGGATTAAGTGAAAAGATTGCAAACCATAGGTGTTTGTTGTGGATCTTTGAATTGATACTACTGATAGTGAAGTTCCTTCTTGGCTTGGTAGCCCTCAGAGTAGGTGTGATTGCATCGAACTGGGTTAACAACTTTCTGTGTCTTTTATATTCTGTCTTTTTCATTTACAGTTTTTTGTTACTTAGTGTCGTGACATCGTGTTCGACATTGTGTGATTGTTGCCAGAATTTCAACAATGTGCCTATAACAATGGAGAGAATAGACGCGGGAGAAAGATAACAATGGAGGTCGCAAGAACAGACATGAAACAACAATGGCGATTGAAGAACGATGGTTGTTAGAGAACAGAAGGCTGGTGGGAGAACGATGGTGGCCAGAGAAATGAGGGAGAAGTCGCAGTCGCGAGAGAGAAATGAGGGAGAAGTCTTGACTGAAAATGATTAGAAACAATGAATATGATTTTGAAAATTTGGTGTTTTTTATATTTTAATAATAAATTACCTAAGACAGTGCTTTTTTGAAATCTCTTTCTTAAGTTCTAGATTTAGCAGCACTTTCCTTAGAAAGTGCTTTTACATGTGGGGCGAATTTAAGGACTTTAGCAGTGCTTTTTGAAAGCGCTTTATATGGTTAATATTTAGCAGCACTTTTTAAAAGTGTTTTCTTAGGTTATACCTTTAGCAGCGCTTTTTAAAAGTGTTTTCTAAGGTGGCGTCTATGTAGGACATTAAGAAGTGCTTTTATAAAGCGCTTTCTAAAGGCAACCTTTAGCTGCACTTTTTTTTAGCAATTTTTTTTAAAAACTTATAGCAGCGCTTTGTGAATAAAGTGTTGTCTTTTTGGTGCTGTCAAAAGCGAATTTTGGCGTAGTGCTTGTTTCTTCACGCCTCTCAATACTTCCTTCAACCCCTTCATGACTCTTATGATACTTTTCTCTCCTTTAAAAACATATCATTTCTTGTCGAATTCACCAAGAGAAATCAGATTTTTCTTCAAATTAGGTACATACTTGGCTTCAGTTAATAACCTTATTGACTCATCATGGAGCTTGAATCTCACAGATCCAACACCTGCAATCTTGCAAGCTTTATTGTTTCCAAGCAATACAAATTTACCATCTTGATCACATAGTTCCTCAAACAAGTCTTTGTTTGGAGTCATGTGCCAAGTGCAACATGAATCCATAATCCACTTTTTTCTTGAGTCGCTGCTTGAAATCATAAGAACCTCAGATGAGTTAAAATCATCTTGAAAAATGGTTGCGTTGCCATTATCCTTACCTTCATGATCTTCCAAGCGTTAAGGGCATACTTTTCTTGAATGACCTTCCTTCTTACAGTTATAACAGGGAATCCTAGATGCATCACTACTATAAGAATTCTATTGACTTCTACCTTTCTTCTTGTCGAACTTACCTTCCTTTTGCAAGATTTTCCCCTTAACGGTCAAACCTTTACCAAATGTCAAAGGTTTATGCTCCTTTTGTTTGTTCAAGTCCTTAGAATACAAGTTGATTGAACTTCTTCAAAGCTAATGGAGTCCCTTCCATACAAGAGAGTTTCTTTTAAGTGAGCATGTGTTATGAGCAAAGCACACAACAACAACAACAACAACGTTTGATCTTCATCATCAATCTTTACATCAATATTTTCAAGATCAAGAATCATCTTGTTGAATATATCCAACTGCTCAGCCAATACTTTGTCTTCACTCATCTTGAATGAATATAAATCTTGCTTCAGGTAGAGTCGAACCAAAAGCTACCCTTCGATCATACTAGAGTTTGATCAAATATATCACAAATAATATCTACAATGCATATAACAAAATTGTATAAATATTTAGCCTGAAAAAATTAAATTAATGTGACTGTTTATCTGTTACTTATGTGCACAATATATTGTAAATTATTAATAATTAATAATCATGTTTTAAAATGGAAAGAAATTATGTAAGTGAACGGGTTAATTTTTTAAAATTAAAAAATAGGCAATACTTGTGAAGTGTTGTTGTAGACATTTTGCATTTTGAATTCAGAAATAGATAACACTCCGTGAAAGGTTGAAGAATGTGAAATAATACATTCTTTAAAAACAATTGTTGTAGGCAAAACTGTGTATCATTTGATAAATGTTTTGTTGTAGGCGAAACAATGTAATATTTGATAAAAGTGTTGTTCTGTGCAAAATAGTTGAACATTTGATAAAAATGCTATTGTAGGCAAAACAATGTAACATTTGGTAAAAGTATTGTTGAAAGTGTGTTTCATCAAGGGTCGCAACCTTGTGAAACAACACTACTTTGGCCTATAAATTGAGTATTACGAATTCAGAAAAATAAAACACAAAAGTCTATCATCTTCCCACAAAATTTCAGATTTTATCTTTATACGTCTTATGCAAATTCGAGTATAAGCTGAATTATCTGAGATATTCTTGAATTCCAACTCTATGACATTTTAGAATGCTTGAAATGTTGGGACGATTCGAGTTGATCAACGATGAAGCATTTTTACTTGGGACACACATTTTTGAGAGAGACACCACATATCCACCTAAAACCTTAAGGTGATAGGTGTACGAATTCTCTCACTTATATAATATTCAATCTTCCATTTTCTAATCAATGTGAGACTTCTTTCTTACACTTGATTCTCAACCTAAAATACTTATAAAAGAAATATTTCGTTCATGATTTTAGACTTGATTCATTCGATTTAAATTAATTTTCTAATACAATATATGTGTTTGTGTTATATGTTTTAAATATAAAAATAAATAATTATATTAAGAATAAAATCTAAACTAAAGTCGGTACTTTTTACACTTTTAAATTTTTTAGGAAAAAAACAATAGTCTTTTACAAGACAAATCAAAATGTTGGATCAAAATGGGTAATAACTTAATTTAATTTTGGGGTTCACTGAACCGTATATATCTTTATTATTCTCTAATTTGCAGAATAAGGAAAAAGATAGTTGAACCTTATCTTGTTTGTTCCTAAAAAGAAAAGTTTTACTCATCAAAATTACTCAATTATTTCACTTTACTAATCATACAAATCTCTCACCTCAACTTTAATAACATTAGTAATTTTTTAAACTCATAGATTCCATCATTCCAACCTCTTAGGGAAAGGTATATGCGATTCATCCACGTATGCATATATTGCTTTTATAAAGTTGAAGATAATAAAACAATTTTAAAAAAAAAGAAAAAGTAAGTAGTTATCTTGTTTTATTTTTTTACTTTTCTTTTTCCTTTTTCCATCAGCTAAAAAAGAGATTACATGTAAGTTATCAACTTTAGCCAATAATTCCTCCTTGTTTAGGTTATTATAAGAACTGTTCAATTAAATTATGTTATCTAGTTTCTTAGTTCGTCTTTGTTTCATATGGTTTTTTACATTTTATGACTAGATATACTTTTTATCTGTTACAAAAAGGCCTGCATGCCTAACTACCGTGAAGAACTTTGTTGTTAATATGTGTTCCTTACTTTGCCTTAGTTAGAGGTGAAAATAGTCAAGTCAAATTATAATTTGCTTAAATATATATGTCAAATGTATTAAGATATGTTCAAATTAGTGTCTATTTATCATCTATCAAACACCTTTTTTTTTTTTAATTCTGATCTAGCATTTTTAAAACACGGAAATGAATTATTTTTTATTTAAAAATATTTTTATTTTTACTTTTTTCAAAACAACATTTCTAAAATATTAATAATTTAATAAATAACTTTATTTGGTTTATATAGTTTATCACATAAAATAGTTATAAGCAAAACTATTCTATTTATATTAGCCATGACAAAAACAAAATCCATCTCAATCGCCCTCGCCTTGAGTTTAAAGACAAAAAATTGATTTATTTTGGAATGAGAATGCAAAGAAAAAAAATCAATTTTTAATTACAGGAGTTAGGAATGGGACGAGGATGTTAGTACCTGCCCTACCCCCACCCCACCTCCACTCTCACTTTGTCCCATACTATTAAATTTTACTATCTTTATTTTTAATAATTTTACTATCTATTTGTTTGTCTTAATTATAAGTTAACAAATTCATTATAATCAAGCACAATATATCTTCCTCTATTTGGAGCTCGACTAAAAGCTCTTACACTTTAATCTTGGACAACTTTGCTTGGATCCTTGGAAATGGAATGCAAATCAATTTTTGGTTGGATTCATGATGCGGCCCTCCATTGTCCCAGAATCTTTCATTGTTAACAAAAGATATGAGCTTCCTCTTAATATCGGGTTGACCTTCCTTAGCTTATTTTCCATCATCTCTACCTGTCACATTCCTAATGGAGAATTAGAAGACAAAAGCTTGATTACCCATATAATCTGGTTGATTGACCGTCAAGGAGGCTTATAATTTCATCTCAAAACAAGCTTCCTACATATTAAAACATTATCACTCAAGGATACTTCCTTCCATTTGTTTGCAACCTTTGTCATAAGCATTGTGAAACCTCTTAACACCTCACATTTAACTGTATTTATGCTACTCACATGTGGAATTAATTATCTTTTATCATTTCTGGTTTTCCTAAGATCAATTTAATAGACAAATATTAACACATCATCAATCATGATTGGTCTAAAAGTTGCAAAACTATGATAATTGCACTCATCATCCATATTATCAATGGTACGTGGTTTGCACGTAACTAAGCCTGATTTCAAATAGGTTTGAGACGGCCAACTTGTGGATGAAAAGGATGAGGTGCCTCCAAATATGCCTACTCATTCTCTTGAAAACAACATTTTGGTTTAATAAGAAGGTGCCCCTATTGAGATGAATGAGGTTCCTATTGAGGAAATCATTCACGACGAGGTCCCACAAGAAGGAATCACGCCTTAAGAAGGTGGTTCCTTCGCCCCCCAAGGCTCCATTAATATAATATTTTGTGCCTTCGGGTGATTGTTGAATAGTATTTTTTCCGGCAAATATTTTTATCGGATCCACAGAGATTGGGTAATATTAACGTTGTTCTATAATTCTAATTGTTGTAAGTTTAAGGGTAACTAAGTTGTTTTTGAGTAAAAAGTTATCTTGCAATTAGATTAACACTAAGATAATAGAAATAGTTTTAGAAATTCAAATATAAAAAGCTTGCCAAGATTGGAGTTCACTATTCCTTTTTTATCAAATGATCTAATATCAATTATATGGACTCAAAATTATTGATGATGTTCAAGTATCCTCTCATTAACATTTATTTCTAAATGAAAGTGTGATAATCCATATATCAATCCTTAAATGATTTCTCAACCTAACTATCAATATATCAATCTTTAATGGTTGATACAAAAGAAAAGTATTGTATAAATCTATTTCTACAATTTATTCACTACTAGAATGCATACTTTAGGTCAAGACTTGAAGAATCTTTTTCAATAATAACTCAAGTCTCAATATTCAAAATAGAGCAAAAGTATCATTCATACATCAATAATCATTTGTCTCATACAATAGTTAAAAGAAATACATGATCAATGAGGAATAACTACTACCTCCAATCTTGACAAAAATGGGTTTTAGCTCCTCTTCATCATACTTTTTCAGCAACAAAAAAAAAAGATGAACTAAAGGTAAGTGTCTCTCTAATGAAGAAAACTTTTCTAAATATCATACCAAACTTGTGTTTCTCCTTATTGACCCATGGGTAATGTATTTGTCCTTCTTACTACAATTGGTCACTTTTGTCTTCCCCATAAAAAGTGATTTTTCAAAAGTGCCAAAAATGTCAAACTTAAGTCGGGCCCAAAAAGCAAATGACCCAACTTCAAAACTAAAACAGTTGGCTGCCTTAGCCAGGTTCACGGCGCCAACAAGGGTCGCGGCGCGAACTGAAGCAAAAACAGATTATTTGCTTTGCAAGCTTCCTCAACAACAATTTCTTTCACATTTAATCTTCAAATGCTTCCAAGAATTCCATTAAGCTCCTAACAAGTCTTGCTCATGCAGTTAAGTGTTTCCTTGTATAAAAATTCTATAAAACTAACAAACAAGTGAAATATATATTCAAACCTAATTAAATTAAACTAAATTGCATTTATACTAAATTGTGAGAATAAAAGTGTAAAGTTGTTAGAAAAATTAGTGAAAGGGACCAATAAAATGTATGAAAATTAGTGATAATTGGTTCCTAACGGTAATTTTCTTATATTTATGTATACTTACCTGTTTTCTTCAGTGAGTTACTCGAGAGAGCCTTAAGGTGACTAAGTCTTTTCAAAAAGAGCTTGGTAAGAATTATTTGCCTATGACTCACTATTCAATTGCCTTTATAGGAAGTTAGAATTCCTATTTGGGAATCTTGGATTCACTACCTTTTGGGCAGCAAGAATTCCATATTGAGGATCTAACATTCGATTGTTATTGGGTGGCAAGGATATCTCATTGAGGATCGAAAATAACATACTACCACTTGGGAGGCAAGGATACCCCATTGAGAATCCAATAGAACATATTTCTACTTGGGAGACTAGTTTGTTGGTGTAAGCCCTAGAGGCCAATACTTTTTGGTACTTGTATCGGATTATTCGTTTAATAATAAAAGGCATTTCTTTATTATGTTTGTCTTTCAGAATAATAAAGTCCCTAGAATAGTTAGTCTGTTTAATGAAATGTTAAGTGTGACTTAATCATGAGATCCCATTAAACATAAAGACATTATTCTTAAAATATCCGTAGTCAAGCTTTATTGCAAAGTGGGATAACATTAAAGCATTGAGACTATTATGAAGATAGACTGATGATCACATCTCATGGATCATGGATAAAGAGTTATCAAGTCTTGACATAGGTATAAATATTAGGAGTAATATTTATACTGGATTGACCCGCTATGAGAATACTACATAGTATGTTATGCAAAGTGTCATAAGTTATTCTCATGGTGATAATGGTGTATTACCACCCTTCGACCTGAAACCACTATGGACCCTAGATGTAGAGTCGGGTGCTTTATTGCTGATCAAACATTATCCGTAACTGGATGATCATAAAGACAGTTGATGGGCACTCCACGAAGCATGCTGAGGGACATGAGTGTCCTAGATGGAATTTGCCAATCCTGCATAACAGGAGAAATGTCTAAGGGCCCAATATTGAACTGGACAAGGATGACACAGTGTATGCCTTGTGTTCAATATAGACATAGGGGCAAAAGGGTAATTGTACAAACATATATTATCACGGAAAAGGTTTTGTCAGATCACATGACATTTTCGTGACTTGGGTAGCAGTGATGTGTTGCTAGATACCGCTCACTGTTTATTATGTTAAATATATAATTTAATATAATTACCAACGTTACGAAATCCTACAGGGTCACACACATAAGGACAGTTTGATGAGAGATAGAGAAATCAAAGGAACACCGTAAGGTACGGTGCACTTAAGTAAAAAATAGAAATTCGGATAATATAATAATAATTATTGTTATTTTATAATGGTTATAAAATAATAATAAAATAAATATATTTATTATAATAATAGTTATTATAATAATATATAATATTATTATGGATCATGTGAATTGGGCTTTTAGCCCGCAGCCCACAAGAGAGTCTATAAAAGGAACCCTTGTGATGAAGCTTTTACTTGATGCAATTTCGTTTTTGATTCTCACTCAAATAATTCCGTTCGTAAGCAGCTAGCACTGTGACCGGAAGCTGTTCGTGTGGACTGAGTAGAGGCGTTGCACTTCATCAACGCTTGTGATCGCTGCATCAAAGATCTGAATCGCCACAAAGAGGTAACGATTCTATCACTTACCATGCTCATTCGTAAGGATCACTAAAGGAAAATTTTTTGTTTTCCGCTGCGTTTAGATCGCTATTTTCCTTCATAGTTTACCTCATTGAGGATCCAATAAAACATATTTCCACTTGGGAAGCAAGGGTGCCTCAGAGAGGTTTTAGCATAACATATTGCCACATGGGAGGCAATGGTATCTCATAGAAAATCCAACAAAACATATTTCCATTTGGGCGACAAGGATGCCTCATTAAGGATCCAACATAACATATTGCCACTTGGAAAAAAAGGATACCTCCTAGAGGATTCAACATAACATATTATCACTTGGGAAACAAGGATTCCTCATTAAAGATCCCACATAACATATTGCCACTTGGGTGTCAAGGATACCTCATTAAGGTTCCAACATAACATATTGTTACTTGGGAAACAAAGATACCTCATTAAGGATTTAGCATAACACATTGCATATAGGACGACAAGGATAAATTCTTGATGGTCCAACATAACATATTGCCACTTGGGTGGCAAGGATATCTCATTGAGACATATTTCCTTTTCGGTGGCAAGGATACCTCATTAAGGGTCCATATTCCATTTGCATACAACATGCAAGATTCAAACAAAGGTGTGAGGAAATTCATTAAAAAGGCGCATCATTATTACAAGGATGGGAAAAGAGTTCCACCTCATTATTACAAGCAAACCATTGCCTCAAATAAATTATACAATCAACTGAAGTGGCCTCTCGCCCTAATCAACCAAAAAGGGTAACATAATTAACTAAATACGGTATTAAATATATCAAGCCTTCTGAGCTCGCCTTGGCACCGTTACCTAGTAAATTTGTGCTCCTCTGAAATAGTGTGGCCAACTCCTCTTCTTTAACTTTTTTAACGTGACCAACTTGATTGGATCCACACTTCCAACCCATAACATTCATTTCTTACACGTCTAGTTGCTAAGCATGAGCCACAACCATAGATGCCTTCAACCTCAAGTTATCTTGTAGTGTCCTGATCACCTTAGATAATCCCCACACACTTGTTGGGGAGTGGATACTTCATACACAAATACAATGTTGACATGGAGGCTTCCATGAGATTGAAGGTAGATCTTCGTATGATTATATTGGACAAGGAAGAGGCGTCAGATATCTTACCTTGATAATCTTTGTGCTTTCCTCCATCCCAAACGCAATTTTTAGGGTGATGTATGTAACACCCTAACTTCCCCACATAATTTAAAAGAAAAATCAGAGTAAAAATAATTTTAACTAAGTTAGGCATTACTTTCATCACAAAATTTCTCTTTATAAGTCATGTAACATAAATTAGAGTAAACCAAATCTGTATTCATTACGCAACAAAAAATAAATCGTCTCAAAGTTAAAGACATTAGTTTACGAAAATCTAACGACAATCCAAAGAAAATACTTTAGCAAACAAATAAAAGTAAAGTGTTCCCGACTCCCATTATTACATATCAGAGCAGACGCCGTTAACGCGGAGTACTTCGACTTCACCAACCAAAAACTCTAACTACTCTGGATTACTTGCACGTTACCCATGTAGAGGCAACATTCAAACAAAATGGGTGAGACTCTTAAATCAACAAAACAGAAACATGATATAAATACAAAAGCATACAATCATCAAGTTATTCATTCACATCACAACAATCAACAACGTCACACCCTCCGATTCATACACAAATAATCACATCAAGCATCATGCAACACGACTAACATAGATGCAGTAAGACACAACTAGACTCAATGCATGTGGTTCCAATTTGATCCCTATTTCATGATCACAGTTCCTGTCGGAACGTCTATTATCTGCTCACACCCCACATGGGCACACGACAATTGTGATTGCTCACACCCCACATGGGCACACAATCACCTCAACAACAACAACAACATGCAAACGATATGCACCTCAACAACAACATACAATGACTAAATGCATGCATATAACATATTCATCATCATACTAATACTACTCAACTATCACATGCATTTATCGAACATACGTCATCATGTTACAACAACAACTACACCTTTTTGCATCATTCAGTCATGAATTTCACATTATCACAACATCAACAAAACAAGCATCTAACACTTCAATACATGCTCACAACAACAAAACAACATTTATAAAGTATAAAACATGTGATTTCTACTAATTTTCAATTAATAAAAATAATATTTTTCGTTCCAGGTCGCGCTAAGTGAACCTCTAGCGCACTAAGCGCGTCTGCCACTGCCTTGAAGAGGCGAAAGTAATTCCAATCGTGCTAAGCGCGCTCCGCGGTTTTGGCAGAAAAACCCTGCGATAACAACCACTATTCACCTACGTTTTTCTGCACCAAACTCGATTTCTAACATCAATTATTCACAGATATTGCACCAATAGCCTACATCTAACAATCACAATCCAACCAAACAAATCAAACATAACCAACTCATCCATTCCAATCACATATTCATAAATTCTCCCCAAAACCCCAATCAACCCTCATACAACAATTCCATGGGTTTCAATCTAATGATTCATACCTCAATACCTACATCATTTAACCCTTGAGAGATGAAATAAATTCCACCCTTACCTTAGATGAAGATTTTCTTCGAAGTTCTTTAAGCCCTAGCTCTGCTCCTCTGTCCCGTACCTCGTTCCCCAAAACCACGATCGTTCACAATGAATCTCATTTTCTAATTTTTCTTCTTTTTCCCACTATAACCCTTAGACCCCTAATATGATGTTCCCTTATTACCCTTACTAAACTCCTCGAATAGTCCTTTTTTCCCTCCTTATCATTCTATTCATATTATCAACTCTTAATTTAATAAAATAATTAAAATCAATTATTTAAATCTAAATAATCTCAACCAAATTATTTAAATTAAAAATAATTAATTAATTACTATTACTATTATAATTTAATTAATATTATTCTTCACCCCACTAAAACACACATAATCACATATATTCACACAACAAAGCACACAAGAAATCACACTGACTCGCAATTACTTAGCAAATAATAATTAAATAAAAATTGGTCGTTACAATCAGTGTTTTTAAAATCGGATGGGACCGGCCGGTCAGATCGGTCAAACCGAGAATCGGCCAGGTAACCGGTCTGATTCAAATATTGGACCACTTATGTCATTGAACCGGTGCGAACCGGTAAAAACTGGTATAAACCGGGAAAACCGACAGTTTAATTGTATTTTTTAAATTAATTTTTTTATTATTTTAATTAAAAAATTAAAATAAATAATAAAATAAGAATTAAAATATAAAATAAAATAAATGAAATTAAAAATAAAATTAAAAATTAAAATAAAAGATAAAACAAAGTAATAATATCATTGAAAAGAAAACTATTGCGGATATGGTTGATTTTAATGCAGATTATTTTAATATTAAAGAAGATTCCAACATTAAAACAATTTTCTCTTATTTGAACTAAATTTGATACACATTATATAGTTATTTTTAATAAACTATTTAATTAAATTATGTTACTATTAGACTTTGTAATTTTATATCATTTTCTTATATGTGATATCTTTGTTTAAAATTTAAATTTAGATTATGAACTTGTGAATTTATGATGTGATATTTTAAAAAAAATTAGTGTTACTAATATTTTGTAGATATTGAATCATTGATTCGACCGATTTTATATCTATATAGTTTTGTTATAAAGACTGACTTATTAAACCGAGTTATCCGATTTAATCCGGTTTGATCACGCGGTTCAACCAGTGACTCAGTGATTCGATCAATAAATCAATGATCTAATATTTTCATCAATTTAATGAACAATCCGATTTTTAAAACACTAATTACAATGTAGCATTTTACCTTCCACCTGTTTGTCAAAAATCCAATTAGTGAACCTCTAAAAACTCTCAAATTGTCTAGATCTAGCTGAACCTCTTGAAGATGTCCCAATAGAGAATAGTTATAGAACTCCCTTGATAAATTAATACTCGCTTGATTTCTCATTCATCCCAACTTATAATTATGGTCATGGGTCTTTATGATGTGGATGGATTCCAATGACGTTTTCTCTAAAAAAAAGCGATATCGAACATCAAGATTTCAGGATCCCTTATCTAAGAAAACGATATCAAATTTCTAAGATTTCTGGAGCCGTCTGATGATCAGTAGAAACCGTTAAAAAGAAAGAAAAAAACCTCTATTTTTTAAAGGATTTCATATGCTTCATGTTGTGGTACTTGCTATGAGTGAAATTCTCTTATGCTACTTGCTTTTTCTTTGTCTAAACAACAATAATGATAGCTGTCCAAGCCTTTTTGCATCCTAATTTCCATGTATGTAAAATGTGGTGTCAGTGAGATGTTGTATCTATAAACTAAGACAAATCCTAGTGGTACATATGTAATGTATATATTAACCCATAATGCATTATATGCCTAAACGCTGACACGAGGAAAGGAAGGATTGTATCAAAAACTCTTTAAAGAAAGTTAAATATTTGAAAAGGGAAAGTAGCAACTTCTTTCCAAGCATGTTCTAAAAGCCTTGATTTTATCATCACGTTTGTTACAAGTTTGTGTGTATGCATAGTTTTAGTCTTATATGCTAAGCTTTTTTGGTTCGTACATAAGCACTTCTGGACTAATTCCTCCATTATGGGGTCATTAGTTTATTTTCTTTTGAGTTGAAGATGACCATAATAAATAACAAAACTCTCTCTCAAGAGTTAGATTCAGATTCAAAATATATGATTAAACTCTAAGAAACATTATCATTTTAACCTAATGCTTTTAGAATTGTTCATTGTTTATTTAGGAACGTACAATAATTTTTTTGATAAAGGAGATAAAATTAGATTCACAACGATGCTTGAATCTTTTGTTTGAATAATATATAAGTGATAGTGACAAATTATTAGATTTATTTCAGATTTATGGATGAAAAATATAAAAATATGATAAAATCATTCTCCATAACTTTCTTGAGTAAACTATAAAAATTATTTCAGATTTATATGTGATTTTTACTGTCACATATCTTTTTTAATCTGTTGGCTTTTTCAATTAAAAACAAACTTTTCTCTGTTCATTATGCAATGTTCTTCATTTTCATCTTGTTGTTCATCATCTTGATTTTGTTCTTTATTTTAATCAAAATTCATTAAAAGAAATAAAAGGGATTTGCAAAGCGGGCGGATGTTGACGGTTCAAACGGTTGCAAAATCTATTTAATAACAGTTTCTCAACTGTCATAAATGTGCGTCGTGGGGTTGTTTTACGATTTTTTCCCAACCATTGTATATATTTGTAGCAGTTCTAAATGGCCACCAAAATACAAGTATATCGGTTTTAAATGTATCAACTAACTATTTTTGAAGGTAAATTACGGCAGTTTTAAATTGTGAATATTTAAAAAATATAAATATTTCACCCAAATTTTTAGAATTAGATTAAAGGAGATGCATTGACATGTCATATAAATTTTATGCTGTCATCCAAAACACATCGTTTTGTTATGTCATATAAATTTTTGATTTAAATGCATTTTTTGATATTTTTAATTTGAATTTTTTAAACTATCTGTCTCCCTATTACAAAACCTATCATTTTGATCCCTTAAGTTAGATGCACGCTTTGCATTTTTATGATTCCCTCCATTTTAGCATATGTGGTGGTATTGATGATGACTATGATATTTTAATATTTAAAAATTATTTTTAATTATGTGAAAATGATAGCTAAGAAATTTTAATATTTAATAATACTTTTAACTAATTTAATATTTTTACACAATTACTTTTAATTAATTTAATATTAACTTTTGCACAATTAATTTTAATTAATTAATATTTTTACATGATACATTAATTATATAAAATTAAATTATTAAAAATATTAATGGAGTAATGGACCCGCTCACACATTTTTTCTCTCTCATATATAACACATGTATTTCTTTGGAAATTATTAGATCTATTACAATGCACACTTATTCGTAATAAAACAATGTCTGCTTTATTCTTCACTTTTCTTTCCCTTTGATTTTCTTCTTCTTCTTCTACACCTTCTTTATATATGTGTCTGATTATGATCGTTGTGTAAGTAGGGAAATACATTGAAAGTGTGTATTGGGAACTTTGTAGTAAAGGACATTCAAGATGCTTCTAAACTTATTTGAGCAAATTTACGATCAAATAGATGGTGGTGATATGAACCAACTAGTTATCATAGATTTGACCTTGTTTAATAACATTGCATTGTTAGTTACTTCCCATGTATCTACCATGTCAGACCAAACCTTCTGGATTCACTGCAGGAGAAAGCAAAAGCTCTTAAATTGGTCAGTAAGTGAAGTAAGTAAAGTGTGAACTTTTATGGTTAATTATTGCTATGTAATAATATATGTTGTCATTTGAGGATTAATAAGAGACAGTGGCTAGGGGTTGTTCATGTGTGCTGCTATAATGTTCTCCATGGAATCATTGGTGATATGAATGCATGAAAAGGGACATTTATGTTGTGTTTCATCATGCTAGCACAATTTGCTTATAAAGGATGTCCTATATCGATTTTCCAACAAATAAAACTAATGTTTATAAAGACTGTTCACATATGTCTTGTAAAAACATGAATTATGGGCTACCATAGTACAATTAATGGTTTAGGTCCAATTGACAAATTTGAAATAAATATTAACACGCATGCGTTATTATGTAGAGTGTTGTTGGAACTGTGTTTCACAACGGTTTACATTTGTTCTAAATATAAAAATTATGAAAATATCTCACTAAAGCAAAATACCTAAAGTGAATTAAATAATTCACTTAGAGGTAGATTTAGACTAATATATATTAATCACTCTAATCTACACCCAAAGTTCATTGAAGTTAAAGAGAAATCAGTCTCAAAAATGTTTCTCAAGGTAAAATAAGAATAAAGAAGAAGAGGAGGGGAAAGGAACCAAAAATTAGCCAAAAATTCAGTTCTGTCTCAGAGTAACCGGTTACTACCAGAGTGGTAATCAGTTACATATACAAAAATAGCAGTTTTCTGGAAAAATTAACACAGGTAATTGGTTACTACTAAAGTGGTAAACGATTACTCTGCGTGCTAAATAAAAAAATACCAAAAATTCAGCATGATCCATCTTTCAAAACTTTTTCAAACACCTCAAGATCATGAACTGAATTAGCACAAATTTTAAAGTCAAAACACAGTGAAATCCCTGCAATCAAACAACAATTTATGATCTAAAAGATCAACAACCAAAGACATCAAGGATCTACATCTTGAATGTTGATGATGAAGGTAGAACCATGGAAAAAGTGAATTACCAAGAACACTCTTCAAATTGATCCAATATCAAGCTTGATCTACTGAAATTGATGAACAAAAAAGGAAATGATGAAGGTTTAGCAAAGTTGATCAAGAATTCAAGGTGAGTTATTGATAACTTTCAAAAGAGAGAGAAGAGCTTTAGTGAATTTGTGGTTTGGGAGGATATTTTGCAAGAGATTTTTTGGCTATCAAAAGCTTGAGAAATGAATGAGAAAGGGTCTCTATTTAAAAAGTTTAGGTATGAGAATTTGGTGGAATGGAGCTTGCTTTGGCAATTCAAATTATGCTTGGTAATTCAAAATTGGTGGGAATCATGAAAAGAGTGGTGATTAGTGAGGGTTTATGGTGGGAATTAAATTTAATGATGTATGAGAATTAAATGGAGATGGACTAGAATATTCCAAGAATGATCAAAAATAAAATTGGTGCCAAAATTTAAAAAATTGAAATTGCTGCCAAAATTTTCAAATTTGCACGCAAGTAACCGGTTACCACAAGTAACCGGTTACGCCTAGGGTGGTAACCGGTTACTTAGTGCAAAATTAACAAAAAATTGTTTTCTTTTTGCACTGCTACAGCTTCGCCTTGATTCTTTTGCGCGTCGAAGAAGGCATGAAAATAAACACATTAACCTTGGAATTCCTTGAATAAATAAATTAAATTGGGAAATCCTTGATCAGATAAATTTGAATTATTTGCAGATCAACTTTGACTTTTAACTGTGAAATTCATCTGAGCTCTGGGACTGCAATTTTTGGCATTTTCACCTACTTTTCCCTTGAAAGTTTTAATAAAATAAAACAAAATATTTTTTTTGGATTTTGATTAATGGTTAGTAAACATAAACATATAAAACAAATTAAAGCAATGGTGATCCCCTGTGAGGCATAAACCTACACCCAAGAAAAAACTGAGAAACCATTGCGATATTGTTTGTATGCAAGATGCAAATGAAATGCGAAGAAAAATTAGGGAAAAAGTTAGGGTATAATAGTTGGGGACTAAGAAATCCCCTGGGTGAGAGACGAATAATGCGACCTACAGGGGAACACCTTCTCCAGAAATTTCTTCCATTTTTTGGTCTCCTCCTATTGAGAAGCTCCCTCAATCATGTATTTCTTCAGGTTCCTTTCCTTGATGAGGATCTCAATAGCATATTTAAGGTGAATACAGTCTTCGGTGACATGCCCGTGGCTGCGATGGATTCAACAATATTTGCTTTTGTCGGTGTTGCCCTTGGATGTTGTTGGCTTTGGGGAGAGGACTCCTCCCTGTTTGAACTCAGTGTTGATGCATTCAAATATGATCTTCTCACGGGGAGCTGTCAGTAACGTGTATTCTGTAAAGTGGCCAACAGGTCGCTTGTTATCACGTGCACGGTTGTCCCTTTGTTTCTCACGTCAGGGAGCCTCAGAATCGTCTTTCTGATTTGGGGCCCTTGAATTAACTTGGTTCCTAAAATCTCTGGTCTTATATGCGGCATCATTCTCCTCGTATTGAATGCAGGTATGTGCTCTGTGAAGGTGTTCGACAAGGGAGCGAGGGGTTTCAATTCCTACTGCCCTGCAGAATTCGCTGTTGGGGCGCAAGCCTTTCTCGAGGAGGAACCTCTTCATGCGGTCAGTGGTGTGGATCTCCATGGCTTCCTTGTTGAATATGTCAATATAGTTGCATAGAGGCTTGTCCTTGCCATGGACAATCCCCTAGATTGTAGCCTCGGATTTGGGGTGACGTCTTGACACAGTGAAGTGCCTTGTAAACTGATTCTTCAGGTTTCTCCAAGACGTGATGGAGTTAGGGGGAGATGCGTGTACCAAGTCATAACCCCTTTCCTCAGTGTGATGGGGAAAAGTCTACATATGATGGTTCCCCCTACGTTGTGGTATTGGAGCATAACTTATATGGTTTCTATGTGATCGTCGGGGTCAGTAGTCCCGTCGTACACAACCAAGGGAGGTGGTTTCTCCAGCCCGCGTGGTATACGAGTGTCCATGATCTCACGACTCAATGGACCGCGGGTGTCCTTGTTGTTGTTGTTGTTGTTGTCCAACATGAGGTAAGGGGAACTGTTATGACTAGGACTTCTGTTATGCTGAGGAGAATTCTTGGGACGTTCTTCGTATCTGGACTTCCTGGTACTTTTGCCCCTCCTTTTGTCTGGAGAATGGTGATCTTTCCGGGGAGGAAAGCGGTTTCACTTCTTTGTCTTCTCTGGACGTGACTTCTCTGGTTCTTGTCGACCCTTTCGAGGGGAGAGGTTTATGGTGCCATCTTTCTTTGTCTCTGAGGAGGAGATTATGGTTGAGGAGAAGGGTTATGGGTATCCCCTCGACGGTGTCTCCACATTGGAGAAGGAGAACAACGATCGTCTTTCAACATCTGTAACCGCTCATTCTGCTGGAAGAGGGCCAGATTGGAATTGTTAAGTTCTGTGATGAAAATTATGGTGTTGGCACTGGCGTCCTGAGGGATGGGGATAGGCTTGAACACGTGATCCCCCTGAGGAATGAGGGTAGGTTTCATATTGTTGGAGGACGGGGAATTAGCTCATATGTCCAAGTTATTTGTTTCGTGGGCAACAATTCCACGATGAAATGGGTTATCACCATTGCTTAGGAGGATGGTGACTGGGTTGTTGGTGACGTCATTGAGTTGAGTAGCCATGAAGGTGAAAATAAAGTTTGAAAGCTTTGATATTGGGTTGAAAGATGGGATCTTGTTTCAAAAAAGATGGGTGAGTTGTATTCCAACAGACGGCGCCACTGTATAGAAATATTCCGAACAGGTCCTCGTGGCCTTCAGCTGGGGCAAGAACAATAGTTGTAGGAGAGGTGGTGGGGTCCCTGCAAGGTACTCCAACACTCAAGTAGGTTTCAATGGGAGGATGGAAGAAAGACAGAAGCGTTAGAAAAATGTAGAATTAGGTAAGACTGAATTGAATATGTGACCCTTCAAAGGAGGTATATATAAGGGCATGTGGCCAAGATATGCGGACACGTGATTCGCGGTTGGGTCCAACTATTCTGTGAGTTTCATAGGGTAGTTGGTCACGTGGTAACGGTCAAGCACGTGAGGCGAAAATCTCCAACGACTATAACTCTAATGACTATATTCCTTATTGGGTTGTGCCTAAATCTAGACTGGGTTGGGTCTTGTCAAATTGTTATCATTTCTTCTTTCAACATTTTAACTCTTCAAAGTCAATAATAATAATGCATTCACAATTCACTTCTTCTTCATTTATCTCCCATCATCGTAAGTTATTTATCTCTTTTTTCTTAACGATTCATTCAATAATCAATACTATACCTACTATCTATGTTTTCGTTTTGTTCTTCTATATAACCATGTATACTTTATAAAGAGATTTGGGAAGTTTTTTTTTTCATTTCGATCTCATTTCTGATTGATTCACACAGATTATAGATCGGGGAAAAGGTCATTTCAATACATATTTTCAATTTGATTTTTATATATATGCATGTTATTGTTATTGTTATTGTATATTCATATTTGAAAATGTTTCTATCGAGTGTTTTCAGTTTTTGTAATGTTTATTGATTTAAGTTTGTGATTTGGTAGTATTTGATCATTCTTTTACCAATTTTGTATTGGAATTTTTTGGAATAATACATGGATCATGAATGTTATTTTATAAATTTACACCATTAACTATATAAACAAGTTTTACATTCCAAACATGTTTCACTATCTGGTTAGATACTTATTTGAATTGATGGAATGAAGTGGTATGAAATGGAATTTAAAATTTCATTATTTCGACGAGATAAAATTGGATGGAGCGGAACATAATGGAACATCAATTTTTCACCATCCTTGATTTGGAAGGAATGAAGATTTTCCAAACAATGGGAATGAGATATCATCCATGTTTCATTTCAATGTATTTCGTTCTGCTATGTTCATTTTAAGATATCCAAACATAATCTAAATAGTTTATGGTAGACCTGTAATGTTTATGATAATTAAAATTTCATAACACAAATTAATAGTGAAATTTCGTAACACAAATTAACATTGAAATTTCATTAACTTGTTCATGACCGTTACAACTTTGTTTATGACATACCAAAATACAACTTTGTTCATACATGCCAAAACATTTCAACTTTGTTCATGACAGTTTGTAACTTTGTTCATGATACCAAAGTAAAAAATACAAAGACAAAACATAAATCTTATTATTGAGTAGGTTATGGTCCTTGTGAGCAAGATCAAATTTTTTGGGTAGGTTGTGTTGTCCTATTTGACTTCTTTATCTTTTCCTTTATAATTTTGACTTCTTGGTCTTATTGCCACCCTTTAGCATGGTCATATCTAGAGCTGTCAAATGGGTTGGCCCGACCCAACCCACATCGGCCTGGTGGGCTAACACTAATAAATGGGTTGGAGTGGGCCGACCCGATTATTTCATGGGCTATCAAAATTGAGCTCAGACCAGTTCCTTCTAGGTCGTGTAGCCCGATGGGTCAGACCCATATATATTTCAATATTTTAATTTTAATTTTTAAATTAAGAGATAATAAAATAAAATCATACATAACAAAATAATTACACATCTAACCATTCAAAATAGATATAAAACTAAATTATAAAGTAGACAATTTTTTTTACTAAGTCCCATGAACTCTTAGTGAATCCAATAATTGTCATATAGTATAACTTTAGAGATAATAGAATTCACACATACATAACCAAATAATTGAATATTGAGTATTTCTTGATGAACTTGTTGTAACTATATTATTTTGATATGCACCGAAGAGATCATACAAACCATCTTTCGCTTTCTTTACCTTGTCTTCGTAGCCATTTGGATCAAGTTTCTTAAAGTAAAGGTTCAAAAAGTCCAACTTTGATGTTAGTTTAAGAACATTTCCAAGTGCAAGAGTAACTGAATATTCACTCTAATACTTATCAAACTTTTCATTCATCCCCTTAGCCAATACTTATCAAACTTCCCCTCAAAATTAACAAAAACAATTTTCTAATTTTTTTTATCAAAACAAATTATTATTATTATTTTAATGTTTTTAACAGGTCAGTCTGAAGCCCACTTAGTCGGCCCGGCCCCGATCCATAAAAAACATCGGCCCGATGGACTGGGCCAAAAAGATAGGGTTGTATTTTTTAATACATTTTTATGGTCCGGCCCGCGCTAAAATTTAGGACTTGTGGGCTGGTCCAATGGGTTGAGCCCATTTTGACAGCTCTATATCTGATTCCCTATTTCCTTTATATGTTCCCATGTTATGTACCATGGATCCATATTTGTGACATGTAACAATTGCAAGCTTTCTTGGCAGAACATGTAGGTTTTTAGGTTCATCATTGGTTTTGTTCCTCGTCTTCTTGGTTTCAGGTCAGGACTATGCCCTAGTATGTGGCTAAAATTTCTTGGCCAACCATTCAGTCTTTGGTTGTCTATTTTAGGTTATTTTGTGACAAGTATGGTCATCATATAAAATCTCCACTTGCCAATATTAGTTACCAACCCTTTTACTAATTCTGATGTAAAACTTGCATCCATCCATACACCTTACAACCATCCTCTTTCCATCATTCTTCTTTAGGTATACATTTTTTCTCCTCCATGGAAAATTACTTTATAACATCCCTTTCCAACTCCTTATTGTTAAATACCATGCCCAACTTAAACATGGTTCCCTCACCAACCTTATAGGTTGGAAATATCTCATACTCATAATCATCTTCACTCTCAGGTGGTGTATGAAGTTGGTCATAATCCTCACCATTATCATGGTTAAATTCATTCTCGTGTGGTTTAGTTGTTTTAGTTGGTAATATAATTGTCCAATCCAAATCATGCTCAATATCCTCACCATCATCTAATTTATCACCCACTTCCACTTCATCGCCCATTTTCACTTCATCATCCCTTCCACTTCATCACCGTCATCTATATCAACAAACTTCTCATAAGTATAATGAATTTCATCATCATTAGAAATTATATCATGACTTATTTATGCCTCATATATAATCTCGGGTTCACCAATGTTATGCTCAACATACACATCTATTAACTCACAAGCATTAGCAACTGTAATCAGTTGCAACACATTATCATCACAGTTAAGTGGTCTAAGGCCACGAGTAAAGCTAAACTTAGGGTTCTGAACACGGTGGGCGAACTGACTTTCTATAAATATTGCGGATAGCAAGAGTCGCCACCGACTTTTATTTTATCCAAGTGGAAAGGACATAAAAGAACATGAAAGACCTATTTTTAAAAGACATGAGTTCGGGGGTAGGTTATATAAAGGGAATGTGTTAGCACCCTTTATATCCATGGTTATCCATGGGCTCTTAGTTACTTAGCTCACTTAAATGTTTTTGAAACGTGTAGTGTGTGACTATAAATTTTCTAAGTACTTTGTAATGATCCTCGTATGGATGTATACAAAGCCTTGTTTGAAAATATTTGAAAATATTGTGAGGTGTGAAAAGTATTTTTATTTTGAAGAGTGAGCAAGTAACTATGAGGTACCTACCATATACTAAGCCATTCATGTTCTTTTATATTCTTTCAAGGGTAAAACTATCCCTATTATTAAGGAATAAGTAGTCATTACCTTGGATTTGTTTAAGGGACGGGCGTAGGATCATCGTATGGTCAATGAAGGCAACTTGTAGGGTGTCTTTAGCAATTCGTAGGGACTATCATCATTTATTCGAAGGGACAAGATCATTATTCCGTAGGCAACCTCAAAGGGACTTGATCTTTTAAATCTGTAGGGACTTGATGATTTATTCGTGAAGAGGCTTTGCTTAAGACACCCTTATATTCGAGGGACTTGACCATTTAAAGAAAGCAACCAAGAGGGATACCCTAGGAAGTGCAGATGGCGATCTTAGATCGACTTACGTGTGTGAATGATTTATTTCAGATATTTATCTTATTTAATTAAGTTATCTAAATCCGTATTAATATTCAATTAGTTCTCACTCCCTATTTACTAACCAAGCATTTAAATAATAATAATTAAAAGGACGTAAAAGTAAATCTAAACTATTACAAGGCTTTGGGCAGTTACAAAATAATCAAGCGAAAAATAAATTACAACATACAAACCTATACATTTTTTTTCTAATAAAAATAAGGCAAAATAAATAAAAAATAAACAAAGAACATTATTCTAAACAATTAAATAAAGAAAATAAATAAATTAAATTTTTGAAATTAATGTTAGAAAAGAGATATAAGGGTTAAACAAAAAATTAGGTTAAAATTAGGGTTTTAATGAAAAAAAAGTTTTTTAAGAAAATTAAAATTTATTTAGAAAAATATTAACCTAATTACTAATTTTCATTAATTAATTTACATGAGATAAAAAAAACTTATATATGAGTAAAAGAATAATTAGTGAAGTTAAAGAAAAAAAGATTTGCTTAAAAAATGAATTAGAACCTAATTACTAATTAACCTATAAATTAATTAACATTTTTTTTATTAAATAACTAAACAAACAAAACAAAAAAAAGAATAATTTACATAAAATAATTAGTGAATTTTATTATTAATTTTTTTTAGAAAATAAAATTATTAGGAATTTTATAAGGTCATTAAGTTAATTTGGTTAGTGATTGTTTATTAATATACTTAAGATAGATTAAATATAATAATATAATAATTAAATTATAAAAACATAAAGAAAATAAAACATAAAAAACAGGCGTTCAAAATAAATGGGGGAGGCCTGGATTCGAACCCAGGACCTCCCTTTTACCTGTCATGATGCGCTGCCACTGGGCCAAGCATGTCTTGGTTAAATATAACCAGAATAAAAACTATATAATATATGATGAAAATTCAAATTCCAGAAAAGGCGCCATTATCTTCAACCTCTGTCTGTCCAGTTAGTGTTTTAGTTACAGCTATCCGTCGATATAGCCTATATCGACGCATTTTTTCCATCACCAAAGGTCCTGCATCTCATAAAATCAACAGTACACAATATAAATTCATTCTAAATACATTAATCGATTGCAAATGCTTATATGAATCCAAAGAATCCATCAATTTGTGCTAAAATTTCCTTTAACCGAAAAACCTAAATTCGAAAAGTTTAAACCCTAATAATGGCGTTTCGTGCATTTGGCTATGGAACTCCAATCTAACCACCCAGAATCGTTCTACACATTTAAACAAACAATGTTATGCAATCAAAATCAATTTATCATGTATAAATAAGCGAAACCAAAAAATCAAAAAAAGAAAGAAATATGAATTCGGTCATGGCGTTTTGGTGCATGAATGGATGTGATGATGGTTGGTTTACGTTCAATGATGTTCAAGGAAGACAATGCAACCTTAAAATTGCCTTGAAAATGCCTGCAACTTTGAAACCGAATTTGAAATTTTCTTTGTATTTTTTGAGCTTTGATACGTGTTCTTGGCTGCCAAAATTCGTCCCTCTTGTTTGTGTTCAATTGTGTACATGTAGGAGAGTCAAATTAGGTCAAAAGACTGATGGATTATTGGGCTTTTGTGGTTTCTTGAGTGTGAAGAAATCCCTTTCATAATTTTGTCCAAAAATCAAATGATATCCTTCCAAATTAGTTGTGCAAGAAATTGGATAACATCTAATCATCTTGAATGATCTTTAAGAGTTTCTAGAAGAAGAATCAAATCAAATATTTGAATTTTTATATTTTATTTTGATTTAAAATGAATTTTAATGAATAAAATCCAAATAAATAATAAATAAATTATAAAAAATCAGAAATAATTTGAATTGGGTCGTTCTTGATGTTATTGTTAAGATTGAGTTGCAAATTGATAGGCCCATTTGGAAAAAAATTGGATTTAAGACCTTATTTGCTTCATACACCCCTTGAAAATCTCCCAACTTTGACAAAGCATAAATCCCTCAATTTTAAGGCTATGAAGGTGTTCTTGGACATTTTGGAAATCTTAAAGAGTCCTCTAATAAACCTCTTTGGTCTCATGTCCATATCTTTTACCATTTTCGAATTATGCTCTTTGGAAAAAAATTGACTTTTTATTTACTTTTGAAATGACCTATAATGTTTTAGCTCATACCTTCCAAATGAAGCATTTTTAGGCTTGGCTTGTGAGACACAAAGTTGTAGAAAATTCAATTTCCTTAAAAATGAGCTTTGGATGAGAAATTTTTGATGAAGCATGTGAAAGTTATGGCTGATCAAAGTTCAGTTGACTTTTTCTAGAAAACCCTAATTTAGAAACTTCCTGATTCTTGATGATCTGAGATCTCCTTGATGAATCATTATCAAAGCTTGATCAAATGATGAATTTTACTTCATGATCTTGATGTTTGCAAAAACATCTTGAAGTTTGACTTTAATTTGACCTCAGTTTGACTTTTTAACCACTTTGACTAATTTTTACATATTTGATCATCTGATTGGTCAAACTTATTGGGAAAGCCTTGCAACTTGACATGGGGATTATTGAATACATGTGGGATGTTATGAAGCTCACTTGAGGCCTTGGAAGTCCATTTAGCTCAGATAAACTCAAAACCCTAGTTGTGGATCCATTGCTTAGGAGGATGCTTTGTCTAAGATAACTTTCAAACTTTCTGACCAATTGTGAACCTTGTGAACCTTGAGTGAACTCTAGGGACAACTTGATTTGATTGTGGAAGGGAAAATTTTGGGGTACAACAGCTGCCCCTGTTCAATCTTCTGAAATATGAGGAGTTAAATTGACATGTACGCCATTCGCGACTTGAAGGTTGAAGAAGATTGAACACAAAAGCCCAAAAATTTGCACTCGTCGGTGAGTAGAATGATATTGTTGGTTGGTTGCATTTCTTGAATGGGCTTAAAGATGCCATTCAGAGAAAAATTCTTCAGATATATTTCTTTGAGAGGAAAGAAATCCCAAATATGAAGATCTAGCCTTTGGGTGGATAAACAACGTCCCAAAATAGCCTTCGGGAAGATAAACAACGTCCCAAGATAACGTTCGGGGAGATAAACAATGTCCCAAGATAATGAAATAACCTTCAGGTAGAATAACGACGGCCCAAGGTAATGATATGGCTTTTGAGAAGATAAACGATGTCTCCAGATAGCCTTCGGGAAGATAAACGACGTCCCAAGATAATGAGATAACCTTTGGGTAGATAAACGACGACCCAAGGTAACAATATGGATTTTGAGAAGATAAACGACGTCTCAAGATAGCTTTCGGGAAGATAAACAACGTCCCAAGATAATGAGATAACCTTTGGGTAGATAAACGACAGCCCAAGGTAACAATATGGCTTTTGAGAAGATAAATGACGTCTCAAGATAGCTTTCTGGAAGATAAACGACGTCCCAAGATAATGAGATAACCTTTGGATAGATAAACGACGGCCCAAGGTAACAATATGGCTTTTGAGAAGATAAACGACGTCTCAAGATAGCCTTCAGGAAGATAAACGACGTCCCAAGATAATGAGATAACCTTTGGGTAGATAAACGACGGCCCAAGGTAACAATATGACTTTTGAGAAGATAAACAACGTCTCAAGATAGCCTTCGGGAAGATAAACGACGTCCCAAGATAATGAGATAACCTTTGGGTAGATAAACGACGACCCAAGGTAACAATATGGCTTTTGAGAAGATAAACAACGTCTCAAGATAGCCTCCGGGAAGATAAACGACGTCCCAAGATAATGAGATAACCTTTGGGTAGATAAACAACGGCCCAAGGTAACAATATGGCTTTTGAGAAGATAAACGACGTCTCAAGATAGCCTTCGGGAAGATAAACAACGTCCCAAGATAATGAGATAACCTTTGGGTAGATAAACGACGGCCCAAGGTAACGGTATGGCTTTTGAGAAGATAAACAATGTCTCAAGATAGCCTTCGGGAAGATAAACAACGTCCCAAGATAATAAGATAACCTTTGGGTAGATAAATGACGGCCCAAGGTAACAATATGGATTTTGAGAAGATAAACAACGTCTCAAGATAGCCTTCGGGAAGATAAACGATGTCCCAAGATAATGAGATAACTTTTGGGTAGATAAACAACGGCCCAAGGTAATGATATGGCTTTTGAGAAGATAAACGACGTCTCAAGATAGCCTTCGGGAAGATAAACAACGTCCCAAGATAATGAGATAACCTTTGGGTAGATAAACGACGACCCAAGGTAACGGTATGGCTTTTGAGAAGATAAACAACGTCTCAAGATAGCCTTCGGGAAGATAAACAACGTCCCAAGATAATGAGATAACCTTTGGGTAGATAAACGACGGCCACAATATGGCTTTTGAGAAGATAAACAACGTCTCAAGATAGCCTTCGGGAAGATAAACGACGTCCCAAGATAATGAGATAGCCTTTGGGTAGATAAACAAAGGCCCAAGGTAATGATATGGCTTTTGAGAAGATAAACAACGTCTCAAGATAGCCTTCGGGAAGATAAACGACGTCCCAAGATAATGAGATAACCTTTGGGTAGATAAACGACGGCCCAAGGTAATAATATGGCTTTTGAGAAGATAAACGACGTCTCAAGATAGCCTTCAGGAAGATAAAAAACGTCCCAAAATAATGAGATAACCTTTGGGTAGATAAACGACGGCCCAAGGTAATGAGATAACATTTGGGTAGATAAAAGAAGGCCCAAGGTAATGATAAGGTACTCGGGAAGATAAACAACGGCCCAAGATTATAAGTTGTTGATGAATTTTGTCTGCTGGAGAATTAACCTGAAAAACAAGGTTAGTTCGGTGCAAATGTTATGATGTATATAACATTCTGCAAGATAATATTTTATGAGAATGCGTATGATATTCAGTTAGGATTTTTAAAGGGTTGTAACGTGGTCTGGTTCACGGTTTAAGAAACAAAGGATAAAAGGCTCAAATTTATTTGTACCCAACCCATTCTTCGTGATGTTCTCCAATCCTAGGTTCGGTTAACTTATGCATTGAGGCTCCAAAGGAGTTTGGAATTATAACACTGACATTTGTGATGATTCAGGAACCAAAAATTTATTTGAAAATTCAGTCATCTTTCTTTGTTGAGGATTCATAGTGACCTTTTTCTTTTGACTTTATTATCCCTTCCTTTTGCCTGGACTGTTTGTTTCAAGATTACAGTCAGCGGGATGTCTCAATTTTTACTAAATCTCCTTCATAGGTTTTGACTTAGTGAGCTTTTCTTTTGCTAGATATTGACTTGCAGACTTTAGTGATTACAGGGAACCATCATTAGTTGTGTACAACACAAACAACCGACATAATTGAGTTAACCGAGTAACTATCCTGCCCCAGGTTATGAATAAGGGTTTTAAATTGCTTGAGAAATAAAAACTCTTACTTCTTTGGCTCAAAATGGTTAACTAGGGATTAACTTCCTTATATCTTCACTGTTTAGGAATTGAAACAATGCATGTACATCACCAACATAGTTTGTTCAAAAGCATACTACGTAGGATTATGGTATTATTTTCGTCATCCTCCCTTTATAGGCTTATAACTTTATCAGGAGTAAATTATCACAAAGTAGAAATATGAAGCATAATTCAAAATATAGTGAAACGAATGGATTAATTCAAGACAAACATATGCAATGCATTAGTGAAAACAAAAGTTTGACATAATAGTAAGTGTTTAAACAAATAAAAGAAATTATAAATTCAAATTCAAATGTTCTTAAAGCCTCCCCCTCTAAACTGGTTACTCCAAATGTCTGGGCGCTTTGATGTTTGATGGGCGATAAAAAAACTCAAAATGGCCTTCTGGCGTAACCTCGAGGATTCCTTCATCAATCAGATCTTGAATCCTATTCTTCAATGCCCAATAACTATTAGTATCGTGTCCGGGACAGTTGGAGTGATACATACACTTTTCCTTGGGATTATAGCGAGAAAAGGAAGTATTAGGATTTTGAGGAGGATTTTCCAAGGAAATTAGCTTCATCTCCAACAAGCATTGCAAAGTTTGTGACATTGGAGTGCTGAATTTGATAAACTGTCTTTTATATTCCTTGTGTCGAAGTGGATTAATCTTACAAGGTCTTTTTTCTTCAACTGAAGAACAATCAGTGGTAGCCTGTCTCTTTACTTCTCTTATCCTTATCTTCGTTTCAACCAAGTCAGCTTGTTTTATCGGAGGTTAACTGACGATTAGATTCCTGACTCCATTACTTTGAAGTTTGTGGACAAAGGTTCTCAGCTCTTCTTGCCCCTGAGCTAAACTTTGGATAAGAGCCACCTGGCCATTCATCTGGATCCTCATTTCTGCCATCCCAGCTTACAATTGTTCCAACTGACCATTCCTGTTATCTTCATGATTTTCAGAGAGGAGTTCTTTCAACTCTTCTTGCCCCTTGGACAAATTCAGGATCACTTCTTGGAACTGAGCATTATGAGCCTGGATATTTTTGACAGTTTGTTCGAGAACCATTTCTGCTGAAATAAACAGCGAGAAGATAAGATACCTGTTTATAAGAAACCTGTGATGTAATATATATGTTTATGCAATGTTTTCAAGGACCGTAGGATTTACATTTGTTTAAAGAAAACAAAAACAAAAGTTATTAGTAAGTGTTTAATATAAATTTGCCCATTGGGCTTACAATGAAAGGAAATAAAAATAAAGTACAAAAATAAATATATGGGGTTTTAAGTCTCCCATGGACGCTTCCTCTTTGGGTTGAGGTATGTGTTGAGGTTCCTCTCCTCGTGAAGTTGCCTTGTCAGCTCCAGAATTCTTTCTTGACTAGCTCTGAAACGAGTCTCAAAAGTATCCATTTGCTCCCTTAACTGAATCCAGGACTTCTGCAACTCTTCCAAATCAGTGGACATGTCTGGATGAAGGATGGTATAAGGAACATCTCTTTCAGCAACAGGCTCCATAGTGATTGGTAGAACAACAAGATATGGCATCATAAGAGTCTGAGCACGAGATCACACCCATCTGAGATAAGGCTCCATAGGAATAGAATACTTGGCTCCAAAGTCTTGCTATCAATCTTATTCACCTTGTTCCAAGCTCGTATAAACCTTTGACGGTAACCCTGAAGATCATTGTCATAGTCGAACATAATACCCTGAATAAGCATGTCATGAGGACCATTACTCCGAGCATAACCAAACTGACATAGAGCTAAAAAAGGGTTGTAGGTAATGTCCCCTCTTATGCCAAGGAGTAACAGATTAGGGAACTCCCCACAACAGTCAATGATAGTAACATTCTCTATAGATCAAGAGCACCAATGAATATCTGAATGAGAAAGTGACATAATCCTCTTAGACCACCTTTGTTCATTCTTCATCACTGATCGAGGAAGGTGATAAATAAACCACCTAGCCAATAAAGGTATGCAACACATCAGAGTTCCCCTCGCCTTCGTAGTACGAGTGTGAAGAGAATGTAAGATGTCTCCAAGTAATGTAGGCACTGGGTTGTGAGTCAGAAATATGTTAATGGCGTGTACGTCTATGAACTGGTATGGATTAGGGAACAACACTAAGCCATAAATTAATAAGGCTGGGATCTCCTCAAAAGCATCATAGTTCATAGCCTTCAAGAACACTTGAGCTTTCTCCATCAATACCTTAGCAAGAATACCCTTAACTCCGCTTCTCGTTTCTAGGACAATGTCTGATTTCTTCAAATGTAGGGATGCTACAATGACTTCAGGTTTAGGCTCATTCTCTAAGCCTGTGAAGAGTCTCTGATCAAGGATATGTATTCCCAGTAGTTTGGAGAACTCCTCCATTGTAGGAACCAACTGATAGTCGGGGAATGTAAAGCAATGATGTTTAGGATCAAAGAACTGAAATAGGACACTCATCATGTCTTCATTGAACCCTGAAGTGACTAGATCCTGTAGGTAACCATGCTTCTTGATGAACTAGAAGTTTTCAGGAACTTGAGAAACCAATTCCTTAAGCTTAGAAGGTATTCCTACAAAGTTGATCCGGATAGTATTCCTACGAGCAGAAGCCATGACCTGCAACAAAGAACAAAGATAAATCATTTGGTCCTTGAAATGGTTAGTGAAAATGCTATGCTTATGATGCATGATGTCATGATGTTATGCTCAATCACAAACATGTGGCACACACAAACAAGTCACACAATAGCCCTAGGTTTGAAGGCTTGCATGAGGTTTAAAGGTAAGTACCCTCACCTGATGTTTAGATGGTTCATCCTATCCTACAAAAGTAACCAGGTTCTAAGGGATCTCAATATCACTGATCCTTCCCAAGGGTGGTTGTTCAGTAGGCAACTTACTTGCCAACCAAAACCCCCCAAGTTTAGGATCTCAATGAGCGTAGTATCGAGTATCAACCAACTTCAGTCTTCACCAAAGCCGGCTATCTCACAACTTTCTAAAGGCTAAGATGGGATAACTAGGGTTCTAAAGGTTAGTTAGTGTATTGAAAACATATGGCAGCCCCATATTATCCTTAACTTACTTAAGGAACATAAGCACCAACCAAGAAGTCACACTAATTATAGCCACCAGATCAACCATATTGGTATACGCCGTACAATTTCCTTGGTCTATTGCCATTTACCTAGGGTACACTAGATCCGGGTTAGGATCTTTCACACAAAAAGCCCAACAAGTAATATAAAGCAAACAAAGCAAACAATTTAAGTGATCTAATTTCTAAGGGTACCCCTCTTTTACTTAGTAAGTCCCCAGCAGAGTCGCCAGTTCTGTAACACGGTGGAAGAACTGACTTTCTATAAATGTTACGGATAGCAAGAGTCGCCACCGACTTTTATTTTATCCAAGTGGAAAAGACATAAAAGAACATGAAATACCTATTTTTAAAAGACTTGAGTTCGGGGGGTAGGTTATATAAAGGGAAGGTGTTAACACCCTTTATATCCATGGTTATCCATGGGCTCTTAGTTACTTAGCTCACTTAAATGTTTTTGAAACGTGTAGTGTGTGATTAGAAATTTTCTAAGTACTTTGTAATGATCCTCGTATGGATGTATACAAAGCCTTGTTTTAAAATATTTGAAAATATTGTGAGGTGTGAAAAGTATTTTTATTTTGAAGAGTGAGCAAGTAACTATGAGGTACCTACCCTATACTAAGTCATTCATGTTCTTTTATATTCTTTCAAGGGTAAGACTATCCCTATTATTAAGGAATAGGTAGTCATTACCTTGGATTTGTTTAAGGGACGCGCGTAGGGTCATCGTTGTAGGATCAAGCGCTTACCACTGCACTAAAAGCAATTGTTGTTAGTGAAGGCGCAACTTTATTTCCTTATAGTATAGAGTCTTTCAAGGGGCTGCGCCTATTAAGCGCCATGAGTTGGGATGTTAAGCCCATCGAATCCCTAAGGGTGACGCTGAATTAATAAATCCAACAATCTCCCCCCCAGTGTCAGCCGGGGGGATTCGAACCCATGACCGGGCTCTGATACCACTTGTAGGATCAAGCGCTTACCACTGCACTAAAAGCAATTGCTGTTAGTGAAGGCGCAACTTTATTTCCTTATAGTATAGAGTCTTTCAAGGGGCTGCGCCTATTAAGCGCCATGAGTTGGGATGTTAAGCCCATCGAATCCCTAAGGATGACGCTGAATTAATAAATCCAACAGGGTCATCGTATGGTCAATGAAGGCAACATGTAGGGTGTCTTTAGCAATTCGTAGGGACTATCATCATTTATTCGAAGGGACAAGATCATTATTCCGTAGGCAACCTCAAAGGGACTTGATCTTTTAAATCTGTAGGGACTTGATGATTTATATGTGAAGGGACTTTACTTAAGACACCCCTATATTCGAGGGACTTGACCATTTAAAGAAGGCAACCAAGAGGGATACCCTAGGAAGTGCAGACGACGATCTTAATATCGACTTACGTGTGTGAATGATTTGTTTCAGATATTTATCTTATTTAATTAAGTTATCTAAATCCGTATTAATATTCAATTAGTTCTCACTCCCTATTTACTAACCAAACATTTAAATAATAATAATTAAAAGGACGGAAAAGTAAATCTAAATTATTACAAAGCTTTGGGCAGTTACAAAATAATAGAGCGAAAAATAAATTACAACATACAAACCTATACATTTTTTTTCTAATAAAAATAAGGCAAAATAAATAATAAATAATTAACATTATTCTAAATAATTAAATAAAGAAAATAAATAAATTAAAATTTTGAAATTAATGTTACAAAAAAGATATTAGGGTTAAACAAAAAATTAGGTTAAAATTAGGGTTTTAATGAAAAAAAAGTTTTTTAAGAAAATTAAAATTTATTTAGAAAAATATTAACCTAATTACTAATTGTCATTAATTAATTTACATGAGATAAAAAAAACTTATATATTAGTAAAAGAATAATTAGTGAAGTTAAAGAAAAAAAAGATTTGCTTAAAAAAATGAATTAGAACCTAATTACTAATTAACCTATAAATTAATTAACATTTGTTTTTTTTATTAAATAACAAAACAAACAAAAAAAAGAGTAATTTACATAAAATAATTAGTGAATTTTATTATTAATTTTTTTTAGAAAATAAAATTATTAGGAATTTTATAAGGTCATTAAGTTAATTTGGTTAGTGATTATTTATTAATATAATTAAGATAGATTAAATATAATAATATAATAATTAAATTATAAAAACATAAAGAAAATAAAACATAAAAATCAGGCGTTCAAAATAAATGGGGGAGGCCTGGATTCGAACCCAGGACCTCCCCTTTACCTGTCATGATGCGCTGCCACTGGGCCAAACATGTCTTGGTGAAATATAACCAGAATAAAAACTATATAATATATGATGAAAATTCAAATTCCAGAAAATGCGACATCATCTTCAACCTCCATATGTCCAGTTAGGGTTTTAGTTACAACCATCCGTCGCTATAGCTTATATTGACGCTTTTTTCCGTCACCAAAGGTCCTGCATCTCATAAAATCAACAATACACAACGTAAATTCATTCTAAATACATTAATCGATTGCAAATGCTTCTATGAATCCAAATAATCCATCAATTTGTGCTAAAATTGCCTTTTAACCGAAAAACCTAAATTCGAAAAGTTTAAACCCTAATAATGGCGTTTCGTGCATTTGGCTATGGAACTCCAATCTAACCACCCAGAATCGTTCTACACATTCAAACAAACAATGTTATGCAATCAAAATCAATTTATCATGTATAAATAAGCGAAACCGAAAAATCAAAAAAAGAAAGAAATATGAATTCGGTCATGGCGTTTTGGTGCATGAATGAATGTGCTGATGATTGGTTTACGTTCAATGATGTTCAAGGAAGACAATGCAACCTAAAAATTGCCTTGAAAATGCCTGCAACTTTGAAACCGAATTTGAAATTTTCTTTGTATATTTTGAGCTTGATACGTGTGAAGGAAAATAGGGATCTAAACGCAGCGGAAAACAAAAATTTTTCCTTTAGTGATCCTTACGAATGAGCATGGTCAGTGATAGAATCGTTACCTCTTTGTGGCGATTCAGATCTTTGATGCAGCGATCACAAGCGTTGATGAAGTGCAACGCCTCTACTCAGTCCACACGAACAGCTTCCGGTCACAGTGCTAGCTGCTTACGAACGGAATTATTTGAGTGAGAATCAAAAAACGAAATTGCATCAAGTAAAAGCTTCATCACAAGGGTTCCTTTTATAGACTCTCTTGTGGGCTGCGGGCTAAAAGCCCAATTCACATGATCCATAATAATATTATATATTATTATAATAACTATTATTTTAATAAATATATTTATTTTATTATTATTTTATAACCATTATAAAATAACAATAATTATTATTATATTATCCGAATTTCTATTTTTTACTTAAGTGCACCGTACCTTACGGTGTTCCTTTGATTTCTCTATCTCTCATCAAACTGTCCTTATGTGTGTGACCCTGTAGGATTTCGTAACGTTGGTAATTATATTAAATTATATATTTAACATAATAAACAGTGAGCGGTATCTAGCAACACATCACTGCTACCCAAGTCACGAAAATGTCATGTGATCTGACAAAACCTTTTCCGTGATAATATATGTTTGTACAATTACCCTTTTGCCCCTATGTCTATATTGAACACAAGGCATACACTGTGTCATCCTTGTCCAGTTCAATATTGGGCCCTTAGACATTTCTCCTGTTATGCAGGATTGGCAAATTCCATCTAGGACACTCATGTCCCTCAACATGCTTCGTGGAGTGCCCATCAACTGTCTTTATGATCATCCAGTTACGGATAATGTTTGATCAGCAATAAAGCACCCGACTCTACATCTAGGGTCCATAGTGGTTTCAGGTCGAAGGGTGGTAATACACCATTATCACCATGAGAATAACTTATGACACTTTGCATAACATACTATGTAGTATTCTCATAGCGGGTCAATCCGGTATAAATATTACTCCTAATATTTATACCTATGTCAAGACTTGATAACTCTTTATCCATGATCCATGAGATGTGATCATCAGTCTATCTTCATAATAGTCTCAATGCTTTAATGTTATCCCACTTTGCAATAAAGCTTGACTACGAATATTTTAAGAATAATGTCTTTATGTTTAATGGGATCTCATGATTAAGTCACACTTAACATTTCATTAAACAGACTAACTATTCTAGGGACTTTATTATTCTGAAAGACAAACATAATAAAGAAATGCCTTTTATTATTAAATGAATAATCCGATACAAGTACCAAAAAGTATTGGCCTCTAGGGCTTACACCAACAATCTCCCACTAGCACTAGAGCCAATTAGGCATACCCTTAATACCCATAGATCTAGTATGACCATCATGCTTCTGTTGCGCAAGAGGCTTTGTTAATGGGTCAGCGATATTATCAAGTGTAGGTACTCTGCATATCTTCACATCTCCCCGATCGATTATCTCTCGAATGAGGTGATAACGCCTAAGTATGTGTTTGGATCGTTGGTGAGATCTAGGCTCCTTAGCTTGTGCGATAGCACCATTGTTATCACAATATAAACCAATGGGATCCACAATGCTAGGGACTATGCCAAGTTCACTAATGAACTTCTTGATCCAAACAGCTTCCTTTGCTGCATTTGAGGCAGCAATATACTCGGCCTCAGTTGTAGAATCAGCAACTGTTTCCTGCTTTGAACTTTTCCAGCTCACAGCGCCACCATTGAGACAGAACACATAACCAGATTGTGATCTAAAATCATCCTTATCTGTCTGGAAGCTAGCATCAGTGTAACCAATTACATCAAGCTCTTCCTGACCTCCATATATCAAGAATGAATCCTTAGTCCTTCTCAAGTACTTAAGGATATTCTTGACAGCTACCCAGTGAGCATCACCGGGATCAGATTGGTACCTACTCGTTGCACTTAATGCATACGAGACATCTGGTCGAGTACATAACATGGCATACATGATAGATCCTATTGCAGATGCATATGGAATCTTATTCATGCGATCCCTTTCTTCCTTAGTTGAAGGGGATTGTGTTTTTGATAAACACAGACCATGTTGCATAGGTATGAATCCTTTCTTGGAATCATGCATATTAAAGCGTCTCAACACTTTATCTATGTATGTACTCTGACTTAGGCCAAGCAGTTTTTGTGATCTATCTCTATAGATCCTAATTCCTAATATATAGGCTGCTTCACCTAGGTCTTTCATAGAAAAACAATTCCCTAACCAAGTCTTCACTTGTTGCAAGGTAGGGACATCGTTTCCAATGAGTAATATGTCATCTACATATAATACCAGAAACACGATCATGCTCCCACTAACCTTCTTGTAGACACAAGGTTCATCTTCATTTTTGATGAATCCATATTGTTTTACGGTTTCATCAAAACGAAGATTCCAGCTTCTGGAAGCTTGCTTCAATCCATAGATTGATCGCTGTAACTTGCATATCTTTTGGGCATCTTGCGGTATGTCAAATCCTTCAGGTTGTGTCATGTACACATCCTCAAGAAGATTCCCATTAAGGAAAGCAGTTTTGACATCCATCTGCCATATTTCATAATCATGATATGCAGCGATGGCAAGTAAAATCCGAACAGATTTAAGCATTGCAACTGGTGAAAAGGTTTCATCATAGTCAACCCCATGAATTTGTTTATAGCCTTTTGCAACCAGTCTTGCTTTATAGGTATGTACCTTACCATCCATGTCAGTCTTCTTCTTGAAGACCCACTTGCATCCTATAGGGTTAACTCCTATAGGAGGTTCTACCAAGGTCCAAACCTGGTTTGTGTACATGGAATCCATTTCAGATTTCATGGCTTCTAGCCACTTCTCAGACTCAGGACCAGTTATGGCCTCTTTGTAGGTCACAGGCTCATCTTGATCCATGAGTAATACATCACCCTGATCACTTATGAGATATCCATATCTCTTAGGTTGGTGACGTGTCCTGCTTGACCTACGCTGGTCTTGTTCTACTTGAGCAGGTTGCTCTTCCACAACTACTTGTGTTTCCTGCTCTAGTTCCTCCATAGGTGTTTCAATGTTTTGTGATTCTTGAATTTCTTCAAGCTCTATTTTCCTCCCACTGTTTCCTTTGGAAATAAAATCCCTTTCCAGAAAGACTCCAGTTCGAGCGACAAACACTTTGCCCTCAGAAGGATTGTAGAAGTAATATCCTCTTGTTTCTTTAGGATATCCCACAAATAAGCATTTGTCAGATTTGGGCTCAAGCTTGGTTGAAATTTGTCGTTTGACGTAAACTTCGCAACCCCAAATCTTCATGTAAGACATATGTGGTTTCTTACCACTCCATATCTCATATGGTGTCTTATCAACCTTTTTGGATGGAACACGGTTAAGTGTGTAAGCTGTTGTTAATAATGCATGTCCCCAAAAGGAGTTTGGAAGATCGGCGTGACTCATCATGGATCGGACCATGTCTAACAAGGTTCGATTTCTTCTCTCAGATACACCATTCCATTGTGGTGTTCCAGGAGGAGTAAGTTGGGATAGAATCCCATACTCTTTTAGATGGTCATCAAATTCTAGGCTTAAATATTCACCGCCTCGATCTGATCGAAGAACTTTAATATTCTTCCCTAGTTGGTTTTGTACTTCATTCTTGAATTCCTTGAACTTTTCAAAGGACTCAGATTTGTGTTTCATTAAATACACATATCCGTATCTACTGAAGTCATCAGTGAAAGTGATGAAGTACTGAAAACCTCCTCTGGCTGGTATGTTCAGTGGTCCACATACATCAGTATGTATGAGTGCCAAAAGATCATTAGCCCTTTCACCTTTTCCTGTGAATGGGGACTTTGTCATCTTTCCAATTAAACAAGATCTGCATGTCTCATATGATTCATAATCAAAAGAGTCCAAGAGTCCATCTTTATGGAGTTTGGAAATGCGTTTCTCATTTATGTGGCCTAATCGACAGTGCCAAAGGTAAGTTGGATTCAACTCATTAGGTTTCAACCTTTTAGTATTAATGTTATAAATTGGCATTTCAAGATCAAGGACATATAGTCCATTATTCATTTTTGCAGTAGCATAGAATATATCATTCAAATAAATGGAGCAACAATTGTTCTTTATTATGAATGAAAAACCAAACTTGTCCAAACAAGAAACGGAAATAATATTCCTGCTAATTGCAGGTACATAATAACAGTTCTCTAACTGAATTATTAAACCACTAGGTAAAGTTAAAACATAAGTTCCTACAGCTAAAGCAGCAACCTTTGCTCCATTGCCAACTCGTAGGTCAACTTCACCTTTTGCCAAATCTCTACTCCTTTTTAGCCCCTGCACATTAGTACAAATGTGAGAACCGCATCCAGTATCTAATACCCATGATGCAGAAGTAGATAAATTAATTTCAATAACAAAAATACCTGAATTTGAAGTCTCTACTCCATTTTTCTTATCTTCCAGGTACTTTGGGCAATTTCTCTTCCAATGTCCGGTCTTACCACAATGGAAGCAAGTGCCCTCCTTTGCTATTCCTCCACTAGGCTTCAAAACAGGAGGAGTGGGTTTGGGTTTGGCAACTTCCTTGCCTTTCCCTCTACCACCCTGTTTGATGGGCCTCTTGTTCTGTTTCTTTCCATTACTGACCATCAGAATGGATTTCCCTTTTGTCTTCATATTCTGCTCAGCAGTTCTCAACATGCCTAGCAGTTCTGGAAGACTTTTGTCCAAGTCATTCATATTGAAATTCAGGACAAACTGACTGAAGCTCTCTGGCAACGATTGCAAGATCAGATCAATCGCAAGTTCTTTTCCAAGGGGAAACCCTAATCTGTCAAGGTTCTCCACATACCCAATCATCTTGAGTACATGGGGACTTACAGGGGCTCCCTCAGCTAACTTGCTGTTAAAAAGGGACTTTGAAACCTGAAACCTCTCATTTCTTGCTTGCTCTTGATAAAGCATTTTCAGATGTCCGATCATATCGAACGCAGACATGTTCTCGTGTTGCTTTTGCAACTCAGAGTTCATGGTAGCAAGCATGAGGCAAGCGGTTTCATTGGCATCATCGAAATTCTTCTTATAAGCATCTCTTTCTGCCTTTGGTGCAGAACTAGGAGGTTCCTCCTCAGGAACTGGTGTCTCCAAGACATACAGCTTCTTATCGTGCTTGAGGACAATCCTCAGATTACGGTGCCAATCCAGGAAATTTGTCCCAGACAATTTTTCCTTATCTAGGATGGATCGCAAAATATTGTTCGATGTGTTTGTTGTCATGGTAATCTACAAGAGAAATATGAAAATATAAGTATCATTAAAACAACATATTTAATTAGGCCTTTAATCAAATATGCTCCCACTATTTTATTCAAAACAAATGACCCTCATCATTTGATTCGGAAAATCCCGTTGGAAGACTTTCTAGTGGGTCGAGATCCATGTTTCACTTTGTTTTAAGTCAGCGTTAGGCTGATTACACAAAACTAAGTTATTTAGGTAGGAACTCCTTCCAATTGTATCTCATACAACTCTCGAATATTTTCAATTGGGTGAATAACTCCTTATTCTGATCCATCACATGAATCATTCCCAATTCTTGCTTCTAAACATGTATAATCTTATTATAATTTGTTTAGTTAAGTTTGACCCATTGTTTTAGCAATTGGATATTACAATTATCCCATCACACCTTACTAATATAGAACATGCACCTCGCGTAGGCGAAACCTACAATGCTCGATACTAGTCTTGATGAGTGCTAAAAATTGGAAAGCATAAACTTAATATTTAATTTTGAGGGAATTTGTTATTAATTTGATCTCACCGGCTTAACATGCAAAACGTCTCTCACATGCATCAACATTCAATTACATGCATCAACATACATATAAAAAGATACAATTATGGCCCCTAACGCAATTGTTCTCTCAAGCCAATGAGAGAACCTAAGCTAACCTAATAACGATCTAAGCTTCTCCAAGCATGATCTCCAAGGTTATCCTCCTTTAATATTGAATACTTCTTTTTTTTCTTCATAACATAATATTACATTACATATAAGAAAACTCGTTTTACATACGAGGGAGTGAGATGAGAAAAGAAGTTACATAAAGAGATTGAGAGAGAGGCACGACTCGCAGGCCGTATTTAAAAATCCCAAAACAATAATAAAGGATAAACTAAGGCCATAACTGATCACCACAAATAAATAATAATAAACACACTTTTATTATTAGTTTAAAATTCCGATAATTAAATAAACTAAATTAAATTTCGGTTGATTGATCACACTTTGCAGACTTAGCCGGGGGTTCCGCTGCCCGGTCAGCGGACGGTGGTTCCGCTGACCGTTCAGCGGACGGGGGTCAAGGGGGCAGCGCCTCCTTGCGGGGTTGTCAGGGGCAGCGCCCCGGCGAAAAATTTTATGAACACTTCATTGTATTTCACGTCGTTTCCTGCACAACTTTTGTGCATTTACAACCCCAACCGGAAAAGTCTGCGGCAATACAACACTTGTACTGCCATTAATCCTAATGCAACAATTTCATGTCGTCAAACACAACTCGATTGATAACTCAATATGATAGATCAACATGTCATTGCTTCACCATACTAACGTCGGATTCCGAAGCGAATGAAAATGATGATCTTTCAAAAGAATTACAATCCTTATGTGATTGAATGGATGAAATCAAAACAGTATATCCCATATACCATCTTTGCATCAGAATTTCTTATATCTTATATAAAAGTGATCGATCTAATTGTGTAACCTATGGATGATCAATGTATCGCACAACTTCACCATACTAATGTCGGTTTCTGAAGCATAATCAACATCAATCATCCAAATCGTACACAACAGATGCCAAATTTAATTAATCGTTTATTGTTAAATTCGTTCTGTGTTTTAATCGAATCAAATACAGAAAAAAAACGGAAATTTAACAGTTATCAGATCCATGGTTTCGTAAGTGGCTCTGATACCACTGAAGGAAAATAGCGATCTAAACGCAGCGGAAAACAAAAAATTTTCCTTTAGTGATCCTTACGAATGAGCATGGTCAGTGATAGAATCGTTACCTCTTTGTGGCGATTCAGATCTTTGATGCAGCGATCACAAGCGTTGATGAAGTGCAACGCCTCTACTCAGTCCACACGAACAGCTTCCGGTCACAGTGCTAGCTGCTTACGAACGGAATTATTTGAGTGAGAATCAAAAAACGAAATTGCATCAAGTAAAAGCTTCATCACAAGGGTTCCTTTTATAGACTCTCTTGTGGGCTGCGGGCTAAAAGCCCAATTCACATGATCCATAATAATATTATATATTATTATAATAACTATTATTATAATAAATATATTTATTTTATTATTATTTTATAACCATTATAAAATAACAATAATTATTATTATATTATCCGAATTTCTATTTTTTACTTAAGTGCACCGTACCTTACGGTGTTCCTTTGATTTCTCTATCTCTCATCAAACTGTCCTTATGTGTGTGACCCTGTAGGATTTCGTAACGTTGGTAATTATATTAAATTATATATTTAACATAATAAACAGTGAGCGGTATCTAGCAACACATCACTGCTACCCAAGTCACGAAAATGTCATGTGATCTGACAAAACCTTTTCCGTGATAATATATGTTTGTACAATTACCCTTTTGCCCCTATGTCTATATTGAACACAAGGCATACACTGTGTCATCCTTGTCCAGTTCAATATTGGGCCCTTAGACATTTCTCCTGTTATGCAGGATTGGCAAATTCCATCTAGGACACTCATGTCCCTCAGCATGCTTCGTGGAGTGCCCATCAACTGTCTTTATGATCATCCAGTTACGGATAATGTTTGATCAGCAATAAAGCACCCGACTCTACATCTAGGGTCCATAATGGTTTCAGGTCGAAGGGTGGTAATACACCATTATCACCATGAGAATAACTTATGACACTTTGCATAACATACTATGTAGTATTCTCATAGCGGGTCAATCCGGTATAAATATTACTCCTAATATTTATACCTATGTCAAGACTTGATAACTCTTTATCCATGATCCATGAGATGTGATCATCAGTCTATCTTCATAATAGTCTCAATGCTTTAATGTTATCCCACTTTGCAATAAAGCTTGACTACGGATATTTTAAGAATAATGTCTTTATGTTTAATGGGATCTCATGATTAAGTCACACTTAACATTTCATTAAACAGACTAACTATTCTAGGGACTTTATTATTCTGAAAGACAAACATAATAAAGAAATGCCTTTTATTATTAAATGAATAATCCGATACAAGTACCAAAAAGTATTGGCCTCTAGGGCTTACACCAACAGTGTTCTTGGCTGCCAAAATCCATCCCTCTTGTTTGTGTTCAATTCTGTATATGTAGGAGAGTCAAATTAGGTCAAAAGACCGATGGATTATTGGGCTTTAGTGGTTTCTTGAGTGTGAAGAAATCCCTTTCATTATTTTGTCCAAAAATTAAATGATATCCTTCCAAATTAGTTTTGCACGAAATTGGATAGCATCTAATCATCTTGAATGGTCTTTAAGAGTTTCTAGAAGAAGAATCAAATCAAATATTTGAATTTTTATATTTTATTTTGATTTAAAATGAATTTTAATGAATAAAATCCAAATAAATAATAAATAAAGTATAAAAAAAATCAGAAATATATTGAATTGGGTCGTGCTTGATGTTATTGTTAAGATTGGGTTGCAAATTGATAGGCCAATTTGGAAAAAAATTGGATTTAAGACCTTATTTGCTTCATACACCCCTTGAAAATCTCCAAACTTTGACAAGGCATAAATCCCTAAATTTTAAGGCTATGGAGGTGTTATAGGACATTTTGGAAAGCTTGAAGAGTCATCTAACAAACCTCTTTGGTATCATGTCCATATCTTTTACCATTTTCAAATTATGTTCTTTGGAAAAAGTTGAGTTTTTGTTGACTTTTGAAATGACCTGTAATGTTTTAGCTCATATCTTCCAAATGAAGCATTTTTAGGCTTGGATTGTGAGACACAAAGTTGTAGAGAATTCAATTTCCTTAAAAATAAGCTTTGGATGGGAAATTTTTGATGAATCATGTGAAAGTTATGGTTGGTCAAAGTTCAGTTGACTTTTCCTAGGAAACCCTAATTTAGAAACTTCCTGATTCTTGATGATCTGAGATCTCCTTGATGAATCATGATCAACCCTTGATCAAATGATGAATTTTACTTCATGATCTTGATGTTGGCAAAAAATCTTGAAGTTTGACTTTAATTTGACCACAGTTGACCTCAGTTTGACTTTTTAACCACTTTGACTGATTTTTGCATATCTGATCATCTGACTGGTCAAACTTATTGGGAAAGCCTTGAAACTTGACATGGGGATTCTTGAATACATGTGGGATGTTATGAAGCTCACTTGTGGCCTTGGAAGTCCATTTAGCTCAGATAAACTCAAAACCCTAGTTGTGGATCTGTAACACCCAAATTTGCCCTCTCATTTTCATAGCATTTAGCATATCATTTTCATATTTCGCACTGCATCATTAGCATAGAAAGATGAAGCATAACATCCATAGCATAACATAGGGCTGGCAGTGATCTCATTTGAGTATGGTTGTTCAGTTTGCTATTTGATTCAGATGGACGTTTGACCTAATCCTGGTCAGACTATCAAAAGATCGGTTGAATTGCAGGTTATCTATATTGGGGGTTATTTCTCAGGCGATGTATCTCAAAGTCGGGTTGTGTTATGTGCGAGAATCATCAGTTTACCAAGCAGTGGTTTGTGAGGGGGTTTCGAATCCAAAGATTCAGGCTTATCATGATGACGTTTAGAAGGTGATTTATCCGGAAGGTCGGTGGTTTCTGTGGAGGCAATGCGAGATTGGTTTTGAGTGGAATGAAGTGGTTGATTGAGATTTCGTGACTATGTGAGTGGCTGGTGGAAATTGGCCCGTTCCACAAAATATCATATTCTATATCCGTTTCTAAACCATTTTACCCAATTATCCATTAAACCAATTATTTTCTTTGCATTTATTTCTAACCATATCCATTTTTTCTAGTTTATTATTTTTAATCCATATTTTCATTTTTTTTCCATACAATTTCATTAATCCATTTTAATCCCATTTTTTTGATAAGACCAACTTTAGCCCACTTTCATCAAGCCCAGCCAGTCATCAACATGTGAACATGACCAAAGGCAGTTTATTTCACCACATCAAAACGCAGCCTGTTGGAGGCTTAAACACAGGAGGTCACACAAGGCATGTCCAAAACGGCGTTTCTTTTGAGCAAAGCGTAAACATGTAATACACAAATAATAAAAAAGGGCATGAACGGAAAAAGAAAGTAACAGATTGGAAAAAGTTTGTTACGCAAAAATAACAAATGTGAAAAAGTATAAAAAAGAAAAGAGGTACAAATTCTTCAGGTTTTTTTCAATCCGCATATACCGTCCCTGCTTCATTTTTCATTTTCCAGTTCAATCATCACCATAACAAAGTAATTTTTTCCCATTCTTCAATCATCAATGACCACCAATAACAGAAAGAAAAGAAAATTCACAATAGAAAAAAATCTCAATCTTCAACAAACCAGAGTTCTCACCTTCCTAATAACATGAATTATCTTCATCAATATAGGCCTAACCGAATTGAATATCACTCAACTTCCTCCAATCTTCGAAAGTCCTGCATCACTCTTCATATTTGAAAAATCCAATTCACCTTTCTTCATCACAGAAACGAGATTCATCTTCTCGATACATCACTAAAACCGGATTTCCAGAAGAACAAAAGGGCTCTCACCTCTCTCAATTGGTTTCACCTTCATCAGTTTTGCTTCAGATTCAACAATAACAACCTCTCATTGGCTCTTCTTCATCACCGAAAAACGGAACTCGCTGTTTTTTTCCGTCCTCAAGAACTAACTTCAGCGCAAATCGTTCTGACCTTCATCAACATCGCAGATTCGTCATCAAGCTTCGTCCAGCTTCGTCAAGCATCATCACCGTAGTAATAGCTTCATCTTTTTCATCACATCTGCCTCAATTGGAATGCACAAGATATAAGCGGATCGAAGACGCATTCGGAGATTCACCTTCGGTGTCACCGTCTTTATTTCACAGGTATGTGATTCCAAACTTGAGTATGTTGTATTGCGCGTGACGCGATCTGTTGCGGTTATGTTCGCGTCGATCCATTTGCTTTTCCGATCCGGTTTGGTTAAAAGTTGTTAGGAGAAGCCAACCTTGATTTGTTTTTAAAGCAAGAAGATATGTTAGATGGCGTAGGCGTTGTTGTCTGAAGGATGTTGGAGTTAGCGGCTAGTTCAGGTTGGGGAAGAAAGGCCGGCGCTGGCAAGGAGGAAAAGGGACATTGCAACGGTTTGAGAGAGTTAGAGTTCGGAGGCGACGCCGACGGCGTTAGGTCGTGAGAAGGTTCGGCGTGGCTGAGAAGGATGTGTGAGAGAGAGAGAGTTGACGGCGCCGGTTCTTTGAGGTGGAAGAAGAAGAAGGTATGGCAAGCTAGGTCGTGGGAAGAGGGACGTTTGACGGCGGCTAGGGCAAGTGTTGGTGAGGAAGATGAATAGATGGCGAGAGAGAGAAGGCTGCTTCTTGTTCCTTTTGTTTCTGATGTATTTCATTTTATTTTTTGTTGATTGTTAGTAAATAATATAAAATATAATAAGTTTGTTAATAAAGAATATAAAAATAAGTTGAGGGAATCGAGAGTGATAAGGGATAGAGTAATCTGATTTTGTGGAATTTTGCCCATACCGGCGGTGACACTTGTCACCGTCCGGTAGGGCCTGTGTTGATAAGCTTCCTCATAGCAAGACATGTGGCTGCACGTTGGGCTTAGCCCGGAGTGCTCTTCGCACCTCCCCCAAACCTTGGCCCATTCCAATTACGCATACAGCCTGTACTAATTGCACCCCCTTTCAATTCATTTCAATTTCCTTCTTTCCATTTTATTTCCTTTTATTTCAGTTTTCATTTTAATCCATTAAAAATAGTTCTATTCATCTAAAAATTCTCAAATAAATCATGGACCTTCCTTTATGTTTCTAGTTTTTTATCACATTTTTATTTTATTTTTTTCATTGATCCACGTGCCAGGAATAATTCACCAATGTGCATAGCTTCTTTTGCTTCATTTCTTGACCAGTCTGTTTTGTTCATTTTCTATAGCTTTCAATATTTGGAGTTTTGATCCCATTCTTTTTGCATTTTGTTCCTAAGATCTTGTAGTTTTCATGTGATTTTTCTCAGAATTTTTAGGAAATTATTTCTTGAGTTTTGGTCTGGTATCTTGTGATGTAAGTTTTCTGTCCTAACTTGTGTTTGTACCTTCATTTGGCTTAGTTCCTTTCTGAATTTTTGCAAGTCCTTTTGGAAAGTTAATATGATATGTTTGAAGATCATTTGGTTTCAGTTGTAGAATTTTTAGATGGCTGGTTGATTATTTGTGGATTTTTGTTCTCACCTTGTCCCATTTTGCCTCGTTTGGTACATAAGATCTCCTATAGGCTTAGAAGGGCACTTGTGCCAACTTCTTCTTCTCATTTGGGGTTCCTTTGGGATGTGGATACCTTCCTGGTCCTAGGATAGGTCTTGTTTCTTCTGAATATTTTTGATTTTGCTTCTTATTCAAGTCATTTGTTTCTTTAAGTGCTTAAACTCCATCTTTTGATTTCGTTGCTTCTATTTAGAAATTGTTTGGTATTGTGTGACTTTTCTCTTCATCTTGTTGGCCTTTTAGGCCATTCTTCATATCATTTTGATTCTGGTTTTGAACTTTGTGTTTGTATTTTGTGCATTTTGCATTACATTTTTCATAAGTGCGCATTTGTTTCCGTATGTATTCATGTTGCCTCATTTTAAATCATAAGGCTCTCATCTTCCTTTCTTTGAGTTGAATTGGCATTAAGCATTTGTTTACTTCACTTCACTTCTGATTGTTGGATGATGTCATGATAATTTGCTCATTTTTGTTTCACTTGCGCATACTAACCTTGCAGGGGCTACGGTAAGTGTGAGATGTGGGAATTGAGTTTCACATCTCCAATTCTCATCTTCTCCTCTTATGTTTATGTGAACTAACCCTCTTTTGTTGGGTCTAGGCCTTTCTCATCCCTTCTTCTATCTTCTTCTTCCTTCTTCATTAGGATAGAAACCTCACTAACCTTTAGGACATCCATGCATGTTAACACTTAGGATTGCTTTAGTCCCCTTTAGAATTTTTCCTTTGAGATCCTTTGGTGCTCTCTCTCTTCTCATCTTCAAACTTAATTTTAATTCACTTAATAAAGTTTGAGTACTTTCATGTGACATGAGACTTTGCTATGAGATGCTCACATGCGTTCCATTTCGGGGCGAGGTGTGAGTCATCACTCGTGGTGGATAAGTCTTAGCATGAGTACCTCACAAAGAAAAGCTAAAAAGCACTTCTTAATCAAAAACCACAAAAATACTTAATAATGGTAATAGGCCAGTGTGCCTAAGCCTTCACTTGTGGGACTAGCTTTGGGGATTTCCTCCATAGATAGGTGTGCCTCTTGCGCATTCCATTTCGGGATGATGTGAGATGTACACATCCCATTGAGTAAGACTTAGGTACACTTACCTATGCAAACCTTCACGAATAAAAGCTTCATAAAAATCTCAAACAAACAGTAAACGTCTCCTTCGGGATTTCTTTTCTCACCTCATTCGCTCCGTACGCGAACTTGCTCCTACTTGTCACTTTGCAAGACGGTTACGCACTCGTCGTCCGAGTCTGCAACACCTGAGCAATGACATAGGCAGTTCAAGCTTTAATTCACAAACACTTTCTTTTCTACCCCTAGTTAGGGGAACTACGGCGTCTCTGATCCTCATTATCCTGATGAGGTACGTAGGCAGCGGGATAGGGCCCGTTCGAGCACAATCTTTATTTTCCCTACATTTTTCTCTTTGTTTTCTCATTCTGTTCCTTTTCTCAGTTTCTTTCCTGTTCATTTTATTTTCTTTGCAACAGCTTTCATACCCTCACCCTTTGAAACAGATTTCTTTGCAAGCGTGGATCCCGTCGGGTACGGCGGACGATCTGGGTGCTAATACCTTCCCAGGTCGTAACCGACTCCCGAGCTCAGTCTCTTTGGTTCGCAGGACCTGTGTCCTTCCTCTTCTTTCTTCTGGTTTGTGCAGCATTACCATTCCCTTTCTTCGGGATAAAAATGCCTGACTGGCGACTCTATTCTTTTTCCGCGCCACTTTCGCGTTTGTACCAGGATGGAAATCCGGGGAGCGACAGGATCCATTGCTTAGGAGAATGCTTTGTCTGAGATAACTTTCAAACTTTCTGACCAATTGTGAACTTTGTGAACCTTGAGAGAACTCTAGGGACACATTGCTTTGATTGTGGGAGGGAAAATTTTGGGGTACAATAGGTTCAAACAATTTCATATAAGACAAGTTGCCAACATCCCATTTGCTAACTCATTTATGAAACATACCTATCAACATATAATTTCACGGGGGTCAACGAGTCTACCTCTATGATGAATTTTAAACATAATTGTTTGAAACTTAGATGGTCTGGAATAAATAATAAATACAAGTCAAAATGAAAGAGGGACCACAAACAATACTTTAAGAACCCAAACAAATCACAACTAAAGAGGGACCACAAACCCTAAAACACAATGGGACCACCATGTACCGTAAAAAATGCATAACATCCCACATACATGATACAAAATTCAACATCTTTATTGTTTTTCCCTATTGATGAAAGAATTTTGTCCATAGCTTTTCTTGAAGCTTGACGAAGAGTCGTGACAATGAATGATGATGAAACTATTTCTCTGTTAGGAGTGATTTAGGATTTGGAGAATGCATGGGTAGGACATGATTTATGGTTTAGAATCCAAAATGGGATGAAATGAAGCAGAAGACAATGTTAGGGTTCTATAGAAAGGGATGACATGGTTTTATAACTAAAATAAATTAAATTTTTATTGATGTTTAATTTAAAGTATTTTCTAAATTATTTTCAAAATTGATTAATTTAAAATGTATTTAAAATATTTTTAAATGATATGGCATCAATTTTTAAAAATTTGATCAACATATCCTTTGCCTCGTTATAAATGAATTGGTCACATATCCAATTGTGAGAGGAAAACAAAGCTAAAAACGAAGGACATAAAACCTAATATTTTATAGAGATTAAAAAGTTAAACAAATTTAAAGAAAGACACCAAAATTACATTCAAGTTTATATATTCTAAAATAATTATCATTTTAAAATGTTAATAATATATATATATATATATATATATATATATATATATATATATATATATATATATATATATATATATATATATATATATATATATATATATATATATATATATATATATATATATATAATTTTATTTTAATTTTATTTTACTCATTAATAAAATATATATTTGTTTTGCATTAGTAATGCATTTTGGATACAGCCGCCCCAAACCAAGAATGGACTTCCCGCTTCTCTCTCCCTTTGTCTGACTGAATGTTGTTGCCGTTTCTTCTTTCAACATTTTGACTCTTCAAACTTCAAAGTCAACAATAATAACGCATTAACAATTCACTTCTTCTTCATTTCTCTTCCATCATCGTAAGTTACTTCTCTCTTTTTTCTTAACGATTCATTCTATAATCAATACTATACCTGCTACCCATGCTTTCGTTTCTTTCTTCTATATAACCAACTATACTTTACAAAGAGATTAGGGAAGTTTTTTTTTTCTTTTTCATTTCGATCTCTTTTCTGATTGATTCACACAGATTATAGATCGGGGAGAAGGTAATATCGATGCAGATTTTTAATTTGATTTTTATATATATGCATCTTGTTGTTGTTGTTGTTGTTGTTGTTGTTGTTGTTGTTGTTGTTGTGTATCCAGATTTCAAAATGTTTCTATTCAGTGTTTTCTGTTTTTGTAATCTTGATTGATTTAAGACTATGATTTGGTAGTATTTGATAATTCTTTTACCAATTTTGTATTGGAATTTTTGGGAATAATATCATGAATGTTATAAATTTTTATCCTTATTGAGTTTGATAACTATAAACAAGTTTTACTCTCCAATCATGTTTCACTATCTCGTTACATACTTGTTTGAATCGATGGAATGCGATGGAATGAAGTGGTATGAGATGGAATATAAAATTTTGTTGTTTCGAATAGATAAATAAAATCAGATGGAGCGGAACAAAATGGAGCATAACTTTTTCATCATCCCTGATTTGGATGGAGTGAAAAATTTCCAAACAATGGAATGAGATCTCATCCATGTGTCATTTCATTCTATTTCATTCTGCTCCGTTCATTTTAAGATATCCTAACATAGCCTTAAGAAATAATATTATGAGGGGCCGAGATAGGGAAGTATGATAAGATGTCTATTTTTTGACATGCTAAGATAGAGAAAGAATATGATTAATGATTAGATTTCTCTGTAATTAGAAAAACTCATTTTTATTTATTGTTTTCTAATGTTATATAGCGATAATTTATAAATACTTAAACATAGAAATAATCATATTACTAACTGTCAAATAGCAGTTATAGAGGCTTTTTATATCGCTATAGTGTAGGGTAGTTTGAACAAACTGGTATTTGTGCAATCCACATTCAACAACACTGATTATTTAATGAAATAAGGAAAGAAAAGTAGTTACAGATATGGAGATTATGCTTACACTGACATTTTGTTGTCTAATTGCTTGCATGTCTTTTAATTAGAGTGTGGCATAGCATATAAACCAGAGCTTGATTTTCACCATGGAAGATAAGCATTTGTTGGAGAAAAAGGAAGCTAGTTCCCAAGCGGTTGAGAAGCTTCAAGCAGATACTTCTGCCATTCAGATTGAAGATCTGGATAAAGAGGCAAAAGCTCGGAATTCTGGTCATGATGGCTCTGAGTTAGATAATAAACTGGATGATATATCGGATGTGATAAAGAATGTCAACGATGGAAAGTCTAAGGCTGTTACTGATGAAAAGATCAATGATGAAGTCATTGGAGATTCAGGTTTGGCTCAGACAAAATCTGAAGTGGAAGTCAATAATGAAGGGCACAAGTATTCTGGTGATGATAAGGTGGAGACCAACAGAGATTCCGAGCCAAAAAGTGAAGAAACAAATCTAGGTGATAATTCGGGACAGAATGACTTGGCTAAAGAAGAGGAAGACAATGGAGACATTGAATCCACACATATGAATCAAAAGGCAGATGAAATTCCAAGTGAGGACAACATTTTGGACCCTGTATTTGATGGAACCGAGGTTCCAGGAATGGAAGTCAACCGTAGCACATCTACCCGTAAGCTGGATGGAGATCAGGACAGTTCAGGTGTGGTTGAGAAGGCAGTAGCTCTTAAAAATTTTGTGAGGGAGAAAAGTGCAGTGGCTGTATCCACTATGCTGCGCCGCCTTTCTGGAAAAAGTGATGATGCTTCTGTGGCTAATTTTGATGATGAAAGCAAGGATGTTTCAGATATCTCAGAAGTTAACGAATCTAAATTGGTTTCTCAGAAGTCAGTGGAGAAATCTGCCTGGAATCCCTTAAATTATATCAAGAAGTCATCTGATGTTGATGTGGATTATACTATACCACCAATATCCATGAAAGGAAGGATTATACTGTATACAAAACTGGGGTGCCAAGAATCTAAAATATTTAGGCTATTTTTACGTACAAAGCGGCTTAGGTTTGTGGAAATCAATATAGATGTATACCCTAGTAGAAAGATGGAGCTAGAGAAGATTTCAGGATCTACCTCAGTTCCTAAGGTGTTTTTCAATGAAATACTTATTGGAGGCTTGAGCGAGCTAAAAAACTTAGATGAATCTGGAAGGCTTGATGAGAAGATTGACTTTCTTATTACTGAAGCACCGCTATTTGAAACACCATCACCACCTTTTTCTGGAGAGGATGATAATTCCAGCAGTGGGGCAGTTGATGAATTGGCTCTTATTGTACACAAAATGAAAGAATCTATTACTGTGAAGGACAGATTGTACAAAATGCGCAGGTTCACCAACTGTTTTCTGGGATCAGATGCTTTAGACTTCTTATCAGAAGATCAATATTTGGAAAAGCCAGAGGTAAGCTTGTCTCAAAGTCTCAACTGTGGGTATAATGTTCGTAAAAATCCCATAATTGAATCATCATACCATGATTGCATAGAATTATGTCTTGCTATACTTTCAATGACATTATCAAACAAATCATCCGCTAAATATCCCATAACTTCATTTAGTGCAATTTTTAGCTTCACAAGGACATTGTTTTTCGTTCTAATTATTGTCTGGTGTTATTTAGGCTGTTGAATTTGCTCGGAAGCTTGCCAGCAAACTCTTTTTTCGACATGTTCTTGAGTGAGTCATAATACTCTACATGTTGTAGTTTGTTTTGTTGTTACAGAGCTAATAATCCTTCCTGATTTTTCATTGATTTTTGTTTTGGTTTAGCGAGAATCTATTTGAAGATGGTAATCACGTGTACCGGTTTTTGGATGATGATCCAACTGTGGTGTCACAATGTCACAACATTCCTAGGGGCACTATTACCTTCAAACCGAAGCCTATAGCAGAAATTGCATCGAGGCTGAGAGTTCTGGCCTCTGCAATGTTTGAAGCCTATGCTTTTGAAGATGGGTGTCGTGTTGATTATACAAGTTTGCATGGAAGTGAGGAGTTTGCAAGGTGTCTGTATCATTTTATTTCTTTTGCTATAGAAGTTTAGAACCTTGACATGCCTTGCAATCTTTGATAATTCATTCAGTCATTTCATAAATTCACATATTATTTGTACTCTAATCATTTTAGGTATCTGAGAATAGTAGAAGAGCTCCAAAGAGTGGAAATATGGGATTCATCTAGAGAAGAGAAGCTTGCTTTCTTTATTAATCTTTATAATATGATGGCCATCCATGCAATCTTAATATTGGGCCAACCAGATGGAGCACTAGAAAGAAGGAAAATATTTGGAGAGTTCAAATATGTTATAGGTGGCTCCACCTACTCACTTTCAGCTATTCAAAATGGCATATTGAGGGGAAACCAGCGGCCTCCATATAACCTTAAGAAGCCATTCGGTGCAAAAGACAAACGCTCAAAGGTAAACTTATTGTATTAGCTTACTGCGGTGCTGTTAAATATCAGCCATGGCGGATATCAGTGGCGGTTTTTTCGCTCTCTGCGATGGTCCGCCATCCATATGGGTTACTGCAAGCAATTGCCCTATCTTATTGTGTTAATGAATCCTTTCACAAGTGCATCCCAGAAACTAATCTACCAGCATTTCACAAAACTTTTGTTGTTTCACACACAATTTTACCATGAAATTCGTTAGTATCCCATACTGCTGACTTTGATGCTCACGAGTCATGTTGATTTATTTGCATGGCAGGTGGCACTCCCTTACCCTGAGCCTCTGATTCATTTTGCTTTGGTATGTGGCACCCGATCCGGGCCTGCACTTCGGTGCTATTCTCCAGGAAAAATTGACGAAGAATTATTGGATGCAGCTCGCAACTTCCTGAGAAGTGTAGGTCTTCTAATTGATTTGACTGCAAAGACTGCATATGCTAGTAAGATCCTTAAATGGTAAGTCTATACTACATGCAAATCTTAATTATGTGTATTCGATCGTAATTGTCAAAATCTTAATTACTGCTTATAGCAGTGTTTTATTTTTGTGATACTGAAAATGATAATTTTCATTTGTTGTTCATTTTCAGGTATAGTATAGATTTTGGCAAGAGCGAGGTCGAGGTGATCAAGCATGTGTCAAACTATTTAGATCCAGCTGACTCAGAAGTATTATTGGACCTGCTTGCTTCTTCTGAGTTGAAGGTGACATATCAGCCCTATGACTGGGGTTTGAACTGCTAGATAGTGCCATCAAAGTTCTGTAAATATGTCACTTTTAGATCGATTTTGATCTTCTATACACAAATGACCACAAAGAAATCAATGTCGTGTGTTGGCTCTTCTGATTAGTCCCTGTCTCTACAAAAGGGTAGAGTGATAGAACTAGGAAGGAATATAAGGCCTAAGAAAACAGGTTTTCATTATTTCCTTTGCTATATTAACAATCTTCATACTGCATTTTCATACTTAATTGTTTGGTGCAACTTATGATAGTTCATCAACTAGTTGTACTCTGCAATCTTGAACTTGTGATGCATCTGAATTACTTCTTTTTTACTTAATTTGTGTTTTTATACCATATTCGTTGTACTCTGCTAGATTAAGATGTCTTCTTTATCATTTCAACTAGTTGTTTTTTCTATATATTATTTGTTGCAAACGCATCAATAATTTATTTACAAAGAATGTTCTTTAAAATTTATTTGTTTAGCATGATGAGATTTTGTTTTTATCAATGATCCAACGCACCAGACAGAGATTAGAGTTAAAAAGATATTAAAGAGATTAATAGACTATACGATTAAAATATTGTTGAGACATTTTTATTTTAACATCTTTTTTATAATTGATGTCAATTCTTTTTGTTACTTGGTGTGAATACTTCTCTTTTTTTTTACCACATATTTTTATACTATATATTTTTTTTCACTGCATACTTTTTTAAAATTATAAATCTTTTAAATTGAATAAAAACTTAAAGTTTAATCTTATGGCTCAAAGTTTAAAAGAAAAGAATTTAATTGGAATGCGTGATTTATAGTCGTTGGATGTTGGAATAATTTTGACTTTTATTTTAAAGACAAATAAAGTAATGCAAATGAATGATGACAATAAATTGACAATGTAAAAGCATAGACGAATCCACTATAAGACACATTGTAGCTATAACCACACCATATATATATATATATATATATATATATATATATATATATATATATATATATATATATATATATATATATATATATATATATATATATATATATATATATATATAAAAGTATAAAAAAGAAGTTAAAATAAAAATGTCTCAACAATATAGAAGTTAAAATATGATATACTTATAATAAAAAAGAAGTTAAAATAAAAAGAAGTTATACATATTGGCAGATTTTTTTCTCACTTTTATATTAGTAAATCTCTCATATTTGGTTGACGATTTTCATTATAAGTATATCATTTAAAAAAATATTATTTCTTATTTTCAATATAATTTAATTTATAATTATAATTTCTTTTATGTTTAGCCCCACTAATATATAATGTCTAGATCCGTCCCTGATTGTCAGTGCATATCAATTAAACTCAAAAGAAATTAGGTTCTAGTAATCTGGAATATAAAACATTGCTAATATTATTCAAATCAGAGATAAAACATAGAAACTCACGATTTAAAATTTTATTTTTAATTTTGAAAATTTATTCCTAGAAATTTTAATTAAGAAAAAGGAGTTAATGTTGGGATCGATTTTGATGGAACAAGATTCAATTCTTTGTCTATTGATTTAAGATCCTTATTCTTCACGCGAGTAATTCAACCACATGTTTGGTTGTTAGATGATTCTCTTGCACAAATTATTTGAAAAAGAAAAGGACAAATTGAAGTTATGAGATAGAAGATAGAATTGAGAGAATATTGGATATTGAAGTGAAAGGAAAATCTATTTATCATTTCTTGATCTCTCTGATCTATATTACAAATACAAAGTGTCTTTCTATTTATAATGAGATTACTTGCACATCAAACAACCTCAAAGTTAACTAACTAACTAACTAACTAACTTCGACAAATAATATTCGACTTTGTCAAATACATACAACTTTAACTATTATAAGTTGTATTCGACTCAATCAAATACATGTAGGTTCGACTACTACAAATTGTATTCGACTCTATTGAATAATGCAACTTCGAGTGTCAAATCTTGCATCTACAAACATGCTTAACACAAAGAATTACAGAATTAATACGCCACCTAATTTGTTGTGTCTAAGTTATCTACATTCATCATAGTTCTCAATCTCTTAAATAATTCCACTTGCACAACCTTGGTCATGATGTCTACAATCAGATTCTCGATTCTACAGTGTTCTAAGTTCAATTTCCCACTTGTTACATGCTCTATAAGGTAATTGAGTTTCATTTCAATGTGTTTGCTTTTTTCATGTGTTATTGGATTCTTGTACGAATTGAAAGCAATCATGTTATCAGTTTTCATGATCATTGCTCCATGATTCTTACTTGCAATCTCCTCAATCAGATTCAGGATCCATGTTGCTTGACATGCATAAGAGAGGTAACCATGTACTCAGCCTCACATGATGACAGAGTTACAACTAGTTCTTTTTTCGAGCTTCAATCAACTAGTGCACCACCTAGCATAAACACATAACAGTTGTGAATTTTCCATCCTCGACATCACCACACTAACCCGAGCCAGTCTATCTCATTAGTTTGAACTCTTTTCCTTCATGTGTTTCATGAAACAAAATGTCACAATCCAGTGTTCCTTTGAGGTACCTTAGTATCCTCTTGGTGATTGCAATATACTTTATCTTTTGCATGAACCTACTCACCATGCCTACACTATATGCTAGATCATGCCTTATGTGACATAGGTATCTCAATGATCCAATGAGTCTTTTGTATTGTGTTAGATCAACATGATATTCATTTGAGTCCTTCATTAGTTACAATCTTAGTTCAGCTGGTATCGAAGTTGCATTTCAATTCCTTATCTCATTTTTTTGAGTATATCACTTGCATATCTCCTTTGTTTTATCATCAAGCCTCTACCACTCTTGAAGAATTAAATACCAAGGAAGTATGAGATGTTGTCTAGGTCAATGATCGCGACTTTCTGAGTCTTAAGATACTAACTGCAAGTATACAGCCTAATCACGTAGTAATAAAAGATATCGATCCCACAAGGATTAGATAATCAAACTAATGCTTTTAGGTGTTACTGTGTTTAGCTAAGGCGGATGATGTTTTAGTTAAAACAGAACGGGGAATTAAGGATTTAATTAAATTAGAATTACGTTTGAATATCAGTACATAATTAATATGCCTTCACGAATTCAATAAATTACCGGCTTATAAAGATTAGTCAAATTATCTTTCTGTAGAAAATATCATTTCAAAAGTTATCAACTCACACTCTCGTCGTCTTTCCTATAACTATACTTCTAAGTCAGATTGAGCGCTCTCGCTGTGTCAAATTGAGTTAAAAGCACTTTTTGAAAACCCACAGATTCTAATTATAACTTTAAAGCGCTTTCGATATATTTAAAACTAATGTTCGATTTCATCTATCCGGTTAAAACCCCACACTCTCATGGTCTTAATCCTAACCTTGTTACTTTTTTACTTTCGTAATAAAAGCTAATTTTGAATTAAGAAATCGAAACCAGAAAAATAGTTTTGTTTATGATTTTAGCCTTGATCTATTGAATTCATTATGATTAATCAATTACATACTGATTTAGGTGTTTTAGCCAGACATACTAATTAAAACAATCAATAATAAATAATAATAGTAAACAATATAAAACATGGAAAATGGGAAATAAAAGCAATTTTATTAAATTGAAAAAATAAACTTGGACCGAGGTACAAGACAACATTACAATCTTGGCGTAATAAATTCTTGAGGAAAAATAAATATAGAAACAGTAGTGACTTGAAACAATATAAATTGCAATAGCTTCCCGATGTAGGAAGCTATTACTGGTTTGGTAAGGTAATGACAATGGAAGCTAAAGGCAGCAAAATAAAAGAATAAAGTTCTAAATAGTAAAATTAAATTGGGCTCCGAAAGTTAGAACGACATAAATTAGGATTAGGTCCAAGCTCCCTTTGGAAATTGAATTTGCTTCTATTTATACTGATGATGTAGACTGCGTTGTTGAGAAAATGCAGGAGAAATTCTTTCTGAGCTTTGAATATATTGCTTGTCTGGTTTGAATTGAGTCTCAGGAAATAAGGCAACAACAACTCTCTGTTTTGACTGAGGCGCGTTTATAAAACTCTCTATTTTTGACCTGACGGTCGTCTAGACTCCATAACGCTCGTCCCACTTATGCAATGTGTGACGGACGTCACAATTGTGTAACGACCGTCTGGACCTCAGAATGCATAATCATTTTTTTCTGTCTTCTGTCTCATTACTTCTGCTACAAGCTTCAATTCTTCCTCATTTTGTCTCCTTTTCTTCTACAAGTCATATAAATCGGAATGTCTGCAAAAACATACAAATACCTCGCATAATATCATTCAAATCAAGAAAAACAATAACTTAATTAATCAAAAACCAAGCTAAATAATCGATATAAAATCGTGTTATCAAACTCCCCTAGACTTGAATCTTTGCTTGTCCTTAAGCAAACAATCAATAAGAATTTGAAAATATCCGTCAAACAGAAACACAAAACATAATGCCTATCTATAAGTGGTTGTCTGGCATTTTACTAAAAGAACCGATATTAACTCGAACACTAAAGATACACTAATGACATGAAAACAAGACAATGCTCATAAACCCCTTATAGAAACCTGTGGAATATGTAGAAGCACGCCTTCAACCTCGAAGATTTTGATGAAGACAACACGCCATATGCATTTCAGATCTGCAAAAAGTCAAGAGCTCCAACTGATCAAGCTACAAGCAACCGGCATGACAATCAAGCTTCTTTTGCATCATCGTTTTTACTTCAAGCTTGGACGTTTTTGTTTAGGTACATCAATCCCTCTTTTAAATTGATGTACAAGTGTTCACTCATTCAATCATATGTTAGCATAATGCATAAAATAACTTTGATTATTTTTCAAACCGTTTAACACTTTTTGAAAACATTCTGTTTCTGTTTTTAACAGTGTTAACCGGTTAACCATTTGGTTAACCGGTTAACGGGTTCAAAATTTCAGCAAACCTGTTAACGTTTATAGGCGTTAACCGGTTAACCATTTGGTTAACCGGTTAACACTGTAAGGTTTTTGAAAAAAATATTTCTCTTTGAATTTCAAATTACACCTTTTGATTATATCTCTTCATAATTTATTTTGTTTCATAATTGTCATACCTTTTCAAAAGGGGTGTCTAGAATAATATAAAATCTGAATTTTTTCAAATTCAAAAACAACCTCCTACAATTTTTATGAAAATCACTTAAATCAAATTCACCAATTTTCAAATATTTTTATTCTTCAAAAAAAAGTGTTCATAAGATCATCATCTTTGATATTGCATGTTTGAACACTTATATTGATATTTGAAAATTGATTTGTGTACATAGGAGAAGATCTTTATTGATATCAAATATTTGTATTACTCACTCAAAATTACAAAAAGTATAGAAAGGTATTTCTATTTGTGACTTGTGATCCAGGATTGTTGGACACAAGGGTTGTGTGGCAAGAGGATTGTTCTTGCACACAAAGTTGCTTAGTTGTTTAGAAAGTAGGCCTCACCATTGAAGGTGTGATAGGTTGTACTTTTTCTAAAAACTAGTGGAAATCTCTTTCAATTTGAAAGGGGACTGGATGTACCTTCGGACTGTGAAGGGAACCAGGATAATTCTCCGTGTCACTTTTATTTTCTGCCTTACTGCTTTCCGTCCATACACATTTAAAAGAAAAATTCTATCCATCAAAGAAAAAGAATTGTAGAAAAATTATAACACCTAATTCACCCCCCTCTTAGGCGCATTCTGATCCTACAATTGGCATCAGAGCAGGTTTAGGTAACCTGTTCCTATAAGATCCTTATGGCTTCCGCAAACTCGAATCCTGTTTTCAAAGATGGTGGAAGTAGCAACAAGCCTCCGCTCTTCTCCGGCGAATACTTCGATTTCTGGAAAATCAGAATGAGGGCACATCTTGAAGCCCAAGGAGAAGGCATATGGGAAGCAATCGAAGAAGGTCCTCATAATCCCGTCAATGTGATCAACGGTGTTGGAACCGCGAAGTTGAAGAATATGTATGATGAAGATGATAAAAGGAAGATCCTAAATGAGAAGAAAGCAATCAACATACTTCAAAGCGCTCTTAGTATGGACGAATTTTTTCGTGTATCACAATGCAAATCGGCGAAGGAGATTTGGGATACTTTGGTAGAAACACATGAAGGAACAACAGAAGTCAAAAGATCAAGGCTTAACACGTTGAGTCAAGAATATGAAATGTTCCGCATGCAGCCCGGAGAATCCATTGTGGCTTTACAAAAAAGATTTGTTCATCTAACCAACCATTTGATTGCACTCGGAAAGACCTTCACCAACGACGATCTCAATTTGAAAGTTCTAAGGTCTTTGATAAGGGAATGGCAACCGAAGGTGACCGCGATCTCGGAGAAGAAGAGTCTCTCAACAATGACATCCGCATCTCTATTCGGCAAACTTCAAGAGCACTAATTGGAACTTGGAAGGCTCGAGAAGCATGAAAGTCAAGAGAAAAAGTCCAAAGGAATTGCTTTGAAGATTGACATGAAGGATGACAAAGATGACGAGATCTCCGAAGATGAGAACTTCATGCTTCTTGTTAAGAAGCTTGGTAAGTTTTTTAACAAAAATAATAATTCTTCCTTTCCTAAAAAGAATAAACATTTCAGGAAGAAGGATGCATCCACATCGAATCAAGAAGTTACATGCTATGAATGTGGAAAGCAAGGTCACATAAAACCGGATTGTCCAAGACTTGCGAAGAAAGGAGGATTCAAAGGCAAGAAGGACTTTAAAAATAAAAAGGCTTATGTCGCATGGGATGACAATGAAGTTAGTTCCTCTTCAGAATCGGAAAGCGACGAATGTGCAAATATGGCGTTAATGGCGTCACATCACTCCGATGAAGAAAATGACGAGGTATGCTTGAAAACAACTTCTACGCAATGGTATCTCGATAGCGGCTGTTCAAAGCATATGACGGGTGATATCAACAAATTTTCAAGTCTAACACTTAAGGCCAAAGGATACGTTACTTACGGTGATGATAATAAAGGAAGAATTCTTGGAGTTGGAACCATTGGTGCATCTCCTCATACAATCATCGAAGACGTCCTTTATGTGGAAGGCCTTAAACACAACCTTCTTAGCATAAGTCAATTGTGTGACAAAGGGTTCCGAATCAACTTCACAAAGGAGGAATGCTTGATAGAACACGAAGTCACTCATGAACTCTTGCTAAAAGGTAAAAGATTTAATAACATTTTTATGATTTCTTTTGATGACTCTCTCTTGAAGGTGAAGTGATTAATGGAAAACAACAACGAGGCATGGCTTTGGCATAAGAGGATTGCTCACATTCACATGGAGCATTTGAATAAATTATTAAAGCATGATCTAGTTGTTGGTCTTCCAAAGATGAAGTTTATCAAGGATAAGCTTTGTGACGCATGTCAAAAGGGGAAGCAAACCAAAACATCCTTCAAGACCAAGAAAGTGATATCTACTACAAGACCACTACAATTGTTACATATGGATCTTTTCGGTCCATCGAGAACAAAAAGCTTCGGAGGTAACGTTTTTGCACTAGTTATTGTTGATGATTTCTCTAGATACACTTGGACTTTGTTTTTAGTGCAGAAAAGTGATGCCTTTAAAGCATTCAAAAAGTATGCCAAGCAAATTCAAAATGAGAAGTCTCTCTCAATTGTTTCCATAAGAAGCGACCATGGTGGCGAATTTCAAAATTCATCATTTGAAGATTTTTGTGAAGAGCATGGAATCTCTCACAACTTTTCCGCACCAAGGACTCCTCAACAAAACAGTGTCGTAGAAAGGAAAAATAGGGCACTAGTGGAACTTGCAAGGACAATGCTTAGCGACTCAAATCTTCCTAAATATTTTTGGGCGGATGCGGTTAGCACGACTTGCTTTGTAAGTAACCGTGTCAATATTCGACCTATTCTCAAGAAGACCCCATATGAGTTGTTCAAGGGAAGGAAACCTAACATATCTTTCTTCCACATATTCGGATGCAAATGTTTCGTTCTCAACAACGGCAAGGACAACCTTGGTAAGTTTGATGAGAAATCCGATGAAGGTATATTTCTTGGATATTCTCTATCAAGTAAAGCTTTTAGAATTTTCAATAAACGTACTCTTACTATTGAAGAATCCATACATGTTTCGTTTGATGAGACTAACCCCTCGAAAGAGGATAATATTATTGTGGATGATGATGATGATGTAGTAGATCTATCACAACAACAAAAGGAGATATCAAAAGAACAAGCAATATCACAAGAAGATAAGTCACCAACCATTGAAGAACATCAAGATCTTCCAAAAGAATGGAGAACTCATAGAGATCACCCGATAGATAAAGTGATTGGTGATATTAGCCAAGGCGTTGCAACTCGACTCAATCTCAAGGATGCTTGCCTCAACATGGCGTTCGTGTCTCAAATTGAACTAACAAAGATCGATGAAGCCTTAGGCGACGATCAATGGATAATAGCTATGCAAGAAGAACTCAACCAATTCGAAAGGAACCAAGTTTGGACTCTTGTACCAAGACCGGACAACAAACATATCATAGGCACAAGATGGGTGTTCAAGAACAAACTTGACGAGAATGGGATCATAGTTCATAACAAAGCAAGATTGGTCGCACAAGGCTACAACCAAGAAGAAGGAATCGACTTTGATGAAACATTTGCTCCGGTAGCAAGGTTAGAAGCAATTAGATTATTACTTGATTACGCTTGCTCTATGAATTTTCAGTTATACCAGATGGATGTCAAAAGCGCTTTCCTAAATGGTTACATCAATGAAGAAGTCTACGTCAAACAACCTCCGGGTTTTGGAGACTTCAAGAACCCGTCTCATGTCTATAATTTGAAGAAGGCTCTTTATGGCTTAAAGCAAGCACCAAGGGCTTGGTATGATCGCCTTAGCAACTTCCTATGTGAGAAAGGTTTTACGAAAGGAAAGGTTGACAAGACTTTGTTCATCAAGAATCTCAAGGGCAAAACTTTACTTGTTCAAGTCTATGTCGACGACATCATCTTCGGTTCAACAAACAAAGATCTTTGCGAAGAATTCTCTCTTATGATGCAAGGCGAATTCGAGATGTCCATGATGGGAAAGATGAACTACTTCCTTGGTTTACAAATCAAACAAACAAAGGATGGCATCTTCATCAACCAATCCAAGTATTGCAAGGAGTTATTGAAAAGATTTGATATGGACAATTGCAAAGAAATGTATACTCCAATGGGATCCGGAACGTATGTTGATCAAGATCTTTCCGACACTTCAATAGATATTACAAAGTATCGAGGTATGATCGGTTCACTCTTATATTTGACGGTGAGCCGTCCTGACATTATGTTTAGTGTTTGTTTGTGTGCCCACTTTCAAGCTAATCCGAAGGAATCACATCTCACTGCCGTGAAGAGGATCATGAAGTATCTCAAAGGAACGACGCACGTCGGACTATGGTATCCTAAAGGTAGTACATGTTCTTTAATTGGTTATTCTGACGCTGATTATGCAGGATGTAAGACCGATAGAAAGAGTACAAGTGGTACTTGTCACATTCTCGGGAATGCACTAGTGTTGTGGGCATGCAAGAAGCAAGCATGCGTTGCACTTAGCACGACCGAAGCGGAGTACATTGCAGCAGGAAGTTGTTGTGCTCAAATCTTGTGGCTTAAACAACAACTTCTCGATTTCGGTATAGATCTCAGTTGTATCCCTCTCCGGTGTGACAACACAAGTGCCATCAATATCACGAAGAACCCGGTCATGCATTCAAGAACAAAGCACATAGATATCCGACATCACTTCCTTCGAGGTCATGTTTTAAACGGAGATGTAGATGTTACGTTCGTGGATACACACAATCAACTCGCCGACATATTCACAAAACCGTTGGCTAAGGAGCAATTTTTCAAGATTCGACGAGAACTTGGTATTCTCAATGAAGGTGACATCTAATCTTAACCTAAAAATTGGTTGTTATATGTTTTTATTGCATTATATGTGTTTATATGTGTTTTTGCTCACTTTTGTGTCATAAAATGCTAGCACTCACATTTCACTGTTTTTCGATTTTTCTCACTTTCGTATACCCGAAATCAATCAGTTTCAAAATATTTTTTGATCGAAAGTTGCGGAATGACAAGTGCTAACACTTTATGAATTTTTTTTTTGAAAATTCCTCTCCATTTTCCCCCACAAAGCTGCTGGATTTTTTAAATTTTTTGAAATTTTTTTGTCTGTTAACCGGTTAACGGATCGGTTAACCGGTTAACACCTCCTCCAAAACAGCAGTCCCTGGGCTGCGTGACAGTCTCTCTTTTTTTTAAAAATTTGTTTTTCTTTTTTCTTTATTTTATGTTGTCTTGTGTCTTATATGTTTAATTGGTGCATGGTACCTCTTTCCAACACCTCATAAATCAATTCCTCTCACTTTGACCTACCATTAAACTCCACTTACTCATTTTCAAACTCTCCATCTACTCCATTAAAACCCACTACATTGAAACTCTCATAAAAACTCCACCTCTTTCACTTCACTCTCCACTACATCAAACCTTAATCCGAAAATACTCTCACTCACCCTAAAACCTAAGCTTCATCTTCATGGCTTCAAGAAAGGGAAAAGCTCCAGTGTCAGCATCAAGGTCTAGCAGTGAAGAAGACATGCCTATGGAATCTACCAAGAAGAGACGATTGGATTTCCGAGTTCGGGTTCGACATCTCCTCAAGGGTAAGTATGTGAACCTGAAATCTTTTGAATCGTTTAAGTTTCCAGCTTTACTAGAATATCAAGAAATGCTAGATTTTATTGCCGATAGTGGAAAGGTATATCCGGATTTGGTGAAGTCTTTCATGAACAACATGACTCTCAATTGTGATGATAGGGATAAGCATCAACTTTTTGCTACTGTTAGAGATTGTGAGATTGAGGTTGACCTAGGTACTCTTGCTACCTCTTTGTCTTTACCATACTCGGGAGTGTTTCTCCGAAAGGGTGTCAACCATGATGAAGGCAAATGGGCCAATTATGATAAGATGGAATACTACTATCACATTTGTAGGTTTCCAAAGGCAGTCGTGATATCCGGCCAGCGTACCTCTCGGGTACTTTGCTATGCGAAGAATCTCTCCGTGGATGATCAGATGCTTCATTATGTCATTTGCCATGTCTTGCTGCCCAAGGACTCCAATCAATCCCAAATCAATGATTTGGAAATGCAAGTGTTCTTTGCCATCAAGAATAAGATTAGGATTAATTGGCTCCCTACCATGCTATATCATTTGAAGCAACAACTCTCTTTGAAGACTCGATTACCTTATGGTCGCCTCCTCTCAAGGATATTGGAACTTACCGATATGGAAATCGGTAGAGAACCGTTTATTGCTATGACTAATATGGGAAATGAAATCAACGGAGTCACAATCATCAAGAACACCGGCATTGTTCAAGCCAATGATGGAACTTATAAGTATGATGACGGATCCTCCACCTCCATCCCACCTATTCCGGAAACCGGCGTTACCAATGACTTCCTCTACTCAACCATGATGTCACACCACCATGAAGCCATGCGTGCCATCAAAAGCCTTCGAAACCTTGTCCTAAGCTCCCGAACCACCACCGAGCATGTTGATGAGGATGTGGATGGTACCGAAGAGGAGGAAGAAGATGATGAGGATGTATCGAATGAGGAATGAGGACCATGTCTCCATGCTGTTTTTATTATGTTGCTTTCTCTTTTAATTATGTTATGCTTTGTACTCTCAAACTCAAGTCCTAAGTTTTTAGGCATTTTTGGTTTACTTACATTATGTTTAGTTCTATATGTGTTTGCTTGTATGTTTTCTTGTGTGATGCTATACTTTTCATATCTATGCTTGCTTGTTGGTCCCCTACTTTTTGCTAATGCCAAAGGGGGAGAAGACCTTGTTTCTCTAATGCCTCTCGATGCAGAATTCTTTTGCTACTGCCGCTATCATTTAGGGGGAGTTGCTGTCCATAGGGGGAGGATTCGCTTAGAGAAACATTGGTCAAAGCTCTCGCAAAATTTTCGGTTGTCATCATCAAAAAAGGGGAGAATGTAGAAGCACGCCTTCAACCTCGAAGATTTTGATGAAGACAACACGCCATATGCATTTCAGATTTGCAAAAAGTCAAGAGCTCCAACTGATCAAGCTACAAGCAACCGGCATGGCGATCAAGCTTCTTTTGCATCATCGTTTTTACTTCAAGCTTGGACGTTTTTGTTTAGGTACATCAATCCCTCTTTTAAATTGATGTACAAGTGTTCACTCATTCAATCATATGTTAGCATAATGCATAAAATAACTTTGATTATTTTTCAAACCGTTTAACACTTTTTGAAAACATTCTGTTTCTGTTTTTAACAGTGTTAACCGGTTAACCATTTGGTTAACCGGTTAACGGGTTCAAAATTTCAGCAAACCTGTTAACGTTTATAGGCGTTAACCGGTTAACCATTTGGTTAACCGGTTAACACTGTAAGATTTTTGAAAAAAATATTTCTCTTTGAATTTCAAATTACGCCTTTTGATTATATCTCTTCATAATTTATTTTGTTTCATAATTGTCATACCTTTTCAAAAGGGGTGTCTAGAATAATATAAAATCTGAATTTTTTCAAATTCAAAAACAACCTCCTACAATTTTTATGAAAATCACTTAAATCAAATTCACCAATTTTCAAATATTTTTATTCTTCAAAAAAAAGTGTTCATAAGATCATCATCTTTGATATTGCATGTTTGAACACTTGTATTGATATTTGAAAAGTGATTTGTGTACATAGGAGAAGATCTTTATTGATATCAAATATTTGTATTACTCACTCAAAATTACAAAAAGTATAGAAAGGTATTTCTATTTGTGACTTGTGATCCAGGATTGTTGGACACAAGGGTTGTATGGCAAGAGGATTGTTCTTGCACACAAAGTTGGTTAGTTGTTTAGAAAGTAGGCCTCACCATTGAAGGTGTGATAGGTTGTACTTTTTCTAAAAACTAGTGGAAATCTCTTTCAATTTGAAAGGGGACTGGATGTACCTTCGGACTGTGAAGGGAACCAGGATAATTCTCCGTGTCACTTTTATTTTCTGCCTTACTGCTTTCCGTCCATACACATTTAAAAGAAAAATTCTATCCATCAAAGAAAAAGAATTGTAGAAAAATTATAACACCTAATTCACCCCCCCTCTTAGGCGCATTCTGATCCTACAGAATATTGGAACAAACCCTAGTACAAATAGCATGCCGTTGAAGTCTGCTTACATTTTATTGTTTAATTAGGCCTTGTGTTATGGATCCAATTGTTTAAGTTTGCTTGTACCCTAAGTTAGCTTGTAATGGGTAATTGTTAAAAACCCCATTAGGTTAGTATGTTAGTTTTATTATAAATAACATATTAGTCTCTCATATTTTGAATAAGGGAAAATAGGAAGATAAAACCCTAATTCAAAAGTCAGAGAGGTTATTTTTTATTCTTGTATACTTGTAATCTTGTTTTAAGAGAAAGGAAAGAATAACAATTTATAACCAATCCTTTTTGTTTTCTTTGGTAACCCTAAACCCTAACCCTTATGGGTTTCTTGATCATAAAGAAACCTATTATACTTTATTTCTAAGGTATCCAATTCATAACAAATTGGTGCGGTGAGCATGGAGAAGATGCCTTCAACAAAGTATGAGATTGAAAAGTTCACCGGTGTGAACGATTTTGATCTGTGGCACTCGAAGATGAAAGCCCTACTTGTTCAGCAGGGTTGTTTGGAAGCGTTGAAGAGAGAGACGACCATGACTGTTGCGTTGACGGCAGCTGAAAAGACGGCCATGATTGAGAAAGCACACAACGCAATATTGTTGAGTCTTGGTGATAAGGTTCTTCGACAGGTATCAAAGGAGACAACAACACCAGGGTTATGGTTTAAACTTGAAGGTTTGTACATGACCAAATTGTTGGTGAATCAACTCTACCTGAAGCAAGCTTTGTATTCATTCAAGATGAGTGAAGACAAAGTGTTGGCTGAGCATTTGGATATGTTCAACAAGTTGATTCTTGATCTTGAAAATATTGATGTGAAGATCAATGATGTAGATCAAGCACTATTGTTGTTATTGGCTTTGCCCAGAACACATGCTCACTTCAAAGAAACCCTCTTGTATGGAAGAAATTCATTGACCTTTGAAGATGTTTAATCTACCTTGTACTCTAAAGACTTGAATGAACGAAATGAGTATAAACCTTCAACGGTTGGTGAAGGTTTGGCCGTTAAGGCGAAATTCTTGCGAAAGGATGGTAAGTTCGATAAGAAGAAGGGAAAAAGTCTGTAGAAGTCTTATAGTGGTGAAGCATCTGGTGTTCGATGCTATCATTGTAAGAAGGAGGGTCACATTCGAAAGGTGTGCCCTAAACGTCTGAAAGATCATGGAGGTAAGGATAATGGAAATGCAACCATTGTTCAAGATGATTTCGAATCATCTGATGTTCTTGTGGTTTCAAGCGGCGGCTCAAGAAGAGAGTGAATTATGGATTCAGGTTGCACTTGGCACATGACTCCAAAAAAATATTTGTTCGAGGAGCTATTTTATCAAGATGGTGGATCGGTGCTGCTGAGAAACAACAAAGCATGCAAAATTGCAGGTATTGGATCTGTAAGATTCAAGATCCATGATGAGTAAATAAGGTTATTGACTGAAGTTAGGTATGTACCTGACTTGAAGAGAAATTTGATTTCTCTTGGTGAATTCGATAAGAAGGGATATGTCTTTCAAGGAGAGAAAAGTATCCTAAAAGTCATGAAGGGGTCGAAGGAAGTCTTGAGAGGCGTGAAGAAACAAGGATTATATACACTTAAGGATGAAGTTGTAAGTGGTTCGACAAATGTTGCATCCACGAAACTGTTGTCGAAGACAAAATTATGGCACATGAGATTGAGCCATGTCAGCGAGAGAGGCATGGTCGAACTGGGGAAACAAAATCTTCTAGGTGGTGACAAAGTCAAAAAGTTAGAGTTTTGTGAACCTTGTGTATTCGGTAAATCATGTAGGGTGAAATTTTACAAAGGTAAACAAAGAACACATGGATCCCTTGATTACATCCATGCTGATCTTTGGGGGCCTGCAAGGAATCCTTCACATTCAGGTGCAAGATATTTTCTATCAATAGTCGATGACTATTCCAGAAAGTTATGGGTATTCATTTAGAAGACGAAGGATGAAACTTTTGAGAATTTCAAGAGTTGGAAGGTTCTGGTCGAAACTCAAACTGGCAGAAAGGTCAAGAGGTTGAAAACTGATAATGGACTTGAATTCTGCAACGAAGCTTTCGACAGTTACTATGTCGAGTCTGGGATTTCAAGGCATAAGATTGTAGTAGGTACTCCTCAGTAAAATAGTCTAGCTGAGAGATTCAATCGGACAATCCTTGAAATGGTTAAATGCATGTTAGTTAGTGCTGGATTGAAGAAGGTGTTTTGGACTGAGGCTGTTTCGACAACAACATATTGTCGCTCCCACCTGATGACACAGGGCCAAGAGGGGTACAGACGCGAACGGTCGGCGAAAGGAGAAGAATGAAAAGAGTCGCCAGCTAGGCATATTTATCCCGAAGGAAAGGTAATGCTGCATAGACCTAAGAAAAGACGGATAAGACGGTTGCGAACCAGAGAAACTGAGAAAGGGGGTTGGTTACAACCTGGGAAGGTATTAGCACCCAGATTGTCCGTCGTACTCGACGGGATCCACGCTTAAAAGATTTGTGTTTTAAAGGGGTAGTGTCAGTGCAATCTGTGTATCAAAGCTGGAAAGAATGCAGGTGTCAGTGCAAAAGAAATGTGAAGTGAATAAAAGAAGTGTCAGTGTAAAAACAGGAGTGCAAAGCTCAGGATAATGAGGCTTAAAGAATAATGATGGAAGAGGGAGAGAATATACAGAGACTTTTGTTCGATAACTGTTAAGTTATGCCTACGTATCCTCTCGTGCAATGAGGAAGTCAGAACACCGTAGTTCGACTCAAAGAGACTGAAAGATAAATTGACCTGTGAACTGCTTGCTTGTCTATGCTCAAGTGTATGACCTGTCTGGCTCAGGTGCAAACTGTCTTGCATTAGACGGAAGAAGCGAGTTCTCGTTTGTGAGTGAATGAGGTGAGAAAAGAATCCCGGAGGAGACGATTATTGTTTGTTTTTGTGGTTTCAATCTTTTATTGCTTTTGGTGGGTTGTCATAAGAAAGTGAGCTTAAGCCTAAACCAAGGGTTAGTAAACTCATCACATCTTCCCTCTGATTAGGGGTAATGAGGATACCTTAAATGTGAAGTAAGCACCTCACACTTAATCACCATGATGTAGGATTAAGATCATTAACCTACTCGTATTTATTTAGATGTTTTTGGAGTTTTTGTTTAGTGTTAAGTAATGAGTTTAAGCCATAATCAAGGATTTAATGGACTCATTACACCATCCTAATAGAAGGATAATAGATGAGAACATTTAAGCTGAGGAAGGCTCCTCAACTTAATCCATGATTAGGGATTAACCTCATGACAAAACAAAGCCTTTATTAAAGTTGATTTTAGTTAATGATATGGTTAAGAAGTGGATTTTATGGTTTGTAAGACAACTTGAGGGGGACTTGTCCATTAACACCAGGGTTAGTCCTTCTTAACCATTTAAGGAAGAATTAGAACCCTAATGCAAGGCCCAAGTTACAAGCTTGATGTCTTAGTGATTATTAGATGAATTGATTAAAGGATTTAAACACATGAAAGTTTTAACACTTAGGATTAAAGTTATACACTCCATCCTAATAGAAGGATACATGCATAACCCTAATCACAAAGTCTTAGAACCTTAAGGGTTTATTCCTTGATTAAGAGATGAGAAGAGAAGACACAAAGATGACACAAAGGTAAAACTAATGGGGGACTAATCAAACCCTAATTGTGTTCATGCTTGGTTGTTCCTAGGGTTTATGAGGCTTGCAAAAGATCTTCAAGAGAAAAGCCACCAAGGAAGAAGCAGATGGAATGAGGAGAAGCAGAAAGAAGCAAGACAACTTGCTTCACTTAAGAAGACAAGTTGCTTGGAGAAAGAAAGTGAAGGGGGAACATGAATGAGCAAGCTCACTCTAGTACGAGTACAAAATGCAGCCATGATGCATAAGAGGGATGAGAAGAGATTATGAGAAGTGAAGGCAAATTCACTTCTCAATGACTTACCACCTGAAAAGTTAGTAACAAGAAATGAAATGAAATGAAAATGAGATGAAATGCAATGATGCAAACCAAAGTCAGAAGCATAAACATGATGTTAATGATGCTAAGAGATGATGCAAACACATGACAAGAGTTGTGGATGATCATACAAGGATAAGGATGCAAATGGAGCATGTTTTGAACCATGAAAGTCCATGAAAGTTTATGAAATGCAATGGAGGTATAACATGACATATGGATGAATAAATGACTTACCATGATTCTAATATGTCCTAATATGTCTTAGGAGTCATATGAATGCATAAAATGCCATGGCAAGTTCATGTATGCAGGCATATGGAAGGTGGATGCAAATGAAAGCAAAATTAGGGTTTATGCACAAGACACAAAGCAAAAATCCAAAATCAGAAGCAAATGACAAGATAAAAAATTGAAAATGGGATCAAAGGAACCCTAACCCTACATAAGTTCACTGCCCAAAGGAGGGGACCTAACTCTTAACCTAATGGGAATTATGATTTTCTCAAGTTGGCTAGGGTTTTAAGGTACTTCAAAAAGAAAAATGCACATCAAATTGAAAATGAAAGATAAATTCAACCCAATTTTACCCTAGAAACTACATGATATGAAGAATGCAATGCAAAAAGAACCAACATCAAACTCTTCATGGTTAGGCAGAATGAATTTTTCTAAGTTAGGACAAAAATATTGCCTTTTAAGAACTTTAATTCCAAAGAAAAATGTCAAGATGGGTCAAGAACCAAAAAGAAATTTGTTTGAAGAGTTTGATAATGTTTCTAAATGTATCAAAATGCAATGTGATATTTTTGGTGATTTTTAGAAACTTAAATGCTATTTTAATTAATTAATTCTCATTAACTAATTAAAATAAACATTTAAATGTTTTTAAAATACGAAAATTATCCAAAAAATAAAATAAAAATCATTTTCAGAAAGAGAAAAATATTTTAAGGTATGATGCAAAAAATGAGATTTTTTAGAAATGATTTTCTATTTTAAATAAAATGTGCAAGAAAAATGAATAAAAATGAAAATAAAATTGAATTAAAGGAGAAGTAATCAGATCTAAGAGCCAGGATTCAAAGCTGAGACGCGGGAGTTGACTGGCGCGTGAATGGACGGTCCAAGTTCAAACTGGCAGATTTAAAATTAAACCCTAATTAATTAAGTTAATTAAGTGGATTAGGGTTAAGTGGGATGATCTGAGCCATTGGACACGCGCGGGAAACAAAAATCGTACGCTCTAAATTCAAACTAAACCCTAAACCTGATTAATACATTAATTACTCTCAGGTGGCCGGAAATGACCTCCGATCATCTTCTCCGGCCACCTCTCCCTTGAGATTTTCCTAAAATACTCCCTAGGCCAAATCAAAACCCCCAAATCTCCAGAAATGATCCCCAAACCCCATAGAACAAGAATCCAGCATCATATTTCATTTATTTTTCATCAACAACAAGATTCGAACGAAAACCTAAAACTGAACAAAATTTCAGAACATGCATACACCCTCAAAACTTAACCATTTTTCACCATTCAAGGTTCATTGTAATCAGGAAAACAAACTCTACCATCTCATAACTAAAGAAAGGATTTCTGGAAAGAAGTTTCAAGAAGATACCTGAGATGGAGCTTTGCTAATGGGACTGCCTGGGCCTTCTGCTTGATGCAAACAACCTCCTCTAACCTCCCTTGAGCTTCCTTGATGCTTTGCTGAAGTGTTAGTGTCCTTTCTTTGAAGTTCAGTGAAGCTCAGTTCAAAAGGGGAAAAAATCGTATTTGGTGTGTGGTGGCTTTTAGGGCAAAGTAAAGGGTGGTTTGTGATCAGTGATGGATTTGAAGATGAATGGTGGAAGAATTTTTAAGCTTTGATGTTTTTGTTGAGAGTTTCGAATGGAAATGCATAAGAGGGATTTTTTGTGAACTATGGTGATGCTGATGATTCTGGCTGTGTTCTTGTCTCAAATGGCTTGTGTTTGGTCCATGTATCAAGATGTGATAGGCCTGTGGAGTTGGTGTGGGCTATGCTGATTGGTATGGCTTGTTTTGCAAAAAGTCAAGTTTATGTGTCCTTTGAGGTATGGGCTGTTTCAGGCCAAGGACAAGGGCATATCTGGTACAACTTGATTCAAGGATGACCATGGAAATGAGATTGAGGCAAATCAGCAAGTTTGTGGGAAGTTGTGGGAGGCTTTGCAATTTTGGCAAAGTTTGGCCCTTTCTTGATTTCTTCATGTACAAGTCATGGAAATGTGAAATTCTTTGGGCAATTCTGAGTTTTAGGCATTGTACTATGATGTTATGATGTGTAGAAGTCCATTTGAAGTCATAAAATAGCTTGGCATGAGGTTTTGTAAAAATCCCTCTTTGGCACAAAAGTGAAAATTAAGTGATTTTATCCAACTTTGCAAGGCCATAACTTTTGTTCTAAAATGAATTAGATCAAGTTCTTGTACTTTTTGAAAATGGGAGGATCCAATCTACAACTTTCATGACCAAATATTTTTCATTTGAAGCATTTTTGAATCAAAAAGAAGAGGTTGAAAAACTTTCCCAAAATGGCAAGTTTACATTACAAGTCACTTTCCCAAAATGGCAACTTTGCAAATGGCTTGAAATTATTCAATTTTGTGAACTTCTAACATCTTCTAAGATCAAATAAAGATCATACACATTCAAAATGATGGATAATACCCTTTGGTTGGATGATTGGGGGCCTCAGATGCCCTGATTTTGCATTGACTTGCTCAAGAAGTCATCTTTTGATCAGATGCCTTCCCCATTGAATTTATTCATGAAAATTGGTATGCATGATCCTCATATCATATAGAGACCAATAGAAACAAGAATGACCAAAAAATTTGGGGTTATGGCCTCTGAAACCAAAACCCTAATTTTAGGTCATCTGTGCAGTTAAGCCTGGCTCTGCCTCCATGCCTTCCTCAGTTCTTGTGATTTTTTGACTTCCTTGATCTTGGGAGGATAAAATATGATGCTTGAACATACATGGACCCTCTTGAGATGATTGGAGACCTTTGGAGTGGCTCAGATAGCTCAGGAATTGCTTAGATCACAAACCCTAGATGCAGATGACTTTGAACCAATGCAGTGAAGCAAAAATGTAATATGAGATGATATGATTGAACTTATGCAAATGAAAAGAATCACAAGCCATGGTGAAATGAGTGAGGGCAAATTTGGGGTGTTTACAGCTGCCCCTATTCAAACATGAGTTAGCCGTGCAGGATGTAAGCAGCGGCTTAACATGCAAACAAGATAACTTGTGGTTGAATATCAAAGACATTCCAAAATTTGCACTCACTGAATGAAGAAGAAAAGGGATATAGATTGTAACAGAAAATATAATATGATTATAAAGGGCGGGTGACGGAGGACTACTGTCGAGTAGAGGACGACTGCTGGGGATAAAGCAATGACGGGGACGACCGACATGCTGGGGAAATAAAGGATCATGATGGGGACGGCCATCAAGCAAAGAAATAAGACTCTCTGGGGATTAAAGGTAAAGGCAATGATGGGGATGACCATCAGATTAAACACATAAATAAACGATGAGGTACGGTCGTCAAAGGTGGAGGACGATCACCTAGCAGGGGACGGCTGCTCTGTTGGGGAGGAAGATGAGGGACGGTCATCCAAGGTGAAGGACGATCACCTGGCAAGGTACGGTTGCCAAAAGTATCACGACATAGGACGAATGCCGAAGAAAAAGAGGTTGACGATGGGGACGGCCATCAGATAAAATGATGAAGGATGATCATCAAGAGGTGAAGGACGATCACCTAACAGGGTACGGCTGCTCTCGGGGTTTATCGTGACATAGGACGAATGTCAGATAACAAGATCAACGATGGGGACGGCCATCGGATAAAAAGTGATGAAGGACGATCATCAAGCAGAGGACGGCTGCTGAAATATTACGACATAGGACGAATGTCAGATAGGAAGGGGTTCCAATTATGGAGACTCCGCTGGGGGAATGATGAAGGACGATCATCAAAAAGGTGAAGGACGATCACCTGGCAGGGTACGACTGCCGGGAGTATCATGACATAGGACGAACGTCAGATAGAAAGGAAATAATTTTGCCAAGAATTTGCTGGGGACTCTTCTGGAGAATGGTAGAGACAGGCGAGTGTCTAAATTCAAGAGAGAAAATGTATAAGTGTTTGACACTGTGTATAGATTAAAGATGCGGACGAGCATCCTTAGGACCATGATACTGACGAGTATCGGTAGAAACAAATGCTGAGGCATGCTCAGAGATGATGGTACGAACGAGTACCAACTGGTTAACAAAGAAACACGGACGAGCGCTGAATCTGAGGGGAAATGGACGGTGTATATAAGATACGGACGAGTATCTGTATGAATAAGGAAGTATGAGTGAGACACGGACGAGTGCTCAACCTGCTGGGGAGGGTATGATACGGACGAGTATCATAAGAGGAAGTGTATAAGTTATGAATTTATAAATATAAAAGGCGTTTGACGACCTGCGGGATAGGATGACACGGACGAGTGTCAGGAAAGTATAATAAGCAAAGGTTTAGGCAACTGTGCCGGGGATAGGTGACACGGAAGGGTGTCAGGAGAGTGTATTAATAGGTATCTGTTTGTGGTTTATATGACACGGACGAGTGTCGAGTGGGTATATGAACATGTATCTGTGAGTGCAAAGGGGGTGCTTTGGCTTTCTGCTGGGGAGTTTTGGGAAGTATTTTGTATATTGTTGATGGAATGTTAGTATTTACAAGTGTTTGGTTCGACACATGACTTGTGATTATGCAATATGTTTGATTTTTTTTTTGCCGTAATGCTCCGTATTAGACGGAATGCTACGCTTTGAGGGAAAATATGATGCGAATGCTATGGTTATGCAAAAGATACCGATCCGGGATTCGGATCCCGTTGTTGTGAAGATCTCTGATTGATCTGCTTGAAGTGATATCCCAGCTGGGGGTAAGATTATTCGTAGATCTGATATATATGATTCTGCTTGGGGAAACAAATCACTGATAGACCTGTTCTTGGTGACGAGGAGCCCAACTGGGGTCTGTGGGAGCCTTCGTCACTTTGTTGTGAGATCTTCAGGCATTGCTCTTCTGGATAGAGGCTGGAGCTCTGCGGGGGGATGGTTCCCTGTCTTTGCACTCGGCTGAGGAGGAACGATTACTGAACGACCTTCCTAGTGGCTTCTGTGGGGATCCAACTGAGGATAATGAATTTAGCTGAGCCCCTTATGACGCTGTTTGGAAGACATGTTGAGGAAGTAATGATTCGACAGCTTGCTGGGGAGGGACTTTCATGCCCCATATTGTACTTTGAATACCTGCAATCCTGTTATGACAAAGAAACGTACAAGTATCCCGAGGTATCCCTTACCGGATTCTATTATAGGAGTTTAGACGCTCCCGGGAGTAATATATTTCCTGTAAGCATGTGACTAGCAAAGGTGCATCTGTACTTATGCAATCAATATTATAAGGACATCGGACATTTTTTGCAAACGAAAATAAAATGTACGAGACGAAATGTGACTGAAAATCTGATTTTATTACTTTATGTGCCTCTGAATGGGCAAATACAGTCAAAGAAACAAATCCCCTGAAATGAGGAGATTGTTACAAATTGAGAAACAAAAAGATGCTGGCAACATTGATGACGCTTCAAGGAGCTTCCCTTTTGCTATGACTTGTATGACATTGACGTTCTTCTCATCTTGTTTTTGAAGAAGGCTGATTCTGACCGAAGCTTGAACCTTTCGAAGCTTACCATGTCGTAAGTGATACATACGAATTCAGAACGCAGTTGTTCGCTTATTCCCTTATTTTGCGTGGATCGCCCTTTCAGGTTTTCAATCCACCGGGATACCCTTTTTTTCCTGAGTTGTCCAATGCGGCTTTTCAACTCAGCGGGTGTACATTTTTTTATTTATTTTCCCTTATTTTTGCCCGAGTCTTTTATTCTGTTTTTGACTCGCCGGGATGCCCTATTTTTGCTTGGACTTACATTCTGTTTTTATGTCCAGCGGGTCATTTTTATGCGAAGTATTTTTTAACTGCATCTGAATTCACAGGGGACAGGAAGTCTTCACCATCCATAGTACTGAGCATCAGTGCTCCACCAAAGAAAACTTTCTTTACTATGAACGGACCATCATAATTCGGAGTCCATTTGCCCCTGTGGTCTGTATGAGGAGGGAGGAGTCTTTTCAACACTAGATCTCCTACTTGGTATTCTCGAAGCCTAACTTTCTGATCGAAGGCTTTCTTCATTCTTTTCTGATACAGCTGCCCATGGCAGATTGCAGCTAATCTCTTCTCTTCGATCAAACTCAGTTGTTCGTATCGGGATCGGACCCATTCTGCTTCGTTTAGTTTGACATCCATTAGTACCCGCAAGGAGGGTAATTCAACTTCAACAGGTAGGACTGCCTCCATACCATACACAAGCTGATATGGTGTTGCCCTAGTGGATGTTCTGATTGACGTTCGGTCCCCATGTAAAGAAAATGGTAGCATTTCATGCCAATCTTTGTAGGTGACCACCATCTTCTGCACAATCTTCTTGATATTCTTGTTAGCTGCCTCAACAACGCCATTCATTTTTGGCCTATACGGAGAAGAATTGTGGTGTTGGATCTTGAAGTCCCGGCATAGCTCTGCCATCATTTTGTTGTTCAAGTTGGAACCATTATCAGTAATGATCCGCTCGGGCACTCCATACCGACAGATGATGTCTCTCTTTAGAAATCAGGCTACCACTTGCCTGGTAACATTTGCATAGGAAGCTGCTTCAACCCACTTGGTGAAATAATAAATGGCTACCAGGATGAATCTGTGGCCATTTGAAGCAGTCAGTTCGATCTTTCCAATCATATCAATGCCCCACATGGCGAAGGGCCAGGGTGAAGACATCACATTCAAAGGATTCGGAGGCACATGCACCTTATCTACATAAATCTGGCATTTATGGCATTTCCTGGCATAAGCACAACAGTCTGCATCCATTGTGATCCAGTAATAGCCCGATCTTAACAACTTTTTAGCCATAGCATGCCCTCCAGCATGGGTACCAAAAGATCCTTCGTGCACCTCGTGCATCAACAAGTCCGCTTCTGTCTTATCAACGCACCTGAGAAGTACCATATCAAAGTTCCGCTTGTACAAAGAACCATCAGCATTCAGGAAGAAACTACCAGCTAGCCTTCTTAATGTCTTCTTATCATTGGAAGATGCCCCAGGTGGGTATGTTTGATCCTCCAAGAAGCATTTGATGTCGTGAAACCAAGGCTTATCATCTTTAACAACATCTGCTGAGAATACGTATGCTGGCCTGTCAAGTCTGGATACTGAAATCCGAGGCACAAAGTTGGCAGCTTGAACTTTGATCATGGATGAAATGGTAGCCAGAGCATTTGCAAACTGATTTTCATCTCGAGGGATATACTCAAGCTTGACTGTTGTGAAGAAAGTCAACAACCTCCTTGTATAATCCCGATAAGGTATCAGATGATCTTGGTGGGTGTACCATTTGCCGTTGGTTTGATTAATTACCAGAGCTGAATCTCCGAACACAGTCAAAGTCTTGATCCTGAGGTCAATGGCTTCCTCAAGACCCATAATACAAGCTTCATATTTAGCTTCGTTGTTAGTGCAGTTAAAGGTGAGTTTTGCCGAGAAAGGAATGTGAACTCCTTTAGGTGTAATGAGTACTGCACCAACACCACGACCATTCATATTAACAGCCCCATCAAACATCATAGTCCATTCTTCTTCTGGGTCAGGCCCTTCAGTGTGAATAGGCTTTTCATGATCTTTTGCTTTTATGAACATGATGTATTCATCAGGGAAGTCAAATCTCATAGGCTGGTAATCATCAATGGGTTGCTTAGCAAGATAATTAGACAACACACTGCCCCTTGATGGCTTTTTGAGACGTGTACTGAATGTCATATTCTGTGAGAATCATTTGCCATCTTGCAACCCGTCCGATAAGTGCTGGCTTCTCAAATATGTACTTGACTGGATCCATCTTTGAGATCAACAAAGTAGTGTGGGTCAACATGTACTGCCTTAGTCGGCGAGCAGCCCACGCTAAAGCACAACAAGTTTTCTCGAGCAGTGAATAACGTTGTTCACAGTCGGTAAACTTTTTGCTTAGGTAGTATATTGCATACTCTTTTCGACCAGACTCGTCATGCTGGCCCAGCACACACCCCATTGACTCTTCTAATACTGTCAAGTACATGATTAGAGGTATTCCTTCAACTGGAGGCATAAGGATTGGAGGCTCTTGTAAGTATTCCTTGACTTTGTCAAAAGCCTTCTGGAAGTCTTCGTTCCACCTGATTGTTTGTTCTTTTCTCAACAACTTGAACAAAGGTTCACAGGTTGCAGTAAGGTGAGATATGAACCATGAAATGTAGTTCAATCTACCTAAGAACCCCCGAACTTCTTTTTCTGTCTTCGGTGCAGGCATTTCTTGAATGGCTTTAACTTTGTCAGGGTCAACTTCAATTCCCTTCTCACTCACAATAAAACCCAGCAGCTTACCGGATCGCACCCCGAATGTGCACTTGTTGGGGTTTAACTTCAGTTGGTACTTCCTCAGATGCTTGAATAACTTCAATAGGTTCACCAGGTGGTCTTCTTCTGTAAGGGACTTGGCAATCATGTCATCCACATAACATTCAATTTCTTTATGGATCATGTCATGGAATAATGTTACCATAGCCCGTTGATAAGTGGCACCAGCATTCTTTAGTCCGAACAACATCACCTTATAACAGAATGTGCCCCAGGGTGTGATGAAAGTTGTCTTCTCCATGTCTTCAGGTGACATCTTGATCTGATTATATCCTGAAAATCCGTCCATGAAGGAGAACACCGAGAACTGAGCCGTATTGTCAACCAATACATCAATGTGAGGTAATGGGAAGTCATCTTTCGGGCTGGCTCTGTTCAGACCTCGATAATCCACACACATCCTTACTTTGCCATCCTTCTTAGGCACAGGTACAATGTTAGCAACCCACGGCGGGTAACTGGTCACAGCAAGGAAACCGGCGTCCCACTGTTTCTGTACCTCTTCTTTTATCTTCATTGCCATATCTGGGCGAGTACGGCGCAATTTCTGTTTTACCGGCGGGCAGTCTTCTTTTAGAGGCATCTTATGCATAACAATGTCGGTGTCCAACCCTGGCATATCCTGATAAGACCAAGCAAAAACATCCACATATTCCCGAAGCATGTCAATCAGTTGCTCTTTCACTGAATCTTGTAAGCAGGCCCCGATCTTAACTTCTTTCACGTCTTCTTCCGTACCAAGATTAACCGTCTCAACCTCCTCCTGATGAGGAGTGATAACCTTCTCCTATTGTCTCAACAACCTGGCTAGCTCTTCAGGTAGCTCATAATCTTCTTCAACCCCTTCATCAGCTTGATTAATCGGATTGTCAAAGTCATACGAAGTCATAGCAGTGTTGTTGTCGGTGCAGTCTGGAGGGCACTCTCTGCAAGGGTTTAGATTTGTTCGTTTTAGTGATAAATTTTATCTTATTTAGAAAAAGTGAAAATGAAGTTATCATTTTGAAAAACATTGCCACTTTATTTTTGTACAAAAAATGAGAAATGAAAAACAGTGAGCGAAAAAGAAAAGACTCATTTGCAAAAGATGTCCTGATATTCATTAATTGATCTTTGCACAAAATACAAGATGGCCCGATTACAAAATGAGCCCTGACATCTTGGGCAAGATGCAGGACTTGATGCATGCTTTTAAAAACAGGAAATAATAATTACTCTGCAGGAGTAACTCTTATAATTTCCTGGGAAGACCAGTTTGAGACATGGTTCCCTGGGATCCTTGGACGTATCCAGCTTTCCAGGTTATGCTCGTCTTCCGACTCATCTTCCAAACTATTCACAACATCCGGGGTGAGCATCCCCACGCTAACAAACTTGGGCTCCGTTGCAGCCTCTGGTTGATCTTGCCGAGTTGGTCTGTAACCCAACCCGAATCGGTCTTCTTTCTTTTCCACGGGCAGTAACTTGCCCCAGCCTTGAGCAGTACCCTCTTCAACAACCTTCCGGGCTTGTTGGTATGAGGTAATGGAGGTCCCCAGCACAACAGATGTCTCATTAATATTAAGGGCCTCAAACCCTTGGCTCATGGTTTCATGAATCTCCCCATCCATATCAATATATTTGAAGGTAGCCAGCTGGCTAACAAAAATATCCTCTTCCCCACAAATAGTAATGACTTGGCCTTCCCACTCGAATTTTAACTTCTGGTGAAAGGTTGACGTCACGGCGCCAGCGGCGTGTATCCATGGTCTACCCAATAGACAGCTGTAGGCAGGCTGTATATCCATCACAAAGAAGGTCGTTTTGAAAACTTGGGGGCTAATCATTATAGGCAACTCTATCTCTCCCAGAACTGATCTCTTAGAACCGTCAAAGGCTCTCACTACCAAGTTGCTTGGGCGTAGTGCCAATCCATCATACTCCAGCTTCACAAGGGCTTTCTTGGGCAGGACATTGAGGGATGACCCTGTGTCTACCAATACGTGAGAAAGAACGGCACCCTTACACTCTAAGGTAATGTGTAAAGCCTTGTTGTGATTGTGACCTTCCACCGTCAAATCAGTGTTGGTAAAACCTAGTCCATTACTAGCGTTGACATTTCCCACCACAGCTTCTAACTGATTGACGGTAATCTCCTCCGGCACATAAGCTGCGTGCAGGACCTTTAATAGTGCATCCCGGTGAGCCTCGGAGCACATTAGCAATGATAGTATGGAGATCTTGGAAGGCGTTTGGTGAAGCTGGTCTACCACCTTGTAATCACTCTTCTTGATGATTCTCATGAATTCATCAACCTCTTGATCAAAAGGAGTCTTCACAGTTTCTTTGACAACTTGTTCTTCTTGCACCATGCTTTTCCCTTTTGCCTTAGCAGCTTCTGCTTCAGAAATGGGTCTTGGAATTTGTGAGGTAAAGAGACGTTCGTTTCTAGTGAAGCCTCCGCCTCCCCCCACATTGTCTATCTGAGGTGAAGAAGTTGATGATTCCAAAGTGATTCTCTGCCCCTCGCAGTACAGATCTGAGCCATAATGCCAAGGGATGGCATTACTGCTTTTGTAAGGAACTGGCCCCGGCACTGTGATAGTAACTGGACTGATAGCAGCTGCAGAGGGGACCACAATGGTGTGTGGATCATAGTATATGGTAACTGGTGCTCTGACAGGAGTAGCATCTTGTTGTGAATTGTTGGAAGGAACATTTGCGGGATCATAGTAAATCATAACCGTTGAGACGCTTTCATTAACTATTGCTGATGTTGTAGAAGACACTATTGACTGGATGGGTGTTGTAGTTGTAGCAGGAATGGTAACTAAACTTGCGTCCGTTGAAGTGATTGATTGAGCAGTTGTTGGAGTTGTAGTAGAATCCGTTGGAACAATGGCTGCTGAAGTTGTAGGAGTATATGGGATTGTTGTTGAAGGAATTGTTGGCGTTGTAGGCGCTGTTGTCGTAATCTGAAGAATACCATCCTTGATAAGACCATCTATGCCGTTTCTCAGCCTTTCACACCCGTTGACTGCAATATTGCAATACCCACAGCCGAGCTCACACCCGGGGAACATTTGGCATTCTAAAAGCTGAGCTTTGATTTCAACCAAAGGTGTTCGAATTTGTGCAACACTGGTGATCAAGGTGGATGGTTTGCCTTCCTCAATAGCATTAATCCTAGGCCCGTTGTGACTAGGCATTGGATTCCTTGTGACATTCGGAGGAGGTGCAAAGTTGAGAGCCTTTGAGTCCACCAGGTCTTGGACTTTCATCTGTAAGGCCCTGCATTTTTCAGTATTATGCCCCGGTGCGTTCGAATGAAATGCACACCTGGCATTTGCATCATAGTTCTTTGGCATGTTGGAAGGATCTGGAGGGGCCAACGTCCTTAAATCGACTAGGTTGAGCTTCAGGAGTTGTGGCAAGAGTGCAACATATGGCATTGGGATTGGGTCAATCACCCTATTTGCCTGTGATGGTCTTTGTTGGAAAGGACGCTGTTGTTGGTTGTTGTTGTTGTTGTTGTAGGTTCTCTGTTGCGGATAATGAACTTGTTGTTGATACTGTGGTTGTTGTTGTTGGGGATATGCTGGTTGTTGAGGAATCAGAGTTGGGATGGTAACTGCTGCTACTGACCGGTGTACATATTGAGGCCTGCCCTTGCTTGCATGAATGGAATTTGTTTCACCGGCCCTCCGGGGTCCCACAAAAGGCTTTCTGGGATTGCTGGATGAACTTGCACCACTGTCGGAAATTTTGCCCATCTTTAAGAGGCTCTCAATCCTTTCACCAGCTATAACCACATCTGCAAAACTGGTAGAGGAGAAGGAGGCCAATCTATCAATATAGGTTCCTTGCAAAGTATTCATGAACATGTCAGCCATTTCCCTTTCTGACATGGGTGGTTGGACAGCAGCAGCAAGCTGTCTCCACCTTTGGGCATATTCCCTAAAGCTTTCTCTAGAAGACTGGGACATTCCTATTAGGAGGGTCCTGTTGGGAGCCATGTCCAAGTTGTATTGATATTGCCGGATGAAGGCTTCAGCTAAGTCCTTCCAGCATCTAATGGTAGCTCTGGTCAAGTGTGAATACCACTCTCTTGAAGCCCCAGTTAGACTGTCTTCAAAGTAGAACATCCACAGCTTTTCATCAATAGTATAAGCTTTAAGTCTTTCCAGGAAAGACTGCAGGTGAGTTCGCGGACAAGAGGTTCCATTGTATTTCTCAAAGCACGGGGGTTTGAATTTGTGGGGAATTCTCACCCCATCCACTAGTCCCATATCCGTTACATCGAAGCCTAAGGAATTTTGAGACTCCAAAGATCTCAACTTCTCAGCAATTTCATCCAATCTCCTGTCATAGACTTCATCTCCAGCTCCCATAACAGTAAATTGCTCTTCTTGGGGATCCTCTTGCAAGATTCTCCCTCCAGCAGTATTACCTTGTACATTCCTCGGGATGTTAGCTTCTGGATCCAGATGAGGTCCAAATACTGGAGGGTCAATACGAGGCTGGCCCTGCTCATTGTTACTAGTTCCCCTTGTCCCAAGATGAGGTTCCTCGGGAGTTTGTCTTTCCACTAGTTCCCTTAACCTTTCTTGACTCTGGGCCAAGCCAGTCATCACAACCATGAATTGAGTCATCTGATTTCTCATCTCCACTCTCTCATTAGCCATCTGATTTCTGACCTCAGTCAGATCCTGCTGTACTTGTTCCATTTGAATACCGGGAAGGTTGCTACGAGTCGGGTACCAGTGCGCGCGGTTGACAGGGAACACTCGGCGACGAGCAATGTTTCCTGAGATCACAACAAAGTTAGAAATAATAATAATAGAACCTACAAAACAAAACAAAAGTTAGTATGCAATGCAGTATGCTTATTTGCTTTCCAAGGTATCCGGTTTGGTTCTTGGTTTCGACCTTTCCAGACCTCGAAGAAGATGCCTGATGTTGTTGAGAAGCCCAAAAATAAAAACAAACTAAAATATATTACAAATGGTGAACGATACATAGTTTGTTTTACATGCCCACGGAGGGTCAAAATACAATAAAAGGAAAAGTACATCAAATGGAAATAACAACAAACAAACAATCAGACATCCAGTCCAAACTCATCCTCTTTGACCTCCTTCAGAAGTGCCTCAGTCACTGGACCAACCGGGTGCTCTGTAATGGTCCTAATGAGGAGGTTCCTGGTAGCAATGGCAGTGGTCAGCTTCTTATGCCTGTCCTGATCCTTTGATCTCTTCAATCCTTCCCTAAGCTTCAACTCTGAGATCTCCTTCTGGGCTGCCAGCAAAGCTTCCTGCTGCTTCCTCTCATTGGCCTCTAGCTGTTCAATCTTAGCTTGAGTCTTTTGGTCTTCTTGTGTACGGGCCTCGGTGATCCTGACCCACCTAGCCTGACTCTCTTGTAGATATAGCTCAGTCCTAGCCTTCTGAATCTTGGCTTCTTTACAGGCATTCTTCAATATTTGTTCCCCAGCCCTTGCTTTCCTGATGTAGTCTTCTGTCTTCTCAATTTTGGTAAGATGCTCCACCCTGAGCTTCTCCAATCTCTCAATGTCCAGACGACCATCACTCCTTTCCCAAAGAGTCTTCTTCAAAGCTTGAGATAGATTCTCATTTCTTTCCTTCAGTTTCTCAAATTCTTCTAGGCTGACAGTTGCTGTAGGTTGTGTTGTAGATGGTACAGGTATGTCCTCCGAGGTGAAAGGCATTCCAGTAATCTGAGCTCTAGCACGGGACCAATCATAGTATTGAGCTGAAGCAACATTATTACACCTTCCAAGAATAGCCATCCCTTTTGTCTGGACGTTGTCCCAAGCCCAGGATGCTTGCCTGACAACAACTGAATTAGGTTTCACTTCACAATACAAGGTCTCAGCCAAATCTTGCCCTCTGGGAGGGTGAACCAAAACATAGCCCAGTTGTCTCTTAAACAGCAAAGGATTGTAGTTGATGCAACCCTTTACTCCTATCAGAGGCACATTTGGGTATTGTCCACAGCTGGTGATAATGTCCTTGCCTTTGGTGCTTTGGGTGCACCATCTGATATTATCTGAAGTTAAAGCAATGAGTCTCTTGGCCCAGTTCTTCTGTTGGTGGGGGTTCAGGAAGGCATCTGAATTAGGCAGGTGTCTGAGCAGCCAGGAGTAAAACAAAGGAGCACAACATCTAACCAACTTTCCCCTTTGTTTCTCATTCCTCTGATGGATGGAATAATAGAAATCTCCTAACAATGTAGGTACTGGGTTCTTCAGCAGAAAAAGATGGATGGCATTCTTGCTGACAAATTTGGGCTCATCTGCAAACAATATAGCCCCATATATGCCGAGGGCCAACAGTGCACAGACTGCCCTCCACTCCCCTAATGAGGCCTTCAGGATGGCCTGAGAAACCAAGAAGTCTAAGTGCAAACCAGGGATCCCGGCTTTTGTTGTCATACTTTGCTCAATCAAGGCAGGCTCTAGGTACAATGATTTTGCTATTTCTCCATTTCTGGGAGCTGGCATCTCTGGGTTGAAGGGGATTCCACCCCTGATAGGTACCCCAATTAATGAAGAAAACTCTTCCAGCAGAGGCCCTAGCTGAAAGTCTGGAAAGGTGAAGCATCTCAAAGGAGGGTCATAAAACTGCAGGCATGTGTGAATCATGCTCCTCTGAGAAGGATCAAGGTCCATAACCATGTCTAAGATACCCCCATAATGCTCTCTAAACAAAGGGATATAGTCAGGGGTGATGAGTGACTGGACCTGCCTGATACCAGTCAACACAGGCTCAAAGAAATGGTAGGATATGTTGCTCTTCCTGGGAGTAGTCATGAGTGCTGCTGAAGAAACTGAAGATAGGTGTTGATGAAGATCACATACTGTTGTTGGAAATGAGCCACTGACAGACTGATGCTGGTGGAGATGAAAATAGCTGAAGCAGATAATTGATGAAGCAAAGGTCTATGCAGAAGAAGGGGTCAAAACCAAACCAGATATGAGGTGGATACCCTGAAAAACAAATAAACAAATGTTAAATGATGCAATGATGAATATGCAAATGATATGCAAGGGTTTGTGATCTAGCTGGATCTGATTTCCTGTTCTGATATATAAGACCCATGTATGTTTAAAAGTTCAAGATGAAGGCTTAGAAATCCAGTAACAAGGGTGGGGGACTCAAATAAAGAGTCACATATCCGGGGTTAATCACAAGAACTGTCCAAAGTGGAGTACTCTTAAACAAAACAAGTAACAAGGTATGCTGTGGCCAAGGGTTCCTGCAAACCTGTAAACAGCCCAACCCCTTCACATGTAGTGTTCTAGAACAAGGATCCTCAGACTCGGATCAGTTATGAGAAGTGTAAACACTTCTAACCTGGAGGTACAATGTTTACAATAACCATAAAAGATCCTCCTCTAATTCACCTCAGCTTCTGAAGGTCATAATAAAAGGTCATCCAGACTTAGCAGGCTTCCCAGATAGCCCTAGCACTACAGGAAATCTGTAGCACATAGTTCTCAAGAAGAAACCCACATCTGAACCGTGTATCATATTCCCGCACCAGACCAAAATGGAATGGGAAAGAACATGAACCACTCTAGCCTAGGTGTCACTCAGGTCCCAGGTATAGGACCTTAAACTCTCAATGGAACCCCACCCACCAAAACAGAAACCAGATCCCGCAATGATAATGACAGTATGAAATATGAAAACTGTAAAGGAAGGCAATAAATAAAGCCGTACATAAAGCAGTAAATAAAGCAAAATAAATAAACACACATAGCACATAACACCCCAGTAAACACAAATCAAACAAGCGCTAGGAGGAACCCACAAAAAGAACCAGAAGCCCTGGTTGCAATATAAGTGTCCCCAGCAGAGTCGCCAAGTTGTCGCTCCCACCTGATGACACAGGGCCAAGAGGGGTACAGACGCGAACGGTCGGCGAAAGGAGAAGAATGAAAAGAGTCGCCAGCTAGGCATTTTTATCCCGAAGGAAAGGTAATGCTGCATAGACCTAAGAAAAGATGGATAAGACGGTTGCGAACCAGAGAAACTGAGAAAGGGGGTTGGTTACAACCTGGGAAGGTATTAGCACCCAGATTGTCCGTCGTACTCGACGGGATCCACGCTTAAAAGATTTGTGTTTTAAAGGGGTAGTGTCAGTGCAATCTGTGTATCAAAGCTGGAAAGAATGCAGGTGTCAGTGCAAAAGAAATGTGAAGTGAATAAAAGAAGTGTCAGTGTAAAAACAGGAGTGCAAAGCTCAGGATAATGAGGCTTAAAGAATAATGATGGAAGAGGGAGAGAATATACAGAGACTTTTGTTCGATAACTGTTAAGTTATGCCTACGTATCCTCTCGTGCAATGAGGAAGTCAGAACACCGTAGTTCGACTCAAAGAGGCTGAAAGATAAATTGACCTGTAAACTGCTTGCTTGTCTATGCTCAAGTGTATGACCTATCTGGCTCAGGTGCAAACTGTCTTGCATTAGACGGAAGAAGCGAGTTCTCGTTTGTGAGTGAATTAGGTGAGAAAAGAATCCCGGAGGAGACGATTATTGTTTGTTTTTGTGGTTTCAATCTTTTATTGCTTTTGGTGGTTTGTCATAAGAAAGTGAGCTTAAGCCTAAACCAAGGGTTAGTAAACTCATCACATCTTCCCTCTGATTAGGGGTAATGAGGATACCTTAAATGTGAAGTAAGCACCTCACACTTAATCACCATGATGTAGGATTAAGATCATTAACCTACTCGTATTTATTTAGATGTTTTTGGAGTTTTTGTTTAGTGTTAAGTAATGAGTTTAAGCCATAATCAAGGATTTAATGGACTCATTACACCATCCTAATAGAAGGATAATAGATGAGAACATTTAAGCTGAGGAAGGCTCCTCAACTTAATCCATGATTAGGGATTAACCTCATGAAAAAACAAAGCCTTTATTAAAGTGGATTTTAGTTAATGATATGGTTAAGAAGTGGATTTTATGGTTTGTAAGACAACTTGAGGGGGACTTGTCCATTAACACCAGGGTTAGTTCTTCTTAACCATTTAAGCAAGAATTAGAACCCTAATGCAAGGCCCAAGTTACAAGCTTGATGTCTTAGTGATTATTAGATGAATTGATTAAAGGATTTAAACACATGAAGGGTTTAACACTTAGGATTAAAGTTATACACTCCATCCTAATAGAAGGATACATGCATAACCCTAATCACAAAGTCTTAGAACCTTAAGGGTTTATTCCTTGATTAAGAGATGAGAAGAGAAGACACAAAGATGACACAAAGGTAAAACTAATGGGGGACTAATCAAACCCTAATTGTGTTCATGCTTGGTTGTTCCTAGGGTTTATGAGGCTTGCAAAAGATCTTCAAGAGAAAAGCCACCAAGGAAGAAGCAGATGGAATGAGGAGAAGCAGAAAGAAGCAAGACAACTTGCTTCACTTAAGAAGACAAGTTGATTGGAGAAAGAAAGTGAAAGGGGAACATGAATGAGCAAGCTCACTCTAGTACAAGTAAAAAATGCAGCCATGATGCATAAGAGGGATGAGAAGAGATTATGAGAAGTGAAGGCAAATTCACTTCTCAATGACTTACCACCTGAAAAGTTAGTAACAAGAAATGAAATGAAATGAAAATGAGATTAAATGCAATGATGCAAACCAAATTCAGAAGCATAAACATGATTTTAATTATGCTAAGAGATGATGCAAACACATGACAAGAGTTGTGGATGATCATACAAGGATAAGGATGCAAATGGAGCATGTTTTGAACCATGACAGTCCATGAAAGTTTATGAAATGCAATGGAGGTATAACATGACAAATGGATGAAGAAATGACTTACCATGATTCTAATATGTCCTAATATGTCTTAGGAGTCATATGAATGCATAAAATGCCATGGCAAGTTCATGTATGCAGGCATATGGAAGGTGGATGCAAATGAAAGCAAAATTAGGGTTTATGCACAAGACACAAAGCAAAAATCCAAAATCAGAAGCAAATGACAAGATAAAAAATTGAAAATGGGATCAAAGGAACCCTAACCCTACATAAGTTCACTGCCCAAAGGAGGGGACCTAACTCTTAACCTAATGGGAATTATGATTTTCTCAAGTTGGCTAGGGTTTTAAGGTACTTCAAAAAGAAAAATGCACATCAAATTGAAAATGAAAGATAAATTCAAACCAATTTTACCCTAGAAACTACATGATATGAAGAATGCAATGCAAAAAGAACCAACATCAAACTCTTCATGGTTAGGCAGAATGAATTTTTCTAAGTTAGGACAAAAATATTGCCTTTTAAGAACTTTAATTCCAAAGAAAAATGTCAAGATGGGTCAAGAACCAAAAAGAAATTTGTTTGAAGAGTTTGATAATGTTTCTAAATGTATCAAAATGCAATGTGATATTTTTGGTGATTTTTAGAAACTTAAATGCTATTTTAATTAATTAATTCTCATTAACTAATTAAAATAAACATTTAAATGTTTTTAAAATATGAAAATTATGCAAAAAATAAAATAAAAATCATTTTCAGAAAGAGAAAAATATTTTAAGGTATGATGCAAAAAATGAGATTTTTTAGAAATGATTTGCTATTTTAAATAAAATGTGCAAGAAAAATGAATAAAAATGAAAATAAAATTGAATTAAAGGAGAAGTAATCAGATCCAAGAGCCAGGATTCAAAGCTGAGACGCGGGAGTTGACTGGCGCGTGAATGGACGGTCCAAGTTCAAACTGGCAGATTTAAAATTAAACCCTAATTAATTAAGTTAATTAAGTGGATTAGGGTTAAGTGGGATGATCTGAGCCATTGGACACGCGCGAGAAAAAAAAATCGTACGCTCTAAATTCAAACTAAACCCTAAACCTAATTAAAACATTAATTACTCTCAGGTGGCCGGAAATGACCTCCGGTCATCTTCTCCGGCCACCTCTCCCCTGAGATTTTCCTAAAATACTCCCTAGGCCAAATCAAACCCCCAAATCTCCAGAAATGATCCCCAAACCCCATAGAACAAGAATCCAGCATCATATTTCATTTATTTTTCATCAACAACAAGATTCAAACGAAAACCTAAAATTGAACAAAATTTCAGAACATGCATACACCCTCAAAACTTAACCATTTTTCACCATTCAAGGTTCATTGTAATCAGGAAAACAAACTCTACCATCTCATAACTAAAGAAAGGATTTCTGGAAAAAAGTTTCAAGAAGATACCTGAGATGGAGCTTTGCTAATGGGACTGCCTGGGCCTTCTGCTTGATGCAAACAACCTCCTCTAACCTCCCTTGAGCTTCCTTGATGGTTTGCTAAAGTGTTAGTGTCCTTTCTTTGAAGTTCAGTGAAGCTCAGTTCAAAAGGGGAAAAAATCGTATTTGGTGTGTGGTGGCTTTTAGGGCAAAGTAAAGGGTGGTTTGTGATCAGTGATGGATTTGAAGATGAATGGTGGAAGAATTTTTAAGCTTTGATGTTTTTGTTGAGAGTTTCAAATGGAAATGCATAAGAGGGATTTTTTTGTGAACTATGGTGATGCTGATGATTCTGGCTGTGTTCTTGTGTCAAATGGCTTGTGTTTGGTCCATGTATCAAGATGTGATAGGCCTGTGGAGTTGGTATGGGCTATGCTGATTGGTATGGCTTGTTTTGCAAAAAGTCAAGTTTATGTGTCCTTTGAGGTATGGGCTGTTTCAGGCCAAGGACAAAGGCATGTCTGGTGCAGCTTGATTCAAGGATGACCATGGAAATGAGATTGAGGCAAATCAGCAAGTTTGTGGGAAGTTGTGGGAGGCTTTGCAATTTTGGAAAAGTTTGGCCCTTTCTTGATTTCTTCATGTACAAGTCATGGAAATGTGAAATTCTTTGGGCAATTCTGAGTTTTAGGCATTGTAATATGATGTTATGATGTGTAGAAGTCCATTTGAAGTCATAAAATAGCTTGGCATGAGGTTTTGCAAAAATCCCTCTTTGGCACAAAAGTGAAAATTAAGTGATTTTATCCAACTTTGCAAGGCCATAACTTTTGTTCTAAAATGAATTAGATCAAGTTCTTGTATTTTTTGAAAATGGGAGGATCCAATCTACAACTTTCATGACCAAAGATTTTTCATTTGAAGCATTTTTGAATAAAAAAGAAGAGGTTGAAAAACTTTCCCAAAATGGCAAGTTTACATTACAAGTCACTTTCCCAAAATGGCAACTTTGCAAATGGCTTGAAATTCTTCAATTTTGTGAACTTATAACATCTTCTAAGATCAAATAAAGATCATACACATTCAAAATGATGGAGAATACCCTTTGGTTGGATGATTGGGGGCCTCAGATGCCCTGATTTTGCACTGACTTGCTCAAGAAGTCATCTTTTGATCAGATGCCTTCCCCATTGAATTTATTCATGAAAATTGGTATGCATGATCCTCATATCATATAGAGACCAATAGAAACAAGAATGACCAAAAAATTTGGGGTTATGGCCTCTGAAACCAAAACCCTAATTTTAGGTCATCTGTGCAGTTAAGCCTAGCTCTGCCTCCATGCCTTCCTCAGTTCTTGTGATTTTTTGACTTCCTTGATCTTGGGAGGATAAAATATGATGCTTGAACATACATGGACCCTCTTGAGATGATTGGAGACCTTTGGAGTGGCTCAGATAGCTCAGGAATTGCTCAGATCACAAACCCTAGATGCAGATGACTTTGAACCAATGCAGTGAAGCAAAAATGTAATATGAGATGATATGATTGAACTTATGCAAATGAAAAGAATCACAAGCCATGGTGAAATGAGTGAGGGCAAATTTGGGGTGTTTACACATATCTGATAAACAAATGTCCTTCGACTGTGTTAGATATAAATACACCTAAAGAAGTTTGGTCGGGACATCCACCAGATCTCGACAAACTGAGAGTATTTGGTTGTGTAGCCTATGCTCATATTAGGCAAGACAAGGTCAAAGCTAGAGTTCTGAAATGCATATTCATAGGATATCCTGAAGGAGTCAAAGCTTATAGGCTATGATGCCTAGAGCTAGGTCACAATAGGTGTATCACTAGTCAAAATGTAGTTTTCAATGAAGCTAAGATGGCTTTCAAGAAAACTGACGATGTTGTCGAAGAGCTAGAACATGGAGAAATTCTTGTTGAGGTGGAACATAGTGATGCTGAATTGCATAACCCATTTGAAGTCGAAGAAGAAGCAAAAACTGCTGTCGAAGATGGGAGACTGATAATGACTATCTGCTGGAAAGAGACCGGTCGAGAAGAGTCTCAAGCCACCTCAGAGACTTGGGTACAAAGATCTTATAGCTTATGCCTTAATCTCTGCAAGTGAGGTTCTAGACGAAGAACCTATAGACTATAAGGAAGTTATGAGGAGTCAAAATAAGACTGAATGGATGAAGGCCATGGATGATGAGATGAAATCTCTTCATGATAACAATACTTGGGAACTAATCAAGAAACCTGTTGGATCCAGGTTAGGCAGTTGTAAATGGATTTTTAAAGTTAAGGAAGGAATCGAAGGATCGGCGTCGAAGAGATACAAGGCAAGGTTGGTTGCAAGGGGGTTCACTCAGAAAGAAGGTGTCAACTTCAATGATGTGTTCTCTCCTATTGTGAAGCATGGGTCCATTCAAACGTTTCTTGCCATGGTGGTACAGTTCGATCTTGAACTGGAACAGATGGATGTGAAGACTGCGTTCTTGTATGGTGATCTTGATGAAACAATCCTAATGAGGCAACCTGAAGGGTATGTCGAAGATGGGAAAGAAGAGTATGTGTGCAAACTGAAGAGATCTTTATATGGGCTGAAACAATCTCCTCGACCGTGGAATATGAGATTAGACAAGTTCATGGCACGCATAAGATTCATCAGAAGTCGGTTCAACCACTATGTTTACTTCAGATTTCGACCTGGTAATTCATTTGTTATTTTGTTGCTTTATATGGATGATATTCTAATAGCAAACAACAATGTCAAAGATGTAATGAGGGTGAAGGTTGAACTCAATAAGGAATTCAATATGAAGGATCTGGGAGCTGCGTCCATGATTCTTGGGATTGACATCCGGAGAGATAGAAAGCAATCGAGATTATGCTTATCTCAAGAGGCATACTTGAAGAAGATTCTTGATAAGTTTGATATGTCGAATTCAAATTCAGTTGTGACTCCAACAAACTCTCAATTCAAGATAAGTATAGATCAGTGTCCCAGTACTGATGTCGAAAGAGATTATATGAATAACATTCCATAGGCTAATATAGTAGGTTCTTTGATGTATGCCATGGTCTGTACTAGACCCGACATAGCATATGTAGTAAGTCTTGTAAGCAGGTACATGTCGAATCCTGGAAAGGCTCACTGACAAACATTGAAGTGGATTCTAAGGTACATAAATGGGTCTCTGAATAGAGTCTTAATTTATGGTGGAGCCTTGGATGAAGATAGTAAAGCAACAATTGAAGGATATGTTGACTCTGATTATACAGGTTGTATGGATTCCAGAAAATCTATTTCTGGATATGTTTTCACTATGTTTGACACAACAATTAGTTGGAAACCAACATTTCAAAAGGTTGTTGCCTTATCAACCACTGAAGCAGAATATATTGCCTTAACTAAAGCTGTAAAGGAAGAATTGTGGCTTGAAGGTTTTGCAAAGGAGCTGAAACTTCAAGGTCGAAGTATCACCGTTAAATGTGATAGTCAAAGTGCAATACACCTATCGAAGAAATCAACCTAAAATGAGCGAACCAAGCACATTGATGTGAGGCTACATTTCGTTAGAGGGGTAATTGAGAGTGGAGAAGTCCAAGTGCTGAAGGTTTCGACAGATCATAATGCTGCTGATATGATCACCAAGACGTTACCCAGTTGCAAGTTTTTCCACTGTATGCAGTTGATAAAGATGCATGAAGAAAGCTAGTCTGTTTCTTGTTGGTATAGGGTGTGTTCCAAGGTGTAGATTTGTGGAATATTGGAACAAACCCTTGTACGAATAACATGCCGTCGAAGTCTGCTCACATGTTATTGTTTAATTGGGTCTTGTGTTATGGATCCAATTGTTTAAGTTAGCTTGTACCCAAAGTTAGCTTGTAATGGGTAATTGTTAAAAAGCCCATTTGGTCAGTATGTTAGTTTTATTATAAATATCATACTTGTCTCTCATATTTTGCATAAGGAAAAATTGGAATATAAAACCCTAATTCAAAAGCGAGAGAGGTTATTTGTTATTCTTGTATACTTGTAATCATTTTTTAAGAGAAAGGAAAGAATAACAATTTATAACCATCCTTGTTGTTTTCTTTGGTAACCCTAAACCCTAACCCTTGTGGGTTTATTGATCACAAAGAAACCTATTATACTTTGTTTCTAAGGTATCCAATTCACAACAAAACTAGTACAAATCATTTTATTATATCTCAACCTAATGTTGTCGTTTCTATTTCACCCGTTTTCATTCTGACGCAATCACATTAAGCCTTTTACCTTTACACACACACAGTGGAGTAGCCTGTTGGTGAATTTGATCTTTTCGAACACGGGGTCTGGTACACAAGTGTGGTAACCCTTTATATGTACTGAGTGCAAGTTGTGGGGGATTGAATCGTAATTCTCCCTTCCAAGTTCAGAATAGATACCTCTGAACCAACTAACATCAGACTTTTCTTTGCCTTTTTCGTATGTTTTTGCATCCTTTAGAATTATTGCAAATTAATCATTTTATCATTGTAATGCTTAGTTCTTAAGATTTTTTTTTCCTGTTTTTGGCGTTTTAAGTATCAATCACTTATTTGTATCGGCTCTCCACGTAGCTTGTGCTTAAGACGGTGCTGACTGCTAATATAAACTACTCAGGGCTAATTTAGAACTAAAGCTTCAGATTTCGGTATAAAAGGTATTCAAATTGATATCGCATATCTAAGGGTCTAAGGTGTCAAGACTGTATCAATCTTGTTAAGTCTTTTCTCAGCCTTCTAACATAGCTTATCAACCTATATAGTCGTAAGGTATGTCGAGTGAATGTATTCTTATTGGAAAAATTTTATTATAGCTAAAAAATAGAGGGATTCAAAAACAAAAAAAATATTATGATTAATAACTTGGTTTCGAATGAAACGTACAGAAAGGGAAATACTAACTACCCTTCTCCAACACTATCTCATACATTGTCCTCAATGTTGCGAGATAAAGGTGAACTACAAAAGAAAAAAAGAAGAGAAAAATACAATAAAAGAAAAGGAAAACTATTGCGGTCCTCGTCCTCGTGCTCTGCCTCATAGGTTCCTCTGCCCATACTATGAAACATGATCTGGTATACCAACATGGTGGATATTATCATGCAGCTCCTGCACCTATCGAGTCACTGCACCAAGTCCTTCTATGGCGCCTGTTATCCTTCCTTATTGGGAAGTTTTTTCCAGCTGGATCTGACCCATGAGAACCATCATCTCAGCATGTTGTCTCTGGTAGACCTCGTCCCTTTAGGAATCTAACTCATTCCTCTGGATGATCGCCGCGAGAATATCATCATTTGTTGCTTATTCTCGTTCACTTCTACGGCAGCGTATGGAGGAAGTATCGATGATGTCAGCGACTGGAGGTTGCTCAAGTTCTTGTTCAGGCTCTTGTTGTTGTGGCTAGTCTATCATCTTTTTAAATACATCTTACGGAGGCTCTTCTGGTGCATCATCATCAGGTGATGGAGCGTTAAGGTCGAAAATCCAATTAACCTGCTGTTGAACATGCGTGCGAGTGGGGCAAGGCATGATTACAACTCTGACTACCTTGTTCTTGATCATCATATTATACCTTCCATCATTCCTTTGCTTAACTATATGCCCGTTACAAAAATATTCCAGGTCCAGGAAAACTGACGGTATGGACGGTAGGACAGCGAGACGATCTCCTAAATTCAACTTCAGTGTAATGTCAGTGATGATCCCCCCGAAACAAAACAGAGTTTTCCCTCTGATACAGACTAAATGAATGTTGGATAGCATGAAGGCCATCAGGTTCGAAGGCATAGGATGAAAAGGGCATTGAAGGAGAAAAAGCTCCTTTTGGTTGACCTTATAGTTGTTATGCCTTCTGAAGACAGTGTGACTCAAAACTCGCTGAAAGTAACAAATTTCGGGGTTCTGGATATGTGAAGCATAAAGGTCATCCCAACCGGAGGATATAGAACCTGTCAGGTGTTGCCAAAGCTCGAAAGCATCAGCCTCCCAAGTTGCATGACCAGGTAGGCGGTAATAAACGCGAGCGCCACAGTGGAAGCTGAACCATTCGCTAAATTTTTCTTGTGTTATAGAGTATTTTTCACCGAACATTCTAAATGTGGCATATCCCTGTTAAGAACTTGTCTTCGTCATTCAGTGTGTTGTAGGCGAATGAACTCAGAAACTCCAATATCAGCGCTTCGTACGTTGACCTGATGTGTAGAGCTTTGTCAGACCAGTGTTGGTGAGAAACCACTGGACTCCTTCTAGCAGTCCTAACTCTTGGAGACACTCTTCGTCGACATATCTAGTGGCTTCAACAGAGCATTGGTAATATTCGAGATACCTTGCTCATTGATGGTCACCGACTTCTCCGTCACAAAAGATGATATGAGAGAGGTCAGGGTCAGGGCGTGGATTTGCCATTGGTTTTACAAAGGTAGGCATTTTTTTCGTAAGAAAGAAAAATGAATGAAGGTTATGGAACGATACACCTCTGTTATATAGAGCAAGTGTGAAAAAATGGAAGTTATGAAATGGTTGTGTGAAAAAGTGGAAAAATGGATGGTTATAAATAGTAATGGAGGAAGTGGACCGTTGGAAGAGGAAGAGGTAGTGGGTGCACAACGGTCTTGTGAACGCTACAGAGATGTTACAGGTTTATGTTGTGACGACCGTTGCACAAACCTGACAGTCGTGTGATTAATGTGACGATTGTCCTAAAAGCAAGACGAGTGTCATGCCCTAAAGATGTGTGACGAGTGTCAAGCATAAGGACAGTGCAACAATTAGCTTTTCGATTAGGTGTCTTCCACACATTAATTCTTGTACTCATAAATAATATGTATCACATAAATTTTTTTTATGACTAAGCAGTGTAGCAATAACAGTATATTGTTAAATAAATAACAGATAATATCATATTTGTGCAGTAGCCTAAATTTATAACAATCCATAACAAAAGTGTATCAATAATAATACTGGAAGATAATATACTGCTACATTAAATTAAATTAGAGGCACACATCACTTTAGCAGAAGGAAAATGATAATTTTATTAAAATTGAGAGGTAAACGCAATAGCTTCTAAAAATTGCAAACAAAATTGAAAATTTTAAAAGTTGAAAAACTAAATTAAACTAAGATGAAAAACTGAAATAAACTAAAATGTAATAAAAATCCTGATGAACACCGATGTTAGTGACTAGCCACGGTTTTGGTTGATTGATTCAATGACTTGGCTTAAGTGGTCAAACTGTTCAACGACCATATCCCTCAATATAATGATGTCGATACGCAAGTTGCGAAGCTCATTGTGCATTGTTGTCATTTCAGTGTGGAGGTTCTCTATGGTAAGTTGTGTATTAATGACAGCAAGAATGTTAATGGCGGTAGGGTTGGGTTTCTCTTCTTCTTCAATCATGTCTTCCGGATAATCAGAATCATAATAATGTGGAGGTGTTTTTGGATCAATTTCTACTTCGGACCAAGCATCCTCAGGTTCATAAAATGGCTCGTCCAGATCATACAACCAATTATGACGGTTATGCACACTTGTGCGCTCATGGTCAGTGTAACACCCTAATTTTTTCCCTAAGTTTTCTTCGCATTTCATCTGCATCCTGCATACAAACAAGATCGCACTGGTTGCTCGATTCTTCTTGGGTGTAGGTTTATGCCTCACAGGGGATCATCGTTGCCTTTAACTGCTTTATTTTTTTTTATGTTTACTAACCATTAATTAAAATCCAAAAAATATTTTGTTTTCTTTCACTAACATTTTCAGGAAGAGGAACAATTGAAAATGCCAAAAATAACAGTCCTGCAGCTCGAGTCAAATTTCACAGACAAAAGTCGAAGTTGATCCGCAAGTAATTCAAATTTATGTGATCAAGGATTTTCCAAGTTAATTGATTCATTCAAGGAATTCCAAGGTTCATGTATTTATTTCCAGGCCTTCTTCGACGTACAAAAGAATCCGGCCACAACAATCAAGCAATCATGTTTGAACAAAAATTTAACTTTATGCTTGGTTTACCGGTTAACCATTTCCAGTGTATTTTGGTTAACCGGTTAACCAGTGCGAAATTTGAACTTTTCATTCAAATTCAACACCCTTGGATCATTGATCTCATTTGGAATATTCTAGATCCATTTCCCTCTGATTTCTCTACATCACTTTGATTATTTCCTACCATAAACCCTCACTAATCACCACTCTTTTTCATTTCTCACCAAATTTTCAATTACCATACCTAATTTTAATTACCAAAGCAAGCTCCATTCCACCAAATTCTCATACCTAAAGTCTTTAAATAGACTCTAATTTCATTCATTTAACAAGATTTTGAGAGCCAACAAATCTCTTACAAAATACTCCCCCAAAACCAAAATTTCACTAAAGTTTTCTTTCTTTCTTTTGAAGTTATCAATAATTCACATTGAATTCTTGATCAACTTGAGCTAAACCTTCATCCTATTCTTTTCTTGTTCATCAATTTCAGTAGATCTATCTTGATTTGGTCCAATTTGAATAAGTGCTTTTGGTAATTCACTCTTTCCATAAACCCATCTTCATCATCAACATTCAAGATGTAGATCTTTGGTGCCTTTGATTCTAGATCCTTCTTAATTGTTGTTTGAGTGCAGGGATTTCATTGTATTTTAGTTTTAAAATTCGTGCAAATTCAGATCATGATCATCAAGTTTTTGAAAAAAGGTTTTGAAAATGGATCATTCTGAATTTCAACATTTTTCTGCTACTGGTTCAGTGTTAACCGGTTAACCATTTTCAGTATAATTTGGTTAACCGGTTAACCAATGTTAAATGGTGCAGGTTTTAAAAACTGGTTGCGTTAATCGATTAACCATTTCCAGTGCATTTTGGTTAACCGGTTAACACAAGTCAGAGGCAGTTTATTTTGGCTTATTTTAAGCTTCTTTTTGGTTCCTCTTTCTTCTTCTTCTTCTTCCTCCTCCTTTTTATTTTTACCTTGTGAAGCACTTTTGGGAGTGATTTCAGTTTAATTTCAATGAACTTTGGGTGTAGATTAAAGTAGTTAATATTCATTAATAAAAAACTACCTTTAAGTGAATTATTTAATTCATTTAAGGTACTTTGTATTAGTGATACATTTTCATGCTTGAATCCACCGAGACGAGTGATTGAACTTAAGGATGGAAGAATACCATAAGTATGACTCAATTTGGTATTCATATTTAGTTTTGTGCAGTATTGCGTTCGGATAGCGATTTACATATCGTTTATCTCGCATGAATTAGCACTAACATTGTTCACCTTAATTGGTGGTGGCCGGCCTCATTTGTAGGGTAATTACTTCGTAAATTACTCGGCGATTGCTTAACATAAACCTAAATGTGTCCCTAATTCGGAATAAAAATCTAAATGAATACTTTTACTTTCGTGGACCGGACCTCTTGTTGGTCGCGTAATCCCAAAGTGTTTGATCATATTGCATTAAGAGCCAAAACTTATGAATGTTTTATGCGTAGGTGCTTTGGGTCTCCCAATCGCCTTTCAAATTTCATTGAATTTGGTTCGGTTTTCCTTGATTAATCGCTATAGTGTAAGATGCTAATAATTGGTACTTGCCTTTATTTGTCCATTTGCTAGCTTATAAGGATGGAACTCTTATGCTCATAATTGGAAGTATCATCAAGTTTGATTATATTTTTCTTCCTTTATCTCCTTATTTTCTTTTGTAGGATAGTCCCTTCATCTCCACCCTTTCTTTAATTTTCAATATCTTCTCTTTTTTTCAAAGGATTCTTGTTTTCCAAAATCATCACTTCTTTAATAAACAAAACCTTGAATTTTGTCAAGTGGATTTACCTTTTTTTCTTTTCTCTTAAAAAATCAATGAATCTAATCATCTTGACTTTAATTCAAAAAATAAAAAGAACCAAACTCATTCAAGTTGTTTTATGCCTTTGTGCACTTTGGTTTGTTTTCTTAAAAAAATGTCGATTATGAGTCATTATTCTTTAGTCGGGTGAAAGTCTCTCAATCTCCATGGTTGTAGTTTGATGTAATTGAGTCTCTTGTCATTCGTGGGGGTTTAGTAGCATACTCGTCGATCTTATCCGAGTTGGCGCCCTCCGCATAATGATGTATGAGTCCATCCCTTCATTCTCATGGTAGATTTGTTTGGCCATCCACTTGAAGATGACAAATTCTCTTCACTTAATAAAATTAATCACAACCAACCCTTTTCACTATTTGTACCACGAACTAATGGGTTTTGATCTCGCATTTCACTTTGTGGGTACGTAGGCATGAGGTGGTAAACCCCTTCAAACACAAAAAATATTAAAAAATAATTCTTTTCTCATTCCTTCACTCTCATTTTAACAAACCATTTTCAAACCAAAAGCAGTAAATATTTCAAAGGGCTCCCGTGGAGAACCACATACATTTTGGGTGCGTAAAACCTTCCCATTGTGTAACCTATCCCCTTTCCCGATTCTTTGTTTGTTTCTTTTATCTCCTTTTGCTTTTAGATTCATTAGGATTTATTCGCTCTTTTTTCCTTTTCCTATTGGAATAAAATAAAAGTGCAGTGGCGACTCTGTTTACTTTGAGTTGAGTTAATTAATAGCTTACACTCATGATTTTACCGCTACAGAAAAGTGGAGACTCTGCTGGGGATCAAACCTCTTAGTGGATTCGACCTACTTTAATTTATTTACTGCTTTGGTTTGATTTGTTTGTTATATGTTTGTTCTGTTTCGGTTTTGGTGATCCTCTTTGAGTGAGATAGATTCTAACCCGGATCTGAGTTGAACTTATGATAGGACCACGATATTCAAAGCGATACGTGATGGAGTAGTCCAAAGTTATATCAATTTGATAATTTCCACTCGGTTAGGCTCTCTTGGATTATCAATGTCATGATGAGTAATCATATGTGGCATTAGTTTCCGACCTTGAGCTTATCATACTAAGGACCATAAAACCCTTAACCCATCCAAGCCAATTTAGGAACGTAATGTAGAAACTATCCAGGTGTAAACCTAAGGTGGTTGTCACGCGATACTACACTTGGACGAGGTCTATTTTAAGAATGTTATCGGTTGGGGAGTAATCCAACGTACCAATAATATTCTAAAGATGGTTGTTAACTGCAGGCACCTCTGTTAGCACCCTTTTGGTTTTCTGCAGGTACAATGAAGACAAAACCTTAGTACTTACCTGTGTTAGTTGGTGTTCTATTACCCTGACTTCATGCTCGTGACTCGGAACCTAGACCCGTGTGCTTTATGTGATCTTGTTTGTGGTTGTTGCATACATGCACTCATGCATTCATGAGCATTGTTATTGAGATTTCGAGGGACTCATAGGTACTTTTGCAAAATTTCAGATGTCTATGGTGATGAATGTTGAAAGGAGAAACACAAGGAAGTACAATAGGGGATTCTCCCTACCTTGGCACCCAGGAGTGGTTGACACCCAGGAGTTCCAGAAATGTTATGGAAAGCTCTTGTTTATCTTGGATACCGATGTACCATAGGGGATTCTCCCTACCTTGGCTCAGTTTTACGATCCTTTGCATAATTGTTTCACCTTTCCTGATTATCAGCTTATACCGACCTTGGAGGAGTACTCTCATTGGATGGGTTTACCTATTTTGGAGAAGGAATTTCTTTTTAGTGGTTTAGAGAAGGAGCTTACGACCAAAGTAATCGCCAAAGCCCTTTTTCTCAAAGAGTCCGATCTTAGTGGGAAATTTCTTCCCAAAGGGAGTGTCTGTGGTATTAATGCCAAGTTCTTAATAGGAAAAGCTTCTATTTCTCTTACTTTGGATCATAAAGATGCATTCGAGACTATTATTGATTTGCTCATTTATGGGATTATCTTGTTTCCTAACTTAGATGGTATTGTGGACGAGAATGCCATTCAAATTTTCTTGAAGAGAAATCCGGTACCTACTTTGCTTGGAGACATGTATCATGCCTCCAAAGGTGATGAAGAGATTGCGTGTTGTGCGCCTTTTTTTTTATAGGTGGTTTATTTCGCACCTACCAAAGTCTGATGTCTTCAAGGATAATAGAGATAAGCGAAGATGATATCAAAGGATTATGTCTCTTTCTCATAAGGATATGACTTGGTATTATTCTTATTATGATACTGGAGTGCTTATTGATAGTTGTGGAGAGTTTCCTAATGTACCTCTTCTTGGTACACATGGAGGAATTAGTTACAACCCTATTCTTGCTAGGCGACAGTTGGGGTATTGCTTGAAGGACATGCCAGACAACCTTTTATTATCTAGTTTTTTTTCTTAATGGTGCAGATCATGTAGAAATGAAGAAAAAGATTGCTCATTCTTGGCATGCAGTTCATCGGAAGGAGAAGGGTCAATTGGGAAGACAACACCTTGCTCCCTCCGAATGTTACATCCAGTGGGTTCGATCTAGGGCTTCCAAGCTCAAGATGCCTTATCCATCTGAGGAGCCTTTGTTTCCTATACTACCATTGTCCGCTTTTCTTCCTCATGTTGATGAGAATGTTGCTCTTCAATAAGAGTTAGACAGAATGAAGAAAGAAAAAGAAGAATGGCTACTTGAGAAGACGACAATGCAAGAGAAACTAAAGGAGAAAGATGATCTCATTGAGTTACTTGAGCGGCGTGTTACGAATAGGCCAAGAGAGGATTTATTTTCCTCTAGTACTCCATCTACCATTCTTTCTACATCCGGTGCTTGGAAGGCTATTGTTCACCAGTTGGTGAAGGATAAGGAAGATATGAAGAATCGGTACAAGAAAGAGATTAAGAGAATTCACATGAAGTACCAGCCGTGATTTGGATCTTCATCACATATGATCCCCTAGGCCTAGTTTACTTCTCTCTCACATATTAGGATTGTTGAGACTTGTACTTCACTTGTAATCCTGACTTTGATTTTAATGAGAATGAGTTTTTAGTACTTCAAAAAGTGTTTCTTTTATAAATATTGTAATTTATCTTATAGTCCTTTGAAATCTTTGCATTTGCATACGCATACCATGCATCATGCCCGCATTGGTCTTGCTTCTTGAGAGTTGTGCAGGGATCTTATGTTGTTTCTTGGTCTTCATTCATTTTTCCTGTCAAGCTGACTCACAATGTCGATACTCGAGCTAATCGAAGGAAAATGTTGGAATCCTTACAACAAGAGAATCACGAGCTGCACGAGGAAGTTTCATCTTTGAAGGATAGCTTTGAAAGGATCACTGCCATGATGGAAATCATGGTGGTTGCTCAGAATCAGCCACCCCATATTCCTAATTCTCCAATACAGCATACAATTATCTATGAGATTGTCACTGCATCGATTCTTGCTGAAACTGTCATTTCTCCTTGTTACCGCATGCCTTCTAGCACACCGTGGGGTATGCCGGTTGATTTCATTCTTATTGGTTATCATCCTCCTCCTCCAAATACTGTTGCATTGAATACTCTTCAGCCAGTAATGACTACTGCACCGTCTGTAATGCATACTACTTCGCACCATGAAGAAATGATTTACCATGCTGAGCCTAGTGAAGGCGCCCGTGTGATTGAAAGACTTGATGATTTTCAAGGCCGTTTTGCTGAGATACAGAAAGAGATGAAGGCTTTGAGACATAAAGATTTGTTTGGTAAAGATGCTTATGATCTCTGTTTGGCTCCTAATGTCAAGGTTTCGTACAAGTTCAGGCTACTTGAGTTCGAGAAATATAAAGGCAATACTTTTCCTCTGAGTAATTTGACTATGTATGCTAGAAAGATGTCTGCTTAGACAGACAATGATCAACTACTGATTAATTATTTCCAGGATAGTCTGACTGGTGCAACTATGAGGTGGTACACGAGTTTGGATAACAGCCAAATCAGGACTTTCAATGATTTGGGAGAGGCTTTTGTTAGGCAATACAAGTATAACTTTGATATGGCACCGGATAGAGATCAACTTCGTGCTATGTTCCAGAAGGAAAAAGAAACTTTCAAAGAGTATGCATAAAGATGGCGCGAGCTAGCAGCTCAGATTGTTCCTCCTCTGGAAGAGAAAGATATGACGAAGATCTTTTTGAAGACTTTAGGTTCTTTCTACTATGAGAAGATGATTGCAAGTGCTCCTTCTGATTTCACTAAAATGGTGAGTATGGGGATGCGACTAGAAGAAGGTGTCAGTGAGGGACAATTGAGCAAAGAGAGTAGTACTGGATCAAGTTCTAAGAGGTTCAACTTCAGTAAAAAGAAAGAAGGTGAGACTAATGTTGTGTCTCGTGAAAGTTACAGAAGACCTCGTGGTCGTGAGAATCGTCATCAACAACATGTAGCTTCTGTAACTCCGATGATTAATGTGACTCCAACTATATCGGTAGCTCCAATGTATCAGTCTCGTTATCAACAACCTTATGTGCAACAAAGTGGTAATCAACAGGTTCGTGCTAAGCTGAATTTTGATCCCATTCCAATGTTGTATGCATATTTTCTTCCATCTCTGATCGAGAAGAATCTTGTTCTAACACTTTCTCCGCCTCCAGTTCCAGAGTCTATCCCATGGTGGTATAAGCCAGAGGCTCACTGTGCTTTTCATCAAGGTTCCCCGGGGCACGATGTTGAGAACTATTATCCATTGAAGTTTGAAGTACAAAAATTGATAAGGAGAAATGTTCTGTCTTTCAATGATGTTAATCCAAATGTGAAGACAAATCCACTGCCGCATCATGGTAATACGTGTGTGAACATGGTTGATGCTTGTCCTGGTTTGTTCAAAATTTATGAGGTCTGCCATATTCGAAGGTCTTTAGTTGAGATTAATGCTTTCTTGAGTGAGTATCATGATATTGATCACGATTATGCTGGATGTTGCATTTGTTCGGTGAACCCTCGTGGTTGTGTGCCTGTTAAGAGAGACATTCAAAAGATGATGGATGATAAGTTGATTAAAGTGACAACGAAAAGAGACGAGTATGACAATGAAGTGAATGTTATTGTGCCTCAGTTCAATATTCCTAAAAAGGTTGTTCCTGAGAATGTGGTTATTTCTTTTGATAGCCGCAAATATGTTGTTACCCCATTGGTGATCAATTTTCTTGGCCCAATACCGTATGAGTCTGATAAAGCTGTTACATACCGATAAATGCTACGATGATAGAACTTGGTAAGGAAGTTCTTATTCCTTCTCCGAAGAGAGTTGAAGATACAAGTGTGAGTAAACATATTGAGGATGTTATTGCCCGATCAGGTCAATTTGGTGATTCCAATGAAGATGAGGTGTTAAAATTGATAAAGAAGAGCGAGTACAACGTTACTGAGCAGTTGTTGCATAATCCGTCGAAGATATCAGTTTTATCACTCTTGATGTGCTCTGAGGCTCATAGGCAGTCTTTGCAGAAGATTCTTGATCAAACATATGTTGATCATGATGTGGCTCGTGGCTAATATCACATCATGCAACAATCTGAGTTTCTTTGATGATGACTTTCCCGAAGAAGGAAGGAACCATAATTTGGCTCTGCATATTTCAGTGAACTGTCAGGAAGATGCTATGTCTAAAGTGCTGGTTGATACTGGGTCTTCTCTGAATCTGATGCCGAAGTCGACTTTGTCCAAGATTGCGTACCAAGGTGCTCCCATGAGGCATAATGGGATTATTATGAAAGCTTTTGACGGATAGAAGAAAACAGTGATTGGTGAAGTTGATCTCCATATTCAGATTGGACCTTTTATATTCCAAATTACTTTTCAAGTAATGGATATACGTCCCGCTTACAGTTGTCTCCTTGGAAGACCTTAGATTCTTGAGGAAGGAGTTGTGACATCTACTCTCCATCAGAAGCTGAATTTTGTGAAAGATGGGAAATTAGTGACTATTGGTGGTGAACAGGAAATGCTAGTGAGCAATTTGTCATCGTTCTCCTATATTGATGCTGAAGAAGAGGTGGGAACTTCATTCCAGGCTCTTTCTGTTGTTGATAATGCTGCTAAGAAGAATGTTATGCATATGTCTTCTCTCAAGGATGCTATGCGCGTACTTGAAACTGGACGATCTGACGGTTGGGGACGAGTTATTGATGTTGTTGACAACAAAGAAGGACTTGGTATTGGTTTTGCACCAGATATGGCTCTCAATGACCCGAAGTTATTCAGAAAGGATTCTGAAGTGCTGGGTTTATCAATGATCATTCCGCTGCTGCCATCATTGAAGATAATGAAGATGAAGAAATGCCTAACTTTGTTACGCACGGAAATATTTGCAAGAACTAGATTGATGTTGATGTTCCTTCTTTTATTCATGCTTCAAAGTAATTTGTTATATATTTTTTTTAAATCCTTTCACTCTGCCCAAGGTGAAAGTGATGTTTGTCGGGCTTTGTTTTAAATTTTATCATCATCAATAAAATGTTATTTTAATTTCCATGTGTTTTTCCTTTTTGCTTTATTCTGAAAAAAGGTAACATAAAAAACCCAAAAAATAATAATCATTGTTTATCTACATAATGTTTGCACTTTTTTTCATACTCTAAAATAAAAATAAAATCATTGTGCAGATTGATTGATAAACCCATTGAAAACAATGATCCTATGCCCACTCCCAACTTTGAATTCCCTGTGTTCGAAGCCGAGGAAGAGGATGTTGAAGAGATTACTAATGAGATTTCTCGCTTTCTTAAGCACAAGGAGAATGTTATTCAGCCTCATGGAGAGTTTACGGAATTGGTTAACTTGGGTTCTGAAGATGATAAGAAAGAAGTCAAATTGGAGCATTGCTTGGTTCTGATGTTAAGAAGAGGATGGTAGAGCTTCTTAGAGAGTATGTTGATGTATTTGCTTGGTCTTATCAGGACATGCCAGGTCTTGATACTAATATTGTGGAGCATAGATTGCCGTTGAAGCCTGAATGTCCACCTGTGAAGCAAAAGTTGAGAAGAACTCATCCTGATATGGAAGTAAGGATCAAAGAGGAGGTTCAAAAGCAGATTGATGCAGGTTTTCTTGTGACATCTAATTATCCTCAATGGGTGGCCAATATTATGCCCGTTCCAAAGAAATACGGAAAAGTCTGAATGTGTGTTGATTACAGAGATTTGAATAAAGTCAGTCCAAAAGATGATTTTCCATTACCACACATTTATGTGTTGGTTGATAATATGGCTAAGTTTGATGTGTTCTCTTTTATGGACGGATTTTCTGGTTATAATCAAATTAAGATGGCACCCGAAGACATGGAAAAAAACCACATTTATTACACCATGGGGAACATTCTACTACAAAGTGATGCCCTTCAGATTGAAGAATGCTGGTGCGACATACCAAAGAGCTATGACCACGCTTTTACATGATATGATGCACACAAAAATTGAGGTATATGTTGATGATATGATCGCTAAGTCGAGGACTCAAGAGGATCATGTTGAACATTTGCTGAATTTGTTTCAGAGGTTAAGGAAGTTTAAGCTTCGTTTGAATCCGAACAAGTGCACGTTTGGTGTACGTTCTGGAAAGTTACGAGGCTTCATTGTCAGCCAAATAGGCATTGAATTTGATCCTGATAAAGTGAAAAATATTCGGGAAATGCCTGCTCCAAGAACAGAAAATCAAGTAAGAGGTTTCGTGGGCCATTTGAATTATATTTCGAGGTTTATCTCTCACATGATTGCCACATGTGCTCCGATATTTAAGTTGCTTCAAAAAGACCAAGGTTGTGTCTGGACAGATGACTGTCAGAAGGCATTTGAAAGTATCAAAGAGTATCTACTTGAACCTCATAGCTTGTCTCCCCCGATGGAAGGTAGACCTTTAATTATGTACTTGACTGTGTTAGAAGATTCCATGGGTTGTGTGCTTGATCAACAAGATGAATCTGGAAGAAAATAACATGTGATATACTACTTGAGTAAGAAATTCATCGATTGTGAGTCTCAATACTCCATGTTTGAAAAGACTTGTTGTGACTTAGCTTGGGCTACAAAGCGTCTTCGCCAGTATATGTTGAATCATACAACTTTGTTGATCTCTAAAATGGACCTGATCAAGTATATCTTTGAAAAGCCTGCTTTGACTGGGAGGATTGCTCATTGGCAAATGTTATTGTCAGAATATGATTTTGAGTACCGAGCTCAAAAAGATATAAAAGGTAGTATCTTGGCTGACCATTTGGCACATCAACCGATTGATGATTACCAGCCTATCAAGTTTGATTTTCCAGATGAGGATGTAATTTATTTGAAAATGAATGATTGTGATGCACCTTTGATTGAGGAAGGGACGGAGCCTGCTCTCGATGGGGTTTAGTTTTTTATGGTGCTGTAAATGCACGCGAAAGAGGAATTGGGGAAATGATCATTACTCCCCATGGTTCACATATTCCTTTTGCTGCAAAGTTTACATTCCCTTGTACCAAAAATGAAGCTGAGTATGAAGCCTGTATTATGGGTCTTGAGGAAGCTATTGATCTGAGGATTAAGAATCTTGATGTATATGGAGATTCTGCCTTGGTAATCAATCAGATCAAGGGTAAATGGGTAACTCATCAACCTCACTTGATCCCTTATAGAGATTAATATAGGAGGATATTAACTTTCTTCACTAAAGTTAAGTTTCATTATGTACCCCGCGATGAAAATTAGATGGAAGATGCTTTGGAAACCATAACTTATATGATAAAGGTGCGCTAGTGGAATGGCGTTCCCATGATCAGAGTAATGCGGCTTGAAAGACCAGCTCATGTGTTTGTAGTTGAAGAGGTCCATGATGACAAGCCTTGGTATCATGATATTAAATGTTTTCTCCAGAGTTAGGAATACCCACCTGGAAATCCGATAAAGATAAGAAGACTTTGAGGAGATTGGCAGGAAATTTCTTCCTGAATGGAAATGTGCTTTATAAGAGGAATTTTGACATGGTCTTGCTCAGGTGCGTGGATAGACACGAAGCAAACATGTTAATGAAATAAATTCATGAAGGATCTTTTGGTACTCATGCTAATGGGCATGCAATGGCTAAAAAGATGTTGAGAGCAGGTTACTATTGGCTGACAATGGAATCTGATTGTTGCATGTATGTGAAAAAGTGCCATAAGTGCCAAGTGTATGCTGATAAGATTCATGTGTCACCAACTCATCTCAATGTAATTTCTTCCCCGTGGGCTTTCTCTATGTGGGGAATTGATATGATTTGTATGATTGAACCCAAGGCTTAGAATGGACATCATTTTATTCTTGTGGCAATTGACTACTTCACCAAGTGGGTGGAAGCGGCATCATATGCTAATGTGACCAAGCAAGTTGTGGTTCGGTTTATCAAGAATAACATTATCTGCAGATATGGTGTTCCAGATAAAATAATTACTGATAATGGTTCGAACTTGAATAATAAGATGATGAACGAGATTTGTGAAGAATTCAAGATTCAACACCATAATTCTTCTCCTTATAGACCGAAGATTAATGGGGTTGTTGAAGTTGCGAATAAAAACATTAAGTAGATCATTCAGAAGATGGTTGTGACATATAAAGACTGGCATAAGATGCTCCCTTTTGCTTTGCATAGGTATCGTACATCTGTCCGCACTTCATCAGGGGCAACACCCTTCTCACTGGTTTATGGTACAAAAGTAGTGCTCCCCGTCGAGGTTGAGATCCCATCAATGAGAGTTCTGATGGAAGCCAAGTTGACTGAGGCTGAATGGGGTCATAGTAGATTTGATCAGTTGAATTTGATTGATGAAAAGAGAATAACAACTTTGTGTCATGGTCGGTTGTACCAGCAAAGAATGAAGAAATATTTTTACAATAAGGTCAAACCTCATGTATTTAGAGAAGGCGACCTCGTGATCAAAAAGATCCAGTCTTTCATTACAGATTCTCGGGGCAAGTGGACTCCGAACTATGATGGCCCAGATGTTGTTAAGAAAGCCTTCTCTGGCGGTTCATTAATTCTTGCAACTATGGATGGTGAGGAGATCACTCGTCCTGTGAACGTGGATGAAATCAAGAAATACTTCGCCTAAAAAATAAAAGAACAACTCGCTAAGTAGAAAACCTAAAAGGGAGGCTTAGGCAAAAATGAGCGTCTCGGTGGATTGAAAACCCGAAAGGGCGGGTCAGGCAAATATTGGAAACATAAACTGAAATAATTATCCCGGTAGATTGAAAACCCGAAAGGGCAATCTAGGAAAAAGTTAGGGATCATGGCAAGTAACTTCATCGACTGGCTGGATCACTTGAATAACCGAGGATTTCAAATTCTATCCCTCAGAAGAATTGTCAATCAAAGATTCTTATTCACTCATCCTTGACTGAAGTTTTGGACACAGTGGAGTTCAAAGTTGATAGGAAGAATAGTGATCATTGTATTTCAATGTAGTAATTTTCCATGTATTTACCATTTTTCAAACTTGTAAAGATCCATGGAGTCATGCCATTTGCTGACTACCATTATATCAATGAATTTGAGCTTTTATCCAATTGTTTGCAATTCTTTATATTGTTTATGTTTACAAAATTTCAATTTATTGTTGATGATGATTTTTGAAACAAATTTAATAAATTAAATATTTGTAGATTATAAAAAAAATTTCTTTTGATCTGTGAACAAAGAAAGGATATCAATAGTGATTCCAGGGATGGAAAAGTCTTGATGCGTGTAACTTGTCTCTCCCAAAGCAGGGTTTGATCCGATTGTGTCCTTACGGAATTCCTGAATAGTCCTGACATGTTGATATTAATGATGTTTTGTTCCCCAACAACAAGCATGAACGAGGATTGTGTAAATGTTCTTAGTTTGAGTTCCAATTTCTTCCCCAGAAGAATTGTTGAAAGGAATATTCTTGAGAATCCCCAACTGAGTTTTGATATCTTCCTCGGAAGTTTATCTTTGACTTGAGAAGAATTGGGAATCCTCATCCGAGTTCTTGTTCCCCAGCTTGAGTTGGTTGTATCCCTTAGCAGAAGTATTGATATAGCAGTCAGTTTAGATGTTTTCTTTCACCTGATGGTGGGTATTAATTTAAAATCCCTCGTAAATGTGTTTTGGATATGATGTTAACTTCTGGTATTCCCTTGTGGTTCAGCAATTCCGAAGTTTTCAGTGATGAATGATCTCCATAGATATTTTCCATAGATCCCCAGTAGGTCATTGTGTGATGGTTTCTAGTAGGTTCCTATGTGATCCTCAGCAAGCTTGCACTACTTCCCCAAGCGAATAAGGAGTGGTATGACAGTTATTCCTCGCAGAATTTGATTCTTAATGAGAATACTTTTGTTCTTAAAAAGGATTGTGGAAGCTTTTCCCCATCCCCGGAAGATTATTACGTTTCCTCAGCAAGGTGGTATCCCTATGCAGAGTTGGTGCTTGATGTTTGATACTCCAGTAGGCTATGCTTTATTTGCATCACTGCTAGATATTTACCTTGTTTCCCCAAACAAAGTTACGAAGATAATTATTCCCATCAGAGTTTAACAGGGACATTTCCCTCTTTCCCCAAAGAGTGGAAGATTTTCTGTTGTTGTATCTCCGATGTGTTATCCTTTCAGAGTGAAATTTCTGATGTTATCCTTTTACAGATTCTTGAAGATTGCTTTGTGGATTGGATCCCTAATAGATGTTTCCTCAGTATGAGTTAAGCCTTGTAGTAGGATTTTATTCCTTTGATGGCTTTTGATGTTCCTCTGCAGAATTTCAAATTGAATCTCCAGCATGATCCCCAACGTTGTTGCTTTGGGATTGCATTTATCAATGTTCCCTGCTCTTTAGTGTGGATTTTCCCACAATGTGTGTGTTGTCTTCCTCTCAAGTTTAGAATGTCGACCATTAAGCAAATTTTTTTATCCTTTCTAAATTCCCCACTGAGTTTGTTCCTCATGGATGATATTGATTCATTTTCCTCCCCAGTTTATTATCTGGATGAAATTTCCCCAGTTGAGATATTTCCTCCTCGGGATGAGTTTTGTTTGACCGTTTCTCTCCAACTTGTTCTTGGATTGAACTTTGGTCCCCTCTATGAGTAATATTGCTTTGGAATTAAGCTATCATTGATTGATAATGGGAAATATTTCCTCCAGCTTAAGTATATTACTTTGGAATTAAGCTATCAATTATTCGATAGTGGGTAATATTACCAAGTTAATCAAGCTCATCTGCTTGTGCTCTACCTAGTAAATCCGGTAGTTAAGAATTCTTTTAACCTCTACAGATTTTCTACCTAGTAAACAGATAGTAGAGGTTATCTCTCTTTGTTTTACTCCTACTCAGTAAATCCGGTAGTGGATAATTCTTTTAACCTCTACAGATTTTTTAACCTAGTAAACAAGTAGTAGAGGTTATCTCTCTTTGTTTTGCTCTTATCCAGTAAATCGATAGTTGAGTCCATCGTTTTGATATTTCCTACCCAGTAAACTGGTATTTGATGATTCTTTTCCAACTCGATATTCCTCCATTTTTTGGACTCGAATACTTTGTTTGGTTGATATTCCATGGCAGAGCTTTTACTCTTCCTTGTTGAACCTTTTACCTTGATTATATCATATTTCTCCAAGTTAAGTCAGCTATCCAGTGATTTGTTTTCCTGGTAAACTCTTTTGGTGTCGGTTGTTTTCCCCAAGCTTTTGCTTTCCTCTGGTGATCGTTTTCTCCCCACAGAGATCTTGGGTTTTCATATCATATCATGTTCTCTTAGGACAAAAATTGGGTTTTATGTATTTAAGTATCTCCCATCTTGTAGAGACGAAGATGTCAATCTTCATATCTCCAGATTGAAGAAACTTAAATAGGGGCAGCTGTAACACCTTAATTTTTGCCCTAAGTTTTCTTCGCATTTCATTTGCATCCTGCATACAAACAAGATAGCACTGGTTGCTCGGTTCTTCTCGGGTGTAGGTTTATGCCTCACAGGGGATCACCGTTGTCTTTAATTGCTTTATTTGTTTATGATTACTAAGCATTAATTAAAATCCAAAAAATATTTTGTTTTCTTTCACTAAAATTTTCAGGCAGAGGAACAATTGAAAATGCCAAAAATAGTAGTCCTGCAGCTCGAGTGAAATTTCACAGACAAAAGTCGAAGTTGATCCGCAAGTAATTCAAATTTATCTGATCAAGGATTTCCCAAGTTAATTGATTCATTCAAGGAATTCCAAGGTTCATGTGTTTATTTCCATGCCTTCTTCGACGTACAAAAGAATTGGGCCATAACAATCAAGCAATCATGTTTGAACAAAAAATTCAAATTTATGATTGGTTAACCGGTTAACCATTTCCAGTGTATTTTGGTTAACTGGTTAACCAGTGCGAAATTTGAATTTTTCATTTAAATTCAGAACCCTTGGATCATTGATCTCATTTGGAATATTCTATATCCATTTCCCTCTGATTTCTCTACATCACTTTGATCATTTCCTACCATAAACCCTCACTGATCACCACTCCTTTCCATTTCCCACCAAATTTTCAATTACAAAAACTAATTTTAATTACCAAAGAAAGCTCCATTCCACCAAATTCCCATACCTAAAGTCTTTAAATAGCACTCTAATTTCATTCATTCAAAAAGCTTTTGAGAGCCAACAAATCTCTTGCAAAATACCCCCAAAACCAAAATTTCACTAAAGTTTTTTTTCTTTCTTTTGAAGTTATCAAGATTTCACATTGAATTCTTGATCAACTTGAGCTAAACCTTCATCCTATTCTTTTCTTGTTCATCAATTTAAGTAGATCTAGCTTGATTTGGTCCAATTTGAAGAAGTGCTTTTGGTAATTCACTCTTTCCATAAACTCATCTTCATCATCAACATTCAAGATGTAGATCTTTGGTGCCTTTGATTCTAGATCCTTTGGATCTTAATTGTTGTTTGATTGCAGGGATTTCACTGTATTTTGGTTTTAAAATTCATGCAAATTCAGATCATGATCATCAAGTGTTTGAGAAAAGGTTTTGAAAATGGATCATGTTGTATTTCAGCATTTTTTCTGCTACTGGTTCAGTGTTAACCGGTTAACTATTTTCAGTGTAATTTGGTTAACTGGTTAACTAGTGTTAAATTGTGCAGGTTTTGAAAATTAGTTGCGTTAACTGGTTAACCATTTCCAGTGCATTTTGGTTAACCGGTTAACACAAGTCAGAGGCAGTTTTTTTTGGCTTATTTTAAGCTCCTTTTTGGTTTCTCTTTCTTTTTCTTCTTCCTCCTTTTTATTTTTACCTTGGGAAGTACTTTTGGGACTGATTTCTCTTTAATTTCAATGAACTTTGGGTGTAGATTAAAGTAGTTAATGTTCATTAATTCAAAACTACCTTTAAGTGAATTATTTAATTCATTTAAGGTACTTTGTATTAGTGATACATTTTCATGCTTGAATCCACCGAGATGAGTGATTGAACTTAAGGATGGAAGAATACCATAAGTGCGACTCAATTTGGTATTCATATTTAGTTTTGTGTGATATTACGTTCAGATAGCGATTTACATATCGTTTATCTCGCATGCATTAGCACTAACATTGTTCACCTTAATTGGTGGTGGTCGGCCTCATTAATAGGGTAATTACTTCGTAAATTACTCGGCGATTGCTTAACATAAACCTAAATGTATCCCTAATTCGGAATAAAAATCTAATTGGATACTTGCACTTTCGTAGACCGGACCTCTTGTTGGTCGCATAATCCCAAAGCGTTTGATCATATTGCATTAAGAACCAAGAATTATGAATGTTTGATGCGTAGGTGATTTGGGTCTCCCAATTGCCTTTCAAATTTCATTGAATTTGGTTCGGTTTGCCTTGATTAATCGCTATAGTGTAAGATGCTAAGCGGATCCGGTTGCCTTTCGATTTTGGTTACTCTTTTGGTTGTGGTTGATTAAGTTCACCATGTCATTATTATGTAAATATTATTATACTATTACTACTATTAATATTTTAGATTCTTGCACTTTAATTTCTTTTGCTACTAACATTTAATTTCTTACACTTTTATTTCTTTTATTTTGTTATGCTTTATTCATCAATTATCATGTTTATTATTTGCTCTTATTATTGATGTATTGATTTTCCTTTTGTCCCTTTGGACACAAAAATATTAATAGAGGATTAAACCTCTAAAAACTTGTGATCTTAATCTTTGGGCTATTGGTTACTATTCTTGGCATTGGAAGTGAGTTTTGGACTTAGATTTTAGAATTCCTCTCCTTTGCTTTGATATTCATGAAGTTGGTACTTGCCTTTATTTGGCCATTTGCTAGCTTATAAGGATGGAACTCTTATGCTCATAATTGGAAGTATCATCAAGTTTGGTTAGATCTTTCTTCCTTTATCTCCTTATTTTCTTTTTTTAGGATAGTCCCTTCATCTCTACCCCTTCTTTAATTTTCAAAATCTACTCTCTTTTTCAAAGGATTCTTGTTTTCCAAAATCATCATTTCTTTAATAAATAAAACCTTGACTTTTGTCAAGTGGATTTTACCTTTTTTTATTTTCTCTTAAAAATCAATGAATCTAATCATATTGACTTTAATTCAAAAAATAAAAAGAACCAAACTCATTCAAGTTGTTTTGTGCCTTTGTGCACTTTTGTTTGTTTTCTTAAAAAAGTGTCGATTATGAGTCATTATTCTTTAGTCGGGTGCAAGTCTCTCAATCTCCATGGTTGTAGTTTGATGTAATTGAGTCTCTTGTCATTCGTGGGGGTTTAGTGGCATACTCGTCGATCTTATCCGAGTTGGCGCCCTCCCCATAATGATGTATGAGTCCATGCCTTCATTCTCATGGTAGATTTGTTTGGCCATCCCCTTGAATATGACAAATTCTCTTCGCTTAATAAAATTAATCACAACCAACCCTTTTCACTATTTGTACCACGAACTACTGGGTTTTGATCTCGCATTGCACTTTGTGGGTACGTAGGCATGAGGTGGTAAACCTCTCCAAACACAAAAAATATTAAAAAATAATTCTTTTCTCATCCCTCCACTCTCATTTTAACAAACCATTTTCAAACCAAAAGTAGTAAATATTTCAAAGGGCTCCCGTGGAGTACCACTGACATTTTGGGTGCGTAAAACCTTCTCATTGTGTAACATATCCCCTTTCCTGGTTCTTTTCTTGTTTCTTTTAGCTCCTTTTGCTTTTAGATTCATTAGGATTTATTCGCTCTTTTTTCCTTTTCCTCTTGGAATAAAATAAAAACGTGGTGGAGACTCTGTTTACTTTGAGTTAGGTTAACTAATAGCTTACATTCATGATTTTACCGTTACAGTCAGGCAGTGTAAAATGTGGCACAACTACATTGTTAATCAGAAGTATGAACTGGTGAGGTCCATGGTCATAAAGCATTGCCCTTTCAAAACAAAAAGTGATATTCATAGGCCTATAATTTCCGAGAGGGTTAATCTGAGAGAGGCGGGTTCTAAAACCCATTACATCATCAATTTTGGTAACTAGGCCACCTATCAGAATTGGTTGATGTTCAGATCGCAAGATCTTACAGAAATTTGCAAACATGAAGATCGCTCTGTTAACCTGTCAGGACTTAAAAACATAAAACATAATGAATAACTCATATCTAGAGACGTTATTATCACTCTCAGGCTTTCCAAATAAGGTATAGGCCAAAATCATGTTGAAGTACATAATATTTGGGTTATGAATATCAGTAGATAACATGGGGTACAGGTCATGGTCAGGGCATCCTGAGATACTACTCCAAAAACAGTTAAACTCATCCTCCATAAGTACATCTTCCCGTGCCTCAGAGAAAACAATAGGGCCATCTGGGAAATCCAATAGTTCAACCATCTCGTGTATGTTAAATTCATATGGATATCCAAACAGTCTGAAGGCTATCCTACCTATAGTAAAACCTTTCTCGCAATTAGGAGTGTAGGCAAGTGAACTCAAGAATTCAAAAGTCAGCTTGTAGTAAGTTATATGCTTTTTAGTAACGAAACCTTCCCAGCCTATCTGGTTAAACATAAAGTCAATACTAGCACCTATGCCTAGAGCGGTCATGGTAGCTCCATGTGCAAACTTGGTGAGGGCCAAAGGTCTTTGAGCCAAAACTTAATAATGGTGCCTCTGGGCACTGTCTCTGAAATCCACAATCATGTTATCGTTCATTACTAAGGTTAGTATGCAGAATGAAATCAGAGAAGAAGGTAGAAGGTAGAAATACTTTAAAAGTCTTGGAAACACACATTCAAACAAATCAACACAAAAATCAGTAAATTTACCGCATTTGAAAATGAAATTTGAAAAAGAAACAAAAACGAGAATTAAATAAAAGATTAAAACAAAAATGAAAACAAAAACAAAATTGTGGGTTGCCTCCCACGCAGCGCTTCATTTTATGTTGGGACTCGACACAACTTTTAGGGAGATTTAGTTTAAGGTCTCTGAAGGAAATTCTGCCAATTTTAGACTTGTTGAAAATTCTTTATCTTTCATGCAATGATAATGTTTTAGATGCTGCCCATTTACTACAAATGGTGCACTAGATCTACCCTTAATTTCAATTATGCAACTTACTAAAACTTTTGTTACTTTGAAAGGACCCGACCATCTTGATTGTAGTTTTCCAAGAAACAACCTAAGCCATAAATTGAATAAGAGTACAACGTCTCCCACACTAAATTCTTTTCTAGATATGCGCTTATCATGCAATCTCTATGTTCTTTCCTTGTATATGCGAGCATTTTCAGAAGCGTCTAGTCTCAACTCTTCTAATTTGTGCAAGTCTAAGATACGTTTTTCACTTGTGTCAATATAGTTAAAATTAAGTTTTTTAATCGCCAAATATGCTTTGTGCTCTATTTCTACCAGAAGGTGGCAAGATTTTCCATAGACTAATTTTAATGGCGTGGTTCCGATGGATGTCTTAAAAGCTGTTCTATAAGCCCATAAAGCTTCATGTAACTTGGTTGACCAATCTTTCTTAGATATAACGACGGTCTTTTCTAAGATTTGTTTTATCTCTCTATTCGAAACTTCGACTTGTCCACTAATTTGCAGATGATAAGGTATTGCTACACAGTGTTTTACTCCATATTTTAATAAAAGTTTTTCGAATATTTTAGATATTAAGTGGGAGCCTCCGTCACTTATGAAGAGTCTTAGAACACCAAATCTAGGGAAGATAATATTCTTGAAGAGCTTTATGACTACTCGTGTGTCATTTTTCGGAGAAGCTATAGCTTCAATCCATTTGAAACATAATCAACAACAACGAGTATGTACTTATTTCTAAAAGAAGACGGGAATGGTCCCATGAAGTCTATCCCCCGAACATCGAAGACTTCTACTTCCAAAATGCCTTTTTGGGACATCTCATCGCGCCTCGAGATGTTTCCAGTGCGTTGACACCGATTGGAGTTTAGTATAGCGGCATGAACATCTTTCCAAAGAGTGGGCCAAAAAAGGTCAAATTGAAGAATCTTTGCACAAGTCTTCGAGGTGCTTGCATGTCCACCATATGGCTTTGTCTATGACGAACTTTCTGATTACAAAGAGAGCGAATAAATCTTAATGAATCTAAAAGCAAAAAGCTAAAGAAACAGACAGAGAATCGGGTAAGGGGATAGGTTACAAAATGGGAAGGTTTTACGCACCCAAAATGTTTGTGGTACTCCACGGGAACTCTTTGAAAAATTTATTGCTTTTGGTTTGAAAATGGTTTGTAAAAGATAATGGAGGGATGCGAAAAGAATTAATTTTAATATTTTTGTGTTTGGAGAGGTTTACCACCTCATGCCTACATACCCACAAAGTGCAATGCGAGATCAAAACCCCGTAGTTCGTGGTACAAATAGTGAAAAATTAGTGTGTTGGATTAATTTTAAAATGTAAAGATAATTCTTCATTCTTTAGCGAATAATTACGCTAGAAAGAATGAATCATATCTAAACATGTAAAGAAAAGGTTAAAAGGAAAAGTGCACAAAGGCACAAAAATATTTGTTGAGTTTTGTATTTTTTATGGTCTTTTGAAAAATGTTTTAATATACTTATATGGTTTAAAATTTATTAAGAAAATAAAAGAAAAGGTATAAATCACTTGACCTAAGTCAAGGTTTGATTATGAAAGCGGTTTTAAGTTTGAAAACAAAGAAGTTTTTGAAAAGAGAGGGAGAAATTTTGAAAATTTAAGAAGGGGATGAGATGAAGAGACTATCCTAAAAGAAAAATAAAAGAGATAAAGGAGGAAAGATCTAACCAAACTTGATAATGCTTCCAATTTATGATCATAAGAGTTTCATCCTTATAAGCTAGTAAGTGGCCAAATAAAGTCAAAGCTACCATTTCCATGAAGATCAAAGCAAAGGGAAGGTGTCCTAGAATCTAAGTCCAAAACTCCAATTTCAATGCAAAGGATAGTAACCAATAGTCCAAGATGTGAGCAATTAAGTTTTTTAGAGGTTTAATCTTTTATTAATATTTTTGTGTCCAAATGGACAAAAGGAAAATCAACACAACAATAATAACAAGAATATAAACATGATAATGGATGATAAAGTAATATAAAGCATAATAAAAATAAAGGCAATAAAAGTGCAAGAAATCAAAATGTTAGTATAGTAATAGTAATAATAATGTACATAATAGTGGTATGGTGAAATTAATCATCAACAACCAAAAGAGTAACCAAGGTACTTAGTACCAAAAATTGAAATGGCAACCAAATCCGCTTGGTATCTTACACTATAGTGATTAATCAAGACGATTAGAACCAATTTCAATGAAATTTGAAAGAAGATTGGGAAACCCAAAACAACTATGCATCAAACTTCATAAGTCTTGGATCTTAACGCAAAAAGATCAAACACTTTGGGATTACGCGACCAACACAAGGTCCGGTCCATGAAATTGCAAGTATGCAATTGGATTTTTATTCCGAATTAGGGGCACATTTAGGTCTATGTTAAGCAATCGCCGAGTAATTTACGAAGTAATTACCCCACAAATGAGGTTGTCCAACACCAATTAAGGTGAACGATGTATGTGCTAATGCATGCGAGATAAATGATATGTAAATCGCCATCCGAAAGTAATACCACATGAAAATAAAGATGAATACCAAATTGAGTTTCATTTATTGTATTCTTTCATCTTTAAGTTCAATCACTCATCTTGGTGGATTCAAGTGTGAAAATATCTCACTAATGCAAAGTACCTAAAGTGAATTAAATAATTCACTTAAAGGTAGATTTGGACTAATGAATATTAACCACTCTAATATACACCCAAAGTCCATTGAAAATTAAAGAGAAATCAGTCCCAAGAATGTCTCCCAAGGTAAAAATAAGAAGGAGGAAGAAGAAGAAGCAAGAGGAATAAAAATAGCTCAAAAATAAGCCAAAAATTCAGTTATGACTCAGAGTAACTGGTTACTACCTAAGCAATAATCGATTACCTGAACAAAGAAAAACAGTTTTCTGGAAAATTAACAAAGGTAACCGGTTACTACCTAAGTAGTAACCGGTTACTTTGCGCGTAGAATGAAAAATTCTGCTAAAATTTAGCATGATCCATTTTTAAGACCTTTTTTCAAACATCTTATGGTCATGAACTGAATTAGCACGAATTTTACAACCAAAACACAGTGAAATCCCTGCAATAAAACAACAATTTATGATCTAGAAGATCAACAACCAAAAGCATCAAGGATCTACATTTTGAATGTTGATGATGAAGGTAGGACCATGGAAGAAGTGAATCACCAAGAGCACTATTAAAATTGATCCAATATCAAGCTTGATCTACTGAAATTGATGAACAAAAAAAAGTAGGATGAAGATTTAGCTCAAAGTTGATCAAGAATTCAAGGTAAATTTTTGATAACTTTCAAAAAAGAGAAGAAAAACTTTAGTGAATTTTGGTTTTAGGGGGATATTTTGCAAGAGATTTGTTGGCTATCAAAAACTTGAGAATTGTATGAGAAATGACCTCTATTTAAAGAGTTTAGGTGTGGGAATTTAGTGGAATTGAGCTTGCTTTGGAAATTCAAATTAGGCTTGGTAATTCAAAAATTGGAGGGAATCATGAAAATAGTGGTGATTAGTGAGAGTTTATGGTGAGAATTAATTTTAATGGTGTATGTGAATTAAATGAAGATGGTCTAGAATATTCCAAGACTGATAAAAAATGAAATTGGTTCCAAAATTTAAAATTTTGAAATTGCTGCCAAAATTTTCAAAACTGCACGCAGGTAACCGGTTACGCTCTAGGTAGTAACCGTTACTTAGTACAAATTTTGAAAAATTTGTTTTCCTTTTGCACTGTTATGGTTCCGGCTCGATTCTTTTGCGCGTCGAAAAAGGCATGGAAATAAACACATGAACCTTGGAATTTCTTGAATAAATCAATTAAATCGGGAAATCCTTGATCAGATAAATTTGAATTATTTGCGGATCAACTTCGACTTTTATCGGTGAAATTCATTCGAGCTGCAGGACTGCTATTTTTGGCATTTTTGACTTGAAAAATGATTAACAAAAGAAAAACAAAAATATTTTTGGATTTTAATTAGTGGTTAGTAAACATAAAAAAATAAAATCAAATGGTGATCCCCTGTGAGGCATAACTTACACCCGAGAAAAACCGAGAAACCGATATGATCTTGTTTATATTGCAAGATGCAGATGAAAAATGAAAAAAAAAAACATATTAGGGCAAAAATTAGGGTTCTACAGGGTCACATTTAAAATATTCAATCTCCTTCTTATAGATGCTTGTTATCAACAAATAATCTACGTAAAGGAAAAGTATGAGCAATTGATTTCTCATTCTTCTAACATACATACCATGTTCATTTTTTCACTTTAAAAAACTCCTTTTACCTTAAAAAATCATCTATCTTCTTATTCGAAGCTATTGGAGCTTGCTTGAGCTCATACAAAGCTTTATGCTAATTGTATACCTTGCTTGCTTGGCCTTATTTCACAAAATAAGGTGATTGCATTGCATAAACTTCTACATCTAATGAGTCATTTAGAAATACATATTTCACATCCACTTGACACATATACCAGTTGTTCATATTTGTTAGGACAACAACCAACTTGATTGTTTCAATCCTAGTAACTGGTGCAATAACTTCATCAAATTTAACTCTTTCTCTCCGAAGAAATTTTGTGGCTACATGTCTTGCTTTGCGTCTAGGCACTTATCATCTTGGATTCAACTTGACTTTGTAAATACATTTCACATCAATTGACTTCTTTCCTTGTGCAAATTTGACTAGTGACCGGGTTTTGTTGACCTCTATGGATTTTAGTTCCTTTAACATGGCTTGCACCACTTTGAGTCATTCAATGCCTCAACTATAGTAATTAGCTCAGTATCTTCTTAAAAATCATAGTGTATCAACTTTCCTTCATCATTGACCATATCATGTGATGCGATCAGACATTCATGTTATTTTGTTGACATGTTTCTTGTCTTTTGAGGTCTTCTTGTGCCTGCTTGAACCCCGCCTCCTTCTAGTTGGGTTTCTTTATTAGCTTCATCAATTGGTTCATCTCATAGGATTCTTCCTTATTGACATTGTCATTTTAATCCTACTCTTTCATCTCATCTATGTTCACATCTATGTTGATCATAATTTGTTTATTTAAGGGATTAAATAACTTGTATCCACCAATTGAGTGATATACTATCAGGATCATTTGGCTTTACTTGTCATCAAGTTCCTTTCTCAATTGGTCAGGCATATGTTTATGTGTTATGGATCTAAACACCTTTAGATGACTTAAGTTGGGCTTGACACCATTCCTAAATTCTTATGGTGTGATTCCTTCTAGATTCTTAGTTGGAAATTTATTCAAGATGTATGTTGCAGTCGACACAACCTCACCCTATAACTCATTTGGTAGATGTTTACCCATTTAACATACTCCTCACCATATTCATGATGGTCCTGTTTTTTCTTTCAACAGTTTCATTTTGTCGAGGAGTGTATGGTGGCACCACCTCATGCATAATCCATTCTTTTTTACATTATGCATCCATGTATCTTGACATATAGTTTCCACTACTATTCTTCCTCAAGGTCTTGAGCTTGTGACCACTTTTTCTCTCCACCATTAGCTTGAACTTGGTGAATATCTCAATCATTTCACTTTTCTTCTTGATCAAGTAAGTCCATAGTTTTCTGCTACAATCATCTATAAATGTAACAAAGTACTTATTACCTCCAATTGAATCTACCTAAAAAGGACCACACACATTTGAGTATATGACCTCAAAGGTGGCTTTAGAATTGCTTCTTGAATCTTTGTTGAAGTTATTTTTGTGTCACTTTTCCTGAACACATTCTTCACACACTTTATTTGGATTATGGATTTATGGTAGACCTGAAACCATGTTTCTTCTCTTCAGGTTGTTGATGTCTTTGAAATTTAGGTGACAAAGTTTATAGTACCCTAATCAGTCATCCCAACTAGCTGCATTAGCTAGGCACTTATGTTCCACTACTTCAAGCTTAATCTTGAAGTTCCTATTTGAGACATATGTGCCTTCAGGAATAACTTGACACTTGAGTCAAGTACTCTCGCCATCTTGTATTCTATCAACACTTCTTTTATTTTTTTCAATCAGTTTCCCTATGCCGATCAAGTTGCTCTTCATGCTTGGAATGTATAACACATTTGAGATTACTGATTATTTACCATCTTTTCTCATGATTATGACATCACCAATGCCTTCAATTTCTAGAGTATTTTCATTTGCAAATTTCATGTTGTTCTTTATGGAGGGATTGATGTTGGCAATCCAATCTCTACTTCTAGTCATATGTGATGAGCACCCTAAGTCTAAGTACCTTTGACCTTCATATTTTTCCTCCTCATTTGTTGTAACCATCAACAACACTTCTTATTCTTCTTTTGCAAGCTTTACATCATTCTCTTGGTTTTCTTTTGTTATCAGGGAAATCACTAGCATAATGACCATGCTTCTGACAATTTTAGATTTGAATATGACTCTAATTAGGCTTCCTTCCATCATCTTTTCCTCTACCTGCACCACCACCTTTGTGATTGCTTTTGGTTTGAGGATGGTCTTTGATTCGATGAATTTCCTTCTTGTTTATGAATCTTAGCATTTAAATTGTTGAAACATCCTTTACATTTGTTGCCGTTCCATTTTTCTTTGCCTTTCTTTTTTTTTGCTAATTTTTCCTGTAGAGGCATATCACATTTTATCTTGCTTTCAAATCTTTCATCCATTCTCCGCATCTCGGTTTCAAGTAAACTCGAACAAAATGTCGCAATTTTGAAAGCCACCCAATACATATAACACCCAAAATACCCCTCGAAATTATATTGAAAATCAGAGTAATTAAATTTCACCGAAAATATTTGAGTGTCACAATTTAACTAAAAACCACGGCTCAATAGATACGTGCCACAAAAATAATTCAATTCGCAACAAAAAACTTCAAAAATAATATAAATTAGTATTTAAAGATACAAATTGTTTTCTAAAAACAAATGAACCAGCATAAACGTCGTCCCGACACCAAAATCATGTATCAGAGCCGACTCCTAAAGACACGAAGTACACCGACTTCACAGACCACCGTTTGACTTATCCTGATCACCTGTACGTTACCAACATAAGGGTAACATTCAAACAGAAGGGGTGAGATACTTACATCACAGAAGAGAACGATAATAAGAATAAAGGAAAGTATCATTAATTAGTCACCACTTCTCAGCAACAACAACTACACAACTACATCCCAATCACACATCAACATCATACACAACAACAACAACTTATGCAATGAGACTCTACTGACTCTATGCATGAGGTACCATAATTTGATCTCTATTTCAAGATCCAATTCCCATCGGAACTCTCAGCCCCTCTTTTGTGGTCCAGTATGAACCCTATTTCATGATCACACCCTCGACCCCTATTTCATGATCACGTACGATCCATATTTCCTGACCGCACCAACATCACAATGATCCCACTAGGATCCAATGAGCATACCCTACCTTGGTATAATGTTCCAACCATACTCATGTCATGCAACATCAATGACAATCATGCATATTTACAATAACTATATTTTACAACTCAATGAACATCATCAACATCACACATAATCACATACCACAACATATATTAACATCAACCAACACATATGCATCAGCACCACATACAACAACATATATTACATACACATGTATCAACAACAATGTTATGTAACTCTCACTACAACAACAACAACAACACATGGCAATAACAACAATTAACAAACAAGTCAACTTTTGTTTATTCCAAGTTATGCTAATTATACTTCTATTTAAGCTCATAACTCCTCTCTAACTACTTCTAACCACACCAATTCGATTCCTATCTATTACTATATCAATTAAGTAATTTTAGGTAATTTTTCAGAATTAAATCATGTTATTTTTCACTCCAAGTCTCACTAAGCAAGGGGGCTTGCTCGCTGAGCGAGCAACTATATTTATTTCGCTCTTCTAAAATTTACACCTGCTCACTAAGCGAGCTCTGCAATTTTCGCAGTTCTCCCATTTGTGATCAGACACAACCTGCCACGAAAACTTTTCACAAACACCAGTTTTTCTAACCAACAGTTGCATAATTTCCACATTACAATGTCTATTATATATATTTAATATATAACATCAATAATTAGCAAAACCCCAAACCCTCTAATCAACAATACTACCTAATACATATTATTGAACCCTTAAGAGACGGAACAATCCACCCTTACCTTGGTTTCGATGAGAAATTATCTTCTTCTCTACGGACTCTCATCAAGCCTTTAACCTTCTCCTTCCTTCTCAGTTTTCACGACCGTTCACAAAAAACAAATGTTCTCCCTTTTTTCCTTACTCCAACATAACCCCTTTGACCCAACCTATGATCTTCCTCTTTTGCCCTTACTATCTTTACCAATTCACCATTCTACCCCTAACTCCTTATTTTCCCATTATTTAATTATTCACTAAATAATTATTCAATATAATATAATTCATATAATTAAATATCATATTAAATAATATTTCTTTCTTCCACACAAAAATACCACAAATCCAATTTAAATAATTAAATAAAATTTGGGGCGTTACAACTCTCCCACACTTAAAAGGTTTTCGTCCTAAAAAACTTACCTCGTGCAAAAAGATTCGGATACGACTTTCGCATCCTGCTCTCCAATTCCCAAGTTATGTGCCCACCGACAACTCCTCTCCAAACCACCTTCACAAGGACAATTTCCTTGCCTCTCAACTGCTTTACCTCATGTTCATCAAATTGTTCTGGTAATGCTTCAACCGTAAGATTATCTCTTACCACGACTTCTTCCATCGATATCACATGTGATGGATCCGGAACATACTTCCGAAGCTACGAAACATGAAACACATCATGCAAATTGGAAAATCTCGGTGGCAACGCCACTCTATAAGCAACAGGCCTAACTCTCACCGAAATTTGGTACGGACCAATAAATTTAGGAGTAAGCTTTCTCGATTTCAAAGCTTGTCCAACACCAGTCACGAGAGTAACCTTAAAAAACACATGGTCTCCTTGAAACTCAAGATCTTTACTTCTCTTATCATGGTAACTCTTTTGCCTATTCTGTGAAGTTCTCATCTTATCTCGAACCAACTTCACCATCTCAGTAGTCTGATACACAATATCAGGTCCAAGTACAACACTCTCACGTGACTCATGCCAACACAAAGGTGTCCAACATCTTCGACCATACAATGCTTCAAATGGAACCATCACGATACTATAATGATAATTGTTATTATAATTAAACTCGATCAACGACAAGTGACTATCCCAAGCACCTCCTTGTTCAAGCACACAAGCCCTCAACAAATCTTCCAAATATTGTATTGTCCTCTTTTTCTGACCATTAGTCTGAGGATGATAAGTTGAGATCAACTTAAAATTCGAACCCAATGCCTCTTGAAAACTCTCCCAAAATCTCGAAGTAAACCGCGGATCTCTATCCGACACGATACTCAAAGGTATTCCATGCAACTTCACAATCACACTGACATATATCTCTAGCAATCTCTGCAAAGAATAAGTAATACCAATCGGAATAAAATGCATTGACTTAGTCAACCTATCAACAATCACCCAAATAGCATCATGCCCTCTCTGAGTAGTAGGTAACCCCGTAACAAAGTCCATTGAGATAATATCCCCTTTCTTCTCAGGAATATCCAACGGTTGCATCAAACCAGCAGGTTTCTTATGTTCCACTTTCGACTTCTGACAAGTCAAACATACATAAACAAATTGAGCCATATCATGCTTCATACTAGGCCACCAAAAGATCTTCTTCAAATCTTGATACATTTTTGTCACTCCCGGATGAATACTTAAACCATTTATATGTCCTTCTTCAAGAATCATTCTTTTCAATTCAAGGTCATCATGAATACACATACGATCTTGAAATCTTAGTACTCCCTATTCATCAATTTGAAACGCATTCTTTCCAACTTGTTCATCATTGACCATCAAGTCCACCAGTTTCACATATGACTTCTAACTCTCCCGAATACGATCAAGAAAATCATTTTTAACCTTCAGCATACCCAACATTACACTATGAGGTGTCTGTTCACAAACCAAACTCATATCTCTAAATTGTTCAATCAACTCCAACTCTCTATCCATCATAATCGACATAAGAAATGTCTTCCGACTCAAGACATCAGTTAGAACATTAGCTTTACCGGGATGATAGTTCAAACTAAAGTCATAATCTTTCAAAAATTCCAACTAACGTCTCTGTCTCATATTCAATTCTTTTTTATCAAATAGATATTTCAAACTCTTATGATCACTATAAACTTCAAATCTCAAACCATACAGATAATGTCTCTAAATCTTTAATACAAACACCACAACTTCTAGCTCTAAATCGTAAGTAGGATAATTGCTCTCATGAATCCTCAACTGTCGTGAAGCATACACCACAACCTGTCCATCTTGCATTAATACTCCACCTAAACCCATCAAAGAAGCATCACAATACACTACAAACAGTTCACCTGCTTTTGGAAAAATCAAAACTAGAGCAATAATAAACTTCTTCTTTAGCTCACACTAGGAGTCCCAAACAAACGCTTTATCTTTACAAGTTAATTGGGTCGACGAAAGTGCCAACTTCGAAAATCCTTCAATAAATCTTCGATAATAACCAGCTAATCCCAAGAAACTTCTAATTTCTATCATTGACTTCGGAGTCTCCCATTGTAGCACTACATCCACTTTGGATGGATCCACAACAATCCCTTCTCCAAAAATCACATGACCAAGAAAAATCACCTATTTTAACTAAAATTCACACTTCGATAATTTAGCATACAATGTTTTCTCTTTCAATACTTGCAGCACAATCCGCAAATGTTCAACATGCTCTTCTTCTGACTTAGAGTAAATCATAATATAATCAATAAAAACAACAACAAATTGATCCAAATAATCATGGAAAATTCGATTCATATACTCCATGAATACACCAGGTGTATTAGTAACTCCAAATGGCATCACTACATATTCATAGTGTCCATACCGAGTCCTAAAAGAGGTCTTCTGCACATCTTCATCTTTCACTCTTATCTGGTGATAACCTGATCTCAGATCGATCTTACTAAATACAAGAGCACCAACCAACTGATCCATCAGATCATCTATCCTTGGAAGCGAATACTTGTTCTTAATTGTCACCTTATTCAGTTGTTTGTAATCAATACACAACCTCATGCTACCATCTTTCTTCTTCACAAACAATACTGGTGCTCCCCACAGCGACACACTCGATCTCACAAACTTCTTTTCTAGCAACTCCTCTAACTTTTTTATCAATTCCGATAACTCGAAAGTCGACATACGATATGGTTCCATCGAAATAGGTTTTGTTCCTGGCACAAGATCAATGCTGAATTCCACCTCTCTCTCTCTCTCTCTCTCTCTACCGGAACACCCACAACATCATCTGGAAATACTTCCGAGAAATCTCTCACCACTAACGATTCACTAATGTCCATATCATTCTCCACCGACAAAGATGCAAATAACGCCAAAACTTGTGCTTCTTCATTCAAAAGCTCTTTCAACTCTCGAGCAGACAAATAACCAGCTTCTTTTTCCTCTTCATCATGAGTAAGAAACCGAACCGACTTACTGAAACAATTAATATGAACATGGTTGTACTCAAACCAATTCATACGCAGAATCATGTCCAAACCTCCCAACGGCAAGCAAATCAAATCCATACCAAAGTCCTTACCATAAATCGATAACAGACAATTCAAACATATAAGAGAAGTAGTTAACGACCCATCAGTAGGAGTCACAATAACCATCTCTCCTTTCATAGGGGAAACAACAAGTCTTAATCTTCTCACACAATCAATAGAAATAAAATAGTGCATAGCACCTATGTCAATCATAGCAATCAACGAAATACTATTAATATAACAAGTACCTCTGATCAAACAATCCTCACTGGAAGTCTGTGTCCCTGTCAAAGTGAACACCTTTCCTCCAGTTGCAGCTTTCTTCGGCTTCTGGGAATGAGTACTGATATGACATTTCACCGCATAATTGTAGCAAGTAACCAGATTAGTCTTTCACTCCGCAATCAAGTGTTTATGATGACCACACTTGAAACATTTCTTCATGTCACTCGTGCACTCACTGACACGACAACCCAACTCACCACATCGGTAACACTTCAGCGAAGCAGGGGAACCTCCCCCACTTGGCCTTTTGCCCTCAACTTGTTTCTGTTTACCTATATCAGCAGGAGCTGCATAAGGTTTCCCATGATGCATCTGTTGTTTTCCTCTCCTCTCGGCTAAACCTTTAAAATGCTTAGATCGAGCCTTGTTGTCTCGGCCAAATATGGAAATCTTCGGATTCTCTGATAACCAATCACCTACTTAATCTCAGGCCTCAAACCATTCTTGAACTTAACACATTTCGAGAACTTAGCAGTCGCCTCACTATAATGCGGATAAAACTTCTCCAGATCAATAAACTTGGCAGTATACTCAGTGACTGGCATACTCTTTCAGCTCCAAGAACTCAATCACTTTCTTTCCTCGAACATCTTCAGGAAAATACTTCCTCATAAATTATCTCCTAAACAGAGTCCAGGTGACAGCCTCACCAGACGCATCCAAACGTTGACGAGTGCCAACCCACCAATCATCAGCTTCTGCTACCGACATGTGGGCACCCAACCGCACCTTGCTTCCTTTGAACACTCCATCACCCTGAAGATCCTCTCTATCTCCTTGAGCCAATCCTGTGCTCCATCAGGGTCATACTTCCCTTTGAATGTAGGCAGGTCATTCTTCCAGAATCCATCATTCTCACAAGCCCGAGTCATCACCTGCATAGCAGCGACAAGTGCAACATTGTTTCTCCCAGCCATTCTAAATTTTTCACACAACACCAATCCAGACAATGATTTAGAAATCAATAACAACAACACTCAATATTCAACAACAACACAACGACTCAACTACTTGGTCGGACAAACCAACCAGCTCTAATACCACTTTGTAACACCCAAAATACCCCTCAAAATTATATTGAAAATCAGAGTTATTAAATTGCACCAAAAATATCTGAATGTCACAATTCAACTAAAAATCACGGCTCAATAGATACGTGTCACAAAAATAATTCAATTCGCAGCGGAAAACTTCAAAAAGAATATAAAGTAGTATTTTAAAATACAAATTGTTTTCTAAAAACAAATGAACAAGCATAAACGTCGTCCCGACACCCAAAGCACGTATCAGAGGCGACTCCTAAAGACGCGAAGTACACCGACTTCACAAACTACCGCTCAACTTATCCTGATCACCTGAATGTTACCAACATAAAGGTAACATTCAAACAAAAGGGGTGAGATACTTACATCATAGAAGAGAACGATAATAAGAATAAAGGCAATTATCATTAATTAGTCACCACTTCTTAACAAAAACAACTACACAACTACATCCCAATCACACATCAACATCATACACAACAACAACAACTTATGCAATAAGACTCTACTAACTCTATGCATGCGGTACTATAATTCGATCTCTATTTAAAGATCCAGTTCCCGTCGGAACTCTCGACCCCTCTTTCGTGGTCCAGTATGATCCTTATTTCATGATCACACCCTCGACCCCTATTTCATGGTCACATACGATCCCTATTTCATGACCGTACCAACATTACAACGATCCTACTAGTATCCAATGAACATATCCTACCTTGGTATAATGTTTCAACCATGCTCATGTCATGTAACATCAATGACAATCATGCATATTTACAACAACTGCATTTTACAACTCAACTTCAACAACTAACATACAACTACTTACCAAAACAAAGAACATCATCAACATCACACATAATCGCATACCACAACATATATTAACATCAACCAACACATACACATCAACCCCCCATACAACAACATATATTACATTCACATGTATCAACAACAATGTTATGTAACTCTCACAACAACAACACATGGCAACAACAACTATTAACAAACAAGTCAACTTATGTTTATTTCAAGTTATGCTAATTATACTTCTAGTTAAGATAAAAAATCCTCTCTAACTACTTCTAACCACACCAATTCGATTCCTATCTATTACTATATAAATTAAGTAATTTTAGAGAATTTTTCAGAATCAAATCATGTTATTTTTCACTCTAGGTATCGCTAAGTGAGGGCGCTTGCTAGCCGAGCGAGCAACTCTTTGTATTTCAATCATCTGAATTTTCCACCTGCTCATTATGCGACCTCTACAATTTTTGCAGTTCTCCCATCTGCGATTAGACATAACCTGCCACGAAAACTTTTCATAAACACCAGTTTTTCTAACCAACGATTGCAGCATTTCCACAGTACAATGTTTATTATATATATTTATCAACAATTATCAACGATTTCATCCAAAATCACTCAAAACCCCAAACCCTTAAATCAATAATACTACCTAATATATATTATTGAACCCTTAAGAGACGGAAGAATCCCACCCTTACCTTGGTTTCGATGAGAATTATCTTCTTCTCCATGGATTCTCTCAAGCCTTTCACCTTCTCTTTCTTTCTCAGTTTTCAGGATCATTCACAAAACACGAATGTTCTCCCCTTTTTCCTTACTCCAGCATAATCCCTTAGACCCAACCTATTATCTTCCTCTTTTGCCCTTACTATCTTTACTAATTCACCATTCTAGCCCTAACTCCTTATTTTTCCATTATTTAATTATACACTGTAACCACCCCAAATTTTCCCTCTCACTTTCTCACACCTTGGCTTGTGATCATTCATATTGCATTACATAAGCATTCCATCTTACACTGCACAGTTTTATTTCATCTGCATAAGCTGTATCTAGGGATTGTGATATGAGCAATCCGAGAAACAATCTGAGCAATCTCAGAGGCCATGAAGCATGCCAAGAGGGTCCATGAATGTTCTGTGATCATCTTATGCCCCCATGGGTCCATTGAAGTCAAGAAGTGTCCAAACACTGCAGAGGTATGGAAGCTAAGCTGAGGCTCCTACACAGATGACCTAAAATTAGGGTTTTGGTTTCAGAGGCCTTACACCCAAATTTTTTGGTCATTCTTGTTGCTATTGGTCCATATATGATATAAGGAGCACACGTATCAAATTTCATGGAAAGATTCAACGTGGAAGTCATATGATCAAGTGGTAACTTCCTGAGCAAGAAAAGTCAAAATCAGGGCATCTGAGCCCCCCACCAATGGTACCAAAGGGTCATCTTCATAAATTTGAGGTTCCATGATCTTTATTTGATCTTATAAGTGGTTAGAAGTTCACAAGATTGAAGAATTTCAAGCCATTTGCAAACTTTCCATTTTTGGACATGACTTGTAATGAAAACTTTCCATTTTGGGAAAGATTTTCAACCTACTCTTTCTTGATCAAAAAGGCTTCAAATGAAAACAATTTGAACATCAAAGTTGTAGATTGTATATTCCCATTTTCAAACATTACAAGAACTCCTCTTGATTCATCCTAGAACTCAAGATATGATGATTCAAAGTTGGCAAAAATCTTATAAATTTCAAGTTCATGCCAAAGAGGGAATTTTGCAAAATCAAGTTCTAAGCACTCTTAGGACCTCTAATGTATCTCTACACTTCATAACATGTTCATACAACATTGCAAGATCAAATTTGTGCCTTGGATCACAAAAAATAATGCCTTATTCTTCAAGAAAATCCAAAGTTGCAAAATTGCAAAATCTATGCTATCACATAAATCAAGTGTTGCAGATCATCTCAAGCCATCCAAGTGCCCTCCTCAAACTTATTTGAAGCAAATCATGTCTTTAAATCACCTCTGACCACATTCATGCTCATGGTTCACCAACTTTGACTTTTTTGCAAAATCACCCATACCAATCACACTATGCCACCACCCACTCTCTGGCCAATCAGTATGACTTATGTGAACCCTAAGGACCTCAAAGCATACAACATTCAAGCCTGAAAGCATACACAGATTCAGATTGCCAAAAATCCTCCAAACATTCATCTCTTTGAATCTCACTACACAAGCCTCAAACTTCAAATATTTTTCCACCAATTGACTCAAAATCATCCATAGAACACAAAGCACCCTCCATTTTGCCCTAAAAGCCACTCAAGCAAAAACACGATTTCTGCCAAACCAGAAATGTATCTCACAAACTAGGCCATTTAAACTCCATTCAAGCCTTCCATAAGCCTCAGGGGATCAAGTGGAGTGGGTTTGCACAAGGAAGAGGTCCAGAAAGCTCAAAGTTGCAAAGCTCCAGCTCAGGTAACCATCCAAAAACATTTTTCCAGAACTTGTTTTTTAGGTTACAAATTGATTCTACATGATATGCTGGTCATTGTGATATGTTTATTTTTGAAAATGGTTGAGAAATGAGAATGTATGAAGCATCTGAAAGTTTGACCTAAAATTTGTTCTTGTTCGATTCTTGATTTTGATGCATGATAAATGTTTTTGGTGGCTGGATTCTTGTTCTATGTTGTTTGATGATCAATTCTGGAGGTTTTGGGGGCTTGGGGTGGTGTTTTGAGTGTTTCCGGTGAGGGGTGCGCCGGAGAAGACGACCAGAGTTCTTCTCCGGCCACCTGAGTTGAATTAGGGTTAAGCCATAATTAATTAGCCAGTTTAAATATTGACCATTGGATGCGCGTGTTAATCAAGTTATGAATGGTCCAGATTAATCCATTAGCCCTAATCATAATTAATTATTTTAATTTAAATTAATTTAGTCAGATGAAATCCTAGCCATTAGATCACGCGCCAAATAGAAGTTTGAACCACAGCCTTTGATCTGTCATACCCTAAGTCTTGTTGACTTCTAATCTGAACCATTGATTCCCTTAATATCCAATCTGAACCGTCCCTTTGGATTACTTTTCATTTTCTTTTTATTTTCTTTGCATTTTATTTCATGCATTTATTTAAAATATCAAACAAATTTCTAAAATCATGAAACTTTGCATTTTCATTTCAAATATTTTTCAAAACTCAAAAAAAATTTTATTTTTAATTTTTTCATTAAAAATGTATTTTTAAATCATTTAAATGTTTTATTTAATTAATTAATTAATTTTAATTAATTAAAAATACATTTAGGTATTTAAAAATCACCAAAAAATTCATGAAGCATTCTTAAATATTTAGAACAATTTACAAACTCATCACACAAATTCCTTTTTAGGTATGATCATGTTTTCACAATTTATTTTGAATTAGGGTTTCTAAAATTCATATTTTTCTAACCCTAACTTAGAAAAATCATTTCTGATCAACCAAGATGAGTTTGCATTTGGTTCTCTTTGCATTGTTTCATACTTTGCATCTAGTATCTAGGTTATTTAACTCATAATTTTGCATTGCATTTTCAAATTGTTTTGCATTTTTCATGAAGAACCACCCAAAAACCCTAGTTAACTTAGAAAATTCATAACTTCCTTTAGGTTTAGATTCTGACCTCCATCTTTGGGGAGTGATCTTGTGTGTGTTTAGGGTTTGTTTGAGTTCATTTTCAATTTTTTATCATGATGTATGCTTATGTTGTGGACATATGCACCTCATACATTCTTAAAACCCTAATTTCTCATGTTCATTTGCATTCATCTTTGCATATCTCCATCATGTGATCTTGCCATGACATTTCATGCATTTGTATGTCATGTTATACATCTTAGAACATGTTTTAATATTGCTTGATCATTTCTTAATTCATTTGGTATGCTTTGCATTCATTGCTTTTCATGTGTATCCATGTGTTTCTAAGCTTCTAACATGCCTTGTTTTACATCTCATCCCTTGTATGAACATTCATAAGCATCCCACATGTCTTTGCATCATTCCATAACACATTTTCATAGCATATTCACTTCTGGTCTTGGTATTTGCACTTTCATTTGCTTTATTCCCTTTTGCTTTGCATCTTATACATTCACACTAACATTTCAGGGGCTTATGGTAAGTTGTTTGGGATGTGGATTTGCCTTCACATCCCACCTCTTCTTATCTTTTCATTTGCATCTTTTATATTTCTTTGAAGTGAACTTGTTTCACTTGTGCTCCCTTGCTCTCATCTCTTCCTTTTAGGTTACTTATCTTCTTCAGGAAGTAAGTAACCTATTCTCCTTTCTCTTCTCTTTTCATCTGCTTCTCTTCCTTTGGTGGCCTTCCTGAAGACTTCCCTTTAAGCCTCACAAACCATAGGGATATCCAAGCATGATAACTTTAGGGTTGTATATAGTCTCCCCTAGTTTTTACCTTTTGAGTCTCCTTGCGTCTCTCTTCTCATCTCAATAATCAAGGCTAAACACTTAAAGCTTTAGGACTTTGAATTAGGGTTATGCATGCATCCTTATCTTAGGATGGAGTGTATAACTTTAATCCTTAGTGTTAAACCTTTAATTTGCTTACACCTTCTAATTAAAACACCTAATAATGATTAAGACTTAAGCTTGTAACTTGGGCCTTATATTAGAGTTACATCTCTTCCTTTTGGTTAAGAGGGACAAACCCTAGTGTTTAATGGACAAGTCTCCCTCAAGTTAGTCTTACAAACATAAAATCCCCTTCTTAATCTAACCTTTAATTAAAATCCACTTTAATAAAGGCTTGTTATCTAATGAATTTAGTCCCTAACCATGGATTGAGTTGAGGATTCTTCCTCAGCTTAAGTGTTCTCATTTATCATCCTTCTCTTAGGATGGTGTAATGAGGTCACTAATCTTTGATTGGAAATTAAACTCATTACTTAACACTAAACCCAAAAACACTTAATAATTACCAAAGTAGGTTAATGATCTTAATCCTATATCATCATGGTAATTAAGTTGAGATTCTCATCTCGTACTTAAGTAGGCTCATTATCCCTAATCAGGGGTGATATAATGAGTTTACAACCCTTGATTAAGGCTTAAGCTCATTATCCTATGCAAAACACCAAAAACAATAAAAAACTGAAAACACAAAAACAAGCAATAAACGTCTCCTCCAGGATTCTTTTCTCATCACACTCACTCTGAAAATGAGAACTCGCTTCTCCCGTCTAATGCAAGACAGTTAGCACTCGAGCTAGACGAGTCACACACTTGAGCATAGACAAGCAAGTCATTCACAACAAAAACATCTAGTCTCTTTGAGTCGAACTACGGTGTTCTGACTTCCTCATTGCACAAGAGGATACATAGGCATAACTTAACGGTTATCGAAAAAAATTCTCTTTGTTTCCCCCCTCTCCTCTTCCCAGTTTCTCTTTCCTTAGCCTCAGTTTTGAGCACTCACTTTCTTATTTGCACTGACACTTTGTACATCCATCTCTTTTATACACAGTCAGCACGTACACTTCCCCTTTTTTAACACAATCAAGTAAGCGTGGATCCCGTCGAGTATGACGGACGATCTGGGTGCTAATACCTTCCCAGGTCGTAACCAACCCACTTTCTTAGTTTCTATGGTTCGCAACCGTCTTATCCATAACCTTCCAGGTTTATGCAGCATTACCATTCCTTTGGGATAAAAATGCCTAGTTGGCGACTATATTCAACCTCAACCTCCAACATCGCCGATGTTTCGCGTTTGCACCGTGACGAAAGTCTGGGGAGCGACAACTTGGTGACTCTGCTGGGGAAGATGCAACCAGGGCTTCTGGTTCTCTTGTGGGTTTCTCCTAGCGCTTGTTTGTTTGTGTTTATTGGGGGTATTTATGTGCTATTTGTGTTTATGTTTTTGCTTTATTTATTGTTTCCTGTACATCTTTATTTACTGTATTTACTTTATCGCTTTCATTTATTGCTTTCTGCATTTCATTTATTATTATCATATCATTGTGATGGATTTCTGGTTTGCTTTGGTGGGAGGGGTATTCCAGTGAGAAAGGTCCAACACAAAGGCCTGAGTGACACCTAGGATTAGAGTGGTTTTGTCTTCTTTCCCATTCCATTTAGGTCTGGTGCGGGTATATGAAAACACGGTTCAGATATGGGTTTCTTTTTGAGAACTCTGTGCTACAGATTTCCTGTAGTACTAGGGCTATCTGGGAAGCCTTCTAAGTCTGGATGACCTTTTTAGATGACTTTCATCATCTGAAGTGAATTAGAGGAGGATCCTTTATGATCAGGGTAAACATTGTACCTCGGGGTTAGAAGTGTTTACACTTCTCATAATAGATCTGAATCTGAGGATCTTTGTTCTAGAACAATACCTATGAGTGGGTTGGGTTGTTTACAGGTTTGTAGGAACACTTGACCACATCATACCTTACTACTGGAATGTTATAAGGTTGTACTATTTTGGACTGATCCTTTGAAACCCTAGACTTTTGACTCTTTATTTGAATCTCCCACCCGGTTAATGGTTCTCAAGCCTTCATCTGAAACTTTGAACACTCATGGACCCTACCAAGAGCACCAGATAATCCAGCACATGATCACAAACCCTTGCATATCATAAACATACATCATATTGCATCATTTAACATTTTGTCTATTTGTTTTACAGGGTATCCATCTCTTCTTGGTTTGGTTTTGACCGTTCTTCTGCTCAGCTTATCTGCATCAACACTTTTTCAGCTATCCTCTTTATTTGTACCCTTCAGCATGGATTCAACCAGGAAAAGCAACATCACCTACCACTTCTTTGAGTATCCTCTAGCAGGCATCAGACAGATATATGCTCTTATCACCCCTGATCATGTTCCCTTATTCAGAGAGCATTATGGTGGGATCCTGGACATGATCATGGACTTGGACACATCACAAAGGAGCATGATTCACACCTGTCTTCATTTCTATGACCCTCCTCTCCGTTGCTTCACTTTCCCAGATTTTCATATTGGTCCTTTGCTGGAAGAGTATTCTATGTTATTGGGTGTCCCTATCAGAAGAGGAATCTCTTTCAACCCTGAAATGACCCCTCCAAAAAATGAAGACATAGCTAATGCACTACATCTGGAAGTAGCTACTATTGATGAGCACCTAACTTCTAAGGCTGGAATCCCAGGCCTTCATCTGGATTTCTTGATCACTCAGGCTACAAAGCAAGCTGCAATAGGGAATTGGGAGACTGTGTGTGCTCTCCTAGCTCTCAGTATTTATGGTATCATCTTGTTTGCAGACGAGCCTAAGTTTGTAAGCAAAAGTTTCATCCACATCTTCATGCTCAAGAACCCAGTTCCCACCTTGTTAGGAGACTTTTACTACTCAGTTCATCAGAGGAATGAGAAACAGAGAGGGAGACTGGTGAGATGTTGTGCACCTCTCTTCTACAGTTGGTTGATAAGACATATGCCAAAGACGGAAGATTTCCTGAATCCACATCAGTCAAGGAATTGGGCTAAGAGGATGATTTCCCTTACTTTAGAAGATATCAGGTGGTGTACTTAGAACACCAAGGGCCGAGACATAATAACAAGTTGTGGGCAATACCCAAATGTGCCACTTATTGGAGTGAAGGATTGCATCAACTACAATCCTTTACTTTTCAAAAGACAGTTGGGATATGCATTGATACATCCACCAAGGGAGCAGGACTTAGCAGAATCTCTTTATTGTGCCTTTCAGAGCAATCATGCCAATGTCCGACAAGCAGCCTGGGCTTGGGACAATATACAGACTAAAGGGACTGCTATTTTGGGGAAATGCAACAACATAGCTTCTGCTCAGTACAATGAATGGTCTCGCATCAGAGGACAGGTTACTCGTATGCCATTCACCCTGGAAGATGTACCAGGGTCATCAGCAGTTGAGCCCATAGCCACAGTCAGTTTGGAAGAGTTTGAAAAGTTGAAAAAAAGAAATGCCCAGTTAGCTGAAGCTTTGAAGAAGACCCTTTGGGAAAGGAATGATGGACGTCTAGACATTGAGAGGTTAGAGAAGCCACGCATCGAGCATGTAACCAAGATCGAGAAGACTGACGATTACATCGGGAAGGCCCGAGCAGGGGAACTTGTGTTGAAGAATGCATGCAAGGAAGCAAAGATTCAAAAGGCAAGAGCTGAGCATTATCTGGAAGAGAGTCAGGATAGATGGGTCAGGATAACTGAGGCTCTTATGATAGAAAACAGAAGATGCAAGCCAAAATAGAGCAGTTGGAAGCCAATGAGAAAAGAAGCCAAGAGGCACTGTTAGCAGCTCAAAAGGAGATCTCAGAGTCGAAACTCTGGGCGGGGTTAAAGAGAACCAAAGACCAAGACAAATATCAGAAGATGACAAATGCCATTGCAACCAGAAACCTTCTCATCAGAACCATCACAGAGCATCCAGTTGGGCCAGTAACTGATACTCTCCTGAAGGAAGTCAGGGAGGATGCATATGGATTGGATGTTTGATTTTCTTTGTACTTGTATTTTAGCTCACCATGGTGATTTTGTTTGTTGTATTCTTGAATTTAATTGTATTTTGATTCACCATGGGAGTTTGTTTGGTTGTAATTCATGAACTATTTGGCAATACCATTTGTAATTTTATGATTATGTATTGGATTTTCTCATGGACTTTGTCTGCTTCAACATCTTGATTCCCCAGAGGTCTGGAAGGTCAAAACCAGGAACCAAACCGGATACCCTCTGAAGACAAATAGACATATTGCATTGCATGCTAACTTCATATTCTGTGTTGCAGGAGTTTTCTTGTTGTTTTCTCACCTTGTTGATTGTTTCAGGAAATATTGCTCGCATGAGGGTCTTTCTCGTCAATCGCATCCACAAATATCCAACTAGACACAACCTTCTGAGTCTACAAATGGATCAGTTACAACAAGAACTGACAGATGTGAGGACTCAGATGACTGATATGAGGACAGAAGTGAGGACTCAGATGAATCAATTCATGGCTGTGATGACTGGGCTAGCACAGACCCATGAAAGATTAAGGGAGTTAGTTGAGCGGCAAACTCTAGAAGATAACCATGCAGGCACTGAAGGTACTAGTAACAACGCGCGCGATCAGCCGCAAACAAATCCACCAAAGTTTGGGCCCCAAATCAACCCTGAAGTCAATGTTATTGGAAATACCCAGAGAAACACTGGAGATCATGTTCTACAGGAAGATCCTCAGGATGAGCAGTTTATAGTGTTAGGTTCTGGGGCTGATGAAGTTTATGATAGTCGTCTAGATGAGATATCAGAGAAGTTAAGATCCTTGGAATCCCAAAACTCTTTGGGATTTGATGTGATGGATATGGTCCTAGTTGAAGGAGTAAGGATTCCTCACAAGTTCAAACCTCTATGCTTTGAGAAGTACAATGGTACCTTCTGTCCTCGTACCCATTTACAATCTTTTCTGGGAAGATTGAAAGCGTATACCATGGATGAGAAATTGTGGATGTTTTACTTTGAAGACAGTTTAACCGGAGCATCCAGAGAGTGGTATTCACACCTATCAAGGCTATTGTCAGAAACTGGAAGGTCTTAGCCGAGGCCTTTATACGCCAATATCAGTACAACCTGGATATGGCTCCCAATAGGACCCTCCTGATGGGTGTAACACCCCCTTTCTATACCCCTAAATAATACATTAAATCATTTAGGCATAGATAAAATTTCGTCAGAGTATAATTTAAATCAAGCATAAAAAGGAGCATGCCACATTACGTGAAACTAAAACATACAACACCTGCTCAAACAGATATGCAACAATGGGGTAGCTATCCACAAAGAAATTTCAATCCTTACACCCATATCTCAATTATAAATTGCACAATGGAAAACTTAAATCATCAACAACTTCAACTTATATATATATATATATATATATATATATATCAAAATATATCCACAAGTTAGAAGCGTACAAATATATCATGTTATACAAAACATGTCCACAATGAATACATATACAAATGTATCCCCAAAAAGGCACAAGGCCACCTAACTACCCGGTGCTACATATCAGAGCCGACCGACCAAAAGATATGAAGACAAGCTTCACAAAAACGACTCCGGCACACCTAATCTGCAATGCCTCGCAGAGCATCATAAAACAGCAGAAGGGTGAGAAACATTATCATAATAATATTCCATATAATCATATATCTAAACATATAACATATACATCAACATATTCTCACCACAACATATCATTCATACACAACATAAAGCATACTTATACGCATACTTATCACCATTTCATTCACATAACACAAATCATATTCAACCATGTTCACATAACTTACATACATCGCAATGTATCTTCATTTACCAATCAACATGTACAATCATTCACAAATCACCAATACACATAAATCTTATATTATTTATGTCTATTCTTCATTTACATTCATTCCGCATAAACATACGACAAGCTATGTTTAAATCTCAAATATACATTCAATGTATAAATCACATACATATATACATATCAACATGTATATATATATATCCGCAAGTATGTCCTTCACACATACCAATCATTTCACAACATTCCAAATAAACATATGCACAATCATGTTTATTTCAGCATATACATACAATGTATAAAATGCAACTCATAGAGACCGACATACGACTCTATGCAGATGCAATGCGGTACCGACTCAACATTCAGCAAGTTCACTCAGGAACCAAATAGAATCATCGCTTGTTACCTAAAGTAACTCCCCGTCGGGCACACGATGTTCCCCATTGCTCACACCCCACATGGGCACACAATGTTTCAGGATTGCTCACACCCCACACGGGCACACAATCCGATTGCTCACACCCCACACGGGCACACAATCAATGTGAATAAATCACCCATCGCTCACACCCCACACAGGCACACGATGTTTCTGGATTGCTCACACCCCACACGGGCACACAATCCGATCACTCACACCCCACACGGGCACACGATCTTGTCGTAGTCATCGCTCACACTCCACATGAGCACACGATGCTACAACGGATTCACAAAGAATCCCACAGCACAAGAATGCATACATTATGCTTACATGCAAAATGACACACAACATTCTTGAAAATGCATACATATTCACAATATAGTTATGCATTCATCTCATACAATTAGCATACATTCTCATTTAATTCAAGCAATGTATCTATTTGCCAAACGGCCACAACACAACAATCAAACCCACAATTCCATAATTAACATAATTACGTTTTATCGGAAAAGTCGGGTAAAAGTCGGCTAAAAATTACTCTTCTTAGCATCAATGGATTCAACATGTTTTTAGCTTCGAATCGATATAAGGATCGCTAAAAACGAATACCCGAAACTCAAGCTACGGATTAAAACACATATTCCCTCAAAAACCTACAGGCTCGCTGAGCGCCCTCTTGCTCGTTGAGTGAAAATCGCCCTGGAACTTTCGTTGAGCGACCACTGCGATTTCAGCAACATACCAGCTGCGAACAGTCAAACCTAATCACTCCAAAACTTCTCTAAACTCATACAAACATGATCAATAGCATGTATCTAACATCATACTTCGATTATATCAAGTTCTAACCGATTAATCTACCAATTTCTCCCATTTTCTCTCAAACCCTAACTATTCATCTTCTCTAACTCTCATCAAAACCAAAACTCAACCAATCAAACACATACATAATCATACACTATATTAAGATAACAATGCTTATCACCCTTACCTGATTATTCCGATTTCTTGGAGCAATCTTGAAGCTTTTCCAACTTTTCTCTCTTTTCTCTTCTTTTCTCTTCTCTCCTTTTTCTTTCTTCTCTTTTTCTTTCTATCTTTTCTTTTCTTTCTCTTTCTCACAACTTATACTCTTTTCTTTCTATTTCTATTCTTACTCTATTAATTCTATTTCTTTCCAACCAAATATCATTTTCTCACAAAATACCAATTCTACTAATTCTAACTTATCACTAATTAACAAAAGTCTAAATACCCTCTTATCCAATTTTACCCGGAAATTCACAAAACGGTAAAATCTCACAACACAATATATCACATTAATTCATCAACATATCTTATCATCATATTAATTTCACAAACAAAATAATAATTACTCAATTAAAATAAAAGACTCCAACACAATGGGAATTATCGAATCGGGGCGTTACAATGGGTATGTCTCAATCTTCAAGAGAAAGTTTCCGTGAATACGCTCAAAGGTGGAGACAACTCGCTGCCTCTGTCCAGCCACCTATGTCTGAAAGGGAAATGACTAATATGTTTATGAACACCTTGCAAGGAACCTATATTGATAGACTGTCTGCCTTCTCTTCTACTAGCTTTGCTGATGTGGTTATAGCGGGAGAGAGAATTGAAAGCATATTGAAGATGGGTAAGATTTCTGACAATGGTGCTAGCTCCAACAACGCAAGGAAACCATTCTCCGGACCCAGAAGAACAGGAGAGACTAATGCAGTGCATGTTAATAGAGGTAGGCCCCAATACTTGCAAAGATCAGTGGCCGCAGTCACCATTCCTGCTCCAGCACCTCAGCAACAACAATATCCCCAGCAACAACAGTTTCCACAACAACAATAAAGATCTTACAACAACAACAATCAGCAGCAACGTCCTTTCCAATAAAGTCTGTCTCAAACTAACAGGGTAATCGATCCCATCCCGATGCCCTATGCAGCTTTGCTCCTGCAACTATTAAAACTCAACTTGACTGAACTAAGAACTTTGGCTCCACCAGATCCTTTGAATCTTCCAAGTAATTATGATGTCAACGCCAGATGTGCTTTTCACTCAATGCACCCGGCCATTCAATAGAGAAATACAGGGCCTTGCACATGAAAGTCCAAGATCTGATTGATTCCAAAGCTTTGAATTTTGCACCTCCACCAAATGTCACAAAGAATCCAATACCGAATCACGGTGGACCGAGGATTAATGCTATTGAGGAAGACCAACCATCAATTATGATTGATGACATTGCAAACATTCAAACACCACTGGCCGAAGTGAAAGCTCAACTATTGAAGTGCCAAGTGTTTCCAGGTTTTGAGGCCTGTTGTGAAGCTTACAAAGTTTCTACCAATGGTTGTGCAAATCTGAGAAAGGGTATCAACAATCTTATCAGAGAAGGCATTCTACAGATCACATCAACGGTTCCATCTTCTACAACTACAACAAAAATCCCTCCTACAACACCAGCAAACATTATATCAACAGAGTCTTCTACAACAACAGCAAACGCCACCAGTGACGATATCTCAACAATTACCATTTATTATGATCCAGCAATCATTCATGTTCCGGATTCTCTCAACAAAAATTTTCAACAACACCCTCCTCAACATCAACAATTTCCTGCACCTGCACCATCTTCGATCAGATCTCCTGTCACCATCTACTATGATCCATAAACAATCACAACTCTTTCTTCTACTGCAGTTAGTTCAGTGACCATCACAGTGCCTGGACCTATTCCTTATGATAACAACAATGTCGTGCCTTGGCATTATGATTCGGATCTTTACTTCCACTCTGGACTCCTCAACATCTGCTCCATAAATTGACAATGTCGGGGGAGGTGGAGGCTTCACTCGGAGCGGATGTCTCTTTGCTTCACAGTTTCCCAGAGTTAATGCTGAAGCAGAAGTCGCTGCCAAAGCAAAAGGCAAAAGTGTTGCGCCAGAAGAACCAGCTGCAAAAGAAACTCAAAAGACACTCTTTGATCAGGATGTAGACGAGTTTATGAGGATTATCAAGAGAAGTGACTACAAGGTTGTGGATTAGCTCCACCAAACACCCTCAAAGATCTCCATTCTATCTCTGCTCATGTGTTATGAGGCTCACCGGAATGCACTACTCAAAGTCTTGCATGCAGCTTATGTGCCTGAGGAGATCACAGTCAATCAGTTAGAAATGGTGGTTGCAAACGTCAATACTAGTCATGGACTAGGTTTCACCGATACTGACTTGACTAAGGAGGGGCATAATCACAACAAGGCTTTGCATATCACTTTGGAATGCAAAGGTGTCGTACTTTCTCATGTCCTTGTTGATAACAGATCATCACTCAATGTGTTTCCAAAGAAAGCATTAGTCAAGCTGGAGTATGATGGTCTTGCACTCCGTCCGAGCAACCTAGTTGTCAGAGCTTTTGATGGTTCTAAGAGATCGGTTCTCGGAGAGGTTGAGCTGCCTATGGTAATTGGCCCACAAGTTTTCAAAACTACCTTCTATGTGATGGACATACAGCCTACCTACAGTTGTTTGTTGGGTCGACCCTGGATTCACGCCGCCGGCGCAGTAACGTCTACCCTTCACCAGAAGTTAAAATATGAGTGGGAGGGCCAAATTATCACAATTTGTGGAGAAGAAGACATCTTCGTCAGTCACCTGGCTACGTACAAGTACATAGAGATGGATGGAGAAATCCATGAAACCATGAGTCAGGGTTTTAAAGCTTTGAATATCAACGAAGCAACAACTGAGGTGTTTGCTGCATCCCAAGAGGAAAGGATGGGCACCTCAATTGCTTCCTACAAACATGCTCGGAAGGTTGTGGAAGAAGGGAATGCCCAAGGCTGGGGCAAGCTGCTAAAGGTTCAGATGAAAGAAGACAAATTCGGTTTGGGTTACAGACCATCCTGACAAGTTCCAGGGGAGGCTGCCGAAGCTCCCAAGTTCGTAAGTGGGGGAATGATGACCCCGGATGCTGTCAACACTTTGGAAGACGAGACTGAGAGCGACTACAACCTGGAAAACTGGATCCGTCCAAGAATCCCTGGCCGACAAGTCCTCAACTGGTCTTCCTAGGAAATTATAAGGGTTACTACTGTAGAGTAATTATTATTTCCTGTTTTAAGCATGCATCAAAGTCCTTCATCTTGCCCAAGATGTCGGGACTCATTTTGTAATAGGTCCATATGTATTTTGTGCAAATTGAATACTAATGAACAATGGACATCATTTTGCAAACGATCTTCTTTTTCGCTCACTGTCTTTTCATTTTTGTTATTTTCGCACAAAACAATAAATGGACATGTTTTTCTCAATAATAACTTCATTCACTTTTTATAAATAAGATAAAATCAATCACTAAAATGAACCAAATCTCAACCCTTGCAGAGATAGCCCTCCAGATCGCACCGACAACGACACTGCTATTACCTTGTATGACTTCGACAATCCGATTAATCAAGCAGATGAAGGGGTTGAAGAAGACTACGACTTACCTGAAGAGTTAGCCAGGTTATTGAGACAAGAGGAAAAGGTGATTGCTCCTCATTAGGAGGAGGTTGAGACTATCAATCTTGGTATCAAGGAAGATGTGAAAGAGGTGAGGATTGGGGCCAGTATACAAGCTCCGGTAAAGGAACAACTTATCAGTATGCTGCGAGAGTATGTCGATGTTTTCGCTTGGTCCTACCAAGATATGCCGGGTTTGGATACAGATATTGTCATGCACAAGCTGCCATTGAAAGAGGATTGTATGCCAGTTAAACAGAAGTTGTGTCGTACTCGCCCAAACATGGCCATGAAAATCAAAGAGGAAGTACAAAAGTAGTGGGACGCCAGTTTTCTTGATGTAACTAGTTACCCGCCTTGGGTTGCTAACATTGTACCCATACCTAAGAAGGATGGCAAGGTGCGTATGTGTGTTGATTACCGAGATCTAAACAGAGCAAGCCCGAAAGATGATTTCCCATTACCTCACATTGATGTATTAGTGGATAAGACAACTCAGTTCTCGGTATTTTCCTTCATGGACGGATTTTCTGGATACAATCAGACCAAGATGTCACCTGAAGACATGGAGAAGACAACTTTCATCACACCATGGGGCACGTTCTGCTACAAAGTAATGTCGTTCGGTCTGAAGAACGTCAGTGCAACATATCAACGGGCTATGGTAACGTTATTCCACGACATGATCCATAAAGAAATTGAGTGCTACGTGGATGACATGATTGCCAAGTCCCAAACAGAGGAAGAGCATTTGGTAAACCTATTAAAACTTTTCAAGCGTATGAGAAAGTATCCGTTAAGGTTGAATCCCAACAAATGCACATTCGGGGTTCGTTCTGGTAAGCTACTGGGTTTTATTGTAAGTGAAAAAGGAATTGAGGTTGATCCCAATAAAGTCAAAGCTATTCAGGAAATGTCTGCACCTAAGACTGAGAAAGAAGTTCGAGGGTTCTTAGGTAGATTGAACTACATCTCAAGGTTCATATCTCATCTCACTACAACCTGCAAACCCTTGTTCAAGCTATTAAGAAAAGAGGAAATAGTTAGGTGGAACGATGACTGTTAGAGAGCTTTTGACAAGATCAAAGAATATCTGCAAGAACCTTCAATTCTCATGCTTCCAGTCGAAGGAAGACCTCTAATCATGTACCTGACAGTATTAGAAGAGTCGATGGGGTGTGTGTTGGGCCAGCATGACGAGTCTGGTCGAAAAGAGTATGCAATATACTACCTAAGCAAAAAGTTTACCGACTGTGAACAACGTTATTCACTGCTCGAGAAAACTTGTTGTGCTTTAGCGTGGGCTGCTCGCCGACTAAGATAGTATATGTTGACTCATACTACCTTATTGATCTTAAAGATGGATCCAATCAAGTACATATTTGAGAAGCCAGCACTTACCGGAAGGGTTGCCAGGTGGCAAATGATTCTAACAGAATATGACATTCAGTACACCTCTCAGAAAGCCATCAAGTGCAGTGTATTGTCTGACTATCTGGCTGAGCAACCCATTGATGATTACCAGCCTATGATATTTGACTTCCCTGATGAAGACATCATGTTCTTAAAAGCAAAAGATTGTGAAGATCCTATTAACACTAAAGGGGATGACCCAAAAGAAGTATGGACTATGATGTTTGACGGGGCAGTTAATTGCAACGGTCGTGGGGTTGGTTCAGTGCTTATTACACCTAAAGGGGTTCATATGCCTTTCTCAGCAAGGCTCACCTTTGCCTGCACTAGCAACGAAGTAGAATACGAAGCTTATACCATGGGTCTTGAGGAAGCCATTGACCTCAGGATCAAAACCTTGAATGTATTCGGAGATTCAGCTTTGGAAATCAATTAGACCAACGGCAAGTGGTACACTCATCAGGAGCATCTGATTTCCTACCGTGACTATACGAGGAGATTGTTGACCTTCTTCACAACAATTAAGCTTGAATACATCCCTCTATATGAGAATCAGTTTGCAGACGCTTTGGCTACCATTTCATCCATGATCAAAGTACAGGTCGCCAATTATGTACCTCGGATTTTGGTATCCAGACTGGACAGACCAACATATGTATTCTTTGTGGACACTGTCACTGATAACAAGCCTTGGTACCATGACATCAAATGCTTCTTGGAAACTCAGACATACCCACCTGGGGCATCGTCGAATGATAAGAAGACATTAAGAAGGCTAGCCGACAATTTCTTCCTCAATACTGATGGTTCTTTGTACAAGCGAAACTTCGATATGGTCTTGCTCAGATGTGTTGACAAGAAGGAAGCAGAACTACTGATGCACGAAGTACATGAAGGTTCTTTCGGTGCCCATGCCGGAGGACATGCAATGGCAAAAAAGTTATTAAGATCAGGTTACTAATGGATCACAATGGATGCAGACTGTTGTGCCTACACCAGAAAATGCCACAAATGCCAGATCTACGCAGATAAAGTGCATGTACCTCTTAATCCTTTGAATGTAATGTCTTCACCTTGGCCCTTCTCCATGTGGGGTATTGATATGATTGGAAAGAATGAACCGACTTCTTCAAATGGTCACAGATTCATCCTCGTAGCCATTGATTACTTCACCAAATGGGTTGAAGCAACTTCGTATGCAAATTTCACCAAGCAAGTGGTAGCTCGATTTCTGAAAAGGGATATCATTTGTCGATATGGAGTTCCCGAGCGAATCATTACTGATAATGGTTCCAATTTGAACAACAAGATGATGACAGGACTTTTTCGGGACTTCAAAATTCAACATCATAACTTTTCTCCTTACAGGCCAAAGATGAATGGCGTTGTTGAGGCTGCTAACAAGAATATTAAGAAGATTGTGCAAAAGATGGTAGTCACCTACAAAGACTGGCACTAAATGCTACCATTTGCCTTACCTGGGTATCGAACCTCTATCAGAACATCTACTGGGGCAACACCTTATCAGCTTGTGTATGGTATGGAAGCTTTCCTACCTGTTGAAGTTAAACTACCCTCCTTACGGGTAATGATGGATGTGAAGCTGGATGAAGCAGAATGGGTCCGATCTCGATATAATCAACTGAGTTTGATTGAAGAAAAGAGATTAGCAGCCATCTATCATAGGCTGTTATATCAAAAGCGAATGAAGAAAGCCTTCGATCAGAAAGTCAGACCTCGGGAATACCAAGTGAGAGAGCTTGTTTTGAAAAGACTTCTTCCTCCTCATACAGACCACAGGGGCAACTGGACGCCAAACTATGAAGGCCCATTCATAGTAAAGAAAGTTTTCTCTGGTGGGACACTGATGCTCACTACTATAGATGGCGGGGATTTCTTATCTCCTGTGAATTCAAATGCAATTAAAAAATACTTCGCATAAAAGACCCGCTGGACATAAAAACAGAATGTAAGTCCAGGCAAAAATAGGGCATCCCGGCGAGTCAAAAACAGAATAAAAGACTCGGGCAATAATAAGGGAAAAATTAAATATAAAAAAATGTGTACACCCGCTGAGTTGAAAAGCCACATCAAACAGCTCAGGCAAAAATGGGTATCCCGGTGGATTGAAAACCCGAAAGGGCGATCCACGCAAAATCTGGGAAAAAGCAAACAACTACATTCTTAATTCGTCTGTATAACTCACAACATGGAAAGCTTCGAAAGGATAAAGCGTCGGTCAGAATCAACCTTCTTCAGAAAGCAAGATAAGAAGAACGTCAAGTTCATATAGGTCATAGCAAAGGAAGCTCACTGGAGCGTCAACTTCAACATTGCCAACACCTTTATTTTCTCAATTTACAGAAATCTCCTCCTTTCATGAATTCGCTTCTTCACTGTACTTGCCCATTCAGGGCATACAAATCAATAAAATCAGAATATTCAGTCACACTTTATTTTGTAAATTTTTGTTCGTTTTCAAAATGTCCAAAGTTCATAATACAACACTTGCATGAAAACATATAAGCCATTTTCAATATATGCTTGCAGGAAATATGCACTCTTGTGAAAATCTAACTCATATGACGGAATCCGGTTAAGGATACCTCGGGACACTTGTGTGTTTCTTTTTAATAGGTTTTAGGTACTCAAGATAGAAAATCTCACAACATGGGGTATATCAAGGCTCGTATCCCCAGCCAAGTCAGCAATCACCTCATCAGCAGGGTTACTTGACAGGAGTTTCCCCCCACGAAGTTGTCATCCCCTCAGAGGATCCTTCGAGAAACTCATTAAACCCCCAGTGTGTCGCTTGGACGAAGGAGTTACAACAGATTACTTCCTAGAAGTTCTCTTCTCCCTAAGAAGTATCTCCCGAGCAATGCTTGAACTGCTGTTCCCCATCAAGTTGCCAGAGTTTTCCTTTTCCTCATCCAGTCGCCAGGACTTTCTGTTCCCTATAGAGTTGCCAGTTCCTCCCCAGCGGAGTTGCCGAAGCCTCCTCATCCCCAGCATGAGTCTCTTCAACAGAAGCATCCCCAGCCGAGATCCCCACAGGGTTCCCTAGGAAGATCGTTCGGTGATCCTCTCTCCCCACAGATCGGCCAATGATCTCTTTCCCCAGCAGAGTTCTCCCTCCAGATAGACTGCCCAGAGATCTTTCTCCCCGCAGGATCCGAATCTCGGATCGGTTCTCTCATTTTGCATAATCATAGCATTCGCATAATTTTTTCCCCAAAATAGGCGTAGCATTCCGTCTAATATGGAGCATTACGGCAAAAATAAAACATTTGCATGATCATAAGCCAGGTTCGAGCCAAACACCTGCGAAGATCAGAATCACTTCACCAGCAATATACAAAACTTATCTCCCGCAGACAAAGCCAGAATACTTTTTGCACTCTCAATACAGATACTTGTTCATACTTGTACATATTCTTTTTGACACTCGCCCGTGTCATACTTCCCCAGCAAGTCAAACACTCGTCTGTGTCCCTTGCTCAATCTTTTTGACACTCGTCCGTGTCTTGCACATATTTCCTTAGCAGGTAAAATACTTGTACATACTTATACACAATCTTTTGATACTCATCCGTATCTTGTATGTATCATCTCCTCAGCAGATCAACACTCGTCTGTGTTCCTTGCATAACCGATTGATACTCGTCCGTATCATCATCCTTAAACACGTGTCAGCGTTTGTTTCTATCGATACTCATCTGTATCGTGGTCCTAAGGATGCTCGTTCGCATCTTTAGTCTATACACACTATCAAACACTTATACCGTTTATTTTAAAGCGTAAGCACTCGTCCGTGTTTATCATTCCCCAGTAAGTCACCAACAAAAAAACTTTTCTATACATTCGTGATATTTTCGGCAGCCGTCCCCCATCCTTTCTCCCAGTGGAATCCCCATTGTTGGAACTTTCTATCCGGCATTCGTCCTATGTCGCGATATCGTTTTAGCAGGCGTCCCCTGCTAGGTGATTGTCCTTCACCTTATGATGATCGTCCCTCATCATTTATCTGATGTTCGTCCTCATCATTGATATTTGTTATCCGACATTTGTCCTATGTCGAGATAATCCCTAACAGAGCAGTCGTACCCTGCTAGGTGATCATCTTCATCATGCTTATCTGATGGTCGTCTGTCGCTCCCGGGATTTTCATCCTTGTACAAACGTGAAAGTGGCGCGGAAAAGGTAGAGTCGCCAGCCAGGAATTTTTATCCCGAAAGAATGGGAAAGGTAATGTTGCACAAACCTGAGGAAGAAAGAAAGGACAAGGTCCTGTGAACAAAAGATCTAAGTTCGGGAGTCGGTTACGACCTGGGAAGGTATTAGCACACCAAATCGCCCGCCGTACCCGACGGGATCCACGCTTGTTTGTTTTGTTTCAAAGGGTGAGAAATAAAGTGCTGATGAAATGAACTGCTAACTGGAAACTGGAATGATAAAAGGGAAATGGAAAAAGAAAATGGCAAGAAAGGGGGAAATGTAGGGAAAATAAAGAATGTGCTCGAACGGGCCCTACCCCGCTGCCTACGTACCTCATCGGGATAATGAGGATCAGAGTCGACGTAGTTCGCCTAACTAAGGAGGGAACTATTTGTTTATGTTTTTTATAGCTGGAACTGCGTATGTCTATGCTCAGGTGTTGCAGGCTCGTCTGGTACGAGTTCGTTTACTGTCTTACATGTGAGACAAGTCGTCGCGAGTTCGCGTTCAGAATGAATGAGATGAGAAAAGAAGTTCCCGCAGGAAAGTCGCTTATTGTTTGTTTTTGTCTTTTATGAGAAGTGTTTTAAATTTGTTTGCGAACATTCTCATACTAAGACCTATCCATCACGGTAAGTACTTACACCTCGCCCCAAAACAGGACGCGTATAAACACTCCGCAACAAAGTCTCGTGTCGTATAAGAACGTTCGATTTTTATTAAGTGTTTTATTACTTTTTTTATGAGGTGAGAAAGAATGACTCAAGTTGAGAAAAGGTAAAAACTAAGGGACTAAGACTCAATCCTAACTTTATTTATTTATTTACAAGTGGTCCTAATGGTTTGTGAGGTTTTCTAAACTTAATGAAGAAAAGAACTAAAAACTACTAGAATGCAACTTACTTCCTAAGGAAGTTAAGTTGATTCTAAAGCAATGGGGAAGCCTATACAAGTGAAAAAAACTTCAAATAATATGGCAAGGCATTAAAATTGAATAAGGAATAAAATTCAAAAAAATGCATTTTAAGGTATAAAGCTAAAACAACCCTAAACTTCTTCTAAGTCTATTTATTAGAAATGTCAAGCCTAAGTCCTAAAACTAGGGGAACTATCCAATATTATCATTCTAAAAATCAGCACCTAAACTATTCTAAGTCAATTTAATATCCTAAGATTAAACCTAAGTAAACTAATTCTTAATGGATCTTAATATTCTAACCTAAACTAATTGAATTTTACATGTATAACTAGCCTAAAGATTAATACACTAAAAATATTAAAAATCCTGGAAAAATTATGGAATTAATCCTATAGGGTCCTAGAACTAACTATTACATTGTGCTAAAAAATATCCTAAAAATTCAGAAGTTAGCTATGTCTAAAAATCACTTAAATCTACTTAAGGATTAGCTATTATTTTTCATGGATTAAGCTACCAAAACAGGGGATAAAATGGCCTAAAAATTCTATCAAAATTATTCTAAGTCCTATTATGATTCCTCTAACCATAGCAAAAATAATGGGTTAAAAATCCTACTGGAAGTGGACAAAATAAAATGAACAAAATCATGTACAGTTAAAATAAATTCAATAAAAGCTAATTAAAAGAAAAATCAGAATTAAATCAAAAATAAGCAAAATTCAGAAAATAAAAGTGTCGAAAATTTCTAAATGGAATTAATAACCTACTGAATTTTCTACAGAATTTTATTATGGTTTTCACTATTTTTTCTTGATTTATTTTGAAACTATGCTAAACCAAAAACTAAATTTAAAAGAAAATAAGGAGGGGGTTCAGGAAGTATTTTTTTTTAGTTGTCTTTCTATTGGGCCTTAAAAATGAAGGGTGCGAATAGCAATACCAAGGGCCCACCCAGCGCAGGACATGAGGATGTATGCTATGGACTTTCAGTCAACTTCGTTGACTCAATGAGGAGCGTTGGATTCAGCTGACTCCTAGGTACATCCATCAAACGAATCAGGAGCCAAGGAACATGGTAACTATGGTGACTGGCACGCGGGGGTGTTGCACCCCAAAATTTGCCCTCACAATACAAGACTTTGTGTTCTAAGAAGGTTCACAAGGTTCACAAGTTTCCCAACACTTACAAGACCTTTCATGAGGTTCATGAAGTCTACAAGTCACTTCTTGAAGGTTCACAAGGTTCACAAGATTCACAATGCTTACAAAACCTTTCATGAGGTTCATGAAGTCTACAAGTCACTTCTTGAAGGTTCACAAGGTTCACAAGATTCACAATGCTTACAAAACCTTTCATGAGGTTCATGAAGTCTACAAGTCACTTCTTGAAGGTTCACAAGGTTCACAAGATTCACAATGTTTACATGACCTTTCATGAGGTTCATGAAGTCTACAAGTCACTTCATGAAGGTTCACAAGGTTCACAAGGTTCACAATACCTCCCATGAGTATCACAAGACATTTTATGATGGTTCACAAGGTTCACAAAGTTCATAATTGGTCAGAAAAGTTGACAATTCCCTCAGACAATGCACCTCCTAAGCAGTGCATCCAAAACTAGGGTTTTGACTTTAATCAGGCTAAATGGACTTCCAAGACTTCAAGTGAGCTTCATAACATCTTATATGTGTTTAAGAATCCCCATGACAAGTTTCAAGACTTTTCCCAAAGGTTTGCTCAGTCAGATGATCAGATAGGTCAAAATCAGTCAAAGTAGTTAAAAAGTCAAACTGAGGTCAACTGTGGTCAAACCAAAGTCAAACTTCATGATTTTTTGCCAACATCAAGTATGTGAAGTAAAATTCATCATTTTATCAAGGTTTGATCATGATTCATCAAGGAGATTCCAGAACATCAAGAATCAGGGGTTTCTAAATTAGGGTTTCCTCAGTAAAAGTCAACTGAATTTTGACCAGCCATAACTTTCACATACTTCATCACCAGGTCTCCACTCAAAGCTCATTTTGAAGGAAATTGAATTCTCTACAACTTTGTGTCTCACAAGCCAAGCCCAAAAATGCTTCATTTGGAAGGTATGAGCTAAGACATTATAGGTCCTTTTGAAAGTCAACAAAAAGTCAACAACTTCAAAAGGGCATAACTTGAGATTGGTAAATGATATGGACATGAAACCAGTGGGGTTGGTTAGAGGACTCTTCAAGCTTTTCAAAATGTCCAAGAACACCCTCATAGCATTAAAATTGAGGGATATGTGCCCTTGCAAAGTTGGGAAATTTTGAGTTGGTTTATGATGAAAAAGGAGGTCTAAAACCAATTTCTTCCAAATGGGCTTGCCAAATGATGACCCAATCCATACATTGACTTCATGCACGACCCAAACCATTAAAAATCAGAATTTTTATTATTTTATTTTATTTATTTTGATTTAATTCATAAAAAATCATTTTAAATAAAAATAAAATATGAAAATGTAATATTTGATGGAGATTGAGTTTCTAGAAGATCTTAAATGATGATTGGAATTGAAGAGGAATGAAATCATAAGATTGGTCCAAAAATAGTAAGCCATCATACAAGAATATTTGATTTTCAAAGCATGATCAACTTGAATCTTTTCATATCAATTTTTCCACATGATCAATCAATTTTATTGACCTAATTCACTCACATATAAGTACTAAACATAACCTAATTGCAAGACCACGAATTTCAGCAGCCTCAAAGGTAAGTTCATACTTCAAAAATTCAAGCAAAAAGTCATATTCGGATTCTTGGATTCAAGGCATTTGAAGGTAAAACAAGCACGTAGCAAGCTTCCTTGGACTTCTCTGATCATGAACCATCCCTCATACGCATCAAAAACATGTCATGATGCTTAATCTGAAGCTTACTTGTTCTTGAAAATATGTTTTTCGATTCCATTGATTTGTTGCATATTATTGAATTTTGTTTGCATAATCTTGTTTGTGGTGTTATGTAGATCGTTTCTGGATCATTAAACCAAAGCTTCACTGTCTAAATCGCAATCGGCCATGATTAGGGTTTGAACCTCCAAATTAGGGTTCTTCAATTCATCAAGTATAAATGAATTTTGAGAACATAGGAATGTTGTATGGACTGTGAGGATCATAAAACACTAATTAATTGAAAGAAACCGTACTGCTTTGTAGATGTTTGGTTTTCGCAGGTTCAAAACAATGAAGAACACACAGCAAAATTCGCAGGAAAAAAGGCAGCAAGATTCGCAGGAAATTTGGAGAAGAAGAAGCAGTTTGGCGCGTCCTGTAAAATTCAAATATTGTTTGAAATATTTTTTGTTTTAGTGCTGGTTTGTTATCACAGGCGCGTGCTTGTCCCAGTGGTTGGCTGCTTGGTCTTGGGCGTTTGAAACAAAGGGCAAGGGATCGAATCCTGGCCGTGGCAAATAATTTTGGTTTTTTCTCATTTATGCATTGAGTATTATATATTATTATTGTTTGATGGCTTGTTAACAGATTGGCTCTCCCAGCCGGATGGTTATGCGTGCGTTTGAGTGTTAAGAGGTCCTGGGTTCAATCCTCCCCCCAGGCCTTTTGCTTTCTTTTGTTATCTTTTCTGAATTTTTTGCTGGATATGAACAAAACCAATTCTGCCTTCTCCCTTGTTGCCTGCACATGTTGGTCTAGTGGTTGGTGTTGTTGCTGGTAATCAGAGTGACCTGGGTTCAAGTCCCACCCAGGTAAGTTCCTTTTACCAATTTTTTTTAATTTCTTTAGTTAATTGATTTAATTGTTTTCTTATTATTAATTCAAAAATAAATTATGCATGAATATATATATACTTAATAAATATCTAAAAAAAAAACAATACCTATATTCTTAAAAATTCTAAACTTTTATTTCTCTCAATTTTAATTTTTCTATCATCATGTAATTAAATTATAAATATATGTATATTTATTTAAACCTTAAAAAATATTTTCTAAAAAACCTAACTTTATAAAACCCTAATTTATTTATTTTTTTAAACAAATGTTAAAACCCAATATAATTTTTCTAACTTTATTTTTGTAAAGATAATTTTCTTCATATAATATGTAAATATTTTTTATATAATTTGCTTATAATCTAAATGTTATATATATAAATAATTTCTATGATAATTTTGTTTTGTAATTATAATATGTTTAAGAATAATTTAATAATTGTTAATATTTCCTCTTACTTATAAATAATTGTCTATATCAAAAATCTAATATTTTGTTCATTATTTTAATTATGTTCTTATATTCTTGCTAATTCCCTTTATTTTAATTATTTTTATTATTATATTATTACTAATCCATTTATTTTATTATTATACTTATTATTATTATTTCACTAACCCTATTTATTTTTAATTTTTATTATTACTAACCCTTATTATATTATATTATTGTCTATTTATTTATTTTTGCTTATATCTTGCTTTTATATTTATTTGCTATTTATTTTAATTGCTTATTTTAATTATTGTTGTAATTGCTCCTTGGATGTAATTTTTGTAAATATCTAATTTATTTAATTTTTTTATGCTATGGTTAGTAATTTAGGGAGTGTAAACATGTATTCTATTTAAAATAAAATTTAGATCATTTTAATTAAAGATAAATATAAATTAAGCACTCACACACGTAAGTCGATTTTTAATCGCCATCTCACTTTCTAGGGCTATCCCTCATTGTTGCCTATTCAAAAGGGTCAAGTGGGGTGTATAAAGCAGGTCCCTTAAAAGAAAAATCATCTATTCCCTTCATAATCAAAGATCAAGTCCCTTGATGGTTGCCTTTCAATATGATCTTGTCCCTTTCGAATAATGATGACAGTCCCTCCTAAATGCTTAATATACCCCACAGTTGCCTTCATTAAACAGATGTCCCTCATATGTCCCTTACATCCAAGGTAATGACTACCTATTCCTTAATAATAGGGATAGTCTTACCACTTAAAGGATAAAGAACAAAAAGACTTAAAAACTTTAGGGTAGGTACCTCATAGTTGCTTGCTCACTTCATTCAAAATTTTCAAACACTTAACAAATTTCAAACAAATTTTCAAATACAAGTTTTTACGCATCCGTACATGGATCATTATTAACTCTTATGAAAATTTTTATTCACACACTTCACCTTTTCAAAAACAATTCAAAGTGAGCTAAGTAACTAAGAGCCCATGGATAACCATGGATGTAAAGGGTGCTAATACCTTCCCTTTACATAACCTACCCCCCGGACCCAAAAATCTTTTAAAAGGTCTTTCCTGTTCTTTTATGCCTTTCCTTTGGATAAAATAAAAGTCGGTGGCGACTCTTGCTATCCGCAACATAACTAAAGTCAGTTCTCCCACCGTGTTACAGAACTGGCGACTCTGCTGGGGATTTAATATTAAAGAGGGGTACCCTTAGGAATTAGATCACTTTAAACTTGTTTGCTTTGTTTGCTTTATTTATCTTGTTGGGGTGCTCTTATGTGTGAAAGGTCCTAACCCGGATCTAGTGTACCTTAGGTAAATGGCAATAGACCAAGGAAACTGTACGACGTATATCGATACGGTTGATCTGGTGGCCATAGTTAGTGTGACTTCTTGGTTGGTGCTTATGTTCCTTAAGTCAAGTTGAGGATAATATGAGGCTGCCATATGTTGTCAATGCACTAACTAACTTTTAGAACCCTAGTTATCCCATCTTGGCCTTTAGAAAGTAGTGAGATAACCGGCTTTGGTGAAGACTGAAGTTGGTTGATACTCGATACTACACTCATTGAGATCTTAAACTTGGAGGGTTTTGGTTTGCAAGTAAGTTGCCTTCTGATCAACCACCCTTGTGAAGGATCAATGATATTGAGATCCCTTAGAACCTGGTTACTTTTGTAGGACAGGATGAACCAACTAACTTCAGGGGAGGGTACTTACCTTTGAACCTCATGCAAGCCTTTAAACCTAGGGCTATTGTGTGACTTGCTTGTGTGTGCCACATGTTTGTGATTGAGCATAACATCATGACATCATCATGCATCATAAGCATATCATTTTCCCTAACCATTTCAAGGACCAAGGGATTTATCTTTGTTCTTTGTTGCAGGTCATGGCTTCTGCTCGTAGAAACACCATCAGGATAAACTTTGTGAGCATACCTGCTAAGCTTAAAGAGTTGGTTTCTCAAGTGTCTGATCATTCCCAGTTCATCAAGAGACATGGTCACCTATTGGATCTAGTCACTTCAGGGTTCAATGAAGACATGATGAGTGTCCTGTTTCAGTTCTTTGATCCTAAACACCATTGCTTCACATTCCCTGACTACCAACTGGTTCCAACCATGGAAGAGTTCTCTAAACTTCTAGGTATACCTGTTCTTGATCAAAGACCCTTCACAGGCTTGGAGAAGGAGCTTAAACCTAAAGTTATTGCTGCAGCTCTACATCTGAAGAAGTCTGATATTGTTCTAGAAACGAGAAGTGGAGTCAAGGGTATTCTTGCTAAAGTTTTGATAGAGAAGGCTCAAATGTTCTTGAAGGCTATGAGCTATGATGCTTTTGAGGATATCTTAGCCTTACTGATTTATGGCTTAGTGTTGTTCCCCAATCCAGATCAGTTCATAGATGTTCATGCCATCAACATTTTTCTGAGTCACAATCCAGTGCCTACATTGCTTGGAGACATACTACATTCTCTTCACACCCGTACTACAAGGGCAAGAGGAACTTTGATGTGCTGCATACCTTTGCTTTCTAGGTGGTTTATTTCTTACCTTCCTCGCTCAGTAATGAAGAATGAGCAAGGATTCAGATGGTCCAAAAGGATCATGTCACTCTCACATTCAGATATCCATTGGTGCTCCAGATCTATGGAGAATGTCACTATCATTGACCGTTGTGGGGAGTTTCCTAATGTGCCACTTCTAGGCATAAGAGGAGGCATCACCTACAACCCCTCTCTAGCTTTACGACAGTTTGGTTACGCTCGGAGTGATGGTCCACATGACATGTTGATTCAGGGCATTGTGTTTGATTACGACAACGATCTTCAAGGTTACCGTCAGAGATTCATACGAGCATGGGAAAAAGTAAACAGGGTTGACAGCAAGACTCTGGAGCCTAAGTATACTATTCCTATGGAAGCTTATCTCAGATGGGTACGATCTCGTGCTCAGACTCTCATGATGCCATATCCTGCCGTCCTACCAGTTACCATGGAACCTGTTGCTGAAGGAGACACAGCTTATACCATCCTTCACCCAGACATGCCTACTGATATGGAAGACTTACAGAGATCCTGGATCCAACTGAAGGAGCAAAGGGATACTTTCGAGGCTCATTACAAAGCAAGCCAAGAAAGAATCCTAGAACTAACAAAGCAACTTCATGAGGAACGGAATCTCAACTCATACCTCAACACAAAGAGGAAACGTCCATGGGAGACTTAAAACCCCATCTTTTGTATTTATTTCATTTCATTTTCTGTATGCCCAAGAGGCAAAACAAAGTTATTACTAATAAAAGTTTACCTTCGTGTTTGTTTAAGCAAATTTAAATCCCGCGGTCCTTGAAAGCATTACATATACATTCACATATCATTACATTGCATCACAGGTTTATAATTGTGCACAGGTTTCTCATCCTCTTGCTGTTTATTTCAGTCAATGGCACTTGAACAAACAGTTAAGGATCTCCAGACACAAAATGCACAGTTCCAAGAGCTGATCCTGAACCTGACCAAGGGGCAGGATGAATTGAAGACGCTGCTGGCCAAGAAGGCTAAGAAGACTAGAAGGTCAGGTGGCCTGATCAACATGGGAAGAAGGTTCAGAGGTCCTGTCAAGACCAAAGAATAGGTTGAAGACTATGAATCTGAAGAGTCTGAGCAAGAGATAGGCAGTCTCCACCATACAATGGGGGATTCTGATTCTGAGGCTAATTATTACCATGATCCTAATGAAGACAAATTCAAGATGCTGGTGGATAGAATGGATGATATGGAGTTGCAGAAATCTTCTGGGCTAGATTTTGAAGATTTGAGCCTGATATCTGGGGTTGTCATACCCATTGGTTTCAAGGTTCCTACTTTCGTTGTTTATGATGGGGTCTCCTGTCCCAAGCTGCATTTGAGGTCTTATGTTAGAAGGATTCAACCTCACACTGCTGACAAGAAGTTGTGGATCCACTTTTTCCAAGAGAGCTTATCTGGAGCTCAGTTGGAGTGGTATTATCAATTGGAGAGTGTCAATATCAGAGACTGGAATGATCTTGCTGAAGCTTTCTATAAACAGTATCAATATAATGCTGACTTAGCTCCCACTCGCATGCAGCTGCAAAGTATGTCCATGGGTGCCAAAGAAAGTTTTAAGGAGTATGCTCAGAAATGGAGAGACTTAGCTGGAAGAGTTCAACCCCCTTTGACTGACAGGGAATTGGTTGATATGTTCATGTGTACGCTGAATGGTCCGTTTTACAGTCATCTCATTGGAAGCTCATCATCTGGCTTCACTGAGTTGATCATGACAGGAGAGCGAGTGGAAAATGGTATAAAGAATGGTAAGATCCAGGTGGGTACTTCTTCATCAGGTGCTGCAAAGAAGCCTCCCACTGGGAAGAAAGAATCCAATGCCGTTTATGGTCAACCTGATCGTAACAGAAGGCATCAGTCTGTTAGTGCAGTTCATATTTCAAATCCAACTCCTGCAACAACAGAGCAGCCACAGGGCAACCAACAGAGGGCTAGAAGGCAGTTCACGAAGATCAACATGTCACTGGCTCAGGCATTGCAACATTTGCTGAAAGCTGAACTCATTACTTTGAAGGAGGCTCCTCAGAATCCTAATGTTACCTCACCCAGGTACAATCCCAATGCACGATGTGCATATCATTCAAACTATCAGGGTCATGATACTAATAACTGCTGGGTCTTGAAGAACAAAATTCAAGATATGATCGAGGCTGGAGAGATTGAGTTTGACCCTCCGGGTACTCCAAATGTGATTACTGCTCCAATGCCAAATCACGAGAAGACTGTCAATGCCATTGATGAAGATCTACATGTCTATTCAGTTATGGAGTTGACCACACCATTGTCTGTTATCAAAAAGAGGTTAGTACAAGCTGGGATCTTTCCAGGTTGTCATGAAGATTGTTTGTATTGTACCTATAAGCCGGATAGTTGCTTCATATTGAGAGATGGAATTCAACGTCTCATGGATAAGTATACTATAGTGTTTGAGAGGACTCCGTCATCTGTAGAAAGTATGGTGGATCATCTGACTCAAGGTAGGAAGATTGAAGAGGTTGATATGGTTGACAAAGTACCGGTAAGAATCACTTCAAAGAGACCTATTAAAATCACTCATCAGGGTCCAATCAAGATCACTGCTGAAGGCCCTGTGAAAGTTGTTGCCGAAGCCAGAGTGGCTCCTCTGATCATTACTACTCCTGGTCCTATTCCTTATACATCTGATAAAGTTGTGCCTTGGCACTATGGGTCTGATGTTTACATCCATGGTGTTAAGCAAGAGCCCTTAGCTGATGTGCCCGTTGACGTTGACAATATTGCTGGATCTAGTAAGATCACACGTAGTGGAAGAGTATTCTCACCTCCAGTTACTTCTAAGAATGCAGTTACTCCTGCTGCTACCTCTACCACTGATGCTCGGGACAAGGGTCCTGTTATTGAGCCTATATCTGCTGATGTGCCAGCTGCTGATGATCTCTCTAAGCAGATGGAAGAAGTATTGAAAATCATTCGCAAGAGTGATTATGACATTGTTGATCAGTTGGGGCATACTCCCTCAAAGATTTCTATGTTGTCCTTGTTGTTATGTTCTGAAGCTCATGCCAAAGCATTGATCAAGTTTCTGAAGACTGCTCACGTACCCAATGCAATTTCTGTTGACCAGTTTGAGAATTGTGTTGCCCACCTTACCTATGATAATGGGTTAGGGTTTTCTGATGCTGATTTGACCCCTGCCAAGAGGGATCATAACAGGGCCTTGCATATCTCAATTGAATGCAGGGGCACTACCCTGTCACATGTGCTGATAGACAATGGTTCCTCTCTAAATGTGTTGCCCAAGGAAGTCCTGAATAAGCTGAGTCCTGAAAATGTTGTGCTGAAGCCCAGTAATATTGTGGTGAAGGCTTTTGATGGTTCTAGAAGAGTAGTGCATGGGGAAATTGATCTTCCAATTAAAGTTGGATCTCAGGTTTTTACTGCTACATTTTATGTGATGGATATTCGTCCTTCATACTCTTGTCTGCTTGGTCGTCCCTGGATCCATGGGGCAGGTGCTGTAACCTCTACATTACACCAAAAGTTGAGATATCCGGTGGATGGAAAGGTTGTTACTGTCTATGGAGAAGAAGAATACTTTGTCAGCCATGTAAACACTTTCAAGTATCTGGAAATGGAAGGTGAATACATTGAAACTCCGTGTCAAACATTTGAAGTGGTTCCCTGGGTTGTTAATGATTATGTAGCTCCTCCTGTTGTGAAGAAAGTTCCTGTGGTCACCAGAAAACCTCCAACAATGGCAATGGCCTCCCTCAATGATGCTAGAGCCGTGGTGGATGAAGGTGGTTGTACTATTTGGGGTCAGCTTCCTGATATCCCATATAAGTCTGACAAATTTGGTTTGGGTTTCACTGCAGAGTCCCAGAGGGCTATTCGTCGTGCTCGTGCTGTTCATATCACCAATCAAGGGGTTATGAAAGATCAGATCAATGCTGTGGGAGACTATGATGAAGACCACAATCTGGATGCTTGGATTTTTCCTACTGTGGGTGCTGGACTCAATAATTGGAAAGCTGAAGATGTTATCCCTATCTCCTTTAGTCAGGAGTAAATACTATTACTGTGTTGTTTCTTTTTAAGTTTGCAATTTCTTGAACAATTAAAACTCTTAAGCCTTGTGCCTTACCCGGGGCATAATGGTGTGCTTGTTACGGGCTGTCATTTCATTTGCATACTTCATTCAATAAAATCAGTGGACGTTTCGTTTTAGTAAATATTGTGTTCCTTGTCTTTCTTTTTCTTTTACTTTTGCTTTATCAGCTATGTGTTCTTACACACACCCATATCACTAAATGCAGATCCTCATCCACTCTGGATCCTGTTGATAACAGTTCTACTATGGCCAATTATAATTTCGAGAATCCGATCTATCAAACTGAAGACGGAAATGAGGACGATTGTGAAATACCTGTAGAGCTTGCTAGGTTGTTACAACAAGAAGAGAGAGCTATACAGCCACATGAAGAGCCAGTCGAAGTTGTGAATCTGGGAACTGAAGAAAACAGGAAAGAGGTCAAGATAGGGGCTGATTTAGAGGGCAGTGTCAAGAGCAGATTGATTCAGATGTTACGTGACTATGAGGAGATCTTTGCTTGGTCTTATGAAGATATGCCAGGGTTGGATACAGACATTGTGGTTCACCGTTTACCAGTGAAAGAAGATTGACGTCCAAAGAAGCAGAAGGTTCGTCGTATGCGTCCTGAAATGTCAGAAAAGATCAAAGCAGAGGTAATGAAACAGTTCAATGCAGGGTTCTTAGCAGTGACTTCTTATCCTCAGTGGGTTGCAAATGTGGTACCAGTTCCTAAGAAAGATGGTAAGGTACGTATGTGTGTAGACTACAGAGATTTGAACAAAGCTATCCCCAAAGATGACTTTCCACTTCCTCATATTGATATTCTGGTAGACAATACTGCTCAGCATAAGGTATTCTCTTTTATGGATGGTTTCTCTGGTTACAATCAAATCAAGATGGCTCCTGAAGACATGGAGAAGACAACATTTGTGACACAGTGGGGCACCTTTTGCTATAAGGTGATGCCATTTGGTTTGAAGAATGCAGGGGCAACATATCAGCGTGCTATGGTGGCTTTGTTTCATGATATGATTCATCATGAGATAGAGGTGTATGTGGATGATATGATAGCCAGGTCTCAGAATGAAGAGCAACATCTTGATTATTTGCATAAGTTGTTTGAGAGGTTGAAGAAATACAAGTTGAGATTGAACCCAAACAAGTGTACTTTTGGAGTTAGGTCTGGTAAACTCCTGGGTTTTATAGTTAGTGGAAAAGGTATTGAAGTGGATCCTGCAAAAGTGAAAGCTATACGAGAGATGCCAGCTCCCCGTACTGAGAAGGAGGTTAGAGGTTTCTTGGGACGATTGAACTACATTGCAAGATTTATTTCCCAATTAACTGCCATCTGTGAGCCAATCTTCAAGTTGTTGAAGAAAGATCAGGTGATGGAATGGAATGATGAGTGCCAGACTGCCTTTGATGAAATCAAGAGATATCTGCTAGAACCTCCAATTTTGATGCCACCAGTTGATGGAAGACCTTTGATTATGTACTTAACAGTGTTAGACAACTCAATAGGGTGTGTGTTGGGGCAACATGACGAGTCTGGTCGAAAAGAGCAGGCAATATACTACCTTAGCAAAAAGTTTACCGACTGTGAAACAAGATACTCACTGCTCGAGAAAACTTGCTGCGCTTTGGCATGGGCTGCTCGCCGACTAAGACAGTATATGTTGACCCATACTACCTTATTGATTTTAAAGATGGATCCAATCAAGTACATATTTGAGAAACCTGCTCTCTCCGGAAGAATTGCAAGATGGCAAATGATATTGACAGAATATGACATACAATATACTACTCAGAAGGCCATCAAGGGAAGTTTTGTTGCTGATCATTTGGCTCATCAAGCAGTGGATGATTACCAGTCAATGAGTTTTGAGTTCCCTGATGAAGACATTATGATTATTACCAAAGAACCTGGACAATATGACGGACCTAAACAAGGATCCCGATGGACTATGGTTTTTGATGGTGCCTCTAATGCACTTGGTAATGGTGTTGGTGTTGTGATTAGTTCCCCTGAAGGTTGCCATACCCCGATTACTGCCAGACTTTGTTTCTATTGTACCAATAATATGGCTGAGTATGAGGCATGTATCCTGGGTATTAAAGCTGCTATTGATATGAAGATTCAATTCCTTGATGTGTATGGAGATTCAGCCCTGGTAGTTAGTCAGATAAAAGGAGATTGGGATACCAAGCATGATAATCTCATTCCTTACAGAGAGCATGTGTTGTCCTTGATCCCACATTTCAAAGAGATTACCTTTGGACATATTCCACGGAGAGAGAATCAGTTGGCAGATGCCTTAGCCACTATGGCATCCATGTTTGAGATCAGTTGGGATGATGAAGCTCCCAAGATTACTACTGATAGATTTGAGAAGCCTGCATACTGCAATGAGATTGACACAGAAGGGGCAGAGGAGAAGCCTTGGTTCTACGAAGTGAAAAGATATCTTGAAGCTCAGGAGTTCCCTGAAGGGGCATCTGTCAAAGATAGGAAGTTCCTGAGAAGGTTCTCTGCTAAGTTCTTTTTGAGTAATGGGATTCTGTACAAGCGTAATCATGATTCAACTATGCTTCGTTGTGTGGATAAGAAGGAAGCTACAGAAATTATGGAAGAAATGCATGATGGGACCTTTGGCACTCATTCTAGTGGTCATACTATGGCAAAGAAGATATTGAGAGCAGGTTACTATTGGTCTACCATGGAAGCTGATTGCTATCAACACTCCAGAACTTGTCACAAGTGTCAAATTTATGCTGATAAAGTCCATATACCTCCATCACCATTGAATGTGCTGACTGCTCCTTGGCCTTTTGCCATGTGGGGCATTGATATGATTGGTGAGATCAAACCTACTGCTTCTAATAGGCATCGTTTCATCCTGGTTGCTATTGATTACTTCACAAAGTGGGTAGAGGCAGCTTCATTTGCATATGTTACCAAGAATGTTGTGGCTCGATTCATTAAGAATAATCTCATATGTAGGTATGGCATCCCTGAAAGGATTATTACGGACAATGGCTCTAATCTGAACAATACTATGATTACCAATCTCTGCACGCAGTTCAAGATTAAGCATCACAACTCTTCTCCGTATCGGCCAAAGATGAATGGGGCAGTTGAAGCTGCTAATAAGAACATTAAGAAGATTGTACAGAAAATGACTGTTACTTACAAGGATTGGCATGAGATGTTACCATTTGCTCTTCATGGTTATCGTACCACAATACGTACTTCAACAGGGGCAACCCCATTCTCCTTGGTCTATGGTATGGAAGCGGTTCTGCCCATTGAAGTTCAGATTCCCTCCTTAAGAATTATGAAGGATGCAGGCTTGGATGAAGATGAGTGGATTCAGACTCGACTGGACCAGATAAATTTGATTGATGGGAAGAGATTAGCAGCAGTTTGTCATGGCCAGATGTACCAGAAACGGATGATCAAAGCTTTTAACAAGAAGGTTAAGCCAAAGGTATATCAGGCTGGTGATTTGGTAATCAAGCGTATCATATTACCACAGGGTGATCCTAGGGGCAAGTGGACTCCAACATATGAAGGTCCATTTGTAGTCAAGACAGTGTTTTCAGGAGGTGCCATGATACTTACTACAATGGATGGTGAAGACTTCCCACAGCCTGTAAACGCAGACATAGTTAAAAAATACTACGCATGAAAAGAGACCCGCTAGGTTGACAGGCCTAGGCAAAAATAAGGGCATCCCGGCAAACCAAAAGGGTTTGGGCAAAAATTAGGGATATATATAAAAAAGATGTACACCCGGCAAGTCGAAAACCTGAAAGGGCGGTTTGGGCAAAAAAGGGTATCCCGGTGGATTGAAAACCTGAAAGGGCAATCCAGGCAAAAGTTAGGGATTAAAGCGTATGACTATGTCTCGTTTGGATCACCCATGAAACTGCAACCAGTTGTACTACTTACTCAAACTCGAACAGATAAAGCTCAATCCAATCATTTTCGTCTCGACAGCAGAAGATGAGATACTTGAAGATAATGGCAATAGTAGAATTGAAACTCAATAGGATCATTTCCCACATAGCTGATTCTCTTTGTTTTGTAAAAAAACTTTATGACAAAATCCTCTTACTAGGGTTTATGTCTCTTTGTACAAATTTACCCATGTATGAGTCACTCTTTGATATAAATAAATTCCATCTTTTGAATCCAGATTTACTTTTACCCTATTTACATAAGCGAAACGTCCATTGGTTGTGTTTGAATGTATGTATGCTTTTGAATATGATTGATGTTTACCAGAAACGCATGTAGGTTTAATATGATTGATGTTTACCAGAAATGCATGAAAATGCAGTAATAGTATTTACTAAGGACGAACGAGGGAAGGATTTCAACGAAGCTTCACCAGTTCATCTTTACAAGACAGTTACAAACCCTCAGTAGGACAAGTCCATCTTCATAAAGTCTCATCTCCCCTGGAATTTATATCCATCTCTTTTATCCTCATACGGATATACGGGAAATTACTTTCCAATAATGGTACGACGAACGAAGATGGGATATCTACCTTACTATCCCCAGCAGACGGGAGGTTATATATACCTTGCTATCCCCAGCAGACGGGAGGTTATCCATACCTTACTATCCCCAGCATACGAAAGGTTATGTATACCTCATCACCAAACAAGACGGGAACGAGTTCCTCATATTCTTCAGTAACGAATCGGGATTTATTTTCCCTGGCCAGCAGTTGTTATATGAAGATATCTAGACGCTTCAGGTAGTGTCTTATCATACATACATCATTTACATCATACCATACATATACATAGGTGCATAGTACATTACCTAAGTGCATCATATCATACATGCATACATAATGCATAAACTAATATTATTATACAAATGCTACCTTGTTTTCAGGTTAATTATCCAGCAAACAAACTTGTGATTATCAGGATTGCTTTATCCCCCTGAAAGCATATCATCCATCAGGACTGCTTTATCCTCTTGAAAAACTTATCATCTCTCAAGACTGCTTCATCCTCTTGGGAACATATTACTACACCAGGACTGCTTCATCCTCCTGACAGTTATCATCATTACTTCAGGATTGCTCTATCCTCCTGAAAATTCCTATTACATCAGGATTGCTTTATCCTCCTGAAATCACATTGCTACCTCAGGATTGCTTTATCCTCTTGATAGCTTATTACTACCTCAGGATTGCTTCATCCTCCTGACAGCTTTTTATTACATCAGGACTGCTTCATCCTCCTGAAAGCTTTTTATTACATCAGGACTGCTTCTTCCTCCTGAAAGCATATTATCAACATCTCAGGATTGCTTTATCCCCCTGACAGCTTCTTTACCTCAGGGTTGCTTTATCCCCCTGACAGTTTCTTACTACATCAGGATTGCTTCATCCTCCTGAAAACATATTATCAATACCTCAGGATTGCTTTATTCTCCTGACAGCTTCTCTACTTCAGGATTGCTTCATCCTCCTGAAAACATATTATCAATACCTCAGGATTGCTTTATTCTCCTGACAGCTTCTCTACTTCAGGATTGCTTCATCCTCCTGAAATCATATCATTGCCTCAGGACTTCTCCATCCTCCTGACAGCTATCATTATACTTCTATATGTTGGACTGCTTCATCCTCCAAAACATGTATCTGAAGAATTTCCCTCCAAGTGGCATCTTTAAGCCCACTCAATCATATTCAACTAGCCATCTGTATCACTCTACGCACTGGTGAGTGCAAATTTTTGGGCTTTTGTGTTCAATCCCCTTCAACCTTCCAGGTCACGACTGGCAAATATACCAATCTAACCCCTCAGGTTTCAGAAAATTGAACAGGGGCAGCTGTTGCACCCCAAAATTTGCCCTCACAATACAAGACTTTGTGTTCTAAGAAGGTTCACAAGGTTCACAAGTTTCCCAACACTTACAAGACCTTTCATGAGGTTCATGAAGTCTACAAGTCACTTCTTGAAGGTTCACAAGGTTCACAAGATTCACAATGCTTACAAAACCTTTCATGAGGTTCATGAAGTCTACAAGTCACTTCTTGAAGGTTCACAAGGTTCACAAGATTCACAATGCTTACAAAACCTTTCATGAGGTTCATGAAGTCTACAAGTCACTTCTTGAAGGTTCACAAGGTTCACAAGATTCACAATGTTTACATGACCTTTCATGAGGTTCATGAAGTCTACAAGTCACTTCATGAAGGTTCACAAGGTTCACAAGGTTCACAATACCTCCCATGAGTATCACAAGACATTTTATGATGGTTCACAAGGTTCACAAAGTTCATAATTGGTCAGAAAAGTTGACAATTCCCTCAGACAATGCACCTCCTAAGCAGTGCATCCAAAACTAGGGTTTTGACTTTAATCAGGCTAAATGGACTTCCAAGACTTCAAGTGAGCTTCATAACATCTTATATGTGTTTAAGAATCCCCATGACAAGTTTCAAGACTTTTCCCAAAGGTTTGCTCAGTCAGATGATCAGATAGGTCAAAATCAGTCAAAGTAGTTAAAAAGTCAAACTGAGGTCAACTGTGGTCAAACCAAAGTCAAACTTCATGATTTTTTGCCAACATCAAGTATGTGAAGTAAAATTCATCATTTTATCAAGTTTTGATCATGATTCATCAAGGAGATTCCAGAACATCAAGAATCAGGGGTTTCTAAATTAGGGTTTCCTCAGTAAAAGTCAACTGAATTTTGACCAGCCATAACTTTCACATACTTCATCACCAGGTCTCCACTAAAAGCTCATTTTTAAGGAAATTGAATTCTCTACAACTTTGTGTCTCACAAGCCAAGCCCAAAAATGCTTCATTTGGAAGGTATGAGCTAAGACATTATAGGTCCTTTTGAAAGTCAACAAAAAGTCAACAACTTCAAAAGGGCATAACTTGAGATTGGTAAATGATATGGACATGAAACCAGTGGGGTTGGTTAGAGGACTCTTCAAGATTTTCAAAATGTCCAATAACACCCTCATAGCATTAAAATTGAGGGATATGTGCCCTTGCAAAGTTGGGAAATTTTGAGTTGGTTTATGATGAAAAAGGAGGTCTAAAACCAATTTCTTCCAAATGGGCTTGCCAAATGATGACCCAATCCATACATTGACTTCATGCACGACCCAAACCATTAAAAATCAGAATTTTTATTATTTTATTTTATTTATTTTGATTTAATTCATAAAAAATCATTTTAAATAAAAATAAAATATGAAAATGTAATATTTGATGGAGATTGAGTTTCTAGAAGATCTTAAATGATGATTGGAATTGAAGAGGAATGAAATCATAAGATTGGTCCAAAAATAGTAAGCCATCATACAAGAATATTTGATTTTCAAAGCATGATCAACTTGAATCTTTTCATATCAATTTTTCCACATGATCAATCAATTTTATTGACCTAATTCACTCACATATAAGTACTAAACATAACCTAATTGCAAGACCACGAATTTCAGCAGCCTCAAAGGTAAGTTCATACTTCAAAAATTCAAGCAAAAAGTCATATTCGGATTCTTGGATTCAAGGCATTTGAAGGTAAAACAAGCACGTAGCAAGCTTCCTTGGACTTCTCTGATCATGAACCATCCCTCATACGCATCAAAAACATGTCATGATGCTTAATCTGAAGCTTACTTGTTCTTGAAAATATGTTTTTCGATTCCATTGATTTGTTGCATATTATTGAATTTTGTTTGCATAATCTTGTTTGTGGTGTTATGTAGATCGTTTCTGGATCATTAAACCAAAGCTTCACTGCCTAAATCGCAATCGGCCATGATTAGGGTTTGAACCTCCAAATTAGGGTTCTTCAATTCATCAAGTATAAATGAATTTTGAGAACATAGGAATGTTGTATGGACTGTGAGGATCATAAAACACTAATTAATTGAAAGAATCCGTACTGCTTTGTAGATGTTTGGTTTTCGCAGGTTCAAAACAATGAAGAACACACAGCAAAATTCGCAGGAAAAAAGGCAGCAAGATTCGCAGGAAATTTGGAGAAGAAGAAGCAGTTTGGCGCGTCCTGTAAAATTCAAATATTGTTTGAAATATTTTTTGTTTTAGTGCTGGTTTGTTATCACAGGCGCGTGCTTGTCCCAGTGGTTGGCTGCTTGGTCTTGGGCGTTTGAAACAAAGGGCAAGGGATCGAATCCTGGCCGTGGCAAATAATTTTGGTTTTTTCTCATTTATGCATTAAGTATTATATATTATTATTGTTTGATGGCTTGTTAACAGATTGGCTCTCCCAGCCGGATGGTTATGCGTGCGTTTGAGTGTTAAGAGGTCCTGGGTTCAATCCTCCCCCCAGGCCTTTTGCTTTCTTTTGTTATCTTTTCTGAATTTTTTGCTGGATATGAACAAAACCAATTCTGCCTTCTCCCTTGTTGCCTGCACATGTTGGTCTAGTGGTTGGTGTTGTTGCTGGTAATCAGAGTGACCTGGGTTCAAGTCCCACCCAGGTAAGTTCCTTTTACCAATTTTTTTTTAATTTCTTTAGTTAATTGATTTAATTGTTTTCTTATTATTAATTCAAAAATAAATTATGCATGAATATATATATACTTAATAAATATCTAAAAAAAAAAACAATACCTATATTCTTAAAAATTCTAAACTTTTATTTCTCTCAATTTTAATTTTTCTATCATCATGTAATTAAATTATAAATATATGTATATTTATTTAAACCTTAAAAAATATTTTCTAAAAAACCTAACTTTATAAAACCCTAATTTATTTATTTTTTTAAACAAATGTTAAAACCCAATTTAATTTTTCTAACTTTATTTTTGTAAAGATAATTTTCTTCATATAATATGTAAATATTTTTTATATAATTTGCTTATAATCTAAATGTTATATATATAAATAATTTCTATGATAATTTTGTTTTGTAATTATAATATGTTTAAGAATAATTTAATAATTGTTAATATTTCCTCTTACTTATAAATAATTGTCTATATCAAAAATCTAATATTTTGTTCATTATTTTAATTATGTTCTTATATTCTTGCTAATTCCCTTTATTTTAATTATTTTTATTATTATATTATTACTAATCCATTTATTTTATTATTATACTTATTATTATTATTTCACTAACCCTATTTATTTTTAATTTTTATTATTACTAACCCTTATTATATTATATTATTGTCTATTTATTTATTTTTGCTTATATCTTGCTTTTATATTTATTTGCTATTTATTTTAATTGCTTATTTTAATTATTGTTGTAATTGCTCCTTGGATGTAATTTTTGTAAATATCTAATTTATTTAATTTTTTTATGCTATGGTTAGTAATTTAGGGAGTGTAAACATGTATTCTATTTAAAATAAAATTTAGATCATTTTAATTAAAGATAAATATAAATTAAGCACTCACACACGTAAGTCGATTTTTAATCGCCATCTCACTTTCTAGGGCTATCCCTCATTGTTGCCTATTCAAAAGGGTCAAGTGGGGTGTATAAAGCAGGTCCCTTAAAAGAAAAATCATTTATTCCCTTCATAATCAAAGATCAAGTCCCTTGATGGTTGCCTTTCAATATGATCTTGTCCCTTTCGAATAATGATGACAGTCCCTCCTAAATGCTTAATATACCCCACAGTTGCCTTCATTAAACAGATGTCCCTCATATGTCCCTTACATCCAAGGTAATGACTACCTATTCCTTAATAATAGGGATAGTCTTACCACTTAAAGGATAAAGAACAAAAAGACTTAAAAACTTTAGGGTAGGTACCTCATAGTTGCTTGCTCACTTCATTCAAAATTTTCAAACACTTAACAAATTTCAAACAAATTTTCAAATACAAGTTTTTACGCATCCGTACATGGATCATTATTAACTCTTATGAAAATTTTTATTCACACACTTCACCTTTTCAAAAACAATTCAAAGTGAGCTAAGTAACTAAGAGCCCATGGATAACCATGGATGTAAAGGGTGCTAATACCTTCCCTTTACATAACCTACCCCCCGGACCCAAAAATCTTTTAAAAGGTCTTTCCTGTTCTTTTATGCCTTTCCTTTGGATAAAATAAAAGTCGGTGGCGACTCTTGCTATCCGCAACATAACTAAAGTCAGTTCTCCCACCGTGTTACAGGGGGGATCAACCGAAATGGGAGCCTACCGGACGGTGACAAGTGTCACCGCCGGTGTGGCTGAAGAATCTAAAAGAACACCCAAACCTTATCTCTAACGGCACAAAAAAACAGCATGGTTAATGCGGATTAAACAGAAATTATTCCTCTTAATCATCTATAATTTCCAAGATATTTTCCTAATTCCCATTAAATTATATTAACTACTCTCTTATGATTAAAATGGAAATTGAAATCAAAATATAAACAAAAGGGTTGGGGAAACGAAACCCTAAATCACCTTCTCACCTTCATCGCCGCCACAACCTCTCTTCTCTCTTCTCACCTTCGCCTTCACCTCCGTCTTCTCTCTTCCTCTTCATCGCACCAAATTCTCTCCCTCAACTTCATCTTCTCCTCCCTCCATCATCCCCTTCTATCAAGCTTCTTCTTCTAAAACCCTAGTGTCGCCGCCGTACTCCCTCATCTTCCCATCTTAACACCGCCGCGAACAATCAGAGAAGACGAAAAAAAAACACGGCGAAACAACCTCCTCTCCTTACAACTACAACCTAATCTTCACCTCTATCACAAATCAAGATCGCAACCCAACCTCAACCTAACCTCTCTGCTCACTCAAATCCGAAATCAAAATCTCATACTCTCAAATCGGTATAGTCGAAGATCACGAAAATTGCAATAACTAAACCACCACGCAAGAACGAAGGAAAGCAAAAAATCACACAAGAAACAACGCAAGAGCAATTCGTACCTTACAATTTAGCCACTGACGAAGAACGCGATTCAGGTATGTATTCGGTTTGATCCACGTCGCACTGCTCCTTTCACTTTTCAGAATCTTGTGTTGCGATTGCTTGTTATTGATCAGAGAATATGTTGAACGATTATTATTGGACTTCTTCTTGAATTTGCAGGTAAAGGTATTTGTTGAAGTTTGTTGATGATTGTTTTGGTTTCTCTTGCTTGCGAACCAGAGAAGAAGATGAATGAGATTGCTTCGATCTCTGCTCCTCTCTTTGCGTACGTGCGCTATGAATCCGCCGCTGATTGTGAGATCGGCGTCAAGTCGTATTCTGGTATGGTTTGCATTTTGTTTACGATCCTCTTCTTGTTGTTCTGTTCTCGTTTCTGAATCGAGTTGTTTCAATGCTCTTGAATTTGCGGATAAGACTTGATTCAATCTGCTTGTTTATTGTTGTCTTTTGAAATGATTTTTGCAGATTTCGATTATGATGATTGAAGGAGATGGAGGACTAATGGCACTGAATGAAGTTGCAGAGAGCTGAGAAAAATGATGAAGATGATGAGGTTGAGAAGGAAAGAGTCAGAAAAAATGGTGGAAGAATCAGGAGAGAGGTTGATGATAAAGAAGCCGAAGAAGGAGAAGATGAGTGAATTAGAGAAAGAATGGAAGGAATGGTGAAGGATGAATGAAGAAGAGATGAAAATTTAAAGTGAGAAAAGTGAAGATGAATCCAGAAAAAATGAAATTGAGAGAGATGATTGAAAAAGAAGAGATTCTGATTTATAGAAGATTGAAGCCTGTTTGATGAGAAGTTCAGGTGAGGTTTCTAGAAACTTTCTGTTAGAATCTTGTTAACTTTCTGTTATGAATCGGTTATGAACTTGTTTATCTTTCGGTTATGGATTTCGATTTTCTTCTGAGTTAATTGTAGGTTAACCCTTTTTTGCTTTTGCACTTAGCAGGTTTTCCTTTGGTGTTTAGACTGAGTTTTTCGAAAAGAGTTTTTTTATTGAAGATTGCAGGATTCAACAAATACTGAAGAGAGTTGAGTGAAATTTCATGAGGATTGGGAGAGATTGATGATGATGAGGGCAATTGGTTCAAGGAGATTCTGATTTCTGTAACTGATTTCCCCTTGAAGAAACTCTGTAATTGAATTTTTTTTATTGAAGTTTTTTTCATTCAATAGAACTGAGTAATCATTGTCATAGTTACAACAAAGCTGAGTAAATGAACAAACTATGTATTTTGTCACACATTCATATTATTATTATTATAGAAATATGTAAACTCTGATGGTTGATCTATGAAATTATTGCAAGTATAACAATTGATCTCTGGCCTCACATCGCTTGGGCTTTTGTCGAAAGATACAACAATCACAGTCAATGAATCTATCAGTGTCTTTTAAGGCTCGTGAATAAACTTCTGGTTTTGATGTTAGTACAGCTCTTGTAAAACGTGAAAGGACTCGTTCTCGCATCGGGATCCTGAATGATTCACCAAAAGTAAACATTGCCTTCTTCAAGTATTCATATCCTGTACATCTTCGTTAGAATAATATTCATGTAAAGGGTACGCTTGATAATCAATTATAGGGCGCGCTTGAGTAAATTCGCAAATGATGTTATCTTCTGGATGCATTGCACGGAGTTTATTTTGAATATCTGGATTATCAACACTGTGATCTCTAACCAATTGCTCTATACAGAATCTTTCAAATAGACCAACATGCTCCTTAGAACAAAGTACAGCGCACGGGTTCCCAACATTGGCTAGCTACAGTATCCCTCTCCATATAATACAAATCAAACAACCTGAACTAACTAACCTATATTTACCTGATAATGATTTTGCTCGTAAGTATCTCTTGCAAACTCATAAAATCCGTTTTCGATTTCCTCAACAACTTCCCTTAAAATAGTCACAGTCATATCGTTATCAACCATCATAAAGCCATCATAAATTCCAACGAAGAGTGCACCATGGCTAACATCAACTTGGTTGTGACCTTCCATATCTTTATTTGACCGAACATAAACCATGGAGAATTCGCCAAGGCAATGCCTTTCAAGTCTCACCGACCTCGTTAAAGGGTCAACATCAAACGTTTCAGTGGTATAACGATAAGTTTTATAAGGGATCGGGATTCCAAAAAATGGATATTTTACAAACTGCCTCATGATCATATATTTTCACTTTCTGAAGATATGAAAGTATGATCAAAGGGAAAATATTGAAAGAGAACGGAAGAGGGAGAAAGAGTAGTGAGTGCATTGAATGATTGAATGAACTTGGTTAATAAAATGGGATACGACTATGGAAAAACAAAAGCGTGAACTGGACGGTAAAAACGAATTAAGAACAGTTTAATGTGAGATAGATTGAGGCAGAAAATGGATGTGGAAAATGGTAATGCCTTATTTGGAATGGATATTGGATATATATTTTTTTTAATAAACTTGGATTTGAGATTGAATGATGCTTTTCCCAACTAACCACCTTTGATTTGGGCCACATTATTTTAACCAAGACTCTGATGCCATAACGGATCCCAAAATCAACACCTCAAACCTTATCCCCTGAATTATTCAGAAATAACACACTCGAATCAATTTGTAAACGGCCCACAAAGCTTTTTCCTTCAATGATGGATGATAACAAGCCTTGAAAGGACGTATGACCTGAATATCCTGGCACTATAAACCTACTCCGTTGATGATGAGCCCAATGCACCAATGAATGGTCCTTACAAGTGAGTTCCTTAATGATCACTTGATCAAGGAAATAAACCCTAATCGACTAGCAAGCACATAAGGAGATGATGTTATTAATAGCTCCATAACCAAAACTTTGAATTCGCCGGATAACCGTCCATAGGGTGCGAAGCCCAGATTCCATAATCCATGACACAAACTCCAGCGAAGTAGAAACCATACACCATTGGAATAACCTGGTTCTTCAGAGTGCACTGATTCCCATGCCTCAGGGATACAATGCAAATGCATGATTGTGAATATGACCTAATGGGAGAATGCAAATGAATGCGAAGTGATAAGCCAGTAAAGGGAATAATTAATGAGGGAAAATTTTGAGGTATTACAGCTGCCCCTATTCAATCATATGCAGACCTGAATGGATAATTGCAAAAGCTTTTAGGCATTCAAGGTATGGAGAGATTGAATACCCGAATAAACTTGGAAATTTGAACTCAGGATAACAGAAATGCCATTTGCCCATAATTTATGTATATTTTTGTTTTGACCTCTGAACAGGTAGCGGGAAAAGAACAAGGTGAAATTGAATCAATGCGATAACTTGCACTATGACTGCTGAACGAATCAAGCCACAACAAAAGCGCCTGTTGGCGAAACAGGGCTTAACAGAAACTCATCCATGCGACTGCTGGGCAGGACCAAGCCACAAAGAAAAACGCGCAACTGCTGGGCAGGACCAAGCCACGGAAGATGCCTGTTGGCGAAACAGGGCTTAACGAGACCATTAGCAGAATGGAACTCGACAATGTGACTTTTGGGCAGGACCAAGCCACAAAGAAAACACGTGACTGCTGGGTAGGACCAAGCCACGGAAGGTGCCTATTGGCAAAACAGGGCTTTAACGAGACCATTAGCGGAATGGAACTCAATCAATATGACTGTTGGGCAGGACCAAGCCATAAAGAAAAATACACGACTGCTGGGTAGGACCAAGCCACGGAAGGTGCCTGTTGGCGAAACAGGGCTTTAACGAGACCATTAGCGGAATGGAACTCAATCAATATGACTGCTGGGCAGGACCAAGCCATAAAGAAAAATACGCGACTGCTTGGCAGGACCAAGCCACGGAAGGTGCCTGTTGGCGAAACAGGGCTTTAACGAGACCATTAGCGGAATGGAACTCAATCAATATGACTGCTGGGCAGGACCAAGCCATAAAGAAAAATACGCGACTGCTGGGCAGGACCAAGCCACGGAAGGTGCCTGTTGGCGAAACAGGGCTTTAACGAGACCATTAGCGGAATGGAACTCCACAATATGACTGATGGGCAGGACCAAGCCATAAAGAAAGCTACGCGACTGCTGGGCAGGACCAAGCCATAAAGAAAACAACGATCGACTTGGAAAGACCAAGATGTCTGGCAAATGGTATAAGTATCTTCTGTGGGGAATACTTCAGGTTGAAAAGATGTTATAGGTTGTATGTAACACCTCAAAACTGGCCCATGCTGGCATGCACATGTTTGGATTTATGGCGTAATGCTCCATGAGGATGGAAATGCTACGCTTTGGAGGATGCAAATGTGATGATGATTATGCATATGAAAATGCAAAGAGGTCTCCTGATAAGGAGACTAAAAGTATCCCAGATGGCTTGACTAGGGAGAGCTGATGATCACTGCATTGATCTGGTCCATCCTGGTGAGGAGAAGATAACTCTACGGGGAAAGTTGTCAATGATATACCGGCTCTGAACAGCCGCCATTGCCAAAACTAAATTGGACTTTGAGTTTGGAGTGCCAACACCCTGCAGGAGATGGACCCTTCTTGAACTCTTATGGGGAAGTGAGGACCTCCTGACTTGGCTGGGAACCAAAAGCATGACACTACTGAGGAAGCAACTCGCTGGTGTGGAAAGACATTCCTTATACTGCTGGGAATTGCCCCTGTCTGAAAGAAAACTTCTGCTTAGGGATGACACCCACATTCTGCTACCTTGCTGGGAGAGATTTCAAATTCCACTTTACTGGGGATGACTGGAGACACCTTGGGAGACACCTGCTCCTGTTCAAACATGAAGCAATGTTCCTCCTGGGAATTTGCTTTTAGCTCTGTTAGCAACACCGGTACCTGTACCTTCATGAACACAATCGATAGTATCTGCAACATGGAGAGTTAGTTTGGGACTTGCCTGCCCCAGGCTCGTAGTATGAATCATTATCTGGGTATCTTGACACCCTTTCAGAGTTGTATTAAATGTTTATGTCCTCCTGCATGAGTTAGAAAGCATTCAAATGTTCACAACACAATGTAAATCACAATTTGTTGGACGTTTTCGCAATCAATCAATGCTAGATGAAAAAACAAAAACAGAAAGCAAACAGTCACAAATTGACTGAAGTTGAATTTTATTGATTCGGAAAAATGGCCATGAATAGGCAATACAAAGGAAGCAGTTCCCTGGAAAGAGGAAACAATCAAAAAGGAAAACAAACTATCCTATTGGCAATGTGATAAGTGGATCTCATCAAGTTTGAACCCGGTTATGACTCGTATATCTTCAAGACGCTCCACTCGCTCTGCCTCTTGAGAAAAAGTAATTGAACTGATCTTCAACCCTTAGGATAGCCTCAACTGTAGATAGGTTACGGATCTCATAGATCGCAGTCGTTCGTGTTAATCCCTCTTTTGCGTGGATCGCCTTTTCAGGTTTTCAATCCACCGGGATACCCTTTTTTGCCTGATTTGTCCGATGTGGCTTTTCAACTCAGCGGGTGTACATTTTTTTCAAGATTTCCCTAACTTTTGCCCGAGCCTTTTATTCTGTTTTTGGCTCGCCGGGATGCCCATTTTTTCCTGGATCTTTTATTCTGTTTTTATCCAGCGGGTCCTTTTTACATGAAGTATTTTCTTACTGCGTCTGCGTTGACAGGGGATTGGAAGTCTTCTCCGTCCATGGTTGTCAGCATCAAGGCCCCACCTGAGAAACCTTTTTAACCACGAACAGTCCTTCATAGTTGGGTGTCCATTTGCCCCTGTGATCGTTAAGAGGAGGAAGAATCCTTTTTAGCACCAAGTCACCTGGCATGTATCTTTATGGTCGTAACTTCTTATCAAAAGCCTATTTCATCCGTCGCTGGTACAACTGTCCATGGCATACAGCTGCTAGACGTTTTTCTTCAATGAGGCTCAACTGATTATATCTGGATCGGAGCCACTCAACGAGGGGATTTCCACTTCAATTGGTAGGACTGCCTCCATACCATACACCAGTGAGAACGGGGTTGCCCCTGTTGAAGTACGCACTGACGTTCTGTACCCGTGCAACGTGAATGGTAGCATCTCATGCCAGTCTTTGTATGTCACAACCATCTTCTGCACGATCTTCTTGATGTTCTTGTTGGCTGCCTCGACGGTGTCATTCATCTTCGGGCGGTATGGTGAAGAGTTGTGATGTTCTATTTTGAACTCTCGACACAAGTCAGCCATCATCTTGTTGAGATTAGAACCATTATTAGTAATGATCCTCTCAGGAATTCCGTACCGACAAATGATGTCTCTTTTAATAAACCGGGCTACCACTTGTTTAGTGACATTGGTGTAAGACGCCGCTTCGACCCACTTCGTGAAATAATCTATAGCAACCAGGATGAAGCGATGACCATTAGAAGTTGTCGGCTCGATCTTGCCAATCATATCAATGCCCCACATAGCGAACGGCCATGGTGAAGACATGACACTCAATGGATTCGGAGGCACATGGACCTTATCGGCATAAATCTGAAACTTGTGGCATTTGTAACGCCCCGAAAATCTAAATTTAATTATTTAATCATTTATTTAATTAATTTAGAAAATTTGGAGAGTTTGGGTTAATTTGAGAATTTTGGAGAAAATGAGTATTTTTATATAATAAGGATAAATAGTGTTTTATTATGCTATTTTATTATTATTATTAAAAATATATTAAAGAAAAGGGTAAGGTGGTCTTTTGTGAAATTATGAGGGTAATATGGGAAAAGGCTAAGCTGGGATATTATAGCCAAAGATGAGAATACGATCAGTTTTCTCATTTTGTTGTTTCTATCGTGTTTTGGAAGTGCTCTGAAGAAAGGAGAAGCTCAGAGTCAGGAGGCTGTGGAGAACCCCAGAGAAGAGTGTAAAGCGTCGAAATTCTCTAAGGTATGGGGAGTTTTCATAATCTATGATAAATCTATAGGAATTGGAATATGAATGGATTAGGATGGTATGAATTTTAGAAGTTTTGGGGTTTTGAGTTAGGTTGAGTTTTAGGAGAAATCTTGATGAATTAGAGCAATTAGAATGAGTTATAATCGTATGTTTGTCTGTATAATTGTTGTCTGGATGTTGTTGAGGTTTAATTGATGTTTTTGAATGGTTTTTGGGTGTTGTGATGTGAAATCCGTAATGGGGTTTGGGAATTTTTGAAAATTGGAACAGTCTGCATTTGTGTAGCAGAAGACTGCTGGAACGCGTGCGTTAACCGGTTAACGTTTTGGTTAACCGGTTAACCATTGGAAATTTTGGGGGATTTTATGAGATTACGCAGGCGTTAACCGGTTAACGCTTTGGTTAACCGGTTAACACTGTTGGGACAGCAAATTTTATTTCTTTAAAAATTCATATCTTTTAAACCGTAAGTCCGATTCGCATTCCGTTTGAAGCGTCGGAACGAGTACAAACTGAACTTTATTTTGTTGAATAGAAACAAGAAAAATGCAACAGTTTTTGATAAATGAATTTGTGAAATAACCTTATAAATTACCGGGTACGGGTTAATTCTTGATGTGTCAGAGTGGTTATGAAACCAGTGTTCAGGGTGTAATGTCATGATGATATATATGAATATTTGCTGGTTGTTTTGCTGATTGAAATGAATGATGCGAATTATTTTGGTGAATTTTTCGATGTAGCGCATCATTGCATTTCATAACATTCACGATGGGGCTTCGGCCTATTTATTTGCTTCAATCCCATTGTGTAGATTGAAGTATCTCGATGATTATGGTGTGCTCCCTTGTGGAGGGTTGATGGTCATGTATCCATCTCATGGTGAAAATGGTACCACATGCATATTGCATATCAGGATGTAGAATTGCATATTTTGGATGAATTTCATGACTGTGTTGGTGTTGATTGATTTCATGATGGTGTTGCGGTTGATGCTGAATTTTGTAGTTGACGATTGTCATGATATGTGTATTAATTTATTTATGATTCTATATTCTTGTAAGTTTATGATATATTATGTTTACTCACCCTGTCTGATTGGAAATGTTGCCTCCTTCGTGGGTAACTTGCAGCTGTCGAAGAATAGTCCTGCAGTGCAATAGGAGTAATGCATGAGTCTCGGAGCGTGCTTTAGTATTCCTTAGGAGTGGTTATGGTTTATGTGTCCTGCTCTGTGTCATGTAACACTGGTATGGGTTTTACTCTGTTAACTGTTTCAGTTATGTTATTATTGGATAAATGTTTTCCTATTTATATGATGTTAAATTCAGGATGGTGAAAATTATATTTATGAGGTTTTGAATTTTGAAGTTAAATTCCGCTGTGAAATGTTTATGATATTTTGATGTTGATTAACCCGTGTTACGGGACAGGACACTGTTGTGTATTTTTGATGAAAATGTGATACCCTTTGTGATGATTACTCTGATATTATTTAAATATTATGTTTGGGGTAGAAGGGTGTTACATTAGTGGTATCAGAGCAGGTCGGTCTGTCCGGCCAAGTCTTGTTGTTGTCAGTCAGTTGTCAAGTCGTTATTTATTTAACGATTATTCTCTTCTGATGTGGTAAGTGTTGTGCAGAATGGCTGGAAACAACTCGCGTGCTCTCGCTGATGCTATTGCAGCTCTTGCTCAGACTGTTGCTCGAAACAATGCGCATGATGAGTTTCGTGCATTGGAGAAATTCCAGAGGAATAATCCACCTGTGTTTGAAGGAACTCATGACCCGGCGAGCGCACAGAAGTGGCTCAAGGCAATTGAGAATATTTTCAGAGTGATGGCGTGTGCTGACGTGCAGAAGGTTCAATTCGGAACTCATATGTTGTCTGAGGAAGCTGAAGACTGGTGGGATAATACTCGTCAGCGTCTCGAGGATAAAGATGTTGTGGTGACTTGGACTGTATTTAAGGCGGAGTTCCTTAAGAAGTATTTTTCGGAAGATGCTCGTGGTAAGTTGGAGATAGAATTCCTTGAGCTGAAGCAAGGAAACTTGACTGTGGCAGAGTATGCTGCCAAATTTGAAAGGCTGGTGAAGTTTTGTCCTCACTACAACAGGGCAGATGCTGAACTTTCCAAGTGTCTTAAGTTTGAGAATGGGCTGAGACCTGAAATTAAACAGGGAATTGGATGCCAATAAATTTGCAAGTATGCAGAGTTGGTGGATAAGAGCCGTATTTATGATGAGGATAGCCGAGCTCGGTCAGCTCACTATAAACAGCTGAGCGAGAAGAAAGACAAGAGTCAGTATAGAGGAAAACCTTATGTGACTACTGGTGATAAGGGGAAGCAGAAGGCATATGTTGAGAAGAAGCAAAGTAGGGGAGTTGCTAATGTACCTGTTAAGTGTTACAAGTGTGGAGAGGCAGGTCATAAGGCCGATGTGTGTACCACCAGAGTTATGAAATGTTACCGTTGTGGCAAGCTTGGGCATAAGGTGAGTGATTGTCCTAATGAAGGCCCAACCTGTTACAATTGTGGTGAACAGGGGCATATCAGCACCCAATGCCAGAAGCCAAAGAAGAATGCTGCTACTACTCAGAATGCTGGAAGAGTGTTTGCATTAGCTGGTTCAGAAGCTCCAAGGAATGACAACTTGATCAGAGGTACCTGTTTTATTAATAATATTGAGTTGATTGCTATTATTGACACTGGAGCTACACATTCATTTATTTCTCTTGAGTGTGCTAATAGATTGGGTTTAAAGTTGTCTAATATGAATGGTAATATGATAATAGAGACTCCTGCTAATGGTTCTGTGACTACCATGCTTGTCTGTTTGAAATGTCCTTTGACAATTTTCGAGAAGAATTTTGTGATGGATTTGGTGTGCCTACCATTACACCAAATCGATGTTATCCTTGGTATGAACTGGTTGGAATTCAATTATGTTCATATTAACTGTTATAGTAAGACGGTGCAGTTCCCTGATTTGAGCGGGAATGGTGAGTTGATGTTTTTATCTGCTAAGCAAGTGGATGAACTTGTTTTAGATGAAGCTTTGATGTTTGTAGTGTCTACCTCATTGCAAGTTGATGATAAGACTGTCAGTGCAGAGTTTCCTGTGGTTTGTGAATTTCAAGATGTGTTTCCTGGTGATATAAGTGATTTACCACCGGAACGTGAGATTGATTTTTCTGTGGACTTAGTATAGGGTACAAGTCCTGTCTCGATGGCTCCTTATAGAATGTCGGCTTCAGAGTTGAATGAGTTGAAGAAACAATTAGAAGAATTGTTAGAGAAGAGGTTCATTAGACCCAGTGTTTCTCCTTGGGGTGCTCCGGTGTTGCTCGTTAAGAAGAAGGATGGTAGTATGAGATTGTGTGTCGATTACCGACAGTTGAATAAAGTGACTATCAAGAATAAGTACCCACTTCCGAGGATCGATGATTTGATGGATCAGCTAGTAGGTGCTTGTGTCTTTAGTAAAATTGATCTGAGTTCTGGTTATCATCAGATTCGAGTTAAAGCTGATGATATTCCGAAGACAGCTTTCAGGACGAGATATGGGCATTATGAGTATACGGTAATGCCGTTTGGGGTTTCTAATGCGCCTGGTGTGTTTATGGAATATATGAATAGAATCTTTCATGAGTATCTGGATAAGTTCGTGGTGGTTTTCATAGATGATATCTTGGTATATTCTAAATCAGAAGAGGAACATGCCGAGCATTTGAGAGTTGTGTTGCAAGTGTTGAGAGAAAAGAAATTGTTTGCTAAATTATCTAAGTGTGAATTTTGGCTAAGGGAAGTGAGTTTCCTCGGCCATGTAATTTCAAGTGGTGGAATTTCGGTGGATCCTTCAAGGATTGATGCGGTATTGCAGTGGGAGACTCCGAAGTCAGCTACAGAAATTCGTAATTTTCTTGGGTTGGCTGGTTACTATCGTAAGTTCATTGAGGGTTTTTCTAAGATAGCTTTACCGTTGACACAATTGACTAGGAAGGGTCAAGCGTACGTGTGGGATGTTGCTTGTGAAGAGAGTTTCATAGAACTGAAGAAAAGATTAACGACCGCGCCAGTGTTGGTCTTACCAAATCCAGATGAGTCCTTTGTAGTTTATTGTGATGCTTCCAAGATGGGTCTTGGTGGAGTTTTGATGCAGGATAATAAGGTGGTTGCTTACGCTTCTAGACAGTTAAGAGTTCACGAGAGGAACTATCCTACTCACGACTTAGAGTTAGCAGCTGTGGTGTTTGTGCTTAAGATTTGGAGGCACTACTTGTTTGGTTCGAAATTTGAAGTATTCAGTGATCACAAAAGTTTAAGGTACTTGTTTGATCAGAAAGAGTTAAATATGAGACAGAGACGGTGGCTTGAATTATTGAAAGATTTTGATTTTGATTTGAATTACCATCCGGGTAAGGCAAATGTTGTGGCTGATGCTTTGAGTAGGAAGTCGTTACATATTTCAATGCTTATGGTGAAAGAATTAGAAATGATCGAGCAATTCAGAGATATGAGTTTATTGTATGAAACTACTATTGATAGTGTGAAATTGGGAATGTTAAAGCTGACCAGTGAGATTTTGGAAGAGATTTGTAAGGGTCAGAAATCAGATTTGAAATTAGTCGATCAATTGATGTTGGTTGATCAAGGTAATGCAGGAGACTTTCGAGTTGATGAAGATGGAGTTTTAAGATTCCGAGATAGAGTATGTGTTCCGGATATTGCAGGAATTAAGAAGAGTATTTTAGAAGAGGGGTACAAGAGTCGACTGAGTATTCATCCTGGAGCTACGAAGATGTATCAGGATTTACGCAGATTGTTTTGGTGGCCGGGTATGAAAAGAGACATTGTTGAATTTGTATATGCTTGTTTGACATGTCAGAAGTCAAAGATAGAACATCAGAGACCTTCAGGTATGATGCAACCATTGAATGTTCCTGAGTGGAAATGGGATAGTATTTCCATGGATTTCGTGACTGGGTTACCTAAGACTGCTAGAAGTAATGATTCGATTTGGGTAATTATTGATCGGTTAACTAAGTCGGCACATTTCTTGCCAATGAGGATTAACCATTCCATGCAAAGGTTAGCTGAGATTTATATTGAGGAAATTGTGAAGTTGCATGGTGTACCTTCAAGTATTGTATCGGATAGAGATCCGCGGTTTACGTCGAGGTTTTGGAAGAGTTTGCAGGATGCCTTGGGTACTAAGTTGAGGATGAGTTCTGCTTATCACCCGCAAACGGATGGCCAGACGGAAAGAACAATCCAATCTTTAGAAGATTTGCTAAGAGCTTGTGTATTAGATCAAGGAGGGTCTTGGGATAGTCATTTGTCGTTGGTCGAGTTTACATACAATAACAGTTTTCATGCTAGTATCGGGATGGCTCCATATGAGGCATTGTATGGTAGACGTTGTCGTACTCCATTATGTTGGTATGAGTCAGGAGGGAGTTTGGTGCTTGGGCCAGAGATTGTCCAAGAAACAACTGAAAAGATAAAAATGATTCAGGAAAGGATGAAAACATCGCAGAGTCGTCAAAAGAGTTATCATGATAAGAGAAGGAAAGCACTTAAGTTCCAAGAGGGAGATCACGTGTTCTTAAGAGTTACTCATATGACTGGTGTGGGAAGAGCTTTGAAGTCTAGAAAGCTCACTCCACGTTTCGTCGGTCCATATCAGATTATGCAGAGAATAGGGGAAGTGGCCTATCGGGTGGCTTTACCTCCCTCTCTTGCGAATTTACATGATGTATTCCATGTATCACAGTTGAGGAAGTACATTCCGGACCCGTCACATGTAATTCAGATAGATGATGTTCAGGTGAGAGATAATCTGACAATTGAAGTTTTACCAGTAAGGATTGATGGTAGGGAATTGAAGCGACTTCGAGGCAAGGAAATTGTTTTAGTGAAGGTATTGTGGGGAGGACCAGCTGGAGAAAGTTGGACTTGGGAGCGCGAAGATCAGATGAGGGAGTCGTATCCGACTCTATTTACTTCAGGTAATTTTCGAGGACGAAAATTCTTTAAGTAGGGGAGAGTTGTAACGCCCCGAAAATCTAAATTTAATTATTTAATCATTTATTTAATTAATTTAGAAAATTTGGAGAGTTTGGGTTAATTTGAGAATTTTGGAGAAAATGAGTATTTTTATATAATAAGGATAAATAGTGTTTTATTATGCTATTTTATTATTATTATTAAAAATATATTAAAGAAAAGGGTAAGGTGGTCTTTTTGTGAAATTATGAGGGTAATATGGGAAAAGGCTAAGCTGGGATATTATAGCCAAAGATGAGAATACGATCAGTTTTCTCATTTTGTTGTTTCTATCGTGTTTTGGAAGTGCTCTGAAGAAAGGAGAAGCTCAGAGTCAGGAGGCTGTGGAGAACCCCGGAGAAGAGTGTAAAGCGTCGAAATTCTCTAAGGTATGGGGAGTTTTCATAATCTATGATAAATCTATAGGAATTGGAATATGAATGGATTAGGATGGTATGAATTTTAGGAGTTTTGGGGTTTTGAGTTAGGTTGAGTTTTAGGAGAAATCTTGATGAATTAGAGCAATTAGAATGAGTTATAATTGTATGTTTGTCTGTATAATTGTTGTCTGGATGTTGTTGAGGTTTAATTGATGTTTTTGAATGGTTTTTGGGTGTTGTGATGTGAAATCCGTAATGGGGTTTGGGAATTTTTGAAAATTGGAACAGTCTGCATTTGTGTAGCAGAAGACTGCTGGAACGCGTGCGTTAACCGGTTAACGTTTTGGTTAACCGGTTAACGTTTTGGTTAACCGGTTAACCATTGGAAATTTTGGGGGATTTTATGAGATTACGCAGGCGTTAACCGGTTAACGCTTTGGTTAACCGGTTAACACTGTTGGGACAGCAAATATTATTTCTTTAAAAATTCATATCTTTTAAACCGTAAGTCCGATTCGCATTCCGTTTGAAGCGTCAGAACGAGTACAAATTGAACTTTATTTTGTTGAATAGAAACAAGAAAAATGCAACAGTTTTTGATAAATGAATTTGTGAAATAACCTTATAAATTACCGGGTACGGGTTAATTCTTGATGTGTCAGAGTGGTTAGGAAACCAGTGTTCAGGGTGTAATGTCATGATGATATATATGAATATTTGCTGGTTGTTTTGCTGATTGAAATGAATGATGCGAATTATTTTGGTGAATTTTTCGATGTAGCGCATCATTGCATTTCATAACATTCACGATGGGGCTTCGGCCTATTTATTTGCTTCAATCCCATTGTGTGGATTGAAGTATCTCGATGATTATGGTGTGCTCCCTTGTGGAGGGTTGATGGTCATGTATCCATCTCATGGTGAAAATGGTACCACATGCATATTGCATATCAGGATGTAGAATTGCATATTTTGGATGAATTTCATGACTGTGTTGGTGTTGATTGATTTCATGATGGTGTTGCGGTTGATGCTGAATTTTGTAGTTGACGATGTCATGATATGTGTATTAATTTATTTATGATTCTATATTCTTGTAAGTTTATGATATATTATGTTTACTCACCTTGTCTGCTTGGAAATGTTGCCTCCTTCGTGGGTAACTTGCAGCTGTCGAAGAATAGTCCTGCAGTGCAATATGAGTAATGCATGAGTCTCGGAGCGTGCTTTAGTGTTCCTTAAGAGTGGTTATGGTTTATGTGTCCTGCGCTGTGTCATGTAACACTGGTATGGGTTTTACTCTGTTAACTGTTTCAGTTATGTTATTATTGGATAAATGTTTTCCTATTTATATGATGTTAAATTCAGGATGGTGAAAATTATATTTATGAGGTTTTGAATTTTGAAGTTAAATTCCGCTGTGAAATGTTTATGATATTTTGATGTTGATTAACCCGTGTTACGGGACAGGACACTGTTGTGTATTTTGATGAAAATGTGATACCCTTTGTGATGATTACTCTGATATTATTTAAATATTATGTTTGGGGTAGAAGGGTGTTACAGCATTTACGGGAGTATTTACAGCAATCGGATTCCATGGTGATCCAATAATATCCCGATCTCAACAATTTCTTGGTCATAGCATGTCCTCAAGCATGGGTACCAAAGGAACCTTCATGGACCTCCTACATCAACAGGTCTGCTTTGTGTCTATCCACGCATCTGAGCAGAACCATGTCGAAGTTTCGCTTGTACTACACGCCATCTTGGTTCAAGAAGAAACCTCCTGCCAGTCTTCTAAGGGTCTTCTTGCCCTTGCTAGATGCCCCAACCGGGTATTCTTGAGCCTTCAGGAATTGCTTGATATCATGATACCAAGGCTTGTTATCTTCACCACTGTCAACTGCAAAGGCATAAGCAGGTCTTTCAAGACGGGAGACCGTAACTCGAGGCACAAAATTCTCTTGACAAACTTTAATCATAGACGACAAGGTTTCTAGAGCATCGGCGAATTGGTTTTCATCTCGAGGAATATAATTCAACTTGACTTTGGTGAAGAAAGTTAACAGCCTCCTGACATAATCTCTGTAAGGAACCAAGTGAGGTTGATGAACCAGCCATTTGCCATTGACTTGGTTCACCACCAAAGCAGAATCTCCGAAGATCTCGAGGTTCTTGACTCGCAAGTCGATTGCCTCTTCAATCCCCATGATACAAGCTTCATACACTGCCTCATTGTTAGGGAATTCGAAAGTCAACCGAGCAGCTAAAGGTGTATGGACCCCTTCTGGCGAGATGATAACAGCACCTACTCCACTTCCATTCATGTTCACAGCTCCGTCAAACATCAACTTCCATTTGGATTCAGGGTCTGGCCCCTCCTCCGGAAGTGGTTCTTCGTAGTCTTTCGACTTGAGGAACATGATGTCCTCATCCAGAAACTCGAACCTCATGGATTGATAATCATCGATTGGCTGCTGAGCCAAGTATTCTGACAATACACTTCCATTGATTGTCTTTTGTGAAGTGTAATGTATATCATACTCTGTTAGTATCATCTGCGACCAGGCTACTCTTCCTTTAAAAGCTGGCTTCTCGAAAATGTATTTCACAGGATCCATCTTGGAAATTAAGAGAGTAGTGTGAGTCAGCATGTACTATCTTAGTCGGCGAGCAGCCCATGCCAAAGCGTAACAAGTTCTCTCGAGTAGTGAGTAGCGCGTCTCACAATCGGCAAACTTTTTGCTAAGGTAATAAATGGCGTGCTCTTTTCGACCAGACTCGTCCTGCTGCCCCAACACGCATCCCATCGATCCTTCAAGAACGGTAAGATACATAATCAAAGGTCTCCCTGGCACTGGAGGCATAAGAATTGGAGGTTCTAGCAGGTATTCTTTGATTCGGTCAAAGGCTTGCTGGCAGTCTTCATTCCATTTAATGGTCTGATTCTTCCTCAGAAGCTTAAAGATGGGCTCATATGTGGCCATTAGATGAGAGATAAACCATGAAATGTAGTTTAGTCTCCCTAAGAAGCCATGCACTTGCTTTTCAGTCTTCGGCTCAGGCATCTCCTGGATGGCTTTCACTTTGGCTGGATCAACCTCAATTCCCCGCTCACTAACAATGAAGCCGAGTAGCCTGCCAGGAAGGACCCCAAAGGTACACTTATTCGGATTCAACCTCAGTCTGAACTTCCGGAGTCTGTCAAACAACTTTGCTAGATTAACCAAGTGGTCTTCCTCCGTTTGGGATTTTGCTATCATATCATCAACATAAACCTCAATTTCATGATGAATCATGTCGTGAAATAGCGTCACCATCGCCCGTTGATAAGTGGCTCCAGCATTCTTCAAACCAAATGGCATAACCTTGTAACAGAAGTTGCCCCAAGAAGTGATGAAGGTTGTCTTATCCATGTCATCGGGAGACATCTTAATCTGGTTATAGCCGGAAAATCCGTCCATGAAGGAAACACAGAAAACTGAGCAGTATTATCGACGAGCACATCTATGTGAGGTAGAGGAAAGTCATCTTTGGGGCTGGCCCTATTCAAATCCCTGTAGTCTACACACATCCTGACTTTACCATCTTTCTTAGGAACCGGCACAATGTTGGCAACCCACGGAGGGTAACTGGTCACGGCCAAGAAGCCAGCATCAAACTGTTTTTGTACTTCTTCTTTTATTTTAATTGCCATATCAGGACGTATGCGCCTCAACTTCTGCTTCACTGGAGGACAATCTTCTCTAAGAGGCAGCTTGTGTACCACAATGTCAGTATCTAAACCAGGCATATCTTGGTAGGACCATGTGAAGACATCAACATACTCCCGAAGCATAGAAATCAAACGAGTCTTGACAGATTCTTCTAATGCGGCCCCGATATTGACTTCTTTCTTGTCTTCTTCAGTACCCAGCTTTATTACTTCGACAGCTTCTTTGTGCAGCTGAATCATCTTCTCTTCCTGTTTAAGCAGTCTGGCCAATTCTTCAGGTAGTTCACAATCCTCTTCACCCTCCTCATCGGCTTGATAAATTGGATTGTTGAAGTCATACTCAGCCATAACAGGGTCGTCATTAATAAGATCCGGTGACGAGCACCTGCATGAATGGTGATTCATGCAAGGCTTTAGCAAAAACTTGAGAAAATGAGAATCATTGCCATTTTAAAACTTTTCTTTCTTTTTGAAAAACGAAAAAGCAAAAATGAAAGACAAAGAACAACATGAATGAATGTGAAACATCAGCTTTATTTATGAATTGTGTTAAGAACAAAAGAACCCTTACAAAGAGCTATTATGCCCCGGCCAAGACATAGTGCTTAAATACAAGAAAAACAGAAACAAAAATTATTACTCTTCGAAAGAGGTGACTGAAATAAGCCTTTCTGATGTCCAATTGCTAAGCTGAGTCCCTGGAACGGCAGGCCTGATCCACTCATCTAGGTCACAGTCACTATCAACTGCGTCATCCTGCACGGCACTGATGTTTCCATAATCCACCACTCCCGCACTCGTGAAAGTAATCGGGCTTTGACAACCTTTAGCACTTGGTCCAGACGATGACTTCCCAGGATGGTAACCAATTCCGAACATATCTTTCTTTTCTGGCACTTCTAATGGACTGCCCCAGCCTTCTCGTATCCCAGATTCTACCAACTCAAGCGCTTGCTTATAAGAGGCCATAGAAACCCCCTTCTTCGGTTCTTCAGGAGAAGCTGCCACTGCAGATGCTTGTTCAGTCTTCAAGGGCTCAAAATCCTGACATGGAGTCTCAACTATTTCGCCATCCATCTCCACATACTTGAATGAAGCCAGATGACTAACCAAAATGTCTTCTTCCCCACTGACAGTTACAATTTGACCCTCCTAGACGAACTTTAGCTTTTGATGAAGTGTGGACGATACTGCTCCCGCTGAATGTATCCAAGGTCTTCCGAGCAAACAACTGTATGCAGGCTGTATATCCATTACGTAGAACGTGGTATTGAAGATCTGCGGACCTACTTTAATTGGTAACTCCACCTCCCCGAACACCGATCTCCTCGACCCATCAAATGCTCGAAGTACTAGGTCGCTAGGCTTTAGGACTACTCCATCGTAATCCAACTTCATAAGCGTTTTCTTGGGCAAGACATTCAACGACGATCCAATATCTACCAACACGTGAGAGAGTACTGCACCTTTACATTCTAAAGAGATATGCAGTGCCCGATTATGAGCACGCCCTTCAGAAGTCAGATCCATGTCTGTGAAACCCAATCTGTACCTGGCATTGACACTAGATACCACCGCTTCCAACTTATTTACCAAAATATCCTGAGGCACATACGCCTTGTTTAGGATATTCAAGAGAGCCTTCCTGTGGGAATCAGAACACATGAGCAAGGACAAGATGGAAATCTTCGACGGAGTCTGCTGCAGATGGTCTACAATCTTGTAGTCGCTCTTTTTGATAATCCTCAAAAATTCTTCAGCTTCTTTGTCAAAAGTAAGGTCTTGATCAGTTACTGGTGCAGGATCGTTGACAACCACTGGCTGCTTCCCTCTTGCTCTAGCCTGGGCTTTTGCGGTGTCTCTGGGTGGTATCACACTATTTCTTAGTGTTTCTGGCGCAAATAACCTTCCACTTCTAGTAAAGCCCCCTACTCCAACATTTTCTACCTGAGCTAGGGTCGTACTAGACGTGGCCAACTCTTGCTTCTGGCCGTTACAGTATACTTTACCATCATAATTCCAAGGAATAGCTCTATCACTCTGATACATTACCGGTCCTGCAGTGGTGATGGTTATCAGTGTCGCTCTGGCCCGTGAAGGAACTTGAGATGGATCGTAGAAGATAGTTACTGTGGAGACTTCGGTTTCTTTTACAATCTTTTCAAACTGCAACATTCCCTCATCAATCATGCTCTGGATCCCTGCTTTCAACTGCTCACACCCATTTATGGCTTCAGCACATCCTGGACAATCTTCTTCACACCCAGGAAAGATACCTTTCTTTGACAAGCAGACTTTAACAACATTCAACGGAGTCTGCAGGTCGTTGACATCACACACCAAGTTTAGGTTCTCCCCTTCATCAACTGCCCCAATTGTACCTCCATGAGAAGGCATAGGGTTCTGTATTACATTAGGAGTAGGAGCGAAGTTAATCGCTTTGGAATCTACTAGGTCTTGGACTACATACTTCAACTGCCCCAATTTTTGATAATCCTCAAAAATTCTTCAGCTTCTTTGTCAAAAGTAAGGTCTTGATCAGTTACTGGTGCAGGTTCGTTGACAACCATTGGCTGCTTCCCTCTTGCTCTAGCCTGGGCTTTTGCGGTGTCTCTGGGTGGTATCACACTATTTCTTAGTGTTTCTGGCGCAAATAACCTTCCACTTCTAGTAAAGCCCCCTACTCCAACATTTTCTACCTGAGCTAGGGTCGTACTAGACGTGGCCAACTCTTGCTTCTGGCCGTTACAGTATACTTCACCATCATAATTCCAAGGAATAGCTCTATCACTCTGATACATTACCGGTCCTGCAGTGGTGATGGTTATCGGTGTCGATCTGCCCCGTGAAGGAACTTGAGATGGATCGTAGAAGATAGTTACTGTGGAGACTTCGGTTTCTTTTACAATCTTTTCAAACTGCAACATTCCCTCATCAATCATGCTCTGGATCCCTGCTTTCAACTACTCACACCCATTTATGGCTTCAGCACATCCTGGACAATCTTCTTCACACCCAGGAAAGATACCTTTCTTTGACAAGCAGACTTTAACAACATTCAACGGAGTCTGCAGGTCGTTGACATCACACACCAAGTTTAGGTTCTCCCCTTCATCAACTGCCCCAATTGTACCTCCGTGAGAAGGCATAGGGTTTTGTATTACATTAGGAGTAGGAGCGAAGTTAATCGCTTTGGAATCTACTAGGTCTTGGACTACATACTTCAAGGCCTTGCAGTTTTCCGTGGTATGTCCGGGGGCTCCGGAATGAAATTCGCATCTAACGTTTGCATCGTACCCTTCAGGAAGTTGCCCCGGCCTCGGGGGTTGCAAAGTTCTGAGCTGAACCAGCTAGAGTTGGAGGAGATTCTTCAGAAGTTATGAATAGGACATAGGCGGAGTGTCAAACTGCCTTTCTCTGGTCCTATGAGAATAGTATGGACGGGGAGTTCTTTGTTGATACCCTTGTGAGCGTTGCGGCTGCGGTGGTTGGACTTGCTGTTGAACAGGTTAAGCTGAGATAGTGACAGGGGCCACTTGCTGATAAAAACCTCTGCTACTTCCTCCCCTCTGCGCGTACACAGCACCAGTCTCTCCTTCTCTTCTCTTCATGAAGGGCTTCTTAATACCAGAGCTTGAAGCGCCTCCGTTCTAAATCTTCCCTTGCTTGATCCAACTTTCTATCCTCTCGCCAGTCAAGATGATATCTGAGAATCCACTTGAAGAACATCCAGCTAGCCTTTCCATGAAATGCCCAGGGAGGGTATCCAAGAACAGGTCTACCATTTCTCTCTCCAACAAAGGTGGTTGCACCCTAGCGGCCACTTCACACCACCTTTGTGCGTAATCTTTGAAACTCTCTGAGCTCCTCTGAGCCAGACTCTGAAGTTGAGTGCGACTAGGCGCCATGTCAATATTATACTGATACTGCTTGAGAAATGCTTCTCATAATTCCTTCCAGTTTCTTACAGAACTTCTCTCTAGCTTCATATACCATTCCAAGGACCCTCCGGAGAGACTATCCTGGAAGTAGTACATCCAGAGCTTTTCATCCCGAGTATGGGCAACGATCTTCCGATAGAATGCCTGCAAGTGATTCTTTGGGCAGGAACTACCGTTGTACTTGTCAAAAGTAGGCGGCCTGAATTTGTGAGGGATAACCACCCCGGGGACTAGGCCCATGTCAGACACATCTATCCCCAAAGTGTCTCTACACTCGAGGGCTTTGACTTTCTCAGCAAGCATCAAACAATCATGAAGATTTCCTTCTCCAGCGAACCCCATGTCGTTGTTGAAAGAAGGGAATTGATCCTCTTGCCTGTCTTGTACTGGAATGAAAGTTGCCATGCCTTGTTCTGGAATATGAGGTCCACCTGGGCCATTGCTGGTGTTGGGAGGAGCCACTTGCACATCAGGAGTGGTCACAGGAGTGTTAGTCTGAGGAGGGTTGAGCCCTTGAATTGCATTCCTTAACTCTTGTTGTCCCTGAGCCATCCCTTGCATCATGGCCATGAATTCTCCCATTCTGGTGCAAAACTCATTAAGCTCCGTTTTCATAGTGTCCATGATTGTCCTCTGGTTGCTGCGAGTTGCGTAGCGATGCGGGATATCTTGTCAGAGATGTCGGGTCTTGGCAGCTCTCGCAATCTTTGCATGTAACACAGATAAATTAAGCACCCTGTAGAAAAACCTGCAAAAACAAAGAAGAAATGCAAATGATGCGTATGCAATGCAATGTGTTCCTTTTATTCCCAAATCTTTCCTTTTTCCGGTCCTGGCATTAAGAGAATAATAATTGGGAAGAATACCCAAGCGATGTTCAAATACAGTGACGGCCGTGGAGAATTGGTGCTCATTACCCCGTGTCGGTGCAACCAATAACGAACAAGAGATTCAAAACAAGTCAATCACATAAACTGAGGTTTGAAACAAAAAAGTCCCCGAAGGGTGCCAATCAAAAGAACAACAAAGTACATCAAATAAAGGAATCCCACAACAAGCCTGTAGGTAATCCAAGTACAATAGCATGAAACTGAACCCTAGGGAGCTCTAAGTCTTGCAGCCTCCAGCTAAGACGCTTGACATTCTGGAACAACTGAACGATATCCGGATGATCAGGCTCCTGGATGAGTCTCTGGATGAGGAGGTCCCTTAATCAAAGGAAGCATGTAACTCTTCAATCTGCTGTAGGAAAGTCGTCTCATTCTCTTTGCTTGGATCTAGCTCGGCCCTTGACCTCTTCACATCAGCATGAAGCTTCAGCTCTTCAACTTCTTTCTGGACATCTTCAGCTATTTGTTGACTCTTTGTCATATGACGAAGAAACTCTCTATGTTGCTCTTGTGCTTTCCGAACTAGCTTCTCTTGCTCAACCAAGGCATCCTGGAGGTTCTTAATCTTCAACTCGAATTCAGCTTCTACCTCCTTTTGCTTCTTCTGATTATCGCTCAACTTCTCTTGCCAACGTGTAATGGCTTCATTAGCCTCATTAAGTTCTTTCTTATCCCTCCGGCGCTGACTTGCCTTATGGATCTCAGCCAATCCTCTCTTCCTGAAGTATAGCTCTCTTTCCTCGAAGTCCTTATGCTTAAGATGAACCGTCTCTTCAGCCCGGTGAGCTCTATCTTCTAACTGATGGTTCTGAATCATCAATTTCTGACAGGAATTGTAAGCCTCCTGATTCTCAACCCTAAGCTGCTTGACCAAAGCTTCCAACTTCTAATAATCTTCTAAAGGCACCGTTGCTGGAAATGGAGTTGGTATAGAAAAAGGGACTAGAGCCTTTTGAACCTCCTCCTTTATCCAAGCTTCGAATTCAGGGAACATCCGGTTATTTCTCTTGCCTAGACATGCCGTGTCTTTTCTTTTGATCACCTTCCAAGAACCTGCAACTTTTCTGACCAACGGAAGATTGTCTTTCACCGAGAAGTAAAAAGTTTGGAATAACTCAAATTCATCGGGGATCTCTTTGAGCGCGTACCCTAACTGTCTTCTTAGGAGAATGGGATTGTAGTTGATACCTCCTGACACTCCTAACAAAGGCACATTGAGGTAATTCTCACAGCTGGTAATGAAACTCTTTCCTTTCAACCTCAAAGTAAACCATCTAATATCTCTGGCAGACAAAGTACTCAACTCCTGGGCCCAAGTAGTATTAGGATCAGTAAAACTCTTGGTGGTAGGCAAATGTCTCATGACCCACTTGTAGAATAAGGGAGCACAACATCTAACCAGACCTCATCGCTTCTTCTCATTCTTATAGTGCACTGAATAATACAAGTCACCTAGGAGAGTGGGCACCGGATTCTTCAACACAAATAAATGAATGGCATTTATGTCCACAAATTTGTCCATATCAGCGAACAGGATGATTCCATAAATGGATAGTGCTAAAATGGTGCAAACAGAATCCCACTGATTTGTCACTACAAGTTCTCCAGCCTTTCTAACCAGATACTCTAGAGTGAAACCCAGTACTTTTTCTTTGGTGGTAGACAGATTTGCAGATACTTCAGATGAGCTCAAATAAAGAGCTTTAGCGATGTCAGCATGGGTTGGTCTTGTCATCTCTGAGTTGAAAGGAATTTGATCCTTGATTGGCACTCCCATAATCTCAGCATACTCTTCCAGCAAAGGACCCAACTGAAAGTCATGAAATGTGAAACACCTGAGCCGTGGATTGTAATACTGCAACAAAGTGTGAATGACGCTTCTCTGAGAGCTATCCAAGTTGAATACCAAGTCCATAATATCACCATACTTTTCCTTGAAGTATCCCAAATGACTCGGGGTAATAAGAGACACCATTTGGTTGATCGGGTCCGTCTTGGTATCAAAAAATTTGTAGTGCACAGTTCTCTTACTGACGTCTTCCATTCTGAAGCAATGATATGACCAGGAACCGGGAGTAATGCAAACCCTGAGAATAAAAGAAACACAAATGATTAATAATGATATGATGCTTATGCAAGGCGAGGCATGTGATCAGTGAAGTGTCTGTGATGTGCCAATCATATAATCAGGTGTCGGTGCAAGGTCACAATATCCACATATCACAATAACAATCCCTCTGATCCGGGATCCATATCACAGAACCAGAAATCCAGATCACAAAACTGAACCAATGGCAAAGCGGGTATGTTGAAGGTCTTAGGGTTCCTGCAAACCTGTAAACCCCTCCCAATCTCACGGGTGTGCTACTTGGGTAAACATCATGGACTCTCAAAGCCGAATAGCAATAATACGTTCACCATTTCCAAGAAATGGCTCATGACCAAATCAGGGAATCGGTTTGGCATTATGTACTACTCAGGGAGGCCTCAGCTGAGTCCGGAAAAACAAGCATCCCTCATAAGTCTCCAGCTTCAAGCACTGAGTCGAGAAACAATAGTACATTCATCCCGAAGGGTACAATACTACCGTCATACGAACAGTTTGCTTTAACCGGATTCCTATGAGAGAACCAGGTTATCCTATGCGAGTTCCCAATGGACCCTCGGATGCGAGTAGGTTTGCCAACAAATGTGGTCTGCCACTGTCATCACTGGAGAGGGGTGTTCCCATTAAGGTCCTCGAAGATCGGTCACCAGATGCACATAACTATCAAGGTCATACTCTGAAGTGGAGAAGAACCCCCACACAGAATAGTCCCAAGACGGTCGCAATCTGGGTGTGGAATACATCGCCACTCATCATGTAACCATGCGAGTACAACGTGTCCACGCTAATCCTATAGTGCACTCAAGCCGGGTATTTGGCTTATCTCACAGTAACTCCCATCCCACAGAAAAAATGAAAACCAGCACAGCCAGACAGTCCAGTATAATATGATGCATGGAAAATAAATACTGAAAGCAGTAAATCAATGCGGTAAAGTAAAGCTGTAAAGTAAAAAACTGTAAATAAAAATAGTAAAGCTAAACTAAAGCACACAACAACAAACAGATAAACACCCAAAGAAACAAAACTAAACAGGCGCTAGGATTGACTCTACAAGGGAAACCAGAGATTTTGGGTTCGTTCCCCAGTAGAGTCGCCAGCTATCGCTCCCGGGATTTTTATCCAAGTACAAACGCGAAAGTGGCGCGGAAAAGGTAGAGTCGCCAGCCAGGAATTTTTATCCCGAAAGAATGGGAAAGGTAATGTTGCACAAACCTGAGGAAGAAAGTAAGGACAAGGTCCTTCGAACCAAAGATCTGAGTTCGGGAGTCGGTTACGACCTGGGAAGGTATTAGCACCCCAAATCGTCTGCCGTAGCCGACGGGATCCACGCTTGTTTGTTTTGTTTCAAAGGGTGAGAAATAAAGTGCTGATGAAATGAACTGCTAACTGGAAACTGGAATGAGAAAAGGGAACTGGAAAAAGAAAATGGCAAGAAAGGGGGAAATGTAGGGAAAATAAAGAATGTGCTCGAACGGGTCCTACCCCGCTGCCTACGTACCTCATCGGGATAATGAGGATCAAAGTCGACGTAGTTCACCTAACTAAGGCGGGAACTATTTGTTTATGTTTTTTATAGCTGGAAATGCGTATGTCTATGCTCAGGTGTTGCAGGCTCGTCTGGTACGAGTGCGTTTACCGTCTTACATGTGAGACAAGTCGTCGCGAGTTGGCGTTCAGAATGAATGAGATGAGAAAAGAAGTTCCCGCGGGAAAGTCGCTTATTGTTTGTTTTTGTCTTTTATGAGAAGTGTTTTAAATTTGTTTGTGAACATTCTCATACTAAGACCTATCCATCACGGTAAGTACTTACACCTCGCCCCGAAACAGGACGCGTATAAACACTCCGCAACAAAGTCTCGTGTCGTACAAGAACGTTTGATTTTTATTAAGTGTTTTATTACTTTTTTTATGAGGTGAGAAAGAATGACTCAAGTTGAGAAAAGGTAAAAACTAAGGGAGTAAGACTCAATCCTAAATTTATTTATTTATTTACAAGTGGTCCTAATGGTTTGTGAGGTTTTCTAAACTTAATGAAGAAAAGAACTAGAAACTACTAGAATGCAACTTACTTCCTAAGGAAGTTAAGTTGATTCTAAAGCAATGGGGAAGCCTATACAAGTGAAAAAAAACTTCAAATAATATGGCAAGGCATTAAAATTGAATAAGGAATAAAATTCAAAAAAATGCATTTTAAGGTATAAAGCTAAAACAACCCTAAACTTCTTCTAAGTCTATTTATTAGAAATGTCAAGCCTAAGTCCTAAAACTAGGGGAACTATCCAATATTATCATTCTAAAAATCAGCACCTAAACTATTCTAAGTCAATTTAATATCCTAAGATTAAACCTAAGTAAACTAATTCTTAATGGATCTTAATATTCTAACCTAAACTAATTGAATTTTACATGTATAACTAGCCTAAAGATTAATACACTAAAAATATTAAAACTCCTAGAAAAATTATGGAATTAATCATATAGGGTCCTAGAACTAACTATTACATTGTGCTAAAAAATATCCTAAAAATTCAGAAGTTAGCTATGTCTAAAAATCACTTAAATCTACTTAAGTATTAGCTATTATTTTTCATGGATTAAGCTACCAAAATAGGGGATAAAATGGCCTAAAAATTCTACCAAAATTATTCTAGGTCCTATTATGATTCCTCTAACCATAGCAAAAAGAATGCGTTAAAAATCCTACTGGAAGTGGACAAAATAAAATGAACAAAATCATGTACAGTTAAAATAAATTCAATAAAAGCTAATTAAAAGAAAAATCAGAATTAAATCGAAAATAAGAAAAATTCAGAAAATAAAAGTGTCGAAAATTTCTAAATGGAATTAATAACCTACTGAATTTTTTACATAATTTTATTATGGTTTTCACTATTTTTTCTTGATTTATTTTGAAACTATGCTAAACCAAAAACTAATTTTAAAAGAAAATAAGGAGGGGGTTCAGGAAGTAATTTTTTTTAGTTGTCTTTCTATTGGGCCTTAAAAATGAAGGGTGCGAATAGCAATGCCAAGTGCCCACCCAGCACAGGACATGAGGATGTATGTTGTGGACATTCAGTCAACTTCGTTGACTCAATGAGGAGCGTTGGATTCAGCTGACTCCTAGGTACATCCATCAAACGAATCAGGAGCCAAGGAACATGGTAACTATGGTGAATGGCACGCGGGGGGATCAAACGAACTGGGAGCCTACCGGACGGTGACAAGTGTCACCGCCGGTGTGGCTGAAGAATCCAAAAGAACACCCAAACCTTATCTCTAACGGCACAAAAAACAGCATGGTTAATGCGGATTAAACAGAAATTATTCCTCTTAATCATCTATAATTTCCAAGATATTTTCCTAATTCCCATTAAATTATATTAACTACTCTCTTATGATTAAAATGGAAATTGAAAACAAAATATAAACAAAAGGGTTGGGCAAACGAAACCCTAAATCACCTTCTCACCTTCATCGCCGCCGCAACCTCTCTTCTCTCTTCTCACCTTCGCCTTCACCTCCGTCTTCTCTCTTCCTCTTCATCGCACCAAATTCTCTCCCTCAACTTCATCTTCTCCTCCCTCCATCATCCCCTTCTATCAAGCTTCTTCTTCTAAAACCCTAGTGCCGCCGTACTCCCTCATCTTCCCATCTTAACACCGCCGCGAACAATCGGAGAAGACGAAAAAAAAACACGGCGAAACAACCTCCTCTCCTTACAACTACAACCTAATCTTCACCTCTATCACAAATCAAGATCGCAACCCAACCTCAACCTAACCTCTCTGCTCACTCAAATCCGAAATCAAAATCTCATACTCTCAAATCGGTATAGTCGAAGATCACGAAAATCGCAATAACTAAACCACCACGCAAGAACGAAGGAAAGCAAAAAATCACACAAGAAACAACGCAAGAGCAATTCGTACCTTACAATTTAGCCAGTGACGAAGAACGAGATTCAGGTATGTATTTGGTTTGATCCACGTCGCACTCCTCCTTTCCCTTTTCAGAATCTTGTGTTGCGATTGCTTGTTATTGATCAGAGAATATGTTGAACGATTATTATTGGACTTCTTCTTGAATTTGCAGGTAAAGGTATTTGTTGAAGTTTGTTGATGATTGTTTTGGTTTCTCTTGCTTGCGAACCAGAGAAGAAGATGAAGGAGATTGCTTTGATCTCTGCTCCTCTCTTTGCGTACGTGCGCTATGAATCCTCCGCTGATTGTGAGATCGGTGTCAAGTCGTATTCTGGTATGGTTTGCAGTTTGTTTACGATCCTCTTCTTATTGTTCTGTTCTCGCTTCTGAATCGAGTTATTTCAATGCTCTTGAATTTGCGAATAAGACTTGATTCAATCTGCTTGTTTATTGTTGTCTTTTAAAATGATTTTTGCAGATTTCGGTTATGATGATTGAATGAGATGGAGGATTAATGGCACTGAATGAAGTTGCAGAGAGCTGAGAAAAATGATGAAGATGATGAGGTTGAGAAGGAAAGAGTCAGAAAAAATGGTGGAAGAATCAGGAGAGAGGTTGATGATGAAGAAGCCGAAGAAGGAGAAGATGAGTGAATCAGAGAAAGAATGGAAGGAATGGTGAAGGATGAATAAAGAAGAGATGAAAATTTAAAGTGAGAAAGGTGAAGATGAATCCAGAAAAAATGAAATTGAGAGAGATGATTGAAAAAGAAGAGATTCTGATTTATAGAAGATTGAAGCATGTTTGATGAGAAGTTCAGGTGAGGTTTCTAGAAACTTTCTGTTAGAATCTTGTTAACTTTCTGTTATGAATCAGTTATGAACTTATTTATCTTTCGGTTATGGATTTCGATTTTCTTCTGAGTTAATTGTAGGTTAACCCTTTTTTGCTTTTGCACTTGGCAGGTTTTCCTTTGGTGTTTAGACTGAGTTTTTCGAAAAGAGTTTTTTTATTGAAGATTGCAGGATTCAACAAATACTGAAGAGAGTTGAGTGAAATTTCATGAGGATTGGGAGAGATTGATGATGATGAGGGCAATTGGTTCAAGGAGATTCTGATTTTTGTAACTGATTTCCCCTTGAAGAAACTCTGTAACTAAATTTTTTTTTTATTGAAGTTTTTTTTCATTCAATAGAACTGAGTAATCATTGTCATAGTTACAACAAAGCTGAGTAAACGAACAAACTATGTATTTTGTCACACATTCATATTATTATTATTATAGAAATATGTAAACTCTGATGGTTGATCTATGAAATTATTGCAAGTATAACAATTGATCTCTGGCCTCACATCACTTGGGCTTTTGTCGAAAGATACAACAATCACAGTCAATGAATCTATCAGTGTCTTTTAAGGCTCATGAATAAACTTCTGGTTCTGATGTTAGTACAGCTCTTGTAAAACGTGAAAGGACTCGTTCTCGCATCGGGATCCTGAATGATTCACCAAAAGTAAACATTGCCTTCTTCAAGTATTCATATCATGTACATCTTCGTTAGAATAATATTCATGTAAAGGGTACGCTTGATAATCAGTTATAGGGCGCGCTTGAGTAAATTCGCAAATGATGTTATCTTCTGGATGCATTGCACAGAGTTCATTTTGAATATCTGGATTATCAACACTGTGATCTCTAACCAATTGCTCTATACAGAATCTTTCAAATAGACCAACACGCTCCTTAGAACAAAGTACAGCGCACGGGTTCCCAACATTGGCTAGCTATAGCATTCGTCTCCATATAATACAAATCAAACAACCTGAACTAACTAACCTATATTTACCTGATAATGATTTTGCTCGTAAGTATCTCTTGCAAACTCATAAAATCTGTTTTCGATTTCCTCAACAACTTCCCTCAAAATAGTCACAGTCATATCGTTATCAACCATCATAAATTCCAATGAAGAGTGCACCATGGCTAACATTAACTTGGTTGTGACCTTCCATATCTTTATTTGACCGAACAGAAACCATGGAGAATTCGCCAAGGCAATGCCTTTCAAGTCTCACCGGCCTCGTTAAAGGGTCAGCATCAAACGTTTCAGTGGTATAACGATAAGTTTTGTAAGGGACCGGGATTCCAAAAAATGGATATTTTACAAACTGCCTCATGATCATATATTTTCACTTTCTGAAGATATGAAAGTATGATCAAAGGGAAAATATTGAAAGAGAACGGAAGAGGGAGAAAGAGTAGTGAGTGCGTTGAATGATTGAATGAACTTGGTTAATAAAATGGGATACGACTATGGAAAAACAAAAGGGTGAACTGGGCGGTAAAAACGAATTAAGAACAGTTTAATGTGAAATAGATTGAGGCAGAAAATGGATGTGGAAAATGGTAATGCCTTATTTGGAATGGATATTGGATATATTTTTTTTAATAAACTTGGATTTGAGATTGAATGATGCTTTTCCCAATTATCCACCTTTGATTTGGGCCACATTATTTTAACCAAGACTCTGATGCCATAACGGATCCCAAAATCAACACCTCAAACCTTATCCCCTGAATTATTCGGAAATAACACACTCGAATCAATTTGTAAACGGCCCACAAAGATTTTTCCTTCAATGATGGATGATAACAAGCCTTGAAAGGACGTATGACCTGAATATCCTGGCACTATAAACCTACTCCGTTGATGATGAGCCCAATGCACCAATGAATGGTCCTTACAAGTGAGTTCCTTTATGATCACTTGATCAAGGAAATAAACCTTAATCGACTAGCAAGCACATAAGGAGATGATGTTATTAATAGCTCCATAACCAAAACTTTGAATTCGCCGGATAACCGTCCATAGGGTGCGAAGCCCAGATTCCATAATCCATGACACAAACTCCAGCGAAGTAGAAACCATACACCATTGGAATAACCTGGTTCTTCAGAGTGCACTGATTCCCATGCCTCATGGATACAATGCAAATGCATGATTATGAATATGACCTAATGGGAGAATGCAAATGAATGCGAAGTGATAAGCCAGTAAAGGGAATAAATAATGAGGGCAAATTTTGAGGTATTACACCGTCCCCATCGTTGATCATTTTTATCCGGCATTCGTCCTATGTCGTGATATTTTCAGCAGTCGTCCCCTGCTAGATAATCGTCCTTCACCTTTTGATGACTGTCCCTCATCATTATTTCATTTATTATTTTACCCGATGACCGTCCCCGTCGCGGTTTATTTACCTTTTAACCTGATGGTTGTCCCCGTCAGTGCTTTCCTCATTTCTTTAATCCCCAGAGAGTTTTATTTCTTTACCTGATGGTCGTCCACGTCGTGGTCTTTTCCTTTATCCTGATAATCGTCCTTCATCAGTTTACCTGATGGTCGTCCCCATCGCGGTCTCTTTATTTCCCAGCATGATGGTTGTCCCCGTCATTGCTTTACTTACTGCTTTTCATCCCTGTAGCGGTAAAATCATGAGTGTAAGCTATTAGTTAACTTAACTCAAAGTAAACAGAGTCGTCACCGCGCTTTTATTTTATTCCAAGAGGAAAAGGAAAAAAAGACCGAATAAATCCTAATGAATCTAAAAGCAAAAAGCTAAAGAGACACGACAGAGAAACATGTAAGGGGATAGGTTACACAATGGGAAGGTTTTACGCACCCAAAATGTTCGTGGTACTCCACGGGAGCCCTTTGAAAAATGTATTGCTTTTGGTTTGAAAATGGTTTGTAAAAATGAGAGCGGGAGGTGAGAGAAAGACGTTTTTTTTTAATATTTTTGTGTTTGGAGAGGTTTACCACCTCATGCTTACGTACCCACAAAGTGCAATGCAAGATCAAAACCCTGTAGTTCGTGGTACAAATAGTGAAAAGGGTGGATTATGATTAATTTTATTAAGTGAAGAGAATTTGTCATCTTCAAGTGGATAGCATGAGAATGAAGGCATGGACTCATACATCATTATGGGGAGGGCGCCAACTCAGATAAAATCAACGAGTATGTCACTAAACCCCCACAAATGACAAGAGACTCAATTACATCAAATTACAACCATGGAGATTGAGAGACTTGCACCCGACTAAAGAATAATGACTCATAATCGGCACTTTTTTTAAAATAATCAAAAGTGCACAAAGGCACAAAACAAATTGAATGAGTTTGGTTCTTTTTATTTTTTGAATTAAGGTCAACATGATTAGATTCATTGATTTTAAAAGGGAAAAAAAAAGTAAAAGCCACTTGACAAAAGTCAAGGTTTTTGCTTATTAAAGAGGTGATGATTTAAAAAGAAGGAATCCTTTGAAAAAGGGAGAAGGTTTTGAAAATTGAAGAATGGGAGGAGATGAAGGGACTATCCTAAAAAAGAAATAAGGAGATAAGGGAAGAAAGATCTAACCAAACTTGATGACATTCCAAATTATGAGCAAAAGAGTTCCATCCTTATGAGCTAACAAATGGCCAAATAAAGGCTAAATCCAACTTCATGAAGATCAAAGAAAAGGGAAGGGATCCTAAAATCTAAGTCCAAAAATCTCCATTCCAATGCCAGGATAGTAACCAAAAGTCCTCAAATTAAAGTCACAAGTCTTTTAGAAGTTTAATCCTTTATTAATGTTTTTTTTGGTGTCCAAATGGACAAAGAAAAATCAACAATAAAAATAAGAGCAAATAAAATAAACATGATATGGATGAATAAAGCAAAATAGAATAAAAGGCAATAAAAGTACAAGAAATTAAATGTTAGTAACAAAAAGAAATTAAAGTGCAAGAATCTAAAATATTAATAGTAGTAATAGTATAATAATATTCACATAATAATGGTATGGTGAACTTAGTCAACCACAACCAAAAAGAAAGAGCAACCAAAATCGAAGGCAACCGGATCCGCTTAGCATCTTACACTATAGCGATTAAACAAGGCACACCGAACCGAATTCAATGAAATTTGAAAGGCGATTGGGAGACCCAAAGCACCTACGCATCAAACATTCATAAGTCTCGATTCTTAATGCAATATGATTAACCACTTTGGGATTACGCGATCAACAAGAGATCCGGTCCACGAAAATGCAAGTACCCAATTAGATTTTTATTCCGAAGTCGGGACACATTTAGGTCTATGTTAAGAAATCGCCGAGTAATTTACGAAGTAATTACCCTTCAAATGAGGCCGGCCACAACCAATTAAGGTGCATAATGTTAGTGTTAATGCATGCGAGATAAACGATATGTAAATCGTTATCCGGACGCGATACCGCACGAAAATAAAGGTGAATCCAAATTGAGTCACACTCATAGTATTCTTCCATCCTTAAGTTCAATCACTCATCTTGGTGGATTCAAGCATGAAAATGTATCATTAATGCAAAGTACCTTAAATGGATTGAATAATCCACCTAGAGGTAGTTTTGAATAATGAACATTAACTACTCTAATCTACACCCAAAGTTCATTGAAATTAAGGAGAAATCACTCCCAAAAGTGCTTCCCAAGGTAAAAATAAAATGGAGGAAGAAGAAGAAGAAGAAAAAGGAACCAAAAAGGGCTTGAAACAAGCCAAGAATTCAATTCTGACTTGCGTTAACCGGTTAACGCTGAAACAGCAGCAGAAAATATGCAGAAATTCAGCATTGATCCATTTCCAAAAACTCTTTCAAAACATTTAATGATCATGATCTGAATTTATACGAATTTTAAAACCAAAATACAGTGGAATCCCTGCAATCAAACAACAAATAAAGATCCAAAGGATCTAGATTCAAAGGAACCAAAGATCTACATCTTGAATGGTTGATGGTGAGTATGGGTTTGTGGAAGAAGAGGAATTACCAAAGTCACTTCTTCAAATTGAACCAAGCCAAGCTAGATCTACCACAATTAATGATCAAAAGAAGGAAAGGATGAAGGTTTAGCTCAAGTTAATCAAGAATTCAATGTGAATTCTTGATAACTTCAAAAGAAAGAAAGTGAGCTTTTGAGAATTTTGGTGTTGGGGGAGTAATTTGCAAGAGGTTTTGTGGCTATCAAAAGCTTGTAGAAATTTTTGCAAGGTGAATTTGGCTCTCTAAAGCTTATTGAATGAATGAAATTATGGTCCTATTTAAAGGCCTTAGGTATGGAAATTTGGTGGAATGGAGCTTGCTTTGGTAATTTAAATTTAGGTTTGGTAATTGAAAATTTGGTGGGAAATGGAAAAGAGTGGTGATTAATGAGGGTTTATGGTAGGAAATGATCAAAGTGATGTAGAGAAATCAGAAACCAATGGATCTAGAATATTCCAATTAAATCAATGATCTAAGGGTGCTGAATTTGAATAAAAAATTCAAATTTCGCACTGGTTAACCGGTTAACCAAGCTGAAATTTGAATTTTTTATTCAAACATGGTTGCTTGGTTGTTTCGGCCCGATTCTTGTTGTGCATCGAAGAAATGAACACATGAACCTTGGAAATCCTTTGAATGAATCAATTAACTTGAGAAATCCTTGATCAGATAAAAATTTGAATTATTTGCGGATCAACTTCGACTTGTTTCTGTGAAATTTCGCTCGAGCTGCAGGACTGCTATTTTTGGTATTTTCAATGGTTCCTCTTCCTGATAAAAAAAGGTTAGCAAAAGAAAAGAATTTTTTTTATTAATGATTAATGGTTAGTAAACATAAACAAATAAAGTAATTAAAGACAACGGTGATCCCCTGCGAGGCATAAACCTAACCCGAGAAGAACCGAGCAAACAGTGCGATCTTGTTTGTATGCAAGATGTAGATGAAAAATGCAAAGAAAAATTAGGGGAAAAATTAGGGTGCAGCAGCTGCCCCTATTTAAGTTTCTTCAATCTTAAGATATGAAGATTGACATCTTCATCTCTGCAAGATGAGAGAGACTTAAATACAGAAAACCAAAATTTTTGTCCTAAGAGAACATGATATGATATGAATATGATATGCAAACCCAAGATCTCTGTGGGGAAAACATGACCACCAGAAGAAAGCAAAAGCTTGGGGACGCAGAAGAAATATCCTGCCAGGAAAAACAAAAGACACCAAAAGAGTTACTAGGAAAATAAATCACTGGATAACCGAGTCCACATGGGAGAAAAGAAAATATGATACAATAAAGGTAACAGGGTTCAACGGGAAAGAGTAAACACTCTTCCAGGGAACAATATTCGAGTCCAAAACATGGAGGAATACCGAGTCGGAACAGAATCATCAACTACCAGTTTACTGGGTAGGAAAACAAGGGACTCGACTATCAATTTACTGGATAGGAGCAAAACAAAGAGGGATAACTTCCACTACCTTTTTACTGGGTAGAAAAATTCTCAACTATCTGATTTACTGGATAGGAGCTCAAGCAAAGGGAAACAACTTCTATTACCTTTTTACTGGGTAGAAAGAAGAACTCTCAACTACCGGATTTACTGGGTAGGAGTACAAGCAAAAGAGCTTGATCAATTTGGTCATATTACCCACTATCGAAAAATTGATTGCTTAATTCCAAAGTAATATTACTCACAAAGGGGGACCAAAGTTCAATCCAAGAACAAATTGTAGAGAAACGGTCAAACAAGACTCATCCCGAGGAGGAACTATCTCAACTGGGGAAATTCCATCCAGATAATAAACTGGAGAGGAAACTGAATCAAAATCATCCACGAGAAACAAACTCATTGGGGAAATAGAAAGGATAAACATTTTCTGCTTAAGGGTTGACACTCTAAACTTGAGAGGAAAACCACACACACACTCTGTGGGGGGAAAAAACACACCAAAGAGCAGGGAACAAAGATAAATGCAAGAATGCAAGCAAAAGATGTTATGCTCATGCGTATGAATATGCTGACAAAATAGACATAAAGATAAGCAACAGGTGACGTAAACACCACAACAACCGAATACTCGGCTAGCCAGGGCAATAAGGCTGGGGACCATGCTGGAGATTCGATTCGAAATCCTGCAGGGGAACATCAAAAGCCATCAAAGGAATAAAATCCTACTACAAGGCATAAATCAGACTGGGGAAAACAACTGCTAGGGATCCAATCCACAAAGTATTCTTCCAGAATCCATAAAAGGATAACATCAGAAAATTCCATTCTGAGAGGATAACATGTCGAAGATATCTCAACAACTCAAAATCTTCCATACTCTGGGGGAAAAGGGAAATATCCATGTTAAACTCTAATGGGGACGAATATCTTCATAAATTTGGATGAGGAAACGAAATAAAGATCTACCAATGATGCAAATAAAGCAAATCCTTCTGGAGTATCAAACATCAATCATCAACTCTGCATAGGGATACCACCTTGCTGAGGAGAGGTAAAAAATATGTCGGGGATGGGGAATACTTCCACGATCCATGCTGGGGACAAAAATGTTCTTAAATAAACTTCTGCAGGAATAACCATCATACTATTTCTACTCCATTCGGGGAAAGAGTTATACCACTCTCACTCTGCTTGTGGAAGGAGTTACGCCACTCCTGCTCTGCTTAGGGAAAGAGTGCAAAACTTGCCAAAGATCAAAGATAAAGATCTGCTGGAAACCATCACATGCAGACTTACTGGGGATCTATGAAGATCTTTTATCACTGAACGTTTGGACTTTTCGACCCATGAGGGGATATCAGAGGTTAACATCATAGTAAATCACAATTACGAGGGATTTTAAATCAATAATCATCAACAGGTGAAAGAAAAACTCTAAGTTGATTGATATACTAATACTTCTGCTGAGGGATGCAAACAACCTATGCTGAGGAGCAAAGACTTGGCCGAGAGCTTCCAAAACTTTTCAAGTCAAGGGTAAACTGCTGAGGAGGAGATAAAAACTCAGCTGGGGATTTTCTAGGATATAGCTTCCAACAACTCTTCTGGGGGAAAGGAACAAAATTAAGAGTAATTACAATCCTCGCTTATGCTGGTTACTGGGGAACAACATCATTAACATCGACATGCCAGGACCAATCAGGAATTTCATAAGGACACAAACGGATCAAACCCTTCTTTAGGAGAGACAAGTTACATACATCTGGACTTTACCATCCCTGTAATCACTATTGATATCCTTTCTTTGTTCACAAATCAAGAGAAAATGTTTTTATAATCTTCAAAGATTAAATTTATTTAATTTGTTTCAAAAATCGTCATCAACAATAAATTGAAATTTTGTAAACAGAAACAATATAAAGAGTTTCAAACAATTGGATAAAAGCTCAAATTTATTGATAGAATGGTAGTCAGCAAATGGCGTGACTCCATGGATCATTACAAGTTTGAGAAATGGTAAATACATGGAAAAGGGTTACATTGAAATACAATGATCACTATTCTCCCTATCAACTTTAAATTCCACTGTGCCCGAAACTTCAGTCAAGGATAAGTGAATAAGAATCTTTGATGGACAATTCTCTTGAAGGATAGAATCTGAAATCCTCGGTCATTACAAGTGATCCAATCTGTCGATGTAGTTACTTGCCATGATCCCTAACTTTTGCCTAGATTTCCATTTCGGGTTTTCAATCTACCGGGATAATTATTTATGTTTTTGTCTCTAATTTTTTCCTGGACCGCCCTTTCGGGTTTTCAATCCACCGAGACGCTCATTTTTTCCTAAGCCGCCCTTTCGGGTTTTCAACTTAGCGAGATGTTCTTTTATTTTTTAGGCAAAGTATTTCTTGACTGCATCCGCATTCACAGGACGAGTGATCTCCTCACCATCCATAGTTGCAAGAATTAATGAACCGCCAGAGAAGGCTTTCTTGACAACATATAAGCCATCATAGTTCGGAGTCCACTTGCCCCGAGAATCTGTAATGAAAGACTGGATCTTTTTGAGCACGAGGTCGCCTTCTCTGAATACACGAGGTTTGACCTTCTTGTCAAAAGCTTTCTTCATTCTTTGCTGGTATAACCGACCATGACACAAATCTGTTATTCTCTTTTCATCAATCAAATTCAACTGACCAAATCTGCTCTGACACCATTCAGCATCAATCAACTTGGCTTCCATCAGAACTCTCATTGATGGGATCTCAACCTCGACAGGGAGCATTGCTTCTGTACCATAAACAAGTGAGAAAGGGGTTGCCCCTGTTGAAGTGCGGACAGATGTACGATACCCATGCAAAGCAAAAAGGAGCATCTCATGCCAGTCCTTATACGTCACAACCATCTTCTGAATGATCTTCTTAATGTTCTTATTCACAGCTTCAATAGCCCCATTCATCTTTGGTCTATAAGGAGAAGAATTATGGTGTTGAATCTTGAATTCTTCACAAAGCTCTTTCATCATCTTATTATTCAAATTTGAACCGTTATCAGTAATGATTCTATTCGGAACACCATATTTGCATATAATGTTATTCTTAATAAACTGAACCACAACTTGCTTGGTCACATTAGCATACGATGCCGCTTCCACCCACTTGGTGAAGTAGTCAATTGCCACAAGAATAAAACGATGTCCATTCGAAGCCTTGGGTTCAATCATACCAATCATGTCAATTCCCCACATAGAGAAAGGCCACGGGGAAGAAATGACATTAAGATGAATTGGTGGCACATGAATCTTATCAGCATACACTTGGCACTTATGGCATTTTTTCACATACTTGCAACAATCAGATTCCATTGTCAGCCAATAGTAACCTGCTCTCAACATCTTTTAGCCATTGTATGCCCATTAGCATGAGTTCCAAAAGATCCTTCATGAATTTCTTTCATTAACATGTCTGCTTCGTGTCTATCCACGCATCTCAGCAAGACCATGTCAAAATTCCTCTTATAAAGCACATTTCCATTCAGGAGGAAATTTCCTGCCAATCTCCTCAAAGTCCTCTTGTCTTTATCGGATGCCCCAAGTGGGTATTCCTGACTCTGGAGAAAACATTTAATATCATGATACCAAGGCTTGGCATCATGGACCTCTTCAACCGCAAACACATGAGCTGGTCTTTCAAGCCGTGTTACTCTGATCATGGGAACATCATTCCACTGGTGCACCTTTATCATAGAAGCTATAGTTGCCAAAGCATATGCCATCTGATTTTCATCAAGAGGGACATAATGAAACTCAACTTTAGTGAAGAAAGTTGATATCCTCCTGGCATAATCTCTATAAGGGATCAAGTGGGGTTGATGAGTTACCCACTTACCCTTGATCTGATTGATTACCAAGGCAGAATCTCCATACACATCAAGATGTTTAATCCTCGGATCAATAGCTTCCTCAAGACCCATAATACAGGCTTCATACTCAGCTTCATTATTGGTACAAGGAAAAGTCAACCTCGCAGCAAAAGGAATATTTGAACCATGGGGAGTAATGATCATTTCCCCAATTCCTCTTCCACGTGCATTCATAGCACCATCAAAACCTAAACCACATCGAGATCCAGGCTCCGGCCCTTCCTCAATCAAAGGTTCATCACAATCTTTCATTTTCAAATACATCACATCCTCATCTGGGAAATCAAACTTGATTGGCTGGTAATCATCAATCGGTTGATGTGCCAAATGGTCAGCCAAGATACTACCTTTTATAGCTTTTTGAACTCGGTACTCGATATCATATTCTGACAACAACATTTGCCAACGAGCAATCTTCCCAGTCAAAGTCGGATTTTCAAATATATACTTGATCGGATCCATTTTAGAGATCAACCAAGTTGTATGATTCAGCATATACTGGCGGAGACGCTTTGCAGCCCAAGCTAAGGCACAACAAGTTTTTTCAAGCATGGAGTATCGAGACTCGCAATCAGTGAATTTCTTACTCAAATAGTAAATTACATATTCTTTTCTTCCAGATTCATCTTGTTGACCAAGCACACAACCCATTGAATCTTCCAGCACAGTCAAGTACATGATCAACAGTCTACCTTCCACCGGAGGAGACAAAATTGGAGGTTCAAGCAGATATTCTTTGATGCTTTCAAACGCCTTCTGACAATCATCTGTCCAGACACAACCTTTGTCTTTTCGAAGCAACTTGAAAATCGGAGCACATGTGGCAGTCATGAGAGAGATAAACCTCGAAATATAATTCAAACGGCCCAAGAATCCTCTTACTTGATTTTCAGTTCTTGGAGCAGGCATTTCCTGAATAGCTTTCACTTTATCAGGATCAACTTCAATGCCTCTTTGGCTGACAATGAAACCTAACAACTTTCCATAACGTACACCAAATGTGCACTTGTTCGGATTCAAACGAAGCTTAAACTTCCTTAATCTCTGAAACAACTTCAGCAAATGTTCAACATGATCTTCTTCAGTCCTCAACTTAGTGATCATATCATTAACATATACCTCAATTTCTTTGTGCATCATATCATGGAAAAGTGTGGTCATAGCTCTTTGGTATATCGCACCAGCATTCTTCAATCCAAAGGGCATCACTCTGTAGCAGAATGTTCCCCATGGTGTAATAAATGTGGTCTTTTCCATGTCCTCAGGTGCCATCTTTATTTGATTATAACCGGAAAATCCGTCCATAAAGGAGAACACATCAAACTTAGCCGTATTATCTACCAACACATCAATGTGTGGCAATGGAAAATCATATTTTGGACTGGCTTTATTCAAATCTCTGTAATCAACACACATTCGGACTTTTCTGTATTTCTTTGGAACAGGCACAATATTGGCCACCCATTGAGGATAATTAGATGTCACAAGAAAACCTGCATCAATCTGCTTTTGAACCTCTTCTTTGATCTTTACTGCCATATCAGGATGAGTTCTTCTCAACTTTTGCTTCACAGGTTGACATTCAGGCTTCAGCGGCAATCTATGCTCCACAATATCAGTATCAAGACCTGGCATATCTTGATAAGACCAAGCAAATACATCAACATACTCTCTAAGAAGCTCTACAATCCTTTTCTTAACATCGTGATCAAGCAATGCTCCAACCTTGACTTCTTTCTTATCATCTTCAGAACCCAAGTTGACTATCTCTATAGACTCTCCATGAGGCTGAATAACCTTCTCCTCGTGCTCAAGCAACCGAGAAATCTCATCAGGAATCTCTTCAACGTCCTCTTCCTCAGCTTCAAACACAAGGAATTCAAAGTTGGGAGTGGGCATAGGATCATTGTTTTCAATGGGTTTATCAATCAATCTGCACAATGATTTTATTTTTATTTTAGAATATGAGCAAAAGTGCAAACATTATGCAGATAAACAATGGTTGTTTTTATTTTGGGTTTTTTTTATGTTACCATTTTTCAGAATAAAACAAAAAGGAAAAACACATATGGAAATAACAAAATAACATTTTATTGATGATGATAAAATTTGAAACAAATCCCGACAAACATCACTTTCACCTTGGGCAGAGTGAAAGGATTTTTGAAAGAAAATAAAACAAATTACTTTGAAGCATGAACAATAAAAGGAACATCAACAGCGATCCAGTTCTTGCAAATCTTTTTGTGCGTAACAAAGTTAGGCATTTCTTCATCTTCATCATCTTCAATGATGGCAGCAGTGGAATGATGGTTGATAAACCCAGCACTTCGGAATCTTTCCTGAATAGTCTTCGGGTTATTGAGAGCCACACCTGGTGCAAAACCAATACCAAATCCTTCTTTATTGTCGACAGCATTAATAACTCGTCCCCAACTGTCAGATCGACCAGTTTCAAGCACGCGCAAAGCATCCTTGAGAGAAGACATAGGCATGATATTCTTCTTAGCAGCATTATCAACAACATAAAGAGCTTGGAATGAAGTTCCCACCTCTTCTTCAGCATCAATATAGGAGAAAGATGACAAATTGCTCACTAGCATCGCTTTTTCACCGCCAATAGTCACTAATTTCCCATCTTTCACAAACTTCAGCTTCTGATGGAGAGTAGATGTCACAGCTCCTGCCTCATGAATCCAGGGTCTTCCAAGGAGACAACTGTAAGCGGGACATATATCCATTACTTGAAAAGTAATTTGGAATATAAACGGTCCAATAAGAATAGGAAGATCCACTTCACCAATCACTGTCTTCTTCGATCCATCAAAAGCTTTCACAATAATCCCACTATGCCTCATGGGAGCACCTTGGTACTCAAGCCTTGACAAAGTCGACTTCGGCATCACATTCAGAGAAGACCCAGTATCAACCAGCACTTTAGACATAGAATCTTCCTGACAGTTCACTGAAATATGCAGAGCCAAATTATGGTTCCTTCCTTCTTCAGGAAAATCATCATCACAAAAGCTCAAATTATTACACGATGTGATATTTGCCACAATACTATCAAACTGATCAACGGTCACATCATGGTCAACATAAGCTTGATCAAGAATCTTCTGCAAAGATTGCCTATGAGCCTCAGAGCACATCAAGAGTGATAAAACTGATATTTTCGACGGAGTATGCAACAACTGCTCAGTAACATTGTACTCGCTCTTATTTATCAATTTTAACACCTCATCTTCACTATCACCGAATTGGCCTGATCGGGAAACAACATCCATAATTTGTTTACTCACACTTGTATCTTCAACTCTCTTCGGAGGATCCAAAGCATAAACTCTACCACTTCAAGTAACCTTTGTCACATCAGCAATGCTAACCACAGACCTTGGAGAAAGAATAGGAACTTCCTTACCATTTTATATCATCGTAGCATTATATCGATATGGAACAGCTTTATCAGACTCATATGGCATTAGACCAGGAAAATTAATCACCAATGGAGTAACAGAATATTTGCGGCTATCAAAAGAAATAATCACCTTCTCAGGAACAACCTTCTCAGGAATATTGAACTGAGGCACAATAACATTCACTTCATTTTCATACTCATCTCTTTTTGCTGTCACCTCTATCAACTTATCGTCCATCATCTTTTGAATGTCTCTCCTAACAATCACGCAACCACGAGGGTTCACCGAACAAATGCAACAACCAGCATAATTGTGATCAATATCATGATATTCACTTAAGAAAGCATGCATCTCAACCAAGGACCTTCGAATATGGCGGGCCTCATAGATCTTGAACAAACCAGGACAACCATCCACCATATTCACAGACGTATTACCATGCTTCGGAAGCGGATTTGTCTTCACATTTGGATTAACATCATTGAAAGACAGAACATTGTTCCTTATCAATTTATGTACTTCAAACTTCAATGGATAACAGTTCTCAACATCGAGCCCCGGGGCACCTTGATGGAAAGCACAATGAGCCTCTGACTTATACCACCATGGGATAGACTCTGGAACTGTAGGTGGAGAGCGTGTTTGCACGAGATTCTTCGCAATCAAAGAAGGAAGCAAATCTGCATACAACATTGGAATGGGGTCAAAACTCGGCTTAGCACGAACCTGTTGATTACCACCTTGTTGCACAGAAGGCGGTTGATATTGTGACTGATACTTTGGAGCTAACGGCACAGTTGGAGTCACATTAATCACTGAAGTTACAGAAGCTACATGCTGCTGATGACGATTCTCACGACCACGAGGTCTTCTGTAACTTTCACGAGACACAACATTAGTCTCACCTTCTTTCTTATTACCAAATTTGAACCTCCTAGAGCTCGAGCCTGCACTACTATCTTGGCTCAACCGTCCCTCACGAACACCTTCTTCTAAACGCATCCCCATACTCACCATTTTAGTGAAATCAGAAGGAGCACTTGCTATCATCTTCTCATAGTAGAAAGAACTTAAAGTCTTCAAGAAGATCTTCGTCATCTCTTTCTCTTCCAGAGGAGGAACAATCTGAGCTGCTAGCTTGCACCATCTCTATGCGTACTCTTTGAAAGTTTCTTTGTCCTTCTGGGACATAGCACGGAGCTGATCTCTATCTGGTGCCATATCAACATTATACTTGTATTTCCTAACAAAAGCCTCTCCCAAATCATTGAAAGTCTTTATTTGGCTATTGTCCAAACTCATATACCATCTCATGGCTGCACCAGTCAAACTATCCTGGAAATAATGAATTAACAACTGATCATTGTCTGTCTGAGCAGACATCTTCCTAGCATACATAGTCAAATGACTCAGAGGACAAGTGTTGCCTTTATACTTCTCAAACTCAGGCAACCTGAACTTGTACGGAACCTTGACATTAGGAACCAGACAGAGATCATAAGCATCTTTTCCGAACAAATCCTTATGCTCCAAGGCTCTCATCTCCTTTTGTATCTCAGCAAAACGACCTTGAAAATCATCAAGTCTTTCAATCACACCAGCGCCTTCACTGGGCTCAGCATAGTAAATCATTTCATCATGGTGCGGAATAGTGTGCATCATAGGCGGTGCAGTAGTCATCTTTGGCGGAAGAGTAGTTATTACTAGCGGAAGAGTATTAAATGCAGTAGTCTCAGGAGGAGGAGGATGATAACCATCAGGAATGAAATCAACCGGCATGCCCCATGGTGTGCTAGAAGGCATGTGATAGCAAAGAGAAATGACAGTTTCAGCAGGAATTGATGCAGTAACAATCTCAGAGATGACTGTATTCTGAACAGGAGAATTAGGAGGAGGTGGCTGATTCTGAGCAGCCACCAAGCTTTCCATCATGGCATTAACTCTTTCTAAGCTTACCCTCAGATATGCAACTTCTTCACGCAACTCACGATTCTCTTGTTGTAAGGTTTCCGACATCTTCTTCCGATTAGCTCGAGTATCAACTTTGTGAGTCATCTTGACAGGAGAACTGAATGAAGACCAAGAAACAACATAAGATCCCTGGACAACATTCAAAAAGCAAGACAAATGCGGGTAGGATGCATGGTATGCGTATGCAAATGCAAAGATTTCAAAGGACCATAAGATAAATTGCAATATTTATAAAGTAACACTTTTTGAAGTACTTAAAGCTCATTCTCATTAAAATAAAAGTAAGGATTAGAAGTGAAGTACAAGCCTCAACAATCCTAATATATGAGAGAGAAAGTAAACTAGGCCTATGGGATCACATCCGAAGAAGATCTGAATCCTGGCTGGTACTTCATGTGAATTCTCTTAATCTCTTTCTTGTAACGATTCTCCACATCTTCCTTATCCCTCGCCAACTGGTCAACAATGGTCTTCCAAGCACCTGACGTAGGAGGAATGGTAGAGGAAAGTAAATCCTCTTTTAGCCTCTTCGTAACACGCCGCTCAAGTAACTCAATGAGATCATCCTTCTCCTTCAGTTGCCCTTGCATCATAGTCTTCTCAAGTAGCCATTCTTCTTTGTCTTTCTTCATCTTGTCCAACTCTTCTTGAAGAGCAACCTTCTCATCAACGAGAGGAAGAAAAGCAGACAATGGTAATATAGGAAACAAAGGCTCCTCAGGTGGATAAGGCATCTTGAGCTTGGAAGCCCTATATCGAACCCACTGGATGTAACACTCGAAGGGAGCAAGGTGTTGTCTTCCCAATTGACCATTCTCTTTCTGATGAACCGCATGCCAAGAATGAGCAATCTTTTTCTTCATTTCTAGATGATTTGCACCATTAAGAAAGAAGAAACGGGATAAGAAAAGGTTGTTTGGTATGTCCTTCAAACAATATACCAACTGTCGCCTAGCAAGAATAGGGTTGTAACTAATTCCCCCACGTGTACCAAGAAGAGGTACATTAGGAAACTCTCCACAACTGTCAATAAGCACTCCAGTATCATGATGGGAACAATACCAAGTCATATCCTTATGAGAAAGAGACATAATCATTTGAGACCATCTTCGCTTCTCTCTATTATCCTTGAAGGCGTTGGACTTTGGTAGGTGCGAAATAAACCACCTATAGAGAAGAGGCGCACAACACACAATCTCTCCATCACCTTTGGAGGTCCTATAATGAAAGGCATGATACATGTCTCCAAGCAAAGTAGGTACCGGATTCTTCTTCAAGAAAATCTTAATGGCATTCTCATCCACAATACCATCTAAGTTAGGAAACAAGACAATCCCATAAATGAGCAAAGAAAGAATAGCCTCAAATGCATCCTTATGATCCAAAGTAAGTGAAGTAGAAGCTTTCCCCATCAAGAACTTAGCATTAATGCCACAGACACTCCCTTTTGAAAGAAACTTTCCATTAAGATCGGACTCCTTGAGAAAAAGGGCTTTGGTTATGACTTTGTTCGTAAGCTCCTTCTCTAAACCACTACAAATAAATTCCTTGTCCAAAATAGGTAGACCCATCCAATGAGAGTACTCCTCCAAAGTCGGCACAAGCTGATAATCAGGAAAGGTGAAACAATGATGCAACGGATCATAAAACTGAGCTAAGGTAGGGAGAATCTCCTCTGGTACATCGGTATCCAAAATAAACAAGAGCTTTCCATAACACTTCCGGAACTCCTGGGTGTCAACCACCAATGCTCCTAGCTTTCTCAACTCTACTATATTAGGATTCTTGAAGGCATACTTCTTCGTGTTCCTCCTTTCAAAATTCATAACCATAGACATCTGAAATTTTCCAAAAGTTCCTTATGAGTCCCTTGAAATCACAAAAACAATGCTCATGAATGCATGATGGCATGTATGCAACAACCACAAACAAGATCACACAAAGCACACGGGTTTAGGTTCCGATTCACGAGCACGAAGTCAAGGTAATAGAACACCAACCCATACAGGTAAGTACTAAGGTTTTGTCTTCATTGTACCTGCAGAAAACCAAAAGGGTGCTAACAGAGGTGCCCGGAGTTAACAGCCATCTTTAGAATATCATCGGTACGTTAGATTACTCCCCAATCGATAAAATTCTTAAAATAGACCTCATCCGAGTGTAGTATCGCGTGACAACCACCTTAGGTTTACACCCAGATAGTTTTCGCACTACGTTCCTAAATTGGCTTGGATGGGTTAAGGGTTCTACGGTCCTCAGTATGATCAACTAAAGGTCAGAAAATAATGCCACGTATGATTACTCATCATGACATTGATAATCCAAGAGAGCCTAATTGGGTGGAGATTATCAAATTGATATAGCTTTGGACTACTCCATCGCTTATCGCTTCGAATATCACCATCCTATCATAAGTTCAACTCAGATCCGGGTTAGAATCTATCTCACTCACAGAGGATCACCAAAACCGAAACAGAGCAAACAAATAACAAACAAAACAAACCAAAGCAGTAAATAAATCAAAGTAGGCTGAATCCACTTAGAGATTACTCCCCAGCAGAGTCGCCACTTTTCTGTAGCGGTAAAATCATGAGTGTAAGCTATTAGTTAACTTAACTCAAAGTAAACAGAGTCGCCACCGCGCTTTTATTTTATTCCAAGAGGAAAAGGAAAAAAAGAGCGAATAAATCCTAATAAATCTAAAAGCAAAAAGCTAAAGAGACATGACAGAGAAACATGTAAGGGGATAGGTTACACAATGGGAAGGTTTTATGCACCCAAAATGTTTGTGGTACTCCACGGGAGCCCTTTGAAAAATTTATTGTTTTTGGTTTGAAAATGGTTTGTAAAAATGAGAGTGGGGAGGTGAGAGAAACACTTTTTTTTTTAATATTTTTGTGTTTGGAGAGGTTTACCACCTCATGCCTACGTACCCACAAAGTGCAATGCAAGATCAAAACCCCATAGTTCGTGGTACAAATAGTGAAAAGGGTGGGTTATGATTAATTTTATTAAGTGAAGAGAATTTGTCATCTTCAAGTGGATAGCCAAACAAATCTACCATGAGAATGAAGGCATGGACTCATACATCATTATGGGGAGGGCGCCAACTCGGATAAAATCAACGAGTATGCCACTAAACCCCCACAAATGACAAGAGACTCAATTACATCAAACTACAACCATGGAGATTGAGAGACTTGCACCCGACTAAAGAATAATGACTCATAATCGGCACTTTTTTAAAATAAACAAAAGTGCACAAAGGCACAAAACAAATTGAATGAGTTTGGTTCTTTTTATTTTTTGAATTAAGGTTAACATGATTAGATTCATTGATTTTAAAAGGAAATAAAAAAAAAAGTAAAAGCCACTTGACAAAAGTCAAGGTTTTTGCTTATTAAAGAGGTGATGATTTAAAAAGAAGGAATCCTTTGAAAAAGGGAGAAGGTTTTGAAAATTGAAGAATGGGAGGAGATGAAGGGACTATCCTAAAAAGGAAAATAAGGAGAAAAGAGAAGAAAGATCTAACCAAACTTGATGACATTCCAAATAATGAGAAAAAAGAGTTCCATCTTTATGAGCTAGCAAATGGCCAAATAAAGGCTAAATCCAACTTCATGAAGATCAAAGCAAAGGGAAGGGATCCTAAAATCTAAGTCCAAAAATCTCCATTCCAATGCCAAGGATAGTAACCAAAAGTTCTCAAATTAAAGTCACAAGTCTTTTAGAAGTTTAATCCTTTATTAATGTTTTTTTGGTGTCCAAATGGACAAAGAAAAATCAACAATAAAAATAAGAGCAAATAAAATAAACATGATATGGATGAATAAAGCAAAATAGAATAAAAGGTAATAAAAGTGCAAGAAATTAAATGTTAGTAACAAAAAGAAATTAAAGTGCAAGAATCTAAAATATTAATAGTAGTAATAGTATAATAATATTCACATAATAATGGTATGGTGAACTTAGTCAACCACAAACAAAAAGAAAGAGCAACCAAAATCGAAGGCAATCGGATCCGCTTAGCATCTTACACTATAGCGATTAATCAAGGTAAACTGAACCGAATTCAATGAAATTTGAAAGTCGATTGGGAGACCCAAAGCAACTACGCATCAAACATTCATAAGTCTCGATTCTTAATTCAATATGATTAACCATTTTGGAATTACGTGATCAACAAGAGATCCGGTCCACGAAAGTGCAAGTGCCCAATTAGATTTTTATTCCGAAGTCGGGACACATTTAGGTCTATGTTAAGCAATCACCGAGTAATTTACGAAGTAATTACCCTACAAATGAGGTCGGCCACCACCAATTAAGGTGCATAATGTTAGTGCTAATGCATGCGAGATAAACGATATTTAAATCATTATCCGAACGTGATATCGCACGAAAATAAAGGTGAATACCAAATTGAGTCACACTCATAGTATTCTTCCATCCTTAAGTTCAACCACTCATCTTGGTGGATTCAAGCATGAAAATGTATCATTAATGCAAAGTACCTTAAATGGATTGAATAATCCACTTAGAGGTAGTTTTGAATTAATGAACATTAACTACTCTAATCTACACCCAAAGTTCATTAAAATTACGGAGAAATCACTCCCAAAAGTGCTTCCCAAGGTAAAAATAAAAAAGAGGAAGAAGAAGAAGAAAAAGGAACCAAAAAGGGCTTGAAACAAGCCAAGAATTCAATTTTGACTTGTGTTAACCGGTTAACGCATATGGTTAATCGGTTAACATTGAAGCAGCAGCAGAAAATATGCAGAAATTCAGCATTGATCCATTTCCAAAAACTCTTTCAAAACATTTAATGATCATGATCTGAATTTGCACGAATTTTAAAACCAAAATACAGTGGAATCTCTGCAATCAAACAACAAATAAAGATCCAAAGGATCTAGAATCAAAGGAACCAAAGATCTACATCTTGAATGGTTGATGGTGAGTATGGGTTTGTGGAAGGAGAGGAATTACCAAAGTCACTTCTTCAAATTGAACCAATCCAAGCTAGATCTACTGAAATTAATGATCAAAAGAAGGAAATGATGAAGGTTTAGCTCAAGTTAATCAAGAATTCAATGTAAATTATTGATAACTTCAAAATAAAGAAAGTGAGCTTTTGAGAATTTTGGTGTTGGGGGAGTAATTTGCAAGAGGTTTTGTGGCTATCAAAAGCTTGTAGAAATTTTTGCAAGGTGAATTTGGCTCTCTAAAGCTTGTTGAATGAATGAAATTGTGGTCCTATTTAAAGGCCTTAGGTATGGAAATTTGGTGGAATGGAGCTTGCTTTGGTAATTTGAATTTAGGTTTGGTAATTGAAAATTTGGTGGGAAATGGAAAAGAGTGGTGATTAATGAGGGTCTATGGTAGGAAATGATCAAAGTGATGTAGAGAAATCAGAAACCAATGGATCTAGAATATTCCAATTAAATCAATGATCTAAGGGTGCTGAATTTGAATAAAAAATTAAAATTTCGCACTGGTTAACCGGTTAACGCATTTGGTTAACCGGTTAACCAAGCTGAAATTTGAATTTTTTATTCAAACATGGTTGTTTGGTTGTTTCGGCCCGATTCTTGTTGTGCGTAGAAGAAATGATCACATGAACCTTGGAAATCCTTTGAATGAATCAATTAATTTGAGAAATCCTTGATCAGATAAAAATTTGAATTATTTGCGGATCAACTTCGACTTGTTACTGTGAAAATTCGCTCGAGCTGCAGGACTGCTATTTTTGGTATTTTCAATGGTTCCTCTTCCTGGAAAAAAAAGGTTAGCAAAAGAAAACAAAAATATTTTTTTTATTAATGATTAATGGTTAGTAAACATAAACAAATAAAGTAATTAAAGACAACGGTGATCTCCTGTGAGGCATAAACCTAACCCGAGAAGAACCGAGCAAACAGTGCGATATTGTTTGTATGCAAGATGCAGATGAAAAATGCAAAGAAAACTTAGGGCAAAAATTAGGGTGCAACAATCCCCAGCAGTCGTCCTCTACTCGATGGTCGTCCTCCATCGCTTTCATTTGATACTCATACTATACTGCATGTTACAATTTATATCCCTTTTCTTCTTCTCCCTAGTGAGCGCAAATTTTGGACTGTCTTCGTATTCAATCACAAGTTATCTTGATCGTCTGTTAAGTCAGGCGCTTACATACAACACAGCTAACTCATGCTTGAATAGGGGCAGCTGTAAACACCCCAAATTTTCCCTCTCACTTTCTCACACCTTGGCTTGTGATCATTCATATTGCATTACATAAGCATTCCATCTTACACTGCATAGTTTTATTTCATCTGCATAAGCTGTATATAGGGTTTGTGATCTGAGCAATCCAAGAAACAGTATGAGAAATCTGAGAGGCCATGAAGCATGCCAAGAGGGTCCATGAATGTTCTATGATCATCTTATGCCCCCATGGGTCCATTGAAGTCAAGAAGTGTCCAAACACTGCAGAGGTATGGAAGCTAAGTTGAGGCTCCTACACAGATGACCTAAAATTAGGGTTTTGGTTTCAGAGGCCTTACACCTAAATTTTTTGGTCATTCTTGTTTCTATTGGTCCATATATGATATAAGGAGCATGTGTATCAAATTTCATGGAAATATTCAATATGGAATTCATCTGATCAAGTGGTAACTTCCTGAGCAAGAAAAGTCAAAATCAGGGCATCTGAGGCCCCCACCAATGGTACGAAAGGGCCATCTTCATCAATTTGAGGTTCCATGATCTTTATTTGATCTTAGAAGTGGTTATAAGTTCACAAGATTGAATAATTTCAAGCCATTTGCAAACTTTCCATTTTTGGACATGACTTGTAATGAAAACTTTCCATTTTGGGAAAGATTTTCAACCTCCTCTTTCTTGATCAAAAAGGCTTCAAATGAAAAAAATTTGAACATCAAAGTTGTAGATTGTATCTTCCCATTTTAAAAAAGTACAAAACTCATCTTGATTCATTCTAGAACTCAAGATATGATGATTAAAAGTTGGCAAAAATCTTATAAATTTCAAGTTCATGCCAAAGAGGGAATTTTGCAAAATCAAGTTCCAAGCACTCTTATGACTTCTAATGCATCTCTACACTTCATAACATGTTCATAAAACATTGCAAGATCAAATTTGTGCCTTGGATCACAAAAAATCATGCCTTATTCTTCAAGAAAATCCAAAGTTGCAAAATCTATGCTATCACATAAATCAAGTGTTGCATATCATCTCAAACCATCCAAGGGCCCTCCTCAAACTTAGCTGAAGCAGATCATGTCTTCAAATCACCTCTAACCACAGCCATGCTCATGGTTCACCAACTTTGACTTTTTTTGCAAAATCACCCATACCAATCACACTATGCCACCACCCACTCTCTTGCCAATCAGTATGATTTATGTGAACCATAAGGACCTCAAAGCATACAACATTCAAGCCTGAAAGCATACACACATTCAGATTGCCAAAAATCCTCCAAACATTCATCTCTTCGAATCTTACTGCACAAGCCTCAAACTTCAAATATTTTTCCACCAATCGACTCAAAATCAACCATAGAACACAAAGCACCCTCCATTTTGCCCTAAAAGCCACTCAAGCAAAAACATGATTTCTGCCAAACCAGAAATGTATCTCACAAACTAGGCCATTTAAACTCCATTCAAGCCTTCCATAAGCCTTAGGGGATCAAGTGAAGTGGGTTTGCACAAGGAAGAGGTCCAGAAAGCTCAAAGTTGCAAAGCTCCAGCTCAGGTAACCATCCAAAAACATTTTTCCAAAACTTGTTTTTTAGGTTACAAATTGATTCTACATGATATGTTGGTCATTGTGATATGTTTATTTTTGAAAATGGTTGAGAAATGAGAATGTATGAAGCTTCTGAAAGTTTGACCTAAAATTTGTTCTTGTTCGATTCTTGATTTTGATGCATGATAAATGTTTTTGGAGGCTAAATTCTTGTTCTATGTTGTTTGATGATCAATTCTGGAGGTTTTGGGGGCTTGGGTGGTGTTTTGAGTGTTTCCGGCGAGGGGTGCGCTGGAGAAGACGACGGGAGTTCTTCTCCGGCCACCTGAGTTGAATTAGGGTTAAGCCATAATTAATTAGCCAGTTTAAATATTGACCATTGGATGCGCGTGTTAATCAAGTTATGAATGGTCCAGATTAATCCATTAGCCCTAATCATAATTAATTAGTTTAATTTAAATTAATTTAGTCAGATGAAATCCTAGCCATTAGATCACGCGCCAAATAGAAGTTTGAACCACAACCTTTGATCTGTCATACCCTAAGTCTTGTTGACTTCTCATCTGAACCACTGATTCCCTCAATATCCAATATGAACAGTCCCTTTGGATTACTTTTCATTTTCTTTTTATTTTCTTTGCATTTTATTTCATGCATTTATTTAAAATAACAAACAAATTTCTAAAATCATGAAACTTTGCATTTTCATTTCAAATATTTTTCAAAACTCAAAAACATTTTTATTTTTAATTTTTGCATTAAAAATGTATTTTTAAATCATTTAAATGTTTTATTTAATTCATTAGTTCATTTTAATTAATTAAAAATACATTTAGGTATTTAAAAATCACCAAAAAATTCATGAAGCATTCTTAAATATTTAGAACAATTTACAAACTCATCACACAAATTTCTTTTTAGGTTTGATCATGTTTTCACAATTTATTTTGAATTAGGGTTTCTAAAATTCATATTTTTCTAACCCTAACTTAGAAAAATCATTTTGGATCAACCAAGATGAGTTTGCATTTGGTTCTTTTTGCATTGTTTCATACTTTGCATCTGGTATCTAGGTTATTTAACTCATAATTTTGCATTGCATTTTCAAATTGTTTTGCATTTTTCATGAAGAACCACCCAAAAACCCTAGTTAACTTAGAAAATTCATAACTTCCTTTAGGTTTAGCTTCTGACCTTCATCTTTGGGGAGTGATCTTGTGTGTGTAGGGTTTGTTTGAGTTCATTTTCAATTTTTTATCATGATGTATGCTTCTGTTGTGGACATATGCACCTCATACATTCTTAAAACCCTAATTTCTCATGTTCATTTGCATTCATCTTTGCATATCTCCATCATGTGATCTTGCCATGACATTTCATGCACTTGTATGTCATATTATACATCTTAGAACATGTTTGAACATTACTTGATCATTTCTTCATTCATTTGGTATGCTTTGCATTCATTTCTTTTCATGTGTATCCATGTGTTTCTAAGCTTTTAACATGCCTTGTTTTGCATCTCATCCCTTGTATGAACATTCATAAGCATCTCACATGTCTTTGCATCATTCCATAACACATTTGCATAGCATATTCACTTCTGGTATTGGTCTTTGCACTTTCATTTGCTTTATTCCATTTTGCTTTGCATCTTATACATTCACACTAACATTTTAGGGGCTTATGGTAAGTTGTTTGGGATGTGGATTTGCCTTCACATCCCACCTTTTCTCATCTTTTCATTTGCATCTTTTATATTTCTTTGAAGTGAAGTTGTTTCACTTGTGCTCCCTTGCTCTTATCTCTTCCTTTTATGTTACTTATCTTCTTCAGGAAGTAAGTAACCTATTCTCCTTTCTCTTCTCTTTTCATCTGCTTCTCTTCCTTTGGTGGCCTTCCTGAAGACTTCCCTTTAAGCCTCACAAACCATAGGGATATCCAAGCATGATAACTTTAGGGTTGTATATAGTCTCCCCTAGTTTTTACCTTTTGAGTCTCCTTGAGTCTCTCTTCTCATCTCAATAATCAAGGCTAAACACTTAAAGCTTTAGGACTTTGAATTAGGGTTATGTCTGCATCTTTATCTTAGGATGAAGTGTATAACTTTAATCCTTAGTGTTAAACCTTTAATTTGTTTACACCTTCTAATTAAAACACCTAATAATGATTAAGACTTAAGCTTGTAACTTGGGCCTTATATTAGGGTTACATCTCTTCCTTTTGGTTAAGAGGGACAAACCCTAGTGTTTAATGGACAAGTCTCCCTCAAGTTAGTCTTACAAACATAAAATCCCCTTCTTAATCTCACCTTTAATTAAAATCCACTTTAATAAAGGCTTGTTATCTAATGAATTTAGTCCCTAATCATGGATTGAGTTGAGGAGTCTTCCTCAGCTTAAGTGTTCTCATCTATCATCCTTCTCTTAGGAAGGTGTAATGAGGTCACTAATCTTTGATTGGAGATTAAACTCATTACTTAACACTAAACCCAAAAACACTTAATAATTACCAAATTAGGTTAATGATCTTAATCTTATATCATCGTGGTAATTAAGTTGAGATTCTCATCTCTTACTTAAGTAGGCTCATTATCCCTAATCAGGGGTGATATAATGAGTTTACAACCCTTGATTAAGGCTTAAGCTCATTATCCTATGCAAAACACCAAAAATAATTTAAAAAAACTAAAAACACAAAAACAAGCAATAAACGTCTCCTCCGGGATTCTTTTCTCATCACACTCACTCTGAAAACGAGAACTCGCTTCTCCCGTCTAATGCAAGATAGTTAGCACTCGAGCCAGACGAGCCACACACTTGAGCATAGACAAGCAAGCAGTTCACAACAAAAATATCCAATCTCTTTGAGTCGAACTACGGTGTTCTGACTTCCTCATTGCACGAGAGGATATGTAGGCATAACTTAACGGTTATCTAACAAAAGTATTTTTGTCTCCCCCCTCTCCTCTTCCTAGTTTCTCTTTCCTTAGCCTCAGTTTTGAGCACTTACTTTCTTCTTTGCACTGACACTTTGTACATCCATCTCTTTTATACACGGTCAGCATGTACACTTCCCCCCTTTTTGACACAATCAAGTAAGCGTGGATCCCGTCGAGTACGACGAACGATCTGGGTGCTAATATCTTCCTAGGTCGTAACCAACCCCCTTTCTCAGTTTCTCTGGTTCGCAACCATCTTATCCATACCCTTACAGGTTTATGCAGCATTACCTTTCCTTCGGGATAAAAATGCCTAGTTGGCGACTCTATTCAACCTCAACCTCCAACATCGCCGACGTTTCGTGTTTGCACCGGGACGTTTCACTCAAAACCCCAAACCCTCAAATCAATAATACTACCTAATACATATTATTGAACCCTTAAGAGACGGAAGAATCCCACCCTTACCTTGGTTTCGATGAGAATTCTCTTCTTCTCCACGGATTCTCTAAAGCCTTTCACCTTCTCTTCCTTTCTCAATTTTCACGATCATTCACAAAACATGAATGTTCTCCCCTTTTTCCTTACTCCAGCATAACCCCTTAGACCTAACCTATTATCTTCCTCTTTTGCCCTTACTATCTTTACTAATTCACCATTCTACCCCTAACTCCTTATTTTTTCATTATTTAATTATTCACCAAATAATTATTCAATATAATATAATTCATATAATTAAATATCATATTAAATAATATTTCTTTCTTCCACACACAAAATACCACAAATCCAATTTAAATAATTAAATAAAATTTGGAGCGTTACAATACACACAATATGATCATTTTCATTTTGAGGTGGACGGTGCGCAGTGGAAAAAAGGTTTCTAAAAAACTGTATCGTGTCATATCAACACACACTCTATCATACACACATGCTATAAGGTGACCCATTTCAGGGAAACACATCCTTTTTTCCTCCAGTGTCGGTATTCTAAGGCGAGGAACAAGAGACTCATAAACTTCATCGAATTTTTCTTTCTTTCCGTACAGTTGTGTGTATGATTATTTATGCGTCCTCAACTCTTGCATAAGTTGATGACGAATAAGTGTATTCTTTCTCCTTTATCGAGTAAAGTCAAAACTGCTCAATAACCACAACTCCCATCCCATGCAACTTTGATGATCCACTCGATGTATTTGTGCCTAAAAATGAACATCTTGTCAATGAATGTAATTTTTGGTGGAGGCGACGTATGAGGTGGTTTGCTAATGCGAGCTCCTTTGACAACACTTTTTTAGGATTTTGGAGTTGGTGAGTCGGGAAAAACTTTGTCAACATGTTCAAAATATGAAAGAGACTGTGTGGTCGAATTGTAATTCAGTGTAGGTTTGATTTTCTTCGGAGTACCTTTTGTTTTTACCAATTGAAATGGTGGTTTCAAGTCGGTGGTTTCCAGATAGGAAGTCTTCCTCAATTGTTCTTTGATGTGGAGTTTCATATTGTCATCGGCTTTCAAAAAACTCTCTTATATCACTTCCCATTCGGTCAAAATAATGATATTCGATTTAGCGTCTTTCTTGACATTATCATCATCAAACCTAAGCCTTTTCTAGTGAGTGAAAACCTCATCCATTCTTATCGGGCTACCAAGTTTCGCCTTTTTTTGCAATAGCACAAGCACATGGGAGACTATATGTTTGCACAATTGTGCATCCACACTTTGCGCTATCGAAACCTACATTATCAACATGTTTAGCCTTGTAAAAAATATAATTCAAACCCGCTCGAGATATGTTGTCGACCAACATAGAATAATGATTGTTGTCTTTAAATATGTGTTTCAAAACTATGATGCTCTGACCAAATGAAGTTTGTATTTAATCATGTTTGTTTTGAATCATTTGGTTCATGGAGCCCCAATCTCTACACAAATCGCCCCTACTATTTTCCAACCAATTTTTCAAAGTGGCATGGGCTGACTCGCTAGTTATTGTATTTCCAAGGTTTCTAACCTTATCAATCCAAGAACAAACACTTTTCTCTTTCACCTGGTCAAGAATTATACTTTCAACATATTTCAACAAATGTAGATACTTTTCACACACGTTCCTGAAATGCATAAAGAAATCGGCATATAGTTCTTTTATGGAAGAATTTACTATATGATTCCATTCATCAATTATTTTTTCCAAGACCACACCCACCTTCACCATTTTTCCATCTTCAGACTCTATTTATTCCGTCCCTACTGCAGGTTTAACTTGACTTCTCACATTATTTGTTATGTGATACCTATAAAGTAATGCATTAGAAGTAGGAAATACATTTACAACCAAATTCATCAAAGAGGTATCGTGCTCGGTTACAATCACTTTAGACATCTCTGGTTGGTCCTTCAACATTGCTGATACACCTCTAAGTCTAAGTAACATTATCCTCTTTCTCACTCTCTAGAAATGCAAACCCGACAGAATATGTCTTCTCACCTAAGGTAATACCAACCATCTCCTATAATAGAAGTTTATACTTGTTGGTCTTGTATGTTGAATCAAGTATGAGCACAATAGGAAATGTGTTGAAGAATTTTATGGAATCAAGATGAGTCTAAAATATATCTCTAACACTAATTTCATCCTCGCATGTTTGATGCCTAGACACATAATTGTTATCATCCAACAGTTTCAAGAGTTGTTGCATTTCAGTTTTATCCCCCCTAAGTGTAACACCCCATTTCTACCCGATAATTTATTATAAAATCAGAGTATAAGAGTTTCAACAAGACAAATGAGATGATTACATTTTCAACTTTGAAACAACATTCAACAACTGATTAGTCTTAAATTAGATCACTTCATTACTTCGCAGCAGATTCAAAAATTTCAACTGATTATATCACAACTTGCGTTCAACATCAAAACAACTTAAAATAACACTGCTTTAATAAAAACAACTTTAAAATTCAGCATCTATAATACTATTCAACATCAACAGAAAACATGCATTATCCCCCTGAGTGCTACGTATCACAGTGACAACACCGACTCGAATCTACTAGGGTACTCAGCTCTAATCTGGATTACCTGCACGTTGCCAACAAAGGGAAACATTCAAACAGAAGGGGTGAGATATCCAACTATATAATCAAACATATGATAAATAACATATTAAATCGGATTATATAAACCACTACGTCACAAATCACAAAATAACTTAAAACAACACAAGTTATCACACAACAACATATCATGCAACTCGGAAATACAACTTAGACAAATGTAAATGCATGTGGTACCAATGGAGCAGAACTCCCAAATTATAATCTTGCCAATTAATAGAGGCAATAAGGCATAATTCATCAACTTAAATATTGCCAATCCAGGCCAACTTACATAGTAATAACTCCTACTCGAAATGTTATGCAATGTGACTCAACTCAAACATAAAAAATAGCAACAATAATGATTATATAACCACACAACCACAACGTATTATCACAACTTAGTAACAACGTCATAATACAACAACTTCACAACAAATTTCTACTACAACGACTTAACAATAACAACAACTCACCCTCGCAACTTAACAACAACAACAACAAATCAACTTTGGGTCACAGCTTACAACTTAACAACAACAACAACAATCAATCAACTTTGGATCAAAGACCTGCAACTTATATTCTTGCCATTACTAAGGAACTACAACGTAAAACCACAACGAACAAATTTGCAACTTACTACAAAAGAATACAACGCAAGAACAACCAATTTTTCCACAATCTTATTCACAAAGTCCCGACTAAAACCGACTAATTAAATTATTTACTACGCTCTGTTATTACTACTTACTACCTAGCTTATTATCATACTTCTGTTAAATCCATGACAACAACTAACATACCAAAACCTGCTACTAAAGTCTACTCCACTACCATCTAATTATTTTCCTATTAATTCATCATAACGTCACTTATATCATACTCCGTACCAACCAACTTATTTCACAAATGCTCCTCGAAACTATTCGGGTAACGCTACCAAAACCGGATAATTGTTTCTCTGTTAGTTCATTACTCTATTTACTATTACCAACACTATTACATTATTATCCTACTATTCATCACGATTAATGCTACTGAAATGTGACTTCACTGCTACTGATATATCATGCTTGCTACATGTTAATTTCTACTACTTGTTAATAACTACTACTGCTACTAATTATTTTATGTCAAATAATTATTATTATATTGCTACTTATCAACTAGTGGGATTCTTAATTTAATTAAGGTTTCTGGAAGAATAATTACCAAGTTCAACTAAATCATGTTTTCTGGAAAAATTATCATTAAGTTCAACTATGCAAAACAATCAAACAACAGACAGAAATCACACGCAGAACAAAACAAAATTCCCACACTAAACCTGTGTGACCATCATCATATGTCCCTAACCATCATCACACATTGTGACTTTTGGGACGTTCATAACATGAGGATGGCAGGTGTCACATCTCCATGACTGGCGTCCCACCTTTTGGACGATCGTCCCCTTTCAAAGCCTGTTCTTCTCTGTTTTCCCTTATTCTTCTCCGTCTCTGTAAACTCCTTCATGATCTCATCTTAGACCATTACCCACTCAACTCAGTACCCAAAATTCAACAACCACACAACAGATACATACACCATCAACACTGAATAATCAAATTATGATTTATTCAACAACGCAATTCAATTTTTCTTAATCAACTAAAAACAACTTATTCAACCAAACAGCTTATTCGACCAAAATGACTTATTCAATCAAAACATACAATAATTGACAACAACAATTCATATATCCAATCCCACATGTATTCATCATATAATCCCTATTATAAGGTTAGAACCCCACCCTTACCTTGGATTGACGGCGACTCTAACACTTTTGATCGGAATCCTAGCTTTTCCTCTCCTAAGCACTTCACATAGCCTCTTTCTCAACTTCTTGTTTTCCTTACTCTGATAACCTATTTTCTATAATCTAATTAACTTATGGTTTTATTAAACTTAATAATTTATATTGGCATAAAACACACACCCCACAATTACTACTTCTAATCACAAAACAAGCCCATTTATCAAGAATAGTGTAATTCTATTAATTAACCTGCAACTTAATTAACTCAACTTAATTCAATTAACAAGGACCCAACTTAAATCAACTTAATCAATTTAATCGACTTAATTTAATTAATTCAACTAAAACAAACTTAGCAACTCAACACAAATCAACATCAAATACACGATAATATTTAATTAAATAGTTAATTAAATAAACAAGGCATTACAATTCTCCCCTAATTAGAATATTTCCGTCCTCGAAAATTTACCCAATCCAACCAATTTAAAGACGTTCTTGCAACTAACAATCAACTTCCTTCTACGAATGACAATACTACTAACAACACAATACAACAACAAATACACCTCATTAACGACAATGACAACAAAACGCAATGCTCACGCAATGCACTCAACGACCAACTCAAAACACAAGGAATAACCAACTTAAGAACACATTGTTTACTATGAATCAGGACACACCCGTTACCATCACCATAGGCAACACTCCCCTAATTCTCCATCATTTGAATTAGCGACTCGCACTTGAACCATCACTATAGGTAACAAGGAAACAACAAGGATAAAACACAAAAGTCTTAACACAACCTCAACGTAATCAACTACCAACATCGTTGTTACCCACATAGGAACAACTGCACTACATCAGGCTTCCGTTGCGCACTCTGAGTACTAACAACCACCAACTCTACCAAGTTCACATCAACTTTCGAGCATCAAAGGAAACCTCAAAAACGACTTTTGAGTTAATTCACCGAAAAATCCCGAACAACAAATATTCTACACTCTTGTGATCACTGAATACTTTGACTTAGATCCATAAGAATAATACCTCCAAATATCCAACACAACCACAACTGCAGTAATTCCTAAAGCTTGTATAGATTATTTCATGAATCCCCAATCATCGTCAATATAAGCTACAACTTTACCAGTCGTATTAACACACCGTCCAAACTCATCTTAACGCATAACAACATTACAACAGCATAAAGATACATGTGTCCACTTAATCTCAACAAGAAAATGATCTTCCAAACATTTCTTAACACCCAATATCCACCGATTTTGCATCAAAAACCAACACTTATCATGTGCTCATTAACCAAACCAATCAAAAATCTAAATCATCAAGTCTTACTCATACTAGCACAGTTCTCCATAATCCCTCATCTGAATTAACACAACCTCACAAATTCATCTTTACAACTCAAAAATCACACTTTTCTAACTCCACATAGAGCTTTAATTCTTTCAATACTTGTAATTCAACTCTCGAGTACTCTTCGTGATTCCCTTTTGATTTCATAACAGATCAGAACCTCCACAATGACACCAGTGATAACTTATCGAAACAAGTGCAGAAAATACAATTCATATTTCCTATATACACTTTAAGGCACACTAACCACTACCATTCTCTATCCAACATCCTCGGTCCAATCATGGTCTTACATTATCATCTACTTACTCCTTGGTTCATCTCTACAATGCTTCAAGTCTCATGTCAATCGAATTCTCGATCCATCACCAATCAAAAATTAAATTATCCGAAACACAAATGAGAGTTTCCCTACTACTCACCAATCAACTCGCAACATTGTACTAACACTCTCAAGTCCACCTCATTTCCCTAAATAGGAATCTACATCGACAAATCAAAATAACTCATAAACACTTGGCTCAACTCCAAGCAATTAACTGTGCATACTATTCTATTTGGCAAGACATGTTTATCCCATCCAACATGATTCCGTCTACTATCAACAAGAGATTAAGGGTGACCAGTTCCTCAATTTGTCAATAGACATTCGACAACTATAACGGTGACATAAATCATCATTACCTACCTTGTGCACAAGGTTACTTCAGCATACTGCTCCACCATCCTTTTAAGGCTTACAAACGTTTCCTTAATCTACTTATTTCCAACCTCGTCAGTGATACACAACGTCCAAAATCCAACACATATTCTTTTACACAAGCTAGTCGTACAACACAATCATTAAATATCCTTCTAATACCGAAACCGCTATCACATCAAGTACCATCCAAATTGGTCCACTTCAACCGAAACATTTATCCAAGTCAGGAGCTTTAACAACACTAATAATCCCTTCGTCTTTCTTCTTAATCTCATAACTTCAATGATTCGTATAGATTCACAATTGATTCTCATTCCAATCATAGTATCAAAATACCATCCAATCATCTGGTTGGTGATAGAAACTTCCAAAAAGTTTCAACTCATGTCGACACGTCTTGTCACTAACACACAATACACTTAACTATTTAACCTTCCTCAAAGATAGTTATACTCTAATCATTCTCAACCATCATACGTTGCACTTCCATGTGCGTCTCTGATACTCTTACCTTCTTCATATTACCACGCATATAATACTTGAATCCATATTACTATCTCCAGTAATAATTGTTTAACTTCAAACACGATTATATTCTTCAATACAGACATCCCAATCACAAAAGTATATTCAAAAATTGAAGGAAATTTCATGTAGATTCCATAACTTCAAGAATCGCTCAAATTTGAGTTACGAGTAAAAAAGTTATCGTCCTCGCAATGGGACTGGTCAAAAAATCACGTATATAAACTTCCAACAAAAATCAGCATCAGACCCAAATATTCAAACGCGTCTTTCTCCCTCTTCAAAAACGTGCCGAAGACAAAATTTATATGCAGAGAATAGGGAATTTTGTAAGATTTCCAAAAAGTCCATAATCGCTCCCATCGGATTTACGAATAGAAAGTTATGCCTCTTTTACTGAAGGTTGCTCCATAAATGCGAAAATAAAAACTAAAATTGGTGAACATGAGTGCTACCTCTTTCTCTTGCTTCCAAACTCTTCCAGCTATCCTTTATTTTCACCCAACTCTAAAAATCATCCGACTTTAATCTGACTATACTCAAGGCATACAAATCTATGAGTCGATCCAACAAATCGACACTTCCTTTTGGAATAAATTCTTATTCTAAACAATTCCTTAACCCAACGTCAATAATCTGAGCACATCTCATATAATCGTCATCATACATATGCACACTCATATACATTTCATCCTCTACGAGTGGTCTTACTCACTTAGCGGATAAACACCATTCCACGACCGACTCCAACTCCAACTCATACTTAAAACACAAGTCGCAATCATCTTCAAGAGGCCTCAATAGTTATACTCCACTTGCAAATCACTATTCTTCATAATGTCCTTTCTTCTCCGAGAAGCAAACCTCAACCATACCGACTTGTACTCCTTCGATAGCATCTCAACTTGACCGACGGATAAAATAATGAGTCTTTACTCTCGTTGATTCGCAACAACACCGCTCTGACACTACCTTGCACTCATGCAATCAATACCACCTCTAACCAACTTCACATACCAAAAACATCTCTGAGAAGAAAACTTCCCCCCACTAGTTTCAAACAAACTCCTGGAGACAAACAGTTAGAAAACCTACAAGCAAGTACCAACAGTGTTTTACACACATGTCACGTACTAAGGAACAAACAACATAAGACAACTTGGCTGGATGGACCGACCTTCTCTGATACCACTAATGTAACACCCCATTTCTATCCAATAATTTATTATAAAATAAGAGTATAAAGTTTCAAAAAGACAAATGATATGATTACATTTTCAACTTTGAAACGACATTCAACAACTGATTAGTCTTAAATTAGATCACTTCATTACTTCGCAGTGGATTCATAAAATTCAACTTATTATATCACAACTTGTGTTCAACATCAAAACAACTTAAAACAACAATGTTTTAATAAAACAACTTTAAAATTCAGCATCTATAATACTATTCAACATCAACAGAAAGCATGCGTTATCCCCCCGAGTGCTACGTATCAGAGCGACAACACCGACTCGAATCTACTATGGTACTCAGCTCTACTCTGGATTACCTGCACATTACCAACAAAGGGCAACATTCAAACAAAAGGGGTGAGATATCCAACTATATAATCAAGTATATGATAAATAACATATTAAATCAGATTATATAAACCACTACGTCACAACTCACAAAACAACTTAAAACAACACAAGCTATCACATAACAACATATCATGCAACTCAGAAATACAACTTATACAAATGCAAATACATGTGGTACCAATGGAGCAAAACTCTCAACTTATAATCTTGTCAATTAATAGAGGAAACAAGGCATAAGCATTCAACTTAAATATTGCCCATCCAGGCCAATTTACCGAGTAACAGCTCCAACTTGAAATGTTATGTAATGTGACTCAACTCAAACATCAAAATAGCAACAATAATGATTATATAACCATGCAACCACAATGTATTATCACAACTTAGTAACAACAACATACTACAACAACTTTCTACTACAACGACTTAACAACAACAACTCACCCTCGCAACTTAACGACAACAACAAATCAACTTTGGCTCAAGGCCTACAACTTAACAACAACAACAATCAAATTTGGCTCAAAAGTCTGCAACTTATATTCTTGCCATTACTAAGCCACTGCAACATAAAACCATAACCAACAAATTTGCAACTTACTACAAAAGAACACAACGCAAGAACAACCAATTTTTCCATAATCTTATTCATAGTCCCGACTAAAACCGACTAATTAAATTATTTACTACGCTCTGTTATTACTACTAACTACCTAGCTTATTATCATACTTCTGTTAAATACATGACAACAACTAACATACCAAAACCTGCTACTAAAGTCTACTCCACTGCCATCTAATTATTTTCCTATTAATTCATCACAACGTCACTTATATCTTACTCTGTACCAACCAACTTATATCACAAACACTCCTCGAAACTATTCGGGTAACGCTACAAAAATCGGCTAATTGTTCTTCTTCTAGTTCACTGTTACATTATTATCCTACTATTCATCATGATTAATGCTACTGAAATGTGACCTCACTGCTACTGCTATATCATGCCTGCTACATGTTAATTTCTACTACTTGCTAATTATTACTACTGCTACTAATTATTTTCTATCAAATTATTATTATTATATTGCTACTTATCAACTAGTGGGATTCTTAATTTAATTAAGGTTTCTGGAAGAATAATTACCAAGTTCAACTAAATCATGTTTCTGGAAAAATTATCATTATGTTCAGTTATGCAAAACAATCAAACAATAGACATAAATCACACGCAGAACAAAACAATATTCCCACACTGAACCCGTGTGACCATCGTCACATGTCCCTGACCATCGTCACACATTGTGACTTTAGGACGGTCATAACATGAGGGTTATGGGAGTCATGCCTCCACGATGGGCATCACACCTTTTGGGACGGTCGTCCCCTTTCAAAATATGTTCTTCTCTATTTTCCCTTATTCTTCTCCTTCACGGTCTCATCTTAGACCACTTACCCACTCAATTCAGTACCCAAAATTCAACAACCACATAATAGATACATACATCATCAACACTGAATAATCAAATTACAATTTATTCAACAATGCAATTCAATTTTTCTTAATCAACTAAAAACAAATTTTCAACCAAACAGCTAATTCGACCAAAACGACTTATTCAACCAAAACATACAACAATTGACAACAATAATTCATATATCCAATCTTACATGTATTCATCATATAATCCTGATTATAAGGTTAGAACCCCACTCTTACCTTGGATTGACAGTGACTCTAACACTTTTGATTGGAACCCTAGCTTTTCCTCTCCTAAGCATTTCACGTAGCCTCTTTCTCAACTTCTTGTTTTCCTTATTCTGATAACCTATTTTCTATAATCTAATTAACTTATGGTTTATTAAACTTAATAATTTCTACTGGGCCTAAACCACACACACCCCCACAATTACTACTTCTAATCACAAAACAAGCCCAATTATTAAGAATAGTGCAATTCTACTAATAAACCTGCAACTTAATCAACTCAACTTAATTCAACTAACAAGGACCCAACTTAAATCAACTTAATCAATTTAATCGACTTAATTTAATTAATTCAACTAAAACAAACTTAGTAACTCAACACAAATCAACACCAAATATACAATAATATTTAATTAAATAATTAATTAAATAAACAGGGTGTTACACTAAGCGCCTAGTTAGTTTGGTATCGAATATTATACACTTGCTTGATATTTGATATACTTTCAAGTCTTTTTTGTTTCATTGTTGCAAGTATATTTTTCGGTTGAACCGAATACAATGTCTTGTCAACAATGCATTATTTCTCTTCTGGCATGAGCCGACACACAATTGGATGACCGACTAACTTTTCACACAAATCATGGTTATGCAAATCATACATGACATTAAATCTCCCGTTTTTGTTTGCCAACATGTAACCACACATTAAAGGAACACTCACATTTTTTTGAATCAGTGTCGTCTCTTTTAAAATTCTGGTGAGGAGTTCGATATTTTCATCCTCTTTCACACGTCATTGTCAGAAAAGCGCATCTTCTATGCGACCCATTATCGGACCTTCCGATAACCATCCCAAATCCAAGTTTGGAGGCCTCATGCAAATTCATTGAAGCATTTTATCATGAGATTCAAACTTTTGCTCGTTTTAAAATTGGTTGTCAACATCTACCACCTTCACAACAACACCTTTGACATTCGGAGAAACAACTTGTTTGGAAAAAAACATCGGGGTGCACCATATCTAATGAAAACAATTACCACATAACAGTAAATAAGCGCTACTTTTGAAAAAAGAATTGAAAAATGAACACAGATCAGCACCGGAAATGCATTTTCAAAATAGTTCATACTCGTTTCGGAGATACATTTCCGGAATAAATGCTCGTTTTTTCAGACAAAAAATAGGATTAATGTGAGCAATGCAGTGTGAAATAAATGATCTTTACAATGAAACTCTAACTTCTTTTACTCCCTTTGATGTGATGAACCACAAGATTGGAGATTTAGAATGAAAAAATAGATTGAGAATGAAAGGTTTTTGGTGAGGGTTTGTAGAGAAAAACAACAATGGTTGTGTGATCAAGCAACTGTGTTTTTTTATCAGATTATTCCGGAGATGAATCTCCGAAAATATCTGACATGCAAAGGTGACAGCAAATTTTAAAATCCCGGCCAAACTTCTAAAGATATATCTCCAGAATTTCTATTGAACTGATCAATTATAAATATATTTCTTAAAATGTTCCGGAGATACATCTCGAGAATTATAAAAATAAAAATAAAAAACCCCAAGATTGGATATATGTTCGAAGATGTATCGGATATGTCCGAAGATGTATCTCTAAAAACTGATAGACATTTTAATATTTTCAAGTGATGCATAAAAAATATATATAATGCATTAAGAAATTCCCATTATTATTTTAAGTGGTCTCTTTTAAAGATTGGTGTGTTTGTTCAAAGACCATTTTCATAGTTTGTAATGTGATGCCATTTGATTAGAACAATCTACTTGGAATTCTCATCCCTATACCCCACCCCCAAATTTTGAATTAACTATTCATTATCCCCTAGGTTAATTTTTTTTTCTTTTCATTTTAAGCCTTTTTGCTACATACATGAAAAATACTAACGAATATTCTAACACTTTTATGAATTTAAAAAATATATTTTAAATAAAATATGTACATTAAAAATTAAAATAAATAATTTTCTTAGAAAAATTATTTTCTCTTATAATTTTTAAAAGGTGCCCCTGAGTCACTAACAACAATGTTTTTTAAAACTTTTTCTTGTGGTCAGCTTAGCTACAGTGTAAGCAAAAAATCATTTCTTGTTTCAAAATCATTCTGCGTTTTGTTTTATAAAAAACTTTTACATATGTGAAATATACAAAAATATAACATCTGTATTTTTCAAACAATTCAACTTTACTGCATATTTATGCTAATTATGTCAAAAACTTAGGCAATGAACATTGGTTGACCCTGTGCAACCGGGAGTCAAAGGAGATTCATTGATCCTATGCCCTATGAGAGTTTGACATTCCTTGAGATCGAGAAACATAAGAAGATGATGCATTTCATGGTAAAATAAACAGATCCAACCATAAAAAAATTGTTGCACCTATTTTGAACGTGGTTAAAAGATGTTCAGCATTGTTGGGGCAAATACCCCAGTAAAACACCAGCATACTCAATCTCAGTGCTCCTTCCAGCATTAACATTACAAGTTACAACCAAAATTGGGTTTTGCAAATAAAAAAAGGACGAATAATAAAAACAATAAGCTGGAGTTGCTTGAACAAAGCAGCCTGATTTGGACAATAAATTGCTCAGAGAATTAACATGGTCTGAGTTCTGCAGCTGACCCTTTTTCATATTATTCTCCGGCATACTATATTCAATAGCGGATGAAAATTCGACAAGGGAGCAATAGCAAAGTTTTGTTCCCAGATAAATAACTGAGGTTTCTTCCTTTGTCATTGGGTCCTTTCTAGAATAATGCACCAGTTGGATTTATCAAAAAACTGATCAACAACTCTAGCATTGCTTATTCCATTTGTCAAGCTGCAAAAGGATACGAAAATAAATTAGAAATATGAAAATTCTATGTTGCACATAAACATGTTAAGTCACTTGAAACATACCCTTTTAAAAATTGAATATTTATTTCAGAAACATCCTTAAGATTCAGCTATCACAAATTTGTGCTGCATTGAACCTTCAGATTCAGCTATAACTAAATTAGGGTGAGAAGATGCATGATGGTTTATTTCAGAATACTTGATTCTCTTCTTTGTTACTTTTCAAGACCAATTCTTATACTTACTCCAAATGACTTCTAAAAATCCTTATACTCTAATAAATAGTGGAAGTGGAATGTGGAATTTACATCCAGGACCAAGCACGCCAAATGAAGAACTACTTTAACTACAACAACAACCAAGCCGCCTTATCCTATTAAGTAGGGTTGATTTCATGGATCAACTTTCGCCTTAATATTCTATCCAGGATCATACTTCTATCCAAATCGTTAATCTCAAGATCTTTCTTAATAACTTCTCTTAAAGTTTTTTCTAGGTCTTCCTCTACTTATAGTTGTTTGACTTTTTTCCATTTGATCTACTCTCCTTACCAAAGAATCTATCGGTCTTCTCTCTACATGCCCAAACCACCTAAATCTATTTTCAACCATCTTTTCTACTATAGGTCTTATGCTACCCCAACACTCTCTCTAATATTGACATTTCTAATCTTGTCTGATCTTACCACACATCCAAACGCCTCATCCTCTGCTACACTTTCTTTATTTTGGTGTTACTTCATGGGATAAATATTCTCTCACACTTTCAATAACAAGATTCTCAATAAACTATTACATCCAAAGACTTGGCCCAATGGTTTACAAATTACAAGTTATGATAAACTATACAAGCAATGGATTAAAGATTTGTTTCATTTTACATGGAAAATTATAATGGAGGACGGGTTTAAACAAACGATTATTAAGATTAGTTTCATATTTAAATGAAAAGTTCTATTGGAGGGAGTGACATTACCTTTCAAGTTCGCCTTCACTAAAAACATGATAATATCTGTTATAAACCACAGCACCCTTTATGTCATCTTTAGTAGCAAGACCAGTAGCCAAAGCATGAGCAGATGCACCACTAACTTCCGCACGATGATACGGTAAATGCCAAGGAACAAAATATTCCTGTTGATTCTTCCCATTCTCTTCTTCCTTCAAATCTCCCAAGACTTCAGACGCATTGGAAACTTTCGTCTCCTCACCACCCAAGCCACTCTCCTCAATTTCCGGAATACTCTCCAACGACACCGACGAAGTTAACCGAGCAGCACGTGGACTTCCCGAACCTTGCCACTCTTCAACATACTTATCAGCAAGCGGAGTCCATTTGTTAAGCAACGAGCTATCCTCTTGTTCAACAGCCCAAACCGTAATCAAAACAAGACCACCCTTTTTAACAACTCGAACCAACTCTTCAATAGCTTTTCTTCTTCTATTCTCAGTACTCAAATGATGCAACACGGCAATAGATATCGCAGCATCGCCAAAACCAGTTCTATATGGAAGATTCACAGCATCTGCTACAAGAACTTCATGTCCTCTATCCAAACATATCTTAATCAATGAAGGACTTATATCACATCCTATAAAAAAACAATCTTGATCAAAACCTAAATATTTCCCATTCCCACATCCTGCATCAAGGATAAGAGATCCTGAAGGTAAGGATGAGAGAAATTCAGCAACTTTCGGCCATTTCGCGAACCGAGTTGAACTAAAATGCGGGGCGATTGCATCGTAAACACTATGAACAAACTTTTTCTCAATCTCAGGGGTAGATTTCACACTTATAGATGATGATGATGAGTTCTCTGTGATGCAGGGATCTTCAGATTCAGTGTTTATTTGTTTCATTGAAGTGAATTGTGAATTAACGATAGCAATGGGAAAATTGAGAGGTTGATTAGGTTTAAAGAGGAAACCGATTGGTTTCAGTTTTAAGGTACGGAAAGCTATGTTGTTGATTGCGGTTCTGACTGCGATGGAGAAATAAGGGAGATGAAGAAAAACCTGGACGACTTTCTTACGCGGTGGTCGGTAAGAAACTCCGGCAGCGCTTCCGGGGATGTGAGTTCGGAGCGAGTCCAAGTAGTTTCTGACACTAGGAGGAAATGGTAGCGGCTGCTATTTTTTCTCTTTAGTCGACGATGGGCCTGTTCAAGAGGAAGTGGATTGGGCTTTGGAATAAAATCATATAAATTTAGGTGGGAAATTATACCTTGTACCCCTACAATTATCCTGATACCTTTATATAATTTTTTAATTCCAAGCCCTTTTAATATTTAAATAAAAATTTAAAAATTTTACCACAAAATCAGAGTAAAAAAAAAATATTTTTTCAATTTGGATTAGACGAACCGGATGTACAATGGGTAAGTAATCCGGTTAAGAAAATTACAAACCGGAAGTAGCATTGTTACGTTTGCTACTTCCGGTTTGTAATTTTCTTAACCGGATTACTTACCCATTGTACATCCGGTTCGTCTAATCCAAATTTAAAAAATATTATTTTTTTACTCTGACTTCGCGGTAAAAATTTTAAGTAGTGATTGTATGCAATTCTTCACCACTGTCGCAATATGTTTCTATGTAACAAGTTTAATTTAAATATTTTCCTGATCATGTAGATATTGATATGATATTGATTGTATATGTTTTATGTGATGTAAATGGCAGATATTTGAGTCCTGATCGGAAGTATTAGCATGGACACAAAATATTGGCAAACAACATGGTATTATTATTGTGACTGCAAATGGAAAGCAAGGTAGGAAAGATAAATTTATTATAGGTTGTGAGAGAGAGGAGGAAATTATAAAAGAAAAAATGCATGTATCGCTCCTAGGAAATCTAACCTTGAGCTAATAATGGAAAACTTCACTGCTACTCAATCTCACACAAACAAATAATTTCTGAATCAAAACATACACACTAGCGAGCAAATTAAGCAGTTAGCAAACAAAGTAGATGTTTTAGCTACCCACAACAAAATGCTAGAAACACAGACTTCACAAGTAACACAACATCAAGCATCTGCTTATGCCCTTGCTGGCACGTTTCCTGGACAACCACAACTGAATCCAAAAGGACATGTGAACGTGGTTATACTAATAAATGGAAAAGAGTTAGACAGACCTATTGATCCTAGAATCCAAAATCTAGCCATGTACCAAAAGCCTAATAAACCAACTAAGAAGAAAGATCAACCAAAAGAAAAGGAAGACAACGAACAAGAGGCCGGAGAAAAAGAAAAACCTTATGTACCTTTACCACCATATAAACCACCCATCTTGTATCCTCAACGATTAGCTAATTCCAAAACTATGAGACAATTTAAGAAATTTGTAGAGCTTCTGAAGCAATTGAACGTTATGATACCCTTTACAGAAGCCATTACTCAGATGCCCTCATATGCCAAATTTCTAAAAGATATCTTGTCCAATAAGAAAAAGATCGAGGAAAATGAAATAATTACACTTAATGCTGAGTGTAGCGTAATAATTTAAAACAATATGCCTCCTAAGCTGAAGGATTCAGGGAGTTTCTCCATACCCTGTTTGATTGGAAAGTTCGTCATAGACAAAGCTCTATGCGATTTAGGAGTCAGTATAAGTGTAATGCCCTTACCAATATGAAAAAACCTCAATATAGGAGAACTAAGACCGACCAAGATACCAGTTCAATTAGCCGACTGCTCAGTCAAGTATCATGTAGGTATACTAGAGAATGTTCTAATACATATATGTCAATTCTACATCCCCACTGATTTCATAATCATGGACATTAAAGAAGATGCCATTACTTCTATTTTATTAGGAAAACCATTCTTAGCCACCATCGGAGCTATCATAAATGTAAAGAAAGGCATGCTGACATTCGAAGTAGGAGAAGAGAAGTTTGAATTCATCTTGACCCAATTCTTACAAGCACCAGCTATAGACGACACCTATTATTTGCTAGATGTCATTGACAAATGCGTAAGAGAAATAAAGATGGAACAAACTACATATTCTGATATAATGAAATTACAAACCCCTCTGATCTTGGAGGATGATAATTGGCGAGAACCTTATCAAGAAGATAGTCTAAGTGAATGCTTAGTACTTACGCACGACCATATGCCTTACCCAAAGAATCCAACTCTAGAACTCAGTATTACCCAATAATCTGAGTACGAATTTCTAGACCCAAAACTTGAACGACCAATGATAGTAAATGCAGACTTATGACAACTCAAAATCGATAAATTATTAGACGTCTTAATAAAATATCCAACTACGTTAGGCTATAACATTTCTGACATGAAAGGAATAAGTCCTTCTATCTGCATGCATCACATTATGCTAGAGGAAGATTGCAAAACCTCTAGAGAACACCAGAGGAGGATCATCCCGATTTTAAGCAATGTAGTCAAGGATGAAGTAAAAAAGTTACTAGATGTTGGAATCATATACCCAATCTCCGACAGTCAATGGGTTTGCCCAGTACATGTCGTATCGAAGAAGAAAGGCATTACAGTTATTAAGAACTCAAAAGGTGAGTCTATAACACAGTGAGTGGTGGTCGAAAGTAGAATGCGCATTGATTACCGAAAATTGAACAAGGCTACTCGGAAAGATCATTTTCCCTTACCAATCATCGATCAAATGTTGGAGAGATTAGCTAAGCACTCATATTTTTGTTACCTTGACGGTTGCTCGAGATTCTTCCAAATTCCTATTCATCTCGATGACCAAGAAAAGACTACCTTCACACGTCCCTATGAAACATTTGCATACCGTAGAATGTCGTTTGGGTTATGTGACACTCACGCAACATTCCAACAGTGTATGATGGCGATTTTTGTCGACTTTATAGAAGACATCATTGAAGTATTCATGGATAACTTTTCCGTTTGCGGACAAAGTTTTGAAGGATGTTTGTCGAACCTAGAGATGGTACTAGAAATATGTGTTAAAGTGAACCTTGTACTTAATTGGGAAAAGTACCATTTCATGGTCAGACAAGGAATCGTGCTCGGACACATGATATCCAATAAGGGGATTGAGGTTGATAAAGCCAAAATAGAAGTTATAAAGGACCTCCAACCTCCAAAGATTGTACGTGAAATATGAAGTTTCTTAGGACACGCTGGTTTTTACCGACGATTTATTAAGGACTTCTCAAAAATCACAAAGTTGTTGATCGATTTATTAATGTAAGACGATGAGTTTATCTTCGACGAAAATTGTCTAAAAGCGTTTGAAAAACTCAAAACAACTTTTATCACTGCACCCATCATGCAACCACCTAACTAGAGACTACCGTTTGAAATCATGTATGATGCGAGTGATTACGCTGTAGGCGCAGTCTTAGGACAAAGAAAGGATAAAAAGCTTCACGCAATTTACTATGCCACTAGAACATTAGACCCTGTTTTAATGAACTTCGCCACTATAGAGAAATAACTTCTAGTCGTTATGTTCGCTCTTGACAAATTTCGTTCCTTCCTGGTATGAGCTGAAATAATTATCCACACAGACCACGTCGTTATTAGATACCTTTTAAGAAAGAAGGATGTCAAACCTAGACTATTAAGATGGATCCTATTACTACAAGAATTTGATTTAGAGATTAAAGATAAGAAAGGAACTAAAAACGTAGTAACATACCACTTATCACGAATGGAAGGAATTAAACCAGACCAAATGCCTATCAATGGCGATTTCCCTGATGAACGTCTAATAGCTCAAATAGACAGTGAAATATATTCCTTAACTATGAACCAAAACAAGAAGAAACAATGGAAGAGATCTATACACATGCAACCCTGGCATGGTATGCTGACATATTCAACTACCTAGTCGTTAGAGTATTTCCACCTGATCTAACTTATCAACAAAAGAAGAAATTCTTTCACGGTCTAAAACAATATTACTGGGATGAATCTTTTCTTTTTAAGCGAGGATCCGATGGTATCTTACATCGATGTGTCCCCGAAGAAGAAATAGAAAACATCATCTCTCATTGTCACTCTGCTCCATACGGTGGACATGCAAGTACTACGAAGACTTGCACTAAGATCCTAAAATCTGCCCTTTTTTGGTCTAATCTTTGGAAAGATGTCCACATCACTATATTAAACTGTGACTGGTGCCAACACACTGGTAACATCTTTAGACGCGACGAGATGCCCCAAAAAGGAATTTTGGAAGTAGAAGTATTGGTAATAAATATATACTCATTGTTGTCGATTACGTTTCAAAATGGATTAAGGTTGTAGTCTCTTCGACAAATGACACACGAGTGTCGCACCTCGAAAAAATACGACCTCGCGATAAAAGACCGTAGAAAAAATGTTTGAACAGAGTCGCCATCAAACTTATTTTATTCCAAAAAAAGGTAAAAGGAAAATATCGAGAAACCTTTTGAAAATGGATAGAACATGGTCTTTGAAACCAAATTCTAGGTTTGGGAGTCGATTTTGTAAGGGGAAGGTATTAGCAACCCTTATGTCCATTGTACTCAACAGGAACCTCTTAGTTTGATCTGTGATTGAATGTTAACGAATGTCATTTGTCTTCTTCGAATAAAAACGAAAAGTAAATGTGAACGATTATAATCTAAGGTTAATTACTAAAGGGCAAATGGGTGGTTATGTTCCTAGGGTGCTCAACAAGGAGTAAGATCCATGTGCCTACGTATTCCCTCATGCAATAGAAAAGTTAGAGCCTCTTAGTTCGTGGTTCTACGGTTGGTTAGTTTGTTGATTTTATCAGATGTCAATTGCTCACACCCGAGACAGATGTCTTGTGTCTAAACAATTGAAGAAAAGCATCGGAGATCCAACACTTGTCATTTTCACCTTGTTTTGATAATTATTAAGTGTTTTGATTAACTAAGACCACTTGACATTGGATCAAGGGTTTGGATCTAAGTGACGTTTTGGTTTTTTAAGGTTTGATGGCGATGCGCGGGGCACTCGACTTATGGGTAAATGAAAATAGAGGTTTATTGTTTAGTGGTTAGGTGGATTCGATTCCTAGTCCCTAGGGGTGCTCCTAGAAATACAAAACCATAATCGAATGGAATTGTGAGTGTGCGAGTGAAACCACTTGGTGTTGGACCAAGGGTCTGCGAATGAATTGATATCGATAAATGCGGAAAAGTAAATTGCGTATAAAGTAATTGGGAGAAGGTTACAAAGTAAATTACACGAGATTGCACGAAATAAAAGGGTTCATTGTATTTGCCAAAGAGGAAATGTGTGTGAAGTGTCCTAAACTATTCGGAGCCGTTGGAGCTTGAGATTTAATCAAAGGGGTCAAAATGTAGCTCTTTAACTACCTTAGAACCGATTCAATGTTAGAATCGTTCTATGAGGATTCAAGCGTCGATTTATGTATTGAAATGCAAAAATAAAATAAAATACACTCAATAAACTAAATAAAATAAAATTGTCTCATCATTAATCGAGATTTCAAGTCGGCTTGCGACAAATCTCAAGATATTTACATGTTAATCGACCATAAAAATAAAATAAACGATAAAATAAAAATAAACTAAATTAAATTGCCAAAAGGAAAACTAATCGAAACAAAATGATAAATAAAAATAAACTAAACTACTCTGGCTTCATATTGATCAAACTTGACCGATTTAATGAAATCGAACATATTTGACCGTTTGTTATATCATCGGTCCAAAAAGTAAATCGAGATATAAGAAATAAAAACAAATGAGTGGTCTCATCACTAGCCAATATTTCTAGTCGATAAATCGATAATCTATGGTTCTTAGGTGTTCATCGACCAACAAAGAAAATTAAAAATAATAAAGAAAATAAACTAATGGCCTCATATTGATCGAGTTTTCGTCGATTTAACAAAATCGACTAGTCCAAGATCTTTTGTGATATCACTGGCCCCAAAAATAAAGTGAAGTTAAAAGAAATCCAGAGAAAATAAATGGACTAAATTATTTATGAAACAAAAATTGTTAGATAAAATAACAAGTAATAATTATCAAAGGAGAATCATTAAATAACAATAAATAAATAAAAACAAACAACTCAAAAAAACAAATAAAAGTAAGAGGGAGAGAGTGTATCAGATCGATGGTGACAATAGTAAGAAAAAAAATCTAAAACTATATGGCTCATAGGCCCACATCAAGGTGTAGCCAAAAAGTGACAAAAAACCTAATTACTATTAGTAATTTTCGGGAAAAAAAGGCTAAGAAAAAAAATACACTAAATGCATATAATAAATGTGCTTTTAAAATCATCTAGAAACAAGGACCAAGGCACCTTGGACAATGAGATTTGTTGGAAATAATATAATTATCACAGGTCAATAAAATAACATAAAATGTTTTAAGAAAAAATTACAATGTTTACCTCTCTCAAAAGTTCATTGGGTTCTCTTTCAGTTTCTTTTTTAAATCGTTTTCAATCCTCCCTCAAGAACAAAATGATTTAGAGCAGACTAAAACAAAAAATGAGAAAAACAAACCCACCCTTTTTTATGATTCTAATGGCGGTCTCAGTCCTCACTCACGATTGATGATTTCGTTTTTTCTTTCTTAGATTGGTTTCGCGAATTCAGGTACGAATCTTAGAATTTTTTTTCCGAATCTCTGTTTCGACTTCATCAATCTACTCTCAATCACTCATTGCATTTTCGAATCTCTCAGGTTTATTTGTTCGTTCGTCACTGTGCTTTGGTTTCGGTTTATGAAAGTTACGGTTTGGTGTTTTATGCGATCTCACAATTTTTTTGTTTGTGCGTGAGGGCTATGGTTTGTGTTTATTGGGTTGTAGATGGATTTAAGCAAAAGGTGATTTTTTTGAAGGAAATGTTGTATGTTGAAATCTGAAGAAAAAAAACATACGGTTTGTGTGTTATGAAATGGTTTAGAAGATGAAGGTTTGTATTTGTGTTTGAGTTTATTGATGGAAGAGATTAAAGATGGAGGATGGTGATGTTTTGAAGCTTGGTTTATTACTTTTTTTGCAAAAAAAAATTTGGTTGTCCAAGCTTGGATTTGGAATGAAGGAGTTGCTGATTTTATAGAGTTTATGAAGGGTGTTTTAGGCCAGAATTATGTAGTTTTTTGGATAAGAACGTTTTGATTGTGAGCTGTACATTGTGAGAGGATTTGTGCGTGATACCAAGAGTGGTGGTAGCATGAGGAATTCGTTGTTGGAAAGTGAGTGTGTGTAATCGCGAAAATCGTGTTTGCGTATATGTTGCAGAATGAACGTTGTGTGAAATGTACTGATGTTGTATTGCTGAGTTTGTCTTGTGGTGAGTGAGTGGGGTAGGCTGAGAGTGAAATTTGGTATTAGCTTGTGAATAAAAAATAAAAGTATGAATTGATTTTGTATGGAAAAGTTTTGGCATTTGAGCTGTTCACGTGAGGAGTGGTGGCATGAAGATTATTGGTGTAATGGTTTTGCAACTAAAGAAGATAATAATAATAAGATATGGAAAAAATTGGATAATTAAAAAATGAAAATGTATTGGGCTTTCTTGTTTTTTTGTGATATGGGCTTTTTATATATATAATGATAGGTTTATAAAAATAAATTTGGATAAAAAAATAGAATTTTTTTTATGAAATTAGAATTAAAAGAAAAAATTGGTTTAATATTTTGGAAAATAAAAAGGTGAAAAATATATAATGGATGATAGAAAAAATGATGTAACGGATATTTAAATATGGACATGGATAAAAGTGGATACAGATAGAAATCGGAAATGGACAAAATGCTTCCACACAACATACTGACTTTTAGCATTGCACACACACACACACACACATACTGACAATCTCAAATAAACCGGATTTTTCGCACAAAACCTGAACTTGGAAAAGAAATGACATATTTTTTTTGGATTTTTTCGAATATCGGCCAAACAAGAATAAAATGATATATAAGTAGGACAAATTTGGGGTATGACGAGTAGTTATAAAGCTTTTCAAAATTTTGATCTTCCCTAGATTCGGTGTGCCAAGACTTGTCATAAGCGACAAAGGCTCCCATTTCATATCAAAGATGTTCGAAAGACTATTATCAAAATACGGAGTTAGACATCGTGTAACAACACCATAACATCCACAAACTAGTGGACATGTCAAAGTTTCAAATAGATGAATCAAACAAATATTAGAAAAGAAGGTCACTACATCTAGGAAGGATTGGTCAACCAAATTACACGAAGCTTTATGGGCTTACATAACAGCTTTCAAAACACCTAGGAACCATGCCTTTCAAATTAGTTTACAGAAAATCCTGCCACCCGCCGATAGAAATAGAGCACAAAGCTTATTAGGCAATCAAAACCCTTAACTTCAATTATACCGACGTAGGAGAAAAACGTATCTTAGACTCACACGAATTAGAAGAACTAAGATTGCACGCTTAGGAGAATTCCCATATATACAAGGAAAGAACCAAAAGATGACATGATAAGCGCATATCTAGGAAATAATTTAGTGTGGGAGACGTTTTACTCCTCTTTAACTCAAGACTTAGGTTGTTCCCAGAAAATTATGATCTAGATGGCCCAATCCTTTTGAAGTGACTAAAGTCTTGTTAAGTGGCACAATTGAAATAAAAAGTAAATCTAGTGCACCATTTGTAGTAAATGGTCAATGTTTAAAACATTATCACTGCGTAGAAAATAGAGATTTTTCGACGGGTCTAAAATTGGCAGAAATGCCTACAGAGACCTTAAGCTGACATTTCCTTTAAACTATGTCGAGCCCTGACATAAAATGAAGCGTTGCGTGGGAGGCAACCCACGAAATTGTTTTCGTTTTTGTTTTAATCATTTTAATTGAATTTTAGTTTTTGTTTCTTTTTCAAATTTTATTTTCAAATGTGGTAAATTCACTTAATTTTGTGTTGATTGTTTTACTATGTGCTTACAGGATTTTAAAGTTTTTCTACCTTCCTCCTTCTTTGATTTCATTCTTCCTACTAACATTATAGATGAATAACGAAGATAACATGACTGTGGAATTCAGAGACGGTGCCCAACGGAACCGTTACGAAGTTTTATCCCAAAGACCTATGGCCTTAACAAAATTCGCCCATGGACCCACCATGACCTCTTTAGGCATAGGAGCTAGCATTGACTACATGTTTAACCAAATAGGTTGGGAAGGTTTCGCTACTAAGAAGCATAAGACTTATTACAGACTAACTCTAGAATTCCTGAGCTCACTGTCTTATACCCCCAACTGCGGAACAAGATTTAATAGAGGTAGGATTGCCTTTAGATTGTTTGGATATCCTTGTGAATTTAACATCTGAGAGATGGCGAAACTGTTGGATTTCCCCGATGGTCCTACTTTTTTCTCTGTGGCACAAGAATATTTATTTATGGAAGAAGAACTTAATCATTTTTGGAGTAGCATATCAGGACGCCCCGATCATGACCTTTACCCTATGCTATCCACATATATTCATAACCTGACCATTAGATATTTCCATATGATTCTGGCCTATACCCTTTTTGGAAATGATGAGAGTGACAACAATGTTTCTAGAGATGAACTCTTTATAATGTTCTGTGTGTTTTAATCCCGACTTGTTAACGAAGCTACCTTCATGTTTCCCAACTTCTATAAGATTCTGCGATCTGAGCATGAACCCATTCTAATTGGTGGCCTGGTTACTAAAATAGCTGACGCAATGAGATTTAGAACCCAACTCTCTGAGATAAACCCTCTAGGATAATTTAGACCTATGAATATCACATTCTGCTTCAATAGGGCAATGATTAGAGATCGTTGACCACGTCATTTCCAACTCCTGATCAACAATGTAGTTGTGCCCCCATTTTACTTTGCTTGACCATGAAAGCACAAGTCTGCACAACCGTCACAACTGACTTTATGATTTGGATGAACCACTGTATGAACTTGAGGATGCGTGACCTGAAATAGAAATAGACCCAAAACACCTCCACATTACTATGATCTTGATTATCCAAAACACTCGATTAAAGAAGACAATGCCAGTCCTGCCACTGATACACAAGCCACTATAGCAAATTTCCATACTGAATTGACTATAATATGCACAACGAGCTTCGCACCTTGTGCCTCGATGTCATCGCTATTGTTATTTCCCTTTTGTACTTTTCACTCCAGTAAACCAAGTTATTTATAAAAGTGATTTTTGTTATTATTCGATTCCCTCTAATATTTTAGCCATAACAACAACATAAATTTACGTTAGAATGCACTTACTTACCCTACGAATATATAGGTTGATAGGCAATCTTAAAAAGCTGAGAAAGACTTAAAAAACTGATACAGTCTTGACACCTTAGATCCCTAAGATATGCGATATCAGTTTGAATACCTTTTATACCAAAATCTGAAGCTTTAGTTCTAAATTAGCCCCTGGTAGTTTATTTTAGCAGTCAACACCGTCTTAAACACAAGCTACCTGGAGAGCCGATGCAAATAAGTGATTGATACTTAAAGTTCCAAAAATAAGAAAAAAAATTAAAAAGAATTAGGCCTGCCAGAACAAAATGGTTAAGCTTGCACCAAATCTAAAGGATGCAAAACATGCGAAAGGCAAAAAAAAGTTTGTTGTTAGTTGGTTTAGAGGTAACTGGTTCTGAACTTGGTAGGGAGAACTATAGTTCGATCCCCCATAACTTGCATTCAATATATATAAAGGGTTACCACACTTGTGTACCAGACCCCACATTCGTAACGATCAAATTCACTAACAGGCTACTCCACTATGTGCGTGTAAAGGTAAAAGGCTTAATGTGATTACGTTAGAATGAAAGCGGGTGAAATAAAAACGAAAGCATTAGGTTGAGTTAAAATAGAATGATTCAGACTGGTTTGTATACGGGTTATGAGCATACATCTTGATTTTGTGTCGCTAATGTATCTTTGGTGTTTGATTCAGTACTTGTCTTTTTAGCAAAGTGTCGCTCGACCATGTATGGTTAGGTGATGTGTCTTGCATTTGTGTTTAACAGTTATTTTAAAAAATCACACTGATTATTTGCTTGAGGACAAGCAAATATTCAAGTGTAGGGGAGTTTGATAACACGATTTTACATTGATTGTTTATCTTGGTTTATGTTAATTATGTTATCGTTTTTTCCCGTAATTTACAAGTTATTTCGCAAGTTATTCAAGTGTTTTTGCAAGTATTCTATTTCATGAGACTTGTAGAAGAAAAGAATTAAAAAAAAAAGAAGAAAAGAGGAAGAAATGAAGCATATAACAGAAAATAGGAATTCTGCACTTTGGAGGCATGACGCCCGTAACAACACTAGGACGACAGTCACACACTTGGTTAGTGGGACAACCGTCAAGCACAAGTGACGTCCGTCACAGGTCATAAATAAGAAAATTAAATACGCGCAACTCAGTCAAAGAAGAAATGTTCCGTCTATTTCTTATCAGCTCAACTAAACCAAGTCTCAGTCAAGCATGAACTTCTCAAAACACAACAAGTTTATTTGCTTAATTTTCTCCTTCAACAACAGTCGTATGCAAGACCTATAAACAGGATCTAAAGCAAATTGCAAAGGGATCTTACATGGAGATTTATTTTTCTGCTTTTCTGTTCAGAGCCTTTTCTTTTTCTACATTGTTTCCCCTTCTGTTTCTACTTACCTATACCGAATTAGTAATAGCCTCCCACATCAGGGAACTATTGCACTTTAATTAGTTTTAAGCCACTGCCTTCAAGTTTTATTTTTCGCAAAGCCCACCGACTTGTGGATGTTTGCTACACCAAGAATTTATTAGTTTCCATGGTTTTTATCGTATTAATAACTAATCGCCTTTATTTTTATTTGCCATGCCTTATGCCAAGATTGACTATTTTTATTTATTTGTGATTGCTTTAATTAACATGTCTAGCTAAAGTAATTAATCGGTGTGTAATTAATTAATCGGAATGGATTCGATAAGTCTAGGCTAAAATTATAAACAAACTTATTTTCTGGTTTCGATTTCTTAATATAAAATCAACTTTTACTACGATAGTAAAAATGTAACGAAGGTTACGATTAAGATCACAAAAGTGTGAGATTTTAACCAGATAACTGAAATCAAACATTAATCTTAAATACAACAGAATCGCTTTAAAGTTAATTAGAACTTATAAGTTTTCAAAAAGTACTTTTATCTCAAATTGATACAACGAGAGCGCTCAATTTGACTTAGGAGTATAGTTAGAGGCAAGACCACGAGAGTGTGAGGTGAAGACTTTTAAACTGATATTTTCTACAGAAACATATTTTGACTCATTTTATAAGACGACGATTTATTGAATCCATAATGGCATACTAATTACGTACTGAAACTCTATCATAATCCATTTTAATTTAAATTTCTAATTTACTTTTAGTTTCCCTTTTCGCCTAAACTAAAATATTATTCGCCTTAGCTAAATATAGTAACACCCTGGTAACACTAGTTTGGTTATCAAGTCTCTGTGGGATCAATATCTTTATTACTACGCGATTAGGGTGTATACTTGCAGTTAGTACCCATAAGACTCAGAAAGTCACGATCAGAGGGAACCAGGCGCCCGAGCCCTACAAAGTCTATCTTGATCAGATGCCTACTGATGACATATTTTATGATGCCTATGTCGATCACTGTGTGACGCTCCTGTTTGATGAGGCATCGCTGTTCTCAGGATGGTTGACATGCAGTTCGACCATCACTGTTTGATACCTGCCGGAACGCGTCTTGTGTCAGTTCGGTTACACACAGACTATCCCCAAGACGCCTCATGAGTTTACTCCTCTAGGCTTGACCCGCATGACTGGTGAGAGATATGCTGACTTCCATAACCACTTGGTACTAGAAGAGGCTCAAGCGACCAGAGCCCCAAGAGACTAGAGCGTTGCTGTCAGGTACACCATTTGGTTTTATACCGTCTCACACCCATGCATGGTGCCCACTGCTGAGGTATCGCCACACAGACTTGCTCATCAAGAGATATTAAAGGAGCAACAGTCTCAACTGGACCATACACAAGATGTCCTACCTCACTGTCGTGAGATAAAGCATATAGCTCGGGAGACCATTGTGGACGGTCACCTCCTTGAGGTCTCTGGTGGAAGACTTGCCATGGATATGATTATTGAGATTGCTCGGGGGGCACTTCAGTATCGCAGGCATCGAGCCAGGACGATGGATAAGGACAAAGGAGCAGGGGAACTAAGAGAGATCCTTCGACATACACAATATTTGTTTGTTTGATGTATTCCATTTTAATTACATTTATGTACTGTATTTTGACAGGAGTATTATTATGTATATATATCATTTTATTTTATATATGGATGTTTTCGAATGTATATTAAGTTGCGACGATAAATTAACATATGCAACCAACCAACAAAACTGATTTAAAAAAATTAAAGTTCTTGTATTTTTTCTGATATGCAGATCCAGAAAAATTCGGATGTGCATATCCAAAAACCGAAAGCAAAAACGAAAATTTGTGCGGTGTCTAAAAAACCTTTGAGATGTAATAAGAAATTCTCATTAATATTTTATCACCAAAATTAGTTGAATTCCGACAATTTTCTTTATTTTAAACTATATCAAATTAAAATTTTTTATCACATAATATATTATTTAACTATTTCTTTTTTATGTTTATTATAAAAGAAATTGCAAGTTGAGTGAAACTATTTAAGTGATTATAATTATCACTTTCTTCGATGATAAAGGAAAAATGTCACATACTCTATTGAATATTGAAAATCTGTATAGAATAAAATTAACATACAAATGACACAAATTTTGTGTTTCTAATTTATTTGCACATGAAGAAAGAACTCAAGTCAGATTTGATGTTAATTCAAGTGTTATTGACCCTTTATGTTGTTTTATCTTTAATAATATTTTTATCTTTCAATTTTGATTTCTATTATAATTTTAATTACTATCTCCTCTTACATGTACTCGTTGAATAGTAATCAACTTAATTAACAAAAATATTTATTCATTAGAGTTGGATGATATGTGGTTGAAGTGAAGTGACCACGTGCATGATGCACGTGACTAAAGAAAGCATCACGTGATAAAGGGTATTGGCTTAGCTGTTTGACACGATAAATACTTGTCAGAGTATTTAAGTTGAAAAATAGAGGCTCCATTAAAACAAGGCCATGTGGAGACTCTTCCTGGACTCCACTAAACATGACCCCATAACCATAAGTCCATAACAACATAGTAATCTCTATCTGTCATTTATATTATTACTCCCCTAACTCCTAATAATTTTTATATTGGTAAAAAATCCTCAACTTTTAGTCATCAAGGACTAGTTTAAATAAAATAAATATACATCTTTCGGTAAAAGAAAGATTCTAAAAACTAATTATAAAGTAATAAAGAGAAACAAAATTTTTGGATACCACTTTTTTCATCAACATGCTATAAACTTTTTGGAACATTGTTCATTTAAAAATGATATATTAAATCAAGGAGGGTCTAATCACTTTGTCCTAATGTAACCAAAACCTAAGAAAATTGGGCATTAAGAAATCTCAATATGTAACACAATTTGAGTAATGAGAGGATAATGTAATTAATACAAATAGTAGTTGAATGATAATAATCATCACTAATAACAAGTGTTAGTTGGTTTTATTTGAAGTTGATAGAACATCTTATCCCTCAAAGCTCCACTTTACCTTACTTATTAATCACAATATTTCTATTTCACTCTAACCCCCCAACAACTTAAACACATTTCAAATCACTCTTTTTCTTGTATCAAAATCTAAAAGTGGGGCTTAGTTCAAACTTGATTCTTGCCTTTAAAGATTAAATTTTTTCTTGCTTTTTAAGCACCCATAGTTCATAGATCTGAGTCAAGAGTAGTTACCCCAAAGCACTACATATTATTTAACTTATTTATAATTATAATAATAAAAAAACATAAGGTGTCATTTTCTAGTGACATTAGGTGATTATTAGTGATTGTATTTTTTTTGTTTGTTTTATTCCTCTTGTCAATTTGAGTTTGAACTTTCTATCATCAAATTTCATGTACATCAACAATGATCATTGAAGACAATCCAAAATTTAATAAAAATTATTATATTATATTAAATTTAACATAAATATTAATATATTAAATCTGAAATAAATATTATTATATTACATTTAAAAATGAAGAAAAATATCTAATTACCATTCTTCTAAAATGAAGAAAAATAAAAAAAATATACAAAAATAGTATTTTTTTTCTAAGTACATAACATTTTTCTAGCTTTGTGTAAACACATTTTGGTGTGTTTAGGATTCTCTTTTACTCTTTGCTTTTGTCAGTCATTGGGTTCTGTTCTGAGTTGAATTTTTTGTAGTTGAAACAAAACCAGTGCCATTTTCCAAATTCACCATTTTTCTCACCTCTCTTCAAATTCAAATTCTCTCTGCTCGATCCATTCATTCCACCGCTTAATTTTTCTCAACTTTGGTTTCTCAGTAAGGTATGTTGATGAAAACATTTTCCCCCTATTTTTTTCCGTTTTGAAAATGGATATTTTTTATTTATTTTTGGTTTAGTGTTCCAAGATCTAGCATTTTTGTTGCATTATTATTGTTTAAGATAGCTTAAGAAGGTTAAATATCTTGCTTAATGCTTGTGATTCTAGATCAGTGGGGTCTTGAATTTGTTTGAGTGTTGTTTAATAGGTGATTTGCTTTTAAGGTTTGTTTAATTGAGTGTTAAGTTTGTTATTATTAGTAGAATAATTGCTTTAAGTTTGTATTTAAGTAAGGGTAAGTGTGAGGTTTGAATGTGGATTTTTTGATTTTTTGTGTTCAGGTGTTAAGTTGGTGTTGGAGGTGAGAATGAAAATGGAAGGTTTGTGTTAGGTGTGATTGATTTTCTGGAACAATGTCGAGAGTTACTAAGTGGAAGATTGAGAAATCAAAAGTAAAGGTGGTTTTTCGCCTCCAATTCCATGCTACACATGTAAGTTTTCTGTATTCTATGGTTTTTTACTTCATTTTCTGGGTTTGGGAATTTAAGATTTCAATTGTTTGTTATATTGCGTTGATTATGTTAGAACAAACATAAACCACAAAATCAGAATTGAAATTGAAGGTGTAACAATGGTGGAAAATCAAATTGGGGAAGAAGATGAAATTGAGAGAGAGAGAGAATTAGAGAAGAGAGAGTAAATTTGGATGAAAATGATTTGGCATTAATTTGGAATTGGAAATTACATTGAGTTTTATACATTGAGAGAAAAAAAAATACAAAAAAACACAACTAAAGTGGCATGCTGTTAAATCAGGTATTTTTCTGTTTTTGGCAGTGGTAACCGGTTACTCACCAGAGGGTAACCGGTTACTGCTGTTGCAGAATGAAAAATACTTGAATTAACAGCACTTTCAACACACCACCTCACTTTAGTTGATCCAAGTCCAGCATGTTCAAGCTCTTCACCAGTCTCTTGAACACCTCATGTGTCACACCCTTCGTCAACAAATCCGCAACTTGGTCTTCGCTTCGGCAATAGCTCAATCTAAGCTTTCCGTCACCAACTAGTTCTCTCAAGTAATGAAACCGCATCTCGATGTGCTTGCTCCTTCCGTGTGCAATCGGATTCTTCGCAAGATTAATCGCGGAAACATTATCCACCAACAATGTTGTAACATCATCACCACATCCCAATTCCTTCATTAGATTCATAAGCCACATAGCTTGGCACGCACTCAACGAAGCCGCAATGTACTCCGCCTCACAAGAAGAGAGTGCTACAACCGGTTCCTTCTTGGAGCACCAAGAGATTGGTGTTTTACCGAACATAAAGATGTAGCCCGCCGTTGATTTTCGATCATCTTTATCTCCGCACCAATTGGAATCGGTGTAGCCTAGTAAAGTACATTTGCGTCCCATATCCGATGCGGGAAATAGAATTCCGCAACCAAGAGTACCTTTCACGTATCTAAGGATTCTCTTAACCGCTGCCAAGTGTGATACCTTAGGTCTCTCCATGAATCTACTAGCAATACCGACACTAAAAGCCAAATCCGGTCGCGTATTGCACAAGTACCTCAACGATCCAATCAAACTCCGGTAAAGTGTTGGATCTACATCATCCTCACCCTCACTTTTGGACAGCTGCACTCTTGCTTCACACGGTGTATTAGAAGCGTTGCAATGCTCCATTTCAACCTTTTTCAATATATCAAGTGCATACCTCCTTTGATGCATAAGCAGCCCCGCTTTTGACTTGTGGAACTCTATGCCAAGGAAGTAACTCATCACACCAAGATCCGTCATTTCAAACTCACTCATGAGCTCTCCTTTGAACCTTGAAATGCACTTGTCATTGCTGCCCGTAATCAAGAGATCATCAACATACAAGCAAAGTATGATAACACCATCAATCGTATCCGACCTCACATAAACACCATGTTCGGATACACATCGCTTGAAGCCGATGTCAATAAGAAAGCCGTCAATGCGTTTGTTCCAAGCTCTTGGAGCTTGTTTCAAACCATACAACGCCTTATGTAGCTTGTAATACTTCCTCTCTTGATCTTTAATCACGAAACCGGGTGGCTGCCCCACATAAACTTCCTCATCAAGAGGACCATTCAAAAATGCCGACTTCACATCCATTTGGTAGATCACCCAATTGTTGCTATGTGCCATCCCAACAACCAAACGAATAGTCTCTAGTCTAGCCACCGGTGCGAATACCTCCTCATAGTCTATGCCTTCACGTTGCAAGAACCCTTTGGCCACTAATCGAGCTTTATGCTTGATCACTTCACCCTTAGGATTTGCTTTGACTTTATAGACCCAACGCACACCAATCGGTTTCTTTCCAAGCGGTAAATCGACCAACTCCCAAGTACCATTCTTCTCAATAGATTCCAGCTCCTCCTTCATTGCACATATCCATTTAGGATCACTTAAGGCTTCCTCCTCATTTACCGGTTCAGATTCGGCCATAAGTGCGAAATGAACAAAATCACCATCGTTATTCACTTCGGTATCTAGGAACCTTTCATAGTCTCGGAGTCTTTGAGGCATAGCTCTTTGCCTCACAGGTCTACCTTCATGAACAACATTGTTTTCAGCTGCTGTAGGTGCAGGTACAGCGGAATCGGATGCCTCCGGATCAGCCAATTCAAAAAACTGATGTTGCTGATTTTTCAGCAGTAACCGGTTACCAACCGGTGAGTAACCGGTTACTGCTGTTGCTGCAGAATTTTTCACTTCATCAAACAGCACGTCCCGGCTTATCACGATCTTCCGATTCTTCTCATCAAACAGCTTGTATCCCCCAGTAGAATGATATCCAACAAGTATCAACCTTTCACCTTTATCGTCCAACTTCTTTCTAAGTTGATCCGGTATGTGACGATACGCAATCGATCCAAAAACGCGCAAATGATCCACACTAGGTTTGAAACCACTCCAAGCCTCTTCGGGTGTGATATTCTGCAGCTTCTTAGTAGGACACCTATTCAACAAGTAGGTAGCCGTAGATACGGCCTCACCCCACAATTCCTTAGGTAACTTCTTCCCACAAAGCATGCTACGCACCATGTTCATTATTGTACGATTTTTCCTCTCGGCAGCCCCGTTTTGTTGAGGCGTATATGGAGGCACCACCTCACGCACAATACCCTCAAGGTCACAAAAATTCCCAAACTCACTAGAGGTATACTCACCTCCACCATCCGTTTTGAGAACTTTGAGCTTCCGGCCGCTTTGACGCTCCACCAAGGATTTGAAACTCTTGAACACACCAAACACCTCATCCTTTCTCTTGATAAGATAGGTCCAAAGTTTCCTACTAAAATCGTCAATGAACGTAACAAAGTATCGATTGCCGCCATAAGTCTCTACTTGCATCGGTCCACAAACGTCGGAATACACCACCTCAAGTAGGTCTTTAGCTCTCCGACCCGCATCCTTGCTAAACACATTCTTGTGTTGCTTGGATGTCACACATTCTTCACACAATTCTGTCGGAATACTAATAAGTGGCAGCCCCGTTACCATACCACTTTGTTGCAACATCTTAAGATCCCTAAAATTAAGGTGACCAAGACGGTAATGCCATAGCCACTCCTCTCTACTCACCGCGGTAGCCAAACAACGATGCTCCATAACCCTTAACTCAACTTTAAAGGTTCTATTGGCAGCCATCGGCGCTTTTAGAATCAACACACCTTTTGAATCTAAAACACGCATCATCTTGTTTTCCATCCGAATTAAGTACCCTCTTTCAAGCAATTGGCCAATACTTAAAAGATTGCACCTAATTCCCGGTATATACAAGACATCTTTGATCCTTGAAAAGCCTCCACTCTTCCTTCCGATCAAAACATCTCCAACCCCTTCCGCGCTTAAAGTAGTGTCGTCGGCAAACTTGACTTTGCTCTTTGTCGCTTGATTGATTTGCACAAACCAATCCTTACGACCCGTCATATGTGTTGAACAACCGGAATCCAAGTACCATTCATCTTTATCTTGAACTCCATCACGTACGGTAACCAATGCATCTCGATCCGAGCACATTTTTCTACCACTTTCTGAAACGGTACAGCTGCTGTCCCGCGAACTGTCATGACAGTAGCTGCTGTCCGGAACATCCACAATGCCACTTTTCTCCTCCGTGATCATCACTAGAACGGTATCTTCATCCTCCACCTCTTCTCTAGCAACCTTGGCTTCATCATCGCGAGTCTTGTTCAATTTTGCATAACATTTCGATTGAACATGTCCAAGCTTTTTGCACCTAAAGCATTGAACCTTACTCCAATCCTTTTTGAAACCGCTACTACGATCACTCTCCTTGGAGCTGCTCTCACCCTTTTCATACATCGAACCCTTCGAATTTTGAGAATTGTTTGCACCAAAATTCTGAAAATTTGGCTTACCTCTAGCTACAAATTTTCCTTTCGACCTCTTGCTCTTCTCATTCAAACGTGCTTGTAAAGCGATCTCCGCTTTCGCTTCGACACATCTCTCATCCATCCTTTGCTCATGCGCCTCCAACGAACTTTGCAACTCATCCTTGCTCATAGTCGTTAGATCCTTTGATTCTTCAATAGCAACCACAATGTTATCGAACCGCGATGTTAACGAACGCAACACTTTCGATACAACATTCTGCTCTACGATCGTTTCGCCGCAAGACTTGATTTGATTGACTAACCGAGTAATGCGCGTAATGTAGTCGTTGATCGTTTCTTTGTCTTCCATCTTCGTTAGCTCAAATTGACGCTTGTAAGTTTGTAACCTTACCACCTTCGCTTTCGCGGCACCGGCATAAGCTTTCTCCAATATTTCCCACGCTTGCTTCGCGGATTCACAATCACCAACCTTCTCGAAGTTGTCGTTATCCACACAAGAGTGAATCAAGAATAGGGCTTTGTAATCCCTCTTCTTTTCTTCTTTGTGTGTAGCCCTAATCGTATCGGTAGCTTGTTCCCCCAATGGCGTGACTCCATTGATGACAATCTCAAGCACTTCTTGATAACCGAATAGAACCTTCATTTGCTTCGCCCATTTGTCGTAATTTTTCGAATCAAGAATTGGAAGATTTGTGGGAATTCGATCATTGGAAATGGTAGCCATTGTTGCAGCGGAATCGGATCAATAACCGAAGCTCTTGATGCCAAATGTTAGAACAAACATAAACCACAAAATCAGAATTGAAATTGAAGGTGTAACAATGGTGGAAAATCAAATTGGGGAAGAAGATGAAATTGAGAGAGAGAGAATTAGAGAAGAGAGAGTAAATTTGGATGAAAATGATTTGGCATTAATTTGGAATTGGAAATTACATTGAGTTTTATACATTGAGAGAAAAAAAAATACAAAAAAACACAACTAAAGTGGCATGCTGTTAAATCAGGTATTTTTCTGTTTTTGGCAGTGGTAACCGGTTACTCACCAGAGGGTAACCGGTTACTGCTGTTGCAGAATGAAAAATACTTGAATTAACAGCACTTTCAACAGATTAGACATAGAGGGCCAAGCAACACGCTTAAATGTAAAGTGACAAATTTTTCAATGGCCGTGGTGCCGAATGATAAATAAAAAGGCTTAGTATCAAATTTAAACGGTTTGTGGCTTTAACTGAAATCATTGGCTCTTATTAAGGGAAATATTTAATACCAAATTAACAATCATGTGATGGCTTAAGCTTCTGTGATTGACACTACTAGTTCTAAACTTCTGTGTTAAGACCAAAATGGTTTTCTGTAACACGTCTAGGATTATAAAAACATTGAAAAAGATTTAAATTTTTTGACCGAATTTAGCATATTGAAGCAGTTTTTAGGTTCGACATTCTCCTGACTTACTGAAAAGTTAAAATCAAGCTTTAGATAACATCTGATGTATCCTAATCCAAATATCCAGTTCTTTATCAACTAAGCTTATTTAAAACTCATTTGTATTAGTTACTTAAAATTTTCCCTACCTCTGGATTCATTATGTGCCATATCAAATCTCATCTTGAGAGTGTAATATGAATGAAGCTACTTCAAGTTCAATGTCTGCTAACACGGCCCTTATATAGTCGGCACTCAACATTAAACTTATCTCTTTTTGGGTGAGATCTTGGAGAGAATTTTAATTTGAGCAGTTGCCGTGGTTAGTTAATTTTTGTAAGGAGTCTTTTTAAGTCAAGGCAATGGATTGCAGAATTATAGCTTTGTTGATTCTTAATCTCATAGGTCTATGTTTAATCAACTTTACTTTTTGACTGGGTTATTGTTTTTCTGTTTATAGGAAAATGTTTTTTATATTAGTTATTATGATTATTTTCTCTTTCACCAGGGTTTGAACCTCGTCTTTTAACCCTTAGCTCAAACCCGTTGAGCTACCCAACCCCCGACTATTATTGTTATTACTGTCATTTACATAGTTGTCGATCTATTTGTTTATGCAATTATGGACGATAAATTTTGTTTTTGTATGGTCTAGATTCCACAACCTGGATGGGATAAACTGTTTATCTCTTTCATCCCTACTGACACTGGGAAGGCTACATCAAAAACAACCAAAGCAAATGTGAGAAATGGAACTTGCAAGTGGGCAGATCCAATTTATGAAACTACAAGACTCCTCCAAGACATTAAAACAAGACAATATGAGGAGAAGGTTTACAAAATTGTTGTGGGGATGGTAACATTCTTTTCTTGCTTTTAAATGCGTATATTCTAGCCTGCTGCATGCCATAGCTTTTATAGAAGTTTCGCATGTGAAAACAGAAACCTAACTCAACAAAACTTATCACATTGATTGCAACTTGATGCAAAATCCTTCATTATATCTCTCATATTCGTGGTGTATATTGAATAAGCTAAATTTTGGGTTGTTTACATTGTCTATATATACTCTGAAATCTTGATTACATTCTCTAAAAGTGAGACACAATAATCAACAATAGTTTTGACTCATTCTTCTTTCATGTATTAAGTTTATTGTTCAAAATAGTTTGATTTTGATTGTTATGAATAAAGTATAATTAATAATGAAAGAACAACAACTTCATAGTATTTGTAACAACTTCGTTGTTCTGCCACTATTTGAAATACCTAAGAATTGTCTGCATTTTCAAATTAGAGATATTCTTGTAGCTATTAGTTTTGAGAGAGGTTAGAACTTATCTAATTATACTTTTTCCCTCACCACTTCAGGGCTCTTCACGATCTAGCATCCTTGGCGAGGCCAACATAGATCTGGCTGATTTTGTTGATGCATTGAAGCCTACAGCTGTCGCTTTGCCTCTTAACGGAAGTGAGCCTGGAGTCACACTACATGTGAGGATCTCTGAACTTCATATTCTCTGAAGTAATTTTATTTTGTTTATCAATTCATTTCTTGTGCACTTACATGGATGTGCTGCGGTACATTTATTTGACGCATTTCTGTTTCTTTGGCAATAATATATCAAGCGTGCATATTCGTTAAGAGTTCTTTAGCTGCTTAAGATATCATTGATATCACATTTAATGTTTTTTTCCTCATTGTTTGAAGCCAGGTTGCAGTGCAGCTTCTCACTTCAAAAACCGGGTTTAGGTACCATATTGTGAATTATGACATTTAAGGATGTACTTTAACTGGACACTATATACTTATTTAATGTTATTTTTGCTTTTAGAGAATTTGAACAGCAGAGGGAACTCAGAGAGAAAGGTCTACAGACACCCTCTGACCAAGGTACTCATGATGGATCTGCTGATAGCAAAGAGTCATCTCCTGACAAGAGTGTCAATAATCACATTAATAAGGTATCTTACTTTCCCTCATTACAAGTTTACCTCTCTCTATATATTATATGTACTCCTCATACAATTTTCTGCCTTATTTGCTCAAATCATGCATATCTGTTTTTTAAATTTCATTTTCTTCACTGATTCTCCTTTTATTTATATCATGAAACCTAGGCCAATTCAAGAGTGAAATTGAAAAGGGAATCAAAAAATCTCCGCCGTACTTCTTCACTTGAAGGAGAAGCAGGTTTAAATGAAGAGTACGCTGACTCAGCTGCTGGATTTGATGGCTCTTCTACTACTTCTGAAAGTGTATATACTGAGAAGCATGATATCTGCAGTACGCATGAAGTGGATAGCCTTAAAAGCACAATCTCTGGTGATTTAGGTGCACTATCCCTTGGTCAAAGTCCTCAGTTAGAGAAAGGAGAATCACATGGCAATCAATTTCAGCCACATGACAATGCATGGGCTCATGGTTGGAGCATAGACTATTCAGCTGCCAATAATTTGGCTGCTGCTTCCGAAGACAGTAGCAGTCGCAGTCTTAAGGGAAGTTTAGAAGCAGTTGAGTCATCTATTCTTGATCTTAAACTGAAGGTGAACTGTTTGCAAAATCATTCTGATGAAATATGCGTTGAAACAAAACTTTTTTCTGAGCAAATTGTTGCAGAGATATCATCAGGAGAAGAGCTAGCAAGAGAGGTCGCTGTACTAAAATCAGAGTGTTCAAAGTTTAAAGATGAATTTGAGCAACTTAAAAGTTCTAAGCGAAACTTATCATTTGCTCGCAATGAACCTACTGAGACAGATAGGGATACATTATTCCACAATTTACAGTTTAAATGGCATAAAGGGCTTTTGCTCATGGAAGATAAGTTAAGAGATATTCAGAAGGTATCCATGGGATTTCCTGAAAGGGATTTTAGGTTCTTTAACTTGGAGTTGGAGAGAGTGGTTGAAATTTTGCAGGATCTAAAACAAGAATCTAGAGATCCAATTTCAGGGACTAAAGTTGTCAACGGAAGAGAGAACGAGAAAATGGATTTACAAATGGATGGGCAGCTTTTAACAGATATTGGGTCCGATGCAGCTTTATTTCAACCTGAGAGCATGGCTCGTTATCTTACCGTACCCGGCCTTGTGTCTCATGAGTTTGATTCTCTAGATCCCACCCTTGCTATGAAGGAGAAAATTTTCGAACTTCTAAGGGAGCTAGACGAGTCCAAAACTGAAAAGGAAGGATTTGTGCGGAAAATGGACCAGATGGAGTGCTACTATGAAGCTCTTATTCAGGAACTTGAGCAGAGTCAAAGGCAGATGATGGCCGAGTTGCAGAATCTCAGAAATGAACATTCAACTTGCCTATATGCAATTTCTGCTGGTAAGACAGAGATGGAGAAAATGCACCAAAATATGAATGAGCAGATAATGAAATTTTCTGAAGATAAGCGCATTTTGGAATCTCTCAACAGTGAGTTTGAAAGAAGGGCCATGTCTGCAGAAGCAGCCCTTAAAAGGGCTAGATTGAACTATTCTATTGCTGTTGGTCAACTGCAAAAAGATCTGGAACTTCTTTCTTGCCAGGTTCTTTCTATGCATGAGACAAACGAGAATCTCATAAGCCAGACCCTTTCCGATTCTTCACTTTCAAACACTGATGGTTTCCCAGAACCAGTGAATTCTACTAAAAATTCAGAAGGCCATGCTTCTAATCAATTGCTACGTCAAAATCACAGTTCTTCCTTTCACAAACATTTGGGTGAAGACATTTTACTAAGCGATTTGAAAAGATCACTTCAATATCAAGAGGGGTTATTCAAGCAGGTTGAAGAAGAAATCTGCCAGATGCATTTTGTGAATATATACTCAGATGTGTTTTCGAAGGCTCTGCAAGAAACGCTGTTTGAAGCTAGTCTTAACATTCAGGCCGTGAATAATGAAAATTTTCAACTCTCGAGACAGCTGGAGCTTATAAATCAATCGAACGACTTACTGGTATTGAGGTTGCAGAATGCTACGAATGATATCCTCTCGTTAAAGGAGTACAAGGAGCTTTGCATAGCGAAGAGCAATGATCTTACTCACCAGAACCAAATTTTAGAAGCAAATTTACAAAATCTTGCTCATGAAAACAATCTTCTTACTCAGAAAAGTAATGAGTTGGAAGTCCTTCTGACAGATTATAGAAGTTATAAAAGCCAATACGTGGCATGCAGTGCAGAAAATTCAGAGTTGAAGAGCTTATTGAAAAAAGAGAGCCTAGAAAATTACCAACTTCATGATAAAATATCCATTTTGCAGGAAGAGTTAAAATCTTTCAGAGCTAAATTTGATGAGCTTGATTCTATGAAGAATGATCTGCAAAACAAAGTCATCTTTTTGTCTAGTAAGTTGCAGGAATTAGTGGCATCATATGATGATAGACACACTGAACTTTCTCTTTGTAGTACTTCTGCTTGCTTGGATTCAGAATGTAAAGACATGGAAGGTCTGTTATTGCAACTAGAAGAGCAGCAACGTATTGCTTTTGATAGGATTCTGGTACTCGTTGAAGAGAAGAAAAATTTAGTGAATGAAAAACATATGGTTCAAGTATCATTAAACACAGCAGAATCAGATGCTCTAGTCATGAAACAGAAGTTTGAGTGTGATTTACAGCAGATGGTAAGTAAAATAAGTGTGTCTCGTATCCAGTTGCAGAAGCTGGAGTCAGATTTTGAGGTGTTTGTTGACAGGATCAGTGCCAGTCTTAAATCTGAAGAAATATACTCTCAGCAGCACAATGATTTGTTTTCCAGTTTTGATCATTTGGAAGCTGAACTTCAGCAACTTAATTCCAGAAATCACAATCTTACTCAAGATATTGTCAAGCTAGGTACTTTATCTAGTGACTTTGAAATGTGTAAGCTAACCTTAGCAACAGTTACAGAGGAGAAGAAAGCTTTGGAGTTGTCTTTACAGGACAGAACAGAAGAATCTGCACAGTTTTCATCTGAGGTTAGTGTTTTGAAAAACAACTTGTGTTCTCTGCACAATCAGTTGCATGATGAAACAATCTTCAGAGAAAAATTGGAGAAAACGGTTATTGATCTTACCACAGAATTGAATGAAAAACAACACCAGCTGCAGGGTTCTGATATGAACAGACAAGAGCTGGTCCATCTCAAGCAACTGGTCACAGATGTAGAATTTGAGAAATCAAGAATTTCAGATCTTCTACAGATGGTTCAAGTATCTTTAAACACAGCAGAATCAGATGCTCTAGTAATGAAACAGAAGTATGAGTGTGATTTACATCAGATGGCAAGTAAAATAAGTGTGTCTGGTATCCAGTTGCAGAAACTTGAGTCAGATTTTGAAGCATTTGTTGACAGGATCAGTGACGGTCTTAAATCTGAAGAAATGCACTCTCAGCAGCACAATGAATTTTTTTCCAGTCTCGATCATTTGGAAGCTGAACTTCAGCAACTTAATTCCAGAAATCATGATCTTACTCAAGAAATTGTAAAGCTAGGTACTTTGTCTGGTGACCTTGAAATGTGTAAGTTGACCTTAGCAACAATTACAGAGGAGAAGAAAGCTTTGGAGTTGTCTTTACAGGGCAAAACAGAAGAATCTGCACAGTTTTCATCTGAGGTTAATTTTTTGAAAAACAACTTGTGTTCTCTGCAAAATCAGTTGCATGATGAAAAAATCTTAAGAGAAAAATTGGAGAAAGCGGTTATAGATCTTACCACTGAATTGAATGAAAAGCAACACCAGCAGCAGGGTTCTGATATGAACAGACAAGAGCTGGTCCATCTCAAGCAACTGGTCACAGATGTAGAATTTGAAAAATCAAGAATTTCAGATCTTCTACAGATATCTGAGAAACGTCTTGAAGATGCTTTAGTGGACTCCTCTTCTATTAGTTGTCTGGAAACCCACTTATCTGAAGTGCACGAATTTTCAATTGCTACAGATGTTGTTATGACCTTTACCAGAGCTCAGTTTGAGGGTCATGTAGAGGAACTTACTGATAAGCTTCATTCTGCTTGCGGACAAGTTGATGTGCTTTGTGAAAAGAATCTTGATGTAGAATCTGAATTGAATGCCTGTCTTTGTAGAGAATTGAATTGCATGGAAGAAAATATGACATTGTCCACGAGTCTTGACTACCTAAAGTCTGAGTTAGCAGTGTATACTGCTCAGTGTAGAGCATTAATTGATCAAAATAGTGTAACAATATCAGAACTTAAGGAACACAAGAGTAGGACAGAAAATGTCAGCAATTCTTCTGACTTTTGTGAAAGCGAGTGTCGGCTTGAGGTTGTAAGGCTGGAGCAATTGTTGGAAAGTGTTTGTAGAGACGGGGCAGGACTGTTTTTATCAAATGTAGAAGCTGAAGTCAAATGTATAGTTCTCCAAGGAAAATTGATTGAACTGGAAACTGCAATTACTTCATTGAAACAATCAGATAATGAACTGATAAGGCTGCAGGACCAATGTAATGAGCTTAGCAAGAGGCTTTCTGAACAGGTTCTTAAGACAGAGGAGTTCAAGAATCTGTCTATTCATTTGAAGGAACTGAAAGACAAAGCTGAAACTGAATGTCTTAATGCTCGTGACAGAAGAGGAAATGAAGGACCACCAGCCGCAATGCAGGAGTCATTGAGAATTGCATTTATCAAAGAACAATATGAAACTAAATTGCAAGAACTGAAACAACAACTGTCTTTGTCAAAAAAACATAGTGAGGAAATGCTGTGGAAACTACAACATGCAAGTGAAGAAACTGAGAAAAGAAAAAAGTCTGAAGCTTCTCAAATAAATATAAATGAAAAGTTGGGAATGAAGATCTTGGAATTGGAGGCTGAGTTACAGGCTGTAATATCTGACAAACGCAATTTGCTAAATGCTTATGACCTGTTAAAGGCTGAAAAGGAGTGCTCAGAGATATCCCTTGAATGCTGTAAGCAAGAAAAACAAGAGCTTGAAGCTTCTCTTCTGAAATGCACCGAGGAGAAGTCCAAAATTGAAGCAGAACTTACCCTGGTGAAGGAATCAATTGAGACTCTGAAATCTAGTGTGAATGTTCTGAGTGAGGGCAATGGCACATTGTTTTCATTAAATCCTCAAGAAAAATCAAACCCTGCTGCTTTCAGTCAAGAACCAGAAAGTGAAAATTCAATCCTCAGCGTGCAACCTGAGGTGACTGACTGATTTATTTATGTTTAATTATCAATTATTATTGAAATCACCTATTTTCTAGGATGATTAACTTTTATCACTTTGTGCAACATGCACTAGGGAATATGTAGAGAAGAAACAAGAATTTGTGATTAGTTTTTCTTTATGCAAATGTTAATAAATTAGTGATTATGTTAGTTTCTAGGACTTAGAACTTCATCAGCTCACCATCCGAGCTTTCTCGTTGGAACATGAGGCAAAGTTTTAGAACCGGTTATCATTTCTTTCTTGTTTCCTTTTCCTTTTGTCTTTATTTCCCATTTCTTCTCAAACCTAGCCCTACTTTTGGGAGAAGGTTATATACTTTATCTTACCGCAATATCAAAAGTACACCTTCCTACATCAATCTTGATTGATATGCCTTTATAATTTATTTTCATTATTTTTTCATAGGATCCTCATGCATCCAGAGTTACAAATGGATGCCAAATTCTCGGAACTGAAGAGGACTTGCAAAAAAAAGAAGAAAACAAGCACCTGGCTTTAGCTGAAAGTTTGAAATCTAGCATTGACCACCTGAATAAGGAGGTAAGTTTTTAAGATGCATAAACTAGTTAAGTTTCAATATTTGCATTTCCCTGATGCTTCAGTTGCTACTTTTACAATTGCGTCTAATTCAAATATGATATTTAAGTTCTGTACTCTGTTCGCAGTTGGAAAGGATGAAAAACGATAATATGCTTCCTACAGAAGATGGTCAAAACCATGAGTCAAGTTTTCCAGGTCTTCACAGAGAACTGACACAGTTACACGAGGTAAATATTTTTTGTTGCTTTGTTTAGGACAAAACGCACGTTTGTCTATATTCCTATTAATTCCGTACTTTGCTCAGGCCAATCAAGAGTTAGGAAACATGTTCCCTGTGTTCAATAAAATCTCTGTCAGTGGTAATGCATTAGAAAGGGTGCTTGCTTTGGAGATTGAGCTTGCTGAAGCATTGCAAACCAAGAAGTCAAACATCAAATTTCAGAGGTACATTCTTTACAAAATTAATGAAATACGCTAAATACTGTTGCATGAGCAAGTTTGAGACATATTTTCTCCAATGTTTCAGTTCTTTCTCGAAGCAACACAGTGACGACGAAGCAGTATTCCGAAGTTTCAGGGATATCAATGAGCTGATTAAAGATATGTTAGAACTAAAGACAAGACATTCTTCCATGGAATCAGAACTGAAAGAGATGCACGACCGTTACTCTCAATTAAGTCTGCAGTTTGCAGAAGTTGAAGGCGAGAGACAAAAACTCATGATGACACTTAAGAATATTCGAGTATCCAAGAAGGCTCCAAATTCTTCAACCTACTTCAGAGACCATTCCTTATCGCCGCACTAGGGTGCCAGTTTTTTAGTTTAGTTCATCCCTTGCACAGGCCAATAATCCATGCTTGGTTAAGAATTACGATATTCGCATCCCCATTATAGATATAGATATATAGATTATGTTATATAAGGGGCCCTATCAGCTATATCAAGAGTTATTATATTTTTGCAAGGGTTGGTATGCTATTTTGTAATTTTCAAGATGCAGATAATATTGTGTAAATAGAGTAGTGTTTGTTGTCATTGACTCTTGACTCTAAGAATCAATGTATACCATATTCATCCAGTAGCACGAGTGTTGTAATTGTTTTTCTGTACAGGAACAAGATCTTACAAGAATATTTCTATTTAAACTTTATGTTGATAACTAGCTTCTTACCTTCACTTTTTATTTTACTAAATTCTTATAGGTTTCATTCATTAGATAGAATTCTATTCAATGTAACTAATGTGAACACTTTTCTGGGTATTATTTAACTTAGCAAATTATTATTTTATTTTTATTCAACAACTTTGCTCTCTCTCCCCTTTACACAGTATTTAGAACCAGATTTCATTTCATACAGTCACTATGTGAGACAGGTGGGACGATTTAAGGTCACGGTATAAATTATTTAAACTTGATTTGGTAAATGTGCAATCTTCCCATTTCAAATTAGTGACTGAATTTGTGTATATAGCCTAATGATATTGGGTTTTAGCTTTAAAAAAATGAATGATCATGCATGTTTCTTTTAGCTTTTAAAAAATGAACTTTTTATTTGTATTTTGAAAAATAGATTTTGTAAAATTATTATTCAATTCTAAATTGCAATACCGATTTTGATATCGTATAATATAAATATATTTTATTGAAGATCAAAACATAGTTAAAATCATAATTTTTGAAAAAAGTTGTATTTTAAAAATGATTTGTATGAAAAGTTATTTGAAATAGCTTCAAAATTAAGTGATTTTTTTTGAAATTTTGATATCAGAATTTTTTTCCGATTAAATGATGAAATATCTAAAATAACATTTTAAGAATAACTATTCAAACCAAATTTTCATTTGAAGCTTTTATGAAAAATTTATTTGTAAATTTTTTTTCACAAAATTATTATAAAAATCATTTTTAAGATAAGCCAAAACAAACGGGTCCATAATTACAATTGTAAACTCATATCCAACATATTACTTTTAAGAATTTCTTAACGCATCCTATATGATTCTATGCACCACACGATTTTTCACAAAATACTTTCTATTTTCGGATATATCATCGGACGTACCAAAATGTAAGTTAACGTTGAAATATTTCAGAGATGTATCTCCGGGATATTTTGGAGCATAAGTCGCGCTAGACTCTTCTCTTTTCTCATTTCACAATTTTCTCAAACTCAACTCAACCTCTCTCAATATACCACTATACACCAAGTCAAATTTCACCAAACAATACTCAAGGGAACTCAAGAGAACATCAATCTTCATATGTAACATCATCCAACTTCATCAAAAACATCAATTTCAAGTAAATTTTTTGAGTTTACGATAAATGTTTGAGTTTTGGTGTAAATGAGTAGAAATCAAAGATTAGGGTTAGAAATGAGTAGAAATCACATCTAACATACTTTAGACATAGTGTATTAGTTGTCTATTTGCTGAAAATGCTGATCAAAACAATTTTTTTTACCTTGCATGTGGTACATTACGCCATTGACACAACTTCTGAGTTGCGGAAAATTCTAGAGATGCATCTCCGGAATTGTTCAGCGTTTAATTTTCTGCAGGAAATTCCGGAGATGCATCTACAAAATTTTTAAACGTTTTAGTTTCCTGGTGATTTCGGAGATGCATCTCCGGAATTTTCAGCAGTAATTTTTATTTAATTTTTTTTGCCTGTATGTTGTTTGTCTGCACTAATGGTATTCCTTACTTTAACTTACATACGTAATGACTGATAGGCATGACAAGTCGATGCATGACAAGGTTGCTCAGCCCACATCCGTTTGGCGGGAGCGGAGCCAACAGGTTATAGAGGTTCTAGGTCCCTATGGTCAGACAAAGTCGTCTAGTTCCGGGGCTCGTGTTTTCCCTCATGCCACTACACCTTTTTCTTCCCATAGGAGATGTGATTCACCATATGACACATCACTTCCCCCATCCTCCCACAGACGTCAGGTTTCACCAGTGCCACCTCCTACGAATGATACTGCTGATCCTGCCTCACCCCATGCTGGTGCTGCTGCTGATCTAGTGCCACTTCTGGAGGGTGAGGCTGTTGCAAATGTCAAGCCAAATGCTTTTGGATGAGGTCCAATTGATTTTTCCATATTGGCTACTGCCTATGTATCCAGACCATACTACCAAACATATATATATATATGAGACAAAGAGGTAACATTAGTTGGATTCTTTATTTTTCTTACGTTAATTTTAATTGTTGACATTGATAATTTCTGAACTTGATTATTCCGAACATTGTTATTTCTGACAAATTTCAGGAACACGATCCCCAAAAGTTTCTTAACCACAAGAGGAAGATTGCTGCCTTGGTTCAACATGATGCATACTATTTTCATTCGGTTATGTCCTTATATGTCCTGAAGGACTTGTGCTTGACTGGTTACACTACGATTAACCACAAGATTCTTATGCATTTGTGGAGATATGACAGTCAGAGAACTCATCATTTCATCTCCCGCATGGTGATATGTATATCACACTCGGCAATGTCTCGTGTTTGCTATATCTTCCGATCAGGGGTAGATTCCTAGATCATGGGAGGATTACCAAAGACGATGCAATCAAGATGATGGTAGAGTATCTTAAGGCTGATCCAGGGGAGGCGAAGAAAGATATGGATAGACCAGGGGTGTTCATGCTAGATTTGAATACTTGAAGAAGATATATGATGCTGAGATCCTGAGAGCACAAGAGACTTATGGTGATAATGAGCAGGAGGCAGTTCATAAATCACATGCATTGAGAGCATACCTGTTTTATTTGGTTGACACTACGATTTTTGTGGACATAAGTGCCACCCATACTGAAGTCGTATACCCATGATACTTCTTGGATTTTGAGCAGATCCATGAGTAGAACTGGGGGGCGGATTGCTTCGTTTACATGTATTCAAAGTTGATTGAGGGTTATATGTGGAAGATGAAGCAGGTCATAGGCAATGTGACACTATTGACATTAATAATTATTGGTATTTGAATGTTTTTTTGTCATTTTCATTTCATATTTACAAAGCCCTTACCGATGATTCGTGCGTTCCACACTTTTTATTTCAGACTTCGATCCTCTAGCACTTCCCGCACATTTCTGGATGGGCAAGTGTGCCTGAGTATACTGAGGATTTTGCGCGTGCTAATGTTTTTATTCTGCTTAGAGGGAACCAAGAGGCCGATCCTTTTAGAGTCTATCTTGATCATTTAGTTGCTGAGAACATGCAGTTCAACAACTATGTTGATCACCGTCAAATTCGATAATTTGACGAGATAGTGATATACTCTAGATGATTGGCCTATAGATCACATCTCATTGCTCCTCATCTGCTCGAGTGCATCATGCGGTAGTTCGGCTACACTCAGACCATTCCTAGACATCCTATTGTCTCTGTTTCTTTTTCCTTGACACATTGATAGATAAATGAGATATTCGATGATAATGAGAGTCATTTGGTATCGGAGGAGGCATGAGCTACCATAACTGAGAGCAATTGGAACTACATCGAAGGGTACATCAGATGGTTCTTCAGGGTGTCACACCCGTACATGGTGTATGTTGCTCCAACAAATCCATCAAGACTAGCTTATGATAGATACTAGAGGAGGAATATGCTCAACTAGATCATACTGATGATGTCTTACCTAGGTATCGTCGCATAATGGAGATTGCGCGAGCTTGCATTTATGAGGTTATCATCCCTGATGGGTCTGGTGTCAGGTGAGTCCTAGATTCCATCACGATGGAGGAACAAAGGGCATTATTGTACAAGAGACATCGCCAGAAAACATGGGGATTGATGGTCGAGGAGGTAGACGAGGCATAAGAGGTAGATGAGAGGTTGTCAGACACACACACACAATAGTATTTTATTATATAGTTGTAGTACTATGGCCTGTAATTTATTTTGACGGTCTTACTTCTTTATTGATCTCGATTATACGACATTTTTTTTGACATTTATTGGTATTTTATTTTTGGCTAAATTATCTACTGGGTCCCTTAACTTATTTAATTGTAACACTTTGGTCCTTTATGTTTTTTTTGCATCGAATAGGTCCTTTATGTTACATAACTGTTGCACCGTTACCCTTTTACTCAACTTCCGTTTAAAAAAACGTGATGTGGCACAAACGTAGCTGAAATGGCTATTAACAATGCTAAGGTGTAATTGTTCAATTTATTATTTATTTATTTTATTACCAGGTGTAATATTTCAATTACAAATTATGTTATCCAACCCTAATTTCTCCATTAACCCTAATCAGATTTAAGTGAACACATCTGAAGCAGTTTATGAATATGCAACACAACTGAAGGACAAATACGAAGATGCCACCATTGATGAATACAGTCTTGAAGGTGAAGAACTTGAGGAACATTTTTTTATGTGTATATTGATTTTAGTTTGTTTTTCATCTTAGGTGCTTCATAGTTTAACTGTGATTGATTTTAGTCTTGGGTCTGTTTGATGTTAATAGTTTAGGATAGAGATGGGTGTATTTTACGTTGATTTCCATCATGGGGGATATTTTGTTGGTGACAAATATTAATGGGGGGGGGGGGAGAATTTCAAATTGGAAGTACAAAGGTGATATATGAAGTTACTTCAAGATTTTGGGGATTGTTAAAAAGATGAAGTATCCAGGTGTTCTTGAAATTGGTACAATTTTGCTGGAACATTAAAGGCTCTAGAAAATGACTATGGTGAAATAGAGGCACTGAAACAAGGATGCTGATGAAAATAGGAAGGATTCATGAAATGTTTCTAGAAAAGGATTGTCAAATAAGTGCTCAAGAAGTGGTACTTCTGGACACAACAATTCATCATGCCCATATGCACAAAGACAATCTCAACCTGCCAATGTTCCATCTCAACCTGCCAATGTTTCATCTCAACCTACTAATGTTCCATCTCAAACAACCACTACTACATTTACAACAGTCCAATCCCAGCCAACAAAAAGAGTTCAAACTAGGAAATCCCAAATAGTCACTGCTATAGTTCCAACAGTCCAATCCCAACCAACTAAAAGAGTTCAGACTAGGCAATCCCAAAGTGCCACCAGTTCATCTCCAATAGTCCAATCCCAACAGTCCCAAGGAATTCAAACTAGGAGATTAACAACCTCATAAAGAGTGCAAACAAGACACTCCATCACAGTTCCTCAACCATTTTCCATGAGAAGGGCCAAACAGGGATCAACATCTATCCAACAACCAACAAGTCAAAGACCAAAGCTGCCTATTAAGAGAAAAGCCAAATAGAATGTTGGAACTAAATATGTAGTTTGTATTTTGGAACTAAATATGTAATATGTATTTTGGAACTAAATATATTTTGGAAATCTGTTATAACTAGGTATTTTGGGTATCTTTTGGATCTTACAACAATATTTAGGGATATGTTATAACAATGTTTTGGTAATCTACTTTTGGAACATAATTCTGTTTACTTCTGTTATGATTCTACATTATTATGTGTTATGTTATAATTCTGTTGTGACTCTGCATTATTATGGGTTGTGTTATAATAATGATTAATTTGTAACAAAAAAGGTCCTATATCTTTTTTAATTGTAACAAACAGGTCCTATAACTTTTTAAATTGTAACAAATTGGTCCTTTAAGTTGTATTAGTTATAACACAAATAACATTAAATGCAAAACTGATTACACATATTGTAGTAACAAGACTGATATACTAGTGCAATACAAATAACAGAGATACAAAACAAATTACATATATTGTCAATTGTCATCACCACTTCTTAACCAACATACTAACTAACATCACCACTTCTTAACCATCATACACATCAAGACTACTAAAATGAAAACTAAACAAATTATGCCATAAAATAATATCTTCAAAATCTTTAACATGTTCTTTAACATCTCCTTATTGTAGTTGTCATCCCTTCTAAGCATGTTGATTTGTACATCCTTTTCACCACACTTGGAACATTTTGAATTCTATGTGTCTTGTATCTCTGGTTTGCCTTCATCACTTTGTTAGTTTACGTACCACTAAAAAAAATTCAACCAAGATTATCATCTTCACAATGTCAACAATATCAATGATGGAGTTAAACAATCCGAGACACAAAAAAATGAGATAAAAACCCAGACTATTAACAACACACGTACCTGAAAATATCTAAATCCCCAAAATAACTTCCCCGCATTTCTTCCTTGCTTCTTAACCTTCCTTATCACTGCTTTTGCACCACAAGAATAGGTTGGTTCGATTTCAAGTGGAGATGATCTCAAAATGAATGTATTTGCACATTCATTTTTTCGATTTGTACCACTGCTACAGAGATATGACATTGATGGAGAGATGAAGGAGATGGATATTAGGGTTCTAATTTGGGGATTTTATATTTACCCTATTAACTATTACACCTGGTAATAAAATAAATAAATAATAAATTTAACAATTACACCTCAGCACTGTTAATAGCCACTTCATCAACGTTTGTGCCACATCACGTTTTTTTTTAAACGGAAGTTGAGTAAAAGGGCAACTACGCAACAATCATGTAACATAAAAGACCTACTTGATGCAAAAAATAAACATAAAGGGCCAAAGTGTTACAATTAAATAAGTTAAAGGACCCAGTAGGTAATTTAACATTTTTTATGGCATTTTTTGTCCATCTAAAATTATGTACGTCTATTTTTTTTAATCTTCGATTGCACGGTATACTTCATCTGAACACAGATAAACAACTTATAGCATAAAATACATGTTTTGATACATTTTAGAGATGTATTTCTAGAATATTCGCGGAGATGCGTCTCTGGTACAATTTCGTTGTAAATGGCTTTCGAGTGGGATGAATTGAATGTTTTAAATTGTTTTGAATATACATCTCCGTAACATTACAATATTTATTCAGAAATAAGTGCTTCCAAAGATGCATCTTCGGAAACTAGAGACTTTTAAATAATTTTACATGGTGACTAAGAAGTATTTAGGATGCATTACGAAATTCTCTTATTTTTTAGGTTAAATATTCAAAACTCTGGCATAGTGAGCGACATTCGATTTATCACCTATAATTTTTTTTAGGGTAATGTTAACTTGTGATCTAGGAATACAAGTTAAGAACTTAATTAATAAATGTATTTTTTTTTATAAATTATGCATTAAATTAATAAAAGTATAAAAATAAATTTTCAATTGTTTTTTCCAATACAAACTTACTATAAGTGGTTTCTTAACTTGTGTCCTTAGGACACAAGTTAGTATTGTCCTTTTTTTATATTCCTATGTAATGTAAATATTATGTTTATTTGGCCCTTTGTTGACCAGGAGACTATGAAATTTTGATATTTGGTGAATTGATCGTCCATATAACATTTTATTAATTTTTTCTTTAATTAAGTTGGCATGTCATCATTAAATAGTAGAATTTGTGTTATATTCATTGTGTTCTTCCTCGACCGCTTCTTCATTCTTCTGCTTCCATATCATTTTGCTTCTTCACTTGCTTCTGCTTCTATCTCTTTTTGCCTTTTCATTGTGTTCTGCTTCCATCTCGTTTACTTCTTCATCGTGTTCCGGTTGAAACATTTGCTTCTTCATATTCTCCCTTCCATACTTCATTCAATTTAGAAATTACAATTTGAAAAAATGGGTGAAAGAAAAACTCCATCAATTGAAACTCAAGTGGATTGAGTTTACCCAGACGTGGATGTAATCAAGTAATGAATATGTGGGCCGCAAACACCATTGAAAACCCCAATAGGAAATTAAAGAGATGTCAAAATGCTGGGGTAAATTTTTTTTAAAATTTTTTTCTTTATTTTTCTATACATTTAACTCATCCTTATTGTGTATGTAATCTATGTAGTGTGGAAATATGTGATCTATTTATCTAGGATGATGAATTTGGTCATGTTCATGGTAGGAATGGAATCAAAAGATTCCAACAAATTACAAAAATTGTGAAATTATAATAGCTTATTTAAGGGAATTTGGGAAGGACACTGACAAGGAATCTGCAAAGGAGTTTAGGGTAGAAGTTAGTTCAAAGAAGAATGAAAAGACAAATAAGAAGCTTTAAATTGAGAAGAACAAAATGCATTATTTAATGGTTGCATTTATGTTGTCTTGGATTTTATTTTCATGTGTCTACAAGTTCGTGTAATATGTAATGTATCAAATGATATTGTATGAAATGCAATGTATCAACTTTCATTGTATCAATTGCTAGTTTATTAATGAAATATTTGGTTTTGGTTACAAGAAGCAACATATACTGTCTTGGATATTGTTTTCAATTTTTGATATATCAAATGAGAATGTCTCAATTGCTACTAGATTAATATTTTTTATGGTTTTGGTTATTTCTAAACATAACATATAACCAAAAGTGATTGCATAGATAATAAGAAGCTCATAACCTGCATAAGTCATTAAAAATTCATTATAAAATTGCTCATAAAAGTGCACCAGTTATCAGACAAAAAATGACACATAAAAGTGCACCAGTCATTACAAAATGAAATATAAGACATAATTCCTAACTACTTAGAAGGCCTTTTTGATCATTTTCTCAAAGTTTCATGGATCTGAGACACACACCAAGCTTTGAATATTTTCTTGTTTCAAAGTACCTTCATCATGCTTTATTAAGGTTATAGGTTGGTCAGAATTTGAACCAGGACCTATAAATGGGTTTTGAAACTATTTGAGCTTCAATCTTTCACTTGTCATTTTTCCCAGTTTCACAATAGGTTTTTGAATCTTCTTAGAGGCTTCTGCACAACCTTGTTCTTCTTTGGTTTTGGTTCAACCTGAATTGCTCCAACCATACTTGATTTAGACTGAGTTGCTTCAACCTGACTTGCATCAACTTGACCCGCTTCAACTCACTTGCATCAACCTGACATGCATCAACCTGACCTGTATCAACTTGACCTGCATCACCATCAACCTAACCTGAATTAACCTCAACTTGAAGTCTATCAAGCTCAACATGACTTGCATTTGGTTCAACTTGAATTGATTCAAGCTGACATGCTTTGGGTTTCCTCTATTAAGAAAGAAGATTTTTTATACTCAAAACATGACAGTACAAGCTCATAAGAAAAGAAGTTTTGCTATACTATTATTTTGTGTAATAACTCAAAATTTTCCCTCTCCTATCCCCAACATTTTGCATACATAGATTCATAAAATAACCAAAAACATTGCATCATATGTAGCATAGCTGAGGCATGGGTATGTGATCAATGGTTGGAGCAACTGAAGGCATTACAAAGGCAATCAAAGGGTCGCAAAGCTTCTCAACCTTGTGCAAAGGGTTCACAACATCCCACAAGTCTTCACTTGAAGCCACAAGCCATGGAAAAATTTGATTTGATCAAAGGAGGCAAGCAGTGCAACATTTCCTGATGAAAAGGGCCAAATTAGGGTTTCACTTCTACTGGGCTTCTGCATGAAGTTATGATTCAAAGAGGATTCCATTGTCTTATATATGATGTCAAGTGCCTAGGGTTCAAATTTCGCCCACAAATTCACTTTGGAAGAGGTTCGATTGGCCAGATGACTGAAAATCGAGGAATCGGGGAAAAGGAAGTCGAGCTGGGTAAAAAAGTGTCGACTCCTGACTTTCAAGATCGAAATCATGAAATTAGGGTTACAATGGTCCTATGGTTCAAACTTGGTCAAGAAATGATGGGGGAATCATAAAAAAGTCAAAGAAAAAACATCATTTGAAAAGTGGTTAATTTCACATTTCCCTCCACTTTTCCTTCCACTTTCTTTCCACACTTCCTTTCATTCTTTCCCTCTTATTCTTCCACTTCAATTACACTCTATTTCCCTTGGAAGCTTCTCCCATGTTCTACCATCTTCTAGAGTGTTCCAAGGAATTCCTTCTCCAACCCTAACCCTAACTAACTACCAACCCTGACTCCATTGCTAAATCCTAATCTCATTACCAAACCATAATTTTGGATCCCAAGCCTAATTTTTGGGCTCCAAAACTAAACCATATTTAATCCATTTTTCATCCAAACCAAAGGGTAACACAAGTTTCCAAATTTTTTCATTTTCTCACAATCACTTTTTTCTCTCTCACTTCTCCTCCATTTTTCCCTTTTTCACCAAAGCTTTTTGAAGAAGTTCTTCAAGTTTCACATTAAAACTTGAAGATCTTGAAGCTTAGCCTCCAACCTTCATTGATTTTGTGGACTGTGGAAGAAGAAGCTACTGAGTTTTGTGAGGATTTCGACTTATCGGAAGTGCACGAAGGTTCAAGCATCAAGAACGCATTTATTTTGCGGGTTCGCGGTTTTCGTGGTTTTCTCTTCGATCAAGCTCTGATTCTTGCAACAATTACTGAAGCACTTCTCCGCTTCGTAGGTTGGTGATCTAAATCACTTCTCCTTTAAGTTGTTCTCTTCATCTTGCCACTTTTGGAGTTCTTTAATTGCTTTTTCGCTTTGCTTGTGATCGATTCCGTTTCCGATATGTGTTGCTTGCGATTTGTGATTTTTAATGGATTAGAAGTTAAGGTGTAGATAGTTATAGGATCTAACATGTAAATAAGCCCCAATTAAGTAGAAATTAGTGTTAACATGTTCCTAGGTATGTTAGGGATCATTAGAAGTGAGTTTGTGGCCAAAAGCACTTATTTCTTAACTTTTTTCACATTCTGGTTCAGTGTTAACTGGTTAACCATTTGGTTAACCGGTTAACACATGCGTTTTAGCCACAAAACAATGCAGTTTTAGAACCGTTAACCGGTTAACCATTTGGTTAACTGGTTAACGCTATTAATTTTTGGAATCTTAGCTTATTTGATAGCTTAGTTCTTGTTTCTAGTGCCTCTAATGTTCATACATGTTTAGGTATTGATTTTAGGGAATTTTTGGGTCTATTTCCAGTAGCTCATTCCCCCATTTCGAGTCGTTTCGACGCGTTTCCGTTCATGTTGCGTATTATGCATTTATGTGTTCCTTTGTGTATAGCTTGGTTTCTTGCATTTTGTTGCCATGTTTATGCATCATTTGGCATGTGAATAATCATGTTGCATTCTGTTTTAACATATTTCACATTGCATTAAATCATTTTGCATTTCATTGTATCAAGATATGTTGCATTTCACATGATCATGTATGTATGTGCATTTGGTTGCATTTGATTACATGTTTGATCATAGCATTTACATCAATTCAGTTCTGAATTTTGCATTGATTTTGGCATTCTTGTTGATCTATCATGTTGCACATTCATGATCAATGCTCATTATGTTCATATGCCATGTTCATGTGCCACATTTTGCATACTTGTTGCACAATCAATCATGTGATTGCATTCTTGCATAATCCTAAAAAATGTTCATGTTCTTTCATTTGTGTTTGATGATTTACGTTCAAATGCATGTTCATGATGAGTTAGTACATGTTTCATTGAGTTTGTGCATTAAAAAAATGAAAATAACCAAATCTGTATTTTGCATTTCATAGCTGTTTTTGCATATATGTGCTGTAAAATACATGCTGTTTGTTATGCTTGCATGCTGTATTTGATCTTTTACACCTACCTTTTCATGCTGCATGCTGGCTGTAGAAAATGGCATTGTGTTATGCATTGTTTTCATAGCTGTTTGTGTATTAGGAGGCTGTAGTAAATGCTGTATTTTTGTCTTAAGCATTTTTTAGTTCTTTAGAATTAAGATAGATTTTAGATTGAGTCCTAGAATCATTAGGATTTAATTAGTGTATGATTGCTTTATTATTTTAAATAAAAATGTACACTAATATTTGTTTTGTAGGGAGGGAAAGGTATGTTTCCTTACACCTTATCCTTTTATTTTTTATGCATTTCTTTATGCATTTAATTCATTTCTTTTCCTTCCATACTTGTGATTGGTAGGGTTCCCCTTTGTTAGGACCAACTTATCTTCCTTGGGAAGTAAGTTGCATCCTTTTTCTTCTCTCTTTTCCTCTTTCTCCTTAGGAATAGAAAAGCCTCACTCACCATTAGGACCACCATGTTAATGAATAACTTAGGGTTGTGTCTTAGTCTCCTATAGTTTTGTCCTTTTCCATTTGAGTCTTCTTTCTCATCTTCAAACAAAATCCAAAAAGACTTAATAAATGCATGAAAGTATCCCTTGTGTATAGCCTTATTCCATGGGGCACTTACATTCATTCCATATTGGAATAGTGTAAGCTTGTCTAGCATGATGTACAAGTCTTATCAAGGGTTTTTTTTCACAAAGAAAACATAAAAGACATTTCTTCACAAAAACAACAAAAACACTTAATAAAGTTCAACAAGCTAGTGAACTTAGACCCTAATCCTAGGAAACAAGTCTTGGATAAATTCTCCTTGCTTGGTGTGATTGTTCTATTATTACATCTTGGAATGTAGTAGCAAGTACACATTCCATGGAAAAGAGTTTGAATTCACTTCCTTGTGCCAAATTCATACAAAACTCATAAAAGACAAAAACAAACAATAAGCGACTTTCCTGCGGGAATTCTCTTCTCATCTCATTCACTCTAAACGCGAACTTGCGACGACTTGTCTCATTTGCAAGACGGTAAATGCACTCGTACCAGACGAGTCTGCAATACCTGAGTATAGACATACGCAGTTCCAGCCATAAAAACACAAAACAAATAGTTCTCTCCTGGTTAGGCAAACTACGTCGACTCTGATCCTCATTTTCCCGATGAGGTACGTAGGCAGCGGGGTAGGGCCCGTTCGAGCGCATTCTTTTACATTTCCCTCTTTTTTTCCATTCTTTTCTCTTTTTCAGTTCTCATTTCCATTCCCAGTCCTAGTTAGCAGTTCATTTCAGCAGCAACTTTATTTTCTCACCCTTTGAAACAAAACAAGCAAGCATGGATCCCGTCGGGTACGGCGGACGATCTGGGGTGCTAATACCTTCCCAGGTCGTAACCGACTCCCGAACCCAGATCTTTGGTTCGCAGGACCTTGTCCTTTCCTTCTTCCTCAGGTTTGTGCAGCATTACCTTTCCCATTCATTCGGGATAAAAATGCATGGCTGGCGACTCTACCTTTTCCGCGCCACTTTCGTGTTTGTACCAGGATGAAAATCCCGGGAGCGACATTTTGAAAATTACCTTTATTTTTAAAACATTTGGATTTCGAGTAGTGCTATTGCATGATATTGCATTGTGACCAAATTTATCACATTTTGAACATTTACAAGACACACCAGTTCTTCTTATCCTAGCACCATCCTCCCTATATTCCTTAATTCTAACTTTCTTAGTTCTTCCTGATCCAATTTTGTACACAGGTGGTTAAAGTTCATCAACTTGAACTTCAGGCCACATGTCCATTCCATTTATATGACTCATAGAAAAACTATAACACTGGGAATACTTCTGTATTGAATAACAACCATCCACCAAATCTTCAGGGTTTTATTCCATACAAATTAATGCAACAACATCACATCTACATAGAATACCAACTAGTTTTCAGAAATTACAACTACATGATCTTTTGGCGTTGTCAATAATAAACTCTTGTGTGTTGAATGAATATGTAACCTGTAATTATTCAACAATAGCCCAAGTTAGTTCCCGATGACCACTCATAAATACTTCATTATCTACCGTCTTCCTAGGGATATGCATAACTCTATATTTCCACTTCTCACGTTTAGTGGCAGATGTTACCATCCTATTTAAGATACTTTCTGATTCACTCACACATTGTTAATATAAGCTTATCTCTAGCAACTAAAATTGTGGCATTAGATGAATCGTTAATATTGTTTAGTAAAACATCACATTTTAGGTAAACTCTAAATGCATCTCTAAAATCAGCTAGAAAATTAAATCCCATACCCCACTAAAATTGGTAGTCCTTATAAAGTCGTTCTTTCCTAAATTTATAAAACTTAAGATCTTTACCTTTATCATCATCAGATTCATCTGGGTCTGAGCTACCAAATTCATCACTAACATATTCATCATCTTCAAATTTGTCTTGGGAACTACAAATTAGTCCAACATGAGCCACTATGTTAGATCCATTTGGGAGTGGATTAACTTCAAATCCATCTGTAAGATTAGTAGTTCTCGCATCCTCAATATCATTAAAGCCTTCAATATCCTTATCCTCACTTCCTTCCAATCTCAAATCTCATTATTGAATAGAGGTTCCCTTACTTTTAGTTTTATATCCTCCACTTCATGTTCCATATAAATGTGGCCTTAAAGTTTGCTTACAGAAGTATATGCAACAAAATTATATGCATCATTATCATTACCTAACTGAAAAAAATTTGGATATATTTTGACAACTCTAGTCTAAACCCTATAACTTCCCGCTTCATAAATCCAACCTTTCACCAAGCTATGAATTTCAAACATAGTCCATTGCTCAATATTTTTCCCAAATATTATGGTTTGAACCTCACCTATGTATAACCAATTCTTGTTGTTCCATACAAATTCACCTTCATGGTGAAAATCTACATTAAACTCTTTGACCTAAAGAGGAAAAATAGAAAAATATTGAGATTGAAAACCCTGACTTTGAAAAACCTAACCTTATATTCATACATTACAATCACTACAGATAGTCTTGCATTCAATCAACATTACAATCACTAAATAAACATTGTTCAAAAAACCTAAGACATTTTTCTTCCTTCTCTGTCTTTATTTTCCTTCCTCCATTTTCATCCTCCTTCTTCGTTTGTCTTACTCCATCTTCCTTGTTTGTCTTCCTTATTTGTATTCATTATAATCCCTTTGCATTCCTTCCTTTGTCTTCCTTCTTCGATAATCACTATAATTGGGGAAACCCTTGTTTTTAAGAGGGGTAAAACATAATCTCAACAAATTACATGATGACATGTCAATATAAATAAAGAATGTATTCAATAAAAAGTCAAATAGACAATTAACCCAATAAATATCAAGATTCCATAGTATTACTGGTAAACAAAGGGGCCAAATAAATGAAATCTTTATATTACAAGGGGGTTCAATTTTTTTTACGGGAGGGTGAACCGAATGTTGCTCACTTTGCAGGGGATTTTGTATATTTAACACTTATTTTTAAGTGATTTTTCCTCACCTCTTCTAATCATTTAAAAATCAATCATTTTAACAAAAAAAATTATCGAATTATAGAATCTAAAACATGTATTGGAAGAAGGCATATGACTTGGAGAAGGAAAATTACAATATCAGATGGACCAACAAGACATGCATTTAAGTTTTATTGACTTGGAGAAGGAATATGATAGAGTGTATATAGAGATTTTGTGGAAAGCCCTAGAGAACAAAGGGGTTAATATTACATATATTCGAGCTATCCAATATATTTATGAAGGGGTATCAACTAGTGTACGAACACAAGGTGGATAGATACATTTTTTCCCATTACATGTGATTTGCATCAATGTTAAACCATAAGCTCCTATCTTTTAACCTTAATTTTGGATGTACTCACGAAACACATCCCAGAGCTAACACCAAGATGCATGCTTTTCACAGATGATATAGGTCTTCTTGGAGAGTTAAATGAGGATTTAAATGAGAGGTTGAAAACTTGGAAACGAGCTTTAGAAACACATGGTTTTCGCCTAAGTAGAAGTAAGACAGAGTATATGGAATGTAAGTTCAACAAAAGAAGAAACATTTCTAACCCAGATGTGAAAGTTGGAGTCCATATTATCCCTGAAGTAACACATTTTAAATATATTGGGTTCGTAATAAAAAATAATGGAGAAATAGAAAGGGATGTAAACTATCGACTTCAAGTTGGGTGTTTGAAATAGAGAAGGGCATCAAGTGTTTTATATAATGCAAAGGTACAACTCAAGTTGAAGGAAAAGTTTTATTGGACTGCGGTTTTGTGCGAGACATAATATTGGGAAGTTAAAAATCAATACAAGAATAAAGTAAGTGTAAAAGAGATGAGGATGTTGCAGTGAATGTGTGGTAATGTAACGCCCCACAATTTGCCCTCTGATTTTTCAGTACTAACTGGCTTATGTTTGCATTCATCTGCATTTTCCAGAAGGTCATAAATCCACATCATGCATTGCATTAAACTCCTATAGACATGGGATCAATGCCATATGAAGTTAGGGTTTCACACCCTATCTATAATTATCAGATGAATTCAAAACCGCAGGCACCGTGATGGTCACCAGACTAATTGTAGCAGAAGAAGGAGTTGTGATAGTCTGTGGATCATAGTAGATGGTGACAGGAAGTCTGATTGAAGATGGTGCAGGTGCAGGAAGTTGTTAATGTGGAGGAGGGTGTTGTTGAAAGTTGTTGTTGAAAGAATCTGGAACATGGATCGTTGCTGGATCGTAATAGATGGTAACTGTTGAGATGTCGTCACTGGTGTTTGCTGTCGTTGTAGCTGATTCCGTTGAAATGACTTTTGCTGGCGTTGTAGAAGAGACTTTTGTTGCCTTTGTAGAAGATGGAACTGTTGATGTGATCTTTAGAATGCCTTCTCTGATAAGACTGTTGATACCGCTCTTCATATTTGTATAACCATTGGCAGAAACTTTGCAAGCTTCACAATGGGCCTCACAACCCGGAAACACTTGGCACTTCAATAGCTGAGATTTCACTTCGGCTAGTGGTGTTTGAATACTTACAACGTCGTAAATCAGAATTGTTGGTTGGTCCACCTCAATAGCATTAATCCTCGGCCCACCGTGATTCGGTATTGAATTCTTTGTGACATTTGGTGGAGGTGCAAAATTCAAAGCTTTGGAATCAATCAGATCTTCGACTTTCATGTGCAGGGCCCTGCACTTCACTATTGAATGACCAGGCGCATTGGAGTGAAAAACACATCTGGAGTTGACATCATAATTCCTTGGAAGATTCAAAGGATCTGGTGGAGCCAGAGTTCTTAATTCAGTCAAGTTAAGCTTCAATAGCTGTGGGAGTAAGGCTGCATAGGGCATCAGGATGGGATCGATCACCCTGTTAATTTGAGAAGGCCTTTGTTGGAAAGGACGTTGCTGTTGGTTATTGTTGTTGTAAGATCTTTGTTGCTGTGGAGGATACTGTTGTTGCTGTTGAGGAAACTGTTGTTGCTGAGTTGCTGGAGCAGGAATGGTGACTGCGGCCACTGATCTTTGCAAGTATTTGGGTCTTCCTCTATTAACATGTACTGCATTGGTCTCCCCTGTCCTTCGAGGTCCTAAGAAGGGTTTCTTTGTATTGCTGGAGCTAGCACCATTGTCAGAAATCTTACCCATCTTCAATAGGCTTTCAATTCTCTCTCCCGCTATGACCACATCAGCAAAGCTAGTGGAAGAGAAAGCAGCAAGTCTATCAATGTAGGTCCCTTGCAAGGTATTCATAAACATGTCATCCATTTCCCTTTCAGACATAGGTGGCTGGACAACAACAACGAGTTGTCTCCACCTCTGTGTATACTCACGAAAACTTTCTCTTGAAGACTGAGACATACCCATTAGGAGAGTCCTGTTGGGTGCCATATCCAAGTTGTACTGATATTGGCGTATAAAGGCCTCAACAAAGTCTTTCCAGTTCCTGACAATAGCTCTTGACAAGTGTGAATACCACTCTCTGGATGCCCCGGTTAAACTGTCTTTAAAGTAAAACATCTACAACTTCTCATCCATGGTGTATGCTTTCAATCTTCCCAGAAAAGATTGCAAATAGGTACGTGGATAGGAGGTACCATTATACTTCTCAAGGCATGGAGGTTTGAACTTGTGACGAATCCTTACTCCTTCAACTAGGCCCATATCCATCACATCAAATCCCAAAGAGTTTTGGGATTCCAAGGATCTTAACTTCTCTGATATCTCTTCCAGATGACGATCATAAGCTTCATTAGCCCCAACACCTAACACTATAAACTGCTCGTCCTGAGGATCTTCCTGCAGAATATGATCTCTAGTGTTTCTCTGGATATTTCCAATAACATTGACTTCAGGGTTGTTGTGGGGCCCAAACTCTGGTAGATTTGTTCGCGGCTGTCCGTGATCGTTGTTACTAGTACCTCTAGTTCCTGCATGGTTATCTTCTGGAGTTTGCCGCTCGACTAACTCCCTTAATCTTTCCTGGGTCTGTGCCAGCCTAGTCATCACAGCCATGAATTGATTCATCTAGGTTCTCACTTCAGTTCTCACATCAGTCATCTGAGTTCTCACATCTGTTAGTTCCTGCTGTAACTGATCCATCTGTAGACTTGGAAGGTTGTTACGGGTCGGATATCTGTGGATGCGATTGAAGGGAAAGACCCTCCTGCAAGCAATATTTCCTGAAATAATCAGTAAAGTGAAAAATCAACAACAAAACACCTACAAAACAAAGGGTATGAGGTTAGCATGCAATGCAATATGTCTATTTGTCTTTAGAGGGTATCCAATTTGGTTCTTGGTTTTGACCTTCCAGACCCCTTGGAGGAGATAAAGATGTTGAAGAAAACGAAGTCCATAAGATCATCCAGTTCATAACCATAAAATACGAGTGGCAAAGTCAAAGTACAAATAGTTCATGAATTACAAACAAACTCCCATGGTGAATCAAAATACAATCAATTCAAGAGTACAAGAAACAAGATCACCATGGTGAGCTAAAATACAAAAAACAAGTACAAAGAGAAAATCAAACATCTAATCCATATGCATCCTCCCTGACTTCCTTCAGGAGAGCATTAGTTACTGGTCCAACTGGGTGCTCTATAATGGTTCTGATGAGGAGGTTCCTTGTTGCAATGGAATTTGTCCTCTTCTGATACATGTTGTCGCTCCCCCGAAAAGACACCTGGTCAGATAGGGTGCAGATACGAACGGTCGGGGAAAGGAGAAATGAAGGTGAAGTGAATAGAGTCGCCAACTAGGCATTTTTATCCCGGAGGAAAGGTAATGCTGCATAAACCTAGAAAGAGATGGACAAGACGGTTGCGAATCAGAGAAACTGAGAAAGGGGGTTGGTTACAACCTGGGAAGGTATTAGCACCCAGATTATCCGTCGTACTCGACGGGATCCACGCTTGAAAGATTGTGTTTTAAAGGGGGTAGTGTATGTGCCACCTGTGTGCAAAAGATGGAAAAGAATAGTGCAAGTGTTAGTGCAAAAAGGTGAATGCTTCAGAATGAGGCTTTAAAAGAATGCTGAAAGAGGGGGAAGACAAAGAGACTTTTGTTCGATAACTGTTAAGTTATGCCTACGTATCCTCGCGTGAAATGAGGAAGTCAGAACACCGTAGTTCGACTCAAAGAGAATGAAGTGTTTTGTTGTGAACTGCATACTTATCTATGCTCAAGTGTATGACTCGTCTAGCTCGAGTGCTAACTGTCTTGCATTAGACGGAAGAAGCGAGTTCTCGTTTGTGAGTGAAGGTGATGAGAAAAGAATCCCGGAGGAGACGTTTATTGTTTGTTTTTGTATTTTCAATTTTGTTATTGTTTTTGGTGTTTTGCATAAGTTAATGAGCTTAAGCCTAAATCAAAAGGCTTGTAGACTCATTATATCCTCCCTGATTAGGGATAATGAGAATACTTAAGTATGAGATAAGCATCTCAACTTAATTACCATGATGATGTATGATTAAGATCATTAACCTACTTGTGATTATTTAGATGTTTTTGGGTTTATGTTTAGTGTTAAGTAATGAGTTTAAGCCATAATCAAGGATTAGTGAACTCATTACACTATCCTAATAGAAGGATAATAGATGAGGACACTTAAGCTGAGGAAGATACCACAACTTAATCCATGATTAGGGATTAAAGTCATGACAAAACAAAACTTAATTAAATGGATTTTAATTAAAGGGATGAGATTAAGAAGTGGATTTTATGGTTTGTAAGACAACTTGAGGGGGACTTGTCCATTAAACACTAGGGTTAGTCCTTCTTAACCATAAAGGAAGAATTAGAACCCTAATATAAGGCCCAAGTTACAAGCTTATGTCTTGATGGTTATTAAGTGTTTTGATTAAGAGATGTAAACATATTAAAGGTTTAACACTTAGGATTAAAGTTATACACTCCATCCTAATAGAAGGATACATGCATAACCCTAATTCCAAAGCCCTAAAACTTTAAGAGTTTAGTCTCTGATTAAGAGATAAGATGATAGACTCAAAGAAGACTCAAAGGTAAAACACTAAAGGGGACTAGATACAACCCTAAAGTTATCATGCTTGGTTATCCTATGGTTTGTAAGGCTTGATAAATATCTTCGAGGAAGCCACCAATGGAAGAAGCAGATGAAAGGAGGAAGAGACAGAAGAAACAAGTTACTTACTTCAATGAAGAAGATAAGTAACTTGAAGAAAGAAAGTGAGAGATGAATAATAGTGAACAAGTTCACTTCAAAACTAGCAAGATGAAAATGAAAGAGATAAAGAAGAATGAGAAGTGAAGGAAAATCCACTTCTCAAAGTAATTTACCACCTGAAAATATTTGCAAAGATGCATAAGGTATGGAACATAAAGAAATGAAATGAGATGAGATGAGATGAGATGAAATGACCAAAGTAAGAAGTGTTTATGCAAGATTAATGTCATGTGAGATGATGCAAAGACATTCCAAATGCATATGTATGATCATACAAGAGTGAGATGTCATGTAAGCATGCTTTGAAGTTTGAAAGTTCATGAAAGTTAATGAAATGAAATGAATGCAAAATCATGGCAAATGAATGAAGAAATGATCAGGCATGGTTCTAACATGTCCTAAGATGTCTAAGATGACATATGAATGCATAAAATGTCATGGCAAGTTCATGTATGGATGCATATGCAAGATGAATGCAAATGAACATGTAAAATTAGGGTTTTATGGAAGTATGAGATGCACATGACCAAAACAGAAGCAATGCACAAGATAAAAAATTGAAAATGCACTCAAAGGAACCCTAAACCTATACTAGGTTACCATCCAAAGGGGGAGGTCAGAAACTAAACCTAGAGGGAGTTATGAATTTCCTAAGTTTGTAGGTTTTTTTGGGTGATCCTCAATGTAAAATGCCAAACAAATTGAAAATGCAAGATAAATTCATGCCAAAAGTATCCTAGATACTACATGGTATGTGTAAAAAAATTCAAAAATAATCATCTTCAAACCCTTCATGGTTAGGTAGAAATGATTTTTCAAAGGTTAGGGTTTAAAATGTGATTTTATGAACCCTAAATTCAAAGAAAATTGTCAAGTTATGATCAAAGCCAAAAAGAAATTTGTATGAAGGGTTTGAAAATGTTTCTAAATGCGTTAAGATGCAACATGATTTTTTGGTGATTTTTAGAAACTTAAATGCTATTTTAATTAATTAATTTCCATTAATTAATTAAAATAAACATTTAAATATTTTACAAATACTTTTTATATGCAAAAAATAAAATAAAAATCATTTTCTGATTAAGAAAAATATTTGGAACAAAATTGCAAAAGGAAATATTTTTGGGATTTTTCTAAGTATTTTAAATAAAATGAGAAAAAGAAATGAATTAATATGAAAATAAAATGAATAAAAGAGGAAGTATGCGCATCCAGTGGTCCAGGTTTAAACAGAATTTGGAGGGAGTTGACTGCGCGCCATGTAACAGCCCGGGCCCCTCGCAAGGCAATCCTGGCACTGCCACCTCACGATCTTCTCTACTCCCCTCACTAGTAGAGTTTTTGCCTCCCGTGGGAATCGAACCCTGTACCCTGGGGTTCAAGTACATGCTCAATCCATTCCCACTACCACTTGAGCTACTAGCTCAATTGGTAGTGGGAATGGATTGAGCATGTACTTGAACCCCAGGGTACAAGGTTCGATTCCCACGGAAGGCAAAAACTCTACTAGTGAGGGGAATAGAGAAGATCGTGAGGTGGCAGTGCCGGGATTGCCTTGCGAGGGGCCCGAGCTGTACATTCCCACTACCACTTGAGCTACTAGCTCAATTGGTAGTGGGAATGGAATGAACATGTAATTGAACCCCAGGGTACAAGGTTCGATTCCCACGGAAGGCAAGAACTCTACTAGTGAGGGGGGTAGAGAAGATCGTGAGGTGGCAGTGCCGAGATTGCCTTGCGAGGGGCCCGGGCTGTTACAAAAAAAGGCGCCTTTTTTTGTAACAGCCCGGGCCCCTCGCAAGGCAATCCCAGCACTGCCACCTCATGATCTTCTCTACTCCCCTCATTAGTAGAGTTTTTGCCTTCCGTGGGAATCAAACCCTGTACCCTGGTGTAAACACCCCAAATTTGCCATCACCCATTCACACCATGGCTTGTGATCTTTTCATATGCATAAGTTCAATCATGGCATCTCATATTGCATTTGTGATTCATTGCATTGGTTCAAAGTCATCTGCATCTAGGGTTTGTGATCTGAGCAATCCAAGAGCCATTTGGGCCACTCCAAAGGTCTTCAATCACTTCAAAAGGGTCCATGTATGTTCAAGCATCATATTACATCCTCACAAAGTCAAGAAAGTCAAAGAAATCACAAGAACTGAGAAAGGCATGGAAGCAGAGCCAGGTTTAACTACACAGATGACCTAGAATTAGGGTTTTGGTTTCAAAGGCCATAAATCCAAATCTTTTGGTCATTCTTGTTTCTATTGGTCTCTATAGGCTATGAGGATCATGCATACCAATTTTCATGAAGAAATTCCATGGGGAAGGCATCTAATCAAGAGTTGACTTCTTGAGCAAGTCTGTGCAAAATCAGGGCATCTGAGGCCCCCAATGACCCAACCAAAAGGTGTTCTCCATCATTTTGAATGTGTATGATCTTTATTTGATCATAGAAGATGTTAGAAGTTCACAAAGTTGAAGAATTTCAAGCCATTTGCAAAATTGCCTTTATGGGAAACTGACTTGTAATGGAAACTTGCCATTTTGGGAAACTTTTTCAACCCTTGCTTTTTGATTCAAAAATGCTTCAAATGGGAAAACTTTGGTCATGAAAGTTGTAGAATGGATCATTCCCTTTTCAAAAAGTACAAGAACTTGTCCTAATTCATTTTGGATCAAAAGTTATGACTTATCAAAGTTGGGAAAAATCACATAATTTCAAGTTTTCTACCAAAGAGGCAAAGTTGCAAAATCCTTTGCCAAGGCAAAATGAGACCTCAAAGTGACTTCTAATCTTTGTACAAGCATAAACCAATGTCTAAAAATCAGTTTGGCCCAGAGAATTTTCCATTTCTATGCCTTGATTTTCACATAACCATAAGCCATTTTTCATGAAAGTGCAAAGAGGGATTTCTTGCAAATTGATTCTCTAAGAATTTGTTTGACCTCTAGCTGGTTTCAAGACTTTGCCATGACCTAATGAAGCATGTCTCACCAACAATTCAGCAAGATTTCTCACATGTACATAGCCAAAAGTCATGAAATGTAACAAGTTGTCAAGTTGCAAAAACCCTCCCAACTCATGATCCAAATGCATCAGTCTTCCATGAACCATCCAAGGGCCATCCTTGACTCAAGCTGATGCAGTATAGGCCAAGAAACCATCTCTGCCATAGCCCATGCTGCAAGTACACCATTTTTGACTTTTTGGCCAATCATCCCATACCAATCCCACAGTGCACACCTGCTCTCCAGATTTGTTGGGATAGTTTATGGATCACCTAAGGATCATAAAACATAACATACACAAGCCAAAAAAGACACACAATCCAGCATACACAAAAAAACTTTCAAAACCTTTCCCTCTTCGAAACACACAGCACAGCCATCCAACTTCAAAAATTCCTTCACCAATCAACCAAAAATCATCCATAGAACATATCCCACCCCTTACAATGATCTGAAACACAACACACAAGAACTGCATTTCCTGTTACACCAGAACTGAACCACAAAAACTAGCCACTTTCAGCCTCATTCAAGTGTTCCACTGGCCTCAGGGGGTTCAAGGGAGATCATTTATACAAAAGGGAAGCTCTGAAAGCTCACTTTCGAAGGTCTCCAGCTCAGGTACAACCTAAGAACTTTTTTCCTCAGAACTTCATTTTCTTGTTACAAAATGAATCTACATGTTGCACTGATCATCTAGATGTATTTAGAATTGAAAATAAGCAAGAGACGACCATTTCATGTTGTTCTGAAAGTTTGCTCGTGTTTCGTATTTTCCTTCGATTCAGGCTGGTGAATGAAAATAAATGAATTTTGGAAGAGGGGTTAGGTTTAGATTGGGGAGAGGATCATTTTTGTGGAAGAAGTTTCATGTTTAGTGACCTGTAGCGAAATCTAGGGTTTGTGTTCGCCGGAGAAGATGACCGGAACCACTGTTCCGGTCACCTGAAGTTCATTAACCCTAATTATGTCATTAATTGTAGTTTGAATGTGGAGCGTAGATCAGGCTGACTTTGGTTGACTTGCGCGCAAACGTGTGGCCAGGATTGTGTCATTAAAACCCTAAGCTTGTTTAATTAATTCAAAACCTGTTTAATTAATTCATAAATAAAATTAGCCAGATTTGAATCTGGGCCCTTGGATCTGGCGCGTAGTCAACCAGTCCAAGCCCAGATCAAATCCTGGCCATCACTTGTGCATACTTTTCTTTTTTTTAATTTTTATTTCATTTAATTTCATTTCTTTTCCTCATTTTATTTAAAATAGCAAAATCCTTTTAAAAATTATGAAATTTTTTGTCAAGAGTTCCATTAATTTTTAAAGCCCAAACATATTTTTATTTTTATTTTTTGCATTAAAAATTATTTTTAAATCATTTAAATGTTTATTTTTAATTAATTAATGAAAATTAATTAATTAAAAATACATTTAGGTATTTAAAAATCACCAAAAAATTCACATAGCATTCAGAAACATTTAGAAACATTGTCCAACTCTCAAACCAAATTTATTTTTTGATCTTGATGCCTTTTGATAATTTTCTTTGGATTTAATTTCATTTCAAGGCAATATTTTATTTAAAACTTCAAAAATTCATTTCTGTCTAACCTTTGAGAGTTGGATCATGATTCTTTTTGCATTGCATCTTGTATGGCATGTAGTTTATAGGATAAAATTAGCTTGAATTGATCTTGCATTTTCAATTTGTTTGGCATTTGTCTTGACAAGACACCTTAAAACCCTAGCAATCTTAGGAAATTCATAACTTGCACTAGGTTAAGAGTTGGATCCCCTCCTTTGGGCAGTGAGTTTGTATAGGTTTAGGGTATCTTTGATTGCATTTTCAAATTTTTATCATGTCATTTGCTTCTGGTTTTGGATTTTTGCTTTGTATGGTGCATATAACCCTAATTTGTGCCTTCTCTTGCATCCATCTTTCATTTGCTTGCATACCATGAATTGCCATGACATTTTGTGAATTCTTTTGATTCATAATGCATCTTAGGACATATTAGAATCATGTTTGATCATTGCATCTTTCATTTGCCATCTTGTATGTCCATAACATTTCATAACTTCTCATGAACATCCATGGTTCAAAGCATGCTTCATTTGCATCCATATGTTTGTATGATCATTCTCATGCCTTGCCTCATGTTTGCATCATCTCTTAGCATCATTATCAACATGTATTTGCTTCTGACTTTGGTTTGCATCATCACATCTAATTTCATTTGCATTGCATTTCTTTTCTTTTGCTAACATTTCAGGTGGTAAGTTGTTTGAGAAGTGAATTTGCCTTCACTTCTCATATTCTCCTTTCATCTCTTTCATACTCCCTTTGCTGCATTTTTGTATGTGTATTGGATTGAGCTTGCTCATTCTTGTTCATCTTACTTTCTCTCTTCAAGCAACTTGTCTTCTTAAGTGAAGCAAGTTGTTTTGCTTCTCTCTGCTTCTTGCTCCTTTCATCTGTTTCTCTCCTTGGTGGCTCTTTGAAGATTCCTTCTCTCTTAAGCCTCACAAACCCTAGGATCTCCAAGTATGATAACAATTAGGGTTTTGATTAGTCCCCCATTTAGTTTTACCTTTGTGTCATCTTTGAGTCTTCTCTTCTCACCTTTTAATCAGGGGCTAAACCCTAAAGGCTTTAAGGCTTTGTGATTAAGCTTCTGCCTGCATCCTTCTATTAGGATGGAGTGTATAACTTTAATCCTAAGTGTTAAACCCTTAATGTGTTTAAATCCTTTAATCAATTCACATAATAATCATCAAGACATCAAACTTGCAACTTGGGCCTTGCATTAGGGTTCTAATTCTTCCTCAACTGGTTAAGAAGGACTAACCCTAGTGTTAATGGACAAGTCCCCCTCAAGTTGTCTTACAAACCCTAAAAATCATTTCTTTATATTATCATTAACTAAAATCCACTTTAATAAAGGCTTTGTTTTTTCATGAGGTTAATCCCTAATCATGGATTAAGTTGAGGAGTCTTTCTTAGCTTAAATGTTCTCATCTATTATCCTTCTATTAGGATGGTGTAATGAGTCCATTAAATCCTTGATTATGGCTTAATCTCATTACTTAACACTAAACAAAAACAACAAAAACATATAATTAATCACAAGTAGGTTAATGATCTTAATCCTACACCAGGGTGATTAAGTGTGAGATGCTGACTTCACACTTAAGGTATTCTCATTACCCCTAATCAGAGGAAAGATGTGATGAGTTTACTAACCCATTAGTCTAGGCTTAAGCCCATTAACTTATGACAAACTTCCAAAAGCAATAAAAAACTGAAAACACAAAAACAAACAATAATCGTCTCCTCCGGGATTCTTTTCTCATCTCATTCACTCTTAAACGAGAACTTGCTTCTTCCTCCTAATGCAAGACAGTTTGCACCTGAGCCAGACAGGTCATACACTTGAGCATAGGCAAGTAAGCAGTTCACAAGTCAATTTACCTTTCAGTCTCTTTGGGTCAAACTACGGTGTTCTGACTTCCTCATTGCACGAGAGGATACGTAGGCATAACTTAACAGTTATCGAACAAAAGTCTCTGTATATTCCCCTTCCTTCCTGTATCATTCTGTAAGCCTCATAGTCTTGAGCATTTCATTCTTGTTCTTAAACTGACACTTCTCTTATACACTTCACACTTCTTTTACACTGACACTTGCATTCTTTCCAGCTTTGATATACAAATTGCACTGACACTACCTCTGTAAAACACAAATCTTTTAAGCGTGGATCCCGTCGAGTACGGCGGACAATCTGGGTGCTAACACCTTCCCAGGTTGTAACCAACCCCCTTTCTCAGTCTCTCTGGTTCGCAACCGTCTTATCCATATTTTTCTAGGTTTATGCAGCATTACCTTTCCTTCGGGATAAAAATGCCTAGCTGGCGACTCTATTCATTCCCTCCCCCTTTCGCCGACCGTTCGCGTCTGTACCCCATTTGACTTAGCCTCATTTGGTGGGAGCGACAGCTTGGCGATTCTGCTGGGGACCCTTATACTGTAACCAGGGCTTCTGGTTCTTTTTGTGGGTTCCTCCTAGCGCTTGTTTGATTTGTGTTTACTGGGGTGTTATGTGCTAATTGTGTTTATATAGTTTCTTTATTTATTGCTTTATGTACAGTTATTTATTGCTTTCTTTACAACTTTATATATATCATACTGTCATACTGTTATCTGGCTGGATCTGGTTTATTGTCTTGATGGGTGGGGTTCTTTGAGAGTTTAAGGTCCTATACCTGGGACCTGAGTGACACCTAGGCTAGAGTGGTTCATGTTCTTTCCCATTCCATTTCGGTCTGGTGCGGGAATATGAAACACGGTTCAGATGTGGGTTTCTTCTTGAGAACTCTGTGCTACAGATTTCCTGTAGTGCTAGGGCTATCTGGGAAGCCTGCTAAGTCTGGATGACCTTTATTATGACCTTCAGAAACTGAGGTGAATTAGAGGAGGATCTTTTATGGTTATTGTAAACACTGTACCTCCGGGTTAGAAGTGTTTACACTTCTCATAACTGATCCAAGTCTGAGGATCCTTGTTTTAGAACATCGCCTGTGAGGGGGGTTGGGCTGTTTGCAGGTTTGCAGGTACCATTGGCCACATCATACCCTGTTATTTTTGTTTTGATTAAGAGTACTCCACTTTTGACAGTTCTTGTGATTTAACCCTGGACATGTGACTCTTTATTTGAGTCCCCCACCTTGGTTACCGGATTTCTGAACCTCCATCTGGACTTCTTAAACATACATGGACTTTATATCAAGACAAATGATCAGATCCAGCTTGATCACAAACCCTTGCATATCATTTGCATATTCATCATTTGCATCATTTAACATTTGTTTATTTGTTTTTCAGGGTATCCACATTACATCTGGCTTGGTTTTGACCCCTTCATCTGCATAGACCCTTGTCCATCAATTATCTGCTTCAGCTATCTTCATCAGTTGCCTGCTTCAGCTACCTCCATCATCATCCTCAGCCTATCAGTGGCTCATCTCCAGTATTAGTCTTCATCATCAGCATCTGTTTTCAGCTCTTCATTAGCAGTCATGGCACCCAAGAAGAGCAACATTTCATACCATTTCTTTGAGCCTGTGCTGACTGGCATCAGGCAGGTGCAGGCACTTATCACTCCAGATCACATCCCATTATTCAGAGCATTATGGAGGCATCCTTGATATGGTTATGGACTTAGACCCTTCTCAGAGGAGTTTGATCCACACTTGCCTACAGTTTTATGACCCTCCTTTGAGATGCTTCACTTTCCAGAACTTCCAGTTAGGACCTCTGCTGGAGGAGTTCTCATCTTTGATTGGAGTACCTGTCAGGGGTGGTATACCCTTTAACCCAGAGATGACTTTTCCCAACATTGGAGAAGTGGCAAAGGCACTGTACCTGGAGCCTACTTTGATTGAGCAGAACATGACAACAAAGGCTGGAATCCCTGGTTTGCAATTAGACTTTCTGACTTCTCAGGCCATCCTGAAGGCCTCCTTGGGAGAATGGAAGGCAGTTTGTGCATTGTTAGCCCTCAGTATATATGGGGTTATACTATTTGCAGATGAGCCCAGGTTTATCAGCAAGAATGCCATTCATCTCTTCCTTCTGAGGAACCCAGTGCCCACATTGCTGGGGGATTTCTATTATTCTGTTCATCAGAGGAATGAGAAGCAGAGAGGGAGATTGGTGAGATGCTGTGCTCCTCTGTTTCACACTTGGCTGCTTAAACACTTACCCAAGACTGATGCCTTCCTGAACCCTCACCAACAGAAGAATTGGGCTAAGAGACTTATTGCTTTGACTTCAGATGACATCAGGTGGTGCACCCAGAGCACCAAAGGCAGAGACATAATTACTAGCTGTGGGCAGTACCCCAATGTACCTCTAATAGGAGTGAAGGGTTGCATCAACTACAATCCTTTGCTGTTTAAGAGACAATTAGGCTATGCTTTGGTTCACCCTCCTAGAGTGCAAGACTTGGCTGAAACCCTGTATTGTGAGATAAAGCCTAATCTAGCTGTTGTCAGACAAGCATCCTGGGCTTGAGACAACATCCAGACAAAGGGGATGGCCATCCTTGGGAGATGCAATAATATGGCCTCAGCTCAGTATTATGAATGGTCTCATGCTAGGGCTCAGATTTCTGGGATGCCCTTCACCATTAAAGATGCACCTGGACCATCCACAGTACCACCTCCAGCCACTGTCAGCCTGGAAGAATTTGAGAAGCTAAAGGAGAGGAATGAGAATCTGTCTCAATCTCTGAAGAAGACCCTCTGGGAGAGGAGTGATTGTCGTCTAGGCATTGAGAGGCTGGAGAAGCTTAAGGTAGAACATTTGGCCAAGATTGGAAAAGCAGAAGACTACATCAAGAAATCAAGAGCTGGAGAGCAAATATTGAAGAATGCCTGTAAAGAGGCCCAGTTTCAGAAGGCCAGGACTGATCTTTATCTAGAGGAAAGTCAAGCTAGGTAGGTCAGGATCACTGAAGCTCGCACTCAGGAAGATAAGAGAACTCAGGCCAGGATTGAGCAGTTGGAGGCCAATGAAAAGAAGCAACAAGAAGCTTTGCTGGCAGCCCAGAAAGAGATTTCAGAATTGAAGCTTAGGGCTGGTGTGAAGAAGTCAAAGGACCAGGACAGGCACAAGAAGCTAACCACTGCTATTGCCACCAGGAACCTCCTTATCAAGAACATCACAGAGCATCCGGCTGGCCCTGTGACTGAAGCACTTTTGAAGGAGGTTAAGGAGGATGAGTTTGGACTTGATGTCTGACCTATTTGATTGTTGTTGCTTTCATTTTGATGTATTTTTCATTTTGTGTTGTATTTTTGACCCTTCAGGGGCATATGTTGTAAAAACAAACTATGTATTATTCATCATTTGTAATGTATTTGTCAGTTTGTTTCACTGAGTTTTCTTTCTCGAAAGCAACATCAAAGCATCTTCCTCAGGGTCTGGAAAGGTCAAAACCAAGAGCCAAGCCGGATACCTTGGAAAATAAATAAGCATACTGCATTGCATACTGACTGTTGTTTTGTTTTGTAGGTTTGTATTTACATTATTTTGTTTCTAACTCTGTTGTGGTTCAGGAACTATTGCTCGCCGTCGGGTGTTCCCTCTCAACCGTCCGCACCGGTATCCTACCCGCAACAACCTTCCTGGTATCCAAATGGATCAAGTACAGCAGGATCTGACAGAGGTCAGAACTCAGATGGCTAACGAAAGGCTGGAAATGAGAAACCAAATGACCCAATTCATGGAAGTAATGAATGGCTTGGCCCAAAGTCAAGAAAGGTTGAGGGCATTGGTAGAAAGACAAACCCCGGAAGAACCTCCTCTGGGAACTGGAGGAACAAGTAACAATGAGAGGGGTCAGCCTCATGTTAATCCACCAGTGTATGGGCCTCATCTACATCCGGAAGTCAACATCCCGGGTAATGTGCAAGGAAATACTACTGGAGGAAGGATCTTACAGGAAGACCCCCAAGAAGAACAGTTTACTGTAATGGGAGTTGGGGATGAAGTTTATGATAGGAGGTTTGATGAAATTGCTGAGAAGTTGAGATCCCTGGAGTCTCAAAATTCCCTAGGTTTTGATGTCATGGATATGGGGTTAGTGGATGGGGTAAGGATTCCCCACAAGTTTAAACCCCCGTGCTTCGAGAAGTACAATGGAACTTCCTGTCCACGAACTCACCTACAGTCTTTTCTGGGGAGACTTAAGGCATACACCATGGATGAAAAACTATGGATGTTTTACTTTGAAGACAGTTTGACTGGGGCTTCAAGGGAGTGGTACTCTCACTTGACCAGAGCTACTATCAGGTGCTGGAAGGACCTAGCTGAAGCTTTCATCAGACAGTACCAATACAATCTGGACATGGCTCCTAACAGAACCCTTCTGATGGGAATGTCTCAATCTTCCAGAGAAAGCTTCCGGGAGTATGCCCAGAGGTGGAGACAGCTTGCTGCTGCTGTCCAACCACCCATGTCGGAAAGAGAAATGGCCGACATGTTTATGAATACTCTGTAAGGAACGTATATTGATAGGCTAGCTGCCTTTTCTTCCACCAGCTTCGCTGACGTAGTAATAGCTGGAGAAAGAATTGAAAGCCTTCTGAAGATGGGTAAGATTTCTGATAATGGTGCAAGTTCGTCCAGTAATCCCAGGAAGCCTTTTGTGGGACCTAGAAGAACCGGTGAGACAAATGCCATTCAGGCCGGCAGGGGCAGACCTCAGTATATCCACAGATCAGTAGCAGCTGTCACTATTCCATCTCCGATTCCTCAGCAACCAACATACCAACCGTAACAACAATCACATTATCAACAGCAAGTTTAGTACCCGCCACAAAGAACCTACAACAACAACAATAGCAAAGACCCTTTCAGCAAAGACCATCACAGGCAAATAGGGTGATTGACCCTATTCCTATGCCTTATACCGCTTTATTGCCACAACTCCTGAAACTCAACTTGGTTGAACTAAGGACATTGGCACCACCAGATCCTTCCAATCTCCCAAGAAATTATGATGTCAACGCCAGATGTGCTTTCCACTCCAATGCACCTGGCCACAATACTGAGAAATGCAGGGCTTTACAAATGAAAGTACAAGATTTGGTGGATTCTAAAGCCCTCAACTTCGCACCCCCTCCAAGTGTCACCAAGAATCCCATGCCCAATCATGGAGGGACAAGAATTAATGCCATTGAGGAAGACAAGCCATCTTTCTTAATCACCAGTGTTGGACAGATTCGGACGCCTCTGGTCGAGATTAAAGCTCAGCTCCTGAAATGCCAGATGTTCCCCGGGTGTGAGCTCGGTTGTGGTTATTGTAACATTTCGGTCAACGGGTGCGATAATTTGAGAAGCGGCATAGATGATCTTATCAAAAGTGGTATACTTCAGATCACAACATCAGCGCCTACAAATCCAGCAATCCATTTAACAACAATTCCTGACTCTTCTACAACTGCAACAACAATCATTCCGACCAACTCTTCAATATCATCAACAATGGCCCCGTCCATCACTTCAACAAACCAGATGTCAACAACCATTTCTTCTACAACATCAGCACCCATTTATTCAGCGGAATCTTCTACAACGCCAACAGAAATTAATGAAGATATCTCTGCAGTCACCATCTACTATGATCCGTCATTTGTTCCTCCAAACAACAACTTTCAACAACAAGCAGTGGCACCTCCTGCCAGATCACCGGTCACCATTTACTACGATCCGCACACCATTTCAGTACCTTCCTCTGCTGCAGTCAGTCCAGTTACCATCACGGTGCCTGGACCCGTTCCATATGAAAGCAGTAATGCCATACCTTGGCATTATGGCTCTGACCTCTACTGCAACGGGGAGAAAATCACCTTGGACTCTTCAACTTCTTCTCCACAGATTGATAATGTTGGGGGAGGCGGAGGCTTCACCAGAAGCAGACGCCTTTTTGCCTCACAAACACAAAGACCTAATGCCGAAGCAGAAGCTGCTGCCAAAGCAAAAGGGAAGAGTGTGGTATTTGAAGAGCCGACTGTCAAAGAAACTCAGAAGACATCTTTTGAACAAGATGTAGACGAGTTTATGAGAATTATAAAGAGAAGTGATTACAAGGTGGTGGATCAGCTTCACTAAACTCCCTCAAAGATTTCCATATTATCCCTGTTAATGTGTTCAGAAGCTCACAGGAATGCATTATTGAAAGTCCTGCACGCGGCATACGTGCCAGAAGAGATCACTGTTAATTAGCTAAAAACTGTGGTAGCAAATGTCAATACCAGTCATGGACTGGGCTTTACCAATACTGATTTAACAACTGAGGGACGTAACCACAACAAGGCTTTACACATCACTCTAGAATGCAAAGGTGTTGTTCTATCCCATGTACTGGTGGACACTGGGTCTTCACTCAATGTTCTACCAAAGAAAGCCTTAGTGAAGCTGGAGTATGATGGCTTAGCATTGCGTCCGAGTAATTTGGTGGTAAGAGCATTTGATGTCTTTAAAAGATCGGTGTTAGGGGAGATTGATCTGCCTGTGATGATTGGCCCGCAGACTTTTAAAATTACCTTCTATGTGATGGACATTCAGCCGGCCTACAGCTGTTTGTTGGGTAGACCTTGGATCCATGCCGCTGGCGCTGTTACGTATACCCTTCACCAGAAGCTGAAATTCGAGTGGGAAGGCAAGATCATCACCATCTGTGGGGAAGAAGACATCTTTGTTAGCCATCTGGCTACGTACAAATACATAGAAATGGATGGAGAGATCCATGAAACTATGAGCCAGGGGTTTGAGGCCCTGAACATTAATGAAGCATCTGCCGTACTAGGAACCTCCATGATGTCTTATCAGCAAGCCAGGAAGGTTGTTGAAGAGGGTACTGCCCAAGGCTGGGCCAAGCTGCTGCCCGTGGAAAAGAAGGAGGACAGATTTGGGTTGGGTTACAAACCAACTCAACAAGATCAATCAGAGGCTGCTAAGAAGCCCAATTTTGTCAGCGGGGGAATGCTCACCCCGGATGCAGTGAACAACTTGGAAGATGAGTCGGAAGATGAGCGCAACTTGGAGAGCTGGATACGTCCAAGGACCCCGGGGAGCCATATCTCAAACTGGTCTTCCCAGGAAATTATAAGGGTTACTCCTGCAGAGTAATTATTATTTCCTGTATTTTTAAGCATGCATCAAGTCTTTCATCTTGCCCAAGATGTCAAGACTCATTTTGTAATCGGGCCATCTTGTAATTTTGTGCAAATAGATCAATCAATGAGTATCAGACATCTTTTGCAAATGAGTCTTTTTTCTTTTCCGCTCACTGTTTTTCATTTTTATTTTTGTACAAAAATAAAATGGCAATGTTTTCCAAAATGATAACTTTATTTCACTTTTTTCTAAAACAAGGATTAAAATCGATCACTAAAATGAACAATCTAAACCCTTGCAGAGAGTGCCTTTCAGACTGCACCGACAACAACACAGCTATGACTCTGTATGACTTTGACAATCCGATCAATCAAGATGATGAAGGGGTTGAAAAAGATTATGAGCTTCCTGAAGAGCTAGCCAGGTTGTTAAGGCAAGAGGAGAAGGTTATTACTCCTCACCAGGAGGAGATTGAAGCGGTTAATCTTGGTACAAAAGAAGATGTGAAAGAGGTTAAGATCGGGGCCTGCCTACAAGATTCAGTAAAGGGACAATTGATTGACTTGCTTCGTGAATATGTGGATGTCTTTGCTTGGTCTTATCAGGATATGCCAGGGTTGGACACCGATATTGTCATGCACAAACTGCCTTTAAAAGAAGACTGCCCACCAGTAAAACAGAAGCTGCGCCGTACTCGCCCAGACATGGCAATGAAGATCAAAGAAGAGGTACAAAAGCAGTGGGACGCCGGCTTCCTTGCTGTAACTAGCTATCCGCCGTGGGTTGCTAATATTGTACCTGTGCCTAAGAAAGGCGGCAAGGTGAGAATGTGTGTGGACTACCGGGATCTGAACAGAGCCAGCCCGAAAGACGACTTCCCTTTACCTCACATTGATGTATTGGTGGATAATACGGCCCAGTTCTCGGTGTTCTCCTTCATGGATGGATTTTCAGGATATAATCAGATCAAGATGTCACCTGAAGACATGGAGAAGACAACTTTCATCACACCCTGGGGCACATTCTGTTACAAGGTGATGCCATTCGGACTGAAGAATGCTGGTGCGACTTATCAACGGGCTATGGTAACATTATTCCATGACATGATCCATAAAGAAATTAAATGTTATGTGGATGACATGATTGCCAAGTCCCTCACAGAAGAAGACCACCTGGTGAATCTGTTAAAGCTATTCAAGCGTCTGAGGAAGTACCAACTGAAGTTAAACCCCAATAAGTGCACATTCGGGGTGCGATCCGGTAAGCTGCTGGGATTTATTGTAAGTGAGAAAGGGATTGAGGTTGACCCTGATAAAGTCAAAGCAATTCAAGAAATGCCTGCACCGAAGACTGAGAAAGAGGTTCGGGGTTTCTTAGGTAGATTGAACTACATTTCACGGTTCATATCTCACCTTACAGCAACCTGTGAGCCTTTGTTCAAGCTGTTAAGGAAAGAACAAACGGTCAGGTGGAACAAAGACTGCCAGAGGGCTTTTGACAAAATCAAGGAATACTTGCAAGAGCCTCCTATCCTTATGCCTCTAGTTGAAGGAAGACCTCTAATCAAGTATTTGACAGTATTAGGAGAGTCAATGGGGTGTGTGCTGGGCCAGCATGACGAGTCTGGTCGAAAAGAGTATGCAATATACTACCTAAGCAAAAAGTTTACCGACTGTGAACAACGTTATTCACTGCTCGAGAAAACTTGCTGTGCTTTAGCGTGGGCTGCTCGCCGACTAAGGCAGTATATGTTGACCCACACTACCTTGTTGATCTCAAAGATGGACCCAGTCAAGTACATATTTGAGAAGTCAGCACTTACCGGACGGGTTGCAAGATGGCAAATGATTCTCACAGAATATGACATCCAGTACACATCTCAGAAAGCCATCAAGGGTAGTGTACTGTCTGATTATCTTGCTGAGCAACCTATTGATGATTACCGGCCTATGAGATTTGACTTCCCTGATGAAGACATCATGTTCATAAAAGCAAAAGATCACGAAGAGCCTGTTCACACTGAAGGGCCTGACCCAGAGGAATAATGGACCATGATGTTTGATGGGGCTGTTAATATGAATGGTCGTGGTGTGGGTGCAGTACTCATTACACCTAAGGGAGTTCACATGCCTTTCTCGGCAAAGCTCACCTTCAACTGCACTAACAACGAAGCTGAATATGAAGCCTGTATTATGGGTCTTGAGGAAGCCATTGACCTTAGGATCAAGACTTTGACTGTATTCGAAGATTCAGCTCTGGTAATCAATCAAACCAACGACAAATGGTACACACACCAGGATCATCTGATACCTTACAGAGATTATACAAGGAGGTTATTGACCTTCTTTACAATGGTCAAGCTTGAGTATATCCCTCGGGACGAGAATCAATTAGCGGATGCTCTGGCTACCATTTCATCCATGATCAAAGTGCAAGCTGCCAACTTTATACCTCGGATCTCAGTGTCCAGACTTGACAGACCAGCATATGTATTTGCAGCAGATGTTGCCAAAGATGACAAGCCTTGGTTCCATGACATTAAGTGCTTCTTGGAGGATCAAACATACCCACTTGGGGCATCTTCCAATGATAAGAAGACATTGAGAAGGCTTGCTGGTAGTTTCTTCTTGAATACTGATGGTTCCCTTTACAAGAGAAACTTTTATATGGTACTTCTCAGATGCGTTGATAAAACAGAAGCAGTCTTGTTGATGCACGAAGTGCACGAAGGATCCTTTGGTACCCATGCAGGAGGACATGCAATGGCTAAAAAGTTGTTAAGATCAGGTTACTATTGGATCACAATGGATGCAGATTGTTGTGCTTATGCCAGAAAATGTCAAAAATGCCAGATTTATGCGGATAAGGTGCATGTGCCTCCAAATCCTTTGAATGTGATGTCTTCACCCTGGCTCTTTGCCATGTGGGGCATAGATATGATTGGCAAGATTGAACCGACTGCTTCAAACGGCCACAGATTCATCCTGGTTGCTATTGACTATTTCACCAAGTGGGTTGAAGCGGCTTCTTATGCAAATGTTACGAGGCAAGTGGTAGCCCGATTTCTGAAGAGAGATATCATCTGTCGATATGGAGTGCCCGAGCGAATCATTACTGATAATGGTTCCAACTTGAACAACAAAATGATGGCAGAGCTATGTCGGGACTTCAAAATCCAACACCACAATTCCTCTCCTTACAGGCCAAAGATGAACGGCGCTGTAGAGGCAGCTAATAAGAATATCAAGAAGATTGTGCAAAAGATGGTGGTTACCTATAAAGACTGGCATGAGATGTTACCATTTACCTTGCATGGGTACCGAACGTCAATCAGAACATCCACTGGGGCAACACCGTATCAACTTGTGTATGGTATGGAGGCAGTCCTACCTGTTGAAGTTGAATTACCCTCTCTGCGGGTACTGATGGATGTCAAGCTGAACGAAGCAAAATGGGTCCGATCCCGATACGAGCAACTAAGTCTGATTGAAGAAAAGAGGTTGGCTGCAATTTGTCATGGGCAGTTGTACCAGAAAAGAATGAAGAAAGCCTTCGATCAGAAAGTCATGCTCCGAGAATACCAAGTAGGGGATCTTGTGCTGAAAAGACTCCTCCCTCCTCATACAGACCACAGGGTCAAATGGACTCCGAACTATGAAGGACCATTCATAGTAAAGAAAGTTTTCTATGGTGGAGCACTCATGCTCAGTACTATGGATGGTGAAGACTTCCCGTACCCTGTGAATTCATATGCAGTTAAAAAATACTTCGCATAAAAATGACCCGCTGGACATAAAAACAGAATGTAAGTCCAGGAAAAAATAGGGCATCCCGGCGAGTCAAAAACAGAATAAAAGACTCGGGCAAAAATAAGGGAAAATAAATAAGAAAATGTACACCCGCTGAGTTGAAAAGCCGCATTGGACAACTCAAGCAAAAATGGGTATCCCGGTGGATTGAAAACCTGAAAGGGCGATCCACGCAAAATAAGGGAATGAGCGAATAACTGTACTCTGAATTCGTCTGTATCACCTACAACCTGACAAGCTTCGAAAGGATCAAGCTTCTTTCAGAATCAGCCTTCTTCAGAAAGCAAGATAAGAAGAACGTCAAATGTCATACGAGTCATAGCAAAGGGAAGCCCCTTGAGGCGTCATCAACATTGCCAACACCTTTTATTTCCTAATTTTTAACGATCTCCTCATTTTAGGGGATTTGTTTCTTTGACTGTACCTTGCCGATTCGGGGCACACGAATTAATAAAATCAGATTTTCAGTCATGTTTCGTCTCGTACATTTTATTTTCATTTGCAAGAATGTCCGATGTCTTTAAGATACTGATTGCATAAATACAGATGCTTTTTTTCAAAAATACGTGCGTGCAGGAAATATACTTACTCCCGGGAGTGTCTAAACTCCTATGATGGAATCTGGTAAGGGATACCTCGGGATTACTTGTGCGTTTCTCTGACTTGTCAGGATTGTAGATATTCAGAGCACAACATGGGGCATGGAAACTTCATCCCGGCAATCTGGAAAATCACCATCTACTCAATCTTAGCACCAAAGGTGCTCTTTCCCCAGCTGTGTCGCCATTTGTTACTTCCTCCTCAGCCAAGTACAAAAGCCAGGGAACCGTCTCCCCACAGAGTTTCAGCCTCTATCCAGAAGAGCAACGCCTGGAGATCTCACAACAGGGTGAAGAAAGCTTCTACAAACCCCAGCTGGGTCCCTCATCACCGAAGATAGGTCTATCAGCGACCTATATCCCCAAGCAGAGTCCCATATGTCAGATCTACCAATGATCTCATCCCCAACTGGGATGTCCACTTCAAGCAGATCAACCAGAGATCGTCACAGCAACGGGATCCGAATCCCGAATCTGTATCTTTGCATAATCATGGCATTCGCATCATATTCTCCCCGCAGAGCGTAGCATTCCGTCTAATACGGAGCATTACGGCAAAAATCAAACATATTGCATAATCATAAGCCGTGTTCTGAATCAAACACCTGTGAATACTGACAATCCAGCAAACGATATACAGAAAACTCCCCGGATTCCTCGACAAAAAGCCAAGGCATTTGCCTTACACTCATAAATACAAATGCACACTCCTTTTGGCACCCGTCCGTGTCATGATTCCCCGGTAAAGTCGCCCGAGCATTCTTTACGAACAAACACTTATATATTACAAATACTTATTGACACCCGTCCGTGTCATATCACCAGCAGAAAGCCAAAGCGTCCTCTTTGCACTCACATATACATATATCTATACAGATTCCCTGACACCCGTCCGTGTCACCTTCCCCAACATAGTTACCTAAACACTTTGTAAACCATACGCTTGTTTATATTACACTTTCTGACACTCGTCCGTATCACCCTCCTCAGCAAGTTAAACACTCATACTTATTACTCCTGTTTCACTCGTACAGATACTCGTCCGTATCTTGTATATATCACTCAAATCCCCTCAGATTCGGCACTCGTCCGTGTTCCTTGTTAACCAGTTGATACCCGTCCGTATCATCATCTCTGAACACGTGTCCAGCGTTTGTTTCTACCTGATACCCGTCCGTATCATAGTCTTAAGGATGCTCGTCCGCATCTTTAATCCATACACGTGTCAAACACTCATGTCTTCTTGAATTTAGACACTTGTCTGTGTCTACTATTCCCCAGAAGAGTCCCCTCGGAATCAATACTCGTCCGTGTCCTTTGTTAACCAGTTGATACTTGTCCGTATCATCATCTCTGAATATGTGTCAGCATTTGTTTCTACCTGATACCCGTCCATATCATAGTCCTAAGGATGCTCGTCCGCATCTTTAGTCTATACACAATACCCAAACACTTATACCTCTCATTTCTTGGATATAGACACTCGTCTGTGTTTGCTTGTCCCAACAAATCCCAGCAAACTATTTCCTTTCTATCTGACATTCGTCCTATGTCATGATACCCGTTTGGAAGCCGTACCCTGCCAGGTGATCGTCCTTCACCTTTGGATGACCGTCCCTCATCCTTTCCCCAGCGGAGTCTCCATTATTGGAACCCTTTTCTATCCGGAATTCGTCCTATGTCGTGATATAGAGCAGCCGTCCCCTTCTAGGTGATCGCCCTTCACCCTTTGATGATCGTCCTTCATCATTTTATCCGATGGCCGTTCCCCATCGTTGATCTTGTTATCTGACATTCATCCTATGTCATGATAAACCCCGAGAGCAGCCGTACCCTGCTAGGTGATCGTCCTTCACCTCTTGATGATCATCCTTCATCATGCTTATCCGATGGCCGTCCCCATCGTCGACCTTTTTATCCGGCATTCGTCCTATGTCGCGATACTTTTGGCAACCGTACCTTGCCCGGTGATCGTCCTTCACCTTAGATGACCGTCCCTCATCTTATCCCCAATAGAGCAGCCGTCCCCTGCTAGGTGATCGTCCTTCACCTTTGATGACCGTACCTCATCATTTATTTCATTCACCTCTAATCCCCAGAGAGTCTTATAGCTTTACTTGATGGCCGTCCCCATCGTAATCTCTTATATCCCCAGCGTGTCGGTCGTCCCCGTCATTGCTCTTTCCCCAGCAGTCGTCCTCTGCTCGACGGTCGTCTTCCGTCGCCCGCACTTTATAATATACTTTGTTTTCTTTTACAATCTAGATCCCTTTTCTTCTTCATTCTGTGAGTGCAAATTTTGGACTGTCTTTGGTATTCAACCACAAGTTATCTTGTTTGCCTGTTAAGCCGTTGCTTACATCCTGCACAACTAACTCATGCTTGAATAGGGGCAGCTGTAAACACCCCAAATTTGCCCTCACCCATTCACACCATGGCTTGTGATCTTTTCATATGCATAAGTTCAATCATGGCATCTCATATTGCATGTGATTCATTGCATTGGTTCAAAGTCATCTGCATCTAGTGTTTGTGATCTGAGCAATCCAAGAGCCATTTGGGCCACTCCAAAGGTCTTCAATCACTTCAAAAGGGTCCATGTATGTTCAAGCATCATATTACATCCTCACAAAGTCAAGAAAGTCAAAGAAATCACAAGAACTGAGAAAGGCATGGAAGCAGAGCCAGGTTTAACTACACAGATGACCTAGAATTAGGGTTTTGGTTTCAAAGGCCATAACTCCAAATCTTTTGGTCATTATTGTTTCTATTGGTCTCTATAGGTTATGAGGATCATGCATACCAATTTTCATGAAGAAATTCCATGGGGAAGGCATCTAATCAAGAGTTGACTTCTTGAGCAAGTCAGTGCAAAATCAGGGCATCTGAGGCCCCCAATGACCCAACCAAAAGGTGTTCTCCATCATTTTGAATGTGTATGATCTTTATTTGATCATAGAAGATGTTAGAAGTTCACAAAGTTGAATAATTTCAAGCCATTTGCAAAATTGCCTTTTTGGGAAAGTGACTTGTAATGGAAACTTGCCATTTTGGGAAACTTTTTCAACCCTTGCTTTTTGATTCAAAAATGCTTCAAATGGGAAAAATTTAGTCATGAAAGTTGTAGAATGGATCATTCCCTTTTCAAAAAGTACAAGAACTTGTCCTAATTCATTTTGGATCAAAAGTTATGACTTGTCAAAGTTGGGAAAAATCACATAATTTCAAGTTTTCTACCAAAGAGGCAAAGTTGCAAAATCCTTTGCCAAGGCAAAATGAGACCTCAAAGTGACTTCTAATCTTTGTACAAGCATAAACCAATGTCTAAAAATCAGTTTGGCCCAGAGAATTTTCCATTTCTATGCCTTGATTTTCACATAACCATAAGCCATTTTTCATGAAAGTGCAAAGAGGGATTTCTTGCAAATTGATTCTCTAAGGGTTTGTTTGACCTCTAGCTGGTTTCAAGACTTTTCCATGACCTAATGAAGCATGCCTCACCAACAATTCAGCAAGATTTCTCACATGTACATAGCCAAAAGTCATGAAATGTAACAAGTTGTCAAGTTGCAAAAACCCTCCCAACTCATGATCCAAATGCAGCAGTCTTCCATGAACCATCCAAGGGCCATCCTTGACTCAAGCTGATGCAGTATAGGCCAAGAAACCATCTCTGCCATAGCCCATGCTGCAAGTACACCATTTTTGACTTTTTGGCCAATCATCCCATACCAATCCCACAGTGCACACCTGCTCTCCAGATTTGTTGGGATAGTTTATGGATCACCTAAGGATCATAAAACATAACATACACAAGCCAAAAAAGACACACAATCCAGCATACACAAAAAAACTGTTAAAACCTTTCCCTCTTCGAAACACACAGCACAACCATCCAACTTCAAAAATTCCTTCACCAATCAACCAAAAATCACCCATAGAACAAATCCCACCCCTTACAATGATCTGAAACACAACACACAAGAACTGTATTTCCTGTTACACCAGAACTGAACCATAAAAACTAGCCACTTTCAGCCTCATTCAAGTGTTCCACTGGCCTCAGGGGGTTCAAGGGAGATCATTTATACAAAAGGGAAGCTCTGAAAGCTCACTTTCGAAGGTCTCCAGCTCAGGTACAACCTAAGAAATTTTTTCTCAGAACTTCATTTTCTTGTTACAAAATGAATCTACATGTTGCACTGATCATCTAGATGTATTTAGAATTGAAAATAAGCAAGAGACGACCATTTCATGTTGTTCTGAAAGTTTGCTCGTGTTTCGTATTTTCCTTAGATTCAGGCTGGTGAATGAAAATAAATGAATTTTGGAAGAGGGGTTAGGTTTAGATTGGGGAGAGGATCATTTTTGTGGAAGAAATTTCATGTTTAGTGACCTGTAGCGAAATCTAGGGTTTGTGTTCGCCGGAGAAGATGACCGGAACCACTGTTCCGGTCACCTGAAGTTCATTAACCCTAATTATGTCATTAATTGTAGTTTGATTGTGGAGCGTAGATCAGGCTGACTTTGGTTGACTTGCGCGCAAACGTGTGGCCAGGATTGTGTCATTAAAACCCTAAGCTTGTTTAATTAATTCTAAACCTGTTTAATTAATTCATAAATAAAATTAGCCAGATTTGAATCTAGGCCCTTGGATCTGGCACGTAGTCAACCAGTCCAAGCCCAGATCAAATCCTGGCCATCCCTTGTGCATACTTTCCTTTTTTTTAATTTTTATTTCATTTAATTTCATTTCTTTTCCTCATTTTATTTAAAATAGCAAAATCCTTTTAAAAATTATGAAATTTTTTGTCAAGAGTTCCATTAATTTTTAAAGCCCAAACATATTTTTATTTTTATTTTTTGCATTAAAAATTATTTTTAAATCATTTAAATGTTTATTTTTAATTAATTAATGAAAATTAATTAATTAAAAATACATTTAGGTATTTAAAAATCACCAAAAAATTCACATAGCATTCAGAAACATTTAGAAACATTGTCCAACTCTCAAACCAAATTTTTTTTTGATCTTGATGCCTTTTGATAATTTTCTTTGGATTTAATTTCATTTCAAGGCAATATTTTATTTAAAACTTCAAAAATTCATTTCTGTCTAACCTTTGAGAGTTGGATCATGATTCTTTTTGCATTGCATCTTGTATGGCATGTAGTTTATAGGATAAAATTGGCTTGAATTGATCTTGCATTTTCAATTTGTTTGGCATTTGTCTTGACAAGACACCTTAAAACCCTAGCAATCTTAGGAAATTCATAACTTGCACTAGGTTAAGAGTTGGATCCCCTCCTTTGGGCAGTGAGTTTGTATAGGTTTAGGGTATCTTTGATTGCATTTTCAAATTTTTATCATGTCATTTGCTTCTGGTTTTGGATTTTTGCTTTGTATGGTGCATATAACCCTAATTTGTGCCTTCTCTTGCATCCATCTTTCATTTGCTTGCATACCATGAATTGCCATGACATTTTGTGCATTCTTTTGATTCATAATGCATCTTAGGACATATTAGAATCATGTTTGATCATTGCATCTTTCATTTGCCATCTTTTATGTCCATAACATTTCATAACTTCTCATGAACATCCATGGTTCAAAGCATGCTTCATTTGCATCCATATGTTTGTATGATCATTCTCATGCCTTACCTCATGTTTGCATCATCTCTTAGCATCATTATCATCATGTATTTGCTTCTTACTTTGGTTTGCATCATCACATCTAATTTCATTTGCATTGCATTTCTTTTCTTTTGCTAACATTTCAGGTGGTAAGTTGTTTGAGAAGTGAATTTGCCTTCACTTCTCATATTCTCCTTTCATCTCTTTCATACTCCCTTTGCTGCATTTTTGTATGTGTATTGGATTGAGCTTGCTCATTCTTGTTCATCTTACTTTCTCTCTTCAAGCAACTTGTCTTCTTAAGTGAAGCAAGTTGTTTTGCTTCTCTCTGCTTCTTGCTCCTTTCATCTGTTTCTCTCCTTGGTGGCTCTTTGAAGATTCCTTCTCTCTTAAGCCTCACAAACCCTAGGATCTCCAAGTATGATAAAAATTAGGGTTTTGATTAGTCCCCCATTTAGTTTTACCTTTGTGTCATCTTTGAGTCTTCTCTTCTCACCTTTTAATCAGGGGTTAAACCCTAAAGGCTTTAAGGCTTTGTGATTAAGCTTATGCCTGCATCCTTCTATTAGGATGGAGTGTATAACTTTAATCCTAAGTGTTAAACCCTTAATGTGTTTAAATCCTTTAATCAATTCACATAATAATCATCAAGACATCAAACTTACAACTTGGGCCTTGCATTAGGGTTCTAATTCTTCCTCAACTGGTTAAGAAGGACTAACCCTAGTGTTAATGGACAAGTCCCCCTCAAGTTGTCTTACAAAACCTAAAAATCATTTCTTTATCTTATCATTAACTAAAATCCACTTTAATAAAGGCTTTGTTTTGTCACGAGGTTAATCCCTAATCATGGATTAAGTTGAGGAGTCTTTCTTAGCTTAAATGTTCTCATCTATTATCCTTCTATTAGGATGGTGTAATGAGTCCATTAAATCCTTGATTATGGCTTAATCTCATTACTTAACACTAAACAAAAACAACAAAAACATCTAATTAATCACAAGTAGGTTAATGATCTTAATCCTACACCAGGGTGATTAAGTGTGAGATGCTGACTTCACACTTAAGGTATTCTCATTACCCCTAATCAGAGGAAAGATGTGATGAGTTTACTAACCCATTGGTCTAGGCTTAAGCCCATTAACTTATGACAAACTTCCAAAAGCAATAAAAAACTGAAAACACAAAAACAAACAATAATCGTCTCCTCCGGGATTCTTTTCTCATCTCATTCACTCTTAAACGAGAACTTGCTTCTTCCGCCTAATGCAAGACAGTTTGCACCTGAGCCAGACAGGTCATACACTTGAGCATAGGCAAGTAAGCAGTTCACAAGTCAATTTACCTTTCAGTCTCTTTGGGTCGAACTACGGTGTTCTGACTTCCTCATTGCACGAGAGGATACGTAGGCATAACTTAACAGTTATCGAACAAAAGTCTCTGTATATTCCCCTTCCTTCCTGTATCATTCTGTAAGCCTCATAGTCTTGAGAATTTCATTCTTGTTCTTACACTGACACTTCTCTTATACACTTCACACTTCTTTTACACTGACACTTGCATTCTTTCCAGCTTTGATATACAAATTGCACTGACACTACCTCTGTAAAACACAAATCTTTTAAGCGTGGATCCCGTCGAGTACGGCGGACAATCTGGGTGCTAACACCTTCCTAGGTTGTAACCAACCCCCTTTCTTAGTCTCTCTGGTTCGCAACCGTCTTATCCATATTTTTCTAGGTTTATGCAGCATTACCTTTCCTTCGGGATAAAAATGCCTAGCTGGCGACTCTATTCATTCCCTCCCCCTTTCGCCGACCGTTCGCGTCTGTACCCCATTTGACTTAGCCTCATTTGGTGGGAGCGACAACTTGGCGACTCTGCTGGGGACCCTTATACTGTAACCAGGGCTTCTGGTTCTTTTTGTGGGTTCCTCCTAGCGCTTGTTTGATTTGTGTTTACTGGGGTGTTATGTTCTAATTGTGTTTATATACTTGCTTTATTTATTGCTTTATGTACAGTTATTTATTGCTTTCTTTACAGCTCTATATATATATCATACTGTCATACTGTTATCTGGCTGGATCTGGTTTATTGTCTTGATGGGTGGGGTTCTTTGAGAGTTTAAGGTCCTATACCTGGGACCTGAGTGACACCTAGGCTAGAGTGGTTCATGTTCTTTCCCATTCCATTTCGGTCTGGTGCGGGAATATGAAACACGGTTCAGATGTGGGTTTCTTCTTGAGAACTCTGTGCTACAGATTTCCTGTAGTGCTAGGGCTATCTGGGAAGCCTGCTAAGTCTGGATGACCTTTATTATGACCTTCAGAAACTGAGGTGAATTAGAGGAGGATCTTTTATGGTTATTGTAAACACTGTACCTCCGGGTTAGAAGTGTTTACACTTCTCATAACTGATCCAAGTCTGAGGATCCTTGTTTTAGAACATCGCCTGTGAGGGGGTTGGGCTGTTTGCAGGTTTGCAGGTACCATTGGCCACATCATACCCTGTTATTTTTGTTTTGATTAAGAGTACTCCACTTTGGACAGTTCTTGTGATTTAACCCTGGACATGTGACTCTTTATTTGAGTCCCCCACCTGGGTTACCGGATTTCTGAACCTCCATCTGGACTTCTTAAACATACATGGACTTTATATCAAGACAGATGATCAGATCCAGCTTGATCACAAACCCTTGCATATCATTTGCATACTCATCATTTGCATCATTTAACATTTGTTTATTTGTTTTTCAGGGTATCCACATTACATCTGGCTTGGTTTTGACCCCTTCATCTGCATAGACCCTTGTCCATCAGTTATCTGCTTCAGCTATCTTCATCAGTTGCCTGCTTCAGCTACCTCCATCATCATCCTCAGCCTATCAGTGGCTCATCTCCAGTATTAGTCTTCATCATCAGCATCTATTTTCAGCTCTTCATCAGCAGTCATGGCACCCAAGAAGAGCAACATTTCATACCATTTCTTTGAGCCTGTGCTGATTGGCATCAGTCAGGTGCAGGCACTTATCACTCCAGATCACATCCCATTATTCAGAGAGCATTATGGAGGCATCCTTGATATGGTTATGGACTTAGACCCTTCTCAGAGGAGTTTGATCCACACTTGCCTACAGTTTTATGACCCTCCTTTGAGATGCTTCACTTTCCAGAACTTCCAGTTAGGACCTCTGCTGGAGGAGTTCTCATCTTTGATTGGAGTACCTGTCAGGGGTGGTATACCCTTTAACCCAGAGATGACTTTTCCCAGCATTGGAGAAGTGGCAAAGGCACTATACCTAGAGCCTACTTTGATTGAGCAGAACATGACAACAAAGGCTGGAATCCCTGGTTTGCACTTAGACTTTCTGACTTCTCAGGCCATCCTGAAGGCCTCCTTGGGAGAATGGAAGGCAGTTTGTGCATTGTTAGCCCTCAGTATATATGGGGTTATACTATTTGCAGATGAGCCCAGGTTTATCAGCAAGAATGCCATTCATCTCTTCCTTCTGAGGAACCCAGTGCCCACATTGCTGGGGGATTTCTATTATTCTGTTCATCAGAGGAATGAGAAGCAGAGAGGGAGATTGGTGAGATGCTGTGCTCCTCTGTTTCACACTTGGCTGCTTAAACACTTACCCAAGACTGATGCCTTCCTGAACCCTCACCAACAGAAGAATTGGGCTAAGAGACTTATTGCTTTGACTTCAGATGACATCAGGTGGTGCACCCAGAGCACCAAAGGCAGAGACATAATTACTAGCTGTGGGCAATACCCCAATGTACCTCTAATAGGAGTGAAGGTTTGCATCAACTACAATCCTTTGCTGTTTAAGAGACTTGTAATGGAAACTTGCCATTTTGGGAAACTTTTTCAACCCTTGCTTTTTGATTCAAAAATGCTTCAAATGGGAAAACTTTGGTCATGAAAGTTGTAGAATGGATCATTCCCTTTTCAAAAAGTACAAGAACTTGTCCTAATTCATTTTGGATCAAAAGTTATGACTTGTCAAAGTTGGGAAAAATCACATAATTTCAAGTTTTCTACCAAAGAGGCAAAGTTGCAAAATCCTTTGCCAAGGCAAAATGAGACCTCAAAGTGACTTCTAATCTTTGTACAAGCATAAACCAATGTCTAAAAATCAGTTTGGCCCAGAGAATTTTCCATTTCTATGCCTTGATTTTCACATAACCATAAGCCATTTTTCATGAAAGTGCAAAGAGGGATTTCTTGCAAATTGATTCTCTAAGGGTTTGTTTGACCTCTAGCTGGTTTCAAGACTTTGCCATGACCTAATGAAGCATGCCTCACCAACAATTCAGCAAGATTTCTCACATGTACATAGCCAAAAGTCATGAAATGTAACAAGTTGTCAAGTTGCAAAAACCCTCCCAACTCATGATCCAAATGCAGCAGTCTTCCATGAACCATCCAAGGGCCATCCTTGACTCAAGCTGATGCAGTATAGGCCAAGAAACCATCTCTGCCATAGCCCATGCTGCAAGTACACCATTTTTGACTTTTTGGCCAATCATCCCATACCAATCCCACAGTGCACACCTGCTCTCCAGATTTGTTGGGATAGTTTATGGATCACCTAAGGATCATAAAACATAACATACACAAGCCAAAAAAGACACACAATCCAGCATACACAAAAAAACTGTCAAAACCTTTCCCTCTTCGAAACACACAGCACAACCATCCAACTTCAAAAATTCCTTCACCAATCAACCAAAAATCATCCATAGAACAGATCCCACCCCTTACAATGATCTGAAACACAACACACAAGAACTGCATTTCCTGTTACAACAGAACTGAACCACAAAAACTAGCCACTTTCAGCCTCATTCAAGTGTTCCACTGGCCTCAGGGGGTTCAAGGGAGATCATTTATACAAAAGGGAAGCTCTGAAAGCTCACTTTCGAAGGTCTCCAGCTCAGGTACAACCTAAGAACTTTTTTCTCAGAACTTCATTTTCTTGTTACAAAATGAATCTACATGTTGCACTGATCACTAGATGTATTTAGAATTGAAAATAAGCAAGAGACGACCATTTCATGTTGTTCTGAAAGTTTGCTCGTGTTTCGTATTTTCCTTCGATTCAGGCTGGTGAATGAAAATAAATGAATTTTGGAAGAGGGGTTAGGTTTAGATTGGGGAGAGGATCATTTTTGTGGAAGAAATTTCATGTTTAGTGACCTGTAGCGAAATCTAGGGTTTGTGTTCGCCGGAGAAGATGACCGGAACCACTGTTCCGGTCACCTGAAGTTCATTAACCCTAATTATGTCATTAATTGTAGTTTGAATGTGGAGCGTAGATCAGGCTGACTTTGGTTGACTTGCGCGCAAACGTGTGGCCAGGATTGTGTCATTAAAACCCTAAGCTTGTTTAATTAATTCAAAACCTGTTTAATTAATTCATAAATAAAATTAGCCAGATTTGAATCTGGGCCCTTGGATCTGGCGCGTAGTCAACCAGTCCAAGCCCAGATCAAATCCTGGCCATCACTTGTGCATACTTTTCTTTTTTTTAATTTTTATTTCATTTAATTTCATTTCTTTTCCTCATTTTATTTAAAATAGCAAAATCCTTTTAAAAATTATGAAATTTTTTGTCAAGAGTTCCATTAATTTTTAAAGCCCAAACATATTTTTATTTTTATTTTTTGCATTAAAAATTATTTTTAAATCATTTAAATGTTTATTTTTAATTAATTAATGAAAATTAATTAATTAAAAATACATTTAGGTATTTAAAAATCACCAAAAAATTCACATAGCATTTAGAAACATTTAGAAACATTGTCCAACTCTCAAACCAAATTTCTTTTTTGATCTTGATGCCTTTTGATAATTTTCTTTGGATTTAATTTCATTTCAAGGCAATATTTTATTTAAAACTTCAAAAATTCATTTCTGTCTAACCTTTGAGAGTTGGATCATGATTCTTTTTGCATTGCATCTTGTATGGCATGTAGTTTATAGGATAAAATTGGCTTGAATTGATCTTGCATTTTCAATTTGTTTGGCATTTGTCTTGACAAGACACCTTAAAACCCTAGCAATCTTAGGAAATTCATAACTTGCACTAGGTTAAGAGTTGGATCCCCTCCTTTGGGCAGTGAGTTTGTATAGGTTTAGGGTATCTTTGATTGCATTTTCAAATTTTTATCATGTCATTTGCTTCTGGTTTTGGATTTTTGCTTTGTATGGTGCATATAACCCTAATTTGTGCCTTCTCTTGCATCCATCTTTCATTTGCTTGCATACCATGAATTGCCATGACATTTTGTGCATTCTTTTGATTCATAATGCATCTTAGGACATATTAGAATCATGTTTGATCATTGCATCTTTCATTTGCCATCTTTTATGTCCATAACATTTCATAACTTCTCATGAACATCCATGGTTCAAAGCATGCTTCATTTGCATCCATATGTTTGTATGATCATTCTCATGCCTTGCCTCATGTTTGCATCATCTCTTAGCATCATTATCATCATGTATTTGCTTCTGAATTTGGTTTTCATCATCACATCTAATTTCATTTGCATTGCATTTCTTTTCTTTTGCTAACATTTCAGGTGGTAAGTTGTTTGAGAAGTGAATTTGCCTTCACTTCTCATATTCTCCTTTCATCTCTTTCATACTCCATTTGCTGCATTTTTGTATGTGTATTGGATTGAGCTTGCTCATTCTTGTTCATCTTACTTTCTCTCTTCAAGCAACTTGTCTTCTTAAGTGAAGCAAGTTGTTTTGCTTCTCTCTGCTTCTTGCTCCTTTCATCTGTTTCTCTCCTTGGTGGCTCTTTGAAGATTCCTTCTCTCTTAAGCCTCACAAACCCTAGGATCTCCAAGTATGATAAAAATTAGGGTTTTGATTAGTCCCCCATTTAGTTTTACCTTTGTGTCATCTTTGAGTCTTCTCTTCTCACCTTTTAATCAGGGGTTAAACCCTAAAGGCTTTAAGGCTTTGTGATTAAGCTTATGCCTGCATCCTTCTATTAGGATGGAGTGTATAACTTTAATCCTAAGTGTTAAACCCTTAATGTGTTTAAATCCTTTAATCAATTCACATAATAATCATCAAGACATCAAACTTACAACTTGGGCCTTGCATTAGGGTTCTAATTCTTCCTCAACTGGTTAAGAAGGACTAACCCTAGTGTTAATGGACAAGTCCCCCTCAAGTTGTCTTACAAAACATAAAAATCATTTCTTTATCTTATCATTAACTAAAATCCACTTTAATAAAGGCTTTGTTTTGTCATGAGGTTAATCCCTAATCATGGATTAAGTTGAGGAGTCTTTCTTAGCTTAAATGTTCTCATCTATTATCCTTCTATTAGGATGGTGTAATGAGTCCATTAAATCCTTGATTATGGCTTAATCTCATTACTTAACACTAAACAAAAACAACAAAAACATCTAATTAATCACAAGTAGGTTAATGATCTTAATCCCACACCAGGGTGATTAAGTGTGAGATGCTGACTTCACACTTAAGGTATTCTCATTACCCCTAATCAGAGGAAAGATGTGATGAGTTTACTAACCCATTGGTCTAGGCTTAAGCCCATTAACTTATGACAAACTTCCAAAAGCAATAAAAAACTGAAAACACAAAAACAAACAATAATCGTCTCCTCCGGGATTCTTTTCTCATCTCATTCACTCTTAAACGAGAACTTGCTTCTTCCGCCTAATGCAAGACAGTTTGCACCTGAGCCAGACAGGTCATACACTTGAGCATAGGCAAGTAAGCAGTTCACAAGTCAATTTACCTTTCAGTCTCTTTGGGTCGAACTACGGTGTTCTGACTTCCTCATTGCACGAGAGGATACGTAGGCATAACTTAACAGTTATCGAACAAAAGTCTCTGTATATTCCCCTTCCTTCCTGTATCATTCTGTAAGCCTCATAGTCTTGAGCATTTCATTCTTGTTCTTACACTGACACTTCTCTTATACACTTCACACTTCTTTTACACTGACACTTGCATTCTTTCCAGCTTTGATATACAAATTGCACTGACACTACCTCTGTAAAACACAAATCTTTTAAGCATGGATCCCGTCGAGTACGGCGGACAATCTGGGTGCTAATACCTTCCCAGGTTGTAACCAACCCCCTTTCTCAGTCTCTCTAGTTCGCAACCGTCTTATCCATATTTTTCTAGGTTTATGCAACATTACCTTTCCTTCGGGATAAAAATGCCTAGCTGGCGACTCTATTCATTCCCTCCCCCTTTCGCCGACCGTTCGCGTCTGTACCCCATTTGACTTAGCCTCATTTGGTGGGAGCGACACCTGGGGTTCAAGTACATTTTCAATCCATTCCCACTACCAATTGAGCTACTATCTCAAGTGGTAGTGGGAATGGATTGAGCATGTACTTGAACCCCAGGGTACAGGGTTCGATTCCCACGGAAGGCAAAAATTCTACTAGTGAGGGGAGTAGAGAAGATCGTGAGGTGGCAGTGCTGGGATTGCCTTGTGAGGGGCCCGGGCTGTTTCACGCCAGATCCAAGGGTGGAGATTCAAACTGGCCTAATTATGTGATTAATTTAATTAATTGAAAATTAGGGTTAACTGAAATGATCCAGGCCACACGTTTACACGCTAATCACCATCCTACGGCCAGAATTCAAACTGGGCAACTAAACCCTAATTATAAACCCTAATGACCGGTCATCTTCTCCGGCAAGACCAAAATCCTAACTTCTTCCCTAGGCCAAATTAGGAGTTCTAACTCTCCAGATTCACTCTCCTATTCATCCTAAACAAGAATCAACCCTCAAACCACATTTATATTGCATCAAACACAAGATTCGAATCAAAACATAAAAACTGCAAAATTTTCAGAAGCACGATACATGCTCAATATTCAATCATTTTCAAAAGTAAAAGGTGCAGTGTGATCAGTGAAGCATGAAGAACATTTCTATAACAAAAAAAAAAGTTCTGGAAAATTTGTTCTTGATGATACCTGAGCTTTCTCAATCTGAGCTATCTGGGCCTCTCCTTGGTGCCAATCAACTCCAATGGACCTCCTAAGGATGCTTTGATGCTTAGAATGAATTTATTTGGGCTGTTTTTGAAGTTTCAGTTCATAGGGGGGTGAAATCGTGTTTTTGATTCTTGAGGTTTCAGGCTTGTTTAATGGTTGGGAAATGATCTGGAGGATGTATGAAGGTGGTGGGTGAAGTTTGCTTGAAGTTTTGATGGCTGGTTTATGAGTTTCGAAGAAGGAAAGTTTCTTGAGGATTTTGGCAATCTGAGTGTGTGGAATGATTCAAGCTCCAAGATGTTATTAAATGTGATCCTTAGGGCATGTATGTGAAGCTGTGATAGGTCAGAAGAGTTGTTGTGGGCTATGCTGATTGGTATGGCTTCATTTGCAAAAAGTCAAGGTTGGTTGTACTTGAGGTATGGGCACATGGCAGGTCTGGATTTGGGCATGGCTGGGCTCAGCAGAGATCAAGGAGAGCTTGTGGATCAGATTTGGCATGCTGGCACAAGTGTATGGAAAGATCTATACCATTTTGCAATTTTCAGAAGTTTTGGCCCCTTTGGAATTTCTTGAAGTTCAAGGCATGAAAATGCATAATTCTTGGCACAATTCTGATCTTAATGAGTCATGTGATGTTGTTACAATGTTTAGAAGTCAATTAGAGGTCACTTAGAAGCTTTGGTAAGTGAATTTGCAAAAATCCCTCTTTGGCATGAATGTGAAAATTATGTGATATTTGCCAACTTTGAAGGATCATAACCTGAGTTCCATAATGAATTAGAACATGTTCTTGTACTTTTTGAAAAGGGAAAGACCTAATATACAACTTTCAAGACCAAGAATTTTTCATTTGAAGCATTTTTGGATGAGAAAGAAGAGGTTGAAAAACTTTCCCAAAATGGAAAGTTTCCATTACAAGTCATTTCCATTTTTGGTAACTTTTGGTTTAGCTCAAATTTCTTCAATTTTGTGAACTTCTAAGCACTCCAATGATCAAATAAAGATTATAGAACTTCAATTTGATGAAAATATCCCTTTGGTCCCATTGTTGGGGGCCTCAGATGCCCTGATTTTGACTTAACTTGCTAAAGAAGTTACCTAGTGAACAAATGACTTCCACAATGAATTTCTTCATCAAACTTGGTACATATGATCCTTATAACATCTTAAGAAGATTAGAAACAAGAATGGCCCAAAAATTTGGAGTTGAGGCCTCTAAAACCAAAACCCTAATTTTGGTCATCTGTGCAGTGAAAACCCTAGCTCTGCTTCCATGCTTTTCCAGTTCTTGTGATTTCTTGACTTCCCTGAACTTTGAGAGGCATAATATGATGATAGAACACACATGGACCCTCTTGGAATGACTTGAGGCCTTTGGGATGGCTCAGATGGAATCTTGGATTGCTCAGATCACAAACCCTAGATGCAGATGAACTTGAACTATGCAGATGAAACAACTATGCAATATGATGTGGTATGCTTATGCTTATGCAAAAATGAAAGATCACAAGCCATGGTGTGATATTAGTGAGGGCAAATTTGGGGTGTTTACAGCTGCCCCTATTCAAACATGAGTTAGATGTGAAGGATGTAAGCGCATGGCTTAACAGACAAACAAGATAACTTGTGGTTGAATACCAAAGACAGTCCGAAATTTGCACTCACTGGGGATAAGAAGAAAAGGGATATAAATTGTAACAGACATTATAGTATGATTATCAAATGAAGACAATGAAGGACGACCATCGAGCAGAGGAGGACTGCTAGGGATAAAGCGGTAAGTAAAGCAATGACGGGGACGACCGACAAGCTGGGGAAATAAAGAGACCACGACAGGGACGGCCATCGGGTAAAGAAACACGATTCTCTGGTGATTAAAGTAAAGCAATGATGGGGATGGCCATCAAGTTTGCAAAGTAAAGTAAATAATGATGGGGACGACCATCAATTTAAAGAATAAATGAAATAATGATGACGGACGATCATCAAAGGTGAAGGACGATCACCTAGCAGGGGACGACTGCTCTTTATCGCAACATAGGACGAATGCCGGATAGAAAAGGTCGACGATAGGGACGGCCATCGGATAAGCATGATGAAGGACAATCATCAAGAGGTGAAGGACGATCACCTAGCAGGGTACGGTTGCTCTCAGGGTTTATCACGACATAGGACGATTGTCGGATAACAAGATCAATGATGGGGACGACCATCGGATAGATGATGAGGGACGGTCATCGAAGGTGAATGACGATCACCTAGCAGGGGACAACTGCTCTTTATCATGACATATGACGAATGCCGGATAGAAAAGGGTTCCAATAATGGAGACTCCGCTGGGGAAAGGATGAGGGACGATCATCTAAAGGTGAAGGACGATCACCTGACAGGGGACGACTGCCAAAAGTATCACGACATAGGACGAATGTCGGATAGGAGAGTGTTGTTTTGTTAGTGACTTGCTGGGGAACGGTAAACACAGACGAGTGTTCATGCCCAAGAAATAAAAGGTATAAGTGTTTGACACTGTGTATAGATTAAAGATGCGGACGAGCATCCTTAGGACCATGATACAGACGAGTATAGGTAGAAACAAACGCTGACGCATGTTCAGAGATGATGATACAGACGAGTACCAACTGGTTAACAAAGAACACGGACGAGTGTCAAATCTGTTTGAAGAGTGATATATATATATATATGAGATATGGACGAGCATCAAAGACTTCTGTATAAGTATGAGTGCTGGTTTGTTGGCGAAGTATGAGCCGGACACGGGCGAGTGTTCAACTAGCTGGGGAATGTATGACACGGACGAGTGTCAAAATAGGAATGTTTATAATTATGAACAAATATTTGTATGTGGGAGTGTAAAAAGGTGTTCTGGCGACCTGTGGGGATAAGATGACACGGACGGGTGCCGAAAAGAGTGTGTTATGAACAAGTGCTTTGCTTGCACCAAGTGATTTGGCAACCATGTTGAGGAGAGGCGACACAGACGAGTGTCAAAAGAATATGTATATGTATCTGTATTTGAGAATGCAAAGGAGATGCGTTGGCTTATATCTGTGGGGAATAATACGACACGGACGAGTGTCGAAAAGAGTATATATGAACAATCATTTGTGTTGGAGAGTGCAAAGGGGATGCTTTGGCTTTTATTTGCAGGGGATGTGAGTTTTTTTTATATATATTGCTGATGGAATATTGATGGTATTTACAGGTGACTAGCTCGAACCTGGCTTGTGATCATGCAAATGTTTGATTTTTCCGTAATGCTCTATATTAGACGGAATGCTACGCTCTGCGGGGAAAAATGATGCGAATGCTATGATTATGCAAAGGAGAAAACTGATCCGGGATTCGGATCCCACTGAAGAAAAAGATCTCTGGCTGATCTGCTTGGAGGGACATCTCAGCTGAGGGAGATCATTGGTAGATCTGTTAGGTGATATAGCTCTGCTTGGGGAAATAGATCATTGATAGATCTATCCCGTAAGGAGAACTCAACTGGGGAGAAGGAAACTTTCGTCACTTTGTTGGGTAAGAGTTTCAGGCATTGCTCTTCTAGGGAGAGGATGGAAACTCTATGGGGAGATAGTCCTTCTAACTTTGCCGAGGGTGAGAGATCTGACACTCTGTTTGGGAAAGAAAAGATCACTGAACGATCTTCCTTAGAGAACTCTGTGGGGATCTCGACTGTGGATGCTCCTGTTGACTTGACTTATGCTGGAGATGAGGAGGCTTTGACAACTTTGCTGGGGAAAAGCATTTCAGATACTGCTTGGGGAGGAGGTATGTTGGGGAAGTGTGCTTGGCATGCCCCATGCTATGTGTTGAATACCTATAACCTGTTACGGCAAAAGAAAATCACAAGTATCCCGAGGTATCCCTTACCGGATTCCGTCATAGGAGTTAGGCTTTCCTGAAAGTAATATATTTCCTGCACGCATTTGTTAAAGATGGCATATTTGTTTTATGCAAGTACTTATCATGAACATTGGACATTTTGCAAACGAAACAAAAAATGTACAAAACGAGGTGTGACAGAAAATCATGATTTTATTAACTTGGGTGCCCTGAATTGGCAAATACAGTCAAAGAAACAAATCCCATGGAATGAGGAGATTGCTATAAATTGCGAAAATAAAAGTGTTGGCAATGTTGGCGATGTTCCGGTGAGCTTCCTTTGCTATGACCTGTATGACCTTGACGTTATTCTTATCTTTCTTTCGGAAGAAAGTTGATTATGACTGATGCTTTATCCTTTCTAAGCTTGCCATGTTGTGAGTGATACAGACGAATTCAGAATGCAGTTGTTCGCTTATTCCCTGATTTTGCGTGGATCGCCCTTTCGGGTTTTCAATCCACTGGGATACCCATTTTTGCGTGAGCTGTCCAATGCGGCTTTTCAACTCAGTGGGTGTACATTTTTTTATATATTTTCCCTTATTTTTCCCCGAGTCTTTTATTCTGTTTTTGACTCGCCGGGATGCCCTATTTTTTACTGGACGTACATTCTGTTTTTGTGTCCAGCGGGTCATTTTATGCGGAGTATTTTTTAACTGCATCTGAATTCACAGGGGATAGGAAATCTTCACCATCCATAGTAGTGAGCATCAGTGCTCCACCAGAGAAAACCTTCTTTACTATGAATGAGCCATCGTAGTTAGGAGTCCACTTACCCCTGTGGTCTGTATGAGGAGGAATAAGTCTTTTCAGCACAAGATCTCCCACTTGGTATTCCCGAAGCCTAACTTTCTGATCAAAGGCTTTCTTCATCCTTTTCTGATATAACTGCCCATGATAGATAACAGCTAATCTCTTCTCTTCGATCAAATTCAGTTGATTGTACCGAGAACGGACCCACTCTGCTTCGTCTAGCTTCACATCCATCATTACCCATAAGGAGGGTAGCTCAACTTCAACAGGTAGGACGACTTCCATACCGTACACAAGCTGATAAGGCATTGCCCCAGTGGACGTTCTGATTGAGGTTCGATACCCATGCAAGGCGAATGGTAGCATTTCATGCCAGTCTCTGTAAATAACCACCATCTTTTGCACAATCTTCTTGATGTTTTTGTTAGCTGCCTTAACAGCGCCATTCATCTTTGGCCTGTAAGGAGAAGAGTTTTGATGTTGGATTTTGAAGTCCCGACACAGTTCTGCCATCATTTTGTTGTTTAGATTGGAACCATTATCAGTAATGATTCGCTCGGGAACTCCATATCAACAGATGATGTCTCTTATCAGGAATCTGGCTACCACTTGTCTGGTGATGTTTGCATACGAAGCTGCTTCGACCCACTTGGTGAAGTAATCAATGGCTACCAGGATGAATCTGTGGCCATTTTAAGCAGTCGGTTCAATCTTTCCAATCATGTCAATGCCCCACATGGCAAAAGGCCAAGGTGAAGACATCATGTTCAAAGGATTTGGAGGCACATGTACTTTATCTGCGTAGATCTGGCATTTGTGGCATTTTCTGGCATAGGCACAACAATCTGCATCCATTGTGATCCAGTAGTAACCTGATCGTAACAATTTCTTAGCCATTGCATGTCCTCCCGCATGGGTACCGAAAGATCCTTCATGCACCTCGTGCATCAGCAAGTCTTCTTCTTTCTTATCAACACATCTGAGTAGTACCATGTCAAAGTTTCGCTTGTATAATGAACCATCAGCATTAAGGAAGAAACTACCGGCCAACCTTCTTAATGTCTTCTTATCATTGGATGATGCCCCAGGTGGGTATGTTTGATCCTCTAAGAAGCTTTTGATATCATGGAACCATGGCTTGTCATCTTTAGCAATGTCCACAGAGAATACATATGCTGGTCGGTCCAATCTGGATACCGAAATCCGAGGCACATAATTGGCAGTTTGAACCTTGATCATGGAGGAAATGGTAGCTAAAGCATCTGCGAACTGATTCTCGTCTCGAGGGATGTACTCAAGTTTGACTGTTGTGAAGAAAGTCAATAATCTCCTCGTGTAGTCACGGTACGGAATCAGATGCTCTTGGTGAGTGTACCTTTGCCATTGGTTTGATTGATTACCAAAGCTGAATCTCCGAATACAGTTAATGTCTTGATCCTGAGGTCAATCGCTTCCTAAAGACCCATGATACAGACTTCGTTGTTAGTGTAGGAAAAGGTGAGTTTTTCCGAGAAAGGCATATGAACTCTTTTAGGTGTAATGAGTACTGCACCAACTCCACGACCATTCATATTGACAACCCCATCATACATCATTGTCCACTCTTCTTCTGGGTCAGGCCCTTTAGTGTTAACAGGCTCTTCATGATCTTTTGCTTTTAGGAACATGATGTCCTCATCAGGGAAGTCAAATCTCATGGGTTGGTAATCATCAATGGGTTGCTCAACCAGATAGTCAGACAGTACACTGCCTTTGATGGCCTTTTGAGATGTGTACTGAATGTCATACTCTGTCAGAATCATTTGCCATCTTGCAACCCTTCCGGTGAATGCTGGCTTCTCAAATTTGTACTTGACGGGGTCCATTTTTGAAATCAACAAAGTAGTGTGAGTCAGCATATACTATCTTAGTCGGCGAGCAGCCCACGCTAAAGCACAACAAGTTTTCTCGAGCAGTGAATAACGTTGTTCACAGTCGGTAAACTTTTTGCTTAGGTAGTATATTGCATACTCTTTTCGACCAGACTCGTCATGCTGGCCCAACACACACCCCATTGATCCTTCTAATACTGTCAGGTACATTATCAGAGGTCTTCCTTCAATTGTAGGCATAAGAATTGGAGGTTCTTGCAGGTACACCTTGATTTTGTCAAAAGCTTTTCTGACAATCTTCATTCCACCTGACCGTTTGTTCCTTTCTTAACAATTTGAACAGGGGCTCGCAGGTTGCAGTAATATGAGATATGAACCTTGATATGTAGTTCAATCTACCTAAGAACTCCCGAACTTCCTTTTCAGTCTTAGGTGTAGGCATTTCCTGAATGGCTTTGACTTTGTCAGGATCAACTTCAATCCCCTTTTTACTTACGATAAATCCTAGCAGTTTACCGGACCGTACCCGAATGTGCATTTATTGGGGTTTAACTTCAGTTGATACTTTCTCAGGCGCTTGAACAACTTCAGCAGATTTACCAGATGGTCTTCTTCAGTGAGGGACTTGGCAATCATGTCATTCACGTAGCATTCAATTTCTTTGTGGATCATGTCGTGGAATAATGTTACCATAGCCCGTTGATAAGTTGCACCAGCGTTCTTTAGTCCAAACGGCATTACCTTGTAACAAAATGTACCCCAAGGTGTGATGAAGGTTTTTTTCTCCATGTCTTCGGGTGACATTCTGATCTGATTGTACCCGGAAAATCCATCCATGAAAGAGAATACCGAGAACTGAGCTGTGTTGTCGACCAATACATCAATGTGAGGTAATGGGAAATCATCCTTCGGGCTAGCTCTGTTCAGATCCCGGTAATCCACACACATCCGTACTTTGCCATCCTTCTTAGGCACTGGTACAATATTAGCGACCCACAGCGGGTAACTAGTTACAACAAGGAAATCGACGTCCCACTATTTTTGTACTTCTTCCTTAATTTTCATGGCCATATCTGGATGAGTACGGCGTAACTTTTGCTTCACTAGAGGGCAATCTTCTTTTAATGGAAGCTTATGCATAACAATATCCGTATCTAGACCTGGCATGTCTTGATAGGACCAAGCAAAGACGTCGACGTATTCTCGAAGCATGTCGATAAGCTGTTCTTTTACTAAAGCTTGCAATCACATTCTCTTCGGTACTAAGATTAACTGTCTCAACCTCCTCCTGATGAGGAGTAATCACATTCTCTTCTTGCCTCAACAACCTGGCTAACTCTTCAGGCAACTCATAGTCTTCTTCAACCCCTTCATCGGCTTGATTAATTGGATTGTCGAAGTCATACAAGGTCATAGCAGTGCTGTTGTCGGTACAATCTAGAGGATAATTTCTGCAAGGGTTGAGATTGGTTCGTTTTAGTGACCAATTTTAATCTTGTTTAGAAAAATGTGAAATGAAGTTATTTATTTTGAAAACATTGCCATTTTATTGTTTTGTACAAAAGTAAAAAATGAAAAGACAGTGAGCGAAAAAGAGACTTGTTTGCAAAAGATGTCCGATATTCATTGATAATCCATTTGCATAAAATTACAATATGGACCTATTACAAAATGAGTCCTGACACCTTGGGAAAGATGTAGGACTTGATGCATGCTGAAAAAAGCAGGAAATAATAATTACTCTGCAGGAGTAACTCTTATAATTTCCTGGGAAGACCAGTTAAGGACATGGTGACCCGGGATCCTTGGACGTATCCAGCTCTCCAGGTTGAGGTCGCTTTCCGCCTCGTCTTCCAGGTTGTTAACAGCATCTGGGGTGAGCATCCCCCCACTGATGAACTTGGGCTCCTTAGCAGCCTCTGATTGACCTTGTCGGAATGGTTTGTAACCCAAACCGAATTTGTCCTCCTCCTTCTCCACCGGTAGCAATTTTCCCCAGCCTTGGGCATTACCATCTTCAACAACCTTCCGAGCTTTCTGATAGGAGACAATTGAAGTACCCATCCTATCCTCCTGGGATGCAGCAAATACTTCAGTCGTCGCCTCATTGACGTTCAGGGCCTCGAACCCCTGGCTCATAGTTTCATGGATTTCACCATCCATCTCGATGCATTTGTATGTAGCCAGATGACTAACAAATATGTCCTCTTCACCACAAATGGTGATAATCTGTCCTTCCCACTCATATTTCAGTTTCTGGTGAAGGGTCGACGTAACTGCGCCAGCGGCGTGAATCCATGGTCGACCCAATAAATAGCTGTAGGCCGGATGATTATCCATCACATAGAAGTAGTCTGAAAGACCTGCGGACTGATTATCACAGGAAGCTCCACCTCTTCAAGAATAGACCTCTTGGAGCCATCAAAAGCCCTGACCACTGGATTGCTTGGTCAGAGAGCTATTCCATCATATTCGAGCTTGACAAGAGCTTTCTTCGGCAAGACATTGAGTGAGGACCCAGTGTCTACAAGAACATGAGAGAGTACAGCTCCTTTGCACTCCAGGGTTATGTGCAAATCTTTGTTGTGGTGACGTCCTTCTGTTGTCAAATCAGCATCAGTGAAACCTAGCCCATGGCTAGTATTGACATTAGACACCACTGTCTCAAGCTGATTCACTGTGATCTCTTCTGGCACGTAGGCAGCGTGCAGAACTTTGAGTAATGCATCCCGATGAGCTTCGGAACACAACAATAGGGATAATATAGAGATCTTAGAAGGAGTCTGGTGGAGCTGATCCAACACTTTGTAGTCACTTCTTTTAATTATCCTCATAAATTCATCCACATCCTGATCAAAGGATGATTTATGAGTCTCTTTTGGTGAAGGTTCTTCAGGTGCCACACTTTTTCCTTTCGCTTTGGCAACAGCCTTTGCCTCAGTGTTGGTTCTTGGAGCTTGTGACGTGAAGAGGCGTCCGCTTCGGGTGAAGCCTCCGCCTCCCCCGACATTATCCACTTGTGGGGTAGGAAATGAAGAATCAATAAGGACTTTTTTCTCCGTTGCAGTAAAGGTCTGCACCATAGTTCCATGGTACAACACTGTCCCTGTCATATGGAATTGGCCCCGACACCGTGATGGTGACTGGGCTCACTGCAGCAGACGTTGGGACCATTATTGTCTGTGGATCATAGAAAATGGTGACAGGACTTCTTGTGGATGTTGGAGGTGGTGAGTTGAAGCTTGATTGTTGTTGAAACTGTTGCTGAGATGGTTGAAAGTTGTTGGAGTTAGGGACCGTTGTAGGGTCATAATAAATAGTGACAGTGGAGACGTCGTTGTTGGTGGTTGCTGAAGTTGTAGAAGTGGATGAAATGGAACCGTTGTTTGTTGAAATGATGGAAGAAATGGTTGCTGAAGTTATAGATGAATCAGTAGGAACAATGGTTGTTGCAGTTGTAGAAGAATCATTTGTCTTTGTAAAAGGAGTTGCTGGTGTTGTAGAAGCTGTTGTGGTTATTTGCAGAATGCCTTCTTTGATCAAGCCATTGATGCCATTCCTCAAGATTGTACACCCACTCATGGAAACCTTGCAAGATTCACAACAGGCCTCACAACCTGGAAACACTTGGCATTTCAAAAGCTGAGCTTTAACCTCTGCCAGAGGTGTCTGAATTCTTGCAATATCTTCTATTAAACTCATGGGTGAGCCTTCCTCTATAGCATTAATCCTTGGCCCACTATGGCTTGGCATAGGATTTTTCATGACATTGGGAGGTGGTGCAAAGTTCAGGGCCTTTGAATCTACCAGATCCTGGACCTTCATATGCAGAGCCCTGCATTTTTCCGTGGAGTGACCAGGTGCATTAGAATGAAAAGCACACCTAGCGTTGACATCGTAATTTCTCGGAAGGTTCTGAGGATCCGGTGGAGCCAATGTCCTCAACTCAACCAGATTGAGCTTTAGGAGTTGTGGAAGTAATGTGGCATATGGCATTGGAATAGGGTCAATCACCCTATTGATATGAGATGGCCGCTGTTGAAAAGGGCGTTGTTGTTGATTGTTGTTATTGTTGTTGTAGGATCTCTGTTGAGGAAACTGTGGCTGTTGAGGAAAGTGCTGTGGTTGTTGAGTATACTGAGGAGGTGGAGTGGGAATAGTGACATCAGCAATTGATCTTGGCAGATATTGGGGTCTCCCTTTTCCCATATGTACATAATTTGTTTCACCAGATCTACGGGGCCCAGCAAATGGCTTCCTTGCACTGCTTGAACTGGCACCGTTGTCAGAAATCTTCCATATCTTCAGTAAGCTCTCAATTCTCTCCCCAGCTATCACCACATCTGCAAAGCTGGTGGAAGAAAATGCAGCCAATCTGTCAATATAGGTACCCTGGAGGGTATTCATGAACATGTCTGTCATCTCCCTTTCTGACATCGGGGGTTGAACGACAGCAGCTAGTTGCCTCCTACTTTGGGCATACTCTCTAAAGCTTTCACGGGAAGATTGTGACATTCCCATCAGAAGGGTTCTGTTCGGGGCCATGTCCAGATTATATTGATATTGACGGATGAAAGCTTCTGCCAAGTCTTTCTAATTCCTTACTGTGGCTCTCGTCAAGTGTGAATACCATTCCCGGGATGCCCCTGTCAAGCTATCCTCGAAGTAAAACATCCACAGTTTTTCATCCAAGGTGTAGGCTTTCAATCTTCCCAGGAAAGACTGAAGATGGGTACATGGGCAGGATGTGCCATTGTATCTTTCAAAACAAGGGGGTTTGAACTTGTGAGGAATTCTCACCCGTTACACCCATCCCATGTCCATGACATCAAAACCTAGAGAGTTTTGTGATTCAAGAGACCTCAGCTTCTCTGCAATTTCATCCAACCGACGATCTTAAACTTCGTCTCCAGCACCAACCACAGTAAACTGCTATTCTTGAGGGTCCTCCTGCAAGGCCCTTCCTCCAGTAGTATTACCTTGGATGTTTCTTATGGCATTGATATCTGGATTTAGATGAGGTCCAAATTTTGGTGGATCAGTACGAGGTTGTACGTGATCGTTGTTGCTAGTACCCCCTGTACCTGGATGGTGTTCTTCGGGAGTTTGCCGCTCGACCAACTCTCTCAGTCTCTCCTGGCTCTGAGCTAAACCAGTCATCACCATCATAAATTGATTCATTTGATTTCTCATTTCAACCCTTTCATTGTCCATCTGGGCCCTCACTTCAGTCAAGTCTTGTTGAACCTGATCCATTTGTAATCCCGGAAGGTTGTTTCTTGTCGGATATCGGTGCCCTCTATTGACAGGGAACACTCTTCTGCGAGCAATGTTTCCTGAAACCACAACAAAGTGAGAAACAAAAACAAAACAAAGACCTACAAAACAAAGAAAATGTTAGTATGCAATGCAGGATGCCTATTTGTCTTCCAAGGGTATCCGATTTGGTTCTTTGGTTTTGACCTTTCCAGACCTCGAGGAAATGCTGATGTTGCAGAGAGATTAAGCCCACAAATAATACAAACCATATATTACAAAAATGTGAAGATACATAGTTTTGATTACAATAAAATCCCCATGGTGGGTTAAAATACAACACAACAGAAATACAATCAAAATGAAGTACAACCAAAAGGAAATACAAGCAAGGAAATCAAACATCCAGTCCAAAGTCATCCTCTATGACTTCCTTCAGGAGGGCCTCAGTCACTAGACCTACTGGGTGCTCTGTGATAGTCCCGATGAGGAGGTTCCTGGTAGCGATGGCACTAGTCAACTTCTTATGCTTATCCTGATCCTTTGGCCTCTTCAACCCCGCCCGAAGTTTCAATTCAGAGATCTCTTTCTGTGCTGCTATCAAGGCTGCCTGATGCTTCTTCTCACTAGCCTCCAGTTGCTCTATCCTAGCCTGAGTTCTTTGATCCTCCTGTGCACGAGCCTCAGTAATCCTAATCCACCTAGTCTGGCTCTCCTCTATATAATGCTCTGCCCTAGCCTTCTGAGTTTTTGCTTCCTTTCAAGCATTCTTTAGTACTAACTCTCCTGCTCTAGCCTTTCTGATGTAGTCATCCGTCTTCTCAATCTTGGTCAAGTGCTCAATCCGGAGCTTCTCTAACCTCTCATTATCTAGACGACTGTCATTCCTTTCCCAGAGGGTCTTCTTCAAGGCTTCAGAGAGCTGAGTATTTCTTTCCTTCAGTTTCTCAAACTCCTCTAAGCTGACAGTAGCTGGAGGCTGCACTGCTGATGGTCCAGGGGTATCCTCTAAGGTGAATGGAATCCGGGTGATCTGTTCCCTGGTACGAGACCAATCAAGATACTGTGCTGAAGCAATGTTGTTACACTTGCCAAAGATGGCTGTCCCCTTAGTCTGAATGTTGTCCCAGGCCCAGGCTGCCTGTCTGACAATAGCAGAGTTGTGCTGGATGTCATAATAGAGGGTTTCACTCAAATCTTGCCCTCTTGGGGGATGAACCAAAGCATACCCTAGTTGCCTCTTACAAAGCAAAGGGTTGTAGTTGATGCAACCTTTTACTCCAATTAAAGGCACATTAGGATATTGCCCACAGCTAGTAATGATGTCTTTGCCCTTGGTGCTTTGAGTGCACCATCTGATGTCCTCTGATGTAAGGACAATCAATCTCTTAGCCCAATTCCTTGGCTGATGAGGGTTCAGGAAAGTGTCCGACTTCGGCAAGTGTCTTAACAACCAGCAGTAATAGAGGGGTGCACATCATCTGATCAACCTTCCCCTTTGCTTCTCATTCCTTTGATGTACTGAATAATAGAAGTCTCCAAGCAGGGTAGGAGCTGGGTTCCTCAATAAGAACAGGTGAATAACATTCTTGCTTACAAACTTTGGCTCATCTGCAAACAAGATAACTCCATATATCCTGAGTGCCAAGAGTGCACAAACAGCATCCCACTTCCCTGCTGCAGCATGCAGGGTGGCCTGGGAGATCAAGAAATCCAAGTGCAGACCTGGAACCCCAGCCTTGGTGGTCATGCTCTGATCAATGAGAGTAGGCTCCAAGTGCAAGGCCTTAGCTATATCTTCATTCTTGGGAGCAACCATCTCAGGGTTGAAAGGAATCCCCCTCCTGATGGGGACACCTATCAACATGGAAAATTCTTCAAGCAGAGGTCCCAACTGAAAATCAGGGAATGTGAAGCATCTAAGAGGAGGATCATAAAACTGCAAGCAAGTGTGAATCATGCTTCTCTGGGATGCATCCAGGTCCATGATCATGTCCAATATGCCTCCATAATGTTCCCTGAATAATGGGACATGATTAGGAGTGATGAGAGACTGAATCTGTTTGATGCCTGTCAGAGTAGGCTCAAAGAAGTGGTATGTGATATTGCTCTTCCTGGAAGTGTTCATGCTGATAATGGATGCTGGTGAAGAAAACTGAGAGAAACCCTGATGAAGGTAACTGCTGAAGACTGATGAAGATAGATGGAGATGGTGCTGAAGAAAGGTCTCCGATGAAGACAACAGGAGAAGAGTCTCTGATGAAGACAAACTGATGAAGGTGCTGGAGAAGAATCTCTGATGGAGATTGTAAACACCCCAAATTTGCCCTCACCCATTCACACCATGGCTTGTGATCATTCTCATATGCATAAACACAATCATATCATCTCATATCACAGTTTTGATTCACTGCATAGATTCAAAGTCATCTGCACCTAGGGTTTGTGATCTGAGCAATCTCAGGGCATCTTGAGCCACTCCAAAGGCCATAAATCACTTCAAAGGGGTCTACATGTGTTCAAGCATCATATTACATCCTCACAAAGCCAATAATTCAAAAGAATCACAAGAACTAGGGTTTGAGTGGATGCAGAGCCAGGATTGACTGCACAGTTGACCTAAAATTAGGGTTTTGATTTCAGAGGCCATAACCCCAAATTTTTTGGTCATTCTTGTTTCCATTGGTCTCTATGTGGTATAGGGAGTATGCATATCAATTTTCATGAAGAAATTCCATGGGGAAGTCATCTGATCAAGGGTTGACTTTTCAGACAAGTCAGTGCAAAATCAGGGCATCTGAGGCCCCCAATGACCCAGCCAATGGGTGATCTTCATCATTTTGAGTGTATATGATCTTTATTTGATCATGGAAGAAGGTTGAAGTTCATAAAAATCAAGAATTTAGGGTTTTTGCAAATGTTGACTTTTTGGGCATAGTTGACTTTTCAAGAATGCTTCATTTTAGGTCATTTTTCAAGCCTTGATTCTTGATCCAAAAAAGCTTCAAATGGAAAAACTTTGGTCATGAAATTTGTAGATCTCATCTTTCCCTTTTCAAAAAGTACAAGAACATGATCAAACTCTTCTTGGATCAAAAGTTATGGTGTGACAAAGTTGGCCAAAATCATTGATTTTCAAGGCATGCCTCAAATGGAAATTTTGCAAAATCATGAACCAATGCCTTTTGTGACCTCTAGTTCATTTCAAACCAGCACACAAACATTCTACATGTCCTAAAAGTCAGAATTGGACCAAGGTTTCTCATGTTTTGGTTCATGTAACAAGACTTTCTTTCATGTGAACCATAAAGTAACAAGTTGCAAAACCACTCATTTCTCTTCACCAACTTGCTGCATTGGCCCTTGAACCAAGCTAGCCTCACACACACATCATGCTGCGCAGCCCATGCCCATTGTACTAGCTATAGATCAAGCCATGCTTGCCTTACACAAAACTTGACTTTTTGCAAAAGCAAACTTACCAATCACCATAGGCCAGGTCACATCATCTGACCTATGGGATTAAAATACATTATCATTTGGCAAGCAAAAGATATCAAGAGGCAAGGCGGAAACTCTCTCATTCAACACATTCACAAAAACACTCCCCTTTGCATAAGCCTTCGAATCTGCCTCCACAGCATACAAACACAAAAACCATCTTCATCATTCATCTCACCACACTTCATAGACCTCAAACCACCAAAAGCCAGGCCTGAAACAAGCAAGAACACCCCACTGCCATTCTTCACCTCAATTTGCAGTTCCATTCGAATCTCTCTCCCTAGCTCACAAACATCAAAACAAACACCACAGACCTTCTCCACACATCATCTGGACCACAAACAACCATTCACCATGACCTGAAACTGCCTGAAACTCCATTGCCATTTCTGACTGAGCTTGAGCAGAAGCTTGTCAAACTCCTCATCCAGCCAATATAAACTCCTCCAAAGCATTCAAACATCATCTGGGGATCAAGTGGAGTGGATTGCACTGAAGGAAGTGGCCAGAAAGTCATCAGAGTGAAAGCTTCGAATCTCAGGTAGCTTGAAAAATATTTTTCCAGAAATCATTTCTTTTGTTCTAAACTTGTTCTTTGTGTCTTCCTGATCATGAGTATGCTTTTGGTTTTGCAAATGGTGGTGATTTGAGTATTTAATTAGCTTCTGAAACTTGCGTGCCCTAGTTCTTATTTTCTTCGATTCAGCTTTGTTAGGGAAAATAAATTTGTTTTGAGTGAGGGTTTTGGTTCGTGAGGGTGTAAGGATCATTTCCCAGTTCTTGGATTTCATTTTAGTTAGCTTTTTGGGGTTTTGGGGATTTTTCAGGGGAGATGCTGCCGGAGAAGACGACCGGAAGTCTTCTCCGGCAGCCTGAGAGTGTTTAAGCCCTAATCACGTAATTAATTCCAGTTTGAATTTGGGCCGTAGGATGCGTTGAAATGTTTGACTACCCGCGCGCATGTGTGGCCTGGATCTCTCTGATTAGCCCTAATCCACGTGTCTTAGCTTAATTAATCATAATTAATTTAATTACCTCAGTTTCAATCCTGGCCACTGGATCTGGCGCCAATCAACCGTTTCAAACTTAGACTCAATCCTGGCCTTTCTTTCTGATTACTTTCATTTTATTTATTTTTTATTTCATTTTATTTTCATTTAACTTGCATAATTAATTAAAAATAGCAAAAATGTCTTAAAAATTATGAAAATTTTTCTTAAAAGTTTTATTAATTTTTAAGACCCAAAAATATTTTTACTTTATTTTTTATCATTAAAAAAGTATTTTTAAATATTTAAAAGATTATTTTTAATTGATTAATGGAAATTAATTTATTAAAAATACTTTTAAGTATTTAAAAATCACCAAAAAATTCATGAAATGTTCTAAGACATTTAGAAACATTGTCCAACCTTTAAACCAAATTTCTTTTTGGATCTTGATGCATTTTGAGAATTTTCCATTGAATTAAATCATGTTTTGTGCATTATTTTGATCATAAATTCAAAAATTCATTTCTGCCTATCTAAGAGGAGTTGGACATTGGTTCTTCTTGCATTGTTTTGTGTTTAGCATGTAGTTTCTAGGGTTAAAAGGCCATGATTTGTTCCTTCATTTTCAATTTGTTTGGTATTTCTTTTGTTTAGGAACCCTAAAAACCCTAATAACTTAGAAAAATCATATCTTGAGATTGGTTAAGAGTTGAAACCTCCCCTTTGAACCTTGGTTTAGTATAGGGTTAGGGTTTCTTTGAGTGGCATTTTCCATTTTTTATCTTAGGTTTTGCTTCTGTTTTGGGTTTTTGTTTGTTGTTTGATTCATAAACCCTAATTTGGGCTTTCATTTGCATCCCTCTTGCATTCTCTTGCATAACATGACTTGTCTTAGCATTTCAAGCATTCTTGTGATCCATTTGACATCTTAAGACACATAGGAAGCATGTTTGATCATTGCATCACATATTTGCTATGTCATTTGCCTTGTATGCTTCATAACTTTTCATGTGTATCCATGCTTCTAAGCTTGCATCATTTGCATCCATGATCTTGTATGAGTATCTCCATGCCTTGTCTCATGTTTGTAACACTCCATAGCATCATTATCATCATCAACATGCTTCTGGTTTTGTTTAGCATCATACCATTTCATTTCATTTTGCATTGCATTGCATTTCCTTCTAACATTTCAGGTGGTAAGTATCCTTGAGAAGTGAATTTGCCTTCACTTCTCATAACTTTTCTTTTCATCTCTCTTGCATCCATTGCTGCATTTCTATATGTGTTTGAGTTTGAGCTTGCTCATTCTTCTTCTTCTTACTTTCTTTCTTCAAGTGACTTGACTTCTTGAATGAAGCAAGTCACTTTGCTTCTCTTGATCCTGTTCATCTGCTTCATGGTGGCCATTGAAGACTGTTCTTGAAAACCTCACAAACCTTAGGAACAACCAAGCATGACAATGAATTAGGGTTTTGATTAGTCTCCCCTCTTAGTTTTACCTTTGAGTCTCTTTGAGTCTTCTCTTCTCATCTCATAATCAGGGACTAAACCCTAAAGGCTTTAAGGCTTTGTGATTAAGCTTATGCCTGCATCCTTCTCTTAGGATGGAGTGTATAACTTTAATCCTAAGTGTTAAACCCTTCATGTGTTTAACTCCTTTAATCAATCCACTTAATAATCATCAAGACATCACACTTGTAACTTGGGCCTTGCATTAGGGTTCTAATTCTTCCTTAATTGGTTAAGAAGGACTAACCCTAGTGTTAATGGACAAGTCCCCCTCAAGTTGTCTTACAAATCATAAAATTCACTTCATCATCATACCATTTAATAAAATCCACTTAATCAAAGGCTTGTTTTGTCATGAGTTTAATCCCTAATCATGGATTAAGTTGAGGAGCATTCCTCAGCTTAAACATTCTCATCTATTATCCTTCTATTAGGATGGTGTAATGAGTCTGTTAAATCTCTGATTATGGCTTAATCTCATTACTTAACACTAAACAAAAACACCAAAAACATCTAAGTAATCACAAGTAGGTTAATGATCTTAATCCTATACCAAAGGTGATTAAGTGTGAGAATCTGACTTCACACTTAAGGTATTCTCATTACCCCTAATCAGAGGGAAGATGTGATGAGTTTACTAAATCCATTGGTTTAGACTTAAGCTCATTAACTTATGACAAACTTTCAAAAGTAATAAAAGACTGAAAACTCAAAAACAAACAATAATCGTCTCCTCCGGGATTCTTTTCTCACCTCACTCACTCACAAACGAGAACTCGCTTCTTCCGTCTAATGCAAGACAGTAAGCACCTGAGCCAGACAGGTCATACACTTGAGCATTGACAAGTAAGCAGTTCACAGGTCAATTCACCTTTCAGTCTCTTTGGGTCGAACTACGGTGTTCTGACTTCCTCATTGCACGAGAGGATACGTAGGCATAACTTAACAGTTATCGAACAAAAGTCTCTGTATATTCCCCCTCTTTCCAGCTTTATTCTCTTAGCCTCATGATCATGAGCATACTCTTTCCTTACACTGACACTTCACTTATGCACTTCACACTTCTTTTACACTGACACCTGTACATTCTTTTCCAGCTACTTTATACACAGACGGCACTAACACTACCCCTTTAAAACACGAATCTTTTAAGCGTGGATCCCGTCGAGTACGGCGGACAATCTGGGTGCTAATACCTTCCCAGGTTGTAACCAACCCCCTTTCTCAGTCTCTCTGGTTCGCAAACCGTCTTGTCCATCCTTTTTTAGGCCTATGCAACATTGCCTTTCCTCCGGGATAAAAATGCCTAGCTGGCGACTCTATTCATCTCCAGTGAGTTCACGGCTGTGTGTTCTCATTGTCCCTCTCGCCGACCGTTCGCGTCTGTACCCTATCTGACCCGGTTTCATTTAGTGGGAGCGACAGCTTGGCGACTCTGCTGGGGACCCTTATATTGCAACCAGGGCTTCTGGTTCTCTTTGTGGGTTCCTCCTAGCGCTTGTTTGATTTGTGTTTACTGGGGTGTTATGTGTTTATTTGTGTTTGTATTTTTGTGTTTATTTTTGCTTTATGTGCAGTTGCTTTACTGCTTTCTTTATTGCTTTTGTATATATCATACTGTCATGCTGCTGGCTGGATCTGGTCTTTGTTTTGGTGGGTGGGTGATTCATTGAGAGTTAAGGTCCTATACCTGGGACCTGAGTGACACCTAGGCTAGAGTGAATCGTATTCTTTCCCATTCCATTTCGGTCTGGTGCGGGAATATGAAACACGGTTCAGATATGGGTTTCTTCTTGAGAACTCTGTGTTGCAGATTTCCTGCAATGCTAGGGCTATCTGGGAAGCCTGCTAAGTCTGGATGACCTTTAGTATTGACCTTCAGAAACTGAGGTGAATTAGAGGAGGAACTTTTATGGTTAATGTAAACACTGTACCTCCGGGTTAGAAGTGTTTACACTTCTCATAACTGATCCAAGTCTGAGGATCCTTGTTTTAGAACACCACCTGTGAGGGGGTTGGGCTGTTTACAGGTTTGCAGGTACCTTGACCTCAGAATACCCTGTTACTTTGATTTGTTAAGAGTACTCCATGTTGGACAGTTCTTGTGATTCTAAAACCCTGGACATGTGGCTCTTTATTTGAGTCCCCCACCCTGGTTACTGGATTTATAGACCTCCATCTGGATTTCTTACACACATGGACTTATATCAGGGCATTTTGATCAGATCCAGCTCAGTCACAAACCCTTGCATATCATTTGCATACATAATCATTGCATCATATTGACATTTGCTTATTTGTGTTTCAGGGTATCCATCATTCATCTGGTTTTGGTTTTGACCCCATCTCCTGTATTGACCTATCTTCACCAGCATCTGCTTCAGTTATCACCAGCATCAGCTAATCAGTGGCTCATTCTTCAGTGTTATCATCAGCACCTGTCTCTACTCAGTCTTCAACATCATGGCCCCTAAAAAGAGCAATGTCACCTATCACTTCTTCCAGCCAGAGCTATCAGACATCAGGAGGATTCAAACCCTGATCACTCCAGATCACATACCTTTGTTCAGGGAGAGTTATGGAGATATACTGGACATGGTTATGGATCTGGACCCATCACAAAGAAGCCTCATCCACACCTGCATTCAGTTCTATGATCCCCCACTGAGATGTTTCACCTTTCAAGACTTTCAGTTGGGCCCCTTATTGGAAGAGTACTCCTCATTAGTTGGTATGCCTATCAGGAGAGAAATTCCTTTCAACCCTGAGATGGTCTTTCCTGCTAATGGAGAAGTAGCAAAAGCTTTGCATCTGGAACCTGTTTTGGTAGAGCAGCATATGACCTCTAAAGCTGGAATCCCTGGCTTTCATCTGGACTTCTTAATTTCTCAAGCTACCCTGAAAGCTTCTTTAGGAGAGTGGAAGGCTGTCTGCGCCTTGTTGGCTTTGAGTATATATGGAATTGTATTGTTTGCAGATGAGCCTCGATTCATTAGCAAGAATGCAGTCCATCTGTTCATCTTGAAGAACCCAGTGCCAACTTTACTGGGGGATCTCTACTATTCAGTGCATCAGAGGAATGAGAAGCAGAGGGGAAGGTTAGTGAGGTGTTGTGCTCCATTGTTCCATACTTGGCTTCTCAGGCATCTACCCAGGACAGATGCATTTTTAAACCCTCATCAGCAAAGCAACTGGGCTAAGAGACTCACTGTTCTAACTTCAGCAGATATCAGATGGTGCACTCAGAGCACCAAGGGCAGAGATGTCATCACCAGCTGTGGGCATTTTCCTAATGTGCCCTTGATAGGAGTTAAGGGTAGTATCAATTACAACCCTCTGCTATTTAGACGACAACTGGGCTATGCACTGGTCCACACTCCTAAGGCACAGGATTTGGTTGAGACTCTCTATTGTGAGAACAAGATTAGTTTGACTGTTGTTAGGCAGGCTGCCTGGGCCTGGGATAATGTTCAAACCAAGGGAGTAACCATTCTGGGGAAATGCAATAATGTGGCATCAGCACAATATTATGAGTGGTCCCGTGCCAGGGCCCAATTCTCTGGGATGCCCTTTACCATAGAAGACATGCCTGAGTCATCTTCAGCACCACCCCCTGCCACCATCAGTTTGGAGGAGTTTGAGAGCTTGAAGGAAAGAAATGAGAAGCTAACCCAGGCTTTGCAGAAGACCCTCCGGGAAAGGAGTGAAGGTATGAGGGAGATTGAGAGGTTGGAGAAATTAAGAGTAGAGCATCTGACTAAGATTGAGAAGTCTGGGGATTATATCAAAAAGTCTAAGGCTGGTGAACAAATTCTGAAGAATGCTTGCAAAGAAGCCCAGTTCCAGAGAGCAAGAACAGACTTGTATTTGAAGGAGAGTCAAGCCCGGTGGGTCAGGATCACCGAGGCTCGTACCCTGGAGGACAAGAGAGTTCAAGACAAGATGGAACAACTAGAAGCTAGTGCAAAAGAACAGCAAGAAGCCCTGGCAGCAGCCCAGAGGGAGATATCAGAGCTGAAGATCAAAGCAGGGGTGAAGAGGTCCAAGGACCAAACTCAGCACAAGAAGCTAACAGCAGCTATTACAACCCGGAATCTCCTCATCAGGAATCTCACGGAGCGTCCGGCTGATCCTGTGACCGAAGCACTTCTCAAGGAAGTTCGTGAGGATGAGTTTGGTCTTGGTGTTTGACCATTTGCTTGTTATTGTTTCTATTCCATGTACTTTTACTTTTTTGTGATGTATTTTGACCCCTTAGGGGGCTTGTGTTGTAAAATGAACAAGTTGTAGTATTTCACCTTCTGTAATATATTTGTGTTAATCCAAGTTTCACTTCGAAAACAACTTCAACAGCATCATCTTCAAGGGTCTGGAAGGGTCAAAACTGAATGCCAAGCCGGATACCTTGAGAACAAATAAGCATACTGCATTTCATGCTAACACTTTGTTTGTTTTGTAGGTTTTGTTTTTGTTGTTGCTAACCTCTGTTGTGATGTTCAGGAACTATTGCTCGTCGCCGGGTATTTCCCCTCAATCGTCCGCACCGTTATCCAACCCGAAACAACCTTCCGGGAATTCAAATGGATCAGATGCAGCAAGACCTTACTGAGGTCAGAAATCAAATGGCAAATGAAAGGCTAGAGATGAGGAATCAAATGACTCAATTTATGGAAGTTATGAACAACATGGCTCAGAGCCAGGAAAGATTGAGAGCCATGGTGGAAAGGCAGAATCAAGAAGAGCCCCATGTGGGAACTGCTGGCACAAGTAACAACGAGAGGGTCCAACCTCATGTCAATCCCCCAGTTTTTGGACCCCATCTCCATCCAGAGGCTAACATCCCTGTCAATATACAAGGGACTGCCACCGCAGCTAGGGTACTTCAAGAAGACCCCCAAGAGGACCAGTTCACAGTAATGGGTGCTGGAGAAGAAGCTTATGATAGAAGATTGGATGAAATAGCTGAGAAGTTGAGGTCCTTAGAATCTCAAAACTCTTTGGGCTTCGACGTCATGGACATGGGCTTGGTAGACGGGGTTAGGATTCCCCACAAGTTCAAGCCTCCATGTTTTGAAAAGTATAATGGGACTTCTTGTCCTCGAACCCATCTACAATCTTTCCTCGGGAGATTAAAAGCTTATACCATGGACGAGAAATTGTGGATGTTCTATTTTGAAGATAGCTTGACTGGAGCTTCGAGGGAGTGGTATTCCCATCTGACAAGAGCAACTATTAGATGCTGGAAGGACCTGGCAGAGGCCTTCATCAGACAGTATCAGTATAATCTAGACATGGCACCCAACAGGACCCTCCTGATGGGAATGTCACAGTCTTCAAGGGAGAGTTTCCGAGAATATGCCCAGAGATGGAGGCAACTGGCTGCTGCTGTTCAACCACCTATGTCTGAACGGGAAATGGCAGATATGTTCATGAACACCCTTCAGGGAACATATATTGACAGGTTGGCTGCTTTCTCTTCTACTAGCTTTGCAGATGTTGTCATAGCTGGGGAGAGAATTGAAAGCCTGTTGAAAATGGGTAAGATCTCTGATAATGGTGCCAGCTCGTCCGGTAATGCAAGAAAGCCTTTTGCAGGCCCGAGAAGAACTGGCGAGACCAATGCCATCCATTCAAACAGGGGCAGGCCCCAATATGCTCAAAGGTCAATAGCAGCAGTCACCATCCCTGCTCCAGCTCATCCTCAGCCAGTCTATCAACCTCCTCAACAAAACTATCAGCCGCAACCTCAGTATCATCAGCAAAATCAGTATCCTCCAAGAAATTACAACAACGGCAACAACAACAATAACCAGCAAAGGCCGTTCCAACAAAGGCCATCTCAAGCTAACAGAGTGATTGATCCGATTCCCATGCCATATGCTACTTTGCTGCCACAGCTTCTGAAACTCAACCTGGTTGAGCTAAGAACGTTGGCACCTCCGGATCCCAACAGTCTACCAAGGAATTATGACTCCAATGCTAGGTGTGCTTTTCATTCAAATGCACTTGGCCACAGTACAGAAAAATGCAGGGCTCTGCATATGAAGGTACAAGACCTGGTAGACTCCAAGGCTCTGAATTTCGCACCACCGCCCAATGTCAATAAAAACCCAATGCCAAATCATGGTGGTCCCCGAATTAACGCTATTGAAGAAGACAAACCGTCTTATTTAATAACCAGTGTGGGACAGATCAGGACACCATTGGTAGAAATCAAGGCTCAGCTCTTGGAATGTCAGATGTTCCCAGGGTGTGAATTGGGTTGTGCTTACTGCAATATCTCTGTAAATGGGTGCGATAATTTGAGGAATGGCATAGATAGCCTTATTCAGAGTGGCCAACTTCAGATCACCACATCATTTCCAACGAATCCAACAATATCATCAGCAACGGTTTCAGAACCTCCTACAACTGCAGCAACTATTGTTCCTAACAATTCTTCGGTTTCATCAACAAGTACTTCATCCATCATCTCAACTGATCAGTTTACAACAAATTTCCCTGCTACAACTTCAGCTTCACTCCACTTCGAGACTCCTACAACGACAACATCCATTCTTCCGCCAATATCTCCTACAACTCCAGCAACAAATCATGAAGATGTCTCTACTGTCACCATATTTTATGATCCTGAGAATAACTCTGCCCACCATTCAGAAGGTGCTGCTCCCACCAGAGCACCAGTTACAATCTTTTATGATCCACAAACAATTACAGTCCCTTCAGCAGCAGCAATCAGTCCAGTCACTGTCACGGTGCCTGGACCAGTACCATATGAAAGCAATAGGGCCATCCCTTGGCACTATGGCTCCGACGTGTACTGCGAAGGAAAAAGAATCACTCTTGAAACATCAACACCCGCACCACAAGTAGATAATGTGGGGGGAGGCGGAGGCTTCACTCGAAGCGGACGTCTCTTTGCTCCACCAATTCAAAGACCTACAGCCGAAGCAGAAGCTGCTGCCAAGGCAAAAGGAAAGAGCCCGGTGCAGGAAGATCAAACTGTTAAAGAAACCTTGAAGACACCGTTCGATCAAGAAGTTGATGAGTTTATGAGAATCATCAAAAAGAGTGATTACAAAATTGTGGATCAACTTCACCAGACGCCATCCAAGATCTCCATCCTCTCACTGCTGATGTGTTCCGAAGCCCATCGGAATGCATTACTCAAAGTCTTGCACGCAGCTTACGTGCCTGAAGAGATTACTGTCAACCAGTTGGAAACCGTGGTTGGAAATGTTACTGCTAGCAATGGGCTAGGGTTCACCAATACTGACTTGACAGTGGATGGCCGCAACCACAACAAAGCCTTGCACATCACCATGGAATGCAAAGGAGCAGTCCTTTCTCATGTGCTGGTAGACATGGGGTCATCCCTTAATGTATTACCAAAGAAGGCTCTGGTGAAGTTAGAATATGATGGACTGGCATTGAGACCCAGCAACCTGGTAGTAAGAGCCTTTGATGGTTCTAAGAGATCGGTTCTGGGAGAGATTGAGCTACCTGTGACAATTGGCCCACAGACCTTTAAAACTATCTTTTATGTGATGGACATTCAGCCCGCCTACAACTGTTTGTTGGGTAGACCCTGGATTCACGCCGCCGGCGCAATAACGTCTACCCTTCACCAAAAGTTAAAATATGAGTGGGAAGGCCAAGTTGTCACAATCTGTGGAGAGGAGGACATTTTTGTCAGCCACCTGGCAACCTATAAGTACATTGAAATGGATGGGGAGATCCATGAAACAATGAGCCAGGGGTTTGAAGCTTTGAATGTGAATGGAGCATCTGCTGTATCTGGTACTCCAATGTCGTCTTACCAACAAGCCCGGAAGGTTGTTGAGGAAGGAACCGCCCTGGGCTGGGGCAAAGTTTTAGCTGTGGAGGAGAAGAAAGACAAATTTGGGTTGGGTTACAGACCAACTCAACATCAAGCAAAGGCTGCTGGAGAGCCTGGTTTTGTCAGTGGGGGGATGCTTACCCCCGATGCTATCAACTGTCTGGAAGACGAGCTGGAAGAAGAGCGCAACCTGGAAAGCTGGATTCGTCCAAAGGTCCCGGGGAGCAGTGTCTCGAACTGGTCTTCCCAGGAAATTATAAGAGTTACTCGATCAGAGTAATTATTATTTCCTGTATTTTATAAGCATGCATCAAAGTCTTGAATCTTGCCCAAGATGACAAGACTCATTTTGTAATCAGGGCCATCTGTACTTTTGTGCAAACAAGATTAAATTAATGAAATATCAGACATCTTTTTGCAAACGAGTCTTTTTCTTTTCTGCTCACGATTTTTTTCATTTTTCTTTTTTGTACAAAAAATAAATGGCAGTATTTTCAAAATGACAACTTCATTTCACTTTTCTAAATAAGACTAAAATCAGATCACTAAAATGAACAACTTAACCCTTGCAGAGAGTGCCTTCCTGACAGCACCGACAACAGCACGGCTATGACATCATATGACTTTGACAATCCAATCAATCAAGCTGATGAAGGGGTTGAAGAAGAATATGAGCTTCCTGAAGAGCTAGCCAGGTTGTTAAGACAAGAGGAAAAGGTTATTACCCCTCACCAGGAGGAGGTTGAAGTGATTAATCTTGGTACAGAGGAAGACGTGAAAGAGGTTAAAATCGGGGCCTGCCTGCAAGACTCAGTGAAGAAGCAACTGATTGATCTACTTCAAGAGTATGTGGATGTGTTTGCTTGGTCGTATCAAGACATGCCAGGGTTGGATACCGACATTGTTGTGCACAAACTGCCTTTGAGAGAAGAATGCCCTCCAGTCAAACAGAAGCTGCGCCGTACTCGTCCAGACATGGCTATGAAAATCAAGGAAGAGGTACAAAAGCAATGGGACGCCGGGTTCCTTGCTGTAACTAGCTACCCGCCGTGGGTTGCTAATATAGTACCTGTGCCTAAGAAGGACGGCAAAGTAAGAATGTGTGTTGATTACCGGGATCTGAACAGAGCCAGCCCGAAAGATGATTTCCCTCTACCTCACATTGATGTATTGGTTGATAATACGGCTCAGTTCTCGGTGTTCTCCTTCATGGATGGATTTTCAGGATACAACCAGATCAAGATGTCACCTGAAGACATGGAGAAGACAACATTCATCACACCCTGGGGCACGTTCTGCTACAAAGTAATGCCATTTGGGCTCAAGAATGCCGGTGCAACGTATCAACGGGCTATGGTAACATTATTCCACGATATGATCCACAAAGAAATAGAATGTTATGTGGATGATATGATTTCCAAGTCCCTTACTGAAGAAGACCATCTGGTGAATCTGCTCAAGCTGTTCAAGCGTCTGAGAAAGTATCAACTAAAGTTGAACCCCAACAAATGCACATTCGGGGTGCGATCCGGCAAGTTGCTGGGCTTTATTGTAAGCGAGAAAGGGATTGAAGTGGACCCTGATAAAGTCAAAGCCATTCAAGAGATGCCTGCACCGAAAACTGAGAAAGAAGTTCGAGGGTTCTTAGGTCGATTGAACTACATTTCAAGGTTCATATCTCACCTGACAGCAACCTGTGAACCCTTGTTCAAGCTGTTAAGAAAGGAACAGACGGTCAGGTGGAACGAAGACTGCCAGAAGGCTTTTGACAAGATCAAGGAATATCTGCAAGAACCTCCAATCCTTATGCCACCAGTTGAAGGAAGACCTCTGATAATGTACTTGACAGTATTAGAAGAGTCGATGGGGTGTGTGCTGGGCCAGCATGACGAGTCTGGTCGAAAAGAGTATGCAATATACTACCTAAGCAAAAAGTTTACCGACTGTGAACAACGTTATTCACTGCTCGAGAAAACTTGCTGTGCTTTAGCGTGGGCTGCTCGCCGACTGAGACAGTATATGTTGACCCACACTACTCTATTGATCTCAAAAATGGACCCAGTCAAGTACATTTTCGAGAAGCCAGCTCTTACCGGACGGGTTGCAAGATGGCAAATGATTCTCACGGAATATGACATCCAGTACACGTCTCAGAAAGCCATCAAGGGCAGTGTACTATCTGAATATCTTGCTGAGCAACCCATTGATGACTACCAGCCTATGAGATTTGACTTCCCTGATGAAGACATCATGTTCATTAAATCAAAAGATCATGAAGAGCCTGTTCACACTGAAGGGGCCGACCCGGAGGAAGAATGGATCATGATGTTTGATGGGGCTGTTAACATGAATGGCCGTGGTGTTGGTGCAGTACTCATTACACCTAAGGGAGTTCACATGCCTTTCTCGGCAAAACTCACTTTCAACTGCACTAACAACGAAGCTGAATACGAAGCTTGCATTATGGGTCTTGAGGAAGCCATTGACCTCAGGATCAAAACATTGACCGTATTCGGAGATTCAGCTTTGGTAGTCAATCAGACCAATGGGAAATGGCACACACACCAGGATCATCTGATACCTTACAGGGATTATACAAGAAGGTTATTGACTTTCTTCACAACAGTCAAACTTGAGTATATCCCTCGGGATGAGAATCAGTTTGCAGATGCCTTGGCTACCATTTCGTCCATGATCAAAGTTCAAGCTGCTAACTTTGTACCTCATATTTCAGTGTCCAGACTCGACAGGCCAGCATATGTATTTGCAGCAGATGTTGTCAAAGATGATAAGCCTTGGTTCCATGATATTAAGTGTTTCTTGGAGGATCAAACATACCCACCTGGGGCATCTTCCAATGATAAGAAGACCTTAAGAAGGCTTGCTGGAAGTTTCTTTCTGAACACTGATGGGTCTTTATACAAGAGGAACTTTGATATGGTACTCCTCAGATGTGTTGACAAGACGGAAGCAGATTTGTTGATGCATGAAGTGCATGAAGGCTCCTTCGGTACCCATGCTGGAGGACATGCAATGGCTAAGAAGTTGTTAAGATCAGGCTATTATTGGATCACAATGGATGCAGACTGTTGTGCTTACGCCCGAAAATGCCACAAATGCCAGATCTATGCAGACAAAGTGCATGTGCCTCCCAATCCTTTGAATATCATGTCTTCACCCTGGCCCTTTTCTATGTGGGGCATTGATATGATTGGCAAGATTGAGCCGACTGCTTCAAACGGCCACAGATTCATCCTGGTCGCCATCGACTATTTCACTAAGTGGGTTGAAGCAGCCTCATATGCAAATGTTACAAGGCAAGTGGTAGCCCGATTCCTAAAGAGAGATATCATCTGTCGTTACGGAGTTCCCGAGCGAATCATTACTGATAATGGTTCCAATCTCAACAACAAGATGATGGCTGAACTGTGCCGGGACTTCAAGATCCAACACCACAATTCTTCTCCTTACAGGCCAAAGATGAATGGTGCTGTTGAGGCGGCAAATAAGAATATTAAGAAGATTGTGCAGAAGATGGTAGTCACCTACAAAGACTGGCATGAAATGCTACCGTTCGCCTTGCATGGGTACCGCACGTCAATCAGGACATCCACTGGGGCAACACCGTATCAACTTGTGTATGGTATGGAGGCAGTCCTACCAGTTGAAGTTGAATTACCCTCCTTGCGAGTCTTGATGGATGTCAAATTGAGTGAAGCAGAATGGGTTAGGTCCCGATACGAGCAACTGAGTCTGATTGAAGAGAAGAGATTGGCTGCAATCTGTCATGGACAATTGTATCAGAAGAGAATGAAGAGAGCCTTCGATCAGAAAGTCAGGCACCGAGGGTACCAAGTGGGAGATCTTGTGCTGAAAAGAATCCTCCCTCCTCATACAGACCACAGGGGCAAATGGACTCCAAACTATGAAGGGCCATTCGTGGTAAAGAAAGTTTTCTCTGGTGGAGCACTGATGCTCAGCACCATGGATGGTGAAGATTTTCCATCCCCTGTGAATTCAGATGCAGTTAAAAAATACTTCGCATAAAATGACCCGCTGGACATAAAAACAGAATGTAAGTCCAGGCAAAAATGGGGCATCCCGGCGAGTCAAAAACAGAATAAAAGACTCGGGCAAAAATATGGGAAATAAATGAAAAAATGTACACCCGCTGAGTTGAAAAGCCGCATTGGACAACTCAGGCAAAAATGGGTATCCCGATGGATTGAAAACCCGAAAGGGCGATCCATGCAAAATAAGGGAATAAGCGAACAACTGCACTCTGAGTTCGTCTGTATCACTTACAACTTGGAAAGCTTCGACAGAATCAAGCTTCAATCAGAATCAACTTTCTTCAGAAAGCAAGACGAGAAGAACGTCATTGTCATACGAGTCATAGCAGGAGAGGAAGCTCCTTAAAGCGTCATCAACACTGCCAGCACTTTGTTTCTCAATTTGTAACAATCTCCTCATTTCAGGAGATATGTTTCTTTGACTGTATCTTGCCGATTCAGGGCACATGAATTAATAAAATCAGATTTTTCAGTCATGTTTCGTTTTGTATATTTTTATTTGCAAAGGATGTCTGATATCTCAAAAAAAAAAAATCAATTGCATAAGTACAGATGCTTTTCTCCCAAAAAATAATAATAATAAAACACATGCTTACAGGGAATATAATTACTCTCGAAAGTACTTAACTCCTATGACGGAATCCAGTAAGGGATACCTCGGGACCTTTTGTGCGTTTCCCTATCTTTGCAGGATCGCAGGTATACAGGACGCAACTTGGGGCATGTAAGCTTCATCCCAGCAAGCTGGCAAATCAACAAAAAATCTCAGCATCCGAAATGCTCTATCCCCAGCTGAGTTGCCTCTCATAATTCCCCAGCCGGGTTGCCATTTCATCCTCAGCCGAATGCAAAAGTCAGGGAGCCATCTCCCCACAGAGTTCCAGCCTCTATCCAGAAGAGCAATGCATGAAGATCACAACAGAGTGAAGAAGGCTTCTACAAACCCCAGCTGGGTCTCTCATGTTAAAGGATAGGTCTATCAATGGCCCAAATCCCCAAGCGGATATCATATCATCAGATCTACTAATGATCTCATCCACAGCTGGGATGTCTACTTCAAACAGATCAGCCAGAGATCTTCACGGCAACGGGATCCGAATCCCGATTTGATATCTTTGCATAATCATGGCATTCGCATCATATTATCCCCTCAAAGCGTAGCATTCCGTCTAACACGGAGCATTACGGCAAAAATCAAACGCATAGCATAATCATGAGCCATTGTTCTGAATTAACACTTGTGAATAATAGCCGTTCATCATCATTATACAGAAATCCCCGCCAGAGTCCCCAGCAAAGGCAGTTGCCTCACAAATCACAAACACCAGTATATGCACCTCTTGACACCCGTCCGTATCATCACTCCCCAGTAAAGTTGCCTGAATACACTTTACAAACAAGATCACCCGTACTACAGATACTTTCTTGACATCCGTCCGTGTCAAATCACCCGCAGAAAGCCAAAGACACCCTCTTTGCACTCACCTATGCATATATACACACTTTCTTGACACTCGTCCGTGTCATATCCCCAGCGCAGTCGCCTAGACTCTGTATATCATATACTTGTTCATAGTATACTTTTCTCCTTTTGACACTCGTCCGTGTCACCCTCCCCAGCAGTTAAACACTCATCTATATACCACTCGCTCTTATACAGATATTCGTCCGTATCTTGTATATACCAGTTATATACCCATAAGAATCAACAGAAGTCTTTGTTCTTTGCTAACCAGTTGGTACTCGTCCGTACCATCATCTCAGAACAGTGCGTCTAATGTTTGTTTCTACATGATACTCGTCCGTATCATAGTCTTAAGGATGCTCGTCCGCATCTTTAATCCATACACTGCGTCAAACACTTTTGTCTTCTTGAATATAGACACTCGTCCGTGTCTACTATTCCCCAAAAGAGTCCTTTCAGATTCAACACTCGTCCGTGTTCTTTGTTAACCCGTTGATACTCGTCCGTATCATCATCTCTGAACATGTGTCAGTTTGTTTCTACATGATACTCGTCCGTATCATAGTCTTAAGGATGCTCGTCCGCATCTCTAATCTATACACAATACCAAACACTTATACTTTCCTTTCTTGGTTGTGAACGCTCGTCCGTGTTTACCATATCCCCAGCGGATCACCAACACAACAAATTTTCCTTTTTATCTGGCACTCGTCCTGTGTCATGGTAAGCCCTGAGAGCAGCCGTCCCCTGCTGAGTGGTCGTCCTCCACTTCTTGATGGTCGTCCCCCATCATGCTCGCCCGATGGCCGTCTCCATCGTTGATCTTTTTAGCAGCCGTCCCCTGCTAGGTGGTCGTCCTCCACCTTTTGATGATCGTCCTTCATCACTTTATCCAATGGCCGTCCCCATTGTTGATTTTGGTTATCTGACACTCGTCCTGTGTTGTGATAAGCCTTGAGAGCAGCCGTCCCCTGCTGAGTGGTCGTCCTCCACTTCTTGATGGTCGTCCTCCATCATGCTCATCCGATGGCCGTCCCCATCGTTGACCTTTTATCCGGCATTCGTCCTATGTCGCGATACTTTCGGCAGCCGTACCCTGCCCGGTGGTCGTCCTCCACCTTTGATGGCCGTCCCCATCATATTACCTTTTATCCCCAACAGAGCAGCCATCCCCTGCTAGGTGATCGTCCTTCACCTTTGATGGCCGTACCCCATCATCTGTTTATTTCATTTATTCTTTAACCCGATGGCCGTCCCCGTCGTGGTCCCTTTTCCTTTTCTTTTAGCCCGATGGCCGTCCCCATCGTCGGTTACCTTGCTTTATGAACTTGATGGCCGTCCCCGTCATGTCTCATTAACCCCCAGAGATTTTTACAGTTTTATCGTGATGGCCGTCCCCATCATATATTTCATATTCCCCAGCTAGTCGGCCGTCCCCGTCTCAGCTTTGCCTTTTATCCCCAGCATGTCGGCCGTCCCCGTCATTGCTTTATTTTCGGCACTTTTCTCAGCATGTCGGTCGTCCCCGTCATTGCACTTTACCCAGCAGTCGTCCTCTGCTCGACGGTCGTCCTCCGTCGCCCACACTTTACAATATACTTTATTTTCCCTTTACAATCTATATCCCTTTTCTTCTTCATTCTGTGAGTGCAAATTTTGGACTGTCTTTGGTATTCAACCACAAGTTATCTTGTTTGCCTGTTAAGCCGTCGCTTACATCCTGCACAGCTAACTCATGTTTGAATAGGGGCAGCTGTAAACACCCCAAATTTGCCCTCACCCATTCACACCATGGCTTGTGATCATTCTCATATGCATAAACACAATCATATCATCTCATATCACAGTTTTGATTCACTGCATAGATTCAAAGTCATCTGCACCTAGGGTTTGTGATCTGAGCAATCTCAGGGCATCTTGAGCCACTCCAAAGGCCATCAATCACTTCAAAGGGGTCTACATGTGTTCAAGCATCATATTACATCCTCACAAAGCCAAGAATTCAAAAGAATCACAAGAACTAGGGTTTGAGTGGATGCAGAGCCAGGATTGACTGCATAGTTGACCTAAAATTAGGGTTTTGATTTCAGAGACCATAACCCCAAATTTTTTGGTCATTCTTGTTTCCATTGGTCTCTATGTGGTATAGGGAGTATGCATATCAATTTTCATGAAGAAATTCCATGGGGAAGTCATCTGATCAAGGGTTGACTTTTCAGACAAGTCAGTGCAAAATCAGGGCATCTGAGGCCCCCAATGACCCAGCCAATGGGTGATCTTCATCATTTTGAGTGTATATGATCTTTATTTGATCATGGAAGAAGGTTGAAGTTCATAAAAATCAAGAATTTAGGGTTTTTGCAAATGTTGACTTTTTGGGCATAGTTGACTTTTCAAGAATGCTTCATTTTAGGTCATTTTTCAAGCCTTGATTCTTGATCCAAAAAAGCTTCAAATGGAAAAACTTTGGTCATGAAAGTTGTAGATCTCATCTTTCCCTTTTCAAAAAGTACAAGAACATGATCAAACTCTTCTTGGATCAAAAGTTATGGTGTGACAAAGTTGGCCAAAATCATTGATTTTCAAGGCATGCCTCAAATGGAAATTTTGCAAAATCATGAACCAATGCCTTTTGTGACCTCTAGTTCATTTCAAACCAGCACACAAACATTCTACATGTCCTAAAAGTCAGAATTGGACCAAGGTTTCTCATGTTTTGGTTCATGTAACAAGACTTTCTTTCATGTGAACCATAAAGTAACAAGTTGCAAAACCACTCATTTCTCTTCACCAACTTGCTGCATTGGCCCCCAAGCTAGCCTCACACACACATCATGCTGCGCAGCCCATGCCCATTGTACTAGCTATAGATCAAGCCATGCTTGCCTTACACAAAACTTGACTTTTTGCAAAAGCAAACTTACCAATCACCATAGGCCAGGTCACATCATCTGACCTATGGGATTAAAATACATTATCATTTGGCAAGCAAAAGATATCAAGAGGCCAGGCGGAAACTCTCTCATTCAACACATTCACAAAAACACTCCCCTTTGCATAAGCCTTCGAATCTGCCTCCACAGCATACAAACACAAAAACCATCTTCATCATTCATCTCACCACACTTCATAGACCTCAAACCACCAAAAGCCAGGCCTGAAACAAGCAAGAACACCCCACTGCCATTCTTCACCTCAATTTGCAGTTCCATTCGAATCTCTCTCCCTAGCTCACAAACATCAAAACAAACACCACAGACCTTCTCCACACATCATCTGGACCACAAACAACCATTCACCATGACCTGAAACTGCCTGAAACTCCATTGCCATTTCTGACTGAGCTTGAGCAGAAGCTTGTCAAACTCCTCATCCAGCCAATATAAACTCCTCCAAAGCATTCAAACATCATCTGGGGATCAAGTGGAGTGGATTGCACTGAAGGAAGTGGCCAGAAAGTCATCAGAGTGAAAGCTTCGAATCTCAGGTAGCTTGAAAAATATTTTTCCAGAAATCATTTCTTTTGTTCTAAACTTGTTCTTTGTGTCTTCCTGATCATGAGTATGCTTTTGGTTTTGCAAATGGTGGTGATTTGAGTATTTAATTAGCTTCTGAAACTTGCGTGCCCTAGTTCTTATTTTCTTCGATTCAGCTTTGTTAGGGAAAATAAATTTGTTTTGAGTGAGGGTTTTGGTTCGTGAGGGTGTAAGGATCATTTCCCAGTTCTTGGATTTCATTTTAGTTAGCTTTTTGGGGTTTTGGGGATTTTTCAGGGGAGATGCTGCCGGAGAAGACGACCGGAAGTCTTCTCCGGCAGCCTGAGAGTGTTTAAGCCCTAATCACGTAATTAATTCCAGTTTGAATTTGGGCCGTAGGATGCGTTGAAATGTTTGACTACCCGCGCGCATGTGTGGCCTGGATCTCTCTGATTAGCCCTAATCCACGTGTCTTAGCTTAATTAATCATAATTAATTTAATTACCTCAGTTTCAATCCTGGCCACTGGATCTGGCGCCAGTCAACCGTTTCAAACTTAGACTCAATCCTGGCCTTTCTTTCTGATTACTTTCATTTTATTTATTTTTTATTTCATTTTATTTTCATTTAACTTGCATAATTAATTAAAAATAGCAAAAATGTCTTAAAAATTATGAAAATTTTTCTTAAAAGTTTTATTAATTTTTAAGACCCAAAAATATTTTTACTTTATTTTTTATCATTAAAAAAGTATTTTTAAATATTTAAAAGATTATTTTTAATTGATTAATGGAAATTAATTTATTAAAAATACTTTTAAGTATTTAAAAATCACCAAAAAATTCATGAAATGTTCTAAGACATTTAGAAACATTGTCCAACCTTTAAACCAAATTTATTTTTGGATCTTGATGCATTTTGAGAATTTTCCATTGAATTAAATCATGTTTTGTGCATTATTTTGATCATAAATTCAAAAATTCATTTTTGCCTATCTAAGAGGAGTTGGACATTGGTTCTTCTTGCATTGTTTTGTGTTTAGCATGTAGTTTCTAGGGTTAAAAGGCCATGATTTGTTCCTTCATTTTCAATTTGTTTGGTATTTCTTTTGTTTAGGAACCCTAAAAACCCTAATAACTTAGAAAAATCATATCTTGAGATTGGTTAAGAGTTGAAACCTCCCCTTTGAACCTTGGTTTAGTATAGGGTTAGGGTTTCTTTGAGTGGCATTTTCCATTTTTTATCTTAGGTTTTGCTTCTGTTTTGGGTTTTTGTTTGTTGTTTGATTCATAAACCCTAATTTGGGCTTTCATTTGCATCCCTCTTGCATTCTCTTGCATAACATGACTTGTCTTAGCATTTCAAGCATTCTTGTGATCCATTTGACATCTTAAGACACATAGGAAGCATGTTTGATCATTGCATCACATATTTGCTATGTCATTTGCCTTGTATGCTTCATAACTTTTCATGTGTATCCATGCTTCTAAGCTTGCATCATTTGCATCCATGATCTTGTATGAGTATCTCCATGCCTTGTCTCATGTTTGTAACACTCCATAGCATCATTATCATCATCAACATGCTTCTGGTTTTGTTTAGCATCATACCATTTCATTTCATTTTGCATTGCATTGCATTTCCTTCTAACATTTCAGGTGGTAAGTATCCTTGAGAAGTGAATTTGCCTTCACTTCTCATAACTTTTCTTTTCATCTCTCTTGCATCCATTGCTGCATTTCTATATGTGTTTGAGTTTGAGCTTGCTCATTCTTCTTCTTCTTACTTTCTTTCTTCAAGTGACTTGACTTCTTGAATGAAGCAAGTCACTTTGCTTCTCTTGATCCTGTTCATCTGCTTCATGGTGGCCATTGAAGACTGTTCTTGAAAACCTCACAAACCTTAGGAACAACCAAGCATGACAATGAATTAGGGTTTTGATTAGTCTCCCCTCTTAGTTTTACCTTTGAGTCTCTTTGAGTCTTCTCTTCTCATCTCATAATCAGGGACTAAACCCTAAAGGCTTTAAGGCTTTGTGATTAAGCTTATGCCTGCATCCTTCTCTTAGGATGGAGTGTATAACTTTAATCCTAAGTGTTAAACCCTTCATGTGTTTAACTCCTTTAATCAATCCACTTAATAATCATCAAGACATCACACTTGTAACTTGGGCCTTGCATTAGGGTTCTAATTCTTCCTTAATTGGTTAAGAAGGACTAACCCTAGTGTTAATGGACAAGTCCCCCTCAAGTTGTCTTACAAATCATAAAATTCACTTCATCATCATACCATTTAATAAAATCCACTTAATCAAAGGCTTGTTTTGTCATGAGTTTAATCCCTAATCATGGATTAAGTTGAGGAGCATTCCTCAGCTTAAACATTCTCATCTATTATCCTTCTATTAGGATGGTGTAATGAGTCTGTTAAATCTCTGATTATGGCTTAATCTCATTACTTAACACTAAACAAAAACACCAAAAACATCTAAGTAATCACAAGTAGGTTAATGATCTTAATCCTATACCAAAGGTGATTAAGTGTGAGAATCTGACTTCACACTTAAGGTATTCTCATTACCCCTAATCAGAGGGAAGATGTGATGAGTTTACTAAATCCATTGGTTTAGACTTAAGCTCATTAACTTATGACAAACTTTCAAAAGTAATAAAAGACTGAAAACTCAAAAACAAACAATAATCGTCTCCTCCGGGATTCTTTTCTCACCTCACTCACTCACAAACGAGAACTCGCTTCTTCCGTCTAATGCAAGACAGTAAGCACCTGAGCCAGACAGGTCATACACTTGAGCATTGACAAGCAAGCAGTTCACAGGTCAATTCACCTTTCAGTCTCTTTGGGTCGAACTACGGTGTTCTGACTTCCTCATTGCACGAGAGGATACGTAGGCATAACTTAACAGTTATCGAACAAAAGTCTCTGTATATTCCCCCTCTTTCCAGCTTTATTCTCTTAGCCTCATGATCATGAGCATACTCTTTCCTTACACTGACACTTCACTTATGCACTTCACACTTCTTTTACACTGACACCTGTACATTCTTTTCCAGCTACTTTATACACAGACGGCACTGACAGTACCCCTTTAAAACACGAATCTTTTAAGCGTGGATCCCGTCGAGTACGGCGGACAATCTGGGTGCTAATACCTTCCCAGGTTGTAACCAACCCCCTTTCTCAGTCTCTCTGGTTCGCAAACCGTCTTGTCCATCCTTTTTTAGGCCTATGCAGCATTGCCTTTCCTCCGGGATAAAAATGCCTAGCTGGCGACACTATTCATCTCCAGTGAGTTCACGGCTGTGTGTTCTCATTGTCCCTCTCGCCGACCGTTCGCGTCTGTACCCTATCTGACCCGGTTTCATTTAGTGGGAGCGACAGAGATAACTGGAGGACTCTGAGCAGTAGAATAGGTCAAAACCAAACCAAAGATACAATGTGGATACCCTGTAAAACACATAGGAAAATGTTAAATGATGCAAAATGATGTATGTAGAATGATATGCAAAGGGTTTGTGATCAAGTGTTGGATCTGTTATCTGCCTTGATAGGGTCCATGTGTGTTCATAAGTCTGGATGGAGGCTGAGAAATCCAGTAACCAGGTGGGGGACTCAAATAAAGAGTTACAAATCCAGAGTTTCACAAGAACTGTCCAAAAAATACAACCTTAAACAACATTAGTAACAAGGGTATGATGAGGCCAAGGGTTCCTGCAAACCTGTAAACATCCCAACCCCCCTCACATGTAATGTTCTACAACAAGGATCCTCAAATTTGGATCAGTTATGAGAAGTGTAAACACTTCTAACCCGGAGGTACAATGTTTACAATAACCATAAAAGATCATCCTCTAATTCACCTCAGATGCTGAAGGTCATAAAAGGTCATCCAGACTTAGCAGGCTTCCCAGATAGCCCTAGTACTACATAAAATCCGTAGCACAGAGTTCTCAAGAAGAAACCCATGTCTGAACCGTGTTTCATATTTCCGCACCAGACCGAAATGGAATGGGAAAGAATATGAAGCCACTCTAGCCTATGTGTCACTCAGGTCCCCGGTATGGAACCTTAATCATTCAAAAATCCCTCCCACCAAGGTAAACACAGATCCATCACAGATGATGATAACAATATGAAATGCATAAAAAAGTTAAATGAAAGCAATAAATAAAGCTGTACAGAAAGAAATAAATAAAGCAATAAATAAATAAGCACGAGTAGCACATAACACCCCCATAAACACAAATCAAACAAGCGCTAGGAGAAACCCACAAAAAGAACCAGAAGCCCTGGTTGCAATATAAAGCCAATCTCCCCAGCAGAGTCACCAAGCTGTCGCTCTCCCGAAAAGACACCTGGTCAGATAGGGTGCAGACGCGGACGGTCGGCGAAAGGAGAAATGAAGGTGAAGTGAATAGAGTCGCCAGCTAGGCATTTTCATCCCGGAGGAAAGGTAATGCTGCATAAACCTGGAAAGAGATGGGCAAGACGGTTGCGAACCAGAGAAACTGAGAAAGGGGGTTGGTTACAACCTGGGAAGGTATTAGCACCCAGATTGTCCGTCGTACTCGACGGGATCCATGCTTGAAAGATTGTGTTTTAAAGGGGGTAGTGTATGTGCCATCTGTGTGCAAAAGCTGGAAAAGAATAGTGCAAATGTTAGTGCAAAAAGGTGAATGCTTCGGAATAAGGCTTTAAAAGAATGCTGAAAGAGGGGGAAGACAAAGAGACTTTTGTTCGATAACTATTAAGTTATGCCTACGTATCCTCACGTGCAATGAGGAAGTCATAACACCGTAGTTCGACTCAAAGAGACTGAAGTGTTTTGTTGTGAACTGCTTACTTATCTATGCTCAAGTGTATGACTCGTCTGGCTCGAGTGCTAACTGTCTTGCATTAGATGGAAGAAGCGAGTTCTCGTTTGTGAGTGAAGGTGATGAGAAAAGAATCCCGGAGGAGACGTTTATTGTTTGTTTTTGTGTTATCAGTTTTGTTATTGTTTTTGGCGTTTTGCATAAGTTAATGAGCTTAAGCCTAAATCAAAAGGCTTGCAGACTCATTATATCCTCCCTGATTAGGGATAATGAGAATACTTAAGTATGAGATAAGCATCTCAACTTAATTACCATGATGATGTATGATTAAGATCATTAACCTAATTGTGATTATTTAGATGTTTTTGGGTTTATGTTTAGTGTTAAGTAATGAGTTTAAGCCATAATCAAGGATTAGTGAACTCATTACACTATCCTAATAGAAGGATAATAGATGAGGACACTTAAGCTGAGGAAAATACCTCAACTTAATCCATGATTAAGGATTAAAGTTATGACAAAACAAAACTTTTATTAAATGGATTTTAATTAAAGGGATGAGATTAAGAAGTGGATTTTATGGTTTGTAAGACAACTTGAGGGGGACTTGTCCATTAAACACTAGGGTTAGTCCTTCTTAACCATAAAGGAAGAATTAGAACCCTAATATAAGGCCCAAGTTACAAGCTTATGTCTTGATGGTTATTAAGTGTTTTGATTAAGAGATGTAAACATATTAAAGGTTTAACACTTAGGATTAAAGTTATACACTCCATCCTAATAGAAGGATACAGGCATAACCCTAATTCCAAAGCCCTAAAACTTTAAGAGTTTAGTCTCTGATTAAGAGATGAGAAGACAGACTCAAAGAAGACTCAAAGGTAAAAGACTAAAGGGGACTATATACAACCCTAAAGTTATCATGATTGGTTATCCTATGGTTTGTAAGGCTTGAGAAAGATCTTCAAGGAAGCCACCAATGGAAGAAGCAGATGAAAGGAGGAAGAGACAGAAGAAACAAGTTACTTACTTCAATGAAGAAGATAAGTAACTTGAAGAAAGAAAGTGAGAGATGAAAATAAGTGAACAAGTTCACTGAAAAACCAGCAAGATGCAAATGAAAGAGATAAAGAAGAATGAGAAGTGAAGGCAAATCCACTTCTCAAAGTAACTTACCACCTGAAAATATTAGCAAAGATGCATAAGGTATGGAACATAAAGAAATGAAATGAGATGAGATGAGATGAAATGACCAAAGTCAGAAGTGTTTATGCAAGATTAATGTCATGTGAGATGATGCAAATACATGCCAAATGCATATGTATGATCATACAAGAGTGAGATGTCATGTAAGCATGCTTTGAAGTTTGAAAGTTCATGAAAATTAATGAAATGAAATGAATGCAAAATCATGGCAAATGAATGAAGAAATGATCAAGCATGATTCTAACATGTCCTAAGATGTCTAAGATGACATATGAATGCATGAAATGTCATGGCAAGTTCATGTATGGATGCATATGCGAGATGAATGCAAATGAACATGTAAAATTAGGGTCTTATGGAAGTATGAGATGCACATAACCAAAAAAGAAGCAATGCACAAGATAAAAAACTGAAAATGCACTCAAAGGAACCCTAAACCTATACTAGGTTACCATCCAAAGGGGGAGGTCAGAAACTAAACCTAGAGGGAGTTATGAATTTCCTAAGTTTCTAGGTTTTTTTGGGTGATCCTCAATGTAAAATTCCAAACAAATTGAAAATGCTAGATAAATTCATGCAAAAAATATCCTAGATACTACATGGTATGTGTAAAACAATGCAAAAAGAATCATCTTCAAACCCTTCATGGTTAGGCAGAAAAGATTTTTCAAAGGTTAGGGTTTAAAATGTGATTTTATGAACCCTAAATTCAAAGAAAATTGTCAAGTTATGATCAAAACCAAAAAGAAATTTGTATGAAGGGTTTGAAAATGTTTCTAAATGTGTTAAGATGCAACATGATGTTTTTGGTGATTTTTAGAAACTTAAATGCTATTTTAATTAATTAATTTCCATTAATTAATTAAAATAAACATTTAAATATTTTAAAAATACTTTTTATATGCAAAAAATAAAATAAAAATCATTTTCTGATTAAGAAATATATTTGTAACAAAATTGCAAAAGGAAATGTTTTTGGGATTTTTCTAAGTATTTTAAATAAAATGAGAAAAAGAAATGAATTAATATGAAAATAAAATGAATAAAAGAGGAAGTATGCGCATCCAGTGGTCCAGGTTTAAACAGAATTTGGAGGGAGTTGACTGTGCCCCAGATCCAAGGGTGGAGATTCAAACTGGCCTAATTATGTGATTAATTTAATTAATTGAAAATTAGGGTTAACTGAAATGATCCAGGCCACACGTTTACGCGCTAATCACCATCCTACGGCCAGAATTCAAACTGGGCAACTAAACCTTAATTACAAACCCTAATGACTTTCAGGTGACCGGAGCAAGCTCCGGTCATCTTCTCCGGCAAGACCAAAATCCTAACTTCTTCCCTAGGCCAAATTAGGAGCTCTAACTCTTCAGATTCACTCTCCTACTCATCCTAAACAAGAATCAACCCTCAAACCACATTTATATTGCATCAAACACAAGATTCGAATCAAAACATAAAAACTGCAAAAGTTTCAGAAGCACGATACAGGCTCAATATTCAATCATTTTCAAAAGTAAAAGGTGCAGTGTGATCAGTGAAACATGAAGAACATATCTACAACAAAAAATACAAGTTCTGGAAAATTTTATTATTGATGATACCTGAGCTTGAGCTTTCTCAATCTGAGCTATCTGGGCCTCTCCTTGGTGCCAATCAACTCCAATGGACCTCCTGAGGATGCTTTGATGCTTAGAATGATTTTATTTGGGCTATTTTTGATGTTTCAGTTCAGAGGGGGGTGAAATTGTGTTTTTGATTCTTGAGGTTTAAGGCTTGTTTAATGGTTGGGAAATGATCTAGAGGATGTGTAAACACCCCAAATTTGCCCTCACCCATTTCACCATGGCTTGTGATCATTCTCATATGCATAAGCACAATCATATCATCTCACATCTCATTTTTGATTCACTGCATAGTTTCTAAGTCATCTGCACCTAGGGTTTGTGATCTGAGCAATCCAAGAGCTTCTTGAGCCACTCCAAAGGCTATCAATCAATTCAAAGGGGTCTACATGTGTTCAAGCATCATATTACATCCTCACAAAGCCAAGAATTCAAAAGAATCACAAGAACTAGGGTTTGAGTGGATGCAGAGCCAAGTTTGACTGCACAGTTGACCTAGAATTAGGGTTTTGGTTTCAGAGGCCATAACCCCAAATTTTTTGGTCATTCTTGTTTCCATTGGTCTCTATATGGTATAGGGAGTATGCATATCAATTTTCATGAAGAAATTCCATGGGGAAGTCATCTGATCAAGGGTTGACTTTTCAGACAAGTCAGTGCAAAATCAGGGCATCTGAGACCCCCAATGACCCAGCCAATGGGTGATCTTCATCATTTTGAGTGTGTATGATCTCTATTTGATCATGGAAGAGGTTTTAAGTTCACAAAAATCAAGAATTTAGGGTTTTTGCAAATGTTGACTTTTTGGGGCATAGTTGACTTTTCAAGAATGCATCATTTTAGGTCATTTTTCAAGCCTTGATTCTTGATCCAAAAATGCTTCAAATGAAAAAACTTTGGTCATGAAAGTTGTAGATCTCATCTTTCCCTTTTCAAAAAGTACAAGAACATGATCAAACTCTTCTTGGATCAAAAGTTATGGTGTGACAAAGTTGGCTAAAATCATTGATTTTCAAGGCATGCCTCAAATGGAAATTTTGCAAAATCATGGACCAAGGCCAATTGCAACCTCTAATTCATTCCAAACCAATATGCAAACATTCTCTAAGTCATAAAATTCAGATTTGAACCAAGAATGCCCATGGTTATGGTTCATGTAACAAGACTTTTCACATGTGAACCAAAAAGGCAACAACTTGCAAAACACTCATGACACTTCCCTCAACTGGCTGCCTTGGCCTTTGAACCTTGCTAGCTCTCTCACCACACCATGCTGCGCCAGCCCTAGCCTTTGTACCAAGCTAGTATCAAGCCCATGCCTCTCTTACAAAAAATTTGACTTTTGGCAAAAGCAAACATCCCAATCACCACAGGCCATGTCACATCCTCTGGCCACTTGCATTTGTTTATTGTATCCTTTGGCAAGCCATAACACTAGGCAGGCAAGGCTGAAACAACATACAACAACACATTCACAAAAACACACCAAACTGCATAAGCCTTCGAATCTCTCTGCTCAGAAAAGAAACACTAAAACCATTTTCACCATTCAACTCACCATGCATCATTGAGTAGAAACCAGCAAGAACACAAGCCTGAATCAACCAGAACATCCCACTGCCATTCTTCACCTCATTTTGCAGTTTCCTTCGAAACTCTCACCATAGCTCACAAACATACCAACAAACACCATAGACCTTCTCCATTCACCCTCAGGATCACAAACAACCCCTCACAATGACCTGAAAGTGCCAGAATCACCATAGCCATTTCTGACTGAGCTTGAGCAGGAGCTGTCGAAATTCATTATCCAGCCAACATAAACTCTTCTTGAGCATTCAAACATCATCTGGAGAGCAAGTGGAGTGGTTTGCACTGAAAGAAGAGGCCAGAAAGTCATCAGGTTGAAAGCTCCAAATCTCAGGTAGCTTGAAATTTATTTTTCCAGAAATCGTTTTTCATGTTATAAATTTGTTCCTTATGTTTCACTGAGTGTCCTGGTGTTTTTAGTTTTTGAAATGGCTTTGAAATGAATGTTTAATTAGCTTCTGAAACCTGCGTGCCCTAGATTTTGTTTTGTTCGATTCATGGATTTGAGGAAGAAGAAATTTGTTTTGACTTAGGGTTTTAGTTCAGGGGATCATGGGAATCATTTTGGTGTGCTTAGGATTCATTTTTGTTACGATTTGAGGAAGTTGGGAGTTTTTCAGGGGGGATGCTGGCCGGAGAAGACGACCGGAAGTCTTCTCCGGCCACCTGAGAGTGATTATGCCCTAATTGCGTAATTAATTCCAGTTTGAATTTGAGCCGTAGATGGCCTTTGACTCGTTGACTTCCCTCCAGTTTGGATGGCTCAGATCATTTCGTTTGCCCTAATCCACTTAATTAGTTTTAATTAATTCGTAATTAAATTAATTTGGCCAGAGTGAATCCACACCCTTCATTTGTGCGCTGGTCAACAGATTCAAATCCAGAGTGCATCTCAGCCTTCCATTTGGTTTACTTTCATTTTATTTATTTTTATTTCATTTTCTTTTCGTTTAAATTGCATAATTTATTTAAAATAGTTAAAAATTCTTAAAAATTATGAAACTTTTTCCTAAAAGTTTTATTAATTTTTAAGACCCAAAAATATTTTTATTTTATTTTTTATCATTAAAAAAGTATTTTTAAATATTTAAAAGATTATTTTTAATTGATTAATGGAAATTAATTAATTAAAAATACTTTTAGGTATTTAAAAATCACCAAAAAATTCATGAAATGTTCTAAGACATTTAGAAACATTGTCCAACCTTCAAACCAAATTTCTTTTTTGATCTTGATGCATTTTAAGAATTTTTCATTGAATTAAATCATTTTTTTATGCATTAATTTGATCCTAAGTTCAAAAAATCATTTCTGCCTATTGGAGAAGAGTTGGACATTGATTCTTTGTGCTTTGTTTTGTGCTTGGCATGTATTTTCTAGGATAAAATGGTCATGATTTGATTCCCCATTTTCAATTTGTTTGGCATTTCTTTTGTTTAGGAGCCCTAAAAACCCTAATAACTTGTAAAATTCATAACTTGGGATTGGTTAGGAGTTGAGACTTCCCCTTTGGACCTTGGTTTAGTATAGGGTTAGGGTTTCTTTGAGTGGTATTTTCCATTTTTTATCTTAGGGTTTGCTTCTGTTTTTGGTTTTGGTTTGATGTTTGATTCATAAACCCTAATTTGAGCTTTCATTTGCATACCTCTTGCATCCTCTTGCATAACATGACTTGTCTTTGCATTTTATGCATGCTTGTGTTCCATTTGACATCTTAAGACATGTAGGAAGCATGTTTGATCATTGCATCACATATTTGCCATGTCATTTGCCTTGTATGCTTCATAACTTTTCATTTTCATCCATGCTTCTAAACTTGCATCATTTGCACCCATGATCTTGTATGAACATCTCCATGCCTTGCCTCATGTTTGTAGCACCCCATAGCATCATTAGCATCATCAAAATGCTTCTGGTTTTGTTATTCATCATGTCATTTCATCTCATTTGGCATTTGCATTGCATTTCTTTTCTAACATTTCAGGTGGTAAGTGAGGTTGAGAAATGAATTTGCCTTCACTTCTCATAACTTTTCTTTTCATCTCTCTTGCATCCATTGCTGCATTTTTGTTTGTGTTTGAGATTGAGCTTGCTAATTCTTCTTTTTCTCACTTTCTTTCTTCAAGTGACTTGACTTCTTGATTGAAGCAAGTTGCTTTGCTTCTCTTGATCCTGTTCATCTGCTTCCTGGTGGTTCCTTTGAAGATTGTTCTTGCAAACCTCACAAACCTTAGGAACAACCAAGTATGACAATGATTAGGGTTTTGATTAGTTCCCCTTCTTAGTTTTACCTTTGTGTCTCTTTTGAGTCTTCTCTTCTCATCTCATAATCAGGGACTAAACCCTAAAGGCTTTAAAGCTTTGTGATTAAGTTTATGCCTGCATCCTTCTCTTAGGATGGAGTGTATAACTTTAATCCTAAGTGTTAAACCCTTAATGTGTTTAACTCCTTTAATCAATTCACATAATAATTATCAAGACATCACACTTGTAACTTGGGCCTTGCATTAGGGTTCTAATTCTTCCTTAATTGGTTAAGAAGGACTAACCCTAGTGTTAATGGACAAGTCCCCCTCAAGTTGTCTTACAAATCATAAAACTCATTTCATCATCTTATCATTAAATAAAATCCACTTAATAAAGGCTTTGTTTTGTCATGAGTTTAATCCCTAATCATGGATTAAGTTGAGGAGTTTTCCTCAGCTTAAACATTCTCATCTATTATCCTTCTATTAGGATGGTGTAATGAGCCTGTTTAATCCTTGATTATGGCTTAACCTCATTACTTAACACTAAACAAAAACACCAAAAACATCTAAATAATCACAAGTAGGTTAATGATCTTAATCCTACATCAAAGGTGATTAAGTGTGAGAATCTGACTTCACACTTAAGGTACTCTCATTACCCCTAATCAGAGGGAAGATGTGATGAGTTTACTAACCCACTGGTTCAGGCTTAAGCTCATTAACTTATGGCAAACTTTCAAAAGCAATAAAAGACTGAAAACTCAAAAACAAACAATAATCGTCTCCTCCGGGATTCTTTTCTCATCTCCTTCATTCATAAACGAGAACTTGCTTCTTCCGTCTAATGCAAGACAGTTTGCACCTGGGCCAGACAGGTCATACACTTGAGCATTGACAAGCAGGCAGTTCACAAGTCAATTCATCTTTCAGTCTCTTTGGGTCGAACTACGGTGTTCTGACTTCCTCATTGCACGAGAGGATACGTAGGCATAACTTAACAGTTATCGAACAAAAGTCTCTGTATATCCCCCCTCCTTCCAGCTTCATTCTTTTAGCCTCATGATCTTGAGCATTTCACTCCTGTTCTTACACTGACACTGTATATATCACACTTCACTCCTTTTACACTGACACCTGTACATTCTTTTCCAGCTATTTTATACACAAATTGCACTGACACTACCCCTTTAAAACACAAATCTTTCAAGCGTGGATCCCGTCGAGTACGACGGACAATCTGGGTGCTAATACCTTCCCAGGTTGTAACCAACCCCCTTTCTCAGTCTCTCTGGTTCGCAACCGTCTTATCCATCTCTTTCTAGGTCTATGCAGCATTGCCTTTCCTCCGGGATAAAAATGCCTAGCTGGCGACTCTATTCATTCTCCAGTGAGTTCACGGCTGTGTGTTCTCACTGTTCCCTCTCGCCGACCGTTCGCGTCTGTACCTTCATATGATCCAGTTTCATTTGTCGGGAGCGACAGCTTGGCGACTCTGCTGGGGAATTCTTATATTGCAACCAGGGCTTCTGGTTCTTTTTGTGGGTTCCTCCTAGCGCTTGATTGATTTGTGTTTACTGGGGTGTTATGTGCTTATTTGTGCTTGTATTTATTTTGCTTTATGTACAGTTGTTTACTGCTTTCTTTATAGCTTTGCATATTATCATACTGTTGTACTGTACTGCTGGCTGGATCTGGTTTTTCTTTGGTGGGTGGGTATTTCATTGAGTGTTGAGGTCCTATACCTGGGACCTGAGTGACACCTAGGCTAGAGTGAATCATATTCTTTCCCATTCCATTTCGGTCTGGTGCGGGAATATGAAACACGGTTCAGATATGGGTTTCTTCTTGAGAACTCTGTGTTGCAGATTTCCTGCAATACTAGGGCTATCTGGGAAGCCTGCTAAGTCTGGATGACCTTTAGTATTGACCTTCAGAAGCTGAGGTGAATTAGAGGAGGAATTGTTATGGTTATTGTAAACACTGTACCTCCGGGTTGGAAGTGTTTACACTTCTCATAACTGATCCGAGTCTGAGGATCCTTGTTCTAGAACACCACCTGTGAGGGGGTTGGGCTGTTTACAGGTTTGCAGGTACCTTGACCTCAGAACACCCTGTTACTTTGTTTGTTAAGAGTACTCCATGTTGGACAGTTCTTATGATTCTAAAACCCTGGACATGTGGCTCTTTATTTGAGTCCCCCACCTTGGTTACTGGATTTATAGACCTCATCTGGATTTCTTACACACATGGACTTATATCAGGGCATTTTGATCAGATCCAGCTCAGTCACAGACCCTTGCATATCATTTGCATACATAATCATTGCATCATATTGACATTTGCTTATTTGTTTCAGGGTATCCATCTTCATTTGGTTTTGGTTTTGACCCTATCTTCAGTATTGACCTGTCTTCACCAGCACCTGCTTCAGCTATCACCAGCACCAGCCAATCAGTGGCCCTCTTTTTCAGCATCAGCATCAGTACCTAACTCTACTCAGTCTCAGCATCATGGCTCCAAAGAAAAGCAACATCACCTATCACTTCTTCCAGCCAGACTTATCAGACATCAGGAGGATCCAAACCCTGATCACTCCAGATCACATACCCTTGTTCAGGGAGAGTTATGGAGATATACTGGACGTGGTTATGGATCTGGACCCTTCACAGAGGAGCCTCATCCACACCTGCATTCAGTTTTATGATCCTCCACTGAGATGTTTTACTTTTCAAGACTTTCAGTTGGGCCCCTTATTGGAAGAGTACTCCTCATTAGTTGGTATGCCTATCAGGAGAGAAATTCCTTTCAACCCTGAGATGGTCTTTCCTGCTAATGGAGAAGTAGCAAAAGCTTTGCATCTGGAACCTGTTTTGGTTGAGCAGCATATGACCTCTAAAGCTGGAATCCCTGGCTTTCATCTGGACTTCTTAATTTCTCAAGCTAGTCTGAAGGCTTCCCTGGGGTAATGGAAAGCTGTTTGTGCTTTACTGGCCTTGAGTATATATGGAATTGTATTGTTTGCAGATGAGCCTCGATTCATTAGCAAGAATGCAATCCATCTGTTCATCCTGAAGAACCCAGTGCCAACTTTATTGGGGGACCTTTACTATTCAGTGCATCAGAGGAATGAGAAGCAGAGGGGAAGGTTAGTGAGGTTTTGTGCTCCATTGTTTCACACTTGGCTTCTCAGGCATCTACCCAGGACAGATGCATTCCTAAACCCTCATCAGCAGAGCAACTGGGCTAAGAGACTCACTGTTCTAACTTCAGCAGATATCAGATGGTGCACTCAAAGCACCAAGGGCAGGGATATCACCACCAGCTGTGGACATTTTCCCAATGTGCCTTTAATAGGAGTTAAGGGTAGCATCAATTACAATCCTTTGCTGTTCAGAAGGCAACTGGGCTATGCACTGGTCCACACTCCTAGGGCACAGGACTTGGTGGAGACCCTTTATTGTGAGAACAAGATTAGTTTGGCTGTTGTTAGGCAGGCTGCCTGGGCCTGGGATAATGTTCAAACCAAGGGAGTCACCATTCTGGGGAAGTGTAATAATGTGGCATCAGCACAATATTATGAGTGGTCCCGTGCCAGGGCCCAATTCTCTGGAATGCCCTTTACCATAGAAGACATGCCTGAGTCATCTTCAGCACCACCCCCTGCCACCATCAGTTTGGAGGAGTTTGAGAGCTTGAAGGAAAGAAATGAGAAGCTAACCCAGGCTTTGCAGAAGACCCTCCGGGAGAGGAGTGAAGGTATGAGGGAGATTGAGAGATTGGAGAAGTTGAGAGTGGAGCGTTTGACTAAGATTGAAAAGTCTGGGGATTATATCAACAAGTCCAAAGCTGGTGAACAAATTCTGAAAAATGCTTGCAAAGAAGCCCAGTTCCAGAGAGCGAGGACAGACTTGTACTTGAAGGAGAGTCAAGCCCGGTGGGTCAGGATCACCGAGGCTCGTACCCTGGAAGACAAGAGAGTTCAAGACAAGATGGAGCAACTGGAAGCTAGTGCAAAAGAACAGCAAGAAGCCCTGGCAGCAGCCCAGAGGGAAATATCAGAATTGAAGATCAAAGCAGGGGTGAAGAGGTCCAAGGACCAAACTCAACACAAAAAGCTAACAGCAGCTGTTACGACCCGGAATCTCCTCATCAGGAATCTCACGGAGCGTCCGGCTGATCCTGTGACCGAAGCACTTCTCAAGGAAGTTCGTGAGGATGAGTTTGGTCTTGGTATTTGACCATTCGTTTGTTGTTGCTTTCTTTCCATGTACTTTTATTTTCGTACTGTATTTTGACCCCTTAGTGGGCTTGCGTTGTAAAACGAACAAATTGTATTATTTCACCTTATGTAATATATTCATGTTAGTTTACTTCGAAAGCAACTTCAACAGCAGCATCTTCAAGGGTCTGGAAGGGTCAAAACTGAAGGCCAAACCGGATACCTTGAGAGCAAATAAGCATAACTGCATTGCATACTAACCCTTTTGTTTGTTTTGTAGGTTTTTGTTTTGTTGTTACTAACCTCTGTTGTGAATCTCAGGAATTATTGCTCGCCGCCGGGTATTTCCCCTCAACAGGCCACACAGGTACCCAACTAGAAACAACCTTCCGGGAATTCAGATGGATCAGATGCAGCAGGACCTTACGGAGGTCAGAAACCAGATGGCCAACGAAAGGTTGGAGATGAGAACTCAGATAACACAGTTCATGGAAGTAATGAACAACTTAGCTCAAAGCCAGGAGAGGCTCAGAGCTTTGGTAGAAGGGAGGAATCAAGAGGAACCCCATGTGGGAACTGCTGGCACAAGTAACAACGAGAGGGTCCAACCTCATGTCAATCCCCCAGTTTTTGGACCCCATCTCCATCCAGAGGCCAACATCCCTGTCAATATACAAGGGACTGCCACAGCAGGGAGGGTACTACAGGAAGACCCTCAAGAAGACCAGTTCACAGTAATGGGTGCTGGAGAAGAGGCTTATGATAGAAGATTGGATGAAATAGCTGAGAAGTTGAGGTCCTTAGAATCTCAAAACTCTTTGGGCTTCGACGTTATGGACATGGGTTTGGTAGACGGGGTCAGGATCCCCCATAAGTTCAAGCCTCCTTGTTTCGAAAAGTATAATGGGACTTCATGCCCCCGGACTCATCTACAATCATTTCTGGGAAGGCTGAAGGCCTATACAATGGATGAGAAATTGTGGATGTTCTATTTTGAGGATAGCTTGACTGGAGCTTCGAGGGAGTGGTATTCCCATCTGACAAGAGCAACAATTAGATGCTGGAAGGACCTGGCAGAGGCCTTCATCAGACAGTATCAGTATAATCTAGACATGGCACCCAACAGGACTCTCCTGATGGGAATGTCACAGTCTTCGAGGGAGAGTTTCCGAGAATATGCCCAAAGGTGGAGGCAGCTGGCTGCTGCTGTTCAACCACCTATGTCTGAGCGGGAAATGGCAGATATGTTCATGAACACCCTTCAGGGAACATATATTGACAGGTTGGCTGCTTTCTCTTCTACTAGCTTTGCAGATGTTGTCATAGCTGGGGAGAGAATTGAAAGCTTGTTAAAAATGGGAAAGATCTCAGACAATGGTGCAAGCTCGTCCAGTAGTACAAGAAAGCCTTTTGCAGGCCCGAGAAGAACTGGCGAGACCAATGCCATCCACACCAACAGGGGCAGGTCCCAATATGCTCAAAGGTCAATAGCAGCAGTCACCATTCCTGCTCCAGCCCATCCACAACCAGTCTATCAACCTCCTCAGCAAAACTATCAGCCACAACCTCAGTACCATCAGCAAAATCAGTATCCTCCAAGAAATTACAACAACAGCAACACCAACAACAACAGTCAACAAAGGCCATTCCAACAGAGGCCATCTCAAGCTAACAGAGTGATCGATCCGATCCCAATGCCATATGCTGCCTTGCTGCCACAACTTCTGAAACTCAACCTAGTTGAGCTAAGAACGTTGGCACCTCCGGATCCCAATAGTCTACCAAGGAACTATGACTCCAATGCTAGGTGTGCTTTTCATTCAAACGCACTTGGCCACAGTACAGAAAAATGCAGGGCTCTGCATATGAAGGTACAAGACTTGGTAGACTCCAAGGCTCTGAATTTTGCACCGCCGCCCAATGTCAACAAAAATCCTATGCCAAACCATGGTGGTCCCCGGATTAACGCTATTGAAGAAGACAAGCCGTCTTATTTAATAACTAGTGTGGGACAGATCAGGACACCATTGGTAGAAATCAAAGCTCAGCTCTTGGAATGTCAAATGTTCCCGGGGTGCGAGTTAGGTTGTGCTTACTGCAATATCTCGGTAAATGGGTGCGATAATTTGCGGAATGGCATAGATGGCCTTATTCAGAGTGGCCAACTTCAGATCACCACATCATTTCCAACAAATCCAGCAATATCGTCAGCAACGGTTTCAGAACCTCCTACAACTGCAGCAACTATTGTTCCTGACAATTCTACAGTTTCATCAACAAGTACTTCATCCATTATCTCAACTGATCAGTTTACAACAAATCTTCCTGCTACAACTTCAGCTTCACTCCACTTCGAGACTCCTACAACAATAACATCAGTTCTTCCGACAATATCTCCTACAACTCCAGCAACAAATCATGAAGACGTCTCTACTGTCACCATATTTTATGATCCTGAGAACAACTCTGCCTACCATTCAGAAGGTGCTGCTCCCATCAGAGCACCAGTTACAATCTTTTATGATCCACAAACGATTACAGTCCCTTCAACAGCAGCAATCAGTCCAGTCACTGTCACGGTGCCTGGACCAGTACCATATGAGAGCAACGAGGCCATTCCTTGGCACTATGGCTCTGACGTGTATTGCGAAGGAAAAAGAATCACTCTTGAAACATCAACACCTGCACCACAAATTGACAATGTGGGGGGAGGCGGAGGCTTCACCCGAAGCGGACGTCTCTTCGCCCCACAAATTCAAAAGCCTACAGCCGAAGCGGAAGCTGCTGCTAAGGCAAAAGGAAAGAGCCCTGTGCAGGAAGATCAAGTTGTTAAAGAAGCCTCGAAGACACCGTTCGATCAGGAAGTTGATGTGTTTATGAGAATCATCAAAAAGAGTGACTACAAAATTGTGGATCAACTTCACCAGACGCCATCCAAAATCTCTATCCTCTCACTACTTATGTGCTCCGAAGCCCATCGGAATGCACTACTTAAAGTCCTGCACGCAGCTTACGTGCCTGAAGAGATTACTGTCAACCAGTTGGAGACCGTGGTTGGAAATGTTACTGCTAGCAATGGGCTAGGGTTCACCAATACTGACTTGACAGCGGACGGCCGCAACCACAACAAAGCCTTGCACATAACCATGGAATGTAAAGGAGCTGTCCTTTCTCATGTGCTGGTAGACACAGGTTCATCCCTGAATGTCTTACCAAAGAAGGCTCTAGTGAAGTTAGAATATGATGGTTTGGCATTGAGACCCAGCAACCTGGTGGTAAGAGCCTTTGATGGTTCTAAGAGATCGGTTCTGGGAGAGATTGAGCTACCTGTGACAATTGGCCCACAGACCTTTAAAACTATCTTTTATGTGATGGACATTCAGCCCGCCTACAGCTGTTTGTTGGGTAGACCCTGGATTCACGCCGCCGGCGCAATAACGTCTACCCTTCACCAAAAGTTAAAATTTGAGTGGGAAGGCCAAGTTGTCACAATCTGTGGAGAGGAGGACATTTTTGTCAGCCACCTGGCAACTTATAAGTACATTGAAATGGATGGGGAGATCCATGAAACAATGAGCCAGGGGTTTGAAGCTTTGAATGTGAATGAGGCATCTGCTGTATCTGGTACTCCAATGTCATCATACCAACAAGCCCGGAAGGTTGTTGAGGAAGGAACTGCCCAGGGCTGGGGCAAACTGCTATCGGTAGAGAAAAAAGAAGACAAGTTTGGGTTAGGTTACAGACCAACTCAACATCAAGCAAAGGCTGCTGAAGAGCCTGGTTTTGTCAGTGGAGGGATGCTTACCCCCGATGCTATCAACTGTCTGGAAGACGAGCTGGAAGAGGAGCGCAATCTGGAGAATTGGATTCGTCCAAAGATCCCGGGGAGCAGTGTCTCGAACTGGTCTTCCCAGGAAATTATAAGAGTTACTCGATCAGAGTAATTATTATTTCCTTTATTTTTATAAGCATGCATCAAAGTCTTGCATCTTGCCCAAGATGACAAGACTCATTTTGTAATCGGGCCATCTGTACTTTTTGTGCAAACAAGATCAATTAATGAAATATCATACATCTTTTTGCAAACGCGTCTTTTTTCTTTTCGTTCACTGTTTTTCCATTTTTCTTTTTGTACAAAAAAATAAATGGCAGTGTTTTCAAAATGACAACTTCATTTCACTTTTCTAAATAAGATTAAAATCAGATCACTAAAACGAACAACTTAACCCTTGCAGAGAGTGCCTTCCTGACAGCACCGACAACAGCACGGCTATGACATCGTATGACTTTGACAATCCGATCAATCAAGCTGATGAAGGGGTTGAAGAAGAATATGAGCTTCCTGAAGAGCTAGCCAGGTTGTTAAGACAAGAGGAAAAGGTTATTACCCCTCACCAGGAGGAGGTTGAAGTGATTAATCTTGGTACGGAGGAAGACGTGAAAGAGGTTAAAATCGGGGCCTGCCTGCAAGACTCAGTGAAGAAGCAACTGGTTGATCTACTTCAAGAGTATGTGGATGTGTTTGCTTGGTCGTATCAAGACATGCCAGGGTTGGATACCGACATTGTGGTGCACAAGCTGCCTTTGAGAGAAGAATGCCCTCCAGTCAAACAGAAGCTGCGCCGTACTCGTCCAGACATGGCTATGAAAATCAAGGAAGAGGTACAAAAGCAATGGGACGCCGGGTTCCTTGCTGTAACTAGCTACCCGCCGTGGGTTGCTAATATAGTACCTGTGCCTAAGAAGGACGGCAAAGTAAGAATGTGTGTTGATTACCGGGATCTGAACAGAGCCAGCCCGAAAGATGATTTTCCATTACCTCACATTGACGTATTGGTAGATAATACGGCTCAGTTCTCGGTATTCTCCTTCATGGACGGATTTTCAGGATACAATCAGATCAAAATGTCACCTGAAGACATGGAGAAGACAACTTTCATCACACCCTGGGGCACGTTCTGCTACAAGGTAATGCCATTTGGGCTCAAGAATGCTGGTGCAACGTATCAACGGGCTATGGTAACGTTATTCCACGATATGATCCACAAAGAAATAGAATGTTATGTGGATGACATGATTGCCAAGTCCCTTACTGAAGAAGATCATCTGGTAAATCTGCTCAAGTTGTTCAAGCGTTTGAGAAAGTACCAACTGAAGTTGAACCCCAACAAATGCACATTCGGGGTGAGATCTGGTAAGCTGCTGGGTTTTATTGTAAGCGAGAAAGGGATTGAAGTGGACCCAGATAAAGTCAAAGCTATTCAAGAGATGCCTGCACCGAAAACTGAGAAATAAGTTCGAGGGTTCTTAGGTCGATTGAACTACATTTCAAGGTTCATATCTCACCTTACAGCAACCTGCGAACCCTTGTTCAAGCTGTTAAGAAAAGAACAAACGGTCAGGTGGAACGAAGATTGCCAGAAGGCTTTTGACAAGATCAAGGAATATCTGCAAGAACCTCCAATCCTTATGCCTCCAGTTGAAGGAAGACCTCTGATCATGTACTTGACAGTATTAGAAGAGTCGATGGGGTGTGTGCTGGGCCAGCATGACGAGTCTGGTCGAAAAGAGTATGCAATATACTACCTAAGCAAAAAGTTTACTGACTGTGAACAACGTTATTCACTGCTCGAGAAAACTTGCTGTGCTTTAGCGTGGGCTGCTCGCCGACTGAGGCAGTATATGTTGACCCACACTACTTTGTTGATCTCAAAGATGGACCCAGTCAAGTACATATTTGAGAAGCCAGCGCTTACTGGACGGGTTGCAAGATGGCAAATGATCCTTACAGAATACGATATCCAGTACACCTCTCAAAAAGCCATCAAGGGCAGTGTACTATCTGAATATCTTGCTGAGCAACCCATTGATGACTACCAACCTATGAGATTTGACTTCCCTGATGAAGACATCATGTTCATTAAATCAAAAGATCATGAAGAGCCTATTCACACTGAAGGGCCTAACCCGGAGGAAGAATGGATTATGATGTTCGATGGGGCTGTTAACATGAATGGTCGTGGTGTTGGTGCAGTACTCATTACACCCAAAGGAGTTCACATGCCTTTCTCGGCAAAACTCACTTTCAACTGCACTAACAATGAAGCTGAATACGAGGCTTGCATTATGGGTCTTGAGGAAGCCATTGACCTCAGGATCAAGACATTGACCGTATTCGGAGATTCAGCTTTGGTAGTCAATCAGACCAATGGGAAATGGTATACACACCAGGATCATCTGATACCTTACAGGGATTATACAAGAAGGTTATTGACATTCTTCACAACAGTCAAGCTTGAGTATATCCCTCGGGACGAGAATCAGTTTGCAGATGCTCTTGCTACCATTTCGTCCATGATCAAAGTTCAAGCTGCTAACTTTGTACCTCAGATTTCAGTGTCCAGACTCGACATGCCAGCATATGTATTTGCAGCATATGTAGTCAAAAATGATAAGCCTTGGTTCCATGACATTAAGTGCTTCTTGGAGGATCAAACATACCCACCTGGGGCATCTTCCAATGATAAGAAGACCTTGAGAAGGCTTGCTGGAAGTTTCTTTCTGAACACTGATGGTTCCCTGTACAAAAGAAACTTTGATATGGTACTCCTCAGATGCGTTGATAGAACAGAAGCAGACTCGTTGATGCATGAAGTGCATGAAGGCTCTTTTGGTACCCATGCTGGAGGACATGCAATGGCTAAGAAGTTGTTAAGATCAGGCTATTATTGGATCACAATGGATGCAGACTGTTGTGCCTATGCCAGGAAATGCCACAAATGCCAGATCTACGCAGATAAAGTGCATGTGCCTCCCAACCCTTTGAACATTATGTCTTCACCATGGCCCTTTGCCATGTGGGGCATTGATATGATTGGCAAGATTGAGCCGACTGCTTCGAATGGTCACAGATTCATCCTGGTCGCCATTGACTATTTCACTAAGTGGGTTGAAGCAGCCTCATATGCAAATGTTACAAGGCAAGTGGTAGCCCGATTTCTGAAAAGAGATATCATCTGTCGATATGGAGTGCCCGAGCGAATCATTACTGATAATGGTTCTAACTTAAATAACAAAATGATGGCAGAGCTGTGCCGGGACTTCAAGATTCAACATCACAATTCTTCTCCTTACAGGCCAAAGATGAATGGCGCTGTTGAGGCGGCAAATAAGAATATCAAGAAGATTGTGCAGAAGATGGTAGTCACCTACAAAGACTGGCATGAAATGCTACCATTTGCCTTGCATGGGTACCGCACGTCAATCAGAACATCCACTGGGGCAACACCGTATCAACTCGTGTATGGTATGGAAGCAGTCCTACCAGTTGAAGTTGAATTACCCTCGTTACGGGTATTAATGGATGTCAAACTGAGTGAAGCAGAATGGGTTAGGTCCCGATACGAGCAACTGAGTCTGATTGAAGAGAAGAGATTGGCTGCAATCTGTCATGGACAATTGTATCAGAAGAGAATGAAGAGAGCCTTCGATCAGAAAGTCAGGCACCGAGAGTACCAAGTGGGAGATCTTGTACTGAAAAGAATCCTCCCTCCTCATACAGACCACAGGGGCAAATGGACTCCAAACTATGAAGGACCATTCGTGGTAAAGAAAGTTTTCTCTGGTGGAGCACTGATGCTCAGCACCATGGATGGTGAAGATTTCCCGTCCCCTGTGAATTCAGATGCAGTTAAAAAATACTTCGCATAAAAATGACCCGCTGGACATAAAAACAGAATGTAAGTCCAGGCAAAAATAGGGCATCCCGGCGAGTCAAAAACAGAATAAAAGACTCGGGCAAAAATAAGGGAAATAAATGAAAAATGTACACCCGCTGAGTTGAAAAGCCGCATTGGACAACTCAGGCAAAAATGGGTATCCCGATGGATTGAAAACCCGAAAGGGCGATCCATGCAAAATAAGGGAATAAGCGAACAACTGCATTCTGAATTCGTCTGTATCACTTACAACTTGGAAAGCTTCAACAGAGTCAAGCTTCAATCAGAATCAGCCTTTTCAGAAAGCAAGACGAGAAGAACGTCATTGTCATACGAGTCGTAGCAGGAGAGGAAGCTCCTCAAAGCGTCGCCAACACTGCCAGCACTTTTGTTTCTCAATTTGTGACAGTCTCCTCATTTCAGGAGATATGTTTCTTTGACTGTATCTTGCCAATTCAGGGCACATGAATTAATAAAATCAGATTTTTCAGTCATGTTTCGTTTCGTATATTTTATCTGCAAAGGATGTCTGATGTCTCTAAAAAATCAATTGCATAAGTACAGATGCTTTTCTCCCAAAAATAATAATAATAAAACACATGCTTGCAGGTAATATACTTACTCGTGAGAATGCTTGACTCCTATGACGGAATCCATTAAAGGATACCTCGGGACCTTTTGTGCGTCTCCTTATCTTTGCAGGATTGCAGGTATCCAGAACGCAACCTGGGGCATGCAAGTTACGTCTCAGCAAGCTGGCGAATCATTATCAACTCGGTCTATCTTCCACGTGGCACTGAAAGGTGCCCATTTCCCCAGCGAAGTTGCCAAATCAACATGCACTCAATCTCAGCATCTGAAATGCTCTATCCCCAGCTGAGTTGCCTCTTGTTGCTATCCCCAGCTGAGTTGCCTCTCACAATTCCCCAGCCGAGTTGCCATTTCATCCTCAGTTGAGTACAGGAGTCAGGGAACCATCTCCCCACAGAGTTCCAGCCTCTATCCAGAAGAGCAACGCAGGAAAGGATCACAACAAAGTGAAGAAAGCTTCTACAAACCCCAGCTGGGTCCTATTGCGAAGATATGTCAATCGGTGACCTATATCTCCAGACAAATATCATCTTATTGGATCTACCAATGATCTCATCCCCGGCTGGGAGGTCCATTTCAAACAGATTAACCAGAGATCTTCACGGCAACGGGATCCGAATCCCGGTTTGATATCCTTGCATAATCATAGCATTCGCATCATACTATCCCCTCAGAGCGTAGCATTCCGTCTAATACGGAGCATTACGGCAAAAATCAAACACATAGCATAATCATAAGCCATGTTATGAATTAACACCTGTGGATAATAACCGTTCATCATCATTGTACAGAAACCCTCACCAGAGTCCCCAACAAAAGCAGTTGCCTTACAAGTCACAAACACCAGTTTATATTTCCTTTTGATACCTGTCCATCACTCCCCAGTAAAGTCGCTGGAACACTCTTTATAACAAAAGCACCCGCATTACAGATACTTCATGACACCCGTCCGTATCATATTACCAGCAGAAAGCCAAAGACGTCCTCTTTGCACCCACACATACTTATATACGCTTTCCTGACACCCGTCCATGTCATATCCCCAGCGCAGTCGCCTAGACTTTGTATAGCAGATACTTGTTCATATTACACTCTTCTCTCTTGGCACCCGTCCGTGTCATTCTCCCCAGCAGTTAAAACGCTCATCTATACATACTCACTACTCACGATACACTTATACAGATACTCGTCCGTATCTTGTCTCCCCACAGATTCGACAGTAGTCCTTGTTCTTTGTTAACCAGTTGGTACTCGTCCATATCATCATCTCAGAACATTGCGTCTAATGTTTGTTTCTACATGATACTTGTCCGTATCATAGTCTTAAGGTTGCTCGTCCGCATCTTTAATCCATACACTGTGTCTTCTTGAATATAGACACTCGTCCGTGTCTACTATTCCCCAGAAGAGTCCCTTCAGATTCAACACTCGTCCGTGTTCTCTGTTAACCAGTTGATACTCGTCCGTATCATCATCTCTGAGCACGTGTCGGTATTTGTTTCTATATGATACTCGTCCGTATCATAGTCTAAGGATGCTCGTCCGCATCTTTAATCTATACACAATACCAAACACTTATACTTTCCTTTCTTGGATGTGAACGCTCGTCCGTGTTCACTATATCCCCAGTAGATCGCCAACAAAGCATTTTCCTTTTATCTGACACTCGTCCTGTGTTATGATGAACCTCGAGAGCAGCCGTACCCTGCTGAGTGGTCGTCCTCCACTTCTTGATGGTCGTCCTCCATCATGCTCATCCGATGGCCGTCCCCATCGTTGATTTTAGCAGCCGTCCCCTGCTAGGTGGTCATCCTCCACCTTTTGATGATCTTCCTTCATCATTTTATCCAATGGCCGTCCCCATTGTTGATTTTGGTTATCTGGCATTCGTCCTATGTCATGAGAAACCTCGAGAGCAGCCGTACCCTGCTGAGTGGTCGTCCTCCACTTCTTGATGGTCGTCCTCCATCATGCTCGTCCGATGGCCGTCCCCATCGTTGACCTTTTCTATCCGATGGCCGTCCCCATCGTTGATATTTTCGGCAGCCGTACCCTGCCAGGTGGTCGTCCTCCACCTTTGATGGCCGTCCCCATCATATTTCTTTTATCCCCAGCAGAGCAGCCGTCCCCTGCTAGGTGATCGTCCTTCACCTTTGATGGCCGTACCCCATCATCTGTTTATTTCATTTATTCTTTAACCCGATGGCCGTCCCCGTCGTGGTCCCTTTTCCTTTTAGCCCGATGGCCGTCCCCATCGTTGGTTACTTTACCTTTATGAACTTGATGGCCGTCCCCGTCATGTTTCATTAATTTCCAGAGAATTTTACAGCTTTATCTTGATGGCCGTCCCCATCACGATTTTATTCTCCCCAGCTAGTCGGCCGTCCCCGTCTTGGCTTTACCTTTTATCCCCCGCATGTTGGCCGTCCCCGTCATTGCTTTGTTTTCCGCACCTTTACAATATATACTTTATTTTCCTTTTACAATCTATATCCCTTTTCTTCTTCATTCTGTGAGTGCAAATTTTGGACTGTCTTTGGTATTCAACCACAAGTTATCTTGTTTGCCTGATAAGCCGTCGCTTACATCCTGCACAGCTAACTCATGTTTGAATAGGGGAAGCTGTAAACACCCCAAATTTGCCCTCACCCATTTCACCATGGCTTGTGATCATTCTCATATGCATAAGCACAATCATATCATCTCACATCTCATTTTTGATTCACTGCATAGTTTCTAAGTCATCTGCACCTAGGGTTTGTGATCTGAGCAATCCAAGAGCTTCTTGAGCCACTCCAAAGGCTATCAATCAATTCAAAGGGGTCTACATGTGTTCAAGCATCATATTACATCCTCACAAAGCCAAGAATTCAAAAGAATCACAAGAACTAGGGTTTGAGTGGATGCAGAGCCAAGTTTGACTGCACAGTTGACCTAGAATTAGGGTTTTGGTTTCAGAGGCCATAACCCCAAATTTTTTGGTCATTCTTGTTTCCATTGGTCTCTATATGGTATAGGGAGTATTCATATCAATTTTCATGAAGAAATTCCATGGGGAAGTCATCTGATCAAGGGTTGACTTTTCAGACAAGTCAGTGCAAAATCAGGGCATCTGAGACCCCCAATGACCCAGCCAATGGGTGATCTTCATCATTTTGAGTGTGTATGATCTCTATTTGATCATGGAAGAGGTTTGAAGTTCACAAAAATCAAGAATTTAGGGTTTTTGCAAATGTTGACTTTTTGGGGCATAGTTGACTTTTCAAGAATGCATCATTTTAGGTCATTTTTCAAGCCTTGATTCTTGATCCAAAAATGCTTCAAATGAAAAAACTTTGGTCATGAAAGTTGTAGATCTCATCTTTCCCTTTTCAAAAAGTACAAGAACATGATCAAACTCTTCTTGGATCAAAAGTTATGGTGTGACAAAGTTGGCTAAAATCATTGATTTTCAAGGCATGCCTCAAATGGAAATTTTGCAAAATCATGGACCAAGGCCAATTGCAACCTCTAATTCATTCCAAACCAATATGCAAACATTCTCTAAGTCATAAAATTCAGATTTGAACCAAGAATGCCCATGGTTATGGTTCATGTAACAAGACTTTTCACATGTGAACCAAAAAGGCAACAACTTGCAAAACACTCATGACACTTCCCTCAACTGGCTGCCTTGGCCTTTGAACCTTGCTAGCTCTCTCACCACACCATGCTGCGCCAGCCCTAGCCTTTGTACCAAGCTAGTATCAAGCCCATGCCTCTCTTACAAAAAATTTGACTTTTGGCAAAAGCAAACATCCCAATCACCACAGGCCATGTCACATCCTCTGGCCACTTGCATTTGTTTATTGTATCCTTTGGCAAGCCATAACACTAGGCAGGCAAGGCTGAAACAACATACAACAACACATTCACAAAAACACACCAAACTGCATAAGCCTTCGAATCTCTCTGCTCAGAAAAGAAACACTAAAACCATTTTCACCATTTAACTCACCATGCATCATTGAGTAGAAACCAGCAAGAACACAAGCCTGAATCAACCAGAACATCCCACTGCCATTCTTCACCTCATTTTGCAGTTTCCTTCGAAACTCTCACCATAGCTCACAAACATACCAACAAACACCATAGACCTTCTCCATTCACCCTCAGGATCACAAACAACCCCTCACAATGACCTGAAAGTGCCAGAATCACCATAGCCATTTCTGACTGAGCTTGAGCAGGAGCTGTCGAAATTCATTATCCAGCCAACATAAACTCTTCTTGAGCATTCAAACATCATCTGGAGAGCAAGTGGAGTGGTTTGCACTGAAAGAAGAGGCCAGAAAGTCATCAGGTTGAAAGCTCCAAATCTCAGGTAGCTTGAAATTTATTTTTCCAGAAATCGTTTTTCATGTTATAAATTTGTTCCTTATGTTTCACTGAGTGTCCTGGTGTTTTTAGTTTTTGAAATGGCTTTGAAATGAATGTTTAATTAGCTTCTGAAACCTGCGTGCCCTAGATTTTGTTTTGTTCGATTCATGGATTTGAGGAAGAAGAAATTTGTTTTGACTTAGGGTTTTAGTTCAGGGGATCATGGGAATCATTTTGGTGTGCTTAGGATTCATTTTTGTTACGATTTGAGGAAGTTGGGAGTTTTTCAGGGGGGATGCTGGCCGGAGAAGACGACCGGAAGTCTTCTCCGGCCACCTGAGAGTGATTATGCCCTAATTGCGTAATTAATTCCAGTTTGAATTTGAGCCGTAGATGGCCTTTGACTCGTTGACTTCCCTCCAGTTTGGATGGCTCAGATCATTTCGTTTGCCCTAATCCACTTAATTAGTTTTAATTAATTCGTAATTAAATTAATTTGGCCAGAGTGAATCCACACCCTTCATTTGCGCGCTGGTCAACAGATTCAAATCCAGAGTGCATCTCAGCCTTCCATTTGGTTTACTTTCATTTTATTTATTTTTATTTCATTTTCTTTTCGTTTAAATTGCATAATTTATTTAAAATAGTTAAAAATTCTTAAAAATTATGAAACTTTTTCCTAAAAGTTTTATTAATTTTTAAGACCCAAAAATATTTTTATTTTATTTTTTATCATTAAAAAAGTATTTTTAAATATTTAAAAGATTATTTTTAATTGATTAATGGAAATTAATTAATTAAAAATACTTTTAGGTATTTAAAAATCACCAAAAAATTCATGAAATGTTCTAAGACATTTAGAAACATTGTCCAACCTTCAAACCAAATTTCTTTTTTGATCTTGATGCATTTTAAGAATTTTTCATTGAATTAAATCATTTTTTTATGCATTAATTTGATCCTAAGTTCAAAAAATCATTTCTGCCTATTGGAGAAGAGTTGGACATTGATTCTTTGTGCTTTGTTTTGTGCTTGGCATGTATTTTCTAGGATAAAATGGTCATGATTTGATTCCCCATTTTCAATTTGTTTGGCATTTCTTTTGTTTAGGAGCCCTAAAAACCCTAATAACTTGTAAAATTCATAACTTGGGATTGGTTAGGAGTTGAGACTTCCCCTTTGGACCTTGGTTTAGTATAGGGTTAGGGTTTCTTTGAGTGGTATTTTCCATTTTTTATCTTAGGGTTTGCTTCTGTTTTTGGTTTTGGTTTGATGTTTGATTCATAAACCCTAATTTGAGCTTTCATTTGCATACCTCTTGCATCCTCTTGCATAACATGACTTGTCTTTGCATTTTATGCATGCTTGTGTTCCATTTGACATCTTAAGACATGTAGGAAGCATGTTTGATCATTGCATCACATATTTGCCATGTCATTTGCCTTGTATGCTTCATAACTTTTCATTTTCATCCATGCTTCTAAACTTGCATCATTTGCACCCATGATCTTGTATGAACATCTCCATGCCTTGCCTCATGTTTGTAGCACCCCATAGCATCATTAGCATCATCAAAATGCTTCTGGTTTTGTTATTCATCATGTCATTTCATCTCATTTGGCATTTGCATTGCATTTCTTTTCTAACATTTCAGGTGGTAAGTGAGGTTGAGAAATGAATTTGCCTTCACTTCTCATAACTTTTCTTTTCATCTCTCTTGCATCCATTGCTGCATTTTTGTTTGTGTTTGAGATTGAGCTTGCTAATTCTTCTTTTTCTCACTTTCTTTCTTCAAGTGACTTGACTTCTTGATTGAAGCAAGTTGCTTTGCTTCTCTTGATCCTGTTCATCTGCTTCCTGGTGGTTCCTTTGAAGATTGTTCTTGCAAACCTCACAAACCTTAGGAACAACCAAGTATGACAATGATTAGGGTTTTGATTAGTTCCCCTTCTTAGTTTTACCTTTGTGTCTCTTTTGAGTCTTCTCTTCTCATCTCATAATCAGGGACTAAACCCTAAAGGCTTTAAAGCTTTGTGATTAAGTTTATGCCTGCATCCTTCTCTTAGGATGGAGTGTATAACTTTAATCCTAAGTGTTAAACCCTTAATGTGTTTAACTCCTTTAATCAATTCACATAATAATTATCAAGACATCACACTTGTAACTTGGGCCTTGCATTAGGGTTCTAATTCTTCCTTAATTGGTTAAGAAGGACTAACCCTAGTGTTAATGGACAAGTCCCCCTCAAGTTGTCTTACAAATCATAAAACTCATTTCATCATCTTATCATTAAATAAAATCCACTTAATAAAGGCTTTGTTTTGTCATGAGTTTAATCCCTAATCATGGATTAAGTTGAGGAGTTTTCCTCAGCTTAAACATTCTCATCTATTATCCTTCTATTAGGATGGTGTAATGAGCCTGTTTAATCCTTGATTATGGCTTAACCTCATTACTTAACACTAAACAAAAACACCAAAAACATCTAAATAATCACAAGTAGGTTAATGATCTTAATCCTACATCAAAGGTGATTAAGTGTGAGAATCTGACTTCACACTTAAGGTACTCTCATTACCCCTAATCAGAGGGAAGATGTGATGAGTTTACTAACCCACTGGTTCAGGCTTAAGCTCATTAACTTATGGCAAACTTTCAAAAGCAATAAAAGACTGAAAACTCAAAAACAAAAAATAATCGTCTCCTCCGGGATTCTTTTCTCATCTCCTTCATTCATAAACGAGAACTTGCTTATTCCGTCTAATGCAAGACAGTTTGCACCTGGGCCAGACAGGTCATACACTTGAGCATTGACAAGCAGGCAGTTCACAAGTCAATTCATCTTTCAGTCTCTTTGGGTCGAACTACGGTGTTCTGACTTCCTCATTGCACGAGAGGATACGTAGGCATAACTTAACAATTATCGAACAAAAGTCTCTGTATATCCCCCCTCCTTCCAGCTTCATTCTTTTAGCCTCATGATCTTGAGCATTTCACTCCTGTTCTTACACTGACACTGTATATATCACACTTCACTCCTTTTACACTGACACCTGTACATTCTTTTCCAGCTATTTTATACACAAATTGCACTGACACTACCCCTTTAAAAAACAAATCTTTCAAGCGTGGATCCCGTCGAGTACGACGGACAATCTGGGTGCTAATACCTTCCCAGGTTGTAACCAACCCCCTTTCTCAGTCTCTCTGGTTCGCAACCGTCTTATCCATCTCTTTCTAGGTCTATGCAGCATTGCCTTTCCTCCGGGATAAAAATGCCTAGCTGGCGACTCTATTCATTCTCTAGTGAGTTCACGGCTGTGTGTTCTCACTGTTCCCTCTCGCCGACCGTTCGCGTCTATACCTTCATATGATCCAGTTTCATTTGTCGGGAGCGACAGGATGTATGAAGGTGGTTGGTGAAGTTTGCTTGAAGTTTTGATGGCTGGTTTATGAGTTTCGAAGAAGGAAAGTTTCTTGAGGATTTTGGCAATCTGAGTGTGTGGAATGATTCAAGCTCCAAGATGTTATGAAATGTGATCCTTAGGGCATGTATGTGAAGCTGTGATAGGTCAGAAGAGTTGTTGTGGGATATGCTGATTGGTATGGCTTCATTTTCAAAAAGTCAAGGTTGGTTGTACTTAAGGTATGGACACATGGCAGGTCTGGATTTGGGCATGACTGGGCTTAACAGAGACCAAGGAGAGCTTGTGGATCAGATTTGGCATGCTGACACAAGTGTATCGAAAGATCTATACCATTTTGCAATTTTGAGAAGTTTTGGCCCCTTTGGAATTTCTTGAAGTTCAAGGCATGAAAATGCATAATTCTTGGCAAAATTCTGATCTTAATGAGTCATGTGATGTTGTTACAATGTTTAGAAGTCAATTAGAGGTCACTTAGAATCTTGGTAAGTGAATTTGAAAAAATCCCTCTTTGGCATGAATGTGAAAATTATGTGATTTTTGCCAACTTTGAAGGATTATAACCTGAGTTCCATAATGAATTAGAACATGTTCTTGTACTTTTTGAAAAGGGAAAGGCCTAATCTACAACTTTCAGGACCAAGAATTTTTCATTTGAAGCATTTTTGGATGAGAAAGAGGAGGTTGAAAAACTTTCCCAAAATGGAAAGTTTCCATTACAAGTCATTTCCATTTTTGGCAACTTTTGGTTTAGCTCAAATTTCTTCAATTTTGTGAACTTATAAGCACTCCAATGATCAAATAAAGATCATAGAAATTCAATTTGATGAAAATATCCCTTTGGTTCCATTGTTGGGGGCCTCAGATGCCCTGATTTTGACTTAACTTGCTCAAGAAGTTACCCAGTGAACAAATGACTTCCACAATGAATTTCTTCATAAAACTTGGTACATATGATCCTTATAACATCTTAAGAAGATTAGAAACAAGAATGGCCCAAAAATTTGGAGTTGAGGCCTCTGAAACCAAAACCCTAATTTTGGTCATCTGTGTAGTGAAAACCCTAGCCCTGCTTCCATGCTTTTCCAGTTCTTGTGATTTCTTGACTTCCCTGAACTTTAAGAGGCATAATATGATGATAGAACACACATGGACCCTCTTGGAATGCCTTGAGGCCTTTGGGATGGCTCAGATGGAATCTTGGATTGCTTAGATCACAAACCCTAGATGCAGATGAACTTGAACTATGCAGATGAAACAACTATGCAATATGATGTGGTATGCTTATGCTTATGCAAAAATGAAAGATCAAAAGCCATGGTGTGATATTAGTGAGGGAAAGTTTGGGGTGTTTACACATGTCTTGTTCTTTGGATCTCTTTAACCCCGCCCGAAGTTTCAACTCCGAGATCTCCTTCTGAGTTGCTAGCAATGCCTCTTGGTTTCTTTTCTCATTTGACTCTAATTGTTCTATGTTGGATTGCATCTTCTGGTCTTCTATCATACGAGCTTCAGTTATCCTGACCCATCTATCTTGGCTCTCTTCCAGATAATGCTCAACTCTTTCCTTTTGAATCTTTGCTTCTTTGCATGCATTTTTCAACACAAGTCCCCCCTGCTCGGGCCTTCCTGATGTAGTCGTCAGTCTTCTCAATTTTGGTTATATGCTAGATGCATAGCTTCTCTAACCTTTCAATGTCTAGATGACCATCATTCCTTTCCCAAAGGGTATTCTTCAAAGCTTCAGCTAGCTAGGCATTTCTTTCCTTCAACTTCTCAAACTATTCCATACTGACTGTGGCTATGGGCTCAACTCCTGATGGCCCTGGTACATATTCCAGGGTGAATGGCATACGAGTAACTTATCCTCTGATGCGAGACCATTCAGTGTACTGAGCAGAAGCTATGTCGTTACACTTTCCCAGAATAACAGTCCCTTTAGTCTGTATATGGTCCCAAGCCCAGACTGTTTGTCGGATAATGGCATGATTGTTCTGAAAGGCACAATAAAGAGACTCTGCTAAGTCATGATCCCTAGGTGGATGTATCAGGGCATACCCCAACTGTCTTTTGAAAAGTAAAGGATTGTAGTTGATGCAACCCTTTACTCCAATAAGTGGGACATTAGGGTATTGCCCACAAATTGTTATTATGTCTCGACCTTTGGTGTTCTGAGTACACCACCTGATATCTTCTGAAGTAAGGGCAATCATTCTCTTAGCCCAATTCCTTGTCTGATGTGGGTTCAAGAAAGCTTCCATCTTCGAAATATGTCTCAACAACTAACTATAGAAGAGAGGTGCACAACATCTTACCAATCTTCCTCTCTATTTCTCATTCCTCTGATGAACTGAGTAGTAGAAGTCTCCTAACAAGGTGGGAACTGGGTTCTTTATCATGAAGATGTGAATGGCATTTTTGCTTACAAACTTAGGCTCGTCTGCAAACAAAATGATACCATAAATACTGAGAGTCAGGAGTGCACACACAGTTTCCCAGTTCCCTTTTGCAGCATGCTTTGTAGCCTGAGTAATCAAGAAACCCAGATGAAGGCCTGGGATTCCAGCTTTGGAAGTCATGTGTTCAGCAATGGTAGTTGCTTCCAGATGTAGTGCTTTGGCTATGTCTTCATTCTTTGGAGGAGTCATTTCAGGATTGAAAGGAATTCCTCTTCTGATAGGGACACCCAATAACATAGAGTACTCTTCCAACAGAGGACCCATCTGAAAATCTGGGAAAGTGAAGCAACGTAGAGGAGGGTCATAAAATTGAAGACATGTGTGAATCATACTCCTCTGTGATGCATCCAAGTCCATAATCATGTCCAGGATTCCACCATAATGCTCTCTGAATAAGGGAACATGATCAGGGGTGTTAAGGGCCTGTATCTACCTGATGCCTGCTAGAGGATACTTGAAGAAGTTGTAGGTGATGTTGCTTTTCCTGGTTGAATCCATGTTGAAGATGTATGCTGAAGGAGACAACTTGAAGAAGATAGCTGGAGAAGATGTTGAAGCAGATAAGTTGAGCAGAAGAACGGTCAAAACCAAACCAAGAAAAGTGGATACCCTATAAAACAAATAGACAAATGTTAAATGATGCAATATGATGTATGCTTATGATATGCAGAGGTTTGTGATCATGTGCTAGATAAACAGTTTCCTTTGGTAGGATCCATGAGTGTTCAAAGTTCAGATGAAGGCTTGAGAACCAGTAACTAGGTGGGGGACTCAAATAAAGAGTCAAAAGTCAAGGGTTTCAAAGAACTAGTCCAAAATAGTACAAACTTATAACATTCCAGTAGCAAGGTATGATGAGGTCGATGGTTCCTACAAACCGGTAAACAACCCAACCCACTCACATGTATTATTCTAGAACAAGGATCCTCAGATTCAGATCTATCATGAGAAGTGTAAACACTTCTAACCTGGAGGTACAGTGTTTACCCTAATCATAAAGGATTCTCCTCTAATTCACCTCAGATGTTGAAGGTCATCTAAAAAGGTCATCCAGACTTAGCAGGCTTCCCAGATAGCCCTAGCACTACAGGAAATCCGTAGCACAAAGTTCTAAAAAAGAAACCCATGTCTGAACCGTGTTTTCATATTCCCGCACCAGACCGAAATGGAATGGGAAAGAATACGAAACCACTCTAATCCTATGTGACACTCAGGCCTTTGTGTTGAGCCTTTCTCACTAGAATACCCCACCCACCAAGGTAAACCAAAAAATCCAGCACAATGATATGACAATGATAAATGAAATGCAGAAAGCAATAAATGAAAGCGATAAAGTAAATGCAATAATTAAAGCTGTACAAGAAGCAGTAAATAAAAAAATATAAACACAAATAGCACATAACACCCCCATAAACACAAATCAAACAAGCGCTAGGAGAAACCCACAAGAGAACCAGAAGCCCTGGTTGCAAAGGTCCCCAACAGAGTCGCCAAGCTGTCGCTCCCCGGACTTTCGTCCCGGTGCAAACGCGAACCGTCGGCGATGTTGGAGGTTGAGATTGAATAGAGTCTCCAGCTAGGCATTTTTATCCTGAAGGAAAGGTAATGCTGCATAAACTTGGAAGGGTATGGATAACATAGTTGCGAACCAAAGAAACTGAGTAAGGGGGTTGGTTATGACCTGGGAAGGTATTAGCACCCAGAGGGTCCGTCGTAATCGACGGGATCCATGCTTACCTGATTGTGTTTAAAGGGGGTAGTGTATGTGCTAAACTGTGCATAAAAAGCTAGGGGAAAAGGAAGTACAAAGTGTCAGTGCAAAAGAAAGTGAGTGCTCAAAACTGAGACTTAAGGGAAGAGAGTTAATAAGAAGAGAGGGGAAGACAAAAAGACTTTTGTTCGATAACTGTTAAGTTATGCCTACGTATCCTCTCGTGCAATGAGGAAGTCAGAACACCGTATTTCGACTCAAAGAGATTTAGTGTTTTTGTTGTGAACTTCTTGCTTGTCTATGCTCAAGTGTATGACTTGTCTGGCTCGAGTGCTAACTGTCTTGCATTAGACGGAAGAAGCAAGTTCTCGTTTTCAGAGTGAGTGTGGTGAGAAAATAATCCGGAGGAGAAGTTTATTGTTTGTTTTTGTGTTTTCAATTTTTTATTGTTTTTTGGTGTTTTGCATAGGTTAATGAGCTTAAGCCTAAACTAAAGGTTGTAAACTCATTATATCCTCCCTGATTAAGGATAATGAGCCTACTTAATTATGAGATGAAAATCTCAACCTAATTACCATGATGATATAGGATTAAGATCATTAACCTACTTTGGTAATTATTAAGTGTTTTTGGGTTTTTATTTAGTGTTAAGTAATGAGTTTAATCTCCAATCAAAGATTAGTGAACTCATTACACCATCCTAAGAGAAGGATGATAGATGAGAACACTTAAGCTGAGGAAGATACCTCAACTTAATCCATGGTTAGGGATTAAATTCATTATATAACAAGCATTTATTAAGTGAGTTTTAATTAAAGATGAGATGAAGAAGTGTTTTTTTTTTATGTTTGCAAGACTTTAGCATGAGGGGGACTTGTCCATTGAACACTAGGATTAGTCCCTTTGAACCACCAGGAAGAGATGTAACCCTAATATTAGGCCCAAGTTACAAGCTTAAGTCTTTAATGATTATTAGGTGTTTTTGATTGAAGGTGAAAACAACTTAAAGGTTAGGATCAAAGTTATACACTCCATCCTAAGATAAGGATACAGGCATAACCCTAATTCAGAGTCCCAAAACTTTTAACTGTTTAGCCTTGATTATGAGATGAGAGAGAGAGAGAGACTCAAGGAGACTCAAAAGGTAAAAACTAGGGGGGACTATGTACAACCTTAAAATTATCATGCTTGGATGTTCCTATGGTTTGTGAGACATCAAGAGAAGTCTTCAGATGGGCCACCAAAGGAAGAAGCAGATGAAAAGAGAAAAGGAGAAAGTAGATTAGGTTACTTACTTCATGAAGAAGTTAAGTAACCTAGGAACCAGAGATGACATAAGTGAATGAGATTCACTTCAAACACAAACAAAGTGCATAAAAATAAAGAGAGAAAGAGAGGTTGGATGTGGATGCACATCCACATCCTTATTAACTTACCAAATGCACCTGAAATGGTTAGTTTGAAAGCAAGATATGTACAAACTCAAAAGCACATGATAAAAAAATGAAATTGCATCCAAAGGAACCCTAAGCACTCATGAGAATACCATCCAAAGGGGGAGGTCTAAAGGTTTACCAAATTCAAGTTATCGTTTACCCAAGTTATGCTTGAACATGTTATAATACATTTGAGTGAATTAAAGGTCACTTAGAAGCTTGAAATGCCAATATGCAAAAATCCCTCTTTGACATGAACATGAAATTTATGTGATTTTTGCCAACTTTGCAAGGCCATAACTTGAGTTCTAGGATGAATCAGAATGAATTCTTGTACTTTTTGAAAATGGGAGGATCCAATCTATAACTTTCATGTTTGAAGAAATTTCATTTGAAACCTTTTTGGTCAAGAAAGAGGAGGTTGAAAATCTTTTCCAAAATAGAAAGTTTACATTACAAGTCATTTCCATTTTTGGCAAGTTTTGGCTTTGTTCATTTTTCTTCAACTTTGTGAACTTCCAAGCATTCCAATGATCAAATAAAGACCATATGACTTCAAAATGGTGATGATGACCCTTTGGAACCCTTGTTGGGGCCTCAGATGCCCAGAATATGACTTTTCTTGCTCAAGAAGTCACCATTTGATCAGATGACTTCCACATTGAATTTTTCCATGAAATTGGATACACATGCTCCTTTAACATATATGGACCAATAACAACAAGAATGACCAAACAATTTGGGTGTAAGGCCTTCAAAACCCAAACCCTAATTTCAGGTCATCTGTGTAGGAATCCTCAGCTTAGCTTCCATACCTCTGCAGTGCTTTGACATTTCTTGACTTTAAATGACCCATGGGGGCATAAAATGATCATAGAACACTCATGGACCCTCTTGGAATGCTTTAAGACCTTGGAGATTGCTCAGAACAATTCTTGGATTGCTCAGATCACAAACCCTAGATGCAACTATGCAGATGAAATGTTAAGGATGATTATGTATTGTGAAAATGTGATGATAGGCTATGCAATGATGATAATTATAAGTCAAGATGTGATAAAAGTGAGAGGGCAAATTTGGGGTGTTTACAGAGTGGACCCAAATATGTATATCCCTTTGCCACTTGGTTGAGGAGTCGTGTTGAAATTGCACTACTTCCTTTCTCAGTGGAGCCCCCCCTCTATCCAAGAGATGTGTTACCTCTGTTGCTGTACATACCACTATTTCTATGGAAGACTACCAAAAGTTGGAAGCCCGACTACATGAGTTGAGAGTTGAAAATGTAGAGATGACTGGTTTGTACCATCAAATGGCTCATTCTAAAACAATTTTAAAAGAGAAGTTGCATAAGATGCAGGTAGCTCAGGAGGCCAAAGAGAAGGAGTTTGCGGAAAGAGAAGCTCACTTCCAAAGAAGAGGTATGATGGACATTAAGAGAGAGGAAGAATTCAGGAAGACTAGGAAATCTCTTAGAGAAGCCAAACAGTATATCACTTGGGTGCAAGACCAGAGGAATCAAGATCAGGAAAAGTAAAAGAAAAAGGAAGAGAAGTACGAGTTGCAGATTGCTTCCCAGAAAGACGAGTTGGAGATAGCCTATAAGAGTCAACAAGAGACTTCCCAGCAGTTAAATGAAGCACTCATGAAGATGGCAGATCCCAGGTGGAGGGCTGATGTCAAGAGATCCAAGACTAAGCTGGGGTTCACAGGAGAAGGATTAAAGTCTTCTTGCAGCCTAGAGTTTTAGTTTGTTTTCTTTTCTTGTATTTTAGATTACTTACAAGATTGTTGTAGGAATCTTGTTTATTTTCTGCACTTTATATTTCTGTAAGACTTATAACCCTATGGGGATGTTACTTGTGCCTTGTGGCCGTTGGTTATTTTATGCAATTTTTATTTCAGATTCTTGAGCTTTGTGTGCTTTGAAAAATGGTTGTGTAAAGGTGTCTGAATGTGGGTACTTTGAAAAGGGTATTCTCAAAGAATTTTCTCAAAGGCCATCTGGATTCCTTTAACAGATACCAGAACTAGGGCAAAAAGGCTTGACAATGAAAGCACAAATAGCTTGCATTGCATAAATATAACCCTCTTTCTTGTTTTGCATGTACATCCCCAGGTTTCTAACATCTTCCATTTTCGGGGCACTATTGTCGCTCCCGGGATTTTCATCCTAGTACAAACGCGAAAGTGGCGCGGAAAAGGTAGAGTCGCCAGCCAGGCATTTTTATCCCGAAAGAATGGGAAAAGTAATGCTGTACAAACCTGAGGAAGAAGGAAAGGACAAGGTCCTGCGAACCAAAGATCTGGGTTCGGGAGTCGGTTACGACATGGGAAGGTATTAGCACCCCAGATCGTCCGCCGTACCCGACGGGATCCACGCTTGCTTGTTTGTTTCAAAGGGTGAGAAATAAAGTGCTGCTGAGCAAAAGAACTGCTAACTAGAATGGGAGTGAAAGGAACTGGAAAAGAAAATGGAAAGGAATGGGGAAATGTAGGAAAAATAAAGAATATGCTCGAATGGGCCCTAGCCCACTGCCTACATACCTCATCGGGATAATGAGGATCAGAGTCGACATAGTTCGCCTAACTAAGGCGAGAACTATTTGTTTGTTTTTTATGGCTAGAACTGCGTATGTCTATGCTCAGGTGTTGCAGGCTCGTATGGTACGAGTGAGTTTACCGTCTTGCATGCGAGACACGTCGTCGCAAGTTCGTGTTGGGAATGAATGGGATGAGAAAAGAAGTTCCCGCAGGAAAGTCGCTTATTGTTTGTTGTTTGCTTTTTAAGAGTTTTGTATGAATTTGGCACAAGGAAGTGAATTCAAACTCTTTTCCATGGAATGTGTACTTGCTACGACATTCCAAGATGGAATAATAGAACAAGCACACCAAGCAAGGAGAATTTATCCAAGACTTGTTCCCAAGGATTAAGGTCTAAGTTCACTAGCTTGTTGAACTTATTACATGTTTTTGTAGCTTTTGTGAAGAAGTATCTTTTAGATTTTCTTTGTAAAACAATCCCTTGATGAGACTTGTACATCATGCAAGACAAGCTTACACTATTCCAAGATGGAATGAATGCAAGTGCCCCATAGAATAAGGCCATACACAAAGGATCCTTTCATACATTGTTAAATCTTTTTGGATTTTCGTTTGAAGATGAGAAGAGAAAGACTCAAGAGGAAAAGGTCAAAGCTAATGGGGGGCTAAGACACAACCCTAAGTTATCTCATTATGTACAAAAGTGTGGTCCTATAGTCAATGAGGTATTCTAACCTAAGGAGAAGAAAAAGCAAACTAGAATTCAACTTACTTCATAAGGAAGTTAAGTTGAAATCTAAGGAAAGAGGGAAGCCCTATGAACAAAACACCAATGTGCTAAGGAAAAACAAATAAATGCATAAAGGAATAAGAATGAAGTGATTACCTCATCTCCCCCTTACAAAACAAATATTAGCATAATGGATAAAAGTGAACAATTATTACATGGTAAATCTTTCAAAACAATCCCCACTATCTAAGGAAGAGATTAGTGAACTCCTAAGACAAACATTTAAGCCTAAAGCACCTTATAAGATGGTAAACTCAAAAAGTCAGTAGCTAAACTCAACTTAAGTATTCTAAAGCTACAAAAGTGAACAATTTCAAGCTATGTCCTAAAAAGAAGTTAAACCTTAATAATTGCTAAGGTAAAGTTACATGAAGAAACTTAAAAGGTTAAGTGAGCTAAAATTGCATAAAACCTAATGTGAATAGAAAAATCCAGGGGCTAACACCTAACTAAAGTCTCCTAAAATGTCATACTACAAGGGGATGAAGGGATCCAAGTGAAAGAGATGCAAACTCTATGTGTAATGGTGTGAGAATGAGAAGAAAATGCATATAAAACTTCAAAGGAAGAAAAACTTGGAATACAAATCAAAACATGACCAAGAAAACTTGAGTCCCCCATAAAAAGACAAGGGGCTTGATGAAATGCTAAGAAGTGGTTTAAACATGTAATGATCATCACAAGATTGGTTTTGAAAGGTTAAGATGGAAGATGAAGAAGAATTAGGTCAAAAGAAGGCAAAGGCAACTTAAGACTCAAGCAAACCCTAAAATCAAAAGACAAAGACCCCATAATAGTGCTCTACACTTAAGGACCTCTAATGTAACCTACAAGACTCAGAATCAAGTCCTTAGATCATTGGCATGAATGCCTTGTTCAAATGGAGATGGAGGAAGCTTCTAAAAGGGACCAAAAATGACCTAGAAAAATTATGAAATTTAATATTGTACATCACAAACTAGAGAATAACATGTGTACAAAAAATCTCATGAAAAATCCTAATTTTGAATGGTTAAAGAATCAATAGAATGCAATTAGGGTTTATGTGAACCTATGTGGACGAATGGACTCAATAGAGACCTAAGCATGACCTAAAAATCCATATAAAAATATTTTGAGGAAGTTTATTGAGCTATTAAAATAACACAAAAAGAATGGGACATTTATCATATATGGTTTGGGAGAACAAAAATAAAACAATTTGTTGGTAAAAAATGAGAAAATAAGAAAACAATTAAAATGAAAGTTAATTCTGACCTCAAGAAGGGACAAAAATAAAATCCAAAAATATAGAAAATTAAAGAAAATTATGAAGATCCTACATTAATTAATTTGTAATTTTCTTTGGCCTTTTGGTATTTTTAAAAATGAAAAATGTAATTGGAATTTTAATGAAAAATAAATTAAAATGAATTGGACTGGTTTAGGCCTGGGGGGTTTCAAAAGTAACAAACACAACATGACTGGGCTCAAATGTAATGCGCTAGGGGTGTGAGTAGAAAGATAAGGATTTGTGAAGGGTTTAGAGCACGTGAAAGGCACGTTTATTTTAATATGCTGGCGCGTTCTGGACTCTTGGATCAAACAAATCCAATGGCTATGTTATAAAATTGTCTCCGGCCTAGGGTTACTATTCAGGTGACCGGAACTCACCTCCGTTCACCTTCTCTGATCACCTTTTGATAGGGTTCCACCAAACCTCCCTGAAAATGAAAACTTAAACCACAGTTCCACTCATCTCCTCACTCTTATCACATATCTAACCTCATTTTTGGCTTAGGGTTCATAAACTAGTCAAATCGAACACAAACATTTCCACACCTAAAACTGGATCTAAGCATCTAGCATGCCTATCAACTAGCCAGATGTTGCAATGCTCTTATTGAGCTTTAAACACCAAGAAACCAATGAAAAACAGGCAATTCGATCAAGTAAAGTTTCAGAGCATACCTGAATTGCATATGTATCACAATGTTGCTAGTAGGCCAGAGAGGAGGTTCCTTAAGTTGCCTGATCTTGCTCTAACACAATAAGAGTGAAATAAACACTCTGTACCTTGTGAATCCTGGTGATTCGAAGAAAGTGCAGTGAAATGTGAGATTTTGCATTGGAGATTTCTTGATGATTTGTGATGATCAAGCCATGGAGATGAAGGTACACACGATGCAAATGATGAATTGAGGTAGGCTGAAACTAAACTGATGGTGATGGAAGAGCCTGGATCCAAATTACAGTGCATTCTCAATGATGTAGTATATGATTCTTGAAGAATCAGGTTGTGCAATCCATGGGGATTGTGCTTGAGATGATGCTGATGATAGCTTGATGAAGAATGAGGATGGATTGGTGATGATGGAGCTTGCTCAAATCTAACACAATGTGAATGCATAGAGGATTTTGATGAATTTCTATGGTGTGAATTGAGCAAAAATGGTGAGAGCTTCAAAATGCACTACACTCTGCCTTTTATAGACTCCTTCACCAATGATTAGAAGCTATAACCATGGTTAATTAGCCTAGTTAACTGAGTCAGGTTGGTTGCCTCTGAGTCAAGTTTGTTAGGGTTAGTTACGCCAGCTATGCACTCTAGAAGCTTCTGCTCGAGCTCAAATTCAGTGTATTAATGTTCATGGCAATTATGGTGTGGATTAGTGAAGTGTAATGGAGCTGATCAATGCAATGCCTAAAGTTTCTAATTTGTTTGAATCTCACAAAGAGTTACATGGTGACATGTCATGATCATGCAGGTAAGTGATCATTGAAGCTTCTAATGCAATGCCTCATGATCAATAGTTGGTAAATGATGCACTCAAACCGACTGAACTGATCATGAAATGAGTTCATGGTGCAATGCCTTGTGCCCCAAGAAAACAAATTGCAAACCTTGATCTTGCATGGCATGAAGCTTCATGAGAAAGGCATCAAATGTTGAAGTTCTCGTGATCAAATTAAGGATAAAACTTCATAGAACATATTTGATGTTCAACCAATGATGTGGGAAGGTCTCTAAGTTGCTAAAAAATGCCACTGAACTCAAGGAAATATGACTGCACTTTAGCCTGCATGGATTTAGGCATGCCTTGGCAAATTGTGCTCGTGGTGGATCAGTGTGAGGACCTCACTTTGACCCCTCATTTGTCCATGAAATATTGCCCAAATAAAAATTTGTTCAACATCAATCTTGTAGGAAACATGGAGGGGAACAACTTTGTAGTTCACAAAAAATTGATTTGAAGTGTTTTTGGCCAAGAAAAGTGGCTTGAGATTTGACCCTCCACCTGTTTGATGAATTGCCAAGCAGGGCGTGCGTGCTGGCCAGCCAATTGCCTCGGCCATGAGCTAGTTTTACCCTAATTTGCCTCAACTTTGCAAGACCATATCTCTCTCATTTTTAATGCTATGGAAGAGTTCCAACCATGGATTTGAAGCTAAATATGCCCTATTTAATTGGCTCCAAGTAGAATTTTGATAGCCCTCATATTTTGGGAGAAGGCCTCTCTCAAAGATGCTGCAAAAATGGCCAAAACTTGCCATTTTTGGAAACCCTAATTTTCCAAAAGTGGTAAGTTTTGGTTTTCTTGATTTCTCTTGATTCCTCCATCATTTCTTGATCAAATTTTAACCATAGGATCCTTGTAACCCTAATTTCATGATTTCAATATCAAAAAGTTATGAGTTGACTTTTTCTTCAGCATGGTTGACCTTTCCCCAAATCCCTGATTTTTAGTCATCTGGCCAATTGAACCTCTTCCATAATGAATTTGTGGATGAAATTTGAACCCTAGGAACTTGTCATCATATATAAGATAATGGAATCCTCTTTGAAACGAAACTTCTTGAAGATGCCCAATAGAAATGAAACCCTAATTTGGCCTTTTTCATCAGGAGATGTTGCACTGCTTGCCTTCTTTGATCAAACCAAATATTTCCATGGCTTGTGGCTTCAAATGAGAGCTTGTGGGATGTTGTGAACCCCTTGCACAATGTTTAGAAGCTTTGTGACCCTTTGATTGCCTTTGTATAGCCTTCAGTTGCTCTAATCATTGACCACATACCTATGCCTCAGCTAAGCTATACATGATGCAATGTTTTTTGATTATTTTATGAACTTATGTATGCTAAATGCTATGCAAAATGTTGAGCAAATGAGAGGGAAAATTTTGAGGTATTATAGCTGCCCCTATTCAATCAACTGCATACCTGAACGAATAAATGCAAAGGCTTTTAGACATTCTAGGTATAGAGTGATTGAATACTCGAATAAAACTTGGAAATTTGAACTCGGTGGAAATGCCATCTGCCCTTTATTTATATTTTTTTTTGTTTCGACCACTGAATAGGTAGTGGAAATAGAACAAGGTGGAATGGAATTATTGAAATAACCTGCAATGTGACTGCTGAGCGAATCAAGCCACATAGAGGGTGCCTGTTGGCGAAACAGGGCTTAACGAGACCATTAGCAAAATGAGACTCGACAATGTGACTGCTGAGCGAATCAAGCCATAAAGAAAGGTGCCTGTTGGCGAAACAGGGCATAACGATACCATTAGCAAAATGAGACTCGACAATGTGACTGCTGAGCGAATCAAGCCACAAAGAAAGGGTGCCTGTTGGCGAAACAGGGCTTAACGAGATCGTTAGCGAAACGGGACTCGACAATGTGACTGCTGAGCGAATCAAGCCACAAAGAAAGGGTTCCTGTTGGTGAAACAGGGATTAACGAGATCGTTAGTGAAACGGGACTCGACAATGTGACTGCTGAGCAAATCAAGCCACAAAGAAAGGGTGCCTGTTGGCGAAACAGGGCTTAACACGTGACTGCTAAGCGAATCAAGCCACGAAAAGATGACAAACATTGACTTGGAAAGACAAAGGTGCCCGACAAATGGTATAAGTATCTTCCGTGGGGAGTATTTTAGATTGAGAAGATGTTATAGGTTATATGTAAAACCTCAAAACTTGCCCATGATGGTATGCACATGTTTGAATTTATGGCGTAATGCTCCACACATTGAAATGCTACGCTTTAGGGGATGTAAAAGTAATGATGATTACTAAATGCAAATGTAAATGCAAGAATATCTCCTGATAAGGAGACTGCAAGTATCCCAGATGGCTTGACTGGGGAGAACTGATGATCACTGTATTGACCTAGTCCCTCCTGGTGAGGAGGAAACAATTCTGCGGGGAACATTGTTAATGATACACCGGCTCTGAACTGCCGTCATTGCTAAAAATAAATTGGACTTTAAGATTGGAGCGCCAAGACCCTGCTGGAGATGGACTCAAGATTGGAGAGCCAAGACCCTGCTGGAGATGGACTCTTCTTGAACTCTGATGGGGAAGTGGAGACCTCCTGATTTGGCTGGGAACCAGAGGTATGGCCCTACTGAGGAAGCAACCTGCTGGGGGAGGAAAGACACTCCTTGCACTGCTGGGGATTTCCCCTGTATTGAAATGGAACCTCTGCTTGGGGAGAACAAGCATCGTTTGTCATTACCGCTAGGGAAGAACTTCAACTTCACTTCTACTGGGGTAACAAGAGACGCACGAAAAGGTACTTCTTCTTGCTCAAACATGTTGTTGAAATATTCTTCCTGGAAATCTGCTTTAGCTCTTCTAGCAACTCATGTACATGTACCTGTGTAAACACAACTGATAGTTCCTGCAACATGGAGAGTTAGTTTGGACCTGTATGCCCCAGGCTTATGGTATGAATCACTATCCCGACCACTGAACCTTTTTAGAGTTGTATTAAATGTTTCGGTCCTCCTGCATGAGTTTGAAAGCATTTGAATGTTCACAACACAATATAAATCACAATTTGCTGGACGTTTTTGCAATCAAACAATGTTAGATGAAAAACAAAAACAAAAACAACTAGTCACAAGTTGACTAAAATTGTATTTTATTGATTTGGAACATGGCCATGAATAGGCATTATAATAGGAAGCAATTCCCTAGAAAGAGGAAGTTTCCCAAAAGGAAAATAAACTATCCTATTGGCAATGTAAAAAATGGATCTCATCAAATTTCGACCCGACTTTGACTCTTATATCTTCGATACTATCCGCTTGCTCTGTCCTTTGTAAAAGGTGACTGAACCGGTCTTCCACCCTTAGAATAACTTTAGTTACAGATGGATTACGAATTTCGCAGATCGCAGTCATTCATGTTAGTCCCTCTTTTGCGTGGATCGCCCTTTCGGGTTTTCAATCCACCGGGATACCCTTTTTTGCCTGAGCTGTCCGATGTGGATTTTCAACTCAGCGAGTGTACATTTTTTCAATATTTACCTAATTTTTGCCCGAGCCTTTTATTCTGTTTTTGGCTCGCCGGGATGCCCATTTTTGCCTTGATCTTTATTCTGTTTTTATCCAGCGGGTCTTTTTACACGAAGTATTTTCTTACTGCGTCTGCGTTGACAAGGGAATGGAAGTCTTCTCAATCCATGGTTGTTAGCATCAAGGCTCCACCTGAGAAAACCTTTTTAACCACAAATGATCCTTCATAATTAGGTGTCCATTTTCCCCTATGATCATTAAGAGGAGGAAGAATCCTTTTCAGCACCAGGTCACCTGGTATGTACCTTTGAGGCTGTACCTTCTTGTCGAAAGCCTGTTTCATGCACCGTTGATACAACTGTCCATGGCATACAGCTTAGGCGTTTTTCTTCAATGAGGCTCAGTTGATTATACCTAGACCGGAGCCACTCAGCTTCATCTAGCTTAATGTCCATCATTAGCCTCAACGAGGGGATCTTCACTTCGATCAGTAGGACTGCCTCCATACCATATACCAATGAGAACGGGGTTGCCCCTGTCGAGGTGCGCACAGACGTTCGGTACCCATGTAACGCAAATGGTAGCATCTCATGCCAGTATTTGTATGTCACAACCATCTTCTGCATAATCTTCTTGATGTTCTTGTTGGCGGCCTCGACGGTGCCATTCATCTTCGGGCGATATGGAGAAGAGTTGTGGTACTCTATTTTGAAATCCCGACACAAGTCAACCATCATCTTGTTGTTGAGATTAGAACCGTTATCAGTAATTATTCTTTCGGGAATTCCATACCGGCAAATAATATCTCTTTTGATAAATCAGGCTACCACTTGTTTAGTAACATTGGCATAAGACGCCGCTTCGACCCACTTCGTGAAATAGTCTATAGCAACCAGGATGAAGCGATGACCGTTGGAAACTGTTGGCTCGATCTTGCCAATCATATCAATGCCTCACATGGAGAATGACCAAGGTGAAGATATGACACTCAAGGGATTCAGAGGTACGTGGACCTTATCAGCATAAATCTGGCACTTGTGACATTTACGGGAGTATTTACACCAATCGGATTCCATGGTGATCCAATAATATCCCGATCTCAACAATTTCTTGGCCATAGCATGTCCTCCAGCATGGGTACTGAAAGAGCCTTCATGAACCTCTTGCATTAATAGGTTTGCTTTGTGTCTATCCACGCATCTGAGCAGAACCATGTCGAAGTTTCGCTTTTATAACACACCATCTTGATTCAAGAAGAAACCACCTGCTAGTCTTTTGAGGGTCTTCTTGTCTTTACTGGATGCCCCAGTCGGTACTCTTGAGTTTTCAAGAATTGCTTGATATCATGATACCAAGGACTGTTATCTTCACCACTATCAACTGCAAAGACATAGGCAGGTCTTTCAAGACGGAAAACCATGATTCGAGGCACAAAATTCTCTTGACAAACTTTAATCATAGATGACAAAGTTGCTAGAGCATCGGCAAACTGATTTTCGTCTCGGGGAATATAACTCAACTTGACCTTGGTGAAGAAGGTTAGCAACCTCCTGGTATAATCCCTATAAGGAACCAAGTGAGGTTGATGAACTAACCATTTGCCTATGACTTGGTTCACCACCAGAGCAGAATCTCTGAAGATCTCGAGGTTCTTGACTCGCAAGTTGATTTCCTCTTCAACCCCCATGATGCAAGCTTCATACTCTGTCTCATTGTTAGTGCATTCGAAAGTTAACCGAGTAGCTAAAGGTGTATGGACACCCTCTGGTGAGATGATAACAACACCTACTCCGCTTCCGTTCATGTTCACAGCTCCGTCAAACATCAACTTCCATTTGGATTCTGGGTCTGGCCCCTCCTCCGGAAGCGGTTCTTCACAGTCTTTCAACTTGAGGAACATGATGTCCTCATCCGGAAACTCGAATTTCATGGGTTGATAATCGTCAATAGGCTGCTGAGCCAAGTATTCTGACAATATGCTCCCTTTTATTGCTTTTTGCGAAGTGTAATTGATATCATACTCCGTTAGAATCATCTGCCATCGGGCTACCCTTCCTGTTAGAGCTGGCTTCTCGAAGATATATTTCACAGGATCCATTTTGGAGATTAGGAGAGTGGTGTGAGTCAGCATGTACTGTCTTAGTCGGCGAGCAACCCATGCCAAAGCACATCAAGTTTTCTCGAGTAGTGAGTAGTGTGTCTCACAATCGGTAAACGTTTTGCTAAGGTAATAAATGGCATGCTCTTTTCGACCAGACTCGTCCTGCTGACCCAACACACATCCCATTGATTCTTCAAGCACAGTAAGATACATGATCAAAGGTCTCCCTGGCAATGGAGGCATGAGAATTGGAGGTTCTAGAAGGTACTCCTTAATTCGGTCAAAGGCTTGCTGACAGTCTTCATTCCATTTGATGGCCTGATTTTTCCTCAGAAGCTTAAATATGGGCTCACACGTGGCTGTTAGGTGAGAGATAAACCGTGCAATGTAGTTTAGTCTCCCTAAGAAACCATGCACTTGCTTTTCAGTCTTTGGCTCAGGCATTTCTTGGATGACTTTTACTTTGGCTAGATCAACCTCAATTCCCTGCTCACTAACAATGAAACCCAGTAGCTTGCCGGAACGGACCCCAAAGGTGCATTTGTTCGGATTCAATCTCAATCTGAACTTCCGTAGTCTGTGAAACAACTTTGCTAGATTGACCAAGTGCTCTTCTTTTGTTTGAGATTTTGATATCATATCATCAACATAAACCTCAATTTCATGATGAATCATGTCGTGAGATAGCTTCACCATTGCCCGTTGGTAAGTGGCTCCAGCATTCTTAAGACCAAACGACATGACCTTGTAACAGAAGGTGCCCCAAGGAGTGATGAAGGTAGTCTTTTCCATATCATCGGGAGACATCTTAATCTGGTTATAACCTGAAAACCCGTCCATGAAAGAGAACACAGAAAATTGAGCAGTATTATCAACAAGCACATCTTTGTGAGGCAGAGGGAAGTCATCTTTAGGGCTGGCCCGGTTCAAATCCCTGTAGTCTACACACATCCTGACTTTACCATCTTTTTTAGGGACCGAAACAATATTAGCAACCCATGGAGGGTAACTAGTCACAGCCAAGAAACCAGCGTCAAATTGCTTTTGTACTTCCTCTTTGATTTTGATCGCCATATCAGGGCGTGTGCGCCTCAACTTTTGCTTCACTGGCGGGCAGTCTTCTCTCAGAGGCAGCTTATGTACCACAATGTCGGTGTCTAAACTAGGCATGTCCTGGTAAGACCAGGCGAAGACATCAACATATTCTCGAAGCATGGAAATCAGACGAGTCTTGATATATTCTTCTAATGCAGCCCCGATCTTAACTTCTTTCTTGTCTTATTCGGTACCCAGGTTTATCACTTCGATGGTCTCTTCATGCGGCTGAATCATCTTTTCATCCTGTTTAAGCAGTCTGGCTAACTCTTCAGGTAGTTCGCAGTCTTCTTCACTTTCCTCATTGGCTTGGTAAATCGGATTGTCAAAGTCATACTTAGCCATAGCAAGGTAGTCTTTGATAAGATCCGGTGACGAGCACCTGCATGAATGGTGATTCATGCAAGGCTTCAGAAAGAGTTTGAGAAAATGAGAAACATTTCCACTTTAAAACTTCCTTCTTTTTTTTTTTGAAAAACAAAAGCAAAAATGAAAGACAAGGAACAACATGGATGAATGCAAAACGTCAGCTTTATTAATGATTATGTATTGTGTTAGGAACAAAAGAACCCTTACAATAAGATACTATGCCCCGGGCAAGACATAATGCTTGAGTACAGGAAAGACAAAAGCAAAAAATCATTACTCTTCAAGGGAGGTGACTGAGATAAGCCTTTCAGATGACCAATTGCTATGCTGATTTTCTGGAGCACAAGGTCTGATCCACTCCTCTAGGTCACAATCACTATTGTCACTCCCACCAAATGACACCTGGTCACAAGGGGTACAGACGCGAATGGTCGGCGAAAGAGGAGAACACAAGGGTAAACTGAAAAGAGTCGCCAACTAGGCATTTTTATCCCGAAAGAAAGGTAATACTGCATAAACCTGGGAAAAGATGGATAAGACGGTTGCGAACCAGAGAAACTGAGAAAGGTGGTTGGTTACAACCTGGGAAGGTATTAGCACCCAGATTGTCCGTCGTACTCGAGGGGATCCACGCTTAAAATATTTGTGTTTAAAGGGGTAGTGTCAGTGCTATTTGTGTGCAAAAGCTAGAAAAGAATACAAGTGTCAGTGCAAAAGAAGTGTGAAGTGAATAAAAAGGGTGTCAGTGTAAGAAAAGAGTGCAAAGCTCAAGACAATGAGGCTTAAAGAATAATGCTGGAAGAGGGGGAATATACAGAGACTTTTGTTCGATAACAGTTAAGTTATGCCTACGTATCCTCTCGTGCAATGAGGAAGTCAGAACACCGTAGTTCGACTCAAAGAGACTGAAAGATGAATTGACTTGTGAACTGCTTTCTTGTCTATGCTCAAGTGTATGACCTGTCTGGCTCAGGTGCAAACTGTCTTGCATTAGACGGGAGAAGCAAGTTCTCGCTTGTGAGTGAATGAGATGAGAAAAGAATCCCGGAGGAGACGATTATTGTTTGTTTTTTGATGTTTTCAATCTTTTATTGCTTTTTGGAATTTTTCATAAGTAAAAGAGCTTAAGCCTAAACCAAGGGTTAGTAAACTCATCACATATTCCCTCTGATTAGGGGTAATGAGAATACCTTAAGTATGAAGTAAACACTTCACACTTAATCACCATGGTGTAGGATTAAGATCATTAACCTACTTGCATTTATTTAGATGTTTTTGGAGTTTTTGTTTAGTGTTAAGTAATGAGTTTAAGCCATAATCAAGGATTTAATGGACCCATTACACCATCCTAATAGAAGGATAATAGATGAGAACATTTAAGCTGAGGAAGGCTCCTCAACTTAATCCATGATTAGGGATTAACCTCATGACAAAACAAAACCTTTATTAAAGTGGATTTTAGTTAATGATAAGATTAAGAAGTGATTTTTATGGTTTGTAAGACAACTTGAGGGGGACTTGTCCATTAACACTAGGGTTAGTCCTTCTTAACCAATTAAGGAAGAATTAGAACCCTAATGCAAGGCCCAAGTTACAAGTTTGATGTCTTAGTGATTATTAGATGTATTGATTAAAGGATTTAAACACATTAAGGGGTTAACACTTAGGATTAAAGTTATACACTCCATCCTAATAGAAGGATGCAGGCATAAGCTTAATCACAAAGCCTTAAAACCTTTAAGGTTTAGTCCTTGATTATGAGATGAGAAGAGAAGACACAAAGATGACACAAAGGTAAAACTAATGGGGGGAATAATCAAACCCTAATTGTGATCATGCTTGGGTGTTCCTAGGGTTTATGAGGCTTGCAAGAGATCTTCAAGAAGAGCCACCAAGGAAGAAACAGGATGAAAGGAAGAGAAGCAGAAAGAAGCAAGTCAACTTACTTCACTTAAGAAGATAAGTGGCTTGAAGAAAGAAAGTGAGGAAGGAGCATGAATGAGCAAGCTCACTCTAATACATATACAAAATGCAGCAATGGATGCATAAGAGAGATGAGAAGAGATTATGGGAAGTGAAGGCAAATTCACTTCTCAAACACTTACCACCTGAAAAGTTAGCAAAAGGAAATGAAATGAAATGAAATGCAAAGATAAAACTAAAGTCAGAAGCATGTTCATGATGCAAAGAGATGATAAAAATGTATGTCATGAGATGGAGATGATCATACAAAGGATGAGAATGCAAATGAAGCAAATAAGAGGCATGAAAGTTCATGAATGCACATGAAATAAAATGAAAGCAAAACATGGCAAATGGATGATGCAATGATCAAACATGATTCTAACATGTCCTAAGATGTCTTATATGTCATATGGATGCACAAAATGTCATGGCAAGTTCATGTATGCAAGCTTAGACAAGATGGATGCAAATGAATATGCAAATTAGGGTTATATGATCATGTGAGATGCACAATTCAAAAACAGAAGCAAAACATGAGATAAAAAATTGAAAATGGACTCAAAGGAACCCTAAACCTATACAAGTTCACTGTCCAAAAGGGAAGGTCAGAAGCTAAACCCTAAGGGACTTATGAATTTCCTAAATTTCTAGGGTTTTAAGGGTGATCCTAAAGGTAAAATGCCAAACAAATTGAAAATGAAAGATAAAAATGAAACAAAAATGTTTTTAGATGCTTGAAACCATGTATAACACAATGCAAGAAGAATCATTCATAAACTCACTTTGGTTCAAAAGTTATGAATTTTTGAAGTTAGGATTAAAATATTCAAGTTTAAGAACCCTAATTCAATTGAAAAATGTCAAAGTATGATCAAAACCAAAAAGAAATTTGTATGGTGAGTTTGTAAATACTTCTAAATGTTTGAAAATGTTCTCTGAATTTTTTTGGGATTTTTAAATACCTAAATGTATTTTTAATTAATTAATTTTCATTAACTAATTAAAAATAATCATTTAAATGATTTAAAAATATTTTTTAATGCAAAAAATAAAAATAAAAAATTTCAGAATTTTTAGACTATTTTTACTATTTTTAATAAAATGTACAAATTAAATAGAAACAAAATGAAATAAAACAAATTAAATGGAAAAGTAATCTGATCCAAAGATCCAGATTCAAAGTTGGGGGTTTGTGGTTGACTGCGCGCGCAATCCTAAGGTTGTGGTTCAATCTGGCATTTTTTAATTTAAACCTAATTAATTAATATTAATTATAAGATTAGGGTTTTAACACTGAATCCTGGCCATTCACACGCGCGGGTAAGCTGAATCCTACGGCTCACGTTTAAACTCACCCCTAAACCCTAATTAAACATTAATGACTTTCAGGTGGCCGGAAATGACCTCCGGTCATCTTCTCCGGCCACACCCTTCCCTGAGAATTTCAATTTCACTCCCCAGGCCATTTCTGGAGCTCTAAAGCTCCAGATTTACTCCTCTCACTCCCCTAATCCTAAATCCACCCTCAAATGGAATTTATTTTCAGCCATTAACAAGATTCGAAGCTAAGAACAAAATATGCAAAACTTTCAGACAAGCAATACACTCTCAATTCTTCATCATTTTCAAAACTAAAAGGTTCAATGCACTCAGGGGATCAAACTTAACCAATTAAGAACTTAAAACAAAGCTTCTGGAAAAATGTTTTCACATGGCTACCTGAGATGAAGCTTTCAACCCTAGAGCTTTCAGGCTGCTTCTCTGCTTCAAAATTCCTCCAATGACCTTCCTGAAGAAGCTTTGATGCTTGTTGGAGTTTTTTGTGGCTGGTTTGTGAGTTTGATGAAGTTCAATTCAAAGGGGGAAGGAAATCGTGTTTTTGGTATGGTGGCTTTTAGGGCAAACTGAAGGGTGGGAAATGATCAATGAGTGAAGCTGAGATGAATGGTTGAAGAAGTTTGAAGTTTTGTGGAGTATGCTGAGAGTTTCAAATGAAAATGCAAAGTGGGAGGTTTTTTGTGTATGCTGAGAATGCTGTGTGTTCAGGCTTGCTTCTTGTTATGTTTGGCTTGCATTTGATTAGTATAAACAAATGTGATTGGTCAGAAAGTTGGTAATGGCATAGTGTGATTGGTATGGCTTGTTTTGCAAAAAGTCAAGGTTATGTGTCCTATGAGGTATGGGCAAGTTCAGGCCAAGGACAAGGGCATGTCTGGTGCAGCTATGATCAAGGAGAACCATGGAAATGAGATTGAGGCAAATCAACAAGTGGATGAAAGTTTATGTGTCATTTTGCAAATTCCATGAAGTTTGGCCCTTTTGCAATTTCTTCATGTGCAAGTCATGAAATTTGGAAATTCTTGGGCCAATTCTGACTTTTAGGCATTGTACAAAGTTTGTATTATGATTAGAAGTCAATTTGAAGTCACAAATTTGCTTGGCATGAGGTTTTGCAAAAATCCCTCTTTGGCATGAAACTTGAAATTATGTGATTTTTGCCAACTTTGGAAAGCCATAACTTGAGTTCCAAAATGAATTAGATCTTGTTCTTGTACTTTTTGAAAAGGGAATGATCCAATCTACAACTTTCATGACCAATAATTTTCCATTTGAAGCATTTTTGGTTGAGAAAGAGGAGGTTGAAAATCTTTCCCAAAATGGAAAGTTTACTTTACAAGTCATTTCCATTTTTGGCAACTTTTGGTTTAGCCCACTTTTCTTCAAATTTGTGAACTTCTAAGCACTTCAATGATCAAATAAAGACCATATAACTTCATTTTGATGAAAAATCCATTTTGGTTCCATGTTGGGGGGCCTCAGATGCCCTGATTTTGCTCTGACTTGCTCAAGAAGTTACCCAGTGATCAGATGACTTCCACAATGAATTTTTCCATCAAACTTGGTATGTATGATCCTAATATCATATTGAGACCAATAGAAACAAGAATGACCAAAAAATTTGGAGTTATGGCCTCTGAAACCAAAACCCTAATTTTAGGTCATCTGTGTAGTTAAACCTGGCTCTGCTTCCCTGCCTTGCCAGTTCTTGTGATTTTCTGACTTCCTTGATCTTGGGAGGATATAATATGATGTTTTAACCTACATGGACCCTCTTGAGATGATGGGAGACCTTTGGAGTGGCTCAGAAGGCTCAGGGACTACTCAGGTCACAAACCCTAGATGTAGATGACTTTGAACCAATGCAGTGAAGCAAAAAATGCACCATGATATGATATGATTGAACTTATGCAAATGAAAAGATCACAAGCCATGGTGTGAACTTAGTGAGGGCAAATTTGGGGTGTTTACATCTGCCCCTATTCAAGCATGAGTAGCTGTGCAGGATGTAAGCGCCTGACTTATCATACAAACAAGATAACTTGTGGTTGAATACCAAAGACAGTCCAAAATTTGCACTCACTGGATGAAGAAGAAAAGGGATATAGATTGTAAAAGGGGGTAAAGTATGATTATAAAGTGCGGGCGACGGAGGACGACCGTCGAGCAGAGGACGACTGCTGGGAGATAAAGCAATGACGGGGACGGCCTGATATGCTGGGGAAATAAAGAGATCATGATGGGGACGACCATCAAGGAAAGTAAAAAGATTTTCTGGGGATTAAAGGTAAAGGAAATGATGGGGACGACCATCAAGTTAATGAAATAAATGATGAGGGATGGTCATCAAAGGTGAAGGACGATCACCTGGCGGGGGACGGTTGCTCTGTTGGGAATAAGGATGAGGGATGGTCATCCAAGGTGAAGGACGATCACCGGGCAGGGTACGGCTGCCGAAAGTATCATGACATAGGACGAATGTCAGATAGAAAAAGTCGACGATGGGGACGGCCATCGGATAAAAATGATGAAGGACGATCATCAAGAGGTGAAGGACGATCACCTAGCAGGGTACAGCTGCTCACGAGGTTTATCATGACATAGGACGAATGTCAGATAACAAGATCAACGATGGGGACGACCATCGGATAAAATGATGAAGGACGATCATCAAAAAGGTGAAGGACGATCACCGGGCAGGGTACGGCTGCCGAAAGTATCATGACATAGGACGAATGTCAGATAGAAAAGAAATAATTTACTAGGGATTTGCTGGGGGAATCTTCTGGGGGAATGGTAAATACAGACGAGTATCTATATTCAAGAAAGGAACAATATAAGTGTTTGACGCTGTGTATAGATTAAAGATGCGGACGAGCATCCTTAAGACTATGATACGGATGAGTATCAGTAGAAACAAACGCTGACGCATGTTCATAGATGATGATACAGACGAGTATCAACTGGTTAACAAAGAACACAGACGAGTGTTGAATCTGAGGAGAGATAAGTGGTGTATACAAGATATGGACGAGTATCTGCATGAGTGAAACATAAGCATGAGTGAGACACAGACGAGTGTTCAACTTGCTAGGGAGAGTTTGACACGGGCGAGTATCATAAGAGAAAGTGTATAAGTTATGCACTTATAAGTGTAAAGATATTCTAATGATCAGTAGGGATCGAATGACACGGACGACTGTCAATGAGAGTGTATATAGATATATGTTTGTGATTTATATCTGCAGGGTAATGATATGACACAGACAGGTGTCGAAAAGAGTATATATTAACATTTATTAGTGAGTGCAAAGGGGATGCTTTGGCTTTCTGCTGGGACTGCGAGTCTTTATATACATTGCTGACAGACTGTTAGTATGCACAGGTGTTTGATTCAAAATATGGCTTGTGATTATGCAATATGTTTGATTTTTGCCGTAATGCTCCGTATTAGACGGAATGCTACGCTCTGAGGTGATTTATGATGTGAATGCCATGATTATGCAAAAGATACCGATCCGGGATTCGGATCCCGTTGTTGTGAAGATCTCTGATTGATCTGCTTGAAAGGATATCCCAGCTAGGGATGAGATCATTGGTAGATCTGATATGACTTTGCCTGGGGAAATAGGTCACTGATAGACCTATCTTGGTAATGAGGAGCCCAGCTGGGGTCTGTGGAAGCTTTCGTCACTTTGTTGTGAGACTTTCAGACATTGCTCTTCTGGATAGAGGCTGGAGCTCTGCGGGGAAATGGTTCCTTGTCTAGCACTCGGCTGGGGAGAAGAAAGATCACTGAACGATCTTCCTAGAGACTTCTGTGGGGATCCTTCTGAGGATGAGGGTATTTGACAACTCAGCTGGGGACGTGAACACCTTCTGATGCTGCTCTTAATAAAGTGTTGGAGAAGTGATGCCCGACAACTCTGATGGTGAGAATGCCTCTCTGATGTTTGTTCGGAAGATGTGCTGAGGAAAAAATGATTTGACAGCTTGCTGGTGAGAAGCTTTCATGCCCCATGTTGCGTTTTGAATACCTGCAATCCTGTTATGACAAAGAAACGTACAGGTATCCCGAGGCATCCCTTATTGGATTCCATCATAGGAATTTAGACACTCCCGGGAGTAAGTAATATATTTCCTGCAAGCATATAGTTTAGAAAAAACGCATCTGTATTTATGCAACCATTGGATCGAGGATATCAGACATTTTTTGTAAATGAAATAAAATGTACAAGACAGAGTGTGACTGAAAATCTGATTTTATTAATTTGGGTGCCCTGAATTGGCAGATACAGTCAAAGAAACAGATCCCCTGAAATGAGGAGATTTGTTACAAAATTGAAAAACAAAAGGTGTTGGCGATGTTGATGACGCTTCAGTGAGCTTCCCTTTTGCTATGACTCGTATGACATTGACGTTCTTCTCATCTTGCTTTCTGAAGGAGGCTGACTCTAACCGATGCTTGAACCTTTCGAAGCTTGCCATGTTGTAAGTGATACAGACGAATTCAGAATGCAGTGTTCGCTTATTCCCTTATTTTGCGTGGATCGCCCTTTCAGGTTTTCAATCCACCGAGATACCCATTTTTGCCTGAGCTGTCCAATGCGGATTTTCCACTCAGCGGGTGTACATTTTTTATTATTTTCCCTTATTTTTTCCCGGGTCTTTTATTCGGTTTTTGACTCACCGGGATGCCCTATTTTTGCCTGGACATACATTCTGTTTTTACGTCTAGCGGGTCATTTTATGCGAAGTATTTTTAAACTGCATCTGAATTCACAGGGGATAAGAAATCTTCACTATCCATAGTACTGAGCATCAGTGCTCCACCAGAGAAGACTTTATTTACTATGAATGGACCATCATAATTCGGAGTCCACTTGCCCCTGTGGTCTGTATAAGGAGGAAGGAGTCTTTTCAGCACAAGATCTCCCACTTGGTATTCCCGAAGCCTGACTTTCTGATCGAAGGCTTTCTTCATTCTCTTCTGATACAGCTGCCCATGACAGATTGCAGCTAATCTCTTCTCCTCGATCAGATTCAGTTGTTCGTACTGGGATCGGACCCATTCTGCTTCATTCAGCTTGACGTCCATCAGTACTCGCAAGGAGGGTAATTCAACTTCAACAGGTAGGACTGCCTCCATACCATACACAAGCTGATACGGTGTTGCCCCAGTGGATGTTCTTATTGACGTACGGTACCCATGCAAGGAAAATGGTAGCATTTCATGCCAGTCTCTATATGTGACCACCATCTTTTGCACAATCTTCTTGATATTCTTGTTAGCTACTTCTACATCGCCGTTCATCTTTGGCCTGTAAGGAGAAGAATTGTGATGTTGGATCTTGAAGTCCCGACACAATTCTGCCATCATTTTGTTGTTCAAGTTAGAACCATTGTTAGTAATGATTCGCTCGGGCACTCCATACTGACAGATGATGTCTCTCTTCAAGAATCGGGCTACCACTTGCCTGGTGACATTTGCATACGAAGCTGCTTCGACCCACTTGGTGAAGTAATCAATGGCTACCAGGATGAATCTGTGGCCATTTGAAGCAGTCGGCTCAATCTTCGCAATCATATCAATGCCCCACATGGAAAAGGGCCAAGGTGAAGACATCACATTCAAATGATTTGGAGGCACATGCACCTTATCTGCATAAATCTGGCATTTATGGCATTTCCTGGCGTAAGCACAACAGTCTGCATCCATTGTGATCCAGTAGTATCCTGATCTTAACAACTTTTTAGCCATTGCATGACCTCCAGCATGGGTACCAAAAGATCCTTCGTGCATCTCGTGCATCAACAAGTCTGCTTCTGCCTTATCAACACATCTGAGAAGTACCATATCAAAATTTCTCTTGTACAAGGAACCATCAGTATTCAGGAAGAAATTACCAGCTAGCCTTCTTAATGTCTTCTTATCATTGGATGATGCCCCAGGTGGGTATGTTTGATCCTCCAAGAAGCATTTGATGTCATGGAACCAAGACTTATCATCTTTAGCAAGGTCTGCTGAGAATACGTATGCTGGTCTGTCAAGTTTGGATACTGAAATCCGAGGCACAAAGTTGGCAGCTTGAACTTTGATCATGGAAGAAATGGTAGCTAGAGCATCTGCAAACTGATTTTCATCTCGAGGGATATACTAAAGTTTGACTGTTGTGAAGAAAGTTAGTAATCTCCTCGTGTATTCCCGGTATGGAATCAGATGCTCCTGGTGAGTATACCATTTGCCGTTGGTTTGATTGATTACCAGAGCTGAATCTCCGAATACAGTTAACGTCTTGATCCTGAGGTCAATGGCTTCCTCAAGGCCCATAATACAGGCTTCGTATTCAGCTTCGTTGTTAGTGCAGTTAAAAGTGAGTTTTGCCGAGAATGGCATGTGAACTCCTTTAGGTGTAATGAGCACTGCACCAACACCACGACCATTCATATTAACAGCCCCATCGAACATCATTGTCCATTCTTCTTCTGGGTCAGGCCCTTCAGTGTGAATAGGCTCTTCATGATCTTTTGCTTTTATGAACATAATGTCTTCATCAGGGAAGTCAAACCTCACAGGCTGGTAATCATCAATGGGTTGCTCAGCCAGATAGTCAGACAATACACTGCCTTTGATAGCTTTTTAAGATGTGAACTGAATTTCATATTCTGTGAGAATCATTTGCCATCTTGCAACCCGTCCGGTAAGTGTTGGCTTCTCAAATATATACTTGACTGGATCCATCTTGGAGATTAACAAGGTAGTGTGGGTCAACATATACTGCCTTAATCAGCGAGCATCCCACGCTAAAGCACAACAAGTTTTCTCGAGAAATGAATAACGTTGTTCACAGTCGGTAAACTTTTTGCTTAGGTAGTATATTGCGTACTCTTTTCGACCAGACTCGTCATGTTGGCCCAGCACACACCCCATTGACTCTTCTAATACTGTCAAGTACATTATTAGAGGTCTTCCTTCAACTGGAGGCATAAGGATTTGAGGTTCTTGTAAGTATTCCTTAATTTTGTCAAAGGCCTTTTGGCAGTCTTCATTCTACCTGACCGTTTGCTCTTTTCTTAACAACTTGAACAAGGGCTCACAAGTTGCTGTAAGGTGAGATATGAACCGTGAAATGTAGTTCAATCTACCTAGAAAACGCCGAACTTCTTTTTCAGTCTTTGGTGCAGGCATCTCTTGAATGGCTTTGACTTAGTCAGGGTCAACTTCAATTCCCTTCTCACTCACAATAAATCCCAGCAGCTTACCGGATCGCACCCCGAATGTGCATTTGTTGGGGTTTAGCTTTAGCTGATACTTCCTCAGACGTTTGAATAGCTTCAACAGATTTACCAGGTGGTCTTCTTCTGTGAGGGACTTGGCAATCATGTCATCCACATAACATTCAATTTCTTTGTGGATCATGTCGTGGAATAATGTTACCATAGCCCTCTGATAAGTGGCACCAGCATTCTTCAGTCCGAATGGCATTACCTTATAACAGAATGTGCCCCAGGGTGTGATGAAAGTTGTCTTCTCCATGTCTTCAGGTGACATCTTGATCTGATTATATCCTGAAAATCCATCCATGAAGGAGAACACCGAGAACTGATCCATATTGTCGACCAATACATCAATGTGAGGTAATGGGAAATCATCTTTCGGGCTGGCTCTGTTCAGATCCCGGTAATCCACACACATCCTTACTTTGCCGTCCTTCTTAGGCACTGGTACAATGTTAGCAACCCACGGCGGGTAACTAGTTACAGCAAGGAAACCGGCGTCCAATTGTTTTTGTACCTCTTCTTTTATTTTCATGGCCATATCCGGACGAGTACAGCGCAACTTCTGTTTTACTGGCGGACAATCTTCTTTTAGTGGCAGCTTGTGCATAACAATGTCGGTATCCAGACCTGGCATATCCTGGTAAGACCAGGAAAAAACATCCACATACTCCCAAAGCATGTCAATAAATTGTTCCTTCACTGAATCCTGCAGACGGGCCCCGATTTTCACTTCTTTTAAATCTTCTTCTGTACCAAGATTAACCTTCTCAACTTCCTCCTGATGAGGAGTGATAACCTTCTCCTCTTGTCTCAATAACCTGGCTAGCTCTTCAGGTAGCTCATAATCTTCTTCAACCCCTTCATCGGCTTGATTAATCGGATTGTCAAAGTCATACGAAGTCATAGCGGTGTTGTTGTCGGTGCAGTCTGGAGGGCACTCTCTGCAAGGGTTTAGATTTGTTCATTTTAGTGATCAGTTTTATCTTGCTTAGAAAAAGTGAAAATGAAGTTATTATTTTGAAAAATATTTCCATTTTATTTTTGTACAAAAAATGAAAAATGAAAAACAGTGAGCGGAAAAAGAAAAGACTCATTTGGAAAAGATGTCATGATATTCATTAATTGATCGTTTGCATAAAATACAAGATGGCCCGATTACAAAATGAGCCCTGACATCTTGGGCAAGATGCAGGACTTGATGCATGCTTAAAGACAGGAAATAATAATTACTCTGCCGGAGTAACTCTTATAATTTCCTGGGAAGACCAGTTTGAGACTTGGTTCCCCGGGATCCTTGGATGTATCCAGTTTTCCAGGTTGCGTTTGTCTTCTTCCTCGTCTTTCAAACTGTTCACAACATCCGGGGTGAGCATTCCCCCGCTGACAAATTTGGGCTCCGTTGCAGCCTCTGGTTGATCTTGTCGAGTTGGTCTGTAACCCAACCCGAATCGGTCTTCTTTCTTTTCAACTGGCAGCAGCTTGCCCCAGCCTTGAGCGGTACCCTCCTCAACAACCTTCCGGGCCTGTTGATATGAAGTGATGGAAGTCCCAGACACATCAGATGCTTCATTGATGTTAAGGGCCTCAAACCCCTGACTCATGGTCTCATGGATCTCCCCATCCATTTCTATGTACTTGTACGTAGCCAGCTGGCTAACAAAGATATCTTCTTCCCCACAGATGGGGATGATTTGGCCTTCCCACTCGAATTTTAACTTCTGGTGAAGGGTAGACGTAATAGCGCCAGCGGCGTGAATCAAGGATCTACCCAACAGACAGCTGTAGGCTGGCTGTATGTCCATCACAAAGAAGGTAGTTTTAAAGGTATGCGGGCCAATCAACATAGGCAAATCGATCTCTCCAAGCACCGATCTTCTAGAGCCATCAAATGCTCTCACCACCAAATTACTCGGACGCAATGCCAAGCCATCATACTCCAGCTTCACTAAGGCTTTCTTTGGTAGGACATTGAGCGAAGACCCAGTGTCCACCAGCACATGAGATAGAACAGCACCTTTGCATTCCAAGGTGATATGTAAAGCCTTGTTATGGTTGCGCCCCTCCGTTGTTAAATCAGCATTTGTAAATCCCAGTCCATGACTGGTGTTGACATTTGCAACCACAGTTTCTAACTGATTAACGGTAATCTCTTCCGGCATATATGTTGCGTGCAGGACCTTCAATAATGCGTTCCTGTGAGCTTCGGAACACATTAACAATGATAATATAAAGATCTTGGAGGGGGTTTGGTGAAGTTGGTCTACCACCTTGTAATCACTCCTCTTGATTATTCTCATGAACTCGTCTACATCTTGTTCAAAAGACGTCTTCTGAGTTTCTTTAGCAGGTGGCTCTTCAGATACCACATTCTTTCCTTTTGCCTTAGCAGCAGCTTCTGCTTTAGTATTAGGCCTTTGTGTTTGTGAGGCGAAAAGGCGTCCGCTTCTGGTGAAGCTTCTGCCTCCCCCAACGTTGTCAATTTGTGGTGAAAAGGTTGATGAATCCAAAGTGATTTTCTCCCCATTGCAGTAGAGATCAGAGCCGTAGTGCCAAGGTATGGCATTACTGCTTTCATAAGGAACAGGCCCAGGCATCGTAATGGTAACTGGACTGATTGTTGCATCGGAAGGAACTGTGATGGTGTGTGGATCGTAATAGATTGTAACTGGAGATCTGGCAGGAGGTGTCACAGTTTGTTGTTGGAAATTGTTGCTGGGAGGAACATTTGCTGGGTCATAATAGATCGTGACCGTTGAGACCTCTCCGTTAATGTTTGCTGGCGTTGTAGATGATTCCGTTGATAAAATGGGTGACGACGTTGTAGAAGTAAATGTTGTTGAACTTTGATCTGTTGAAATGATGGACGGAGTAATTGCTGGTGTTATTGATGAATCAGTTGGAATGATAGTTGTTGCGGTTGTAGGAGAAACTGTTAAAGGAAGAATTGTTGGTGTTGTAGGAGAATCCATTGTTGTTGAAACAATAGTTACTGAAGGGGTTGTTGAAGTAATTTGCAAGATTCCATATTTGATGAGGCCACCTATGCCAAACCTTAGCTTCTCACAACCATTACTAGCTATCTTGCATAATTCACAGCAGGCCCCGCAGCACGGGAACACTTGGCATCTTAAAAGTTGAACTTTGACTTCAGCCAGTGGTGTTTGAATCTGTGCAACATCATCAATTAGTGTAGATGGTTGGTCCTCTTCAATGGCATTAATCCTAGGCCCACCATGATTAGGCATAGGATTTCTGTTAACGTTCGGAGGAGGTGCGAAATTGAGAGCTTTAGAATCAACCAGATCTTGCACCTTCATTTGTAAGGCTTTGCATTTCTCAGTATTGTGACCAGGTGCATTGGAGTGAAAGGCACACCTGGCATTAGCATCATAATTCTTAGGGAGATTGAGGGGATCTGGTGGTGCCAACGTCCTTAACTCAACTAGGTTAAGCTTCAGGAGTTGTGGCAATAAAGCGACATAAGGCATAGGGATAGGGTCAATTACCCTATTTGCCTGAGATGACCTCTGTTGAAAGGGTCGCGACTGTTGGTTGCTATTGTTGTTGTTGTAAGTTCTTTGTTGCGTAAAATGAGATGGTTGCTGATAGTGATGTTGTTGTTGTTGTTGTTGAGGATATAATAGCTGTTGTGGAAATGGAGCCGGGATGGTAACGGCTGCTATTGACCTGTGAGAATATTGGGGCCTGCCCCTGCTTGCATGAATAGCATTTGTTTCACCTGCCCTTCGGGGTCCTGCAAAAGGTTTTCTGGGGTTGCTGGAGGAACTTGCACCATTGTCAGAGATTTTTCCCATCTTCAAAAGACTTTCAATTCTCTCACCGGCTATAAATACATCGGCAAAACTGGTAGAGGAGAAAGCAGCAAGTCTATCAATATAAGTTCCCTGCAAGGTGTTCATAAACATGTCATCCTTCTCTCTTTCTGACATGGGTGGCTGGACAGCAGCAGCAAGCTGTCTCCACCTCTGAGCATAATCCCGAAAGCTCTCCCTTGAAGACTGAGACATGCCCATTAGAAGAGTTCTATTGGGGGCCATGTCTAGGTTGTACTGATATTGCCGGATGAAGGCCTCGACCAAGTCCTTCCAACATCTTATAGTGGCCCTTGTCAAATGCGAATACCATTCTCTTGAAGCTCCAGTTAGACTCTCCTCAAAGTAGAACATCCATAACTTCTCATCCATGGTATAACCCTTGAGTCTTCCTAGGAAAGATTGCAGATGAGTACGCGGGCATGAGGTACCATTGTATTTCTCAAAGCATGGGGGCTTGAATTTGTGGGGAATCCTCACCCCATCTACCAGCCCCATATCCATTACGTCGAAGCCCAAAGAGTTCTGAGATTCCAGAGATCGTAACTTTTCAACAATCTCATCCAACCTTCTATCATTTACCTCATCTCCAGCCCCAATAACAGTGAATTGTTCTTCTTGGGGATCCTCTTGCAGGATCCTGCCCCCAGCAGTATTACCTTGAACATTCCTCGGGATGTTAACTTCTGGATTCAAATGGGGTCCATACTCTGGTGGGTCGATACGAGGCTGCCCCCGTTCATTATTGCTGGTTCCTCCTGTCCCAAGGTGGGGATCTTCAGGTGTCTGTCTTTCTACCAGCTCTCTCAACCTTTCTTGAGTCTGGGCTAAGCCAGTCATCACTGCCATAAACTGAGACATTTGGTTTCTCATCTCGACCCTTTCATTTGCCATCTGATTTCTCACTTCAGTCAGGTCCTGCTGTACCTGATCCATCTGAATGCCTGGAAGGTTGTTACGCGTAGGGTACCGATGTGTGCGGTTGGCAGGGAACACTCGGCGACGAGCAATGTTTCCTGAGATCACAACAAAGTTAGACACAATAATAGTTCACAATGTTTCCAAGATATCTGGTTTGGTTCTTGGTTTTAACCTTCCAGACCTCGAGGAAGAAGCTTGATGTTGTTAAGAGAAAGCCCAAATGAAAACAAACTAAAATATATTACAAATGATGAAACATACATAGTCTGTTTTACAATACATGCCCATGGTGGGTCAAAAATACAACATCAAAAAGGAAAAAGTACATCAAAAGAAAATAAATACAAGCAAAAGGAATCAGACATCCAGTCCATAATCATCTTCTTTGACCTCCTTCTGGAGTGCCTCAGTCACCGGACCAGCTGGGTGTTCTGTAATGGTCCTAATGAGGAGGTTCCTGGTAGCAATGGCAGTAGTCAGATTTTTATGCCTGTCTTGATCTTTTGATCTCTTCAACCCTGCTCGGAGCTTCAACTCTGATATCTCTTTCTGAGCTGCTAACAAAGCTTCCTGCTGCTTCTTTTCATTGGCCTCCAACTGATCAATCTTGGCTTGATTCCTCTGGTCCTCTTGTGCATGGGCTTCGGTGATCCTGATCCACCTAGCCTGGCTTTCCTCCAGGTAATTCCCAGCCCTAGCCTTCTGAATCTTGGCCTCCTTACAGGCATTCTTCAATATATGTTCCCCAACTCTTGCTTTCCTTATGTAGTCATCTGTTCTTTCAATCTTGGTAAGGTGCTCAGTCCTGAGTCTTTCCAATCTCTCAATGTCCAGGCGACTGTCATTTCTTTCCCAAAGAGTCTTCTTCAAGGCCTGAGATAGCTGCTCATTCCTCTCCTTCAACTTTTCAAATTCCTCCAGACTAATTGTTGTTGCAGGCTGTACTGTGGATGGTCCAGGCGTGTCTTCCAAGGTGAAAGGCATCCTGGTAATCTGAGCTCTAGTACGGGACCAGTCAGAGTACTGAGCTGAAGCAACATTATTACATCTTCCAAGAATAGCTATCCCTTTTGTCTGGATATTGTCCCAAGCCCAAGAAGCTTGCCTGACAACAGCTGAATTAGGTTGCACTTCACAGTATAGGGTCTCAGCTAAATCCTGTCCTCTGGGAGGGTGAACTAGGGCATATCCCAATTGTCTCTTAAACAGTAAAGGGTTGTAATTAATGCAACCTTTTACTCCTATGAGAGGCACATTAGGGTACTGCCCATAGCTGGTGATAATGTCCTTGCCTTTGCTGCTCTGGGTGCACCATCTGATATCATCTGAAGTTAAGGCAATGAACCTCTTGGACCAATTCCATTGCTGATGTGGGTTCAAGAAAGCATCTGATTTAGGTAGGTGTCTGAGTAGCCAAGAATAGAACAAAGGAGCACAACATCTGACCAACTTCCCCCTTTGTTTCTCATTCCTTTGATGGATGGAATAGTAAAAGTCCCATAGCAATGTAGGCACTTGATTCCTTAGGAGAAACAAATGGATGGCATTCTTACTGACAAATTTAGGCTCATCTGCAAACAGTATAGCCCCATATATGTTGAGGGCTAAAAGTGCACAGACTGCCCTCCACTCTCCCAATGAAGCCTTCAGGATGGTCTGAGAAATCAAAAAGTCCAGATGTAAACCAGGAATCCCAGCTTTGGTTGTCATACTTTGCTCAATAAGGGCAGGCTCCAAGCATAATGCCCTTGCTATCTCTTCACTTCTGGGAGCAGTCATCTCTGGGTTGAAGGGGATTCCCCCTCTGATAGGTACTCCAATCAACAAAGAAAACTCCTCCAACAGAGGTCCTATCTGAAAGTCAGGAAAGGTGAAGCATCTCAGTGGTGGGTCATAGAACTGCAAGCATGTGTGGATCATGCTTCTCTGAGAAGGATCAAGATCCATAACCATATCCAAAATACCCCCATAGTGTTCTCTAAACAATGGGATGTGGTCAGGTGTGATGAGTGACTGGACCTGCCTGATACCAATCAAAGAGGGCTCAAAGAAGTGATAAGATATGTTGCTCTTCCCAAGGAGTAACCATGAGTGCTGCTGAAGAAGCTGAAGAAAAATGCTAATGAAGATCATAAACTGAGAAGCTGGAAGTAAGTCTCTGACAGACTGATGCAGATGGTGATGGAGATAACTGAAGCAGATGCTGAAGAAGACAACTGAAGCAGAGGTCTAAGCAGAAGAAGGGGTCAAAACCAAAACCAAGATATAATGAGGTGGATACCCTGAAAAGCAAATAAACAAATGTTAAATGATGCAATGATGATATATGCAAATGATATGCAAGGGTTTGTGATCAAGAGCTGGATCTAATTATCTGTCCTGATATAAAGTCCATGTATGTTCAATGGTCCAGATGGAGGCTCAGAAATCTAGTAACCAGGGTGGGGGACTCAAATAATGAGTCACATGTCCAGGGTTAATCACAAGAACTGTCCAAAGTGGAGTACTCTTAAATAAAACAGTAACAGGGTATGATGTGGCCAAGGGTTCCTGCAAACCTGTAAACAGCCCAACCCCCTCACAGGTAATGTTCTAGAACAAGGATCCTCAAGCTTGGATCAGTTATGAGAAGTGTAAACACCTCTAACCCGGAGGTACAGTGTTTACAATAACCATAAAAGATCCTCCTCTAATTCACCTCAGCTTCTGAAGGTCATAATAAAGGTCATGCAGACTTAGCAGGCTTCCCAGATAGCCCTAGCACTACAGGAAATCTGTAGCACAGAGTTCTCAAGAAGAAACCCACATCTGAACCGTGTTTCATATTCCCGCACCAGACCGAAATGGAATGGGAAATAACATGAACCACTCTAGCCTAGGTGTCACTCAGGTCCCAGGTATAGGACCTTAAACTCTCAATGGAACCCCACCCACCAAAACAGAAAACTAGATCCAGCAATGACAGTATGGAATATGCATTAGACTGTAAAGAAAGCAAATAAATAAAGCTGTACATAAAGCAATAAATAAAGCAAAATAAACAAACACACATAGCACATAACACCCCAGTAAACACAAATCAAACAAGCGCTAGGAGGAACCCACAAAAAGAACCAGAAGCCCTGGTTACAGTATAAGGGTCCCCAGCAGAGTCGCCAAGCTGTCGCTCCCACCAAATGACACCTGGTCACAAGGGGTACAAACGCGAACGGTCGGCGAAAGAGGAGAACACAAGGGTGAATTGAAAAGAGTCGCCAGCTAGGCATTTTTATACCGAAGGAAAGGTAATGCTGCATAAACCTGGGAAAAGATGGATAAGAAGGTTGCGAACCAGAGAAACTGAGAAAGGGGGTTGGTTACAACCTGGGAAGGTATTAGCACCCAGATTGTCCGTCGTAGTCGACGGGATCCACGCTTAAAAGATTTTTGTTTAAAGGGGTAGTGTCAGTGCTATTTGTGTGCAAAAGCTGGAAAAGAATACAAGTGTCAGTGCAAAAGAAGTGTGAAGTGAATAAAAAGGGTGTCAGTGTAAGAAAAGAGTGCAAAGCTCAAGACAATGAGGCTTAAAGAATAATGCTGGAAGAGGGGGAATATATAGAGACTTTTTTCCGATAACAGTTAAGTTATGCCTACGTATCCTCTCGTTCAATGAGGAAGTCAGAACATCGTAGTTCGACTCAAAGAGACTGAAAGATAAATTGACTTGTGAACTGCTTACTTGTCTATGCTCAAGTGTATGACCTGTCTGGCTTAGGTGCAAACTGTCTTGCATTAGACGGGAGAAGCAAGTTCTCGCTTGTGAGTGAATGAGATGAGAAAAGAATCCCGGAGGAGACGATTATTGTTTGTTTTTTGATGTTTTCAATCTTTTATTGCATTTTGGAATTTTTCATAAGTAAATGAGCTTAAGCCTAAACCAAGGGTTAGTAAACTCATCACATCTTCCCTCTGATTAGGGGTAATGAGAATACCTTAAGTATGAAGTAAACACTTCACACTTAATCACCATGGTGTAGGATTAAGATCATTAACCTACTTGCATTTATTTAGATGTTTTTGGAGTTTTTGTTTAGTGTTAAGTAATGAGTTTAAGCCATAATCAAGGATTTAATGGACCCATTACACCATCCTAATAGAAGGATAATAGATGAGAACATTTAAGCTGAGGAAGGCTCCTCAATTTAATCCATGATTAGGGATTAACCTCATGACAAAACAAAACCTTTATTAAAGTGGATTTTAGTTAATGATAAGATTAAGAAGTGATTTTTATGGTTTGTAAGACAACTTGAGGGGGACTTGTCCATTAACACTAGGGTTAGTCCTTCTTAACCTATTAAGGAAGAATTAGAACCCAAATGTAAGGCCCAAGTTACAAGTTTGATGTCTTAGTGATTATTAGATGGATTGATTAAAGGATTTAAACACATTAAGGGTTTAACACTTAGGATTAAAGTTATACACTCCATCCTAATAGAAGGATGCATGCATAAGCTTAATCACAAAGCCTTAAAACCTTTAAGGTTTAGTCCTTGATTATGAGATGAGAAGAGAAGACACAAAGATGACACAAAGGTAAAACTAATGGGGGGACTAATCAAACCCTAATTGTGATCATTCTTGGGTGTTCCTAGAGTTTATGAGGCTTGCAAGAGATCTTCAAGAAGAGCCACCAAGAAAGAAACAGGATGAAAGGAAGAGAAGCAGAAAGAAGCAAGTCAACTTACTTCACTTAAGAAGATAAGTGGCTTGAAGAAAGAAAGTGAGGAAGGAGCATGAATGAGAAAGCTCACTCTAATACACATACAAAATTCAGCAATGGATGCATAAGAGAGATGAGAAGAGATTATGAGAAGTGAAGGCAAATTCACTTCTCAAACACTTACCACCTGAAAAGTTAGCAAAAGGAAATGAAATGAAATGAAATGCAAAGATAAAACTAAAGTCAGAAGCATGTTCATGATGCTAATGATGCAAAGAGATGATACAAATGTATGTCATGAGATGGAGATGATCATACAAAGGATGAGAATGCAAATGAAGCAAATAAGAGGCATGAAAGTTCATGAATGCACATGAAATGAAATGAAAGAAAAACATGGCAAATGGATGATGCAATGATCAAACATGATTCTAACATGTCCTAAGATGTCTTATATGTCATATGGATGCACAAAATGTCATGTCAAGTTCATGTATGCAAGCTTATACAAGATGGATGCAAATGAATATGCAAATTAGGGTTATATGATCATGTGAGATGCACAATTCAAAAACAGAAGCAAAACATGAGATAAAAAATTGAAAATGGATTCAAAGGAACCTTAAACCTATACAAGTTCACTGTCCAAAAGGGAAGGTCAGAAGCTAAACCCTAAGGGACTTATGAATTTCCTAAGTTTCTAGGGTTTTAAGGGTGATCCTAAAGGTAAAATGCCAAACAAATTGAAAATGAAAGATAAAAATGAAACAAAAATGTTTTTAGATGCTTGAAACCATGTTTAACACAATGCAAAAAGAATCATTCATAAACTCACTTTGGTTCAAAAGTTATGAATTTTTGAAGTTAGGATTAAAATATTCAAGTTTAAGAACCCTAATTCAATTGAAAAATGTCAAAGTATGATCAAAACCAAAAAGAAATTTGTATGGTGAGTTTGTAAATGCTTCTAAATGTTTGAAAATGTTCTCTGAATTTTTTTGGGATTTTTAAATACCTAAATGTATTTTTAATTAATTAATTTTCATTAACTAATTGAAAATAATCATTTAAATGATTTAAAAATATTTTTTAATGCAAAAAATAAAAATAAAAATATTTTTGGGTTCTGAAGATTAATTAAAGTTAGGATAAAAAATTTCAGAATTTTTAGACTATTTTTACTATTTTTAATAAAATGTACAAATTAAATAGAAACAAAATGAAATAAAACAAATTAAATGGAAAAGTAATCTGATCCAAAGATCCAGATTCAAAGTTGGGGGTTTGTGGTTGACTGCGCGCGCAATCCTAAGGTTATGGTTCAATCTGGTATTTTTTAATTTAAACTTAATTAATTAATATTAATTATAAGATTAGGGTTTTAACACTGAATCCTGGCCATTCACACGCGCGGGTAAGTTGGATCCTACGACTCATGTTTAAACTCACCCCTAAACCCTAATTAAACATTAATGACTTTCAGGTGGCCGGAAATGACCCCCGGTCATCTTCTCCGGCCACACCCTTCCCCGAGAATTTCAATCTCACTCCCCAGGCCATTTCTGGAGCTCTAAAGCTCCAGATTCACTCCTCTCACTCCCCTAAACCTAAATCCACCCTCAAATGGAATTTATTTTCAGCCATTAACAAGATTCGAAGCTAAGAACAAAATATGCAAAACTTTCAGACAAGCAATACACTCTCAATTCTTCATCATTTTCAAAAGTAAAAGGTTCAATGCACTTAGGGGATTAAACTTAACCAATTAAGAACTTAAAACAAAGCTTCTGGAAAAATGTTTTCACATGGCTACCTGAGATGAAGCTTTCAACCCTAGAGCTTTCAGGCTGCTTCTCTGCTTCAAAATGCCTCCAATGACCTTCCTGAAGAAGCTTTGATGCTTGGTTGGAGTTTTTTGTGGCTGGTTTGTGAGTTTGATGAAGTTCAGTTCAAAGGGGGAAGGAAATCATGTTTTTGGTATGGTGGCTTTTAGGGCAAACTGAAGGGTGGGAAATGATCAGTGAGTGAAGCTGAGATGAATGGTTGAAGAAGTTTGAAGTTTTGTGGAGTATGCTGAGAGTTTCAAATGAAAATGCAAAGTGGGAGGTTTTTTGTGTATGCTGAGAATGTTGTGTGTTCAGGCTTGCTTCTTGTTATGTTTGGCTTGCATTTGATTAGTATAAACAAATGTGATTGGTCAGAAAGTTGGTAATGGCATAGTGTGATTGGTATGGCTTGTTTTGCAAAAAGTCAAGGTTATTTGTCCTTTGAGGTATGGGCAAGTTCAGGCCAAGGACAAGAGCATGTCTGGTGCAGCTGTGATCAAGGAGAACCATGGAAATGAGATTGAGGCAAATCAGCAAGTGGATGAAAGTTTATGTGTCATTTTGCAAATTCCATGAAGTTTGGCCCTTTTGCAATTTCTTCATGTGCAAGTCATGAAATTTGGAAATTCTTGGGCCAATTCTGACTTTTAGGCATTGCACAAAGTTTGTATGATGATTAGAAGTCAATTTGAAGTCACAAATTTTCTTGGCATGAGGTTTTGCAAAACTCCCTCTTTGGCACGAAACTTGAAATTATGTGATTTTTGCCAACTTTGGAAAGCCATAACTTGAGTTCCAAAATGAATTAGATCTTGTTCTTGTACTTTTTGAAAAGGGAATGATCCAATCTACAACTTTCATGACCAACAATTTTCCATTTGAAGCATTTTTGGTTGAGAAAGAGGAGGTTGAAAAACTTTCCCAAAATGGAAAGTTTACTTTACAAGTCATTTCCATTTTTGGCAACTTTTGGTTTAGCCCACTTTTCTTCAAATTTGTGAACTTCTAAGCACTTCAATGATCAAATAAAGACCATATAACTTCATTTTGATGAAAAATCCATTTTGGTTCCATGTTGGGGGGCCTCAGATGCCCTGATTTTGCTCTGACTTGCTCAAGAAGTTACCCAGTGATCAGATGACTTCCACAATGAATTTTTCCATCAAACTTGGTATGTATGATCCTTATATCATATTGAGATTAATAGAAACAAGAATGACCAAAAAATTTGGAGTTATGGCCTCTGAAACCAAAACCCTAATTTTAGGTCATCTGTGCTGTTAAACTTGGCTCTACTTCCCTGCCTTGCCAGTTCTTGTGATTTTCTGACTTCCTTGATCTTGGGAGGATATAATATGATTTTTGAACATACATGGACCCTCTTGAGATGATGAGAGACCTTTGGAGTGGCTCAGAAGGCTCAGGGACTACTCAGGTCACAAACCCTAGATGCAGATGACTTTGAACCAATGCAGTGAAGCAAAAATGCAACATGATATGATATGATTGAACTTATGCAAATGAAAAGATCACAAGCCATGGTGTGAACTTAGTGAGGGTAAATTTGGGGTGTTTACAACTATCAACCGTGCCGTCTTGCACGACACTGATGCTTTCATAATCCACCATTCCCGCAGTCGTGAAGGTAATCGAGCCTTGACGACCTCTAGCGCTCTGTTCAGATGATGACTGCCCAGGATGGTAGCCAACACCAAACATAGCCTTCTTTTCTGAAACTTCTACTGGACTTTCCCAGCCTTCTCGCGTTCCTGATTCCACTACCTTCAAAGCTTTCTTATAAGAAGTTATGGATACCCCCTTCTTTGATTCTTCAGAAGAAGCTACTGATGAAGACGCCAATTCAGTCTTCAGGGGCTCAAAAGCCTGACACGGAGTCTCCACTATCTCACCATCCATCTATACATATTTAAATGACGCCAGATGACTGATGAAGATATCCTCCTCCCCACAGACCATTACAATTTTTCCTTCCCAGACGAATTTCAGTTTCTGATGGAGTGTGGACGATATTGCCCCTGCCGAATGTATCTAGGGCCTCCCCAACAAACAACTATATGCAGGCTATATGTCCATTACATAAAATGTGGCATTGAAGATTTATATACCCACTTTTATTGGCAATTCTACTTCCCCAAACACTGATCTTCTCGATCCATCAAAAGCTTGAACTACCAGGTCATTGGGCTTCAAAATCACTCTGTCATAATCCAACTTCATTAATGCCTTCTTGGGAAGAACATTCAGGGATGATCCGGTATCCACCAACACATGAGATAGCATTGCACCTTTACACTCTAAGGAAATATGCAATGCACGATTGTGAGCCCGACCCTCATAGGTTAGATCCATGTCTGTAAAGCCCAATCTGTGACTGGCATTGACACTAGATACCACCGTCTCCAATTGGTTTACCGAGATATCCTGAGGTACATAAGCTTTGTTCAGGATGTTCAAAAGATATTTTCTGTGGGATTCGGAACACATTAGCAAAGACAATATGGAAATCTTTGATGGAGTCTGTTGTAAATGGTCCACAATCTTGTAATCGCTCTTTTTGATGATTCTCAAAAATTCCTCAGCTTCCTTGTCAAACGTGATCTCTGGGTCCACCACTGGTGTGGGCTCGTTAGTAGTCATTGGTTGCTTCTCTCTAGCTCTAGCCTGGGCTTCTACAGTGTCTCTGGGTGGTATCACACTGTTTCTTAGTGTTTCCGACGCAAACAACCTCCCACTTCTAGTAAAGCCTCCTACTCCAACATTTTCTACTTGAGCGGGAGACGTACTAGTGTCATACCCCAAATTTGTCCTACCTGCATCGTTTTATTTTCTGTCTAACAAATTCAAAATTCAAAAGTTATGTATTATTTTATTTTCTGTCTGATATTAAAAAAAAATATATAAAAAATATATGTCTTGTTTTCTTTCATGTTTGATATTCAAAAAAAAAAATCAACAAATATATATGTGTTTTTTTTCATTTATGGGCTCGTTTGAGATTGTCAGCATGTGCGTGTGCGATTTTGTGTTTATTCGGTTATCACTTTCATTTTCCTTTCCCAACCTCGTTTTTATTATTATCATTTTATTTAAATAAAAAAAATCATTATTACAATTTCCTTAGTTTTTCCATATTTCTAAACCATTTTATTTTAATCATTTCTCATCCATATTCTTCTAAATTCAATTTCTAAAACCTATCACCATCTTTAGGACCCAATGGCCCATTGCTTTTTTTTTTATTATTATTATTATTATTATTTTTTTACTATTTATTTTATTATTTTTATTACTACCTCTTTCTATTTTTATTATTATCATAATTTTGTTAGTATATTCCAATTTTTCTTTACATTAATCTTATTAATAGTATCAAATAGCATCATTTTTGTTATATATATATATATATAAGAAAAAATCATTAATTTGTTATCAATAGACTTTCCAGTACAGCCTGTCAGTATTCATCCTCCACCAATTTCGTGCCATCCACTAACGTACAACCTCCAACTTTTTTTTAACAGCATCATACAACAAACTTTCTTCTTTGCAAATGCAATTCGTACCCTAACTTCACACTAATTCTTATCCATTTACAGTGACCAATTTCCCATCCTATCCCTCTAAAATTCTTCTATATAGCAGCACAGTTGTTCACCAACAGGGTGTGTAGAGAAATCGGCAGAAATAGTACACCAAAAACACAGAACCGAAAATCACCCCTTTTCACCACAAATCTCTATGAAGTATTAACAGAACCTGCACATGATTCACCTTTCTTCATTTACTAATAACAATCTTCAACCCATCTCTCTTCTACAACCTTGTTTTTCAACCTTTAAACAACTCACCCTTCTATCATAATCTTCAACCACCACCAAATCTCATTAAAAAAAAACTGAAACAAAGAAAAGGTAGAAGAGAGAGAGATTCGGTACACTACCTTAAGTTATTTCACAAACTTACAGTTTCCATTCACCACCGTCAAAACAAAACCGAAGAACATTTTGAACCGCGAGCGAAACAAAGATGAAAGAGTGAACCACAACCGCATCACCATCTCAACAATCCAGCCCAAACCTGAGAATACTCAGAGTCCGAAATCCAAAAACAGACGTAGAAACCGTCCGCCGCTCAACCTTCCCGAACAAAACCAAACACCAAACCACTCATCAACCCGCGAGCACCATAGCCGCCGTTCAAATAGCCATTCAAAACCGCTCGCAAGCCTTAACAATAATAACAACCCGGATCTGAATCGAGTTGAAGAGGGAGATAAATTCAAAGGGATAAAAGAAGAGAGCACACATATATCGAAGACGGAGGCGAACCGTGAAGGAGTGGCCAACAACGATGTTGTCTTGACTTTGTTTCTTTTGGTACTGATCTTTTAAGAATAAAAGGTACGTGAACATAGGATGTGAGTTCTTTTCCTTATTTTTGTTAGTTTTTTTTAATAGAAAAAACTGATATTTTGTTTAGACTTTCATTTAGCATGCTGTTTGTTTTTGGTTTTATTAGTTTTATATACATTGTTCTTAATATATACAATACATGTTTGTTTTTAAGTCTTGTATTGTAAGTATATACTTTTTCAGTTCTGAATTTTACAATTTATACACTATTTATTAAAAGTGTATGTATATGTACTGCTTCTTGCTGCTTGAGTTTTATATATAATAGTTAATTCAGTTTTGAGTATAAATAGATTGTCTCTCGGTCAGTTTTTATGTATAATACGTATAAGTTTAGCCTTCCATTTTATATATATACAAGTTATGTTCCAAATTTTAATACTCATTTGTTATTTTGTTTTAGATCTTATATACATGTTTAATTTTGATAATGCTAATGAACTTTTTTTAAATATTTGGATGATACATTAAAAACAAGTCTAACATCATGTGTTGATAATAGAATGCCAAAAACACGTTGGAAAGAGCATCTTTATGGCATGCTTTTCTATTCTTTTAATTTTATCATGTAAATAGTTTTGTTAATCATGTTTTTTCTTTTTTTAATTTTTCTTCTTCTTATTATTATTGTGTGTTAGTTATGTTGATAGTATCTTTTGTGTTAGTCCAATACAATTTTATACTTACACCTTACCCATCCATTAATGCACCCTTCTTATTTCTATTTCATTCTAAGTTAATGATCTATAGATTTTTATTTATTAATTATTATATCGATTCCATTGCATTGCAATTTCGGAGCATAAATCGATTGTGCTTTCGAGAACCGCATGGATGCATAAATTTTCGATTCGACTCCTTATAGAATGGTTCCCATTTTGAACCGATTCTAAGTCAGTTCACGAACAAAATTTCGTCACGTCCCAAAAAGGTCCAACGCCTTCGAATAGTTGCGCTCGAAAAGGTCCAACGCCTTCAAATAGTTGCGTCCCAATTTAAACAGGCTGAACGCCTTCGAATAGTTCAAACACACTGCACACACGCTTTCTCTTGGGCTAATTACAACGAGACCTTTTTATTTCTCGCAATCCCCTGTATTTATTTTGTACCCCTCTCCCTTTACCTTGTACGCATGTTATTTCCCGTATTTTATTTTATTTCTGAATCCTTGGTCCAACGCCAAGCGATTGCACTTGCACACTTGCACTTTATTTTTCAGTTATCTTTTTCGTTTAGGATCCACTCCACCTTTGCGAGTCGAGCGATTCGTGCCTCGCTAACAAAACTACAAAAATAAACCTCCATTTGCATTTACCCTCTAAACCTCAATAAACCAAAACGTTTCGATTAGATCCAAACCCTTGATCCAACGTCAAGCGGCTTTAGGAAATAAACACATTCTAATAATACGAGAAGATTTGTACGCCACGAGCCTTAAGCGGTAGAAAGGGGGATAACGAGCTTTCGTTACTCGCTCCGATTATTTCGACGCAAGACGCTCGTCTTGTTGGACAGAATAAACTATCCATAGTCTTTAGTGCAATTCGACTCCCAAACCCTTTCATCGAAGAAAGGTAATAAAATCAACAACCATCACCCTTAGTAGGCCGAACTACGAGGCTCTGACTTTCCCATTGCACACGGGAGTACGTAGGCACGAGGATCTCAATCCTTGTCGAGCACCTAGGTCCAATCTAACTTATAATTCAACTCGTTTCCCTCTAGCAAGCAATTCGTTTAAGCATAGACATCCTTTCGCGCGCGTTAACTTAGATGGTTCCCATCGAGTACGATGGATGTAGGGGGTGCTAATACCTTCCCCCTGCATAACCGACTCCCGAACCCAGGCAATGGTTCCGTTGACCTTTGTCCTCATCCTTTTCCTCCCGGGTTGTATCTATATCTTCCCTTTCCCTCTTCGGGAATAAATAGAATTAGGTGGCGACTCTTCAGTCCGTCCGGCGCGCGGCTCCGTCCATTCGGATCGCGTAAGGTCGTATTTTTCGGGGTACGACAGCTGGCGACTCTGCTGGGGATTGGTTCACCCCTATGCGAGTCAAGCCTAGTCTAGGTTTTCGCGCTTGTTTTGATGTTTTCTTTTATGCCTTGCTTGTTTATTTTTATCGCTTTCTTTATCGCATTCCATTTTATATATCTTGTGGCTCCTTGGTACTATAATTTGGATCGATACTTTGCAAAGGAACTTGAGGGAAAAGCTCTATACCCGGGCTTGCGAGTATAAACTTAAGTTAGCGAGGTTGTGTAGTATGGGCTCCCGAGAGAACCTCTCTCGTGGGTTGTCGATACGAAAACCTCACTCGGAGTAGATTTTAATGGAAATACTGACAACTGTCAAGCTCTTGGCGTGTGTGCTCAGTTGTTTTCATTAAAGTCGTCGACTCTGAGGACCTTTAGAACCTTTTGGGTTAAAACATCGGTTGATGGTTGCGTAGTATTGGGCACCAGGGTTCACCCCCGCGTGGCTCGATACGAAAACCTCACTTGGAATAGACTTACTCAATGGAGTTGATTGACTGTCAAAGAATGTATGAAATTGACACGTGCATCAAACAGTTGAGAAAGGTCCATAACTCCAGGACTTTATTTTAAACCTTGTGTCGATGATCACGTAGTATGGACTCCCGAGAAAATTTGCTCTCGTGGGTTGTCGATACGAAGATCTCACCCAAAATAGATTCATGTGGCGGAGTCAATCAACCGTCATGCTTATGGCGCGTGTGATGAACAACCATATAAATTGACAACTTTGGGATCCCTAAAATTTTAGAGTCTACCCAGTGAGTTCTTGATCAGAGTATCCTCCATCTGTACCTCGGACTCATGGATTCCTGTTATCGAAATTCTGGATTAATACCAAGACCCTGATCTTGTGATCCTGGATTTTGACATTGCATATCATCTCATTTGCATCATTTATTCATATTGCATTTCATTCCAAAATCCGAAAACTTATTTCATGTTCCTCCATCTTCAGTAAATCAAGCTGGTTTCCCGATGCCCGTATCGAGCTAGACGACCGTATTTAACTCGAGCCAACACTAGAAGACTGATGGACGTGATTCAGGAAGAACAAGCTGCCATGAGGGAAGAGATTGACTCGGTCAAGAGCAAGATTGACCAGATTTATGAGACTTTGCAATCTTTGGCAAGAATGGAAGAACGTCGCGAAGCTGCTGCCGCAATGAACAATGCTCAAGTGCAAGGATCTACCTCACGAGCAATTCCTTCAGTTCCAGTTCCAAATCCTTTGGTCTACGGTTTGCTCCCAGGCTTCACTCCTGCTGTTGAAGAGGTCACTTCCCAGCCAATACCTACTTCTGGTGTCACTATTGGTGTCATTCCTCAAGCTCAACCTATTCCAACTCAAGTCCAGTTTCCTCAAACTGAAGAGAATCATCAAGTTGAGTATGAGATGCATACTGCTGTTCCAATCGCCAATCCTCAAGTTGCTCAAGAGTCTGAAGCTATGAAGATGTGCCGCGAGTTAGCTGAAAAACTCCGAATCATGGAAGGACACAACTCAACCTCTCTGAGTGCTTCAGACATGTGCTTAGTTCCAGATGTTGCGATCCCTGCTAAGTTCAAACTTCCAGAGTTCGAAAAATACAAAGGCCTCAGCTGTCCTGAGCTTCATTTGAGAATGTACTGCAGAAAAATGGCTGCTCATGCCAAAGATGATAAACTCATGATCCATTGCTTCCAAGACAGCCTGTCTGGAGCGTCATTAGAATGGTACATGCAGCTCGAGCGCAACAATGTTCGTACTTGGCTTGATCTATCCGATGCGTTCAAAAAGCAGTACAAGTACAACACTGACCTAGCTCCGAACCGCACTCAGCTTCAGAGCATGTCTCAAAAGGAAAGCGAATCCTTTAAGGAGTACGCCCAACGCTGGAGAGAGCTAGCCGCCAGAGTGCATCCTCCATTGGTTGACCGTGAATTGATCGATATCTTCATGGGTACCCTACAGGGGCAATACTACGAGAAGCTGATCAGCAGCGTATCTTCTGGATTTTCTGACATGGTGATGGTAGGAGAAAGAATTGAAGAGGGTCTGAAAAGCGGAAAGATCCAAGGAGGCTCTAGCAGCCAGAACAATGCCAAGAAACCTTTCAACGGGTACAAAAAGGGCGAAACAAATGCCATTTCCGCTGCCAGTGGGAATTTTCAACAGAGTGCACCGGCACCAGTTCCCTACTATCAGTACCCCTATGTTGCTGCTGCACAATATACTCCTATGCCATATCAGCCAGCTCCTCCAATGCCTTATCAGCAGGCCTTTCAAGCTCTATTTCCGCCTCAGATGGCTCATCAACCACGTACTATGGTTGCAGCTGCACAGTATGCACCCAATCCATACCAGCAACATGCTTATCAACCACGGCCTGGTCAGCAACAACAACGCACTCCTCAACAGCGTCCCCTATATCAGCAAAGAGGATATGATAGGCACATTGATCCCTTGCCTATGACGTATACCGAAATCTTTAAGGGGCTAATGGCAAAAGGAACTCTTGTGTTGAAAGATATGCCACCTCAGACTGTTAATTCCCGGAACTATGATGCCAATGCTCGCTGTGAGTATCACAAAGGCGCTCCAGGTCACAACATCGAGAACTGCCATGCTTTCAAACACTTGATTCAGGATATGATCAATTCTAAGGACCTCACTCTCACTCCGAGAAATCCAAATGTCCAGAACGATCCAATGCCGTCACACGGTGCCAACAAGTGAAGACATCTGAAGGGGTTGTTGAAAACCAAGCTGAGTAGTCTCCAACTTTGAAGTATTCAATCAAGAGAAGTTCAATTCCTCAAATCAAGGCAGCCATAGCCATTTATAATTTCCGCATTCCTGTTGTTTTGTAATGTTTGTTTAAGTACTATTTGCTCTGAACATTGTTATCGTCTGTATTTGGTTATGTTAATGTTATGTTTATGCATGTTTTGAATCAATTTATTCGCATTCGCTCATCATTTATCATTTATCACAAAATCACAAAAAATATTCCCTCACTTCACTTTAACAAATATTTGAGGGAGGATGATGAAAACGAAATACCCATAACTGTTGCGGTATGCTTTCGGATAAAACCTCGTCAATGATGTACAAGCATTCTTTCAAATCCCCAAACACTGGAGATATAAGGAGTTAATCCCTAGTCAACCACTTTGAGCCTAGAAGTAGGAGTTTCTTTCGGATACAAACCCTTACATTTAACCCGGGGTAGGGTAGTTGTTCAGTTAACCTGACTACACTTCAAATCGCAAGATGAGACATCCCATCAGAGGACCATCAACAAATGACTTGGCAGTCACAACGTTCAACAAAATACAAAAAAAAATAGAAAAGAAAAAACCACTAAGTTGAGCACCCGAAGGGAGACTTAGTCGACAAAAAAAAAAAAACAAGTCAAAAGAGGAACTCAAATCCTCAGCAAAAACAAAACAAATATCAGTGACCACCAAATCAAAAAAAATCAATCAAAGGGTCACCAGCAAAAAGATGACTGCCACTTCAAGCAAACTTTGAAGTTTCACTCTTACAAAGTCAAAACAAATGCATGTGTAGAGTTAACTGGACGTAGGACTGGAGAACAATACGAAGAAGGGATGGGTACAAATCAAACTTTGAGCCTAATGTCCTTTTATTTCTCAAACCATTAACCAGACCACGTTACAACCCTCGAAAGTCCTAATTGAGGCAGGGTTTATTCTGAAAGCATGCTACCAACAAGGTTGCGTAAATTGACTCCCATATATTTGCTAATCTCCAATATCGATTGCACAATATTCTTGCTGCATTTTTTCTACGCACTTCCTAAATCAGCACTTCGTTTGGACTAACGATCCATTCGTCACACTTTCACAGCATTCAAATAAATCGACTTTTTCAAAACTTACATGAACTTTACATTAACACTGCCATTTGTGTATGAACAATTTAATTGCAATTTAGTGCTTGACATCAGTACAATCCCAACAAGGGGAAATCAAAGGAGAAATTTGAACTTCATTGCCAACATGAGTCAAGGCTACCTCAACAGTCCAATCAGGGACAAAGCATCTTCAACAGCCCAATCAGAGGCATGTTTTCTTCAACAGCCCGATCAGGGGCAGATTACCTTCAAAGGCTCAATTAGGGGCAGGTCATGCCATGGTCACTGTCAAAGCTTCCCCACCAGATTTATTTCAAATACAGCTCAAGCAGGGTCAAGCAAACAAGGAGCAAATCTTCCTATCTCTTCTCCCCAGCTAATCAGGTAGTCCTTGCTAGATGTCGGCAACCATTCAAAGCAAAATCAGTCTTCACGTGTCAATTAAGTCGCTTCGCTCATCAGCAAGAAACCAAACTTGGAGTTTTCAGATCCATCTTCTGATCATACATCGTCGAAGATCGAGTGTCGGGAAATCAGTCCCTCCACCCACCCAAAGTCCAATCATTATTGGCAACTACTAAACCAAAAGTCCACCAAGCTGGCACCTTCCAATCACTCATATGCACCATTATGCATCATCAACATCATACGCATCATTTACATCAATCATTTACAGCATATGCATCATTTGCATACCTAGACAAATCAACCTTTTTATTTTCCCTAACATTTTTAATTTACATCTCAGTGCATAAACATTTGCATTGCATCTCCATCCTTATGGAATACCATTTCAAAACAATCAAGCATACATACATAGTTCAGGATCCAGGATCATACAAGACTCCAGTCCTTTCCCCAGTGGAGGATCACGTCAATCAAAGATTTTGGGTATCCTCTTGGCGGATTCAATAGCCGTGTTTAAATTTCAGTTTATTGCCTTATCTTCCTCTGTTGATAAGTGAGTTTATTTTTCTGTTTATTGCCTTATCTTCCTCTGTTGATAAGTGAGTTTATTTTTCTGTTTATTGCCTTATCTTCCTCTGTTGATAAGTGAGTTTATTTTTCTGTTTATTGCCTTATCTTCCTCTGTTGATAAGTGAGTTTATTTTTCTGTTTATTGCCTTATCTTCCTCTGTTGATAAGTGAATTTATTTTTCTGTTTATTGCCTTATCTTCCTCTGTTGATAAGTGATTTTTATTTTTCAGTTATTTGCCTTATCATCCTCTGGTGATAAGTGATTTATTTTGTCAATATATCACCCATTATTTCCCAGTTTACTTCATTTGTTATTTTCACAATTTCTTTGTCAGACAAATTTGGAGTCTGTTAATATCTAATTATCTTATACCTTGAAAGATTGAACGCGAGCCAGTTCATCTTACTCGGTATAAGCCAATTCGATAGGGGCATCTGTCATACCCCAAATTTGTCCTACCTGCATCGTTTTATTTTCTGTCTAACAAATTCAAAATTCAAAAGTTATGTATTATTTTATTTTCTGTCTGATATTAAAAAAATATATATAAAAAATATATGTCTTGTTTTCTTTCATGTTTGATATTCAAAAAAAAAAAAATCAACAAATATATATGTGTTTTTTTTCATTTATGGGCTCGTTTGAGATTGTCAGCATGTGCGTGTGCGATTTTGTGTTTATTCGGTTATCACTTTCATTTTCCTTTCCCAACCTCGTTTTTATTATTATCATTTTATTTAAATAAAAAAAATCATTATTACAATTTCCTTAGTTTTTCCATATTTCTAAACCATTTTATTTTAATCATTTCTCATCCATATTCTTCTAAATTCAATTTCTAAAACCTATCACCATCTTTAGGACCCAATGGCCCATTGCTTTTTTTTTTATTATTATTATTATTATTTTTTTTACTATTTATTTTATTATTTTTATTACTACCTCTTTCTATTTTTATTATTATCATAATTTTGTTAGTATATTCCAATTTTTCTTTACATTAATCTTATTAATAGTATCAAATAGCATCATTTTTGTTATATATATATATAAGAAAAAATCATTAATTTGTTATCAATAGACTTTCCAGTACAGCCTGTCAGTATTCATCCTCCACCAATTTCGTGCCATCCACTAACGTACAACCTCCAACTTTTTTTTAACAGCATCATACAACAAACTTTCTTCTTTGCAAATGCAATCCGTACCCTAACTTCACACTAATTCTTATCCATTTACAGTGACCAATTTCCCATCCTATCCCTCTAAAATTCTTCTATATAGCAGCACAGTTGTTCACCAACAGGGTGTGTAGAGAAATCGGCAGAAATAGTACACCAAAAACACAGAACCGAAAATCACCCCTTTTCACCACAAATCTCTATGAAGTATTAACAGAACCTGCACATGATTCACCTTTCTTCATTTACTAATAACAATCTTCAACCCATCTCTCTTCTACAACCTTGTTTTTCAACCTTTAAACAACTCACCCTTCTATCATAATCTTCAACCACCACCAAATCTCATTAAAAAAAAACTGAAACAAAGAAAAGGTAGAAGAGAGAGAGATTCGGTACACTACCTTAAGTTATTTCACAAACTTACAGTTTCCATTCACCACCGTCAAAACAAAACCGAAGAACATTTTGAACCGCGAGCGAAACAAAGATGAAAGAGTGAACCACAACCGCATCACCATCTCAACAATCCAGCCCAAACCTGAGAATACTCAGAGTCCGAAATCCAAAAACAGACGTAGAAACCGTCCGCCGCTCAACCTTCCCGAACAAAACCAAACACCAAACCACTCATCAACCCGCGAGCACCATAGCCGCCGTTCAAATAGCCATTCAAAACCGCTCGCAAGCCTTAACAATAATAACAACCCGGATCTGAATCGAGTTGAAGAGGGAGATAAATTCAAAGGGATAAAAGAAGAGAGCACACATATATCGAAGACGGAGGCGAACCGTGAAGGAGTGGCCAACAACGATGTTGTCTTGACTTTGTTTCTTTTGGTACTGATCTTTTAAGAATAAAAGGTACGTGAACATAGGATGTGAGTTCTTTTCCTTATTTTTGTTAGTTTTTTTTAATAGAAAAAACTGATATTTTGTTTAGACTTTCATTTAGCATGCTGTTTGTTTTTGATTTTATTAGTTTTATATACATTGTTCTTAATATATACAATACATGTTTGTTTTTAAGTCTTGTATTGTAAGTATATACTTTTTCAGTTCTGAATTTTACAATTTATACACTATTTATTAAAAGTGTATGTATATGTACTGCTTCTTGCTGCTTGAGTTTTATATATAATAGTTAATTCAGTTTTGAGTATAAATAGATTGTCTCTCGGTCAGTTTTTATGTATAATACGTATAAGTTTAGCCTTCCATTTTATATATATACAAGTTATGTTCCAAATTTTAATACTCATTTGTTATTTTGTTTTAGATCTTATATACATGTTTAATTTTGATAATGCTAATGAACTTTTTTTAAATATTTGGATGATACATTAAAAACAAGTCTAACATCATGTGTTGATAATAGAATGCCAAAAACACGTTGGAAAGAGCATCTTTATGGCATGTTTTTCTATTCTTTTAATTTTATCATGTAAATAGTTTTGTTAATCATGTTTTTTCTTTTTTTAATTTTTCTTCTTCTTATTATTATTGTGTGTTAGTTATGTTGATAGTATCTTTTGTGTTAGTCCAATACAATTTTATACTTACACCTTACCCATCCATTAATGCACCCTTCTTATTTCTATTTCATTCTAAGTTAATGATTTATAGATTTTTATTTATTAATTATTATATCGATTCCATTGCATTGCAATTTCGGAGCATAAATCGATTGTGCTTTCGAGAACCGCATGGATGCATAAATTTTCGATTCGACTCCTTATAGAATGGTTCCCATTTTGAACCGATTCTAAGTCAGTTCACGAACAAAATTTCGTCGCGTCCCAAAAAGGTCCAACGCCTTCGAATAGTTGCGCTCGAAAAGGTCCAACGCCTTCAAATAGTTGCGTCCCAATTTAAACAGGCTGAACGCCTTCAAATAGTTCAAACACACTGCACACACGCTTTCTCTTGGGCTAATTACAACGAGACCTTTTTATTTCTCGCAATCCCCTGTATTTATTTTGTACCCCTCTCCCTTTACCTTGTACGCATGTTATTTCCCGTATTTTATTTTATTTCTGAATCCTTGGTCCAACGCCAAGCGATTGCACTTGCACACTTGCACTTTATTTTTCAGTTATCTTTTTCGTTTAGGATCCACTCCACCTTTGCGAGTCGAGCGATTCGTGCCTCGCTAACAAAACTACAAAAATAAACCTCCATTTGCATTTACCCTCTAAACCTCAATAAACCAAAACGTTTCGATTAGATCCAAACCCTTGATCCAACGTCAAGCGGCTTTAGGAAATAAACACATTCTAATAATACGAGAAGATTTGTACGCCACGAGCCTTAAGCGGTAGAAAGGGGGATAACGAGCTTTCGTTACTCGCTCCGATTATTTCGACGCAAGACGCTCGTCTTGTTGGACGGAATAAACTATCCATAGTCTTTAGTGCAATTCGACTCCCAAACCCTTTCATCGAAGAAAGGTAATAAAATCAACAACCATCACCCTTAGTAGGCCGAACTACGAGGCTCTGACTTTCCCATTGCACACGGGAGTACGTAGGCACGAGGATCTCAATCCTTGTCGAGCACCTAGGTCCAATCTAACTTATAATTCAACTCGTTTCCCTCTAGCAAGCAATTCGTTTAAGCATAGACATCCTTTCGCGCGCGTTAACTTAGATGGTTCCCATCGAGTACGATGGATGTAGGGGGTGCTAATACCTTCCCCCTGCATAACCGACTCCCGAACCCAGGCAATGGTTCCGTTGACCTTTGTCCTCATCCTTTTCCTCCCGGGTTGTATCTATATCTTCCCTTTCCCTCTTCGGGAATAAATAGAATTAGGTGGCGACTCTTCAGTCCGTCCGGCGCGCGGCTCCGTCCATTCGGATCGCGTAAGGTCGTATTTTTCGGGGTACGACAACTAGATGTGGTCAAATCTTGCTTTTGGCCGTTACAATATACTTCACCACCATAATGCCAAGGAATGGCTTTATTACTTTGAGACATTACTGGCCCTGCAGTGGTGATAGTTATCGGTGCTACTCTGGCCTGTGGAGGAACTTGAGACGGGTCATAGAAAATGGTTACTGTAGATACTTCTCTTTCTTTTACAACTTTGTCAAACTGTAAAACCCATTCATTAATCATGCTTTGGATCCTTTTTTTCAACTGCTCACAACCATCTGGAGCTACGGCACACCCTGGACAATCATTTTCGCAACCTGGAAAAACACCCCTCTGGGCCAAACAAGCTTTAACGGCACTCAACGGAGTTTGCAGGCCATTGACATTGCACACCAGATTTAGACTCTCTCCATCATTAATTACCCCAACTGCACCCCCATAAGGAGGCATGGGGTTCTGTATCACATTTGGAGTAGGAGCGAAGTTAATCGCTTTAGAATCTACCAGGTCTTGGACTACATACTTCAAGGCTTTACAGTTTTCTGTGGTATGTCCGGGGGCTCCGGAATGAAATTCGCATCGGGCGTTCGTATGATAACCTTCGGGGAGTTGCCCCGGCTTCGGGGGTTGCAAAGTTGTGAGCTGAACCATCTGGAGCTGGAGGAGATTCTTCAAAAGCTGAGAATAGGACATAGGTGGAGTTTCAAATTGTGTTTCTCTGGTCTTCTGGGGATAATATGGACAAGGAGCTCTCTGTTGATACCCCTGTTGGCGTTGTTGCTGTGGTTGTTGGACTTGTTGTCGAATAGGCTGAGTTGAGATAGTGACAGGGGCCACTTGCTGATAAACACCTAAGTTACCTCCGCCTCTCTGTGCATATACTACCCCAGTCTCTCCTTTTCTCCTCTTCAGGAAGGGTTTCTTGACACCAGAAGTTGAAGCACCCCCATTCTGAATCTTCCCTTGCTTGATCCAGCTCTCTATCCTTTCGCAAGTCAAGATAATATCTGAAATCCGCTTGAAGAACATCCAGCCAACCATTCCATAAAGTGTCCAGGAAGAGTGTGCATGAAAAGGTCCACCATCTCCCTTTCTAGCAGCGGTGGTTTCACCCTGGCATCCACTTCACGCCATCTCTATGCGTAATCTTTGAAACTCTCCGAATTCTTCTGCATCAAACTTTGGAGTTGAGTGCGACTAGGCGCCATGTCAATGTTATACTGATATTGTTTAAGGAATGCTTCTCCCAATTCCTTCCAGATTCTTACAGAGCTTATCTACAACTTCATATACCATTCTAAGGATCCTCCGGAGAGACTATCCTGGAAATAGTACATCCAGAGCTTCTCGTCCCTAGTGTGGGCAGCAATCTCCCGGTAGAACACGTGCATGTGAGTTTTGGAGCAGAGTTACCGTTATACTTGTCAAAAGTAGGTGGCCTAAACTTGTGAGGAATGACCACCCCAGGGACTAGGCCCATGTCGGATACGTATATCCCAAGAGTGTCTTTACACTCAAAGGCTTTGACCTTCTCAGCTAGCAGCAAAAAGTCCTGGAAATTTCCTTCCGCACGAAATCCCATATCATTGTTAAAGGGAGGAAGCTGACCCTCTTGTCTGTCTTGCACAGGGATGAGGTTGTGCCAGGTTCTGGAACTGGAGGTCCACCTGGGCCATTGTTGGTGTTGGGAGGATTCACCTGTACTTCTGGAGTGACTACAGGAGGATCAGTCTAAGGAGGGTTGAGCCCTTGAATTGCATTCCTCAAATCCTGTTGTCTCTGGGCCATCCCTTGCATCATGACCATGAATTCTCCCATCCTAGTGCGGAGTTCATTGAGCTCAGTTTGCATAGCATCCATGACTGTCCTCTGGTTTCTGTGTGTTGCATAACGATGAGGAATGTTCTGTCTAAAGTGTAAGGTCTTGGCAGCTCGCACAATCTTTGCCTGAAATGCAGATAAATTAAGTAACCTGCAAAACAAAGAAGAATGCAAATGATATGTATGCAATGCAATGTGTTCCTTTTATCCTCATGGTTTTGTTTACTTTCCCATTCCGGTGTTGAGAAAAAGAAGACATTATGTGACGTTCAGATATGCAGTGGCAACATTCAATATTGTGTGTCCGTGCAACAGATAAACAATCAGAGACTTCAGGTGAATCAAAAGGAAACTGTAATAGCAAAACCCTCAAGGGGTACAAGTTCATACATCAAAGAGAAAAAAGTACATCAAGAGAGAGAGAGAGGATTCCCACAACAAGCTTGTGGGTAGTCCAAATCATATGAATACAAGACTAAAGCTTAGGAACATCTACATCCTGCAATCTCCAACTAAGGCGCTTGACACCTTGCAGCAGCTGAGCTATATCTAGATGTGATGACTCCTGGATGAGATTTTGAATCAGGATATCCCTAAGGTCAAAAGAGGCATGCAATTCCTCAATTTATTGTAGGAACACCTTTTCACTTCCCTGGCTTGTGGTGGAATCAGTCTTGGTCCTCTTGATGTCAACTCTCAGCTTCAACTCTTCTACCTCCTTCTGAGCTTCCTCCACTATTTGCTGACTCTTTTCCATTTCTTGAAGGTGCCTTTCTTCCTTGTGATGGGCCTTTCGAAGGAGCTTCCCTTTCTCAGCTAAAGAATCCTGGAGGGCTTTGATCTCTAACTTGTACTTGACTTCCAACTCTTTCTGCTTCTTCAAGTTGTCTTCCCACTTCTCTTACCATAAAGTAATAGCTTCATTAGCTTCATTCAACTCTTTCCTATCTTTCCGGAGCTGGTCCGCCCTGTGAGTTTTAGCTAATCCCCTCTTTTTTAAATAAAGCCCTCTCTCCTGAAAGTCTTGCTGCTTGAGCCTGACCATTTCTTCAGCTTTGTGAGCTCTTTCCTCCAATTTCTAATTTTGCATTTTCAACTTCTGGCATGAATTGTAGGCTTCCTGATTCTCCAACCTAAGTTTCTTAATCAGGGCTTCTAATTTTTGGTATTCCTGAAGAGGCACTAAAGTTGTGGGTGTTACCTCCTTAGGGTAAAAAGGTGGTTCCTTAGAGAATGAGAGCAACAAAGTCTCCACACGATTTTCCAACCAGGTGGCAAAAGGATCATAAGACTTGGGATCTACTCTCCCAGAGACTTTCTTCCCTTTCATCACTCTAACTTCCCAAGCTTGGGATGCTAGCAAGCTCATCTTTAGGTTACCTTCAGCTGTAAAGTATAGTGACTGTAAACACCCCAAATTTGCCCTCACTCATTTCACCATGGCTTGTGATCATTTCATATGCATAAACACAATCATATCATCTCATATCTCAATTTTGAGTCACTGCATTGGTTCAAAGTCATCTGCACCTAGGGTTTGTGATCTGAGCAATCCAAGAGCTTTTTTGAGCCACTCCAAAGGCCACCAATCACTTCAAAGGGATCCATGTGTGTTCATCTATCATATTACATCTTCTCAAAGTCAAAAATGCAAAAGAATCACAAGAACTAGGGTTTGAGTGGATGCAGAGCCAAGTTTGACTGCACAGTTGACCTAAAATTAGGGTTTTGGTTTCAGAGGCCATAACTCCAAATTTTTTGGTCATTCTTGTTTCCATTGGTCTCTATATGGTATAGGGAGTATGCATATCAATTTTCATGAAGAAATTCCATGGGGAAGTCATCTGATCAAGGGTTGACTTTCTGGACAAGTCAGTGCAAAATCAGGGCATCTGAGGCCCCCAATGACCCAACCAATGGGTGATCTTCATCATTTTGAGTGTATATGATCTTTATTTGATCATGGAAGAAGGTTGAAGTTCATAGAAATCAAGAATTTGGAAGTTTTGCAAATGTTGACTTTTTGGGCATAGTTGACTTTTCAAGAATGCCTCATTTTAGGTCATTTTTCAAGCCTTGATTCTTGATCCAAAAATGCTTCAAATAAAAAAACTTTGGTCATGAAAGTTGTAGATCTCATCTTTCCCTTTTCAAAAAGTACAAGAACATGATCAAACTCTTCTTGGATCAAAAGTTATGGCATGGCAAAGTTGGCTAAAATCATTGATTTTCAAGGCATGCTTCAAATGGAAATTTTGCAAAGTCATGAACCAAAGCCCAATGTGACTTCTAATTCACTCCAAACCAGTATGCAAACATTCTCTAAGTCATAAAATTCAGAATGAACCAAGAATGCCCATGGTTTTATGGTTGGTTGGACAAAGGAATCACATGTGAACTAAAAAGTCACAACTTGCAAAATCTTCATGATCACTTCCTACAACTTGCTGCATTGGTTACTACACTAAGCTAGCCTCTCACCACACCATGCTGCACCAGAACCAGCCTTGTACTAGCCTAGAAGCTGCCCATACTTTCTCTTACAAAGAAGTTGACATTTTGCAAAAGGTGACTTACCTATCATAGCAGGCCATGTCACATCATCCAGCCAATCAGATTTGTTTATACTTTCCATTTGCAAGCTAGGCATAACACTAAGCAAGGCTGAAACCATTCACACACACACATTCACAAAAACACACCAAGCTGCATAAGCCTTCGAATCTCTCTGCCCAGCCTTCAAACACTCACACCATCTTCATCATTCATCTCACCTCACTCCATAGACCTAAAACCACCAAGAGCCTGGCCTGAAACAAGCAAGAACATCCCACTGCCATTCTTCACCTCATTTTGCAGTTTCCTTCGAAACTCTCACCATAGCTCACAAACATACCAACAAACACCATAGACCTTCTCCATTCACCCTCAGGATCACAAATAACCCCTCACCATGACCTGAAAGTGCCAGAATCACCATTGCCATTTCTGACTGAGTTGAAGCAGGAGCTTTCGAAACTCACTATCCAGCCAACATAAACTCTTCTTGAGCATTCAAACATCATCTGGGGATCAAGTGGAGTGGATTGCTCAAGGAGAAGTGGCCAGAAAGTCATCAGAGTGAAAGCTTCGAATCTCAGGTAGCTTGAAATTTATTTTTCCAGAAATCATTTTTCATGTTATAAACTTGTTTTATGTGCTTCACTGATCATCCTGATGTCATTGGTTTCGAAAATGGCTTTGAAATGAGTATTTAATTTGCTTCTGAAGCTTGCGTGCCCTAGTTCTTATCCTCTTCGATTCAGCTTATTTAGGAAATATAAATTTGTTTTGAGAGAGGGGTTTGATTCGTGAGTGTGTAAGGAACATTTCCCAGTTCTTAGTTTTCATTTTTGATACGATTTGAGTGAGTTGGGAAGTTTTCAGGGGAGTTGCTCGCCGGAGAAGACGACCGGAGGTCTTCTCCGGCAGCCTGAATGTGATTAGGGCTAATTGTCATTAATTAGTGAACTTTAAACTTGGGCCCTTGGATGTTGTTTCCCGCGCGCTAGTGAATGGTCCAGATCATGTCATTTTGCCCTAATCCACTTAATTAGTTTTAATTATTTCGTATTTAAATTAATTTGGCCAGATTGAATCCAGACCCTCCATTCACGCGCCAGTCAACCAATTTGAATCCAGAGCCCATCCTGGCCCTCCATCCTGATTACTTCCTATTTTATTTAATTTTTATTCATTTTCTTTTCTTTTTACTTGCATAATTTATTAAAAATAGTTAAAAATTCCTAAAAATTATGAAACTTTTTCCTAAAAGTTTTATTAATTTTTATGACACAAAAATATTTTTATTTTATTTTTTATCATTAAAAAAGTATTTTTAAATATTTAAAAGATTATTTTTAATTGATTAATGGGAATTAATTAATTAAAAATACTTTTAGGTATTTAAAAATTACAAAAAAATTCATGAAATGTTCTAAGACATTTAGAAACATTGTCCAACCTTCAAACCAAATTTCTTTTTTGATCTTGATGCATTTTAAGAATTTTTCATTGATTTAAATCATTTTTTATGCATTTATTTGATCCTAAGTTCAAAAATTCATTTCTGCCTATCTAAGAAGGTTTGGACATTGATTCTTTTTGCTTTGTCTTGTGTTTAGCATGTAGTTTCTAGGATAAAATGGCCTTGATTTGATCTTGCATTTTCAATTTGTTTGGCATTTCTTTTGTTTAGAACCCTAAAAAACCCTAATAACTTAGAAAAATAATAGCTTGAGATTGGTTAAGAGTTGAGAGCTCCCCTTTGAACCTTGGTTTAGTATAGGTTAGGGTTTCTTTGGGTAGCATTTTCCATTTTTTATCTTAGGGTTTGCTTCTGTTTTGGGTTTTTGTTTGATGTTTGATCCATGAACCCTAATTTGGGTTTTCATTTGCATCCCCCTTGCATTCTCTTGCATAACATGACTTGTCTTAGCATTTCAAGCATTCTTGTGATTCATTTGACATCTTAAGACACATAGGAAGCATGTTTGATCTTTGCATCACATATTTGCTATGTCATTTGCCTTGTATGCTTCATAACATTCCATGCTTGTTCATGCTCCTTAACTTGCATCATTTGCATTCATAAACTTGTATGAACATCCCCATGCCTTGTTTCATGTTTGTAGCATCTCATAACATCATTTTCATCATCAACATGCTTCTGGTTTTGTTTAGCATCATACCATTTCATTTCATTTGGCATTGCATTGCATTTCTTTCTAACATTTCAGGTGGTAAGTAAACTGGAGAAGTGAATTTGCCTTCATTTCTCATAACCTTTCTTTTCATCTCTCTTGCATCCATTGCTGCATTCCTATATGTGTTTGAGTTTGAGCTTGCTCATTCTTGTTCTTCCCACTTTCTTTCTTCAAGTGACTTGACTTCTTGAATGAAGCAAGTCACTTTGCTTCTCTTGATCTTGTTCATCTGCTTCCTGGTGGTTCTCTTTGAAGATTGCTCTTGAAAACCACACAAACCTTAGGAACAACCAAGCATGACAATGAATTAGGGTTTTGATTAGTCTCCCCTCTTAGTTTTACCTTTGTGTCTCTTTTGAGTCTTCTCTTCTCATCTCATAATCAGGGACTAAACCCTAAAGGTTTTAAGGCTTTGTGATTAAGCTTATGCCTGCATCCTTCTCTTAGGATGGAGTGTATAACTTTAATCCTAAGTGTTAAACCCTTAATGTGTTTAAATCTCTTAATCAATTCACATAATAATCATCAAGACATCACACTTGTAACTTGGGCCTTGCATTAGGGTTCTAATTCTTCCTTAATTGGTTAAGAAGGACTAACCCTAGTGTTAATGGACAAGTCCCCCTCAAGTTGTCTTACAAATCATAAAATTCACTTCATCATCATACCATTAAATAAAATCCACTTGATTAAAGGTTTGTTTTGTCATGAGTTTAATCCCTAATCATGGGTTAGGTTGAGGGGCTTTCCTCAGTTTAAACATTCTCATCTATTATCCTTCTATTAGGATGGTGTAATGAGTCTGTTTAATCCTTGATTATGGCTTAACCTCATTACTCAACACTAAACAAAGACACCAAAAACATCTATATAATCACAATAGGTTAATGATCTTAATCCTATACCAAAGGTGATTAAGTGTGAGAATCTGACTTCACACTTAAGGTATTCTCATTACCCCTAATCAGAGGGAAGATGTGATGAGTTTACTAAATCCATTGGTTTAGACTTAAGCTCATTAACATATGACAAAATCCAAAAACAATAAAAGACTGAAAACACAAAAACAAACAATAATCGTCTCCTCCGGGATTCTTTTCTCATCTCATTCATTCACAAACGAGAACTTGCTTCTCCCGTCTAATGCAAGACAGTTTGCACCTGAGCCAGACAGGTCATACACTTGAGCATAGACAAGCAAGCAGTTCACAAGTCAATTCATCTTTCAGTCTCTTTGGGTCGAACTACGGTGTTCTGACTTCCTCATTGCACGAGAGGATACGTAGGCATAACTTAACAGTTATCGAACAAAAGTCTCTGTATATTCCCCCTCTTTCTAGCTTCATTCTTTAGCCTCATGATCTTGAGCATTTCACCCTGTTCTTACACTGACACTTTCATACTTTACACTTCTTTTACACTGACACCTGTACATCTTTTCCAGCTATTTTATGCACAAATTGCACTGACACTACCCCTTTAAAACACAAATCTTTCAAGCGTGGATCCCGTCGAGTACGGCGGACAATCTGGGTGCTAATACCTTCCCAGGTTGTAACCAACCCCCTTTCTCAGTCTCTCTGGTTCGCAACCGTCTTATCCATCTTTTCCTCGGCCTATGCAGCATTGCCTTTCCTCCGGGATAAAAATGCCTAGCTGGCGACTCTATTCATCTCCAGTGAGTTCACGGCTGTGTGTTCTCATTGTCCCTTTCGCCGACCGTTCGCGTCTGTACCTTCATCTGACCCTGCTTCATTTGTCGGGAGCGACAGCTTGGCGACTCTGCTGGGGACCCTTATACTGCAACCAGGGCTTCTGGTTCTTTTTGTGGGTTCCTCCTAGCGCTTGATTGATTTATGTTTACCAGGGTGTTATGTGCTTGTTTGTGTTTGTGTATTTGTATTTATTCTTGTTTTATGTACAGTTGCTTTACTGCTTTCTTTATTGCTTTGGTATATATCATACTGTCATGCTGCTGGCTGGATCTGGTCTTTTGTTTTGGTGGGTGGGTGTTTCATTGAGAGTTAAGATCCTATACCTGGGATCTGAGTGACACCTAGGCTAGAGTGAATCATATTATTTCCCATTCCATTTCGGTCTGGTGCGGGAATATGAAACACGGTTCAGATGTGGGTTTCTTCTTGAGAACTCTGTGTTGCAGATTTCCTGCAATGCTAGGGCTATCTGGGAAGCCTGCTAAGTCTGGATGACCTGTTAGTATTGACCTTCAGAAACTGAGGTGAATTAGAGGAGGAGCTTTTATGGTTATTGTAAACACTGTACCTCCGGGTTAGAAGTGTTTACACTTCTCATAACTGATCCAAGTCCAAGGATCCTTGTTTTAGAACACCACCTGTGAGGGGGTTGGGCTGTTTACAGGTTTGCAGGTACCTTGACCTCAGAATACCCTGTTACTTTGATTTGATTAAGAATACTCCATGTTGGAACAGTTCTTGTGATTCTAAAACCCTGGACATGTGGCTCTTTATTTGAGCCCCCCACCTTGGTTACTGGATTTATAGACCTCCATCTGGTATTCTTGGATATGTCTTGGACTTATATCAGAGCTCTTGATCAGATCCAGCTCAGTCACAAACCCTTGCATATCATTTGCATACATAATCATTGCATCATATTAACATTTGCTTATTTGTGTTTCAGGGTATCCATCTTCATCTGGTTTTGGTTTTGACCCCATCTTCAGTTTTGACCTGCCTTCATCAGCACTTGCTACCAGCTATCTATTCCAGCCAATCAGTGGCCCTTCTCTTCAGTATCTTCATCAACATTTGTCATCATGGCTCCAAAGAAAAGCAACATCACCTATCACTTCTTCCAGCCAGACTTATCAGACATCAGGAGGATCCAAACCCTGATCACTCCAGATCACATACCTTTGTTCAGGGAGAGTTATGGAGATATACTTGACATGGTTATGGATCTGGATCCTTCACAGAGAAGCCTGATCCATACCTGTATCCAGTTTTATGATCCTCCACTGAGATGTTTCACTTTTCAAGACTTTCAGTTGGGCCCTCTGTTAGAAGAATACTCATCTCTGGTTGGTCTACCTATCAGGAGAGAAATCCCTTTCAATCTTGAGATGGCTTTCCCAAGCAATGGAGAGGTAGCGAAGGCTTTGCATCTGGAGCTTGTCCTAATTGAGCAGCATATGACCTCTAAAGCTGGGATCCCTGGCTTTCATCTGGACTTCTTAACTTCTCAAGCTACCCTGAAAGCTTCTTTAGGAGAGTGGAAGGCTGTCTGTGCCTTGTTGGCTTTGAGTATATATGGAATTGTATTGTTTGCAGATGAGCCTCGATTCATTAGCAAGAATGTAATCCATCTGTTCATCTTGAAGAACCCAGTGCCAACTTTATTGGGGGATCTTTACTATTCGGTGCATCAGAGGAATGAAAAGCAGAGGGGGAGGTTAGTGAGGTTTTGTGCTCCATTGTTTCACACTTGGCTTCTCAGGCATCTACCCAGGACAGATGCGTTCCTAAACCCTCATCAGCAGAGCAACTGGGCTAAGAGACTCACTGTTCTAACTTCAGCGGATATCAGATGGTGCACTCAGAGCACCAAGGGCAGGGATATCATCACCAGCTGTGGACATTTTCCCAATGTGCCTTTAATAGGAGTTAAGGGAAGTATCAATTACAATCCTCTGCTGTTCAGAAGGCAACTGGGCTATGCACTGGTCCACACTCCTAGGGCACAGGACTTGGTGGAGACCCTTTATTGTGAGAACAAGATTAGTTTGGCTGTTGTTAGGCAGGCTGCCTGGGCCTGGGATAATGTTCAAACCAAGGGAGTCACCATTCTAGGGAAGTGTAATAATGTGGCATCAGCACAATATTATGAGTGGTCCCGTGCTAGGGCCCAATTCTCTGGAATGCCCTTTACCATAGAAGACGTGCCTGAGTCATCTTCAGCACCACCCCCTGCCACTATCAGTTTGGAAGAGTTTGAGAGCTTGAAGGAAAGAAATGAGAAGCTAACCCAGGCTTTGCAGAAGACCCTCCGGGAGAGGAGTGAAGGTATGAGGGAGATTGAGAGATTGGAGAAGTTGAGAGTGGAGCATTTGACTAAGATTGAAAAGTCTGGGGATTATATCAAAAAGTCAAAGGCTGGTGAACAAATTCTGAAGAATGCTTGCAAAGAAGCCCAGTTCCAGAGAGCAAGGACAGACTTGTACTTGAAGGAGAGTCAAGCCCGGTGGGTCAGGATCACCGAGGCTCGTACCCTGGAGGACAAGAGAGTTCAAGACAAGATGGAGCAACTTGAAGCTAATGCAAAAGAACAGCAAGAAGCCCTGGCAGCAGCCCAGAGGGAAATATCAGAATTGAAGATTAAAGCAGGGGTGAAGAGGTCCAAGGACCAAACTCAGCACAAAAAGCTAACAGCAGCTATTACGACCCGGAACCTCCTTATCCGGAATCTCACGGAGCGGCCGGCTGACCCGGTGACCGAAGCACTTCTCAAGGAAGTTCGTGAGGATGAGTTTAGCCTTGGTGTTTGACCATTTGCTTGTTGTTGTTTCTATTTCATGTACTTTTACTTTTTGTGATGTATTTTGACCCCTTAAGGGGCTTGTGTTGTAAAATGAACAAGTTGTATTATTTCACCTTATGTAATACATTCATATTAGTTTACTTCGGAAGCAACATTCAGCAGCATCTTCAAGGGTCTGGAAGGGTCAAAACTGAAGGCCAAACCGGATGCCTTGAGAACAAATAAGCATAACTGCATTGCATGCTAACCCTTTGTTTGTTTTGTAGGTTTTGTTTTATTGTTGCTAACCTCTGTTGTGATGTTCAGGAACTATTGCTAGGCGCCGGGTATTTCCCCTCAACCGTCTGCACCGTTATCCAACCCGAAACAACCTTCCGGGAATTCAAATGGATCAGATGCAGCAGGACCTTACGGAGGTCAGAAACCAGATGGCCAACGAAAGGCTGGAGATGAGAACTCAGATAACACAGTTCATGGAAGTAATGAACAACTTAGCTCAAAGCCAGGAGAGGCTCAGAGCTTTGGTAGAAGGGAGGAATCAAGAGGAACCCCATGTGGGAACTGCTGGCACAAGTAACAACGAGAGGGTCCAACCTCATGTCAATCCCCCAGTTTTTGGACCCCATCTCCATCCAGAGGCCAACATCCCTGTCAATATACAAGGGACTGCCACAGCAGGGAGGGTACTACAGGAAGACCCTCAAGAAGACCAGTTCACGGTAATGGGTGCTGGGGAAGAAGCTTACGATAGACGGTTGGATGAGATAGCTGAGAAGTTGAGGTCCTTAGAATCTCAAAACTCTTTGGGCTTCGACGTCATGGACATGGGTTTGGTAGACGGGGTTAGGATTCCCCACAAGTTCAAGCCTCCATGTTTTGAAAAGTATAATGGGACTTCTTGTCCTCGGACCCATCTACAATCTTTTCTCGGGAGATTAAAGGCCTATACAATGGATGAGAAACTCTGGATGTTCTACTTCGAAGACAGCTTGACTGGAGCATCAAGGGAATGGTACTCTCACTTGACAAGGGCAACTATTAGATGCTGGAAGGACCTGGCAGAGGCCTTCATCAGACAGTATCAGTATAATCTAGACATGGCACCCAACAGGACCCTCCTGATGGGAATGTCACAGTCTTCAAGAGAGAGTTTCCGAGAATATGCCCAGAGATGGAGGCAATTGGCTGCTGCCGTTCAACCACCTATGTCTGAGAGAGAAATGGCAGACATGTTTATGAATACCCTTCAGGGAACCTATATTGACAGGTTGGCTGCTTTCTCTTCCACTAGCTTCGCGGATGTTGTCATAGCTGGGGAGAGAATTGAAAGCCTGTTGAAAATGGGAAAGATCTCAGACAACGGAGCAAGCTCGTCCAATAGTACAAGAAAGCCTTTTGCAGGCCCGAGAAGAACTGGCGAGACCAATGCCATCCATTCAAACAGGGGCAGGCCCCAATATGCTCAAAGGTCGATAGCAGCAGTCACCATTCCTGCTCCAGCTCACCCTCAGCCGGTCTATCAACCTCCTCAGCAAAACTATCAGCCACAACCGCAGTTCCATCAGCAAAATCAGTATCCTCCAAGAAATTACAACAACAGCAACACCAACAACAACAGTCAACAAAGGCCATTCCAGCAGAGGCCATCTCAAGCTAACAGAGTGATCGATCCGATCCCGATGCCATATGCTACATTGCTGCCACAGCTTCTGAAACTCAACCTGGTTGAGCTAAGAACGTTGGCACCTCCGGATCCCAACAGTCTACCAAGGAACTATGACTCCAATGCTAGGTGTGCTTTTCATTCAAACGCACCTGGTCACAGTACAGAAAAATGCAGGGCTCTACATATGAAGGTACAAGACCTGGTAGACTCCAAGGCTCTGAATTTCGCACCACCGCCCAATGTCAATAAAAACCCGATGCCAAATCACGGTGGTCCTAGAATTAACGCTATTGAAGAAGACAAACCGTCTTATTTAATAACCAGTGTGGGACAGATCAGGACACCATTGGTAGAAATCAAGGCTCAGCTCTTGGAATGTCAGATGTTCCCAGGATGTGAATTGGGTTGTGCTTACTGCAATATCTCTGTAAATGGGTGCGATAATTTGAGGAATGGCATAGATAGCCTTATTCGGAGTGGCCAACTTCAGATCACCACATCATTTCCAACGAATCCAACAATATCATCAGCAACGGTTTCAGAACCTCCTACAACTGCAGCAACTATTGTTCCTGACAATTCTTCGGTTTCATCAACAAGTACGTCATCCATCATCTCAACTGGTCAGTTTACAACAAATCTTCCTGCTACAACTTCAGCTTCACTCCACTTCGAGACTCCTACAACGACAACATCATTTCTTCCGACAATATCTCCTACAACTCCAGCAACAAATCATGAAGACGTCTCTACTGTCACCATATTTTATGATCCTGAGAACAACTCTGCCTACCATTCAGAAGGTGCTGCTCCCATCAGAGCACCAGTTACAATCTTTTATGATCCACAAACAATTACAGTCCCTTCAGCAGCAACAATCAGTCCAGTCACTGTTACGGTGCCTGGACCAGTACCATATGAAAGCAATAGGGCCATCCCTTGGCACTATGGCTCAGACGTGTACTGCGAGGGAAAAAGAATCACTCTGGAAGCATCAACACCTGCACCACAAATTGACAATGTGGGGGGAGGCGGAGGCTTCACCCGAAGCGGACGTCTCTTCGCCCCACAAATTCAAAAGCCTACAGCCGAAGCGGAAGCTGCTGCTAAGGCAAAAGGAAAGAGCCCTGTGCAGGAAGATCAAGCTGTTAAAGAAGCCTTGAAGACACCGTTCGATCAAGAAGTTGATGAGTTTATGAGAATCATCAAAAAGAGTGACTACAAAATTGTGGATCAACTTCACCAGACGCCATCCAAAATCTCTATCCTCTCACTGCTTATGTGCTCCGAAGCCCATCGGAATGCACTACTCAAGGTCTTGCACGCAGCTTACGTGCCTTAAGAGATTACTGTCAACCAGTTGGAAACCGTGGTTGGAAATGTTACTGCTAGCAATGGGCTAGGGTTCACCAATACTGACTTGACAGCGGACGGCCGCAACCACAACAAAGCCTTGCACATAACCATGGAATGCAAAGGAGCTGTCCTTTCTCATGTGCTGGTAGACACAGGTTCATCCCTGAATGTCTTACCAAAGAAGGCTCTGGTGAAGCTTGAATATGATGGTTTGGCATTGAGACCCAGCAACCTGGTGGTAAGAGCCTTTGATGGTTCTAAGAGATCGGTTCTGGGAGAGATTGAGCTACCTGTGACAATTGGCCCACAGACCTTTAAAACTATCTTTTATGTGATGGACATTCAGCCCGCCTACAGCTGTTTGTTGGGTAGACCCTGGATTCACGCCGCCGGCGCAATAACGTCTACCCTTCACCAAAAGTTAAAATATGAGTGGGAAGGCCAAGTTGTCACAATCTGTGGGGAGGAGGACATTTTTGTCAGCCACCTGGCAACCTATAAGTACATTGAAATGGATGGGGAGATCCATGAAACAATGAGCCAGGGGTTTGAAGCTTTGAATGTCAATGAAGCATCTGCTGTATCTGGGGTCTCCATGTCATCATACCAACAAGCCCGGAAGGTTGTTGAGGAAGGAACTACCCTAGGCTGGGGCAAAGTTTTAGCTGTGGAGGAGAAGAAAGACAAATTTGGGTTGGGTTACAGACCAACTCAACATCAAGCAAAGGCTGCTGGAGAGCCTGGTTTTGTCAGTGGGGGGATGCTTACCCCCGATGCTATCAACTGTCTGGAAGACGAGCTGGAAGAGGAGCGTAACCTGGAAAGCTGGATTCGTCCAAAGATCCCGGGGAGCAGTGTCTCGAACTGGTCTTCCCAGGAAATTATAAGAGTTACTCGATCAGAGTAATTATATTTCCTGTATTTTATAAGCATGCATCAAAGTCTTGCATCTTGCCCAAGATGACAAGACTCATTTTGTAATCGGGCCATCTGTACTTTTTGTGCAAACAAGATCAATTAATAGAATATCAGACATCTTTTTGCAAACGCGTCTTTTTCTTTTCGTTCACTGTTTTTCCTTTTTTTCTTTTTTGTACAAAAAAATAAATGGCAGTCTTTTCAAAATGACAACTTCATTTCACTTTTCTAAATAAGACTAAAATCAGATCACTAAAATGAACAACTTAACCCTTGCAGAGAGTGCCTCCCAGACAGCACTGACAACAGCACGGCTATGACATCGTATGACTTTGACAATCCGATCAATCAAGCTGATGAAGGGGTTGAAGAAGAATATGAGCTTCCTGAAGAGCTGGCCAGGTTGTTAAGACAAGAGGAAAAGGTTATTACCCCTCACCAGGAGGAGGTTGAAGTGATTAATCTTGGTACAGAGGAAGACGCGAAAGAGGTTAAAATCGGGGCCTGCCTGCAAGACTCAGTGAAGAGACAACTGATAGACCTGCTTCAAGAGTATGTAGATGTGTTTGCTTGGTCGTACCAAGACATGCCAGGGTTGGATACCGATATTGTGGTGCACAAGCTGCCTCTAAGAGAAGAATGCCCACCGGTCAAACAGAAACTGCGCCGAACTCGTCCCGACATGGCTATGAAAATCAAGGAGGAGGTACAAAAGCAATGGGACGCCGGGTTCCTTGCTGTAACTAGCTATCCGCCGTGGGTTGCTAACATAGTACCTGTGCCTAAGAAAGACGGAAAAGTAAGAATGTGTGTTGACTACCGGGATCTGAACAGAGCCAGCCCGAAAGATGATTTCCCTCTACCTCACATTGATGTATTGGTTGATAACACGGCCCAGTTCTCGGTATTCTCCTTCATGGATGGATTTTCAGGATACAACCAGATTAAAATGTCACCTGAAGACATGGAGAAGACAACATTCATCACGCCTTGGGGCACGTTCTGTTACAAAGTGATGCCATTCGGGCTCAAGAATGTCGGTGCAACGTATCAACGGGCTATGGTAACATTATTCCACGATATGATCCACAAAGAAATAGAATGTTATGTGGATGATATGATTGCCAAGTCCCTTACTGAAGAAGATCATCTGGTGAATCTACTCAAGTTGTTCAAGCGTCTGAGAAAGTACCAACTGAAGTTGAACCCCAACAAATGCACATTCGGGGTGCGATCCGGTAAGCTGCTGGGCTTTATTGTGAGTGAGAAAGGGATTGAAGTTGACCCAGATAAAGTCAAAGCCATCCAAGAGATGCCTGCACCAAAGACAGAGAAGGAAGTTCGAGGGTTCTTAGGTAGATTGAATTACATCTCGAGGTTCATCTCTCACCTTACGGCTACCTGCGAACCCTTGTTCAAGTTGTTAAGAAAGGAACAGACGGTCAGGTGGAATGAAGACTGCCAGAAGGCTTTTGACAAGATCAAGGAGTACTTACAAGAACCTCCAATCCTTATGCCTCCAGTTGAAGGAAGACCTCTAATAATGTACTTGACAGTATTAGAAGAGTCAATGGGGTGTGTGTTGGGCCAGCATGACGAGTCTGGTCGAAAAGAGTATGCAATATACTACCTAAGCAAAAAGTTTACCGACTGTGAACAACGTTATTCACTGCTCGAGAAAACTTGCTGTGCTTTAGCGTGGGCTGCTCGCCGACTGAGGCAGTATATGTTGACCCACACTACTTTATTGATTTCAAAAATGGACCCAGTTAAGTACATATTTGAGAAGCCAGCTCTTACCGGACGGGTTGCAAGATGGCAAATGATTCTTACGGAGTATGACATTCAATACACATCTCAGAAAGCCATCAAGGGCAGTGTATTGTCTGAATATCTTGCTGAGCAACCCATTGATGATTACCAGCCTATGAGGTTTGACTTCCCTGATGAAGACATCATGTTCATAAAAGCAAAAGATCATGAAGAGCCTATTCACACTGAAGGGCCTGACCCGGAGGAAGAATGGACTATGATGTTTGATGGGGCTGTTAACATGAATGGTCGTGGTGTTGGTGCAGTACTCATTACACCTAAAGGAGTTCACATGCCTTTCTCGGCAAAACTCACTTTCAACTGCACTAACAACGAAGCTGAATACGAAGATTGCATTATGGGTCTTGAGGAAGCCATTGACCTCAGGATCAAGACATTGACCGTATTCGGAGATTCAGCTTTGGTAATCAATCAAACCAACGGCAAATGGTACACACACCAGGATCATCTGATACCTTACAGGGATTATACAAGGAGGTTATTGACTTTCTTTACAACAGTCAAGCTTGAGTATATCCCTCGGGACGAGAATCAGTTTGCAGATGCTCTGGCAACCATTTCGTCCATGATCAAAGTTCAGGCTGCCAACTTTGTACCTCAGATCTCAGTGTCCAGACTTGATAGACCAGCATATGTGTTCGCAGCAGATGTTGTTAAAGATAATAAGCCTTGGTTCCATGACATTAAGTGCTTCTTGGAGGATCAAACATACCCACCTGGGGCATCTTCCAATGATAAGAAGACTTTGAGAAGGCTTGCTGGTAGTTTCTTCTTGAACACTGATGGTTCTCTGTACAAAAGGAACTTTGATATGGTACTCCTCAGGTGCGTTGATAAGACAGAAGCGGATTTGTTGATGCATGAAGTGCACGAAGGATCCTTTGGTACCCATGCCGGAGGGCATGCCATGGCTAAGAAGTTGTTAAGATCGGGCTATTACTGGATCACAATGGATGCCGACTGTTGTGCCTACGCCAGAAAATGCCATAAATGCCAGATTTATGCAGATAAGGTGCATGTGCCTCCCAATCCTTTGAACATAATGTCTTCACCCTGGCCCTTTGCTATGTGGGGCATTGACATGATTGGTAAGATCCAGCCAACTGCTTCGAATGGCCACAGATTCATCCTGGTCGCCATTGACTATTTCACCAAGTGGGTTGAAGCAGCCTCATATGCAAACGTCACGAGACAAGTGGTAGCCAGATTTCTGAAAAGGGATATCATCTGTCGATACGGAGTGCCCGAGCGAATCATTACTGATAATGGTTCCAATCTCAACAACAAAATGATGGCAGAGCTGTGCCGGGACTTCAAGATCCAACATCACAATTCTTCTCCTTACAGACCAAAGATGAATGGTGCTGTTGAGGCAGCAAATAAGAATATCAAGAAGATTGTGCAGAAGATGGTAGTCACTTATAAAGACTGGCATGAAATGCTACCATTTGCCTTGCATGGGTACCGCACGTCAATCAGGACATCCACTGGGGCAACACCGTATCAACTCGTGTATGGTATGGAAGCAGTCCTACCAGTTGAAGTTGAATTACCCTCCTTGCGAGTCTTGATGGATGTCAAACTGAGTGAAGCAGAATGGGTTCGGGCCCGATACGAGCAACTGAGTCTGATTGAAGAGAAGAGATTGGCTGCAATCTGTCATGGGCAGCTGTATCAGAAAAGAATGAAGAGAGCCTTCGATCAGAAAGTCAGGCACCGAGAGTACCAAGTAGGGGATCTTGTGTTGAAAAGAATCCTCCCTCCTCATACAGACCACAGGGGCAAATGGACTCCAAACTACGAAGGACCATTTGTGGTAAAGAAAGTTTTCTCCGGTGGAGCACTGATGCTCAGCACCATGGATGGTGAAAATTTCCCATCCCCTGTGAATTCAGATGCAGTTAAAAAATACTTCGCATAAAATGACCCGCTGGACGCAAAAACAGAATGTAAGTCCAGGCAAAAATAGGGCATCCCGGCGAGTCAAAAACAGAATAAAAGACTCGGGCAAAAATAAGGGAAAATAAACAAAAATGTACACCCGCTGAGTTGAAAAGCCGCATTGGACAACTCAGGCAAAAATGGGTATCCCGATGGATTGAAAACCCGAAAGGGCGACCCATGCAAAATAAGGGAATAAGCGAACAACTGCATTCTGAATTCGTCTGTATCACTTACAACTTGGAAAGCTCCGACGGAATCAAGCTTCAATCAGAATCAACTTTTTCCAGAAAGCAAGACGAGAAGAACGTCATTGTCATACGAGTCGTAGCAGGAGAGGAAGCTCCTTAAAGCGTCATCAACACTGCCAGCACTTTGTTTCTCAATTTGTAAACAATCTCCTCATTTCAGGGGATATGTTTCTTTGGTTGTATCTTGCCGATTCAGGGCACATGAATTAATAAAGTCAGATTTTTCAGCCATGTTTCGTTTTGTATATTTTTATTTGCAAAGGATGTCTGATGTCTCTAAAAAATCAATTGCACAAATACAGATGTTTTTCTCCCAAAAGTAATAATAATAAAACACATGCGTAAAGGGAATATACTTACTCTCGAAAGTACTTAACTCCTATGACGGAATCCAGTAAAGGATACCTCGGGACCTTTTGAGCGTCTCCTTATCTTTGCAGGATTGCAGGTATCCAGAACGCAACCTGGGGCATGCAGGTTACGTCTCAGCAAGTTGGCGAATCATTATCAACTCGATCTATCTTCCACGTGGCACTGGAAGGTGCCCACTTCCCCAGCAAAGTTGCCAAATCAACATACACTCAATCTCAGCATCTGAAATGCTCTATCCCCAGCTGAGTTGCCTCTTGTTGCTATCCCCAGCTGAGTTGCCTCTCACAATTCCCCAGCCGAGTTGCCATTTCATCCTCGGTTGAGTACAGGAGTCAGGGGACCATCTCCCCACAGAGTCCCGGCCTCTATCCAGAAGAGCAACGCAGGAAAGGATCACAACAGAGTGAAGAAAGCTTCTACAAACCCCAGCTGGGTCCCGTATTACAAGGATATGTCAACCAGTGACCTATACCCCCAAATGAATACATCTCACCAGATCTACCAATGATCTCATCCCCAGCTGGGAGGTCCATTTCAAACAGATCGACCAGAGATCTTCGCAGCAACGGGATCCGAATCCCGGTTTGATATCTTTGCATAATCATAGCATTCACATCATACTATCCCCTCAGAGCGTAGCATTCCGTCTAATACGGAGCATTACGGCAAAAAATCAAACGCATAGCATAATCATAAGCCATGTTATGAATTGACACTTGTGGATAATAACCGTTCATCATCATTGTACAGAAATCCTCACCAGAGTCCCCAGCAAAAGCAGTGGCCTCATATTCACAAACACCAGTTTATATTTCCTTTTGATACCCGTCCGTATCATCACTCCCCAGTAAAAGTCGTCTGAACACTCTTTATAGCATATCACCCGTATTACAGACACTTCTTGACGCCCGTCCGTGTCAAATCACCAGCAGAAAGCCAAAGACATCCTCTTTGCACCCACACATACCTATATATACACTTTCCTGACACCCGTCCGTGTCATATCCCCAGCGCAGTCGCTTACACTTTTACAACCCATATACTTGTTGATATTATACACTTTTCTCTCTTGGCACTCGTCCGTGTCATTCTCCCCAGCAGTTAAAACACTCATCTATATATGCTCACTACTCATGGTACACTTTTGCAGATACTCGTCCGTATCTTGTATATACCAGTTATATCCCCACAGATTCGACAGTAGTCTCTGTTCTTTGTTAACCAGTTGGTACTCGTTCGTATCATCATCTCAGAACATTGCGTCTAATGTTTGTTTCCATATGATACTCGTCCGTATCATAGTCTTAAGGATGCTCGTCCGCATCTTTAATCCATACACTGTTTCAAACACTTATGTCTTCTTGAATATAGACACTCGTCCGTGTCTACTATTCCCCAGAAGAGTCCCTTCAGATTCAACACTCGTCTGTGTTCTCTGTTAACCAGTTGATACTCGTCCGTATCATCATCTCTGAACACGTGTCAGTATTTGTTTCTACATGATACTCGTCCGTATCATAGTCTAAGGATGCTCGTCCGCATCTTTAATCTATACACAATACCAAACACTTATACTTTCCTTTCTTGGTTGTGAACACTCGTCCGTGTTTACTATATCCCCAGTAGATCGCCAACAAAGCATCTTTCTTTTATCTGACACTCGTCCTGTGTTATGATAAACCCTGAGAGCAGCCGTACCCTGCTGAGTGGTCGTCCTCCACTTCTTGATGGTCGTCCTCCATCATGCTCATCCGATGGCCGTCCCCATCGTTGTTTTTAGCAGCCGTCCCCTACTAGGTGGTCGTCCTCCACCTTTTGATGATCGTCCTTCATCACCTTATCCAATGGCCGTCCCCATTGTTGATTTTGGTTATCCGACACTCGTCCTGTGTTGCGATAAACCTTGAGAGCAGCCGTACCCTGCTGAGTGGTCGTCCTCCACTTCTTGATGGTCGTCCTCCATCATGCTCGTCCGATGGCCGTCCCCATCGTTGACCTTTTCTATCCGATGGTCGTCCCCATCGTTGATATTTTCGGCAGCCGTACCCTGCCAGGTGGTCGTCCTCCACCTTTGATGGCCGTCCCCATCATATTTCTTTTATCCCCAACAGAGCAGCCGTCCCCTGCTAGGTGATCGTCCTTCACCTTTGATGGCCGTACCCCATCATCTGTTTATTTCATTTATTCTTTGACCCGATGGCCGTCCCCGTCGTGGTCCCTTTTCCTTTTAGCCCGATGGCCGTCCCCATCGTTGGTTACTTTACCTTTGTGAACTTGGTGGCCGTCCCCGTCATGTTTCATTAATTCCCAGAGAATCTAACTTTATCTTGATGGCCGTCCCCATCATAATTTGTTTTTCCCAGCTAGTCGGCCGTCCCCGTCTTGGCTTTACCTTTTACCCCCAGCATGTCGGCCGTCCCCGTCATTGCTTTACTCCACATACTTTTCCCAGCATGTCGGTCGTCCCCGTCATTGCTCTATCATCAACTTTACAATATACTTTATCTTCTTTTACAATCTATATCCCTTTTCTTCTTTTTGTGAGTGCAAATTTTGGACTGTCTTTGGTATTCAACCACAAGTTATCCTGTTTGCCTGCTAAGCCGTCGCTTACATCCTGCACAGCTAACTCATGTTTGAATAGGGGCAGCTGTAAACACCCCAAATTTGCCCTCACTCATTTCACCATGGCTTGTGATCATTTCATATGCATAAACACAATCATATCATCTCATATCTCAATTTTGAGTCACTGCATTGGTTCAAAGTCATCTGCACCTAGGGTTTGTGATCTGAGCAATCCAAGAGCTTTTTTGAGCCACTCCAAAGGCCACAAATCACTTAAAAGGGATCCATGTGTGTTCATCTATCATATTACATCTTCTCAAAGTCAAAAATGCAAAAGAATCACAAGAACTAGGGTTTGAGTGGATGCAGAGCCAGGTTTGACTGCACAGTTGACCTAAAATTAGGGTTTTGGTTTCAGAGGCCATAACTCCAAATTTTTTGGTCATTCTTGTTTCCATTGGTCTCTATATGGTATAGGGAGTATGCATATCAATTTTCATGAAGAAATTCCATGGGGAAGTCATCTGATCAAGGGTTGACTTTCTGGACAAGTCAGTGCAAAATCAGGGCATCTGAGGCCCCCAATGACCCAACCAATGGGTGATCTTCATCATTTTGAGTGTATATGATCTTTATTTGATCATGGAAGAAGGTTGAAGTTCATAGAAATCAAGAATTTGGAAGTTTTGCAAATGTTGACTTTTTGGGCATAGTTGACTTTTCAAGAATGCCTCATTTTAGGTCATTTTTCAAGCCTTGATTCTTGATCCAAAAATGCTTCAAATAAAAAAACTTTGGTCATGAAAGTTGTAGATCTCATCTTTCCCTTTTCAAAAAGTACAAGAACATGATCAAACTCTTCTTGGATCAAAAGTTATGGCATGGCAAAGTTGGCTAAAATCATTGATTTTCAAGGCATGCTTCAAATGGAAATTTTGCAAAGTCATGAACCAAAGCCCAATGTGACTTCTAATTCACTCCAAACCAGTATGCAAACATTCTCTAAGTCATAAAATTCAGAATGAACCAAGAATGCCCATGGTTTTATGGTTGGTTGGACAAAGGAATCACATGTGAACTAAAAAGTCACAACTTGCAAAATCTTCATGATCACTTCCTACAACTTGCTGCATTGGTTACTACACTAAGCTAGCCTCTCACCACACCATGCTGCACCAGAACCAGCCTTGTACTAGCCTAGAAGCTGCCCATACTTTCTCTTACAAAGAAGTTGACATTTTGCAAAAGGTGACTTACCTATCATAGCAGGCCATGTCACATCATCCAGCCAATCAGATTTGTTTATACTTTCCATTTGCAAGCTAGGCATAACACTAAGCAAGGCTGAAACCATTCACACACACACATTCACAAAAACACACCAAGCTGCATAAGCCTTCGAATCTCTCTGCCCAGCCTTCAAACACTCACACCATCTTCATCATTCATCTCACCTCACTCCATAGACCTAAAACCACCAAGAGCCTGGCCTGAAACAAGCAAGAACATCCCACTACCATTCTTCACCTCATTTTGCAGTTTCCTTCGAAACTCTCACCATAGCTCACAAACATACCAACAAACACCATAGACCTTCTCCATTCACCCTCAGGATCACAAACAACCCCTCACCATGACCTGAAAGTGCCAGAATCACCATTGCCATTTCTGACTGAGTTGAAGCAGGAGCTTTCGAAACTCACTATCCAGCCAACATAAACTCTTCTTGAGCATTCAAACATCATCTGGGGATCAAGTGGAGTGGATTGCACAAGGAGAAGTGGCCAGAAAGTCATCAGAGTGAAAGCTTCGAATCTCAGGTAGCTTGAAATTTATTTTTCCAGAAATCATTTTTCATGTTATAAACTTGTTTTATGTGCTTCACTGATCATCCTGATGTCATTGGTTTCGAAAATGGCTTTGAAATGAGTATTTAATTTGCTTTTGAAGCTTGCGTGCCCTAGTTCTTATCCTCTTCGATTCAGCTTATTTAGGAAATATAAATTTGTTTTGAGAGAGGGGTTTGATTCATGAGTGTGTAAGGAACATTTCCCAGTTCTTAGTTTTCATTTTTGATACGATTTGAGTGAGTTGGGAAGTTTTCAGGGGAGTTGCTCGCCGGAGAAGACGACCGGAGGTCTTCTCCGGCAGCCTGAATGTGATTAGGGCTAATTGTCATTAATTAGTGAACTTTAAACTTGGGCCCTTGGATGCTGTTTCCCGCGCGCTAGTGAATGGTCCAGATCATGTCATTTTGCCCTAATCCACTTAATTAGTTTTAATTATTTCGTATTTAAATTAATTTGGCCAGATTGAATCCAGACCCTCCATTCACGCGCCAGTCAACCAATTTGAATCCAGAGCCCATCCTGGCCCTCCATCCTGATTACTTCCTATTTTATTTAATTTTTATTCATTTTCTTTTCTTTTTACTTGCATAATTTATTAAAAATAGTTAAAAATTCCTAAAAATTATGAAACTTTTTCCTAAAAGTTTTATTAATTTTTATGACACAAAAATATTTTTATTTTATTTTTTATCATTAAAAAAGTATTTTTAAATATTTAAAAGATTATTTTTAATTGATTAATGGGAATTAATTAATTAAAAATACTTTTAGGTATTTAAAAATTACAAAAAAATTCATGAAATGTTCTAAGACATTTAGAAACATTGTCCAACCTTCAAACCAAATTTCTTTTTTGATCTTGATGCATTTTAAGAATTTTTCATTGATTTAAATCATTTTTTATGCATTTATTTGATCCTAAGTTCAAAAATTCATTTCTGCCTATCTAAGAAGGTTTGGACATTGATTCTTTTTGCTTTGTCTTGTGTTTAGCATGTAGTTTCTAGGATAAAATGGCCTTGATTTGATCTTGCATTTTCAATTTGTTTGGCATTTCTTTTGTTTAGAACCCTAAAAAACCCTAATAACTTAGAAAAATAATAGCTTGAGATTGGTTAAGAGTTGAGAGCTCCCCTTTGAACCTTGGTTTAGTATAGGTTAGGGTTTCTTTGGGTAGCATTTTCCATTTTTTATCTTAGGGTTTGCTTCTGTTTTGGGTTTTTGTTTGATGTTTGATCCATGAACCCTAATTTGGGTTTTCATTTGCATCCCCCTTGCATTCTCTTGCATAACATGACTTGTCTTAGCATTTCAAGCATTCTTGTGATTCATTTGACATCTTAAGACACATAGGAAGCATGTTTGATCTTTGCATCACATATTTGCTATGTCATTTGCCTTGTATGCTTCATAACATTCCATGCTTGTTCATGCTCCTTAACTTGCATCATTTGCATTCATAAACTTGTATGAACATCCCCATGCCTTGTTTCATGTTTGTAGCATCTCATAACATCATTTTCATCATCAACATGCTTCTGGTTTTGTTTAGCATCATACCATTTCATTTCATTTGGCATTGCATTGCATTTCTTTCTAACATTTCAGGTGGTAAGTAAACTGGAGAAGTGAATTTGCCTTCATTTCTCATAACCTTTCTTTTCATCTCTCTTGCATCCATTGCTGCATTCCTATATGTGTTTGAGTTTGAGCTTGCTCATTCTTGTTCTTCCCACTTTCTTTCTTCAAGTGACTTGACTTCTTGAATGAAGCAAGTCAATTTGCTTCTCTTGATCTTGTTCATCTGCTTCCTGGTGGTTCTCTTTGAAGATTGCTCTTGAAAACCACACAAACCTTAGGAACAACCAAGCATGACAATGAATTAGGGTTTTGATTAGTCTCCCCTCTTAGTTTTACCTTTGTGTCTCTTTTGAGTCTTCTCTTCTCATCTCATAATCAGGGACTAAACCCTAAAGGTTTTAAGGCTTTGTGATTAAGCTTATGCCTGCATCCTTCTCTTAGGATGGAGTGTATAAATTTAATCCTAAGTGTTAAACCCTTAATGTGTTTAAATCTCTTAATCAATTCACATAATAATCATCAAGACATCACACTTGTAACTTGGGCCTTGCATTAGGGTTCTAATTCTTCCTTAATTGGTTAAGAAGGACTAACCCTAGTGTTAATGGACAAGTCCCCCTCAAGTTGTCTTACAAATCATAAAATTCACTTCATCATCATACCATTAAATAAAATCCACTTGATTAAAGGTTTGTTTTGTCATGAGTTTAATCCCTAATCATGGGTTAGGTTGAGGGGCTTTCCTCAGTTTAAACATTCTCATCTATTATCCTTCTATTAGGATGGTGTAATGAGTCTGTTTAATCCTTGATTATGGCTTAACCTCATTACTCAACACTAAACAAAGACACCAAAAACATCTATATAATCACAATAGGTTAATGATCTTAATCCTATACCAAAGGTGATTAAGTGTGAGAATCTGACTTCACACTTAAGGTATTCTCATTACCCCTAATCAGAGGGAAGATGTGATGAGTTTACTAAATCCATTGGTTTAGACTTAAGCTCATTAACATATGACAAAATCCAAAAACAATAAAAGACTGAAAACACAAAAACAAACAATAATCGTCTCCTCCGGGATTCTTTTCTCATCTCATTCATTCACAAACGAGAACTTGCTTCTCCCGTCTAATGCAAGACAGTTTGCACCTGAGCCAGACAGGTCATACACTTGAGCATAGACAAGCAAGCAGTTCACAAGTCAATTCATCTTTCAGTCTCTTTGGGTCGAACTACGGTGTTCTGACTTCCTCATTGCACGAGAGGATACGTAGGCATAACTTAACAGTTATCGAACAAAAGTCTCTGTATATTCCCCCTCTTTCTAGCTTCATTCTTTAGCCTCATGATCTTGAGCATTTCACCCTGTTCTTACACTGACACTTTCATACTTTATACTTCTTTTACACTGACACCTGTACATCTTTTCCAGCTATTTTATGCACAAATTGCACTGACACTACCCCTTTAAAACACAAATCTTTCAAGCGTGGATCCCGTCGAGTACGGCGGACAATCTGGGTGCTAATACCTTCCCAGGTTGTAACCAACCCCCTTTCTCAGTCTCTCTGGTTCGCAACCGTCTTATCCATCTTTTCCTCGGCCTATGCAGCATTGCCTTTCCTCCGGGATAAAAATGCCTAGCTGGCGACTCTATTCATCTCCAGTGAGTTCACGGCTGTGTGTTCTCATTGTCCCTTTCGCCGACCGTTCGCGTCTGTACCTTCATCTGACCCTGCTTCATTTGTCGGGAGCGACAGTGACTCATTCAATTCTTCAATCAAAGGCACATCTCTCAGAGGATAGCCAAACTGTTTCCTGGATAAGATAGGATTGTAGTTGATCCCACATTTTCTTCCTATTATGGGCATATTTGGGAAACTCCCACAACTTACCAAGATCTCTTTGCCTCTAAGACCCCTGTTGCATCCCCAAGCAATGTCAACTGAGGTTAAGCCCATTAATCTTTTGGACCACTTCCAAGATTGTTTCAAATCCTGAAAAGGCCCTGATTTAGGGAGTTTCCTTACAAACCAGTCAACAAACAAGGGAGCACATCAATTCACATGTCCCTTTCTCTTCTTATTCCCGTGGTGAACCCCATAGTAGAAGTTAGCTAGTAATGTAGGTACAGGGTTTCTTTTGACAAAGATGGTAATAGCCTCCATGCTAACTAGCCCTTTCTCTCCTACAAATAAACTGATTCCATACACTATCATGGCTAATAATGCTTTGAAGTCTGCCCATTTCTTTCCCAATGCCATAACATGAGCCTCTGTAATAAGAAACTCCAAAAAAATTCCCTTACCCTGGCTAGCCTCTAATCCCATCTTGAATCTGAGCATACTCAAATGACAGGCAGCAATGATGTCTTCATAAGGAGGAGTTCTCTCTGAAGCATAGTAAGGTATACCTTCTTTAATAGGACTATTCAGAATACTAGAGATCTCCTCTAATGTAGGTGCCAAGATGTAATCAGGGAAGACAAAAACCCTCAGCTGTGGATCATAGAACTGCAACAAAGAATGCAAACTATCTCTCTGGTCAATTGTGGGTTTGCTCACATAATCCAAGATCCTGCCAAACTCTTTTCTGAAATCATCAAGGACTTTGTCACCCATCAAGGTAATCAACCCCTGAATACTCTCTGTCTCTGGTTGTGGGAAAGTATAGTGGACATTTCTTTTCTTGGGAACCTCCATCTTAAAGCAGTAGTATGACCAGGAATAGGAAGTAATATGGACCCTGAGAATAAAAAGGAACACAAATGATTAATGATGTTATGATGTTATGCAAGGCAAGGCATGTGATAAGTGATGTGTCTATATAGTGAATCAAGTAATCAAGTGTCTGTGCAAGGTCACAACATCATCACAAGTATCTTTCTGATCAGAGGTTCAGAACCCATGTATAACAGAACAAGATCATATCACTGAAGCATGATGGTACAATGTGTATGTTGAAGGTTAAGGCTCCTACAATCCTGTAAACCCCTCCCAATCTCACAGGTGTGTTACTTGGGTTAACATCACGGACTCTCAAAGCCGAATAGCAATAATACGTTCACCATTTCCTAGAAATGGCTCATGACCAAATTAGGGAATCGGTTTGGCATTATGTACTACTCAGGGAGGTCTCAGCTGAGTACAAGGAAACAAGCATCCCTCATAATTCCCTAGCTTCAAGCACTAAATCGAGAAACAATAGTACAATCATCCCGAAGGGTACAATACTATCGTTATACGAACAGTTTGCCTTAACTGGATTCCCATGAGAGAACCAGGCTATCCTATGCCAGTTCCTAGTGGGCCCTCGGATGCGAGTGGGTTTTCCAACAAATGTGGTATGCCACTGTCATCACTGGAGAGGGATGTTTCCACAAAGGTTCTCAATGATCGGTCCCTTGACTGCACATAACTATCAAGGTTGTGTATTTCCCCAGAAAGATTCCGGCATCAATACATTTCCAAGAAGTTCGCAAGTCTGGGTGTGGAACTCACTACTACCAACATAGCAAGATGCCATGAAGCCAAAGTGGAACCACTCTAATTCCTAAGGTGCACTCGAGCCCCGGTTACGAGCTCAACTCACAATAACAAAGCCCATCCCACAGAAAAAATGGAAACCAACACAGTCCAATATATATGATGCATGTGAAAATAAATACTGAAAGTGGTAAATAAATGTTGTAAAGTAAACTGTAAATGAAAACAATAAATAAACACACAACAACACACATATAAACACCTAAAGAAACAAAAACAAACAGGCGCTAGGATTAACTCTACAAGGGAAACCTGAGATTCTGGGTTTGATCCCCAGCAGAGTCGCCAGCTGTTGCTCCCGGGATTTTCATCCTAGTACAAACGTGAAAGTGGCGCGGAAAAGGTAGAGTCGCCAGCCAAGCATTTTTATCTCGAAAGAATGGGAAAGGAAATGCTGCAAAAACCCGAGGAAGAAGGAAAGGACAAGGTCCTACGAACCAAAGATTTGGGTTCGGGAGTCGGTTACGACCTGGGAAGGTATTAGCACCCCAGATCGTCCGCCGTATCCGACAGGATCCACGCTTGCTTGTTTGTTTCAAAGGGTGAGAAATAAAGTGCTGTTGAGCAAAAGAACTGCTAACTGATTGGGAGTGAAAGGAACTGGAAAAGAAAATGGAAAGGAATGGGGAAATGTAGGGAAAATAAAGAATATGCTCGAATGGGCCCTACCCCACTGCTTACGTGCCTCATCGGGATAATGAGGATCAGAGTCGACGTAGTTCTCCTAACTAAGGCAGGAACTATTTGTTTGTTTTTTATGGCTAGAACTGCGTATGTCTATGCTCAGGTGTTGCAGGCTCGTCTGGTACGAGTGCGTTTACCATCTTGCATGCGAGAAACATCGTCGCAAGTTCGCGTTGAGAATGAATGGGATGAGAAAAGAAGTTCCCGCAGGAAAGTCGCTTATTGTTTGTTGTTTGCTTTTTAAGAGTTTTGTATGAATTTGGCACAAGGAAGTGAATTCAAACTCTTTTCCATGGAATGTGTACTTGCTACTATATTCCAAGATGGAATAATAGAACAAGCACACTAAGTAAGGAGAATTTATCCAAGACTTGTTCCCAAGGATTAGGGTCTAAGTTCACTAGCTTGTTGAACTTATTACATGTTTTTGTAGCTTTTATGAAGAAGTATCTTTTAGATTTTCTTTGTAAAACAATCCCTTGATGAGACTTGTACATCATGCTAGACAAGCTTACACTATTCCAATATGGAATGAATGCAAGTGCCCCATGGAATAAGGCCATACACAAGGGATTCTTTCATACATTGTTAAGTCTTTTTGGATTTTTGTTTGAAGATGAGAAGAGAAAGACTCAAGAGGAAAAGGTCAAAGCTAATGAGGGACTAAGACACAACCCTAAGTTATCTCATTATGTACAAAAGTGTGGTCCTATGGTCAATGAGGTATTCTAACCTAAGGAGAAGAACTACCAAACTAGAATTCAACTTACTTCCTAAGGAAGTTAAGTTAAAATCTAAGGAAAGAGGGGAGCCCTATGAACAAAACACCAATGTGCTAAGGCAAAACAAATAAATGCATAAAGGAATAAGAATGAAGTTATTACCTCATCTTCCCCCTACAAAACAAATATTAGCATGATGGATAAAAGTGAACAATTATTACATGGTAAATCTTTCAAAACAATCCCCACTATCTAAGGAAGAGATTAGTGAACTCCTAAGACAAACATTTAAGCCTAAAGCACCTTATAAGATGGTAAACTCAAAAAGTCAATAGCTAAACTCAACTTAAGTATTCTAAAGCTACAAAAGTGAACAATTTCAAGCTATGTCCTAAAAAGAAGCTAAACCTTAATAATTGCTAAGGTAAAGTTACATGAAGAAACCTAAAGGGTTAAGTGAGCTAAAATTGCATAAACCCTAATGTGAATGGAAAAATCCAGGGGCTAACACCTAACTAAAGTCTCCTAAAATGTGATACTACAAGGGGATGAAGGGATCCAAGTGAAAGAGATGCAAACTCTATGTGTAATGGTGTGAGAATGAGAAGAAAATGCATATAATACTTAAAAGGAAGAAAAACTTGGAATACAAATCAAAACATGACCAAGAGAAATTGAGTCCCCCATACAAAGACCAGGGGTTTAATGAAATTGAGTCCCCCATACAAAGACCAGGGGCTTAAACCTGTAATGATCATCACAAGATTGGTTTTGAAAGGTTAAGATGGAAGATGAAGAAGAATTAGGTCAAAAGAAGGCAAAGGCAACTTAAGACTCAAGCAAACCCTAAAATCAAAAGAAAAAGACCCCATAATGGTGTTATTCACTTAAGGACCTCTAATGTAACCTACAAGACTCAGAATCAAGACCTTAGATCAATGGCATGAATGCCTTGTTCAAATGGAGATGGAGGAAGCTTCTAAAAGGGACCAAAAATGACCTTGGAATTAAGTAACTTGAGAAAAATATCAAATGACCTAGAAAAATTATGAAATTTAATATTGAACATCACAAACCATAGAATAACATGTGTACAAAAACTCTCATGAAAAATCATAATTTTGAATGGTTAAAGAATCACTAGAATGCAATTAGGGTTTATGTGAACCTATGTGGAAGAATGGACTCAAAAGGGACCTAAGCTTGACCTAAAACTCCATAGAAAAATATTTTTAGGAAGTTTAATGAGCTATTAAAATAAAACAAAAAGAATGGGACATTTATCATATATGGTTTAGGGGAACAAAAATAAACAAATTTGTTGGTCAAAAATGAGAAAATAAGAAAACAATTAAAGTGAAAATAAATTCTGACCTCAAGAATGGACAAAATTAAAATCCAAAAATAAGGAAAATTAAAGAAACTTTTGAAGATCCTACATAAATTAATTTGGAATTTTCTATGGCCTTTTGGTATTTTTAAAAATGCAAAACGAAATTGGAATTTTAATGAAAAAGAAATTAAAATGAAGTGGACTGGTTTGGGCCCGGGGGGTTTCAAAAGTAATAAACACAACATGACTGGGCTCAAATGCAATGTGCTGGGGGTGTGAGTAGAAAGCTGAGGATTTGTGAAGGGTTTAGAGCACGTGAAAGGCACGTTTAATTTAATGTGTTGGCGCATTCTGGACTCTTGGATCAAACAAATCCAATGGCAATGTTATAAAATTGTCTCCAGCCTAGGGTTACTATTCAGGTGACCGGAACTCACCTCTGATCACCTTCTCCGGTCACCTTCTGCTAGGGTTCCACCAAAACTCCCTGAAAATGAAAACTAAAACCACAGTTCCACTCGTCTCCTCACCCTGATCACATATCTATCCTCATTTTTGGCTTAGGGTTCATAAAATGGTCAAATCGAACACAAACATTTCCACACCTAAAACTGGATCTAAGCATCTAGCATGCCTATCAACTAGCTAGATGTTGCATTGCTCTTATTGAGCTTTAAACACCAAGGAACTAATGAAAAACAGGAAATTCGATCAAGTAAAGTTTCAGAGCATACCTTAATTGCAGAGGTATCACAATGTTGCTAGAAGGCCAGAGAGGAGGTTCCTTAAGTTGCTTGATCTTGCTCTAACACAATAAGAGTGAAATAAACACTCTGTACCTTGTGAATCTCGACGAATCGAAGAAAGTGTAGTGAAGTGTGAGATTTTGCAGTGGAGATTTCTTGATGATTTGTGATTATCAAGCCATGGAGATGAAGCTACACATGATGCAAATGATGAATTGAGGTAGGCTGAAACTAAACTGATGGTGATGGAAGAGCCTGGATCCAAATTGAAGTGCAATCTCAATGATGCAGTATATGATTCTTGAAGAATCAGGCTATGCAATCCATGGGGATTGTGCTTGAGATGATGCTGATGATAGCTTGCTGTAGAATGAGGATGGATTGGTGATGATGGAGCTTGCTCGAATCTAACAGCAATGTGAATACAGAGAGGATTTTGATGAATTTCTATGGTGTGAATTGAGCAAAAATGGTGAGAGCTTCAAAATGCACTGCACTTTGCCTTTTATAGACTCCTTCACCAATGATTAGAAGCTATAACCATGGTTAATTATCCTGGTTAACTGAGTCAAGTTGGTTGCCTCTGAGTCAAGTTTGTTAGGGTTAGTTATGCCAACTATGCACTCTATAAGCTTCTGCTCGAGCTCAATTTAGTGTATTAATATTCATGGCAATTATGGTGTGGATTAGTGAAGTGTAGTGGAGCTGATCAATGCAATGCCTAAAGTTTCTAATTTGTTTGAATCTCACAAAGAGGTACATGGTGACATGTCATGATCATGCAAGTAGGTGATCATTGAAGCTTCTAATGTAATGCCTCATGATCAATAGTTGGTAAATGATGCACTCAAATTGACTGAACTGATCATGGAATGAGTTCATGGTGCAATGTCTTGTGCAACAAGAAAACAGATTGCAAACCTTGATCTTGCATGGCATGAAGCTTCATGAGCAAGGCACCAAATGTTGAAGTTCTTGTGATCAAATTAAAGATAAAACTTCATAGAACATATTTGATGTTCAACCAATGATGCGAGAAGGTCTCTAAGTTGCTCAAAAATGCCACTGAACTCAAGGAAATATAACTGCACTTTAGCCTGCATGGATTTAGGCAAGCCTTGGAAAATTGTGCCCATGGTGGATCAGTGTGAGGACCTCACTCTGATCCCTCACTTGTCCATGAAATATTGCCCAAATAAAAATTTGTTCAACATCAATCTTGTAGGAAACATGGAGGGGAACAACTTTGTAGTTCACAAAAAATTGATTTGAAGTGTTTTTGACCAAGAAAAATGGCTTGAGATTTGAACCTCCACCTGTTTGATGAATTGCCAGGCAGGGCGTGCGTGCTGGCCAGCCAATTGCCTCGCCCATGAGCTAGTTTTGCCCTAATTTGCCTCAACTTTGCAAGACCATATCTCTCATTTTTAATGCTATGGAAGAGTTCCACCATGGATTTGAAGCTCAAGATGCCCTATTTAATTGGTTCCAAGTAGAATTTTGATAGCCCTCATATTTTGGGAGAAGGCCTCTCTCAAAGATGCTTCAAAAATGGCCAAAACTTGCCATTTTTGGAAACCCTAATTTTCCAAAAGTGGTAAGTTTTGGTTTTCTTGATTTCTCTTGATTCCTCCATCATTTCTTGATCAAGTTTTAATCATAGGATCCTTTTAACCCTAATTTCATGATTTTGATCTCAAAAAGTCAGGAGTTGACTTTTTCTTCAGCTTGGTTGACCTTTCCCCCAAATCCCCGATTTTCAGTCATCTGGCCAATTGAACCTCTTCCATAATGAATTTGTGGATGAAATTTGAACCCTAGGCACTTGTCATCATATATAAGATAATGGAATCCTCTTTGAATCATAACTTCTTGCAGAAGTCCAATAGAAATGAAACCCTAATTTGGCCTTTTTCATCAGGAGATGTTGCACTGCTTGCCTTCTTTGATCAAACCAAATCTTTCCATGGATTGTGGCTTCAAATGAGAACTTGAGGGATGTTGTGAACCTCTTGCAAAATGTTGAGAATATTTGTGACCCTTTGATTGCCTTTGTATATCCTTTAGTTGCTCTAATCATTGACCACATACCTATGCCTCAGCTATGCTATACATGATGCAATGTTTTTTGATTATTTTATGAACTTATGTATGCTAAATGCTATGCAAAATGTTGAGCAAATGAGAGGGAAAATTTTGAGGTATTACAACTATTGATGTGAGAATAGTGCACAAGTATCCAACCAAAGAGAACAAAGGCAGAATTATGGACCAGATGCAAACAGAGTTGGCAGAGTTATGCAACAGGATGGACCAGTTCATGACTCTCATCAATCAAAATCAGGAGCGTCTATGTGAGATGATAGACAGAAATCAAGATGGCAATGGAAACAATGGTATAAGTGCTCATGGTGGCAATGGTGGTCCTCAAACTCAACCTCAACCTCAACCTGATGTTGTTATTAATGAGCCTGTTCGCATCCCTATGTTGGACGGTCAGGAGGACCAGTTTACTATTTTAGAGGATATGGAAGTACAAGGTGTTGATGTGAATCGTCGTTTTGAGGAAATGGCAGAAAAAATTCGATCAATTCAATCTCAGAACACCTTGGGATTTGACATAACTGATTTGGGCCTAGTTCCCAGAGTGAAGATTCCCTACAAGTTCAAAGCTCCAATGTTTTATAAGTATAACGGTTCTTTTTTCCCGAAGACCCATCTGCAAGCTTATGTTGGAAGAATTGCTGCCCACACTGATGACGATAAGTTGTGGATGTACTATTTCAAAGATAGCCTCATCGGGGAATCTCAGGAATGGTATATGAAGCTTAGAAGGGCGTCCATCAGAAACAGGAAAGAATTGGCTGAAGCTTTTGTCAAACATTACCAATATAACATGAATATAGCTCCTAATCGTACCCAGCTGCAGAACATGTCTCAGAATTCCAAGGAGAGCTTTAAGGAATACGCCTTGAGGTAGCGTCAATTGGCTGCAAGAGTTTAACCTCCTTTGCTGAAACATGAGATGGCTAACATGATCATGGGGACTCTTCAAGGGGTGTTTATGGATCGCTTAGCTTCCTGCCCAACTACTAAGTTCACAGAGCTGGTCATTGCAGGAGAGAGGGTTGAAACTTTGTTGAATTGGGAAAGATACAGGATACTGGTGCAAGCAGTTCGTCCGGAGCAAGAAAGCCTTTTGCTGGTCCTCAGAGGAGACGAGAAGGTAAGACCAATGCTATATACGGAAGAGGAAGGGGCCATGGACATAGAAATAAATATGAACAAGTGGATGCTATCACTATCCCTACAACGTCTACTCCACAACCATAGTAACAACAACACAACAATCGACAAAGACCCTACCAACAACACCAACCTCGTCCCACTGGTCGTGTTATTGAAACTATTCTTATGACGTACACAACGCTTCTAAAGAGGTTGTTAGATCTAAACATGGTACAACTGAGGACTTTGGCTCCACCACATGCAGGTGATCTTCCTCAGGGTTATGATGTTAATGCTAGATGTGCTTTCCATTCAGGTGCCCCGGGGCACTCAACGGAGAAGTGTAGAGCATTTCAAAACAAAGTTCAAGATCTCATTGACTCAAAAGCTATTAATTTCTCTCTGCCACCAAATGTTAATACCAACCCTATGCTAAATCATGGAGGGGCAAGGGTTAATGCCATTGAATATGGGAGAGTTATGAATTTGGTTCTAGATGTGAACAAAGTGCAGACACCACTAACTTTTGTGAAAGAGCGTTTGTTAAAGGGGCAGGTGTTCCCCGGTTGTGATGAAAACTGTGAAGACTGTTTGATCTCCAAGAATGGTTGTGACAAGCTCAAGGCTAGTATATAGATGTTGATAGATGAAGTTTCTCTAAAGTTTGATAAGGTGAACAACGAAAGAGGCGTAGTTTCTATAGTGACAATCTATTTTACTCCTGAAGAGATGCCTCCCCGGCCGACACCAGTGACCATTTATGTGCCTTAAGAAGTTAGTTATGTCACAGTTAATCCTGTTACCATCATTGTTCCTGGGCCCATTCCTTATGAAAGTGAAAGAGCAATTCCTTGGCATTATGGCTCTAATGTGTATGTTCAAGGCCAGAAAGTTGAAGAGAAGCATGTGACTATTGATTCTAGTATTGGCAATGTTGGAGGAGTAATGGTTTCACTCGCAATGGATGACTTTTTGCTCCACAAACTCTCAGAATAAATATGGAAGCTGAAGCTGCTGCTAGAGCTAAGGGAAAACAGGTAGCTACTGAAGAGGTTGTGATTCCGGCTACAGAGCAGAGTGTCTTTGAGAAAGAAGTCGAAGAATTTATGCGGATAATAAAAAAGAGTGATTATAAGGTGGTCGAGCAGCTGAACTAGACACCATCGAAGATCTCTATTTTATCTCTGTTGATGTGTTCCAAGGTGCACTAGGAAGCCTTATTGAAAGTGTTGCAAATGGCCTATGTACCTCAAGAAATCACTGTGAATCAGCTGGAAACAGTGGTGGCCAACGTGAACGCCAATCATGAATTGGGATTCATAGATAGGAATATAACTTTTGAAGGCCGAAATCAAAACAAAGCCTTGCACATCACGACGGAATGCAAAGGACGTGTACTATCCCACGTGTTGGTGGACACATGATCTTCTTTGAATGTACTTCCTAAAAAGGCTTTAATGAAGCTGGATGTTGACGATATTGTGTTGAGGCCAAGTGATTTAGTGGTAAAAGCATTTGACGGCTCCAGTAGATCAGTCTTTGGTGAAGTTGAGCTACCGGTTAAGATTGGATCACAAGTGTTCAAGAGTATCTTTTATGTCATGGATATACAACCAACTTATATCTGCCTTTTGGTATGTCCGTGGATTCACACTGTAGGCGCTGTGACCTCTACCTTGCACCAGAAATTGAAATATGTCGTTGATGGACAAGTCGTTACTGTTTGTGGTGAAGAAGACATATTTGTTAGCCGATTGTCTATGTTCAAATACGTCGAAATGGACGGGGAGATCCATGTGACGCTGTGTCAAGATTTTGAAGATGTTCATGTCAATGAAGTATCTCCTAGTTCTGGGGTTGAAGGCAATGAGAGAGTCGACACATCCATCTAATCTTACAAGCAAGCCATAGAAGTGGTGTAGTCTTGAAATTCCCAAGGTTGGGGCAAGCTGGTTGAGGTTGATAAAAAAGAAGACAAGTTTGGGATAAGATATGTCCCAGGGCAGGTAACAGGGTCTCAGAGCAGGGCAATCAGTTTCTCCAGTGGGGGTGTGATTGATCCTAATCAAGTATGTGATGTTGAAGATGATGTCGATAGTGATTGCGATCTCAACAACTGGGTGCGTCCGTGTTTCCCAGGGGAAGAGATAAAGAACTAGTTCGTAGAAGACTTCATCCAAGTTACCTGCCGGCCAAAGTAATTTTCTTTGTTTTCTTATTATCACACGCATGTTAAATCCTACACTATGCTCAAGGTTTATGGATTCATTGTATGGTGTAACACGGTGGGAGAACTGACTTTGGTTATGTTGCGGATAGCAAGAGTCGCCACCGACTTTTATTTTATCCAAAGGAAAGGCATAAAAGAACAGGAAAGACCTTTTAAAAGATTTTTGGGTCCGGGGGGTAGGTTATGTAAAGGGAAGGTGTTAGCACCCTTTACATCCATGGTTATCCATGGGCTCTTAGTTACTTAGCTCACTTTAAATTGTTTTTGAAATGTGAAGTGTGTGAATAGAAATTTTCGTATGAGTTAATAATGATCCATGTACGGATGCGTAAAAACCTGTGTTTGAAAATTTGTTTGAAATTTGTTAAGTGTTTGAAAAATTTTGAATGGAGTGAGCAAGCAACTAGGAGGTACCTACCCTAAAGCTTAGGTCTTTCTGTTCTTTATCCTTTAAATGGTAAGACTATCCCTATTATTAAGGAATAGGTAGTCATTACCTTGGATGTGAGGGACATGTGAGGGACATTTGTTTATGAAGGCAACTGTGGGGTGTATTAAGCATTTAGGAGGGACTATCATCATTATTCGAAAAGGGACTTGATCTTTAAAGGCAACCATTAGGGACTTGATGATTTTTCTTTTAAGGGACTTGCTTTATACACCCCACTTGACCTTATGATTAGGCAACATTGAGGGATAGCCTTAGAAATGTGAGATGGCGATTAAAAATCGACTTACGTGTGTGAGTGTTCAATTTTATTTATCTTATAATTAAAGTGATCTAAATTTTATTTTAAATAGAATACATGTTTACACTCCCTAAATTACTATCCATAGCATAAAAAATTAAATAAATTAAATATTACAAAATTTACACCAAGGAGCAATTACATAATTATAATAAGCAATTAAAATAAATAGTAAAAATAAATATATAAGCAAAATATAATAAGGGTTAGTAATAATAAGAATTAAAAATAGGGTTAGTAAAATAATAATGAAAAATTAAATAATGTTAGTGAAATTATAATAAGCAAAAGTTAGTAATAATATGGTTAATAGTAATAACAATAATCAAAATAAATTGAATTAGCAAAAATATTATAAGAATAATCAAAAGATTAAAAAAATTTTAATATAGACAATTATATTTAAGAATAAGAAAAAAATATGAATAAATAATTATTTTAATTCACAAATTATTAAATCATTTTTAAACATATTATAATTACAAAATTTAATTATTATAAGTTCAATTGTTTCTAAACACATATTAAAAGAAAATAATTTAGGTTATAAATATATTCACATATTATAAAAAAAATAGGTTATAATTATATTTACAAAAAATTAGTTCTATTAAATAAATATGTATATAATAATTATATTTATAAAATTTGATTGTACTAAATATTATATTTACAAAAAAGATCATAAAATAAAATTAGTTTCTTAAGGTTTTTAAAATTAGGGTTTTGCTAGAAAAATATTTTTAGGGTTTAGAATATAATATACAAAATTTATTTTAACTAATATATATATATTATAATTTATTTACAAAGTAAAAGAAAATAATTTTTGAATTAAGAAAAATATGAGTTTTGAATATTATAAACATTGAATAACATTTTATAAAGTTATTTTATTAATATATCATTATTAACAAAACTTAAATCAATTAAATAAAATTAAATAAAACAAAAATAAAATAAAATGTCAAAACAAACCTGGCTGGGATTTGAACCCAGGAGGCTTTGTTCACCAGAAGCAAGACACACCACCAGGCTAGCCCACACGCAGGCAACAATGAGGGGGGTTTAATTAGTTTTGTTCTTTGTCACAAAAAACCTGGAAAAATATAAGAAACAAAAGGTCTGGGGTGGTGTTGAACCCAGGACCTCATGGATATACATATGCGCGCATGACCACCTGGCTGGGAGAGCCTATCTGTCATTGTGTTGGCCATAATACATAATATATTATGTATGTTCAACCTGGAAAAAATAAGAAAAAAAGAATGTCCCAGCCAAGACTCGAACCAGCACCATCACACAATACACAAACCAACATTACCACTAAGACAAGCTGCACGCTTGTGAAACCAAACCAACAATTAAACATAAAATATTTTAATTAACATTTGAATTTTTGCTGAGCGCCAAACTGCTTCTTCTTCAACCTATTTCCTGCGAATTTTCCTTCTCTTTTTCCTGCGAATATTGCTGCGAGTTCTTCATTGTTTTGAACCTGCGAAAATGAAACTCATACAAAACAGCAACGATTCATGGAATTAATTAATGTTTTATGATCCTCACAATCCATACAACATTCCTACGTTTCCAGAATTCATTTATACTTAACGAATTGAAGAACCCTAATTTGAAGGTTCAAACCCTAATATGGCATCTTACGGATTCTTCATGGTTTCTTTGGTTTCTTTGCCCAGAAACGTTCTACATATCATCACAAACAACATTAAACAAACAAAATTCATGGAAAAGCAACACATTATTGGAATCTAAAAAATTATTTTCAAGGATAAAGTGAGCTCGGGTTGTTCAATATGTCATGTTATTGATGCATATGAGTATTGGTTTCGCTTCATGGATGACCAAGGAACATGTCTATGTTCTTGTTTTACCTTAAAACACCTTGTATGAAGGAATCCGAATGTGAGGTTTTCAATGGTTTTTTGACTTTGTGAACTTACCCTTTGGCTGCTAAAATTCGTCTCTTCATGATTGCATTATGTTTAGTATATATAAGTGATTGAATTTAGGTCAAAATATTGATTGGTTGTATGAAAATTTTGATTCAAAAAGATTGAAATTGATCATGTCTTAAAATTCAAATATTTGTGTATGAAGGCTTGCTATTTTTGGATCAATCTCATGATTTCCTTCCCTTTCAATTCCAATCAGCATTGAAGATATTCTAGAAGCTCAATCTCCATCAAATATTGCATTTTCATATTTTATTTTTATTTAAAATGATTTTTTTATGAATTAAATCAAAATAAATAAAAATAAAATAATAAAAATTCTGATTTTTAATCATTTGGGTCGTGCATGATGATAGTGTATGGATTGGATCATAATTTGGCCAGCCCATTTGGAAAGAATTGGTTCTAGACCTCCATTTTCATCATAAACCATCACAAAATTTTCCAACTTTGCAAGGGCACATATCCTTCAATTTTAAAGCTATGAGGGTGTTCTTGGACATTTTGGAAAGCTTGAAGAGTCCTCTAAACAACCCCACTGGTTTCATGTCCATATCATTTACCAATCTCAAGTTATGCCCTTTTGAAGTTGTTGACTTTTTGTTGACTTTCAAAAGGACCTATAATGTCTTAGCTCATACCTTCCAAATGAAGCATTTTTGGGCTTGGCTTGTGAGACACAAAGTTGTAGAGAATTCAATTTCCTTCAAAATGAGCTTTGTATGGATACTTGGTGATGAAGTATGTGAAAGTTATGGCTGGTCAAAGTTCAGTTGACTTTTACTAAGGAAACCCTAATTTAGAAACTCCTGATTCTTGATGATCAGGAATCTCCTTGATGAATCATGATAAACCCTTGATCAAATGATGAATTTTACTTCATATACTTGATGTTGGCAAAAAATCATGAAATTTGACTTTGGTTTGACCACAGTTGACCTCAGTTTGACTTTTTAACTGCATTGACTGATTTTGACTTATCTGATCATCTGACTGAGCAAACTTCTGAGAAAAGTCTTGAAACTTGTCATGGGGGTTATTAAACATATATAAGATGTTATGAAGCCCACTTGAAGTCTTGGAAGTTCATTTAGCCTGATTAAAGTCAAAACCCTAGTTTTGGATGCACTGCCTAAGTGGTGCATTGTCTGAGGGAATTGTCAACTCTTCTGACCCATTGTGAACTTTGTGAACCTTGTGAATCATCATAGCATGTCTTGTGATACTCATGGGAAGTATTGTGAAGCTTGTGAACCTTTTAAAGCTCATAAAGTGACTTTGTAGACCTCATGAACCTCATGAAAGGTTATGTAAACATTGTGAATCTTGTGAACCATCATAAAGTGTCTTGTGAACCTCATGGGAGGTATTGTGAAGCTTGTGAAGCTTGTGAACCTTGTGAACCTCATAAAGTGACTTTGTAGACCTCATGAACCTCAGGAAATCTTTGTAATCATTGTGAATCTTGTGAACCTTGTGAACCTTCATAAAGTAACTTGTAGACTTCATGAACCTCATGAAAGGTCTTGTAAGTGTTGAGAAACTTGTGAACCTTGTGAACCTTCATAAAGTGAATTGTAGACTTCATGAACCTCATGAAAGGTATTGAAAGCATTGTGAATCTTGTGAACTTTGTGAACCTTCTTAGCACACAAAGTCTTGTATTGTGAGGGCAAATTTTGGGGTGCAACAGCTGCCCCTGTTCAATTTTCTGAAACCTGAGGGGTTAGATTGGTATATGTGCCAGTCGTGACATGGAAGGTTGAAGGGGATTGAACACAAAAGCCCAAAAATTTGCACTCACCAGTGCATAGCATGATATTGATGTTTGATTGTATATGCTTGAGTGGGCTTAAAGATGCCATTTAGAAGAACTGGAGATGGGCTTAGAGATGCCATCAGGAAGAACTGGAGATGGGCTTAGAGATGCCATCTAAAGTATCAGAATATGATGATCTCTTTATGTTGATACTGGATATCAGTACTAGGTCTTTGTATAGGCCGTCTCTGAATCATTTATGCAACATGATTTGAGTTGTTGGATGGGCCAGTAGAAATAAATCTTGTGATGATTATCTCTTCTGGAAATATTTTGGATTAGGGAATGGATCTTTGTACAGACCGTTTGCCTATTCTCCAAGAGCCAAAAAAACGTCAGGATTTGTTTTTAAGGATCAAAAGAACGTCAGGATTTGTTCTTCTGAGTAAAATGTCTTGAACCAGGGGTCAAAAGAGCGTCAGGATTTGCTCTTAAGGGTCAAAAGAACGTCAGGATTTGTTCTTCTGAAAAAGTCTTGATCGAGGGGCCAAAAGAGCGTCAGGATTTGCTCTTAAGGGTCAAAAGAACGTCAGGATTTGTTCTTCTGAAAAAGTCTTGAACAAGGGGTCAAAAGAGCGTCAGGATTTGCTCTTAAGGGTCAAAAGAACGTCAGGATTTGTTCTTCTGAAAAATGTATCTTGAACAAGGGGTCGAAAGAGCGTCAGGATTTGCTCTTAAGGATCAAAAGAATGTCAGGATTTGTCCTTCTGAAAGATGTCTTGAACCAGGGAATGGATCTTTTTACGGACCGTTTGCCTGCTATTCGAGGACATCTTGAGTAGTGTATGGATCATTTCTGACCTGTTGTGAATTGTTGATGCTGTTTTATCTGCATGTAGCTATCCTGCAAGGAGAATGTTAATTTATGTTATATGTATGCATGCATAGTATGATGCACCTAAGTAAATGTATCATGTATTTATGGATATGTATGTTATGATTGTAAATGATGTATGTATGATATGATACTGCCGGAAGCGTCTGGATGTCTTTGTATAACAACTGCTGGCCAGGGAAAATAAATCCCAATTCGTTGCTTGAAGAATATGAGGAACTCATTCCCGTCTTGTTTGATAATATACATAACCTTCCGTATGCATGGGGATGACAAGGTATATATAACCTCCCGTCTGCTGGGGATAACAAGGTATATATAACCTTCGTCTTCGTTTGATGGTAGGGCAGATATAACTTCCCGTCTTCGTTCGTCGTACCCTTATTGGAAAGTAATTTCCCGTATATCCGTATGAGGATAAAAGAGATGGATATAAATTCCAGGGGAGATGAGACTTTATGAAGATGGATTCGTCCTACTGAGGGTTTTGTAGTTTTCTTGTAAAGATGAACCGGCGAAGCTTCGTTGAAATCCTTCCCTCGTTCGTCCTTAGTAAGTACTATTACTGCATTTTCATGCATTTCTGGTAAACATCAATCATATTAAGTACACATGCATTTCTTGTAAACATCAATCATATTCAAAAGCATACATACATTCAAACACAACCAATGGACGTTTCGCTTATGTAAATAGGGTAAAAGTAAATCTGGATTCAAAAGATGGAATTTATTTATATCAAAAGTGACCCATACACAGGTAAGTTTGTACAAGGAGACATAAACCCTAGTAAGAGGATTTTGTCATAAAGTTTTTACAAAACAGAGAAAATCAGCTATGTGGGAAACAATCCTATTGAGTTTCAATTCTACTATTGCCATTATCTTCAAGTATCTCATCTTCTGCTATTGGGACGGAAACGATTGGATTGAGCTTTATCTGTTCGAGCTTGAGTAAGTAGTACCACTGGTTGCAGTTTCATGGGTGATCCAAACGAGACATAGTCATACGCTTTAATCCCTAACTTTTGCCTGGATTGCCCTTTCAGGTTTTCAATCCACCGGGATACCCTTTTTTGCCCAAGCCGCCTTTTCAGGTTTTCGACTTGCCGGGTGTACATCTTTTTATATATATCCCTAATTTTTGCCCAAACCCTTTTGGTATGCCGGGATGCCCTTATTTTTGCCTAGGCCTGTCAACCTAGCGGGTCTCTTTTTATGCGTAGTATTTTTTAACTATATCTGCGTTTACAGGCTGTGGGAAATCTTCACCATCCATAGTAGTAAGTATCATGGCACCTCCTGAGAACACTGTCTTGACCACAAATGGTCCTTCATATGTTGGAGTCCACTTGCCCCTAGGATTACCCTGTGGTAATATGATACGCTTGATTACCAAATCACCAGCCTGATATACCTTTGGCTTAACCTTTTTGTTAAAAGCTTTGATCATTCGTTTCTGGTACATCTGGCCGTGACAAACTGCTGCTAATCTTTTCTCATCAATCAAATTTATCTGGTCAAGTCGAGTCTGAATCCACTCATCTTCATCCAAGCCTGCATCCTTCATAATTCTTAAGGAGGGAATCTGAACTTCAATGGGTAGAACTGCTTCCATACCATAGACCAAGGAGAATGGGGTTGCCCCTGTTGAAGTACGTATTGTGGTACGATAACCATGAAGAGAAAATGGTAACATCTCATGCCAATCCTTGTAAGTAACAGTCATCTTTTGTACAATCTTCTTAATGTTCTTCTTAGCAGCTTCAACTGCCCCATTCATCTTTGGACGATACGGAGAAGAGTTGTGATGCTTAATCTTGAACTGCGTGCAGAGATCAGTAATCATAGTGTTATTCAGATTAGAGCCATTGTCAGTGATAATCCTTTCGGGGATGCCATACCTACATATGAGATTATTCTTAATGAATCGAGCCACAACATTCTTGGTAACATATGCAAATGAAGCTGCCTCCACCCACTTCGTGAAGTAATCAATAGCAACCAGGATGAAACGATGCCCATTAGAAGCAGTAGGCTTGATCTCACCAATCATATCAATGCCCCACATGGCAAAGGGCCAAGGAGCAGTCAACACATTCAATGGTGATGGAGGTACATGGACTTTATCAACATAAATTTGACACTTGTGACATGTTCTGGAGTGTTGATAGCAATCAGCTTCCATGGTAGACCAATAGTAACCTGCTCTCAAAATCTTCTTTGCCATAGTATGACCACTAGAATGAGTGCCAAAGATACCATCATGCATGTCTTCCATAATCTCAGTTGCTTCTTTCTTATCCACACAACGAAGCAGAGTTGAATCATGATTGTGCTTGTACAAAATCCCATTACTCAAGAAGAACTTAGCAGAAAACTTTCTCAGAAACTTCCTATCTTTGACAGATGCCCCTTCAGGGAACTCTTGAGCTTCAAGATATCTTTTCACTTTATAGAACCAAGGCTTTTCTTCTGCCCCTTCTGTATAAATCTCATTGCAGTATGCAGGCTTTTCAAATCTATCAATAGTAATCTTGGGAGCTTCATCATCCCAGCTGATCTCAAACATAGATGCCATGGTAGCTAATGCATCTGCCAATTGATTCTCTCTTCGTGGAATGTGTCCAAAGGTAATCTCTTTGAAATGTGGGATTAAAGACAACACATGCTCTCTGTAAGGAATGAGGTTATCATGCTTGGTATGCCAATCTCCTTTAATCTGACTAACTACCAGGGCTGAATCTCCATACACATCAAGGAACTGAATCTTCATATCAATAGCAGCTTTAATACCCAGGATACATGCCTCATACTCAGCCATGTTATTGGTACAATAGAAACAAAGTCTGGCAGTAATCGGGGTATGACAACCTTCAGGGGAACTAATCACAACACCAACACCATTACCAAGTGCATTAGAGGCACCATCAAAAACCATAGTCCATCGGGATCCTTGTTCAGGTCCGTCATATTGTCCAGGTTCTTTGGTAATAATCATAATATCTTCATCAGGGAACTCAAAAATCATTGACTGATAATCATCCACTGCTTGATGAGCCAAATGATCAGCAACAACACTTCCCTTGATGGCCTTCTGAGTAGTATACTGTATGTCATATTCTGTCAAGATCATTTGCCATCTTGCAATTCTTCCGGAGAGAGCAAGTTTTTCAAAGATATACTTGATTGGATCCATCTTTGAAATCAATAAGGTAGTATGGGTCAACATATACTGTCTTAGTCGGCGAGCAGCCCATGCCAAAGCGCAGCAAGTTTTCTCGAGCAGTGAGTATCTTGTTTCACAGTCGGTAAACTTTTTGCTAAGGTAGTATATTGCCTGCTCTTTTCGACCAGACTCGTCATGTTGCCCCAATACACACCCCATTGAGTTGTCTAACACTGTTAAGTACATAATCAAGGGTCTTCCATCAACTGGTGGCATCAAGATTAGAGGTTCTAGCAGATATCTCTTGATTTCATCAAAGGCAGTCTGGCACTCATCATTCCATTCCATCACTTGATCTTTTTTCAACAACTTGAAGATTGGCTCACAGATGGCTGTTAATTGGGAAATAAATCTTGCAATGTAATTCAGTCGTCCCAAGAAACCTCTAACCTCCTTCTCAGTACGAGGAGCTGGCATCTCTCGTATAGCTTTCACTTTTGCAGGATCCACTTCAATACCTTTCCCACTGACAATAAAACCCAGGAGCTTTCCAGATCTAACTCCAAAAGTACACTTGTTTGGGTTCAGTCTCAACTTGTATTTCTTCAACCTCTCAAACAATTTATGCAAATGATCAAGATGTTGTTCTTCATTCTGAGACCTGGCTATCATATCATCCACATACACCTCTATCTCATGATGAATCATATCATGAAACAAAGCCACCATAGCACGCTGATATGTTGCCCCTGCATTCTTTAAACCAAATGGCATCACCTTATAACAAAAAGTGCCCCACTGTGTCACAAAGGTTGTCTTCTCTATATCTTCGGGTGCCATCTTGATTTGATTGTAACCAGAGAAACCATCCATAAAAGAGAATACCTTGTGCTGAGCAGTGTTGTCTACCAGAACATCAATATGAGGAAGTGGAAAGTCATCTTTAGGGCTGGCCTTTTTCAAATCCCTGTAGTCTACACACATATGTACCTTACCATCTTTCTTAGGAACCGGTACCACATTTGCAACCCACTGAGGATAAGAAGTCACAGCTAAGAACCCTGCATCAAACTGTTTCATTACCTCTGCTTTGATCTTTTCTGACATCTCAGGACGCATACGACGAACCTTCTGCTTCTTTGGACGACAATCTTCTTTTACTGGTAAACGATGAACCACAATGTTTGTATCTAACCCTGGCATATCTTCATAAGACCAAGCAAAGATCTCTACATAGTCACGTAACATCCGAATCAACCTGCTCTTGACACTGTCCTCTAAATCAGCCCCTATCTTGACCTCTTTCCTGTTTTCTTCAGTTCCCAAATTCACAACTTCGACCGACTCTTCATGTGGCTGTATGGCTTTCTCTTCTTGTTGTAACAACCTAGCAAGCTCTACAGGTACTTCACAATCGTCCTCATTTCCGTCTTCAGTTTGATAGATCGGATTCTCGAAATTATAATTGGCAATAGTAGAACTGTTATCAACAGGATCCAGAGTGGATGAGGATCTACATTTTAGTGATGTGGGTGTGTGTAAGAACACATAGCTGATAAAGCAAAAATAAAAGAAAAGAAAGACAAGGAACACAATATTTATGAAAACGAAACGTCCACTGATTTTATTGAATGAAGTATGCAAATGAAATGACAACCCGTAACAAGCACACCATTGTGCCCCGGGTAAGGCACAAGGCTTAAGAGTTCAATCGTTCATGAAATTACAAACTTAAAGCAACAACACAGTAATAGTATTTACTCCTGACTAAAGGAGATATGGATAACATCTTCAGCTTTCCAATTATTGAGTCCAGCACCCACAGTAGGAAAAATCCAAGCATCCAGATTGTAGTCTTCATCATAGTCTCCCACAACATTGATCTGCTCTTTCATAATCCCTTGATTGGTGATACGAACAGCACGAGCACGACGGACAGCCTTCTGGGACTCTGCAGTGAAACTCAAACCAAATTTGTCAGACTTGTATGGGATATCAGGAAGCTGACCCCAAATAGTACAACCACCTTCATCCACCACAGCTCTAGCATCATTGAGGGAGTCCATTGCCATTGTTGGAGGTTTTCTGGTGACCACGGGAACTTTCTTTGCAACAGGAGGAGCTACATAATCATTAACAATCCAAGGAACCACTTCAAACGTGTGACACGGAGTCTCAATGTATTCACCTTCCATTTCCAGATACTTGAAGGTATTCACATGGCTGACAAAGTATTCTTCTTCTCCATAGACAGTAACAACCTTTCCTTCCACCGGATACCTTAGCTTCTGATGTAATGTAGAGGTTACAGCACCTTCCCCATGGATCCAGGGACGACCAAGCAAACAAGAGTACGAAGGACGAATATCCATCACAAAAAATGTAGCAGTAAAAACCTGAGAGACGACTTTGATTGGAAGATCAATTTCCCCATGCACTACTCTTCTAGAACCATCAAAAGCCTTCACCACAATATTGCTGGGCTTCAGCACAGCATCTTCAGGACTCAGCTTGTTCAGGACTTCCTTGGGCAACACGTTCAGGGATGAACCATTGTCTATCAATACATGTGACAGGGTAGTGCCCCTGCATTCAATTGAGATATGCAAGGCCCTGTTATGATCCCTCTTGGCAGGGGTCAAATCAGCATCAGAAAATCCTAACCCATTGTCATAGGTCAGGTGGGCAACACAATTCTCAAACTGGTCAACAGTAATTGCATTGGGTACGTGAGAAGTCATCATAAACTTGATCAAGGCTTTGGCATGAGCCTCAGAACATAACAACAAGGACAACATAGAAATCTTTGAGGGAGTATGCCCCAACTGATCAACAATGTCGTAATCACTCTTGCGAATGATTTTCAATACTTCTTCCATCTTCTTAGAGAGATCATCAGCAGCTGGCACATCAGTAGATACTGGTTCAATAACAGGGCCTTTGCCCCTAGCATCAGTGGTGGAAGTAGCAGCAGGAGTAGCTGCATTCTTGGAAGTAACTGGAGGTGAGAAGACTCTTCCACTACGTGTGATCTTACTAGATCCAGCAATATTGTCAACATCAACAGGCACATCAGCTAAGGGCTCTTTCTTAACACCATGGATATAAACATCGGATCCATAATGCCAAGGCACAACTTTGTCAGACGTATACGGGATAGGACCAGGAGTAGTAATAACCACAGGAGCAACTCTGGCTTCAGCAACAACTTTCACAGGACCTTCAGCAGTAATCTTGATTGGACCCTGATGAGTGATTTTAATGGGACCTTTTGAAGTGATTCTTATTGGTACTTTGTCAACCATGTCAACCTCTTCAGTCTTCTTACCCTGCGTAATATGATCTACCATACTCTCCACAGAAGACGGTCTTCTTTCAAACACTATGGTGTAATTATCCATGAGACGCTGAATTCCGTCTTTCAACCTGAAGCACTTCTCTGGATTATACTCACAATAAACACAATCTTCACGATAACCCGGAAAGAACCCAGCTTGTACCAACTTCTTTCTGATGACAGACAATGGTGTGGTCAATTCATCAACTGAATGGATATGCAGATCTTCCTCAATGGCATTGACAGTCTTCTCGTGATTTGGCATTGGAGCAGTAATCACATTTGGAGTACCCGGAGGATCAAACTCAATTTCTCCAGCATCAATCATATCTTGAATTTTATTCTTCAAGATCCAGCAATTATTAGTATCATGTCCCTGACAATTTGAATGGTATGCACACCGTGCATTGGGATTGTACCTGGGAGAGGTAACATTAGGATTCTGAGGAGCCTCTTTCAAAGTAATAAGTTCAGCCTTCAACAAGTGTTGCAATGCCTGTGCCATTGACATGTTGATCTTCGTGAACTGCCTTCTAGCCCTCTGTTGGTTGCTCTGTTGTTGCAGGAGTTGGATTTGAAATATGAACTGCACTAACAGACTGATGCCTTCTGTTACGATCAGGTTGACCATAAACAGCATTGGATTCTTTCTTCCCAGTGGGAGGCTTCTTTGCAGCACCTGATGAAGAAGTACCCACTTGGATCTTACCATTTGTTATACCATTTTCTACTCGCTCTCCTGTCATTATCAACTCAGTGAAGCCAGATGATGAGCTTCCAATGAGATGACTGTAAAACGGACCATTCAGTGTACACATGAACATATCAACCAGTTCCCTGTCAGTTAAAGGGGGTTGAACTCTTCCAGCTAAATCTCTCCACTTCTGAGCATACTCTTTGAAACTTTCTTTGGCACCCATAGACATGCTCTGAAGTTGCATGCGAGTGGGGGCTAAGTCAGCATTGTATTGATACTGCTTATAGAAAGCTTCGGCAAGATCATTCCAGTCCCTGATGTTGACACTCTCCAACTGATAATACCACTCCAGCTGAGCTCCAGATAAGCTCTCTTGAAAAAAATGGATCCATAATTTCTTATCAGCAGTGTGGGGTTGAATTCTTCTGACATAAGACCTCAGATGTAGCTTGGGACAAGTGACCCCATCATAAACAACAAATGTAGGAACCTTGAAACCAATGGGTATGACTACCCCAGATATCAGACTCAAATCTTCAAAATCCAGCCCAGATGACTTCTGCAACTCCATGGCATCCATCCTATCCACCAGCATTTTGAATTTGTCTTCATTAGGATCATGGTAGTAATTAGCCTCAGAATCAGAGTCCCCCATAGTGTTGTGGAGACTGCCTCCCTCTTTTTCAGATTCCTCATATTCATAGTCTTCAACTGGTTCTTTGGTCTTGGCAAGACCTTTGAACCTTCTTCCCATGTTGATTAAACCAGCTGACCTCCTAGTCTTCTTAGTCTTCTTGGCCAGCAGTGCCTTCAATTCATCCTGCCCCTTGGATAGGTTCAAGATCAGCTCTTGGAACTGTGCATTTTGTGCCTGGAGATCCTTAACTGATTGTTCAAGAGCCATTGCTGAAATAAACAGTGAGAAGATGAGAAACCTGTGCACAATTATAAACCTGTGATGCAATGAAATGATATGTGAATGCATATGCAATGTTTTCAAGGACCGCAGGATTTAAATTTGCTTAAACAAACAAGAAGGTAAACTTTTATTAGTAATAAATTTGTTTTGACTTTTAGGCTTACAAAAAATGAAATGAAATAAGTACAAAAGATGGGGTTTTAAGTCTCCCATGGACGTTTCCTATTTGTGTTGAGGTATGAGTTGAGGTTCCGTTCCTCATGAAGTTGCTTTGTTAGTTCTAGGATTCTTTCTTGGCTTGCTTTGTAATGAGCTTCGAAAGTATCCCTTTGCTCCTTCAGTTGGACCCATGATCTCTTCAAGTCTTCCATATCAGTAGGCATGTCTGGGTGAAGGATGGTATAAGCTGTGTCTCCTTCAGCAACAGGTTCCATGGTGACTGGTAGGACGGCAGGATATGGCATCATGAGAGTCTGAGCACGAGATCGTACCCATCTGAGATAAGCCTCCATAGGAATAGTGTACTTAGGCTCCAGTGTCTTGATGTCAACCCTGTTTACTTTTCCCCATGCTCGTATGAATCTCTGACGGTAACCTTGAAGATCGTTGTCGTAATCAAACACAATGCCCTGAATCAACATGTCATGTGGACCATCGCTCCGAGCGTAACCAAACTGTCGTAAAGCTAGATAGGGGTTGTAGGTGATGCCTCCTCTTATGCCTAGAAGTGGCACATTAGGAAACTCCCCACAACGGTCAATGATGGTGACATTCTCCATAGATCTGGAGCACCAATGGATATCTGAGTGAGAAAGTGACATGATCCTCTTGGACCATCTAAACCCTTGCTCATTCTTCATTACTGAGCGAGGAAGGTGAGAAATAAACCACCTAGAAAGCAAAGGTATGCAGCACATCAAAGTCCCTCTTGCCCTTGTAGTACGGGTATGAAGAGAATGTAGGATGTCTCCAAGTAAGGTAGGCACTGGATTGTGACTCAGGAATATGTTGATGGCATGAACATCTATGAACTGATCTGGATTGGGGAACAACACTAAGCCATATATCAGCAAGGCTAAGATCTCCTCAAAAGAATCATAGCTCATGGCCTTCAAGAACATTTGAGCCTTCTCTATCAACACTTTAGCAAGAATACCCTTGACTCCGCTTCTCGTTTCTAGAACAATGTCAGACTTCTTCAGGTATACCCAAGCCTGTGAAGGGTCTTTGATCAAGAACAGGTATACCCAGAAGTTTAGAGAACTCCTCCATGGTTGGAACCTGCTGATAGTCAGGGAATGTAAAGCAGTGGTGCTTAGGGTCAAAGAACTAAAACAGCACACTCATCATGTCTTCATTGAACCCTGAAGTGACTAGATCCAATAGGTGACCATGTCTCTTGATGAACTGGGAATGATCAGACACTTGAGAAACCAACTCTTTAAGCTTGGGAGGTATCCCCACAAAGTTGATCCTGATGGTGTTCCTACGAGCAGAAACCATGACCTGCAACAAAGAACAAAGATAAATCCTTTGGTCCTTGAAATGGTTAGTGAAAATGCTATGCTTATGATGCATGATGATGTCATGATGTTATGCTCAATCACAAACATGTGGCACACACAAACAAGTCACACCATAGCCCTAGGTTTAAAGGCTTGCATGAGGTTTAAGGTAGGTACCCTCCCTTGAAGTTAGATGGTTCATCCTGTCCTACAAAAGTAACCAGGTTCTAAGGGATCTCAATATCATTGATCCTTCACAAGGGTGGTTGATCAGAAGGCAACTTACTTGCCAACCAAAACCCTCCAAGTTCAAAATCTCAATGAGCGTAGTATCGAGTGTCAACCAACTTCAGTCTGCACCAAAGCCGGTTACCTCACTACTTTCTAAAGGCCAAGATGGGATAACTAGGGTTCTAAAAGTTAGTTAGTGCATTGACAACATATGGCAGCCTCATATTATCCTCAACTTGACTTAAGGAACATAAGCACCAACCAAGAAGTCGCACTAACTATGGCCACCAGATCAACCATATCGATATACGTCGTACAGTTTCCTTGGTCTATTGCCATTTACCTAAGGTACACTAGATCCGGGTTAGGACCTTTCACACATAAGAGCACCCCAACAAGATAATATAAAGCAAACAAGTCAAATAATTTAAAGTGATCTAATTCCTAAGGGTACCCCTCTTAAATTGTTATCCCCAGCAGAGTCGTCAGTTCTGTAACACGGTGGGAGAACTGACTTTGGTTATGTTGCGGATAGCAAGAGTCGCCACCGACTTTTATTTTATCCAAAGGAAAGGCATAAAAGAACAGGAAAGACCTTTTAAAAGATTTTTGGGTCCGGGGGGTAGGTTATGTAAAGGGAAGGTGTTAGCACCCTTTACATCCATGGTTATCCATGGGCTCTTAGTTACTTAGCTCACTTTAAATTGTTTTTGAAATGTGAAGTGTGTGAATAGAAATTTTCGTATGAGTTAATAATGATCCATGTACGGATGCGTAAAAACCTGTGTTTGAAAATTTGTTTGAAATTTGTTAAGTGTTTGAAAAATTTTGAATGGAGTGAGCAAGCAACTAGGAGGTACCTACCCTAAAGTTTAGGTCTTTCTGTTCTTTATCCTTTAAATGGTAAGACTATCCCTATTATTAAGGAATAGGTAGTCATTACCTTGGATGTGAGGGACATGTGAGGGACATTTGTTTATGAAGGCAACTGTGGGGCGTATTAAGCATTTAGGAGGGACTATCATCATTATTCGAAAAGGGACTTGATCTTTAAAGGCAACCATTAGGGACTTGATGATTTTTCTTTTAAGGGACTTGCTTTATACACCCCACTTGACCTTATGATTAGGCAACATTGAGGGATAGCCTTAGAAATGTGAGATGGCGATTAAAAATCGACTTACGTGTGTGAGTGTTCAATTTTATTTATCTTATAATTAAAGTGATCTAAATTTTATTTTAAATAGAATACATGTTTACACTCCCTAAATTACTATCCATAGCATAAAAAATTAAATAAATTAAATATTACAAAATTTACACCAAGGAGCAATTACATAATTATAATAAGCAATTAAAATAAATAGTAAAAATAAATATATAAGCAAAATATAATAAGGGTTAGTAATAATAAGAATTAAAAATAGGGTTAGTAAAATAATAATGAAAAATTAAATAATGTTAGTGAAATTATAATAAGCAAAAGTTAGTAATAATATGGTTAATAGTAATAACAATAATCAAAATAAATTGAATTAGCAAAAATATTATAAGAATAATCAAAAGATTAAAAAAAAATTAATATAGACAATTATATTTAAGAATAAGAAAAAAATATGAATAAATAATTATTTTAATTCACAAATTATTAAATCATTTTTAAACATATTATAATTACAAAATTTAATTATTATAAGTTCAATTGTTTCTAAACACATATTAAAAGAAAATAATTTAGGTTATAAATATATTCACATATTATAAAAAAAATAGGTTATAATTATATTTACAAAAAATTAGTTCTATTAAATAAATATGTATATAATAATTATATTTATAAAATTTGATTGTACTAAATATTATATTTACAAAAAAGATCATAAAATAAAATTAGTTTTTTAAGGTTTTTAAAATTAGGGTTTTGCTAGAAAAATATTTTTAGGGTTTAGAATATAATATACAAAATTTATTTTAACTAATATATATATATTATAATTTATTTACAAAGTAAAAGAAAATAATTTTTGAATTAAGAAAAATATGAGTTTTGAATATTATAAACATTGAATAACATTTTATAAAGTTATTTTATTAATATAACATTATTAACAAAACTTAAATCAATTAAATAAAATTAAATAAAACAAAAATAAAATAAAATGTCAAAACAAACCTGGCTGGGATTTGAACCCAGGAGGCTTTGTTCACCAGAAGCAAGACACACCACCAGGCTAGCCCACACGCAGGCAACAATGAGGGGGGTTTAATTAGTTTTGTTCTTTGTCACAAAAAACCTGGAAAAATAAAAGAAACAAAAGGTCTGGGGTGGTGTTGAACCCAGGACCTCATGGATATACATATGCGCGCATGACCACCTGGCTGGGAGAGCCTATCTGTCATTGTGTTGGCCATAATACATAATATATTATGTATGTTCAACCTGGAAAAAATAAGAAAAAAAGAATGTCCCAGCCAAGACTCGAACCAGCACCATCACACAATACACAAACCAACATTACCACTAAGACAAGCTGCACGCTTGTGAAACCAAACCAACAATTAAACATAAAATATTTTAATTAACATTTGAATTTTTGCTGAGCGCCAAACTGCTTCTTCTTCAACCTATTTCCTGCGAATTTTCCTTCTCTTTTTCCTGCGAATATTGTTGCGAGTTCTTCATTGTTTTGAACCTGCGAAAATGAAACTCATACAAAACAGCAACGATTCATGGAATTAATTAATGTTTTATGATCCTCACAGTCCATACAACATTCCTACGTTTCCAGAATTCATTTATACTTAACGAATTGAAGAACCCTAATTTGAAGGTTCAAACCCTAATATGGCATCTTACGGATTCTTCATGGTTTCTTTGGTTTCTTTGCCCAGAAACGTTCTACATATCATCACAAACAACATTAAACAAACAAAATTAATGGAAAAGCAACACATTATTGGAATCGAAAAAATTATTTTCAAGGATAAAGTGAGCTCGGGTTGTTCAATATGTCATGTTATTGATGCATATGAGTATTGGTTTCGCTTCATGGATGACCAAGGAACATGTCTATGTTCTTGTTTTACCTTAAAACACCTTGTATGAAGGAATCCGAATGTGAGGTTTTCAATGGTTTTTTGACTTTGTGAACTTACCCTTTGGCTGCTAAAATTCGTCTCTTCATGATTGCATTATGTTTAGTATATATAAGTGATTGAATTTAGGTCAAAATATTGATTGGTTGTGAAATTCTGGTATGACAGACTCAGATGTCGAATATGATGTTGAGACATCTTATCTGTTACTTATAAACATGGTAAGGCATACATATCAGTACTTAAATAATTATGATATATCAGAGTCAAACATACTTCAGGATGTTGGGACATCTGATAGGACATTCAGTTCAGGTACTGCATAAAACATAAAAGATATAAAGAACACAGCAGAATTTGTTAACCCAGTTCAGTGTATAACCACACTTACATCTGGAGGCTACCAAGCCAGGAGGAATCCACTATAAGTAATATTAATTCTAGACTTAAACCACCCTGTTTAATCTATCACTTAATAACTACCCAATGCAATTTCTACCTAAGACACAACTTAGATAAGAGTACCCTACTCACTCCCCCTCAATCACCCAGTGATCAAGTTTACAAGTTTAATAAAGTTGAAGACATTCTTCAAACAACACAGCTTGATCTTACTTCACAGTTTCAATCAAGTCACAAAACTTCTCTTGCTTACAAGCTTCGAGAATCACAAGTGAAACAGCCACAATAGAGTAACTTGTTATGCACGGCTGACACAAGGACACAACCCTAATAATGTTTACATTTTCGGTTGATTGGGTTGATTCTAAACTAGGTTACAGGGTTTCTTTTATAACCTATTCCCAACTGGATTTGGGCCTAAACAATCACAACAATAGCTGCTACAAATATGCAGAAATATCTGCTACAAATATGCAGAAATATCTGCTACAAATATTCCAAAAGATCTTCAACTCCTAAAATATCTCTAAATATAGAAACCTATATTTTTCAATATTTGTCTTCAATTCAAATTGAGTCTTTAAGATCTTCTAGATCAGCACCACATATGATTGCATAATATCTCCAGAATATTCTGCATAATTCAGATCTGATAAATCCAATGTCATCACCTTGAATTAGGGTTTGTTACTTCCTAGATTCTAGGTGATTTAGTTCATCTGATTATGCTGAATCTTCATAACAAAACTCCCTGCAGATGCGCCTTGTTCTGTTTTTATCCATCCATAATTAATTCCAGATAACTCTCCTTAAATATCTCAGATCAGTTAGTTATTAATTAATTCTGGTAACAGGTCTGAGATGTCTCAACATCTGTTGGGACATCCTGAAAAACTGAACTTACTTCATTTACTGATACAATGTCACAACATCTGATATGACATCCTGTAAACTGAACTTATTCCATCAACTGATACAATGTCCTAACATCTGGTGTGACATCCTGATATCTTGACTTAAGTTCATTAACTGTTACTCTGTTTGACAGTGTCACAACATTTGGTGTGACATCCTGAACTAAGTTCAACACTTCTTGTTTGATATCTATATGTAACATATGACAGTAATGTTGTCATGACAGTTGCAGATGTTTCAACATTCTCTTTGACATCTGTCATGACATTTGCAGATGTTTCAACATCTTCTTTGACATCTGTCTGTAGCATATGACAGTAATTCTGTCATGACATTTGCAGATGTTTCAACATCTTCTTTGACATCTGTCTGTAACATATGACAGTAATTCTGTCATGACATTTGCAGATGTTTCAACATCTTCTTTGACATCTGACTGTAACATATGACAACATCTGTTGGGACATCCTGAATTAAGTTCTTCTACTCTGTTTGATAATGTCCCAACATCTGATAGGACATTCTGAACTGAATTCAACATCTTCTTTGACAACTTCCACATTTATCTGTGCCACCATGTCAGGACATCATGTTTGACATGTTCTTCCAGAGTCTATACTATGTTAATATGGAACTTCTTATTCAACATTTTCCAGCCATATTAGTTTTACCAAACATAATGCCAATCATAAAATAATAGCATTAACAATCTCCCCCTTTGGCTTATTTTGGCTAAAACTAATTTACATACAGGTGTAGTAGTGCCTTATGTAGAAGTTCCTTAACATCACATCTTCATATCAGACCTCACACTATTACTTCTCCCCCTTTTTAGCCATAAAAAGACAAAGGTACCATAAAAATAGAGGTATATAATCTCCATAAGCTTGAAACACACACAATTCCTCAAGAATCAAACATAAACTGCAGAGAGAAGCTTTATGTAATATAGCCTTCTAGACTCTTAGGGTTCTCCTTATCTGGTTAAGGTATTACTCCCCCTTAACACCACAAAATCAAGTGCACATAATTGTAACACACTCCCCCTGTCTAGGATACTCCATGCTTCTCTGTACATTGATGAAAGGAAAACATAAGACGCATCTTCATGTCTTCAAGAGCTCACTCTCTGTTCAATTCCCAATCGAACACATTCACTTCTTGTACCAAAGCATACCTGATTCCTTTCTGGGTTTGTAGTTACCACAGACTACACAAGAGGAACATCTTCTAGCACACAGGTTCTTGACACTAAGCCTTTACACACCAAAGGCCATACAATCCAGATTAAACACATCCAAACTAATTATGAAATTAGAATGAATATCCACAAACAAACTTCCAAGCAATAAATACCTGATATACTTCTGGTGGATCAACAGAGATGTGCTATTCAGTTGAGGCCTTGTGCTGATCCTCAGATGCTTCTTCATCACAATTATTGAAGGCCTTTTTCTGGTCCTCAGATGTTTCAACATCTATTGGGACATCCTGTTGAGCAGGAGTGTCCTTTGCAGCCTGAGTTTGTTGATCTTCTTGTGGGGCTGGCATAATGTTCAGAGGGATAGATATGCCACTTACCACTCTTTGCTCAGATAGGATTTTGGTTACCAACTCCTTTATGGAATCATCCACATATTCAGAAGCTTTTGGAGTGTAGTACAATGGTGAAGGTATGCCTTTGGTCTTGCTGAAAACTTGATCTTTTTGGAGTTCTTGGCTTTTTAGCACGAGGAACACTTCCAGTCTCTTCTACATGTTTCTTCCAATATAGATCATCTACTTCATCATTCTCCCATATGATTAGGTAGTCTAATAATAGAAACCATGTAGATAAACACCCTAGATAATGTACTAACACTTAGTTAGAACATTTTTCATACACCAAGACCTTATCACCATGATCCTAGATGTGCTCCACCAACTGGACTTACTATAGCATAATAATCCAAGAACTGAAAATCTTCAACTACACTGTGCCACCAGTTAGAATCAGAAATCCAGAAAGAGTGATAAACTCTCATCCACCTTCAAGAAGAATAAATCCTCTTGAGTCTTCAACTCATCACTCCTCTGCCCAAGAGCAATTTGTTCCAAGACAATCCTCAAGAACAACCAGCTGCCACACTCTGATTATCTTGATTCTTCGAATCTACTTTAAAGATCAACCAATTACCACATTTTGATAACCTTCTTTATGAATCCTCATATGAAAAAGCCAATTGCCACTTTTGTCTTCTTCACGTTTATAATAAATCTTCCAAAGATATCCTGATCAAAAAAGTTGATCTTCACCAATTAGACTCTGATGTTGAACTAGATGTTTAAACATTATTAGCCCACATCCATCTGTTAAATTCAGTTCCTTCTTCTGCCACTTGAAAGAACCTCCTTCCTTTATAGAACAAGTGTTCCATGCTCTCATAGACTTGATTTATCCATCAAGTTTGAGTAAACAACCTCCATTCTATTGGTTTTGCAGAAGTTCTTACCAATAACACATATTGATGAGAAACTTCCAATGTTTCTCCAAAGTCTTCAAACCTGCCACTGTCTGATTATTCAGAAGAACTACACCTCAAAACTATACCAAGGATGCCACCTTTCCTTGAGTAAGGCAGTCTAAACAAATTTATGATATCTCCACCTATCTTAACTCCATGATGAGCATTCTGGACTACACCCAGATCAGAAATAAACTAATCCAAGTAGTTACCAAGATTATGATATGTTCATGGTCTTTCATCTCCATCTTTAGCATCAACAATATCCAGACAAGTTCTTGCCAAGAAACTTTCCAGAATTACATAACTCCTGTCACACAAGACTGAAGCCAATGTTACAGCTTATGCAATACCTCTCCCATGATTCTACACAAACTCTGATGATAAGATGTTCCAACATCTTTTTGAACATCACCAATCTTGAATCACAAGGATAATCAATCAAATATTTGTGAATTCCACAAACAACAATTGATCTTAAATCCTTGTATAATACCTTATCAGATAGTTCTACACAATCTGATCTTTTACTTTTGAAGGATTTTAAGGTTAGCTCCAGATAAGATTAGCAAGATCTCCTCATGTCATGGATAAACAATACTCCAGCTGAGCATGTACTCCACTAATTCTCAATTTCACACCCCTGATGAACATACAAAGAGCACAACTGATAAATATCCACACTTGATTTTATATTCCAAAACAGATGCTCTTAGTTTGCTTGCTACAAAGGGTTTATACTGCCACTATCCATGACTAGTAGTGGAAGAGACTACCAGTTCAACAACCATTCTGATCAGACTTCCCAATCTGACATTCTTCCCTTGCTTCTAGCAATTGTTGGTCACATTGCTAGCTTTAATCATGACCAAAGTCATGCATTTTTCACCCACATTTGTAAATACATTTAGAAGCTTCTTCATCTTCAGATTCATCATTAGATTCATCAGTATTCTGAGTAACCTCTTCCAGCTCCAGCCTTTGAAATACTTCCTCAAGCTTTTTCTTCCTGGCATCCAGATTTTTGCAAGTGTTCTTCAGATCTGTAATCAAGGCAGCTTTGGATATGGGAGTCTTTGCTTTTGAAGGTCCAGCAGATGTCCTAGTGGAAGCTTCAACATCAGCAGCATGATGGCTCAAGAAAAGTTTGTAATGGAAGGCTAGAGGACTTTTTCTTTTGCATACTGAATCCTTCTCAGTGAGGATACCTGGATACTGGCTTAGTATGATTCCACATAGCAGAGAGGGAAAAGCAATGGGAAGCTTTGTTGCAGATGTTCCAACATGCTTCAATGTCTGATAAAAAATATAAGCCCCAAAGTACAGCTTTGCTTGGGTGCCCACAGCATATATGAACCTGCTCAATTCAGTTGCTATTGAGGAGGTATGGTTGGTAGGGACCCAATTTGAAGTGCCAATCCTATGCAGCATTGCATACTTCCTTGTCAGCAAGCTAACAGAAAATTTCCCTTTGACTGGCCAAGCTTTGAATTGATTAGCAGTGATGACCTTGCACACATGGTTATTTATCTTTCCCAGCTCATTAGGTCCATCAGATTCTCTTCCTAGATAGTGGTTGATAACCCTAGAAGAGAATTCCACACATCTCCCTCTTACATACACCTTTCTGAAGTCATCTGATTTACCATCATCACAGTCCTCTTGTAGGTTGACAATGAATTCCTTGACTAGCAGCTCATAGCAAGGTGAAAAGTTTGATACTGTCTTGAATAAACCAGCAGAAGAAATTAGGTCAATTACCTCAGTGCACTCAAGTGCATTTCTGCCCAGCTCTCTTTCAAGTGCTACCCTTCTTTGGTATACAAATTTCCATCTGCTTACACTTGACACATGATGGAATGAAACATTGTCCAGAGGAGCTTCTGGAATAGCAGAGGTGGACCTTGAGGGTGCTGGTTTCTTCTTTGGTTGGGATGTTGGGACATCCTCTTCAACATCTGAATCTGGTGGAGTTACAGCTTTCCTCTTTTGGGTATTCACCTTGCTCCATTGTTTAGTAGGACCAAGTATCACTTTGACCTTGTCTTTCTTTGGAGTAGGCTGCTTCTTTTCAGGAGATGAATGTCCTGCAGTCTTCTTTTCCTTTCTAGCCCTAAGCCTTTTGGCTATGCTAGGGTCCACAGAAGCAATGATCATTATCTAAGTCTTCAACATGTAGCATAGATGCCTCCTCTTCCAGGTTAGGAGTAGGTTCCAAACATATGTGATCATCACACATTTGTCTAGCACCCAAAGCATCCATCATCACACCAGTTTCCTTCTTCTGGAACACAAAACTAAGCTTGGTTCATAAACTGTTGATGTGTAGTGTGGTGTTAAGCCATTAGGATTGACATATCAATTCAGCTTCTTTCTTGATGAAACTTCCTTCAGTTCATGATTTAGACAATCATAAACATGTATCTTCACAGGAGAGATTTTCTCCAGCTATACCTAAACAACATAGGACACCATAACCAGGAAGGATATCCTCATTAGGTCACCATAAATAAGCTTAAGAGATAACTTATCAAGATTTTCACTCCCGCATGAAAGATTTGATAATTATACTCTTTTGTTTTGGCTCCAACCTCTTCTTTCATCAAGAACCACAACATTCTGAACTAAGTGTTCTCCAATTCTCACAGAAAACAAAATACAAGCCTCCTTCAAATATAGAATTCTCAGAACCAAGATGTCAGGACATTCTGTTTGACATCATAGCTACACAACAATTCACCAGCAAATTTCCAGCCCTGATAACACCAGACTGGTCCAATATACACCATATGATGAATAGTCCATCCTCCACTTCTAGGGACCATTCAAACACCAATATGAACCTCTCAAGTTCAAACAGCTTTTCATTATATCCTCCTTCTTCCTTTACCATGAACCAGAAAGTATCCCCCTTAGATCTTATCCAGAAACAGACCAGGATGCCCGCTCTGATACCAATTGAAATTCTGGTATGACAGACTCAGATGTCGAATATGATGTTGAGACATCTTATCTGTTACTTATAAACATGGTAAGGCATACATATCAGTACTTAAATAATTATGATATATCAGAGTCAAACATACTTCAGGATGTTGGGACATCTGATAGGACATTCAGTTCAGGTACTGCATAAAACATAAAAGATATAAAGAACATAGCAGAATTTGTTAACCCAGTTCAGTGTATAACCACACTTACATCTGGAGGCTACCAAGCCAGGAGGAAATCCACTATAAGTAATATTAATTCTAGACTTAAACCACCCTGTTTAATCTATCACTTAATAACTACCCAATGCAATTTCTACCTAAGACACAACTTAGATAAGAGTACCCTACTCACTCCCCCTCAATCACCCAGTGATCAAGTTTACAAGTTTAATAAAGTTGAAGACATTCTTCAAACAACACAGCTTGATCTTAATTCACAGTTTCAATCAAGTCACAAAACTTCTCTTGCTTACAAGCTTCGAGAATCACAAGTGAAACAGCCACAATAGAGTAACTTGTTATGCACGGCTGACACAAGGACACAACCCTAATAATGTTTACATTTTCGGTTGATTGGGTTGATTCTAAACTAGGTTACAGGGTTTCTTTTATAACCTATTCCCAACTGGATTTGGGCCTAAACAATCACAACAATAGCTGCTACAAATATGCAGAAATATCTGCTACAAATATGCAGAAATATCTGCTACAAATATTCCAAAAGATCTTCAACTCCTAAAATATCTCTAAATATAGAAACCTATATTTTTCAATATTTGTCTTCAATTCAAATTGAGTCTTTAAGATTTTCTAGATCAGCACCACATATGATTGCATAATATCTCCAGAATATTCTGCATAATTCAGATCTGATAAATCCAATGTCATCACCTTGAATTAGGGTTTGTTACTTCCTAGATTCTAGGTGATTTAGTTCATCTGATTATGCTGAATCTTCATAACAAAACTCCCTGCAGATGCGCCTTGTTCTGTTTTTATCCATCCATAATTAATTCCAGATAACTCTCCTTAAATATCTCAGATCAGATAGTTATTAATTAATTCTGGTAACAGGTCTGAGATGTCTCAACATCTGTTGGGACATCCTGAAAAACTGAACTTACTTCATTTACTGATACAATGTCACAACATCTGATGTGACATCCTGTAAACTGAACTTATTCCATCAACTGATACAATGTCCTAACATCTGGTGTGAAATCCTGATATCTTGACTTAAGTTCATTAACTGTTACTCTGTTTGACAGTGTCACAACATTTGGTGTGACATCCTGAACTAAGTTCAACACTTCTTGTTTGATATCTATATGTAACATATGACAGTAATGTTGTCATGACAGTTGCAGATGTTTCAACATTCTCTTTGACATCTGTCATGACATTTGCAGATGTTTCAACATCTTCTTTGACATCTGTCTGTAGCATATGACAGTAATTCTGTCATGACATTTGCAGATGTTTCAACATCTTCTTTGACATCTGTCTGTAACATATGACAGTAATTCTGTCATGACATTTGCAGATGTTTCAACATCTTCTTTGACATCTGACTGTAACATATGACAACATCTGTTGGGACATCCTGAATTAAGTTCTTCTACTCTGTTTGATAATGTCCCAACATCTGATAGGACATTCTGAACTGAATTCAACATCTTCTTTGACAACTTCCACATTTATCTGTGCCACCATGTCAGGACATCATGTTTGACATGTTCTTCCAGAGTCTATACTATGTTAATATGGAACTTCTTATTCAACATTTTCCAGCCATATTAGTTTTACCAAACATAATGCCAATCATAAAATAATAGCATTAACAGGTTGTATGAAAAATTTGATTCAAAAAGATTGAAATTGATCATGTCTTAAAATTCAAATATTTGTGTATGAAGGCTTGCTATTTTTGGATCAATCTCATGATTTCCTTCCCTTTCAATTCCAATCAGCATTGAAGATATTCTAGAAGCTCAATCTCCATCAAATATTGCATTTTCATATTTTATTTTTATTTAAAATGATTTTTTTATGAATTAAATCAAAATAAATAAAAATAAAATAATAAAAATTCTGATTTTTAATCATTTGGGTCGTGCATGATGATAGTGTATGGATTGGATCATAATTTGGCCAGCCCATTTGGAAAGAATTGGTTCTAGACCTCCATTTTCATCATAAACCATCACAAAATTTTCCAACTTTGCAAGGGCACATATCCTTCAATTTTAAAGCTATGAGGGTGTTCTTGGACATTTTGGAAAGCTTGAAGAGTCCTCTAAACAACCCCACTGGTTTCATGTCCATATCATTTACCAATCTCAAGTTATGCCCTTTTGAAGTTGTTGACTTTTTGTTGACTTTCAAAAGGACCTATAATGTCTTAGCTCATACCTTCCAAATGAAGCATTTTTGGGCTTGGCTTGTGAGACACAAAGTTGTAGAGAATTCAATTTCCTTCAAAATGAGCTTTTGATGGATACTTGGTGATGAAGTATGTGAAAGTTATGGCTGGTCAAAGTTCAGTTGACTTTTACTAAGGAAACCCTAATTTAGAAACTCCTGATTCTTGATGATCAGGAATCTCCTTGATGAATCATGATCAAACCTTGATCAAATGATGAATTTTACTTCATATACTTGATGTTGGCAAAAAATCATGAAATTTGACTTTGGTTTGACCACAGTTGACCTCAGTTTGACTTTTTAACTGCATTGACTGATTTTGACTTATCTGATCATCTGACTGAGCAAACTTCTGAGAAAAGTCTTGAAACTTGTCATGGGGGTTCTTAAACATATATAAGATGTTATGAAGCCCACTTGAAGTCTTGGAAGTTCATTTAGCCTGATTAAAGTCAAAACCCTAGTTTTGGATGCACTGCCTAAGTGGTGCATTGTCTGAGGGAATTGTCAACTCTTCTGACCCATTGTGAACTTTGTGAACCTTGTGAATCATCATAGCATGACTTGTGATACTCATGGGAAGTATTGTGAAGCTTGTGAACCTTGTAAAGCTCATAAAGTGACTTTGTAGACCTCATGAACCTCATGAAAGGTTATGTAAACATTGTGAATCTTGTGAACCATCATAAAGTGTCTTGTGAACCTCATGGGAGGTATTGTGAAGCTTGTGAACCTTGAGAACCTCATAAAGTGACTTTGTAGACCTCATGAACCTCAGGAAAGCTTTGTAATCATTGTGAACCTTGTGAACCTTCATAAAGTAACTTGTAGACTTCATGAACCTCATGAAAGGTCTTGTAAGTGTTGAGAAACTTGTGAACCTTGTGAACCTTCATAAAGTGACTTGTAGACTTCATGAACCTCATGAAAGGTATTGAAAGCATTGTGAATCTTGTGAACTTTGTGAACCTTCTTAGCACACAAAGTCTTGTATTGTGAGGGCAAATTTTGGGGTGCAACATATGGCCTCCTTGAATTTTATGCAGTTTATTTTATCATGAATAAAGGACATTTTTAATTCAAAACTATGTTCCCTTTATTTCCTTTTTAAATTTTTTCACAAAAAAACAATAAAAATGGCAATGTGTTCTTTTGTTTTTTCTTTCTTTTTCATGAAACAGATTCTGAAATAAGCACATCATTTGTGCATAACCAATCATTCAGATTTCTTTGATAACTCTTCTGCTATGACTGAGTATGACTTTGATAATACAATCTATCAAGATGATGAAGGGGTTGAGGAAGACTGTGAACTCCCTGAAGAATTGGCCAGGTTATTGAGATAGGAGGAAAAAGTTATTCAGCCTCACCAAGAAGAGATTGAAGTCATCAACATCAGAACCTAAGATGCAAAGAAGGAAATTAATATTGGGGCCAATCTGCAGGCTGGGGTAAAAGAATAATTGATTAGCATGCTTCGAGAATATGTGGACATCTTTGCTTGGTCATATCAAGATATGCCAGGTTTAGATACATAAATTGTGATGCATAAGCTGCCACTGAGGGAATACTGCCCTCCTGTTAAGCAAAAGCTTCGTAGAACTCGTCCTAACATGGCGATGAAAATTAAAGATGAAGTTCAGAAGAATTGGGACACCGGTTCCTTGCCGTGACTAGTTATCCACCCTGGGTAGCTAACATTGTGCCAGTACCAAAAAAGGACGGCAAGGTCCGGATGTGCGTTGACTACCGGGAACTAAACAGAGCAAGACCGAAGGATGATTTCCCATTACCTCACATTGATGTATTGATTGATAATACGACTCAGTTCTCGGTATTTTCCTTCATGGATGGCTTCTCCGGTTATAATCAGATTAAAATGGCACCGAAAGACATGGAGAAAACAACGTTCATTACCCCTTGGGGTAAGTTTTGCAACAAGGTCATGCGTTTTGGTTTGAAGAATGCCGGGGAAACCTATCAGTGGGCAATGGTGACACTATTTCATGATATGATCCACCTAGAGATTGAATGTTATTTAGACGACATGATCGCCAAGTCCCGAGACGAAGAAGAGCATCTGGTTAACCTCAAAAAGCTATTTGAACGACTAAGAAAGTTTCGCCTGAGGTTAAATCCTTACAAGTTCACCTTTGGGGTGCGTTCTGGAAAATTGTTGGGTTTCATTGTGAGCCAGAGAAGGATAGAGGTAGACCCTGCTAAAGTTAAAGCCATACAAGATATGCCTACACCGTGAATAGAAAAATAAGTGCGTGGCTTCCAGGGTAGATTGAACTACATTGCACGATTCATATCTCACCTCACAACGACATGTGAACCAATATTCAAACTGCTAAGAAAAGAGCAGGCGTTCGGGTGGAACGATGATTGTCAAAGGGCTTTTGAAAAGATTAAAGAATACTTGCAGGAACCTCCAATCCTGATGCCTCTAGTTTCAGGGAGGCCTCTCATCATGTACTTGACTGTGCTCGAAGGAGAAATGGGGTGTGTTCAAGGCAAACATGACGAGTCTGGTCGAAAAGAGCATGCAATATACTACCTTAGCAAAAAGTTTACCGATTGTGAATCAAGATACTCACTGTAAACACCCCAAATTTTCCCTCACTTTTTCTCACACCATGGCTTGTGATCTTTCATTTTTGCATAAGCATAGGCATACCATCTCATATTGCATATTTGTTTCATCTGCATAGTCCATTTCATCTGCATCTAGGGTTTGTGATCTGAGCAATCCAAGAAGTGATCTGAGCCATCCCAATGGTCTTGAAGCTTTCCAAGAGGGTCCATGTGGGTTCCATGATCATAATATGCTCCCCAAAGTTAATAAAAGTCAAGAGAGCACAAAGAATGGCAAAGGCATGGAGGCAGACTGAAGATTTCCTACACAGATGACCTAAAATTAGGGTCTTGGTTTTAGAGGCCTTAATCCAATTTTTTTGGCCATTCTTGTTTCTAATGGTCTTAATATGTTATAAGGATCATGTGTACCAAATTTGATGAAGAAATTCATTGTGGAAGTCATCTGATCATTGGGTAACTTCTTGAGCAAGTAAAGTCAAAATCAGGGCATCTGAGGCCTCCATCAAGGGTACCAAAGGGTCATCATCATCATTTTGAGTTTCTATGATCTTTATTTGATCTTAGAAGTGGTTGGAAGTTCATAAAATTGAAGAATTTTGAGCCAAATGCAAACTTGCTATTTTTGGAAATGACTTGTAATGGAAACTTTCCATTTTGGGAAAGATATTCAACCTATTCTTTCATGACCAAAAATGCCTCAAATGAAAAATTCTTGGGCATGAAAGTTGTAGATTATGTCTTCCCATTTTCAAAATGTACAAGAATATGTCTTGATTCATCCTAGAACTCAAGATATGGCCTTTCAAAGTTGGCAAAAATCCTATAATTTTCAAGTTTATGCCAAAGAGGAATTTTTGCAAAATCAAGTTTCAAGCCATTTCATGACCTCTAATCAACTTCTATGTATCATAACATGTCAAAGCAACTTTAAAACATCAGAATTGGCCCAAGAATGCATAGTTTTCATGGCTTGATCCACAAGAAATCTTAAAATGGCAATTATGCATAACTTTGCAAAAACCATGACAACTCTTGATCCACTTGTGCCAGCTGCATAAACTTCATCCTAGGGCCATGCATGAATAAAGCTGAGGCTAAGACACCCCTAAAGCCAGCTCTGCACCATGCCCATACCTCAAGTACACAAAGTTGACATTTTTGCAACTTGGCCCATACATATCACACTATGCCACCACCCACTTTCTGAGCACTCTCATTGGCCTATACTAATCTTATGGAGCTCATTTCATATAACACACAAGCCTGAAACCTCACCATACACAGATTTCCCAAAAATTCCATAAACCTTCCTCTCTTTGAAACTCACTCCTCGGCCACTCAAACTCCAAATTTCTTTCACCATTCAACTCCACATAACCTAATGATCATTTCCCACCCCTTGCCATAGTCTGAAACAAGCTCAAACCAAAACACGATTTTTGTACATTCAGAACTGAAACACCAAAACCAAGCCATTTAAACTTGTTCCAAGCCTTTCAGAAGCTTCAGGGAGTTTATTGGGGTGGATTAGCATCAAGGAGAGGTCCAGAAAGCTCAGATTGAGAAAGTTTCATCTCAGGTAACCATCAAGAACAAATTTTCCAGAACCTTTCTTTTAAGTTGTTAAATGATTCTATGTGTCTCCCTGATCATGCTGATATGATTTGTTTTGAAAATGGTTGAGAAACCAAGATGTATGCTTGCTCTGAAAATTTTGACCTAAAAATGTTTTTCTTCGATTCACCACTTTGATGCATGATTAATGATTTTCATGGCCTGAATCTTGTTTAGAATGGTTGGGGATTGTTTCTGGAGAATTTGGGGGTCTGGGGTAGCCTAGGGAAGAGGTTGGGGTGAGATGCTTGCCGGAGAAGATGACCGGAACACTGTTCTGGTCACCTGAAAGTCATTTGCCCTAATCTGCGTAATTAGCTAAGTTTGAATGTAGGCCCTTGGATGTTGTGGTTCCCGCGTGAGTGAATGGCCAGGATTGTTTCATTAACCCTAATTCTCATTTAATTAGTTTAATTAGGATTAATTAAATAAATTAACTCAGATTGAACCTCAGCTCTTGGATTACGCGCGCAGTCAACATTTCCCTCCCCAGTTTGAATCCTGGCCACTGGATCAAATTACTTTCATTTATTTCATTTTCTTTTCATTTCTTTTGTTCATTTTATTTAAAATAGCAAAAAACATCAAAAAAATCCTCAAACTTTTCATTTTTGTTTCAAATATTTTTCTTAACCTGAAAAAAAAATTTATTTTATTTTTTGCATTAAAAAAGTATTTTTAAAATATTTAAATGTTTTATTTAATTAATTTAATTGATTTTAATTAATTAAATATGCATTTAGGTTTCTAAATATTACCAAAATATTCATGAAGCATTCCAATACATTTAGAAACATTTTCAAACTCACCATACAAATTTATTTTTAGGTTTGATTCCATTTTCACCATTTTCTTTGAATTAGGGTTCTTAAAAATCACATTTTTGTACCCTAACTTGAAAAATTCATTTCTGCCTAACCATGATGAGTTTGAACTTGGTTCTTCTTGCATTGTTTCACATATTGCATATAGTTTCTAGGTTATTTATGTCATGATTTTATCTTGCATTTTCAATTTGATTTCCATTTTCCCTTTAGAAGCATCCAAAAACCTTAGTTAACTTAGGAATTTCATAACTTCCACTAGGTTAAGCTTCTGACCTTCTCCTTTGGGATATGTTCTTGTATAGGTTTAGGGTTTGTTTGAGCTCAATTTCAATTTTTTTTTATCATTTTGAATGCTTCTGTTTTGGTCATATGCATCTCATGTTGTCTTAAAACCCTAATTTTGCATCTTCATTTGTAGTTTCCTTTGCATATCATCATCATATGAACTTGCCATGACATTTCAAGAATTTTTATGACATCTTAAACACTTTAAGACATGATTGAACATTGCTTGATCATTTCTTCATTCATTTGCTATGCTTTGCATCCATTACATTTCATGAACATCCATGTGTTTTCATGCTTCTAAACATGCTTCCATTGCATCTCATCCTTGTATGATCATTCATATGCATATTGTATGACTTTGCATCATCTCATATGCCATTTACATTGCTTATTCACTTCTGACTTTGGTCTTTTCATCTCATTTCATCTCATTTCCTTTTGCTTTATGTCTTATGCATTCATACTAACATTTCAGGAGCTTTTGGTAAGTTATCTGGGAGGTGGATTTACCTTCACCTCCCACCTCTTCTTTCCTTTGCATTTGCATCCTTTACTTGTCTTTGAAGTGAACTTGCTTCACTTGTGTTCCCTCCTTCCTACTTTCTTTCTTTTAAGTTACTTATCTTCTTCAGGAAGTAAGTAACTTATTCTTCTTTCTCCTTCTCTTTTCATATGCTTCTTCCATTGGTGGCCTTGAAGATCCTTTCTCTTAAGCCTCATAAACCATAGGATATCCAAGCATGATAACTTTTAGGGTTGTATATAGTCTCCCCTAGCTTTTTACCTTTGAGTTTCCTTGAGTCTCTCTTCTCATCTCTTAATCAGAGGCTAAACTCTTAAAGCTTTAGGACTTTGGAATTAGGGTTATGCCTGCATCTTTATCTAAGGATGGAGTGTATAACTTTAATCCTAAGTGTTAAACTTTAATTTGTTTACACCTCTTAATCAAAACACATTAATAATCACTAAGACTTTATCTTTTAACTTGGGCCTTACATTAGGGTTCCATCTCTTTCTTATGGTTAAGAGGGACTAACCCTAGTGTTTAATGGACAAGTCCCCCTCAAGTTGTCTTACAAACCATAAAATCCACTTCTTAATCTCATCCTTTAATTAAAATCCATTTAATAAAGTCTTGTTATATAATGAATTTAATTCCTAACCATGGATTAAGTTGATGTATCTTCCTCAGCTTAAGTGTCCTCATCTATCATCCTTCTATTAGTATGGTGTAAAGAGTTCATTAATTTGTGATTAGAGATTAAACTCATTACTTAACACTAAATAAAAACCCAAAAACATCTAAATAATCACAAGTAGGTTAATGATCTTAATCCTACATCATCATGGTAATTAAGTTGAGATGCTTATCTCATACTTAAGTAGGCTCATTATCCCTAATCAGGGAGGATATAATGAGTTTACAACCCTTGATTTAGGCTTAAGCTCATAATCCTATGTAAAACACCAAAAACAATAAAAAAGTGAAAACACAAAAACAAACAATAAACGTCTCCTCCGGGTTTCTTTTCTCATCACACTCATTCACAAACGAGAATTTGCTTCTTCCGTCTAATGCGAGACAGTTAGCACTCAAGCCAGATGAGTCATACACTTGAGCATAGACAAGTAAGCAGTTCATAGTCAATCTATTTTTAGTCTCTTTGATTCAAACTACGATGTTCTGACTTCCTCATTGCACGAGAGGATACGTAGGCATAACTTAACAGTTATCGAACAAAAGTCTCTTTGTCATCCCCCTCTTTCAGCATTCTTTCCTAAGCCTCAGTTCCTGAGCAATCACCTTTTTGCACTGACACCTGTACTTTCTTTCCCTAATGTTTGCATACAGATAGCATATACACCTACCCCTTTTAAACACAATCTTGTAAGCGTGGATCCCGTCGAATACGACGGACGATCTGGGTGCTAATACCTTCCCAGGTCGTAACCAACCCCCTTTCTAAGTTTCTCTGATTCGCAACCGTCTTATCCATCTCTTTCCAGGTTTATGAAACATTACCTTTCCTTCGGGATAAAAAATGCCTAGCTGGCGACTCTATTCAATTCAATCATTTCTCTTTTTACCTATGGTTCGCGTTTGCACCGGGATGAAAATCCGGGGAGCGACAGCTTGGCGACTCTGTTGGGGAAAGGTTCTTGCAACCAGGGCATCTGGTTCATTTTGTGGGTTTCTCCTAGCGCTTGTTTGATTTGTGTTTATGGGGGTGTTATATGTTATATTTGCTTTTTGTTTATTGCTTTATTTATTGCTTTCTGTACAGCTTTATTTATTGCTTTCATTTACTGTTTTATGCATTTCATATTATTGTCATCATATCCTGTGCTGGATTTGTTGTTTTACCTTGGTGGGAGTGATACTTCAGTGAGTAAGGTTCCATACCGGGAGCCTAAGTGACACATAGGATTAGAGTGGCTTCATATTCTTTCCCATTCCATTTCGGTCTGGTGCGGGAATATGAAACACGGTTCAGACATGGGTTTCTTCTTGAGAACTCTGTGCTACGAATTTCCTGTAGTGCTAGGGCTATCTAGGAAGCCTGCTAAGTCTGGATGACCATTTTTAGATGACCTCCAGCATCTGAGGTGAATTAGAGGAGGGTCCCTTATGATTAATGTAAACACTGTACCTCCGGGTTAGAAGTGTTTACACTTCTCATAATAGATCCAAGTCTGAGGATCCTTGTTCTAGAACAATACCTGTGAGAGGGTTGGGGTGTTTAAAGGTTTGCAGGAACCCTTGGCCTCAACATACCCTGTTTTTGGATTTTTTTTGTAAGGTTACATTATTTTTGACTGATTCTATGAAACCTTGGACTTGTGACTCTTTATTTGAGTCCTCCACCTGGTTACTGGTTCTCTAGCCTTCATCTGGACTTATGAACACTCATGGACCCTATCAAAGCAAATAACAAATCCAGCACTTGATCACAAACCCTTGAATATCATTCTGCATACATCATTTTGCATCATTTAACATTTGTCTATTTGTTTTACAAGGTATCCATATTATCTTTAGTTTGGTTTTGACTGTTCTTCTGCTCAGCCATCTTCACCAGTTATCTTCCTCAGAGATCTTTTTCAGCTGATATCTTCTCCAGTTGTCTTCATCAGTATTTCTCCTCAGTTATCTTCATCAGCATCCATTGTTAGTATGGACTCATCCAGGAAGAGCAACATCACTTATCATTTCTTTGAGCCCTCTCTAAAGGCATCAGGCAGATTCAGGCACTTATTACTCCTGATCATGTCCCTTTATTCAGGGAACATTATGGTGGTATTATGGACATGATCATGGACTTGGATGCATCACAGATGAGCATGATCCACACTTGCCTTCAGTTCTATGACCCTCCTCTCAGATGTTTCACTTTTCCAGACTTTCAGATGGGTCCTTTGTTGGAAGAGTTTTCCATGTTGTTGGGTGTCCCCATCAGGAGAGGGATTCCTTTCAACCCTGAGATGACTGCTCCTAGGAATGAAGACATAGCTAAGGCTTTGTATTTGGAAACCACCATCATTGATCAGCATATGACCACTAAGGCTGGAATCCCAGGCCTCCATTTGGACTTCTTGATTACTCAGGCCACCATTCATGTTGCAGTTGGGAAGTGGGAAACTGTTTGTGCTCTCCTGGCTCTTAGTGTATATGGAATCATCTTGTTTGCAGACGAGCCTAAGTTTGTAAGCAAGAATGCTATCCACATCTTCTTGCTGAAGAATCCAGTTCCTACCTTGCTAGGGGATTTCTACTACTCAGTGCATCAAAGGAATGAGAAGTAGAGGGGAAGACTAGTCAGATGTTGTGCACCTCTCTTCTACTGTTGGTTATTGATACACATGCCGAAGATAGAAGCTTTCCTGAATCCTCAATAGTCAAGGAATTGGGCTAAGAGAATGATTTCCCTCACTTCAGAAGACATCAGGTGGTGTACTCAGAGCACCAAAGGTAGGGACATGATTACAAGCTGTGGGCAGTATCCCAATGTACCTCTTATTGGAGAAAAGGGTTGCATAAACTACAATCCTTTGCTTTTCAAAAGGTAGCTAGGGTACGCCTTCGTACATCCACCAAGAGAGCATGATTTAGCAGAGACCCTTTACTGTGATGTTCAGAATAATCATGCCATCATCCGACAAGCAGCCTGGGCTTGGGATAACATACAGACAAAAGGGACTGCTATTCTTGGCAAGTGCAACAACATAGCTTCAGCTCAGTACATTGATTGGTCTCGCATCAGAGGACAGATTACCCGCATGCCATTCACCCTGGAGGATGTGCCAGGGCCATCAGCAGTAGAGCCTATAGCTACAATCAGTTTATAGGAGTTTGAGAAGCTGAAAGAGAGGAATGCTCAGCTTTATGAAGCTCTAAAGAAGACCCTCTGGGAGAGGAATGATAGTCGTCTGGACAATGAGAGGTTAGAGAAGCTCCAGATCGAGCATATGACCAAGATTGAGAAGACAAATGATTACATCAGAAAAGCCCGAGCAGGGGAGTTGGTATTGAAGAATGCTTGCAAAGAAGCCAAGATTCAGAAGGCCAGAGCTGAGCACTACTTGGAAGAGAGTCAGGTTAGGTGGATCAGGATCACTGAGGCTCGTGTGCAAGAAGATAAGAAGACACATGCTAGGATAGAGCAGCTGGAAGCTAATGAGAAGAAGAGCCAGGAAGCCTTGATAGCAGCACAAAAGGAAATCTCCGAGTTGAAACTCCAGGCGGGGTTGAAGAGATCAAAATACCAAGACAAGTACCAGAAGTTGACAAGTGCCATTGCCACCAAGAACCTTCTTATCAGGACCATCACACAGCATCCCGTTGGGCCAGTGACTGATGCTCTCCTGAAGGAAGTCAAGGAGGATGACTTTGGGATGGATGTTTGATTTCTTTGTGTTTGTATTTTATTTTGGGTTGTACTTTATTTCTCATGACAATTTGGTTGTATTCCTCGACTTTGTTGTACTTTGACCCACCATGGGAACTTGTTGTAATCATAAACTATGTATCTTTTACATTTATAATGTATGGTTTATGTATTACTTGGATTTTATGATGGGCTTTGATTTCTCTTCAACATCTTTATTCCTAGAGATCGGGAAGCTCAAAACCAAAGAACCAAACCGGATACCTTTGGAAGACAAATAGACATACTGCATTGCATACTAACTTCATTCTTTGTTTTGTAGGTGTTTTTGTTTTTGTTTCTCACTTTGCTGTTGTTTCAGGAAACATTGCTCGTAGGATGGTCTTCCCCATCAATAGAGTTCACCGGTATCCTACAAGAAACAACCTTCCGAGCTTACAGATGGACCAAGTTCAACAAGATTTGACTGGCGTAAGAACTCAGATGGCTAATGAGAGAACTGAGATGAGGGCTCAGATGAACCAGTTCATGGCAGTAATGACTGGGTTGGCCCAAAGCCAAGAAAGATTAAGAGAGTTAGTCGAGCGACAAACTCCAGAAGAGAATCATCCAGGTACAGGAGGTACTAGTAACAATGATCACAGGCAGCCACGAACAGATGCGCCAGAGTTTGGGCCTCACCTCAATCCTGAGATCAATGCTATCAGAAATACCCATGGAAACACTGGAGGCCGTGCCTTGCAAGAGGAACCTCAAGAGGAACAGTTTACAGTAATTGGTGCTGGGGATGAAGCATATGATCGTCGTATGGACGAAATAGCAGAAAAGTTGAGATCTCTGGAGTCCTAAAACTCTTTGGGATTTGATGTAATGGACATGGGTCTAGTTGAGGGAGTCAGGATTCCTCACAAATTCAAGCCTCCTTGCTTCGAGAAATATAATGGTACCTCTTGCCCACGTACTCACCTGCAGTCCTTTTTGGGGAGACTGAAAGCTTATACCATGGACGAAAAGTTATGGATGTTCTACTTCGAAGATAGTCTGACTGGGGCATCCCATGAATGGTATTCTCACCTGTCCAGAGCAACAGTCAGGAATTGGAAGGATTTGGCCAAAGCTTTCATACGCCAGTATCAATATAACTTGGACTTGGCTCCCAACAGGACTCTCCTAATGGGTATGTCTCAGTCTTCAAGAGAAAGCTTCAAGGAATATGCCCAAAGATGGAGACATCTTGCTGCTGCTGTCCAGCCTCCAATGTCTGAAAGAGAAATGACCGACATGTTTATGAACACATTGCAGGGAACTTACATTGACAGGCTTGCTGCTTTCTCATCCACTAGCTTCGCTGATGTAGTCATAGCTGGTGAGAGAATTGAGAGTATTCTAAAGATGGGCAAAATTTCAGACAACGGTGCTAGTTCCAGCAATACAAGGAAACCTTTCGCAGGACCTCGTAGGATAGGTGAGACCAACTCAGTATACATGGGCAGAGGTAGGCCTTAGTACATGCCAAGATCAGTAGCTGCTGTCACCATCCCAGCACCAGCACCTCAACAACAGTATCCTCCACAACCACAACACTTCCCACAGCAACAACAATTTCCTCAACAGAGATCTTTCAACAATAACAATCAGCAACAACGGCCATTTCAACAAAGGCCCTCACAAATTAACAGGGTTATCAATCCCATTCTGATGCCCTATGCTGCCTTACTTCCACATTTATTAAAGCTCAATCTAATTGAATTAAGGACTCTGGCTCCATCAGATCCCCAGAACCTTCCAAGAAACTATGATATCAATGCCCGATGTGCCTTCTACTCAAATGCACTGGGACATACAACAGAAAAGTGTAGAGCCTTACACATGAAGGTTCAGGATTTGATTGATTCTAAGGCAGTCAACTTTGCACCTCCTCCAAGTGTTACCAAGAATCATATGCCTAGCCATGGTGGGCCTAGGATAAATGCCATTGAGGAGGATCAACCAATGAACCAAATTGACAGAGTTGCAAGCATTCAGACACCTCTGGCCGAGGTTAAAGCTAAAGTGCCAAGTGTTCTCGGGTTGTGAAGCCCATTGCGAAGCTTGTAAGATTTCCATCAACGGGTGTGCAAATTTGAAGACCGACATCAACAATATTATCAAGGAAGGCACTTTACAAATCACTTCAACAATTCAAACTCCTACAACTTCAACAGTCATAGCTCCTACAACATCAACAACCATTCCTCCTACAACTCCAGCACATGTCATTCTATCAGATGTCACTCCTACAACTTAAACAACAATCATTCCAATGGATTCTTCTACAACATCAACAATCATCCCTTTTTCAACATCAACAGACATCAGTCCGACATATCTTTCTACAACAACAACAACCCTCAATGAAGACATTTCCACAGTTACTATTTACTATGATCCTGCAACAATCCACGTTCCAGATTCACATCAACATCTCCATCAACATCAACAACCTTCATCACCAGCACCATCTCCGGTCAGACCTCCAGTTACAATTTATTATGAACCTCAGACTGTCTCAATTCCTTCTTCCACAACAATCAGTCCAATTACCATCATGGTACCAGGACCAATTCCATATGACAGCAGCAGTGCCGTGCCTTGGAACTATGGCTCAGATTTGTATTGCGACGGAAAGAAAGTCACTCTTGACACTTCCACACCACAGATTGATAACGTGGGGGGGGGGAGGCTTCACTCGAAGCGGACATCTCTTTGCCTCATAATTCCAAAGAACTAATGCTGAAGCAGAAGCTGCTGCCAAGGCTAAGGGCAAGAGTGTGGTGCCTGAAGAGCCTATTGCCAAGGAAGCTCAGAAGACATCCTTTGACCATGATGTAGACGAATTCATGAGAATAATAAAGAAGAGTGACTATAAGGTTGTGGACTAACTTCATCATACCCCCTCCAAAATCTCTATTCTATCACTTCTAATGTGTTCCGAAGCTCACAGGAATGCACTTCTCAAAGTCTTGCACGCAGCTTACGTGCCAGAAGAGATTATAGTTAATCAGCTAGAAACAATGGTTTCAAATGTCAATACTAGCCATGGGCTAGGTTTTACTGATGCTGGTCTAACTACGGAGGGCTATAACCATAATAAGGCTTTGCATATCACCTTGGAGTGTAAAGGTGCTGTTCTCTCTCATGTCTTGGTTGACACTGGGTTTTCTCTCAATGTTCTTCCAAAGAAATCCTTGGTCAAGATGGAATATGATGGTCTTGCACTGCGTCCCAGTAACCTGGTAGTGAGAGCCTTTGACGGTTCTAAAAGATCGGTTCATGGGGAAATTGAGTTTCCTGTGGTGATTGGCCCACAGATCTTCAAAACTATCTTCTACGTTATGGACATTCAGCCAGCCTATAGCTGTTTGTTGGGTCGGCCATGGATTCATGCCGTTGGCACCGTAACGTCGACCCTTCACCAGAAGTTAAAATACAAATGGGAGGGCCAAGTTATCATAATTTGTGGGGAGGAGGATATCTTTGTTAGTCATCTAGCTACTTACAAGTATATTGAGATGGACAGAGAGATCCATGAGACAATGAGCCAAGGGTTTGAGGCCCTCAATGTCAATGAAGGAACGACTGAAGTGTCTGGTACTTCAATCTCCTCTTATAAGCAAGCTCATAAGGTTGTTAAAGACGGGAATGCCTAGGGCTGGGGCAAGCTGCTGCAAGTTCAGGTCAAGGAAGACAAGTTCGGGTTAGGTTACAAACCATCCCAATAGGTCCAAGAGGAGGCTGCTGAAGCTCCCAAATTTATCTGTGGGGTATGCTAACCCCGGATGCAATCAACAATGTGGAAGACGAGGCTGAAAGTGACTTCAACCTGGAGAGCTGGATTCGTCCAAGGGTCCCAGGCCAGTAAGTCCTTAACTGGTCTTCCCAAGAAATTATAAGGATTACTTCTGCAGAGTAATTATTATTTCCTGTTTAAGCATGCATCAAGTCCTACATCCTGCCCAAGGTGTCAGGACTCATTTTGTAATAGGGCCATATTTGTATTTTGTGCAAATGAATGATTAATGAACAAATGGACATCTTTTGCAAACGATATTTTTCCGCTCACTGTCTTTCATTTTTGTTTTTTTCGCACAAAGCAATAAATGGCAATGTTTTTCAATAAATAACTCCATTCACACTTTTTCTAAAAAACAAGATTAAAACCAATCACTAAAATGAACAAATCTCAACCCTTGCAGAGATAATCCTCCAGATTGCACCGACAACGACACTGCTATGATCTTGTATGACTTCGACAATCTAATTAATCAAGCAGATGAAGGGGTTGATGAAGACTATGATTTTCCTGAAGAATTGGCTAGGTTGTTGAGACAGGAGGAAAAAGTAATTGCTCCTCATCAGGAGGAAGTTGAAGCTATCAATCTTGGTACCGAGGAAGATGTGAAAGAGGCGAAGATCGGGGCCAGTCTGCAAGCTCCAGTGAAAGAACAACTCATCAGTATGCTTCGGGAATATGTTGACGTCTTTGCTTGGTCCTATCAAGATATGCCAGGTCTAGATACGGATATTGTCATGCACAGACTTCCATTGAAAGAAGTTAAACACAAATTACGCCGTACTCACCCTGACATGGCCATGAAGATCAAAGAGGAAGTACAAAAGTAGTGGGACGCCGGTTTTCTCGCTGTAACTAGTTACCCGCCGTGGGTTGCTAATATTGTACCCGTGCCTAAGAAGGATGGCAAGGTGCATATGTGTGTGGATTAACGGGATCTAAACAGAGCTAGCCCGAAAGATGACTTCCCATTACCTCACATTGATGTATTGGTAGACAACACAACTCAATTCTCGGTATTTCCCTTCATGGACGGATTTTCTGGATACAATCAGATCAAGATGTCGCCTGAAGACATGGAGAAGACAACTTTCATCACGCCCTGGGGCACATTCTGCTACAAGGTAATGTCGTTTGGTCTGAAGAACGCCGGTGCAACTTATCAACGGGCTATGGTAACATTATTCCATGATATGGTCCATAAAGAAATCGAGTGCTATGTGGATGATATGATTGCCAAGTCCCTTACAGAGGAAGATCATTTGGTGAATCTACTGAAATTGTTCAAATGCCTGAGGAAGTATCAGTTGAAGTTGAACCACAACAAGTGCACATTCGGGGTACGTTATGGTAAGCTGCTGGGTTTTATTGTAAGTGAAAAAGGAATTGAGGTTGATCCCGACAAGGTCAAAGCTATTCAAGAGATGCCTGCACCCAAGACCGAGAAAGAAGTTCAAGGGTTCTTAGGTAGATTGAACTACATCGCAAGGTTCATATCGCATCTCACTGCAACCTGCGAACCCTTGTTCAAGTTGTTAAGAAAAGAACAAACAGTCAGGTGGAATGATGATTGTCAGAGAGCTTTTGACAAGATCAAAGAATATTTGCAAGAACCTCCAATTCTCATGCCTCCAATCGAAGGAAGACCTCTAATCATGTACCTGACAGTATTAGAAGAGTCAATGGGGTGTGTGTTGGGCCAACATGATGAGTCTGGTCGAAAAGAGTATGCAATATACTACCTAAGCAAAAAGTTTACCGACTGTGAACAACGTTATTCACTGCTCGAGAAAACGTGTTGTGCTTTAGCGTGGGCTGCTCGCCGACTAAGACAATATATGTTGACTCATACTACCTTATTGATCTCAAAAATGGATCCAGTCAAGTACATATTTGAGAAGCCAACACTTACCGGAAGGGTTGCAAGATGGCAAATGATTCTAACAGAATACGAAATTCAGTACACCTCTCAAAAAGCCATCAAGGGCAGTGTATTATCTGACTATCTGGCTGAGCAACCCATTGATGATTACCAGCCTATGAGGTTCGACTTCCCTGATGAAGACATCATGTTCTTGAAAGCAAAAGATTTTGAAAATCCTATTCATACTGAAGGGCCTGACCAAGAAGAAGCATGGACTATGATGTTTGATGGGGCAGTTAATTGCAACGGTCGTGGGGTTGGTGCAGTGCTCATCTCACCTAAAAGGGTTCATATGCCTTTCTCAGCAAAGCTAATCTTTGCACTAACAACGAAGCAGAATACGAAGCTTGTATCATGGGTCTTGAGGAAGCCAATTACCCTAGGATCAAAACCTTGAATGTATTCGGAGATTCAGCTTTGGTAATCAACCAGACCAATGGCAAGTGGTACACTCATCAGGAGCATCTGATTCCCTACCGTGACTATACGAGGAGATTGTTGACCTTCTTCACAACAGTTAAGCTTGGATACATCCCTCGAGATGAGAATCAGTTTGCAGACGCTTTGGCTACCATTTCATCCATGATCAAAGTACAAGCTGCTAATTATGTACCTTGGATTTTGGTGTCCAGACTGGACAGACCGACATATGTATTCTCTGTGGACACTGCCACTGACAACAAGCCTTGGTACCATGACATCAAATGCTTCTTGGAAACTCAGACATACCCACCTGGGGCATCATCAAATGATAAGAAGACATTAAGAAGGTTGGACGGTAGTTTCTTCCTCAATACTGATGGTTCTTTGTAAAAGCGAAACTTCGACATTGTCTTGCTCAGATGTGTTGACAAGAAGGAAGCAGACCTACTGATGCACGAAGTTCATGAAGGTTCTTTTGGTACCCATGCCGGAGGGCATGCAATGGTAAAGAAGTTGTTAAGGTCGGGTTACTACTGGATCACAATGGATGCAGACTGTTGTGCCTATGCCAGGAAATGCCACAAATGCCAGATCTACGCAGATAAAGTGCATGTGCTTCCGAATCCTTTAAATGTAATGTCTTCACCTTGGCCCTTTGCCATGTGGGGCATTGATATGATTAGAAAGATTGAGCCGACTTCTTCAAATGGTCACAGATTCATCCTGGTAGCCATTGATTACTTCACCAAATGGGTTGAAGCAGTTTCGTATGCAAACGTCACCAGGCAAGTGGTAGCCAGATTTCTGAAAAGAGATATCATCTGTCGATATGGAATTCCCGAGCGAATCATTACTGATAATGGTTCCAATTTGAACAATAAGATGATGGCAGAACTTTACCGTGACTTCAAAATTCAACATCACAACTCTTCTCCTTACAGGCCAAAGATGAATGGTGCTGTTGAGGCCGCTAACAAGAATATTAAGAAGATTGTGCAAAAGATGGTAGTCACCTACAAAGACTGGCACGCAATTCTACCATTTGCCTTGCATGGGTACCGAACCTCTATCAGAACATCTACTGGGGAAACACCTTATCATCTTGTGTATGGTATGGAAGCTGTGCTACCTGTTGAAGTTGAACTACCCTCCTTATGGGTAATGATGAATGTGAAACTGGAGGAAGCATAATGGGTCCGGTCTCGATACAATCAACTAAATCTGATTGAAGAGAAAAGATTAGCAGCTATCTGTCATGGGCAGTTGTATCAGAAGCGAATGAAGAAAGCCTTCGATCAGAAAGTCAGACCTCGGGAATACCAAGTGAGAGAGCTTGTTCTGAAAAGAATTCTTCCTCCTCATACAAACCACAGGGGCAAATGGACTCCAAACTATGAAGGTCCCTATGTGATAACTAAAGTCTTCTCGGGTGGAGCACTGATGCTCGCAACCATGGATGGTGAAGACTTCCCGTCTCCTGTGAATTCAGATGCATTTAAAAATACTTCGCATAAAAGACCCGCTGGACATAAAAACAAAATGTAAGTCCAGGAAAAAATAAGGCATCACGGCGAGTCAAAAACAGAATAAAAGACTTGGGCAAAAATAAGGGAAAAATAAAAAAAGATATGTGTACACCCGCTGAGTTGAAAAACCACATCGGACAGCTCAGGCAAAAATGGGTATCCCGGTGGATTGAAAACCCGAAAGGGCGATCCACGCAAAATCAGGGAATAAGCGAACAACTGCATTCTGAATTCGTCTGTATCACTTGCAACATGACAAGCTTCGAAAGGAAAAAGCATCAGTCAAAATCAACTTTCTTCCAAAAGCAAGATAAGAAGAACGTCAAGGTCATACGGGTCATAGCAAAGGAAGCTCACGGGAACGTCATCTTCAACATTGCCAACACTTTTATTTTCTCAATTTACAGCAATCTCCTCATTTCAGGGGATTCGCTTCTTTGACTGTACTTGCCTATTTATGGCACACATATCAATAAAATCAGAATGTTTAGTCACACTTTGTTTTGTACATTTTTGTTTTGTTTGCAAAATGTCCAAAGTTCATAATACAACACTTGCCTAAAACATATGAGTCATTTTAACAAATGCTTGCAAGAAATATGTTGCTCTCGGACAAATCTAACTCCTATGACGGAATCCGGTTGAGGATACCTCGGGGCACTTGTGCGTTTTCCTTTGTCTTAACAGGTTGCAGGTACTCAAGGCAGACAATCTTTCACAGCATGGGGCATATCAAGAATTATATCCCCAGCCAAGTCAGCAGCCACATCATCAGCGGGACTCCTTGACAAGAAGTATTCCCCATGAGGAATTCATCAATCCCCAGCATATTACTTCCCAGAAGTTATCTCCTCCCCAAGCGGGACCTCCCGAGCAACGCCTGACGGCTTTTCCCCAGCAATGTGGTCAGGAACTTTCTATTCCCCACAGAGTTGCCAGGATTCTCCCTGGTAGATCAATGCCTGAAATACTTCCCCAATGGAGTTGCTGAAACTTCCTCGTCCCCAGCGGAGTTCTTCCTACGGACAGATCAACCAATGATCTCTTTCCCCAACTGAGTTCTCTCTCCAGACGGATCGCCCAGAGATCTTTATCCCTGCAGGATCCGGATCTCGGACCAGGTTTCTCATTTGCATAATCATAGCATTCGCATCATTTTTCACCAAAATAAGCGTAACATCCCGTCTAATACAGAGCATTATGGCAAAAATCAAACATTTGCATGATCATGAGCCAGGTTCGAGCCAGTCACCTGCAAATACCATTATCACTTCACCAGTAATATACAAAACTCATATCCCCTGCAGATAAAAGCCAAAGCATCCCCTTTGTACTCTCAAAATACAAAGGCCTGTTCATATTTATACACGCTCTTGTCGATACTCGTCTGTGTCATCTTTCCCCAGTAAAGTCGCCATAAATCCTTCAGAATTCCCAAACACTTATTCATACCTGTACATATTCTTTTTGGCACTCGTCCGTGTCGTACTTCCCCGACAAATCAAAACACTCGTCCGTGTATTGCACATATTTCCCCAGCAGATCAATACTTATACATACTTATACAGAAGTCTTCGATACTCGTCCTTATCTTGTGTATATCACCCTTACACAAATTCAACACTCGTCAGTGTTCTTTGCTCAACCGATTGATACTTGTCCGTATCATCACCCTTAAACACGTGTCAGCGTTTGTTTCTATCGATACTCGTCTGTATCGTGGTCCTAAGGATGCTCGTCCGCATCTTTAGTCTATACACACTGTCAAACACTTATATCGTTTATTTCAAAAGCCTAAGCACTCGTCCATGTTTACCATTCCCCAGTAAGTCGCCAACAAAACAACTTTCTCCTATCCGGCATTCGTCTTATGTCGTGATACTTTCGGCAGCCGTCCCTTGCCAAGTGATCGTCCTTCACCTTTGGATGATCGTCCCTCATCCTTTCCCCAGTGGGATCCCCATTGTTGGATTTTTCTATCCGACATTCGTCCTATGTCACGATATCTTGTTAGCTGCCGTCCCTTGCTAGGTGATCGTCCTTCACCTTATGATGACTGTCCCTCATCATTTATCATATGGCCATCCCCATCGTTAATCTTGTTATCCGACATTCGTCCTATGTCACGATACCAAGAGCAGTCGTACCCTGCTAGGTGATTGTCCTTCACCTCTTGATGATCGTCCTTCATCATGCTTATCCGATGGCCGTCCCCATCGTTGATCTTTTCTATCCAGCATTTGTCCTATGTCGTGATAAAGAGCAGCCGTCCCCTTCTAGGTGATCGTCCTTCACCTTTGATGACCGTCCCTCATCAAATATTTCATTTATTCTTTAACCCGATGGCTGTCCCCGTCGTAGTCCCTTTTCCTTTTCTTGATGATCGTCCTTCATCAGTTTTACTCGATGGCCGTCCCCATCGTTGTTTACTTTACCCATTCAAACTGATGGTCGTCCCCATCAGTGCTTCCATCATTGCTTTTCTCAATCCCCAGAGAATTTTATTTCCTTACCCGATGGCCGTCCCCGTCGTGGTTTCTTTATTTCCAAGCATGATGGTCGTCCCTGTCATTGTTTTGCTTACCTTTTATCCCCAGCAGTCGTCCTCTGCTCGATGGTCGTCCTCCATTGCTTTCATTTGATACTTATACTATACTATCTTTTACAATTTATATCCCTTTTCTTCTTCTCCCCAGTGAGTGCAAATTTCGGACTGTCTTTGGTATTCAACCACAAGTTATCTTGTTTGTCTGTTTAGCCAGACACTTACACCCTGCACAGCTAACTCATGTTTGAATAGGGGCATCTAACTCATGGCTTGTGATCTTTTATTTTTGCATAAGCATAGGCATACCATCTCATATTGCATATTTGTTTCATCTGCATAGTCCATTTCATCTGCATCTAGGGTTTGTGATATGAGCAATCCAAGAAGTGATCTGAGCCATCCCAATGGTCTTGAAGCTTGCCAAGAGGGTCCATGTGTGTTCCATGATCATATTATGCTCCCCAAAGTTCATAAAAGTTAAGAGATCACAAAGAATGGCAAAGGCATGGAGGCAGACTGAAGATTTCCTGCACAGATGACCTAAAATTAGGGTTTTGGTTTCAGAGGCCTTAATCCCAATTTTTTTAGCCATTCTTGTTTCTAATGGTCTTAATATGTTATAAGGATCATGTGTACCAAATTTGATGAAGAAATTCATTGTGGAAGTCATCTGATCATTGGGTAACTTCTTGAGCAAGTAAAGTCAAAATCAGGGCATCTGAGGCCTCCATCAAGGGTACCAAAGGGTCATCATCATCATTTTGAGTCTCTATGATCTTTATTTGATCTTAGAAGTTGTTGGAAGTTCATAAAATTGAAGAATTTTGAGCCAAATGCAAACTTGTTATTTTTGGAAATGACTTGTAATGGAAACTTTCCATTTCGGGAAAGATATTCAACCTATTCTTTCATGACCAAAAATGCTTCAAATGAAAAATTCTTGGGCATGAAAGTTGTAGATTATGTCTTCCCATTTTCAAAAAGTACAAGAACATGTCTTGATTCATCCTAGAACTCAAGATATGGCCTTTCAAAGTTGGACAAAATCCTATAATTTTCAAGTTCATGCCAAAGAGGAATTTTTGCAAAATCAAGTTTCAAGCCATTTCATGACCTCTAATCAACTTCTATGTATCATAACATGTCAAATCAACTTCAAAACATCATAATTGGCCCAAGAATGCATAGTTTTCACGTCTTGATCCACAAGAAATCTCAAAATGGCAATTATGCATAACTTTGCAAAAACATGACAACTATTGATCCACTTGTGCTAGGTGCATAAACTTCATCCTAGGGCTATCCATGAATCAATCTAAGGCCAAGACACCCCTAAAGCCAACTCTGCACCATGCCAATACCTCAAGTAGACAAAGTTGACATTTTTGCAACTTGGCCCATACCAATCACACTATGCCACCACTCACTTTCTGAGCACTCTCATTGGCCTATACTAATCTTATGCAGCTCATTTCACATTACACACAAGCCTGAAACCTCACCATATGCAGATTTCCCAAAAATTCCATAAACCATCCTCTCTTCGAAACTCACTCCTCAGCCACTCAAACTCCAAATTTCTTTCACCATTCAACTCCACATAACCTAAGGATCATTTCCCACCCCTTGCCATGGCCTGAAACAAGCTCAAACTAAAACACGATTTCTGAACATTCAGAACTGAAACACCAAAACCAAGCCATTTAAACTTGTTCTAAGCCTTTCAAAAGCTTCAGGGAGTTCATTGGGGTGGATTAGCATCAAAGAGAGGTCCAGAAAGCTCAGATTGAGAAAGCTTCATCTCAGGTAACCATCAAGAACAAATTTTCCAGAACCTTTCTTTTAAGTTCTTAAATGATTTTATGTGTCTCCCTGATCATGCTGATATGATTTGTTTTGAAAATGGTTGAAAAACCAGGATGTATGCTTGTTTAGAATGGTTTGGGGATTGTTTCTGGAGAATTTGGAGGTCTGGGGTAGCCTAGGGAAGAAGTTGGGGTGAGATGCTCGCCGGAGAAGATGACCAGAACACTATTCTGGTCACCTGAAAGTCATTTTCCCTAATCTGCGTAATTAGCTAAGTTTGAATGTAGGCCCTTGGATGTTGTGGTTCCCGCATGAGTGAATGGCCAGGATTGCTTCATTAACCCTAATTCTCATTTAATTAGTTTAATTAGGATTAATTAAATAAATTAACTCAGATTGAACCTCAACCCTTGGATTACGCGCGCAGTCAACATTTCCCTCCCTAGTTTGAATCCTGGCCACTGGATCAGATTACTTTCATTTATTTCATTTTTATTTCATTTTCTTTTCATTTCTTTTGTTCATTTTATTTAAAATAGCAAAAAACATCAAAAAATTCTCAAACTTTGCATTTTTGTTTAAAATATTTTTCTTAACATGAAAACAATTTTTATTTTATTTTTTGCATTAAAAAAGTATTTTTAAAATATTTAAATGTTTTATTTAATTAATTAATTGATTTTAATTAATTAAATATGCATTTAGGTTTCTAAAAATCACCAAAAAATTCATGAAGCATTCCAATACATTTAGAAACATTTTCAAACTTACCATACAAATTTATTCTTAGGTTTGATTCCATTTTCACAATTTTCTTTGAATTAGGGTTCTTAAAAATCACATTTTTGAACCCTAACTTGAAAACTTCATTTCTGCCTAACCATGATGAGTTTGAACTTGGTTCTTCTTGAATAGTTTCACATATTGCATATAGTTTCTAGGTTATATATCTCATGATTTTATCTTGCATTTTCAATTTGATTTGCATTTTCCCTTTAGAAGCATCCAAAAACCCTAGTTAACTTAGGAATTTCATAACTTCCACTAGTTTAAGCTTCTGACCTTCTCCTTTGGGATATGTTCTTGTATAGGTTTAGGGTTTGTTTGAGCTCAATTTCAATTTTTTATCATATTGAATGCTTCTGTTTTGGTCATATGCATCTCATGTTGTCTTAAAACCCTAATTTTGCATCTTCATTTGTATTCTCCTTTGCATATCATCATCATATGAACTTTCCATGATATTTCAAGCATTTGTATGACATATTAGACAATTTAAGACATGCTTTAACATTGCTTGATCATTTCTTCATTCATTTGCTATGCTTTGCATCCATTACATTTCATGAACATCCATGTGTTTTCATGCTTCTAAACATGCTTCCATTGCATCTCATCCTTATATGATAATTCATATGCATCTTGTATGACTTTGCATCATCTCATATGCCATTTAAATTGCTTATTCACTTCTGACTTTTGTCTTTGCATCTCATTTCATCTCATTTCCTTTTGCTTTATGTCTTATGCATTCATACTAACATTTCAGGAGCTTTTGGTATGTTATCTGGGAGGTGGATTTGCCTTCACCTCCCACCTCTACTTTCCTTTGAATTTGCATCCTTTACTTGTCTTTGAAGTGAACTTGCTTCACTTGTGTTCCCTCCTTCCTACTTTCTTTCTTTTAAGTTACTTATCTTCTTCAGGAAGTAAGTAACTTATTCTTCTTTCTCCTTCTCTTTTCATCTGCTTCTTCCATTGGTGGCCTTGAAGATCCTTTCTCTTAAGCCTCATAAACCATAGGATATCCAAGCATGATAACTTTTAGGGTTATATATAGTCTCCCCTAGCTTTTTACCTTTGATTCTCCTTGAGTCTCTCTTCTCATCTTTTAATCAGAGGCTAAACTCTTAAAGCTTTAGGACTTTGGAATTAGGGTTATGCCTGCATCCTTATCTTAGGATGGAGTGTATAACTTTAATCCTAAGTGTTAAACCTTTAATTTGTTTACACCTCTTAATCAAAACAAATTAATAATCACTAAGACTTTATCTTGTAAGGGTTCCATCTCTTCCTTATGGTTAAGAGGGACTAACCCTAGTGTTTAATGGACAAGTCTGTCACACCCTAAATTTTGACCAGAATTTTCAAATTTTTGTTCATTTTCTGGCGCATTCTGTCGATATATGGAAAATCAAGCATTTCTGTTTTTTAGGTTAAACGTATCATTAATCATTTATCATCGCATTTTTCAACGCATTTTTTTTGTCGCAATATCATTAATCAGTCATTCTTACATTTTTTCATTAGTCGTTAATCTTTGCATTTCACTATTTAAATGTCATTTTAATTCCATTCTCGTTTTTATATAGAACTTAAATAGAATTTTTATTTATATTTTTACCACTTTAATATAGATTTTAGAATTTTATTCAATCATAGAATTTTATTATACTTCCTCATTCTACATTTTTTTTTATTAATAGAATATAATTTAGTTTATTTTAATTTTAATCTAATTCTCAGTTTGATTGTAATTTTAATACTAATTTCTAAGTTAATGAAATTTTAAAATGGAAGTTAAGTTTATATTAGATTTGTTTAGAATTATTTTTTTCAATTAAATTTTAATTTAGGTTAATCTCAATTTTAATATAGTGATTAGTGTAAGTCAATTTTGACTTTAATTCATTTTTTAGTTAGATTTTAGTTTCTAGACATATTTAAGTTTATTTAATTTCATTATTTATTATTATTATTATTATTATTATTATTATTATTATTATTATTATTATTATTATTTGTTTAGGTTTATTTTAGTTTTATTTGTTTAGTATTATTACACATCCATTTGGTCCCTAAAACTTTGACCAAGTCCAACTTCACACCAGTCCAAAACCTGTTAGAAACTCAGATTACCACTTTGCTGCATAAGACTTCACAGGCCTGTACATATCCAAACAAAAAAACAGCATCAAACAACTATATTTTTACACCAATTTGGACCCAACATTTCTGGCACAAAGAAAGGGGTTTCAAGACAACACATAGTTTTTTTTAATTTTTTGAACTTACTGAAAAGAGACACAGGGGGGAAAGAAAAAAGGGCATTACAAAAAAACTCACTGGAAAAACACAACAGAGGGGAACCCTTTTAAAAAAGACCACAAACTCCTCTTACCTTCTTTATCAAAAAACCAGAACTCTTCATCAACTCACAAAAACTCGCCGTGAAATCACCTCCACCCATCCGCAAACTACAGTAAACCGCAACACACATAAACCCAGAACACCTTGACCTTCCACCCTCACCAAGCCATTAATCCAAGCCCAACCACACTCCACAACATCAACCAACAGCAAACAAGCTGTCTCCGCCGCGAAGAACACCTTCATCTTCCAAAATCACCTCTCCTCCACCTCCATCCTTTCGCTCATCCCCAAACCAGAATCGCAAAGCCCCTCCTTCAGCCATCGCCACCACCTGCAAATCAGGACCTAAAAAAAAAACTGAAAAAAACCCAGAGAAACTCAGCCAAAACACTCATTCATCAACAAACCCTCTCCGTCAAAACCTCTTCATCCAGTACCTTCATCATAACTCATCCATTCGTCAACCACCCTTCACCGACGAATCGCGTCCTCTTTTCTGCTTCATCAATCACCCATCCAACCTCATCTTCACCGAACCCCTTTCGACAAACCCATCACCCACATCCCGCCGCCACCGAGCCAAAACAAAACGCCAACAACCACGAGAGCAAACTCATAACCACACCGCTGAATCCAAAATAGAGAGCGAGTGAAACTGAGGTGAACGGAGGCGAGTAGAATGAGACTCAAAACATAAATCGCCGACCACCACACCCAAAATCTCAACCGCCGTTTGTTTTTTTCCAATCGCGAAACCCTCCCCCACAAAAATCACTCAAGCGTCGCCCTTCTCCTCCATCAAACCTTGCAATTCACTCAGAGTCGTCACTCACTCCCTATCAACCGCGATCTACCATCCCACCTTCAAAACCTTTCACAGAAGTGCGATCGGACAGAGACGTGAGCAAACGCGGGGAAAGAGAGTATCACCGCGAATCCAGAGCACCACCGCGAGTGGAGTGAGAGGGCTTGAAGCGAATCCGAGCGATTTGATGAAAATGAGAGATGCTTTAAACCTGTTGAGTGGGTGAGTCGTTGTTTTGTTTTTGTTCTCTCTGAGACCTTTTCTTTTCCTTTTTGATACATGGAGGAGCCAAACTTGGTTTTGGGGAGAGTTGAAGTGTAGCATGTTTTTTTTTAGGTTAATTTCGGATTACCTTTCTTTTTTTAACGTGTGGCCTCAGTTTTATTTTTCTTATTTTTATTTCAATTACTTTATTTAATTTTTTATATGGTTGTAAATTTTAAAGAGCTGGACTGCATATGACTATAGGTTTGTTTCACTTTCTTTTCTATTTTAATTTTTATTTTTAGGGTTTTAATTTTGTTGGGCTTAACCCATGAACCTAGTTTCTAACGACACCACTGATCCGTTTCCTAAACACATACCCATCCAGTGACGCACCCCTCTTAACTTCTAGTTTATTTTCTTCTTTATTAAATTTTGTTCTCTTAATTTCTAGTTTATTTCTATTTTTGTTAAAATTGTTTTCTTTAAAACTATTTATTTTAAATTTCTTACTTCACCTTAGTTTTATTTATTTTCATAAGCAACAAACAAAAAGGAAAAAGATTCTTATTGCTATTTTATTATTTTAGTCGTATCTTGATCTCATTTTGATTTAATTTCAATATTGCGGCCGATGATATTACAAAGCCACGATTAAATCGTTTCCGGTTAATCGTGGCCGATATGAGGCCATCTTGTTTATTTTATTTTATTTTTTTCTAATTTCACAATTTATCATTTTATTTAAAGTTATCTATTTATTCCATTTATTTCATGTACTCTTTATCATACTAATTTCTAACGTTTCCAAATAATTTATAGCGCGCCTTATTTAAATTAACAAGGAATAGATCCCCGGAATCTAGCATTCCGCCTGTTCTAGAACGAACTACAAATGGGCTAGCCCCACGCGTATTGTTCGTTCACTCCTTCGTTATTAAAAGACATCATTTTTCAAACGTCTAAAAAACAATTATCCAATTTATTTAATTAAAATACGAAAACAGAACTCCGGAGTCTAGCATTTCGCACGTTCTGGATTGGAACGCAACTGGGCTAGCCCCACGCGATGGCTCAATCATCATTCGTATACTAAAAACAAATCTTTAATTAAATAAAAATTACGAAAACAGAACTCCGGAGTCTAGCATTTCGCACGTTCTGGATTGGACCGCAAATGGGCTAGCCCCACGCGACGGTTCAATCATCATTCGTATACCAACAAATTTAAATCATTTTTATAATTAATTATCGAAAGACAGAATTCCGGAGTCTAGCACTCCGCACGTTCTGGATTGGACCGCAACATGGGTTAGCCCCACGCGATGTGTTCATTCGCCCTTTCGTTTAAAACATCTTAACAAAAGTCAAACACTTTCTCAAAACGAACTTGTTTAAATCATTCTATATCTCGAACAAGCTAGCGCTTCAGCCTCCACCGCCAGTAAAAGCCAACGCTTATCAGTAGAATGCATTTCAAACAATCGTTCAATTTAAAAATTACAAACCGTAGTAGCACGAACTACGAAGCTCTGACTTTCCCATTGCACAAGGGAATACGTAGGCACGGGGATTTTAATCATTCGCGAATACTCTGATAAAAAATTTAATTATTTTTCCGTTTAAATCAATAATAAAAAACTTTAATCTTTTCTCCGTCTTATTAATAATTTAACTTTAATTTTTTTCAAACAAACATATTAATAGCCATTTAGAAGACGTAGACTTAAGATCAAACATTTAATCGCATAGTTAGCTAAGAGGTTCCCGTTGAGTACAACGGACGTGAGGGGTGCTAATACCTTCCCCTTGCGTAACCGACTCCCGAACTTAGAAATTGGTTTCGTTGACCATTTCTTGTCCTTTATTAGGTTGTATCTATATCTCCCTTTTCTCTTGTAGAATAAATAGAATTAGGTGGCGGCTCTGTTGTTTTGTTTTAGGATCGTATTTTTCGAGGTACGACAAAGTCCCCCTCAAGTTGTCTTAAAAACCAAAAAATCCACTTCTTAATCTCATCCTTTAATTAAAATCCAGTTAATAAAGGCTTGTTATATAATGAATTTAATCCCTAACCATGGATTAAGTTGAGGTATCTTCCTCAGCTTAAGTGTCCTCATCTATCATCCTTCTATTAGGATGGTGTAATGAGTTCATTAATCTGTGATTAGAGATTAAACTCATTACTTAACACTAAAAAAAATCCCAAAACATCTAAATAATCACAAGTAGGTTAATGATCTTAATCCTACATCATCATGGTAATTAAGTTGAGATGCTTATCTCATACTTAAGTAGGCTCATTATCCCTAATCAGGGAGGATATAATGAGTTTACAACCCTTGATTTAGGCTTAAGCTCATAATCCTATGTAAAACACCAAAAACAATATAGAACTGAAAACACACAAAAAACAATAAACGTCTCCTCCGGGATTCTTTTCTCATCACACTCATTCACAAACGAGAATTTTCTTCTTCCGTCTAATGCGAGACAGTTAGCACTCGAGCCAGACGAGTCATACACTTGAGCATAGACAAGTAAGCAGTTCACAGTCAATCTATTTTTAGTCTCTTTGAATCGAACTACAGTGTTCTAACTTCCTCATTGCACGAGAGGATATGTAGGCATAACTTAACAGTTATCGAACAAAATTCTCTTTGTCATCCCCCTCTTTCAGCATTATTTCCTAAGCCTCAGTTCCTGAGCAATCACCTTTTTGCACTGACACCTTTACTTTCTTTCCCTAGCTTTTACACACAGATAGCACATACACCTACCCCTTTTAAACACAAACTTGTAAGCGTGGATCCCGTCGAATACGACGGACGATCTGGGTGCTAATACCTTCCTAGGTCGTAACCAACTCCCTTTCTCAGTTTCTCTGGTTCGCAACTGTCTTATCTATCTCTTTCCAGGTTTATGCAACATTACATTTCCTTCGGGATAAAAATGCCTAGCTGGAGACTCTATTCAATTCAATCATTTCTCTTTTCACCGACGGTTCGCGTTTGCACAGAGATGAAAATCCGGGGAGCGACACTCACAACTCGAGAAAACTTGATGTACTTTGGCATGGGCTGCTCGCCGACTGATACAATATATCTTGACCCACACTACCCTATTAATTTCAAAGATGGATCCTGTCAAATACATTTTTGAGAAACCAGCGTTAACTGGAAGGGTTGCAGGTTGGCAGATGGTGCTGACTGAGTACGTTATTCAATACACTTCACAAAAAGCCATCAAAGGAAGTGTGCTCTCAGACTATCTTGCACAACAACCTCTTGAGGATGATTATCAACCCATGAAGTTTGACTTTCCTGATGAGGACATCATGTAACTCAAAGCTAAGGACTGCGAGGAACCACTCCTGGAGGAGGGGCCATACCCTGAATCCAAATGGATATTGATGTTTCATGGGGTTTTCAATATCAATGGGCGCGGAGTTGGTGATGTTCTAATTTCTCCGGAAGGTGTTCATTTTCCCTTCGCCGCCATAATCACTTTTGGTTGCACCAACAATGAAACGGAGTACGAGGCTTGCATTATGTTAATAGAGGAGGCTATTAATCTCAGGATTAAGACCCTCAATATATTCGGAGACTCAACTCTCGTGATTAATCAGATTACTGGAAAGTGGTATATGCATCAAGAACATTTAATTCCTTATAGGGATTATGCTAGAAGGTTGTTGACGTTCTTCACAACAGTAAAGCTTCAGTACATACCACATGATAAAAATCATTTTGCTGATGCACTGGCTACGCTCTCTTCATATATCAAAGTGATGTGTTGGAATTATGTCCCCAAGATTGATATCTCCAGGCTTGATATACCTGCTTATGTGTTCTCTTTTGATGGCATTGTCTGATGATAAGCCTTGGTATCATGACATTAAACACTTTCGGGAAAGTAAAGAATACCCACTTGGGGCATCTTCCAACGACAAAAAGACTTTGAGGCGACTTGCTACAAGTTTCTACTTAAATGCTGATGGCGTTCTGTACAAGAGAAACTTCAGCATGGTCTTGCTCAGATTCATGGATAGACACGAAGCATACATGTTAATGCAGGAAGTCCACGAGGGATCATTTGGTACCCATGCAGGAGGACATGCAATGGCAAAGAAGTTATTGAGGTCAGGGTATTACTGGTTAACAATGGATGCAGATTGTTGTTCATACGCCCGAAAATGTCACAAGTTCCAGATTTATGCAGAAAAAGTGCATGTTCCTCCAAGCCCGCTCAACGTCATGTCATCTCCTAAGCCCTTTTCTATGTGGGGCATTGACATGATCGGAAAAATAGAGCCTACTACTTCGAACGACCATCGTTTCATACTGGTTGCAATCAATTACTTCACCAAGTGGGTCGAAGAAGCATCTTATGCTAATGTCACCAGAAAGGTGGTGGCCAGATTTCTAAAGAAAGAAATTATCTGCAGATATGGAGTCCCCGAGCGAATCATTACTGATAATGGTTCCAATATGAATAACAAAATGATGGCTGAGCTATGCCAGGACTTCAAGATCCAACATCAAAATTATTCTCCCTACCGGCCAAAGATGAATGGCATGGTCAAGGCGACAAATAAGAATATCAAGAAGATTGTGCAGAAAATGGTTGTCACCTATAAAGATTGGTATGAGATGTTACCGTTTTTTTTGCATGGGTACCAAACGTCAGTCAAGACGTCCACTAGGGCATCTCCTTTTCCCTGGTGTATGGTATGGAGGTAGTCTTACTTGTTGAAGTTGAGATTCCTTCTTTGTGAGTAATGATGGATGACAAGCTTGACGAGGCTGAATGGGTGCATGCCCGATATAATCAACTATGCTTAATTGAGGAAAAGAGATAGGCAGATGTATGCCATGGTCATCTTTATCAGAGGAGAATTAAGCGGGCATTCTATCAGCGAGTACGCACTCGGGAGTATCAAGTTGGTGAGCTTGTACTCAAGAGAATTATTCCTCCAGGTTCATATCACAGGGGCAAGTGGACCCCCGAATTATGAAGGCCCTTTCATAGTAAAGAAATTTTTCTCTGGTGGAGCACTGACGCTCACTACTATGGATGGCGAAGATTTCCAGTCCCCTGTTAACCCAGATGCAGTTAAAAAATACTTCGCATAAAAAGACCTGCTGGACAAAAAACATAATAAAGAGTTCAGGCAAAAAAAGGGCATCCCGGCGAGCCAAAAACAGAATAAAAGGCTCGGGAAAAAGTTAGGGATATAATAAAAAATTGTACACCCGGTGAGTTGAAAATCCGCATTGGACAGCTCAGGCAAAAAAGGGTATCCCGGTGGATTGAAAACCCGAAAGAGCGGTCCACGTAAAATAAGGGAATAAATGAATGACTGCGATCTGGGTAATCTGTACCACATGATCGTTTCATTTAACCTGGAAATCTCAGAAGGGTAGGAATCAGTCCAATCATCTTCTTCAGAAGGCAAGAACAGAAAAGGAGAAATCTTGAAGATATACTGGTCATAGCAAAATTGAAACTCATTGGAATGCCGTGTACGTTGCCATAGGATAGTTTATTTTCTCAATTTCCAGTGGTCACCTCTTTCCAGGTGGTTACTTCCGGATGTAATTTTTTGCCTATTCACAGACTCATTAATAAAAGAATATTCAGTCAAAAAGCTTTATCCTTGTCTTTATTTTACATGCTTTGTTTTAAAAAATGTCCTAAATTTTTGACAAAAGAACTTTGCATTTAAACGAGTTGGCTTTATGAATGACACGCGAAAGGGAAAACGTTTAAAATCACTTTGAATGGAGGGTGACATATTGGATGATCTATTCATACCATGTGATTCCTCGAGGCATATGTGCATGCTTTGTTGTTGCAGGTTTGCAGTCAAGAAGAGGATGTTATCAGACATCATTTGCCAAGCAGAATTTATGTCCCCAGCAAGAGATACCTTACAACTCTAGCAAGAGTGTGATTCACAACATTCCCGGTAAAGTGTAAGAAGAAACTTTCTCCAGCTGAGTCAGAGCAGGGTGGTATCTGTAGCGGTAAAATCATGAGTGTAAGCTATTAGTTAACTTAACTCAAAGTAAACAGAGTCGCCACCGTGCTTTTATTTTATTCCAAGAGGAAAAGGAAAAAAAGAGTGAATAAATCCTAATGAATCTAAAAGCAAAAAGCTAAAGAAACACAACAGAGAAATATGTAAGGGGATAGGTTACACAATGGGAAGGTTTTACGCACCCAAAATGTCTGTGGTACTCCAGGGGAGCCCTTTGAAAAATGTACTGCTTTTGGTTTGAAAAAAGGTTTGTTAATGAGAGTGGAGGGATAAGAAAAGAATTATTTTTTAATATTTTTGTGTTTGAAGAGGTTTACCACCTCATGCCTACGTACCCACAAAGTGCAATGCAAGATTAAAACCCCGTAGTTCGTGGTACAAATAGTGAAAAGGGGTTGATTGTAATTGATTTTATTAAGCAAAGAGAATTCATCATCTTCAAGTGGATAGCCAAACAAACTACCATGTGAATGAAGGCATGGACTCATACATCATTATGGGGAGAGCGCCAACTCGGATAAAATCAGCGAGTATGCCACTAAACCCCAACAAGTGACAAGAGACTCAATTACATCAAACTACAACCATGGAGATTGAGAGACTTACACCCTACTAAAGAATAATGACTCTTAATCGACACCTCTTTAAGAAAACAAACAAAAGTGCACAAAGGCACAAAAAACATGAATGAGTTTGGTTCTAAAAAGTAAAAACCACTTGACAAAAGTCAAGGTTTTTTTATTAAAGAAGTTATGATTTTTTAAAAAAGAATCCTTTGAAAAAAGAGAGAAGATTTTGAAAATTAAAGAAGGGGTAGAGATGACGGGACTATCCTAAAAAATAAAAGAAGGAGATAAAAGAAGAAAGATCTAGCCAAACTTGATGAAACTTACAATTATGAGCATAAGAGTCCCATCCTTATAATCTAGCAAATTACCAAATAAAGGCAAGTACCAACTTCATGAAGATAAAGGCAAAAGAGAGGTGTCCTAAAAATCTAAGTCCAAAACTCCATTCCAATGCCAATGATAGTAACCAATAGTCCAAAGATTAAGATCACAAGTTTTTTAGAGGTTTAATCCTTTATTAATGATTTTGTGTCCAAATGGACAAAAGGAAAATCAATATAACAAAAATAAGAGCAAATAGTAAACATGATAATGGATGAATAAAACATAAATAAATAAATAAAAGCAATAAAAGCGCATGAATTTAAATGCTAGTAGAAAAAGAAATTAAAGTGCAAGAAACTAAAACATTAATAGTAATAATAGTATAATAATATTTACATAAAAGTGGTATGGTGAACTTAATCAACCACAACCAAGAGAGTAACCAAAATCGATAGGCAACCGGATCTGCTTAGCATCTTACACTATAGCGATTAATCAAGGAAAATCAAATCGAATTCAATGAAATTTGAAAGGCGATTGGGACACCCAAAGCACCTACGCATCAAAATTTCATAAGTCTTGATTTTTAATGCAATATGATTAAAAGCTTTGGGATTACGCGATCAACAAGAGATCTGGTCCACGAAAGTGCAAGTACCCAATTAGATTTTTATTCTGAATTCGGGACACATTTAGGTCTATGTTAAGCAATCGCCGAGTAATTTACGAAGTAATTACCCTACAAATGAGGCCGGCTACCACCGATTAAGGTGAACAATGTTAGTGCTAATGCATGCGAGATAAACGATATGTAAATTGCCATTCGAACGCAATTCCGCACAAAACTAACGGTGAATACCAAATTGAGTCACACTCATGGTATTATTCCATCCTTAAGTTCAATCACTCTTCTTGGTGGATTCAAGCATGAAAATGTATCACTAATGCAAAGTACCTTAAATGAATTAAATAATTCACCTAAAGGTAGTTTTGAACTAATGAACATTAACTACTCTAATATACACCCAAAGTTCATTGAAATTAAGGAGAAATCACCCCCAAAGTGCTTCCCAAGGTAAAAATAAAAAGGAGGAAGAACGGGAAGAAAGAGGAACCGAAAAGGAGCTTAAAACAAGCCAAAAATGCACTTCTGACTTATGTTAACCTGTTAACCAATTTGGTTAATCGGTTAATGCAAGCAAATCCTGTGCTGTTTTAAAACTGGTTAACCGGTTAACACATTTACACTGTAAATGGTTAGCCGGTTAATGCTGAACCAGTAGTAGAAAATATTGCAGAAATTAAGCATGATCCATTTTCAAAACCCTTTTCAAACATTTGGTGATCATGATCTGAATTTGCACAAATATTAAAACAAAAATACAATGAAATCCCTGCAATCAAACAACAAATTGAGATCCAAAGGATATTGAAACCAAGGCACCAAAGATCTACATCTTGAATGTTGATGGTGAGTATGGGTTTATGGAGTGAGTGAATTACCAAAAGCACTTCTTCAAATTGGACCAAATCAAGCTAGATCTACTGCAATTTATGAATAAGAGAAGAATAGGATGATGGTTTAGCTAAAGTTAGTCAAGAATTCAATGTGAATTCTTGATAACTTCAAAAAAAGGAAAAGAGCTTTAGTGAGATTTTTGGTTTTGGGGAATTTTTGCAAGAGATTTGTTGCTTCAAGAAAATTTTGCATGGTGAATTTGGCTCTCTAAAGCTTTGTGAATGAATGAAATTATGGTCCTATTTAAAGGCCTTAGGTATGGGAATTTGGTAGAATGGAGCTTGCTTTGGTAATTAAAATTAGGCTTGGTAATTGGAAATTTGGTGGGAAATGGAGAAGAGTGGTGATCAGTGAGGGTTTATGGTAGGAAATGATCAAAGTGGTGTAGAGAAATCAGAGGCCAATGGATCTAGAATATTCCAAATATATCAATGATCCAAGGGTGCTGAATTTGAATAAAAATTTCAAATTTCGCACTAGTTAACCGGTTAACCATATTACACTGGAAATGGTTAACCGGTTAACCAAGCATAAATTTGAATTTTTTATTCAAACATGATTGCTTGGTTATTACGGCCAGATTCATTTTGTACTTCAAAGAAGGCATGTAAATAAACACATGAACATTGGAATTCCTTGAATGAAACAATTAACTTGGGAAATCCTTGATCAGATAAATTTGAATTATTTGCAGATCAAATTCGACTTGGTGTATGTGAAATTTTACTCGAGTTGCAGTACTGCTATTTTTGGCATTTTCAATGGTTCCTCTTCCTAAAAATGTTAGTGAAGGAAACAAAATATTTTTTCAATTTTAATTAATGGCTAGTAAACATAAATGAATAAAATAATTAAAAACAACGGTGATCCCCTGTGAGGCATAAACCTACACCTGAGAAACGCCGAGCAACCAATGCGATCTTGTTTGTATGCCAGATGCAGATGAAATGCGAAGAAATCTTAGGGAAAAAATTAGGGTGCTACAGCTGCCCCTATTTAAGTTTCTTCAATCCGGAGATATGAAGATTGACATCTTCGTCTCTGCAAGAGGGGATAGACTTAAATACAGAAAACCCAATTTTTGTCCTAAGGGAAACATGATACGATATGAATATGATATGATATGCACACCCAAGATCTCTTTGGGGAAAACACGACCACCAGAGGAAAGAAAAAGCTTATGGACACAGAAGAAGACCCCGCTGGGAGAAACAACAGACACCAAAAGAATTTTCCAGGAAAATAAATCGCTGGATAGTTGACTCGAGTTGGGGAAAATAATGATATAATCAAGGTAAAAGGTTCAACAAGGAAGAGTAAACAATCTTCCAGGGAATATCAACCAAACAAAGTATTCGAATCTGAAAAATGGAGGAATACTGTGTTGGGAAAGAATCATCAACTACCAGTTTACTAGGTAGGATATAAGAACTCGACTATCGATTTACTGGATATGAGAATCATCAACTACCAGTTTACTAGGTAGGATATTTACTAGGTAGAGAAAAAATATGGAATTCTCAACTACCAGATTTACTGGGTAGGAGTACAAGCAAAGAAATAACCTATACTACATTTTTACTAGGTAGAAATAAAGAATTCTCAACTATCGGATTTACTGGGTAGGAAATAATGGACTCAACTATCGATTTACTGGATAGGAGCAAAACAAAGGGGAATAACTTCCACTACCTATTTACTAGGCAGGAAAAGAATTCTCGACTACCGGATTTACTGGGTAGGAGTACAAGCAAAGAGGAACAACCTCCACTACCTTTTTACTAGGTAGAAAAATCTGTAGAGCTTAAAAGAATTCTTAACTACCGGATTTACTAGGTAGGAGTGCAAGCGGAAAAACTTGATTAATTTGGTAACATTACCCACTATTGAATAATTGATAGCTTAATTCCGAAGTAATATACTCAAGCTGGGGGAAATATTGCCCACTATCGAACAATGATAGCTTAATTCCAAAGCAATAACTCACCAAAAGGACCAAAGTTCAATCCAAGAACAAATTGGAGAGAAACGGTCAAACAAGACTCATCCCAAGGAGGACATATCTCAACTGGGAAAGTTCCATCCAGATAATAAACTGGGGAGGAAACTGAATCAAAATAATCCATGAGAAACAAACTCAGTGGGGAATTTAGAAAGAATAAACACTTTCTGCTTAAGGGTTGACACTCTAATTTGAGAGGAAGGAAACACACACACACACACTATGGGGAAAAACCACACCAAAGAGCAAGGAACAAAGATAAATGCAAGAATGCAAGCAAATGATGCTATGCCTATGCGTATGAATATGTGGACAAAACAAACATAAAGATAAGCAACGGGTGACATAAACACCACAACAACCGGATACTCGGCTAATCCCAGGGCAACAAGGCTGGGGAATCCTGCTGGAAATTCATTTGAAACCCTGCAGGGGAACATCAAAAACCATCAAAGGAAATAAATCCTACTACAGGGCATAACTCATACTGAGGAAACATCTTCTAGGGATCCAATCCACAAAGAAACCTTCAAGAATCGGTAAAAGGATAACATCAAGAATTCCACTCTAAGAGGATAACATGTTGGAGAAGCACCAACAACATAAAATTTTCCACCCTTTTAGGGAAAAGAGGGAATTGTCTCTATTAAACTCTGATGGGGACAAATATCTTCATAACTCTATTTGGGGAAACAAGATAAAGATCTACCACTGATGAAAATAAAGCATAGCCTACTAGAGTATCGAACATTGCTTTGCATAGGGACACCACCTTGATAAGGAAAGGGTAATAATCTACCGGGGATGGGGAAAAGCATCCATGGTCCTTGCTTAGGACATAAGAATTCTTGATAAAAAATCAGACTCTGCAAGGAATAGCCATCATACCACTCCTGCTCCACTTGGGGAAAGAGTCATGTCACTCTTACTCTGCTTGGGGAAAGAGTCATGCCGCTCTTGCTCCGCTTGGGGGATAACTGTCATACCACTCCTGCTCCGCTTGGGGAAAATAGTGCAAGACTTGCTGAAGATCATACACGAACCTACTGGAAACTATCACACGCAGACCTACTGTGGACTTGTGGAAAAGATCTATGGAGATCATTCATCACTGGAAATTTCGGACTTGCCGACACAAATGGGGATACCAGAAGTTAACATCATAGCCAAAACACAGTTACAAGGGATTTTAAATCAATACCCATCATCAGGTGAAAGAAAACCTCTAAACTGACTTCTATATCAATACTTCTGCTAAAGGATGCAATCAACTCAAGCTGAGGAACAGGAACTTGGCCGAGGATTCCCAATGCTTCTCAAGTCAAAGTTAAACTGCTGAGGAAAAAAATCAAAACTCAGCTGGATATTCTCAAGTGACAGGAATAACGCTTCCAACAACTATTCTAGGGAAGAAAACAGAACTAGGAAAACTTATAATCTTCGTTCATGCTTATTGTTGGGGGAACAAAACATCATTAATATCAACATGTGAAGACTATTCAGGAATTTCACATGGACACAACCGAATCAAACCCTACTTTGGGAGAGACAAGTTACACACATTCAGACGTTTACCATCCCTGGAATCACTATTGATATCCTTTCTTTGTTCACATATCAAAAAGAAAATGTTTTTATAATCTTCAAAGATAAAATTTATTAAATTTGTTTCAAAAATCATCATCAACAATAAATTGAAATTTTTTTAACAGAAACAATATAAAGAATTGCAAACAATTGGATAAAAGCTCAAATTCATTGATAGAATGGTAGTCAGCAAATGACATGACTCCATGGATCATTACAAGTTTGAAAAATGGTAAATACATGGAAAAGGGCTACATTGAAATACAATGATCACTATTCTCCCTATAAACTTTGAACTCCACTGTGTCCGAAACTTCGGTCAAGGATGAGTGAATAAGAATCTTTGATGGGCAATTCTTCTGAGGGATAGAATATGAAATCCTCGGTTGTTACAAATGGTCCAGTCTGTCAACACAATTACTTGCCATGATCCCTAACTTTTGCCTAGATTGCCCTTTCGGATTTTCAATCTACTGGGATAATTATTTCTGTTTATGTCTCTAATTTTTGCCTGGACCCCCTTTTGGGTTTTCAATCCACCGAGACACTCATTTTTTCCTAAGCCTCCCTTTCAGGTTTTCAACTTAGTGAGCTGTTCTTTTATTTTTAGGCGAAGTATTTCTTGACTGTATTCGCATTCACAAGACGAGTGATCTCCCCACCATCCATATTTGTAAGAATTAATGAACCTCCAGAGAAGGCTTTCTTAACAACATATGGACCATCATAGTTCGGAGTTCACTTTCCCCGATAATTTGTAATGAAAGACTGGATCTTTTTGAGCACAAGGTCGCCTTCTCTGAATACACGAGGTTTGACATTCTTGTCAAAAGCTTTCTTCATTCTTTTTTTGTACAATTGACCATGACACAAAGTTGTTATTCTCTTTTCCTCAATCAAATTCAACTAATCAAATCTACTCTGACACCATTCAGCCTCAGTCAACTTGGCTTCCATCAGAACTCTCAATGATGGGGTCTCAACCTCGACGGGGAGCACTACTTATGTCCCATAAACAACTGAAAAAGGGGTTGCCCCTGTTGAAGTGCGGACAGATGTATGATACTCATGCAAATAAAAAGGGAGCATCTCATGTCAGTCCTTATATGTCACAACCATCTTCTGAATGATCTTCTTAATATTCTTATCCGCAGCTTCAACAACCCCATTCATCTTAGGTCTATAAGGAGAAGAATTATGGTGTTGAATCTTGAATTCTTCACAAAGCTCTTTCATCATCTTATTATTCAAGTTCGAACCATTATCTATAATGATTCTATTTGGAACACCATATTTGCAGATAATGTTATTCTTGATAAACCGAACCACAACTTGCTTGGTCACATTAGCATATGATGTCGTTTCCACCCACTTGGTGAAGTAGTCAATTTCCACAAGAATAAAACGATGTCCATTCGAAGCCTTGGGTTAAATCATACCAATCATATCAATTTCCCACATAGAGAAAGGCTACAAGGAAAAAATTACATTACGATGAGTTGGCGACACATGAATCTTATCAACATACACTTGGAACTTATGACACTTTTTCACATACTTGCAACAATCAGATTCCATTGTCAGCTAATAGTAACCTGCTCTCAACATCATTTTAGCCATTGCATGCCCATTGGCATAAGTACCAAAAGATCATTCATGAATTTATTTCATTAACATGTCTGCTTCGTGTCTATCCACGCATCCGAGCAAGACCATGTCAAAATTCCTCTTATAAATCACATTTCCATTCAAGAAGAAATTGTCTGCCAATCTCCTCAAAGTCCTCTTATCTTTATCAGATGCCCCAGGTGGGTATTTCTGACTCTGGAGAAAACATTTAATATCATGATACAAAGGCTTGTCATCATGGACCTCTTCAATTGCAAACACATGAGTTGGTCTTTTAAGCCGCATCACTCTGATCATGGGAATGTCATTCCACTGGCGCACCTTTATCATAGAGGCTATAGTTGCCAAAGCATCTGCCATCTGATTTTCATCGCGATGCACATAATGAAACTCAACTTTAGTGAAGAATGTTGATATCCTCCTGGCATAATCTCTATAAGGGATCAAGTGAGGTTGATGAGTTACCCACTTACCCTTGATCTGATTGATTACCAAGGCAGAATCTCAATACACATCAAGATACTTAATCCTCAGATCAATAGCTTCCTCAAGACCCATAATATAGGCTTCATACTCAGCTTCATTATTGGTACAAGGGAAAGTCAACCTTGCAGCAAAAGGAATATGTGAACCATGGGGAGTAATGATCATTTCCCCAATTCCTCTTCCATGTGCATTTACAACATCATCAAAAACTAAACCCCATCGAGATCCAGACTCCGAACCTTTCTTAATCAAAGGCTCATCACAATCTTTCATTTTCAAATACATCACATCCTCATCTGGAAAATCAAACTTGATAGGCTGGTAATCATCAATAGGTTGATGTGCCAAATGGTCAGCCAATATAATACCTTTTATAGCTTTTTGAGCTCGGTACTCGATATCATATTCTGACAATAACATTTGCCAACGAGCAATCCTCTCAGTCAAAGCAGGCTTTTCAAAGATATACTTGATTGGATCCATTTTAGAGATCAACCAAGTTGTATGATTCAACATATATTAGCGAAGACGCTTTTCAACCCAAGCTAAGGCATAACAAGTTTTTTCAAGCATGGAGTACCGAGACAAACAATCAGTGAATTTCTTACTCAAGTAATATATTGCATATTCTTTTCTTCTAGATTTATCTTGCTGACCAAGCACACAACCCATGGAATCTTCCAACACAATCAAGTACATAATCAAAGGTCTACCTTCTACCAAAGGAGACAAGATAGGAGGTTCAAGAAGATATTCTTTGATACTTTCAAACGCCTTCTGACAATCATCTTCCCAGACACAACATTGGTCTTTCCGACGTAACTTGAAAATCGGAGCACATGTGGCAGTCATGTGAGAGATAAACCTCGAAATATAATTCAAACGGCCCAAGAATCCTCTTACTTGCTTTTCAGTTCTTGGAGCAGGCATTTCTTGAATAGCTTTCACTTTATCAGGATCAACTTCAATGCCTCTTTGGCTGACAATGAAACCTAACAATTTTACAGAACATACACCAAACGTGCACTTGTTTGGATTCAAACGAAGCTTAAACTTCCTTAACCTCTGAAACAACTTCAGCAAATGTTCAACATGATTCTCTTTAGTCCTCGACTTAGTGATCATATCATCAACATATACCTCAATTTCTTTGTGCATCATATCATGGAAAAGCGTGGTCATAGCTCTTTGGTATGTCGCACTAGCATTCTTCAATCCATAGGGCATCACTCTGTAGAAAAATGTACCCCATGGTGTGATAAATATGGTCTTTTTCATGTCCTTGGGTGCCATCTTTATTTGATTATAACTGGAAAATCCGTGCATAAAAGAGAACACATCAAACTTAGCCGTATTATATACCAACACATCAATGTGTGGCAATGGAAAATCATCTTTTGGACTGGCTTTATTGAAATCTCTGTAATCAACACACATTCAAACTTTTCCGTCTTTATTTGGAACGTGCACAATATTGGCCACCCATTGAGGATAATTAGATGTCACAAGAAAACTTGCATCAATCTGCTTTTGAACCTCCTCTTTGATCTTTACTGCCATATTAGGATGAGTTCTTCTAAACTTTTGCTTCATAGGTGGACATTCAGGCTTCAGCGGCAATCTATGCTCCACAATATTAGTATCAAGACCTGGCATGTCCTGATAAGACCAAGAAAATACATCAACATATTCTCTAAGATGCTCTACCATCCTCTTCTTAACCTCAGGACCAAGCAATGCTCCAATCTTGAATTCTTTCTTATCATCTTCAGAACCCAAGTTGACCATCTCTATAGACTCTCTATGAGGCTAAATAACCTTCTCCTCGTGCTCAAGCAACCGAGAAATTTCATCAAGAGTCTCTTAAACATCCTCTTCCTCAGCTTCAAACATAGGGAATTATAAGTTGGGAGTGGGCATATGATCATTGTTTCCAATGGGTTTATCAATCAATCTACACAATGATTTTATTTTTATTTTAGAGTATGAACAAAAATGCAAACATTATGTAGATAAACAGTGGTTATTTTTATTTTGGGTTTTTTATGTTACCATTGAGAGCCACACCTGATGCAAAACCAATACCAAATCCTTCTTTGTTGTTAACATCATCAATAACTCGTCCCCAACCGTCAGATCGACCAGTTTTAAGCACACGCAGAGCATCCTTGAGAGAAGATATAGGCATAACATTCTTCTTAGCAGCATTATCAACAACAGAAAGCGCCTGGAATGAAGTCCAAACCTCTTCTTCAGCATCAATATAGGAGAAATATGACAAATTGCTCACTAGCATCGTCTGCTCACCGCCAATAGTCACTAACTTCCCATCTTTCACAAACTTCAGCTTCTGATGGAGAGTAGATGTCACATCACCTGCCTCATGAATTCAGGGTCTTCCAAGGAGGCAATTGTAAGAGGGACGTATATCCATTACTTGAAAAGTAATTTGGAATATAAACGGTCCAATCAGAATAGGAAGATCAACTTCACCAATTACAGTTTTCTTCGATCCGTCAAAAGCTTTCACAATAATCCCACTATGCCTCATGGGAGCACCTTGGTACACAAGCCTTGACAAAGTCGACTTTGACATCACATTCAGAGAAGACCCAGTATCAAACAACACTTTAGACATAGCATCTTCCTGACAGTTCACTGAAATATACAAAGCCAAGTTATGGTTCCTTCCTTCTTCAGGCAAGTCATCATCACAGAAACTCAGATTGCATGATGTGATATTAGCCACAATACTATCAAACTGATCAACAGTCACATCATGGTCAACATAAGTTTGATCAAGAATCTTCTAAAAAGACTTCCTATGAGCCTCAGAGCACATCAAGAGTGATAAAATTGATATCTTCGATGTAGTATGCAACAACTGCTCAGTAACGTTGTACTCGCTCTTCTTTATCAATTTCAACATCTCATATTCACTATCTTTCAAATTGGGATCACCAAACTGACCTGATCGGGTAACAACATCTTTAATCTTCTTACTCGCACTTGTATCCTCAGCTCTCTTTGGTGGATCCGAAGCATAAACTCTACCACTTCGAGTAACCTTTATCACATTAGCAATGCTAACCACAGACTTTAGAGAAGGAATATGGACTTCCTTACCATTTTCTATCATCTAGCAGTATACCGATACAAGACTACTTTATCATACTCATACGACATTGGACCAGGCAAATTGATCACCAATGGAGTAACAACATATTTTCGGCTATCAAAAGAAATAACCACCTTCTTAGGAATATTGAACTGAGGCACAATAACATTCACCTCATTATCATACTCGTCTCCTTTCGCTGTCACTTTAATCAACTTATCATCCATCATCTTTTGAATGTCTCTCTTAACAATCACGCAACCACGAGGATTCACTGAGCAAATGCAACAACCAGCATAATCATGATCAATATCGTGATATTCACTTAAGAAAGCATGCATCTTGTAACGCCCCAATTCGATTATTTCCCATTTTTGTTGAGTCTTTTATTTAAATTGAGTGATAATTGTTTTAATTATGAAAATTGGTGTGTTTATGTGATATGTTATATTATTTTACCGTTTTGAGAATTTTCGGGTAAAATTAGATTGGAGGGTATTTTAGACATTTGCTAATTAATGTTAAGTTAGAAATTATGTAGAATTATAATTTTGTGAGAAACATGATATTTGGTAGAAAAATAGAAATAAAAATAGATATAAAGATATAAGAGTAGAAAGAGAAGAAAAAGAGAGATAAAAAGAATTAGAAAAGAAAGAAAAGGAGAAAAAGAGAAAAGAGAAGGAAAAGAGGGAAAGCTTGAAAAATCTTCAAGATAGCTCCTAGGAATCGAAACAATCGGGTAAAGGTGTGAAATATCGTTATCTTATCACTGTGTATGATTATGTATGTGTTAGATTGATTGGGTTTTTATTTTGGAGAAGTTTAGAGAATATGAGGTTTTAGGGTTTTTGATGAAAATCTAAGAAATTGGTAGATTAATCGGTTGAAACTTGATATAATCGAAGTATGATAGTTAATACATGTTAATGATCATGTTTGTGGAAGTTTGGTTGAGTTTTGGGAGCTTTTGAATTGATTGTTGCGCGACTGGGTTGCTGCTGGAATCGTAGTGTTCGCTCAGCAAGCTCTCCAGAACTTTTCTCGCTCAGCGAGCCTGGAACTTTTTGGTTTGGTGTTTTTAATTCGTAACTTAAGTTCCGGTTATCCATTTTTGGTGTTTTTTATATTGATTCGAAGCTTAAAATATGTAGAAACTAATGATGCTAAAAGATGTAATTTTTAGCCGACTTTTACCCGACTTTTCCGGTAAAACGTAATTATGTTAGTTAAGGAATTGTGGGATTGATTGTGGTATAGTGGCCGTTTGGCAAATAAATGCATTTCTTGAAGTGAATATGAATGCATGTTGATAGTGAAAGAGTTCGTTGCCATTTGGCGTAATTGATGCGAATGTGTATAGTTTGTTTGTGATTGTATGAGATGAATGCATAATTATATTGTGAATATGTATGCACTTTCAAGAATGTTGTGGGTCATTTTGCATGTGAAGCATAATGTATGCATTCTTGTATTGTGGGATTCTATGTGAATCCGTTGTAACATCGTGTGCCATGTGGGGTATGAGTGATGATTACAACATGATTATGTGCCTGTGTGGGGTGTGAGCAATCAGATTGTGTGCCCGTGTGGGGTGTGAGCAATCCATAAACATTGTATGCCCATGTGGGGTGTGAGTGTAACACCCTAATTTTTGCCCTAAGATTTCTTTGCATCTCATCTGCATTTTGCATACAAACAAGATCGCACTGGTAGCACGGTTCTTCTCGGGTTAGGTTTATGCCTCGCAGGGGATCACTGTTGTCTTTAATTGTTTTATTTGATTGTGTTTACTAACCATTAATCAAAATCCAAAAATATTTTGTTTCCTTTTGCTAACTTTTTTTTAGGAAGAGGAACCATATAAAAATGCCGAAAAATATCAGTCCTGCAGCTCGAGTAAAATTCACAGAAGTCGAAGACGATCCGCAAATAACTCAAAATTTATCAGATCAAGGATTTCCAAGGTTCACGTGTTCATTTCTTCGACGTACACAAGAATCGGGCTGAAACAACCAAGCAACTATTTTTGAACAAAAAATTCAAAATTCAGCTTGGTTAACCGGTTAACCAGTGCGAAATTTGAATTTTTTATTCAAATTCAGCACCCTTAGATCATTGATTTAATTGGAATATTCTAGATCCATTGGTTTCTGATTTTCTACATCATTTTGATCATTTCCTACCAAAAAACCCTCACTAATCACCACTCTTTTCCATTTCCCACCAAATTTTCAATTACCAAGCCTAAATTCAAATTACCAAAGCAAGCTCCATTCCACCAAATTTCCATACCTAAGGCCTTTAAATAGGACCTCAATTTCATTCATTCCACAAGCTTTTGATAGCCAAAAAATCTCTTGCAAATTACTCCCCCAACACCAAAATTCTCCAAAGCTCATCTTTCTTTCTTTTGAAGTTATCAAGAATTCACATTGAATTCTTGATTAACTTGAGCTAAACCTTCATTCTTTCATTCTCTTGCTCATCAATTTCAGTATATCTAAGCTTGTGTTGGTTCAATTTGAAGAAAAGCTTTTGGTAATTCATCTTCCTCCATAAACCCATATTCACCATCAACATTCAAGATGTAGATCTTTGGTGATTTTTGTTTCTAGATCCTTTGGATCTCTATTTGTTGTTTGATTGCAGGGATTCCACTGTATTTTGGTTTTAAAATTCGTGCAAATTCAGATTATGATCATCCAATGTTTGAGAAAAGGTTTCAAAATGGATAATGCTGAATTTTCTGCATTTTTCAGCTTCTGGTACAGCGTTAACCGGTTAACCATTTGGTTAACCGGTTAACCAGTTTAAAAACAGCGCAAATTATTCAAAATCTGCTTGCGTTAACCGGTTAACCAATTGGTTAACCGGTTAACACAAGTCAGAATGGTGTTTTTGGCTTGTTTCAAGCCCCTTTTTGGTTCCTCTTTCTTCTTCCTCTTCCTTTTTTATTTTTACCTTGGGAAGTATTTTTGGGAATAATTCCTCCTTAATTTCAATGGACTTTGGGTGTAGATTAGAGTAGTTAATGTTCATTAATTCAAAACTACTTTTAAGTGGATTATTCAATTCATTTAAGGTACTTTGCATTAGTGATACATTTTCATGCTTGAATCCACCAAGATAAGTGTTTGAACTTAAGGATGGAAGAATACCATAAGTATGACTCAATTTGGTATTCATCTTTAGTTTTGTGCGGTATCGCGTTCGGATAACAATTTATATATCGTTTATCTCGCATACATTAGCACTAATATTATGCACCTTAATTGGTGGTGGCCGGCCTCATTTGTAGGGTAATTACTTCGTAAATTACTCGACGATTGCTTAACATAGACCTAAATGTGTCCCGACTTCGGAATAAAAATCTAATTGGGTACTTACACTTTCGTGGACCGGATCTCTTGTTGATCGCGTAATCCCAAAGTGGTTAATCATATTGCATCAAGAATCGAGACTTGTGAATTTTGATGCGTAGGTGCTTTGGGTCTCCCAATCGCCTTTCAAATTTCATTGAATTCAGTTCAGTTTGCCTTGATTAATCGCTATAGTGTAAGATGCTAAGCGGATCCGGTTGCCTTCGTTTTTTTTTTTTGGTTGTGGTTGATTAAGTTCACCATACCATTATTATATGAATATTATTATAATATTACTACTATTAATATTTTAGATTCTTACATTTTTATTTCTTTTGTTACTAGCATTTAATTTCTTGCACTATTATTACCTTTATTTTATTTTGCTTTATTCATCCATATCATGTTTATTATTTGCCCTTATTGTTTGTTGATTTGACTTTCTATTTGTCCATTTGGACACACAAAAATTAATAAAGGATAAAACCTCTAAAAAACTTGTGACTTTAATTTCGGACTTTGGTTACTATCCTTAGCATTGGAGTTTGGACTTAGATTTTTTAGGATCTCTCCCCTTGCTCAAGTTGTGATGGATTGGAAACTTTGGCCTCAAGTTAATTCATTGATCTTTGAAGGTGGAATTCCGGTTACTTTGAAGAAGTGTGCATAATATGGTTCTACCGTTCTTCTCTTAACTTTTAATTCAAGTATTAGGATAGTCCCTTCATCTCCTCCCCATTTTTAAATTTTCAAAACTTCTCCCTATTTCAAAAATCTTCTTTGTTTTCAAACTTCAAATGCTTTCATAATCAAACCTTGACTTCGGTCAAGTGATTTTACCTTTTCACTTTATTTTTTTAAAATAAATGTTAATCCATGTAAATATATCGAAACTCTTTTCTCACATACTTAAAAAAATCCAAAACTCACTCAATTGATTTTGTGCCTTTGTGCACCTTTTCTTTTCATATGTTTAGATATGATTCATTCTTTCTAGCGGAATTATTCGCTAAGGAATGACGACTTATCTCTATATTTTAAAATCCATTCAACTCATTTGTTTCTTTTCAAATTTTGTACCACGAACTACGAGGTGTTGATCTCGCATTGCACTTTGTGGGTACATAGGCATGAGGCGTTAAAACCTCATCAAACACAAAATCATTAAAAAACATTCTTCTACTCATCTCTTCAATCATTTTTAAGCAAACCAATTTCAGACCAAAAAGCAATAAATATTTCAAAGGGCTCCCGTGGAGTACCACGGACAAGTCGGGTGCGTAAAACCTTCCCGGCTTGTAACCAATCCCCTTACCCATTCTCTATTTGTTTCTTTTAGCTTTTGCTTTAGATTCCTTAGGTTTTTGTTCGTTCTTTTACCTTTTTCCTTTTGGAAATAAATAAAAGCGCGGTGGCGACTCTGTGTACTTGAGTTAAGTTAATCAATAACTTACACTCATGATTTTACCGCTACAGAAAAGTGGCGACTCTGCTGGGGAGTAATCTCTAAGCGGATTCAGCCTACTTTGATTTATTTACTGCTTTGGTTTGATTTGTTTGTTATTTGGTTGTTCTGTTTCAGTTTTGGTGATCCTCTGTGTGAGATAGATTCTAACCCGGATCTGAGTGAAACTTATGATAGGACGGCGATATTCGAAGCGATAAGCGATGGAGTAGTCCAAAGCTATATCAATTTGATAATCTCCACTCAGTTAGGCTCTCTTGGACTATCAATGTCATGACGAGTAATCGTACGTGGCATTATTTTCCGACCTTGAGCTGATCATACTGAGGACCGTAGAACCCTTAACCCATCCAAGCCAATTTAGGAACATAGTGCGGAAATTGTCTGGGTGTAAACCTAAGGCGGTTGTCACGCGATACTACACTCGGACGAGGTCTATTTTAAGAATGTTATCGGTTGGGGAGTAATCTAACGTACCGATGATATTCTAAAGATGGCTGTTAACTCCGGGCACCTCTGTTAGCACCCTTTTGGCTTTCTGCAGGTACAATGAAGACAAAACCTTAGTACTACCTGTGTGGGTTGGTGTTCTATTACCTTGACTTCATGCTCGTGACTCGGAACCTAAGCCCGTGTGCCTTGTGTGATCTTGTTTGTGGTTGTTGCATACATACCATCATACATTCATGAGCATTGTTTGTAAGATTTCAAGGGACTTATAAGGAACTTTTGCAAAATTTCAGATCGTAATAAGAATGAGTTTTTTTTAAGTATTTCAAAAAATGTCTCTTTATAAATATTGCAAGTTATCTTATAGTCCTTTGAAATCTTTGCATTTGCATACGCATACCTGTCGCTCCCACCAAATGAAGCCGGGTCACATGGGGTACAGACGCGAACGGTCGGCGAAGGGAACAGTGAGAACACACAGCCGTGAACTCACTGGAGATGAAAAGAGTCGCCAGCTAGGCATTTTTATCCCGGAGGAAAGGCAATGCTGCATAGACCTAGAAAAAGATGGATAAGACGGTTGCGAACCAGAGAGACTGAGAAAGGGGGTTGGTTACAACCTGGGAAGGTATTAGCACCCAGATTGTCCGTCGTACTCGACGGGATCCACGCTTAAAAGATTTGTGTTTTAAAGGGGTAGTGTCAGTGCAATCTGTGTATAAAATGGCTGGAAAAGGATGTACAGGTGTCAGTGTAAAGAAGTGTAAAGTATATAAGTGAAGTGTCAGTGTAAGGAAAAGGAGTGAAATGCTCAAGATCATGAGGCTGAAAGAATGGGGCTAGAAAGAGGAGGAATATACAGAGACTTTTGTTCGATAACCGTTAAGTTATGCCTACGTATCCTCTCGTGCAATGAGGAAGTCAGAACACCGTAGTTCGACCCAAAGAGACTGAAATATGAATTGACTTGTGAACTGCTTACTTGCCTATGCTCAAGTGTATGATCTGTCTGGCACAGACGCTAACTGTCTTGCATTAGACGGAAGAAGCGAGCTCTCGGTTGTGAGTGAATGAGATGAGAAAAGAATCCCGAAGGAGACGATTATTGTTTGTTTTTGAGTTTTCAGTCTTTTATTGCTTTTGAAAGTTTGTCATAGGAAAATGAGCTCAATCCTAAACCAATGGATTTAGTAAACTCATCACATCTTCCCTCTGATTAGGGGTAATGAGAGTACCTTAAATGTGAAGTCAGATTCTCACACTTAATCACCTTGGTGTAGGATTTAGATCATTAACCTACTTGTGATTATTTAGATGTTTTTGTGGTTTTTGTTTAGTGTTAGGTAATGAGGATAAGCCATAATCAGGGATTAAACAGACTCATTACACCATCCTAAGAGAAGGATAATAGATGAGAATGTTTAAGCTGAGGAATGCTCCTCAACTTAATCCATGATTAGGGATTAAACTCATGACAAAACAAGCCTTTATTGAGTGGATTTTAGTTAATGATATGATGATGAAGTGATTTTTAGGGTTTGTAAGACAACTTGAGGGGGACTTGTCCATTAACACTAGGGTTAGTCCTTCTTAACCAGTTAAGGAAGAATTAGAACCTTAATGCAAGGCCCAAGTTACAAGTGTGATGTCTTGATGATTATTATGTGAATTGGTTAAGAGATTTAAACACATTAAGGGTTTAACACTTAGGATTAAAGTTATACACTCCATCCTAAGAGAAGGATGCAGGCATAAGCTTAATCACAAAGCCTTAAAGCCTTTAGGGTTTAGTCCCTGATTATGAGATGAGAAGAGAAGACTCAAAAGAGACACAAAGGTGAAACTAAGAGGGGTGACTAATCAAAACCCTAATCATTGTCATGCTTGGTTGTTCCTAAGGTTTGTGAGGTTTACAAGAGAAGTCTTCAATGGAACCACCAGGAAGCAGATGAAAGGATCAAGAGAAGCAAAGCAACTTGCTTCATTCAAGAAGTCAAGTCACTTGGGAAAAGAAAGTAAGATGAAGATGAATGAGCAAGCTCAAACTCAAACACAAACAAAAATGCAGCAATGGATGCAAGAGAGATGAAAAGAAAAGTTATGAGAAGTGAAGGCAAATTCACTTCTCAAAGTCACTTACCACCTGAAAGGTTAGAAAAGAAATGCAATGCAATGCAAGATGGGATGAGATGACATGATGAGAAACAAAACCAGAAGCATATACATGATTCTAATGATGCTATGAGATGATACAAACATGAGGCAGCACATGGAAATGATCATACAAGTTCATGAATGCAAATGAAGCAAGTTAGGAACCATGAACATACATGAAAAGTTATGAAGTGCACATGGCATACAACATGGCAAATACATGATGCAATGATCAAACATGCTTTCAATATGTCTTATGATGTCAAATGAATCACATGGAAGCATGGAATGTCATGGCAAGTCATGTTATGCAAGAGAATGCAAGATGGATGCATATGGTAACCCAAATTAGGGTTTATGAACAATATATCAAACAAAAACCAAAATCAGAAGCAAACAACACTACAAAAAATTGAAAATTCACTCAAAGGACCCCTAATCCTATACTAACCCACTGCCCAAAGGAGAGGTCTCAACTCTTAACCAATTCCAAGTTATGATTTTTACAAGCTTTCTAGGGTTTTAGGGTTTCCAAACAAAAGAAATGCCAAACAAATTGAAAATGAAAGATCAAATCATGGCCATTTAATCTCACAAACTACATGCTAAACACAATGAAATGCAAAAAGAATCAATGTCCAACTCTTCATGGATAGGCAGAAATGATTTTTTGAACTTTGGATCAAAATAATGCACAAAAATGATTTTAATTCAATGAAAAATTCTCAAAATGCATTAAGATCAAAAAAGAAATTTGGTTTGAAGGTTGGACAATGTTTCTAAATGTCTTAGAACATTTCATGAATTTTTTGGTGATTTTTAAATACTTAAAAGTATTTTTAATAAATTAATTTCCATTAATCAATTAAAAATAAACTTTTAAATATTTTAAAATACTTTTTAAATGCTAAAAATGAAAATAAAAATATTTTTGTGTTTTAAAAATTAGTGAAACTCTTGAGAAAAAGTTTCATAATTTTTAAAACAATTTTGCTATTTTAAATAAATTGTGCAAATAAAATGAAAAGAAATGAAAATAAAATGAAAAAGGCTGAAGTCAACTGAAAGGAGGGCCAGGATTGAATCTTGGGGAAGGAAACATTGACTGCGCGCCAGATCTAGTGGTCCACATTCAAACTGAGTTAATCTGAATTAATTAACTAAATTAAACCTAATTAGAATTAATGACATGATCTGAGCCATTGGATGCGCGCGGGAAAAGACTCAGTCAACTCATCCAACGCCTGACATTCAAACTGGGAGCCCTAACCCTAATCACATATTAATGACTTTCAGGTGGCCGGAGAAGACTTCCGGTCGTCTTCTCCGGCCAGCACCCTCCCTGAAAATTGCTAACTTTCACCCTAGCTCACTAAAACCTAATTTTCTTGCCCAGAAATCATCCCCAATCATCATAGAGCAAGAATCAACAGCCAAAACACATTTATTTTACACAACAAAGCTGAATCGAAGCAAAAGGGGTTTAGGTCAAAAAAATTTCAGGAACACCATACATGCTCAAAACTCAATGATTTTCGAAACCAAACATATCATCATGATCAGTGGGACATAGAGAACCATTTAAGAACTTAAAAATGAGCTCCTGGAAAAAATGTTCATGAAGCTCACCTGAACTGGAGCTTTGATCTCTGGCACCTTCTGGCTAGTTTCCTGCTTGCAATCTACTCCACTTGACCTCCTAAGAAGCTTTCAATGCTTGGAAAGAGTTTATGATGGCTGGTTCTGAAGTTTGAACAAGTTCTGTTCAATGAAGGGCAGGAATCGTGTTTGGGATTTTGAGGGTTTCAGGCTGTGATGATGGTTTCTTTGTGACCAGGGAGATGAGTTGAGTTGGCCTATGAGGTTTGTTTTTGTGTTTGTGAGCTGTGGAAACAGATTCGAAGGCTTTTGCTCTATGGAGTGAAAATGGAGAAGTGAAGCTATGTTGTGTTTCAGCCTTGCTTGATGTATGAAATGTCTTGCTCTTTGTCCACATAAACCTCTCTCATTGGTCAGATGACATGACATGTGCTTTATTGATTGGTATGGTGCTTTTTGCAAATTGTCAACTTTGTGTAAGGAAGGGCATGGGTCATGTTTCAGCCAAGTACAAAGGGTGTGGGCTGCGCAGCAAGGTGAGGGAGAAAGGCTAGGATTGGTCAGCAGGCTAGGCAGCAAGTGGGTGAGATGTTATCATTGGTTTTGCAACTTGGTTCCTTTTAGTTCTCATGGAAGAAACTTGCTTCACAAACCATGCAAACATGTGATTCCCTTGGTTCAATCTGAACTTTAAGGATTGGATTATGTTGGTATAAGGATTAGGCATCAATTAGAAGTCACAAATGCCTTTGGTACATGAAATTGCAAGTTTTCCTTTTAGTGCATAACTTGAAAATTAGTGATTTTTGCCAACTTTAACACACCATAACTTTTGATCCAAAATGAATTAGGTCATGTTCTTGTACTTTTTGAAAAGGGAAAAATGTATTCTACAACTTTCATGACCAAAGTTTTTCCATTTGAAGCATTTTTGGATCAAAGAGTAAGGTTTGAAAAGTGACCTAAAATGACACATTCTTTAAAAGTCAACTATGCCCTAAAAAGTCAACTTTGCAAAAACTTCAAATTATTGATTTTTGTGAACTTCAACCTTCTTCCATGATCAAATAAAGATCATATACACTCAAAATGATGAAGATCATCCCTTGGTTGGGTCATTGGGGGCCTCAGATGCCCTGATTTTGCACTGACTTGTCTGAAAAGTCAACTCTTGATCAGATGACTTCCCCATGGAATTTCTTCATGAAAATTGATATGCATACTCCCTATACCATATAGAGACCAATGGAAACAAGAATGACCAAAAAATTTGGAGTTATGGCCTCTGAAACCAAAACCCTAATTTTAGGTCAATTGTGCAGTCAAACTTGGCTCTGCTTCCATGCCAATCCCAGTTCTTGTGATTCTTTGGAATTCTTGACTTTGAGAGGATGTAATATGATACTTGAACACATGTATACCCCTTTGAAGTGATTGGTGGCCTTTGGAGTGGCTCAAGTGGCTCTTGGATTGCTCAGATCACAAACCCTAGGTGCAGATGACTTAGAATCTATGCAGTGAATCAAAAATGTGATATGAGATGATATGATTGTGTTTATGCATATGAAATGATCCCAAGCCATGGTGTGAATGGGTGAGGGCAAATTTGGGTTGTTTACAGCTGCCCCTATTCAAACATGAGTTAGCTGTGCAGGATGTAAGCGACGGCTTAACAGGCAAACAAGATAACTTGTGGTTGAATACCAAAGACAGTCCAAAATTTGCACTCACAGAATGAAGAAGAAAAGGGATATAGATTGTAAAAGGAAAATAAAGTATATCGTAAAGTGTGGGCGACGGAGGACGACCGTCGAGCAGAGGACGACTGCTGAGTAAAGAGCAATGACGGGGACGGCCGACATGCTGGGAAAAGTGCGAAAAATAAAGCAATGACGGGGACGGCCGACATGCTGGGGATATAGAGCAAAGACGGGGACGGCCGACTAGCTGGGAAGAAAGAAAATTATGATGGGGACGGCCATCAAGATAAAGCTATAAAATTCTCTGGGGATTAATGAAACATGACGGGGACGGCCATCAAGTTCATAAAGTAAAGTAGCCAACGATGGGGACGGCCATCGGGCTAAAAAGAAAAGGGACCACGACGGGGACGGCCATCGGGTTAAAGAATGAATGAAATAAACAGGCGATGAGGTACGGTCATCAAAGGTGAAGGACGATCACCTAGCAGGGGACGGCTGCTCTGTTGGGGGCAAAAGAAATATGATGGGGACGGCCATAAAAGGTGGAGGACGACCACCTGGCAGGGTACGGCTGCCGAAAATATCGCGACATAAGACGAATGCCGGATAAAAGGTCAACAATGGGGACAGCCATCGGACGAGCATGATGGAGGACGACCATCAAGAGGTGGAGGACGACCACCTAGCAGGGGACGGCTGCTCTCAAGGTTTATCATGACATAGGACGAATGCCAGATAACCGAAATCAACAATGGGGACGGCCATTGGATAAAATGATGAAGGACGATCATCAAAAGGGTGGAGGACGACCACCTAGCAGGGGACAGCTGCTAAATATCAACGATGGGGACGGCCATCGGATGAGCATGATGGAGGACGACCATCAAGAGGTGGAGGACGACCACCTAGCAGGGTACGGCTGCTCTCAAAGTTTATCATGACATAGGACGAATGCCAGATAAAGAAATTTGTTTTGTTGGCGATCTACTGGGGATATAGTAAACGCGGACGAGCGTTTACAACCAAGAAAAGAAAGTACAAGTGTTTAGATGTTGTGTATAGAGTAAAGATGCGGACGAGCATTCTTAAGACTATGATACGGACGGGTATCATGTAGAAACAAATACTGACACATGTTCAGAGATGATGATACGGACGGGTATCAACTGGTTAACAAAGAACACGGACGAGTGTTGCATCTGAAGGGACTCTTCTGGGGAATAGTAGACACGGACGCGTGTCTATATTCAAGAAGACATAAGTGTTTGACACAGTGTATGGATTAAAGGTGCGGACGAGCATCCTTAAGACTATGATACGGACGAGTATCATGTAGAAACAAACGCTTGACGCATATTCTGAGATGATGATACGGACGAGTACCATCTGGTTAACAGAGAACATGGACCAATGTTGAATCTGTTGGAAAATAAACGGTGTATACGAGGTACGGACGAGTATCTGTATAAGTATAACATGAGTAGTGAGGATGGTGTATAGATGAATGTTCATCTGCTGGGGAGAGTGACACGGACGAGTGTCAAGAGAGAAAAGTCAATAATATCAACAAGTATATGGGTCGTAAAAGTGTAAGCGACTGCGCTGGGGGAAATGACACGGACGGGTGTCAAGAAAGTGTATATAGGTATATGTGAGTGCAAAGAGGATGTCTTTGGCTTTCTGCTGGGGTATGACACGGACGGGTGTCAAAAAGGAGCATATACTGGTGTTTGTGAATTGAGAGGCAGCTGCTTTTGCTGGGGACTCTGGTGGGGATTTTTCTGTATGTTGATGAACTGTAATTATTCACAAGTGTTGGTTCATGACATGGCTTATGATTATGCTATGAGTCGGATTTTTGCCGTAATGCTCCGTGTTAAAACGGAATGCTACGCTTTGTGGGTGAATATGATGCGAATGCTATGATTGTGCAAAGATATCAAAACCGGGATCCGGGATCCCGTTGCTGCGAAGATCTCTGGCCGATCCGTTTGAAGTAGACATCCCAGCTGGGGGTGAGATCATTAGTAGATCCGATGATATGATATCTGCCTGGGGATTCGGGCCATTGATAGACCCATCCTTATAAATGAGAGACCCAGCTGGGGTTTGTAGAAGCTTTCTTCACTCTGTTGTGACTCCTTCATGCGTTACTCTTCTGGATAGAGGCTGCAACTCTGTGGGGAGATAGCTCTCTGACTTTTGTACTCGGCTGAGGGCGAGATGGCAACTCGGCTGGGGAGAAAGAGAGGAATCACTGAAAAACCTCCCTAGAAGTTCTGTTACGGTAGCTTCTTGACTCAGCCGGGGATATGGGCATCTCCTGTGATACCTGCCCATTCTGATGGGGATAAGTAATAAGTGGACAACTCAGCTGGGAGGAGTCCTGAAAGGCAACTCAGCTGGGGAGAGAGCACTTCGGGTGCTAAAATTGAGTGTGGATTTGCCAGCTTACTGGGATGAAGCTTACATGCCCCAAGTTGCGTTCTGGATACCTGCAATCCTGAAAAAGATAGAGAAACGCACAAGATAATCCCAAGGTATCCCTTACTGGATTCCGTCATAGGAGTTTAGATACTTCTGAGAGTAAGCATATTTCCTGCAAGCATGTTTTTATTTGAAGATAAGCATCTGTATTCTTATGCAATCAGTTTTTTTCTTTAAGACATCAGACATTTTTTTTGCAAATAAAATGTACAAAACGAGACATGACTGAAAATCTGATTTTATTAATTCATATGCCCTGAATTGGCGAGATACAGTCAAGGAAACAAGTCCCCTGAAATGAGGAGATTGTTACAAATTGAGAAACAAAATGCTGGCAATGTTGATGACGCTTTAGGGAGCTTCCTCTTCAACTATGACCCGTACGACTTTTGACGTTCTTCTCATCTTGCTTTCTGAAGAATGTTGATTCTGGCTGAGGCTTGATCCCTTCGAAGCTTACCAAGTTGTAGGTGATACAGACGAATTCAGAATGCAGTTGTTCGCTTATTCCCTTATTTTGCATGGATCGCCCTTTCGGGTTTTCAATCCATCGGGATACCCATTTTTGCCTGAGCTGTCCAATGCGGCTTCTCAACTCAGCGGGTGTACATTTTTTTCATTTACTTTCCCTTATTTTTGCCCGAGTCTTTTATTCTGTCTTTGACTCGCCGGGATGCCCTATTTTTGCCTGGACTTACATTCTGTTTTTATGTCCAGCGGGTCATTTTTATGCGAAGTATTTTTTAACTGCATCTGAATTCACAGGGGATGGGAAATTTTCACCATCCATGGTGCTGAGCATCAGTGCTCCACCAGAGAAAACTTTCTTCACTACAAATGGTCCTTCGTAGTTTGGAGTCCACTTGCCCCTGTGGTCTGTATGAGGAGGGAGGATTCTCTTCAGCACAAGATCTCACACTTGGTACTCTCGGTGCCTGACTTTCTGATCGAAGGCCCTCTTCATTCTCTTCTGATACAACTGCCCATGACAGATTGCAGCCAATCTCTTCTCTTCGATCAGACTCAGTTGTTCGTATCGGGACCGAACCCATTCTGCTTCGTTCAGCTTAACATCCATTAGTACCCGTAGGGAGGGTAATTCAACTTCAACAGGTAGGACTGCTTCCATACCATACACAAGTTGATACGGTGTTGCCCCAGTGGATGTTCTGATTGACGTGCGGTACCCATGTAAGACAAATGGTAGCATTTCATGTCAGTCTTTGTAAGTGACTACCATCTTCTGCACAATCTTCTTGATATTCTTATTAGCTGCCTCAACAGCGCCATTCATCTTTGGCCTGTAAGGAGAAGAATTGTGGTGTTGGATCTTGAAGTCCCGGCACAGCTCTGCCATCATTTTATTATTCAAGTTGGAACCATTGTCAGTAATGATTCGCTCGGGCACTCCATATCGACAGATGATATCTCTTTTCAGAAATCGAGCTACCACTTGCCTTGTAACGTTTGCATATGAGGCTGCTTCGACCCACTTGGTGAAATAATCAATGGCAACCAGGATGAATCTGTGGCCATTCGAAGCAGTTGGCTCAATCTTGCCGATCATATCGATGCCCCACATAGCAAAGGGCCATGGTGAAGACATTATGTTCAAAGGATTGGGAGGCACATGCACCTTATCCGCATAAATCTGGCATTTATGGCACTTTCTGGCGTAGGCACAACAGTCGGCATCCATTGTGATCCAGTAATAACCTGATCTTAGCAATTTCTTAGCCATGACATGCCCTCCTGCATGGGTACCAAAGGATCCTTCGTGCACTTCATGCATCAACAAATCTGCTTCTGTCTTATCAACACATCTGAGGAGTACCATATCAAAGTTCCTTTTGTATAGAGAACCATCAGTGTTCAAAAAGAAACTACCAGCAAGCCTTCTCAGAGTCTTCTTATCATTGGAAGATGCCCCAGGTGGGTATGTTTGATCCTCCAAGAAGCACTTAATGTCGTGGAACCAAGGCTTATCATCTTTGACAACTTCTGCTGTGAACACATATGCGGGTCTGTCAAGTCTGGACACTGAAATTTGAGGTACAAAGTTGGCAGCTTGAACTTTGATCATGGACGAAATGGTAGCCAGAGCGTCTGCAAACTGATTCTCGTCCCGAGGGATATACTCAAGCTTGACTGTTGTAAAGAAAGTCAATAACCTCCTTGTATAATCCCTGTAAGGTATTAGATGATCCTGGTGTGTGTACCATTTTCCGTTGGTCTGATTAATTACCAGAGCTGAATCTCCGAATACAGTCAATGTCTTGATCCTGAGGTCAATGGCTTCCTCAAGACCCATAATGCAAGCTTCGTATTCAGCTTCGTTGTTAGTGCAGTTGAAAGTGAGTTTTGCCGAGAAAGGCATGTGGACTCCCTTAGGTGTAATGAGTACTGCACCAACACCACGACCATTCATGTTAACAGCCCCGTCAAACATCATAGTCCATTCTTCTTTCGGGTCGGGCCCTTCAGTGTGAACAGGCTCTTCATGATCTTTTGTTTTTATGAACATGATGTCTTCATCAGGGAAGTCAAACCTCATAGGCTGGTAATCATCAATAGGTTGCTCAGCAAGATATTCAGACAATACACTGCCCTTGATGGCTTTCTGAGATGTGTATTGGATGTCATATTCTGTGAGAATCATTTGCCATCTTGCAACCCGTCCAGTAAGAGCTGGCTTCTCGAATATGTACTTAACTGGGTCCATTTTGGATATCAATAAGGTAGTGTGGGTCAACATATACTGTCTCAGTCGGCGAGCAGCCCACGCTAGAGCACAACAAGTTTTCTCGAGCAGTGAATAACGCTGTTCACAGTCGGTAAACTTTTTGCTTAGGTAGTATATTGCATACTCTTTTCGACCAGACTCGTCATGCTGGCCCAACACACACCCCATTGACTCTTCTAATACTGTCAAGTACATTATCAGAGGTCTTCCTTCAACTGGAGGCATAAGGATTGGAGGTTCTTGTAAGTATTCCTTGATCTTGTCAAAAGCCTTCTGGCAGTCGTCGTTCCACCTGACCGTTTGTTCCTTTCTTAACAACTTGAACAAGGGTTCACAGGTAGCCGTAAGGTGGGATATGAACCTTGAGATGTAGTTCAATCGACCTAAGAACCCTCGCACTTCTTTCTCTGTCCTCGGTGCAGGCATCTTTTGAATAGCTTTGACTTTATCAGGGTCAACTTCAATCCCTTTCTCACTTACAATTAATCCCAGCAGCTTACCAGATCTCACCCCGAATGTGCATTTGTTGGGGTTCAACTTCAGTTGGTACTTCCTCAGACGCTTGAACAATTTCAGCATATTTACCAGGTGATCTTCCTCTGTAAGGGACTTGGCAATCATGTCATCCACATAACATTCTATCTCTTTATGAATCATATCGTGGAATAATGTTACCATAGCCCGTTGATATGTCGCACCAGCATTCTTGAGCCCAAATGGCATTACCTTGTAGCAGAACGTGCCCCAGGGTGTGATGAAGGTTGTCTTCTCCATGTCTTCAGGTGACATCTTGATCTGATTGTATCCTGAAAATCCATCCATGAAGGAGAATACCGAGAACTGAGCCGTATTATCAACCAATACGTCAATGTGAGGTAAAGGGAAGTCATCTTTCGGGCTGGCTCTGTTCAGGTCCCGGTAGTCAACACACATTCTTACCTTGCCGTCCTTTTTAGGCACAGGTACTATGTTAGCAACCCACGGCGGATAGCTAGTCACAGCAAGGAACCCGGCGTCCCATTGCTTTTGTACCTCCTCCTTAATCTTCATTGCCATGTCCGGGCGAGTACGGCGCAGTTTCTGCTTAACTGGCGGGCATTCTTCCCTCAAAGGCAGCTTGTGCACAACAATATCGGTATCCAAACCCGGCATGTCTTGATATGACCAAGCAAACACGTCCAAATATTCTCGAAGCAGATCAATCAGTTGTCTCTTCACTGAGTCTTGCAGGCAGGCCCCGATTTTAACCTCTTTCACGTCTTCGTCTGTACCAAGATTGATCACTTCAACCTCCTCCTGGTGAGGAGTAATAACCTTTTCCTCTTGTCTTAACAACCTGGCTAGCTCTTCAGGAAGCTCATACTCTTCTTCAACCCCTTCATCGGCTTGATTGATTGGATTGTCAAAGTCATACGAAGTCATAGCCGTGTTGTTGTCGGTGCTGTCTGGAAGGCACTCTCTGCAAGGGTTCAGTTTGTTCATTTTAGTGATTTGATTTTAATCTTGTTTTATAAAAGTGAAATAAAATTGTCATTTTGAAAACACTGCCATTTATTTTTTGTACAAAAAGAAAAATGGAAAAACAGTGAGCGGGAAAGAAAAAGACTCATTTGCAAAAAGATGTCTGATATTTCATTGATTAATCTTGTTGCACAAAAAGTACAGATGGCCCGATTACAAAATGAGTCTTGTCATCTTGGGCAAGATGCAAGACTTTGATGCATGCTATAAAAATACAGGAAATAATAATTACTCTGCATGAGTAACTCTTATAATTTCCTGGGAAGACCAGTTTGAGATACTGCTCCCCGGGATCTTTGGACGAATCCAACTTTCCAGGTTGCGTTCTTCTTCCAGCTCGTCTTCCAGACAGTTGACAGCATCAGGGGTGAGCATCCCCCCACTCACAAAGTTGGGCTCCTTTGCAGCCTCTGCTTGATCTTGTTGAGTTGGTTTGTAACCCAACCCAAATCTATCCTCTTTCTTCTCCACCGGTAGTAGCTTGCCCCAGCCTTGGGCATTTCCTTCCTCAACAACCTTCCGGGCTTGCTGGTATGATGATATTGAAGTACCAGGCACAACAGATGTTTCATTGACATTCAAAGCTTCAAAACCCTGGCTCATTGTTTCATGGATCTCCCCATCCATCTCAATGTACTTATAGGTAGCCAGGTGGCTGACAAAAATATCCTCCTCTCCACAGATTGTAACGATTTGACCCTCCCACTCATATTTTAACTTCTGGTGAAGGGTAGAGGTCACGGCGCCAGCGGCGTGAATCCATGGCCTACCCAATAGACAGCTGTAGGCGGGCTGTATATCCATCACGTAGAAGGTCGTTTTGAAGGTCTGCGGGCCAATCGTTATGGGCAATTCAATTTCTCCCAGAACCGATCTCTTTGAACCATCAAAGGCTCTCACCACCAGGTTGCTAGGTCTCAACGCCAATCCGTCATATTCTAACTTCACCAGGGCCTTCTTAGGTAAGACATTGAGGGATGACCCCGTGTCTACCAGCACATGGGAAAGGACAGCACCTTTACATTCCATGGTTATGTGCAAGGCTTTGTTATGGTTGCGACCTTCCGTAGTCAAATCAGTATTGGTGAACCCTAGTCCATGACTAGCATTAACATTTCCAACTACAGCTTCTAGTTGATTGACAGTGATCTCTTCAGGCACGTAAGCTGCGTGCAAGACTTTGAGTAGTGCATTCCGATAGGCCTCGGAGCACATAAGCAATGATAGGATTGAGATCTTGGAAGGCGTCTGATGAAGCTGATCCACTACTTTATAATCACTCTTCTTGATGATTCGCATGAACTCATCAACCTCTTGATCGAAGGGTGTTTTTAAAGCTTCTTTAACTGTCTGCTCTTCCTGCACCAAGCTTTTTCCTTTTGCTTTAGCAGCAGCTTCTGCTTCGGCAGTGGGTCTCTGAATTTGTGGAGCGAAAAGACGTCCGCTTCGAGTGAAGCCTCCGCCTCCTCCCACATTGTCAATTTGTGGTGCAGGGGTTGATGATTCAAAAGTGATTCTTTGTCCTTCACAGTACAGGTCAGAGTCGTAATGCCATGGGATGGCATTGCTGCTTTCATAAGGTACTGGTCCAGGCACCGTGATAGTGACTGGACTGATTGTAGCTGCGGAAGGAACTGTGATAGTCTGTGGATCGTAATAAATTGTGACTGGTGCTCTGATGGGAGCAGCACCTTCTGAATTGTAGGCAGAGTTGTTCTCAGGATCATAGAATATTGTGACAGTTGAGACATCTTCATGATTTGTTGCTGGTGTTGTAGGAGACATTGGTGGAAGGATGGATGTTGTTGTTGTAGGAGTTTCAAAATGGAGTGGTGCTGGAGTTGTAGCAGGAACACTTGTCGATGATTGATCAGTCGAGATGATAGATGAAGTACTTGCTGATGAAACCGAAGAATTGTCAGGAACAATGGTTGCTGCAGTTGTAGGAGGTTCTGGAGTTGTTGCTGATGAGATTTCCGGATTTGTAGGAAATGATGTGGTAATCTGAAGTTGGCCACTCTGAATAAGACCATCTATGCCATTCCTCAAGTTATCGCACCCGTTCACTGAAATATTGCAGTAGGCACACCCTAACTCACACCCCGGGAACATTTGACATTCGAGGAGTTGAGCCTTGATTTCTACCAACGGTGTCCGGATCTGACCCACACTGGTTATTAAATAAGACGGTTTGTCTTCTTCAATAGCGTTAATTCTGGGACCACCGTGGTTTGGCATTGGGTTCTTATTGACATTGGGTGGTGGTGCGAAATTCAGAGCTTTTGAGTCTACCAGGTCTTGTACCTTCATGTGCAGGGCTCTGCACTTTTCTGTACTGTGGCCAGGTGCATTTGAATGGAAGGCACATCTGGCGTTGGAATCATAATTCCTGGGTAGACTGTTGGGATCTGGCGGTGCCAGCGTCCTTAGCTCAACCAGGTTGAGTTTCAGGAGTTGTGGCAGCAACGTAGCGTATGGCATAGAGATCGGATCGATCACCCTATTAGCCTGAGATGGCCTCTGTTGGAATGGCCTTTGCTGATTATTGTTGTTGGTGTTGCTGTTGTTGTAATTTCTCGGAGGATACTGATTCTGTTGATGGTACTGAGGTTGTTGTTGATAATTTTGCTGCGGAGGTTGATAAACTGGTTGAGGATGAGCTGGAGCGGGAATGGTGACTGCTGCCACTGATCTGTGAACATATTGGGGCCTGCCCCTGTTGGTGTGGATGGCATTGGTTTCGCCAGTTCTTCTTGGGCCTGCAAAAGGCTTCCTTGTACTACTGGACGAACTTGCACCGTTGTCTGAGATCTTACCCATCTTCAATAGGCTCTCAATTCTCTCCCCGGCTATGACAACATCTGCAAAGCTGGTAGATGAGAAGGCAGCTAGCCTATCAATGTAAGTCCCCTGAAGGGTGTTCATAAACATATCTGCCATTTCCCTCTCAGACATAGGTGGCTGGACAGCAGCGGCCAATTGCCTCCATCTCTGGGCATATTCTCGGAAACTTTCCCTTGACGACTGTGACATTCCCATTAGGAGAGTCCTGTTGGGCGCCATGTCTAAGTTGTACTGATACTGTCTGATGAAGGCCTCTGCCAGGTCCTTCCAGCATCTAATAGTTGCCCTTGTCAAGTGAGAATACCATTCTCTCGACGCTCCAGTTAAGCTATCCTCGAAATAGAACATCCAGAGCTTCTCGTCCATAGTATAAGCCTTCAGCCTTCCTAGAAATGACTGCAAATGAGTCCGGGGGCATGAAGTCCCGTTGTACTTTTCAAAACAAGGAGGCTTGAACTTATGGGGGATCCTGACCCCGTCTACCAAGCCCATGTCCATGACGTCAAAACCCAGAGAATTTTGAGATTCTAAGGACCTTAACTTCTCAGCTATCTCATCCAGCCTCCTATCATAGGCTTCTTCCCCAGCACCCATTACTGTGAATTGGTCTTCTTGGGGGTCTTCTTGAAGTACCCTGGCTGCAGTGGCAGTCCCTTGAACATTTGCAGGAATATTGACCTCTGGATGAAGATGGGGGCCAAATACAGGGGGGTTAACATGAGGTTGGACCCTTTCGTTGTTGCTGGTGCCGGCAGTCCCTATATGTGGATCTTCTTGATTTTTCCTTTCCACCATGGCCCTCAATCTTTCTTGGCTCTGAGCCATGTTGTTCATCACTTCCATAAACTGCGTCATTTGATTCCTCATTTATAGCCTTTCATTGGCCATTTGATTTCTGACCTCAGTAAGGTCCTGCTGCATCTGATCCATTTGAATGCCCGGAAGGTTGTTACGGGTCAGATAACGGTGCGGACGGTTGAGGGGAAATACCCGGCGCCGAGCAATAGTTCCTGAACATCACAACAGAGTTAGTGGCAATAAAACAAAAACCTACAAAACAAACAAAAGGGTTAGCATGCAATGCAGTTATGCTTATTTGTTCTCAAGGTATCCGGTTTGGCATTCAGTTTTGACCCTTCCAGACCCTTGGAGATGCTGTTGATGTTGCTTTTGAAGTGAAACTTGGATGGAACAAACTAATACATATATTACAAAAACAAAATGGTACATAGTTTGTTTTACAAATACAAGCCCTCTGAGGGGTCAAAATACATCACAAGAAAATAAAAGTACATGGAATGAAAGCATCAACAAACAAATGGTCAAACACCAAGACCAAACTCATCCTCACGAACTTCCTTGAGAAGTGCTTCGGTCACAGGATCAGCTGGACGCTCCGTGAGATTCCTGATGAGGAGATTCCGGGTCGTAACAGCTGCTGTCAGCTTCTTGTGCTGACTTTGGTCTTTGGACCTCTTCACTCCAGCTTTGATCTTCAGCTCTGATATCTCCCTCTGGGCTGCTGCCAGGGCTTCTTGCTGTTCTTTTGCACTAGCTTCCAGTTGCCCTATCTTGTCTTGAACTCTCTTATCCTCCAGAGTACGAGCCTCGGTGATCCTGACCCACCGGGACTGACTCTCCTTCAGATACAAGTCTGTCCTTGCTCTCTGGAACTGGGCTTCCTTGCAAGCATTCTTCAGAATTTGTTCTCCAGCTTTAGACTTTTTGATATAATCCCCAGACTTCTCAATCTTAGCCAGATGCTCCACTCTCAGCTTCTCTAACCTCTCAATCTCTAACCTGCCATCACTCCTCTCCCGGAGGGTCTTCTGCAAAGCCTGGGTTAACTTCTCATTTCTTTCCTTCAAGCTCTCAAACTCCTCCAAACTGATGGTGGCAGGGGGTGGTGCTGAAGATGACTCAGGCATATCTTCTATGGTAAATGGCATTCCATAGAATTGAGCCCTAGCATAGGACCACTCATAATATTGTGCTGATGCCACATTGTTGCACTTCCCCAAAATGGTTATTCCCTTGGTTTGAACATTATCCCAGGCCCAAGCAGCCTGCCTAACAATAGCCAGATTAGGCTTGTTCTCACAATAGAGAGTCTCAACCAAGTCCTGTGCCTTAGGAGTGTGGACCAGTGCATAGCCCAGTTGTCTTTTGAACAGCAGAGGGTTGTAATTAATACTACCCTTAACTCCTACTAGGGGCACATTGGGAAAATGCCCACAGCTGGTGATGATGTCCCTGCCTTTTGTGCTTTGGGTGCACCACCTGATATCGGCTGAAGTTAGAGCAGTGAGTCTCTTAGCCCAGTTTTTCTGCTGATGAGGATTCAAAAATGCATCTGTCCTGGGTAGATGCTTGAGAAGCCAAGTGTGTAACAAAGGAGCACAACACCTCACTAATCTTCCCCTCTGCTTTTCATTCCTCTGATGCACTGAGTAATAGAGATCCCCCAATAAAGTGGGCACTGGGTTCTGCAAGATGAAAAGATGGATTGCATTCTTGCTAATGAATCGAGGCTCATCCGCAAACAACACAATTCCATATATACTCAAGGCCAATAAAGCACAAACAGCTTTCCACTCTCCTAGAGAAGCTTTCAGGGTAGCTTGAGAGATCAAGAAATCCAGATGGAAGCCAGGGATTCCAGCTTTAGAAGTTATATGCTGCTCAATCAGGACAGGCTCCAGATGCAAAGCCTTGGCTACTTCTCCATTACCAGGAAAGACCATCTCCGGGTTGAAAGGGATTCCACCCTTGATAGGCATACCAACCAATGATGAGTATTCTTCCAATAGAGGGCCTAGCTGAAAGTCCTGAAAAGTAAAACACCTCAATGGGGGATCATAAAACTGAAGGCAAGTGTGGATCAAGCTTCTCTGTGAAGGGTCCAGATCCATAACCATATCAAGTATATCTCCATAATGTTCCCTGAACAATGGTATGTGACCTGGGGTGATCAGGGTCTGAATCCTCCTGATGTCAGATAGCTCTGGCTGGAAAAAGTGATAGGTGATGTTGCTCTTTTTAGGAGCCATGATGCTGAAGATGAGTAGAGACAGGTGCTGATGATAACACTGAAGAATGAGCCACTGATTGGCTGGTGCAGATAACTGAAGTAGATAGCTGAAGCAAATGCTGATGAAGATAGGTCAATACTGAAGATGGGGTCAAAACCAAAACCAAATGAAGATGGATACCCTGAAACACAAATAAGCAAATGTCAATATGATGCAATGGTTATGTATGCAAATGATATGCAAGGGTCTGTGACTGAGCTGGATCTGATCAAATGCTCTGATATAAGTCCAAGTATGTTCAAGAAATCCAGATGGAGGTCTATAAATCCAGTAACCAAGGTGGGGGGCTCAAATAAAGAGCCACATGTCCAGGGTTTTAGAATCACAAGAACTGTTCCAACATGCAGTATTCTTAATCAAGTCAAAGTAACAGGGTATTCTGAGGTCAAGGTACCTGCAAACCTGTAAACAGCCCAACCCCCTCACAGGTGGTGTTCTAAAACAAGGATCCTCAGACTTGGATCAGTTATGAGAAGTGTAAACACTTCTAACCCGGAGGTACAGTGTTTACAATAACCATAAAAATTCCTCCTCTAATTCACCTCAGTTTCTGAAGGTCAATACTAAAAGGTCATCCAGACTTAGCAGGCTTCCCAGATAGCCCTAGCATTGCAGGAAATCTGCAACACAGAGTTCTCAAGAAGAAACCCATATCTGAACCGTGTTTCATATTCCCGCACCAGACCGAGATGGAATGGGAAAGAATATGATTCACTCTAGCCTAGGTGTCACTCAGGTCCCAGGTATAGGACCTTAACTCTCAATAGAACACCCACCCACCAAAGCAAACAACAGATCCATCCAGCAGCACAGTATGACAATATGATAATATATGCATAAAGCTATAAGGAAAGCAATAAACAAAACTGTACATAAAGCAAGAATAAATACAAATATACAAACACAAATAAGCACATAACACCCCAATAAACACAAATCAAACAAGCGCTAGGAGGAACCCACAAAAAGAACCATCAGCCCTGGTTGCAATATAAGGGTCCCCAGCAGAGTCGCCAAGCTGTCGCTCCCACCAAATGAAGCCGGGTCACATGGGGTACAGACGCGAACGGTCGGCGAAGGGAACAGTGAGAACACACAGCCGTGAACTCACTGGAGATGAAAAGAGTCGCCAGCTAGGCATTTTTATCCCGGAGGAAAGGCAATGCTGCATAGACCTAGAAAAAGATGGATAAGACGGTTGCGAACCAGAGAGACTGAGAAAGGGGGTTGGTTACAACCTGGGAAGGTATTAGCACCCAGATTGTCCGTCGTACTCGACGGGATCCACGCTTAAAAGATTTGTGTTTTAAAGGGGTAATGTCAGTGCAATCTGTGTATAAAATGGCTGGAAAAGGATGTACAGGTGTCAGTGTAAAGAAGTGTAAAGTATATAAGTGAAGTGTCAGTGTAAGGAAAAGGAGTGAAATGCTCAAGATCATGAGGCTGAAAGAATGGGGCTAGAAAGAGGGGGAATATACAGAGACTTTTGTTCGATAACCGTTAAGTTATGCCTACGTATCCTCTCGTGCAATGAGGAAGTCAGAACACCATAGTTCGACCCAAAGAGACTGAAAGATGAATTGACTTGTGAACTGCTTACTTGCCTATGCTCAAGTGTATGATCTGTCTGGCACAGACGCTAACTGTCTTGCATTAGACAGAAGAAGCGAGCTCTCGGTTGTGAGTGAATGAGATGAGAAAAGAATCCCGAAGGAGACGATTATTGTTTGTTTTTGAGTTTTCAGTCTTTTATTGCTTTTGAAAGTTTGTCATAGGAAAATGAGCTCAATCCTAAACCAATGGATTTAGTAAACTCATCACATCTTCCCTCTGATTAGGGGTAATGAGAGTACCTTAAATGTGAAGTCAGATTCTCACACTTAATCACCTTGGTGTAGGATTTAGATCATTAACCTACTTGTGATTATTTAGATGTTTTTGTGGTTTTTGTTTAGTGTTAGGTAATGAGGATAAGCCATAATCAGGGATTAAACAGACTCATTACACCATCCTGAGAGAAGGATAATAGATGAGAATGTTTAAGCTGAGGAATGCTCCTCAACTTAATCCATGATTAGGGATTAAACTCATGACAAAACAAGCCTTTATTGAGTGGATTTTAGTTAATGATATGATGATGAAGTGATTTTTAGGGTTTGTAAGACAACTTGAGGGGGACTTGTCCATTAACACTAGGGTTAGTCCTTCTTAACCAGTTAAGGAAGAATTAGAACCCTAATGCAAGGCCCAAGTTACAAGTGTGATGTCTTGATGATTATTATGTGAATTGGTTAAGAGATTTAAACACATTAAGGGTTTAACACTTAGGATTAAAGTTATACACTCCATCCTAAGAGAAGGATGCAGGCATAAGCTTAATCACAAAGCCTTAAAGCCTTTAGGGTTTAGTCCCTGATTATGAGATGAGAAGAGAAGACTCAAAAGAGACACAAAGGTGAAACTAAGAGGGGAGACTAATCAAAACCCTAATCATTGTCATGCTTGGTTGTTCCTAAGGTTTGTGAGGTTTACAAGAGAAGTCTTCAATGGAACCACCAGGAAGCAGATGAAAGGATCAAGAGAAGCAAAGCAACTTGCTTCATTCAAGAAGTCAAGTCACTTGGGGAAAGAAAGTAAGATGAAGAGGAATGAGCAAGCTCAAACTCAAACACAAACAAAAATGCAGCAATGGATGCAAGAGAGATGAAAAGAAAAGTTATGAGAAGTGAAGGCAAATTCACTTCTCAAAGTCACTTACCACCTGAAAGGTTAGAAAAGAAATGCAATGCAATGCAAGATGGGATGAGATGACATGATTAGAAACAAAACCAGAAGCATATACATGATGCTAATGATGCTATGAGATGATACAAACATGAGGCAGCACATGGAAATGATCATACAAGTTCATGAATGCAAATGAAGCAAGTTAGGAACCATGAACATACATGAAAAGTTATGAAGTGCACATGGCATACAACATGGCAAATACATGATGCAATGATCAAACATGCTTTCAATATGTCTTATGATGTCAAATGAATCACATGGAAGCATGGAATGTCATGGCAAGTCATGTTATGCAAGAGAATGCAAGATGGATGCATATGGTAACCCAAATTAGGGTTTATGAACAATATATCAAACAAAAACCAAAATCAGAAGCAAACAACACTACAAAAAATTGAAAATGCACTCAAAGGACCCCTAATCCTATACTAACCCACTGCCCAAAGGAGAGGTCTCAACTCTTAACCAATTCCAAGTTATGATTTTTACAAGCTTTCTAGGGTTTTAGGGTTTCCAAACAAAAGAAATGCCAAACAAATTGAAAATGAAAGATCAAATCATGGCCATTTAATCTCACAAACTACATGCTAAACACAATGCAATGCAAAAATAATCAATGTCCAACTCTTCATGGATAGGCAGAAATGATTTTTTGAACTTTGGATCAAAATAATGCACAAAAATGATTTTAATTCAATGAAAAATTCTCAAAATGCATTAAGATCAAAAAAGAAATTTGGTTTGAAGGTTGGACAATGTTTCTAAATGTCTTAGAACATCTCATGAATTTTTTGGTGATTTTTAAATACTTAAAAGTATTTTTAATAAATTAATTTCCATTAATCAATTAAAAATAAACTTTTAAATATTTTAAAATATTTTTTAAATGCTAAAAATGAAAATAAAAATATTTTTGTGTTTTAAAAATTAGTGAAACTCTTGAGAAAAAGTTTCATAATTTTTAAAACAATTTTGCTATTTTAAATAAATTGTGCAAATAAAATGAAAAGAAATGAAAATAAAATGAAAAAGGCTGAAGTCAACTGAAAGGAGGGCCAGGATTGAATCTTGGGGAAGGAAACATTGACTGCGCGCCAGATCTAGTGGTCCACATTCAAACTGAGTTAATCTGAATTAATTAACTAAATTAAACCTAATTAGAATTAATGACATGATCTGAGCCATTGGATGCGCGCGGGAAAAGACTCAGTCAACTCATCCAACGCCTGACATTCAAACTGGGAGCCCTAACCCTAATCACATATTAATGACTTTCAGGTGGCCGGAGAAGACTTCCGGTCGTCTTCTCCGGCCAGCACCCTCCCTGAAAATTGCTAACTTTCACCCTAGCTCACTAAAACCTAATTTTCTTGCCCAGAAATCATCCCCAATCATCATAGAGCAAGAATCAACAGCCAAAACACATTTATTTTACACAACAAAGCTGAATCGAAGCAAAAGGGGTTTAGGTCAAAAAAATTTCAGGAACACCATACATGCTCAAAACTCAATGATTTTCGAAACCAAACATATCATCATGATCAGTGGGACATAGAGAACCATTTAAGAACTTAAAAATGAGCTCCTGGAAAAAATGTTCATGAAGCTCACCTGAACTGGAGCTTTGATCTCTGGCACCTTCTGGCTAGTTTCCTGCTTGCAATCTACTCCACTTGACCTCCTAAGAAGCTTTCAATGCTTGGAAAGAGTTTATGATGGCTGGTTCTGAAGTTTGAACAAGTTCTGTTCAATGAAGGGCAGGAATCGTGTTTGGGATTTTGAGGGTTTCAGGCTGTGATGATGGTTTCTTTGTGACCAGGGAGATGAGTTGAGTTGGCCTATGAGGTTTGTTTTTGTGTTTGTGAGCTGTGGAAACAGATTCGAAGGCTTTTGCTCTATGGAGTGAAAATGGAGAAGTGAAGCTATGTTGTGTTTCAGCCTTGCTTGATGTATGAAATGTCTTGCTCTTTGTCCACATAAACCTCTCTCATTGGTCAGATGACATGACATGTGCTTTATTGATTGGTATGGTGCTTTTTGCAAATTGTCAACTTTGTGTAAGGAAGGGCATGGGTCATGTTTCAGCCAAGTACAAAGGGTGTGGGCTGCGCAGCAAGGTGAGGGAGAAAGGCTAGGATTGGTCAGCAGGCTAGGCAGCAAGTGGGTGAGATGTTATCATTGGTTTTGCAACTTGGTTCCTTTTAGTTCTCATGGAAGAAACATGCTTCACAAACCATGCAAACATGTGATTCCCTTGGTTCAATCTGAACTTTAAGGCTTGGATTATGTTGGTATAAGGATTAGGCATCAATTAGAAGTCACAAATGCCTTTGGTACATGAAATTGCAAGTTTTCCTTTTAGTGCATAACTTGAAAATTAGTGATTTTTGCCAACTTTAACACACCATAACTTTTGATCCAAAATGAATTAGGTCATGTTCTTGTACTTTTTGAAAAGGGAAAAATGTATTCTACAACTTTCATGACCAAAGTTTTTCCATTTGAAGCATTTTTGGATCAAAGAGTAAGGTTTGAAAAGTGACCTAAAATGACACATTCTTTAAAAGTCAACTATGCCCTAAAAAGTCAACTTTGCAAAAACTTCAAATTATTGATTTTTGTGAACTTCAACCTTCTTCCATGATCAAATAAAGATCATATACACTCAAAATGATGAAGATCATCCCTTGGTTGGGTCATTGGGGGCCTCAGATGCCCTGATTTTGCACTGACTTGTCTGAAAAGTCAACTCTTGATCAGATGACTTCCCCATGGAATTTCTTCATGAAAATTGATATGCATACTCCCTATACCATATAGAGACCAATGGAAACAAGAATGACCAAAAAATTTTGAGTTATGGCCTCTGAAACCAAAACCCTAATTCTAGGTCAATTGTGCAGTCAAACTTGGCTCTGCTTCCATGCCAATCCCAGTTCTTGTGATTCTTTGGAATTATTGACTTTGAGAGGATGTAATATGATACTTGAACACATGTAGACCCCTTTGAAGTGATTGGTGGCCTTTGGAGTGGCTCAAGTGGCTCTTGGATTGCTCAGATCACAAACCCTAGGTGCAGATGACTTAGAATCTATGCAGTGAATCAAAAATGTGATATGAGATGATATGATTGTGTTTATGCATATGAAATGATCACAAGCCATGGTGTGAATGGGTGAGGGAAAATTTGGGGTGTTTACAATACCATGCATCATACTCGCATTTGTCTTGCTTTTTGAGTGTTCTCCAGGGGTCTTATGTTGTTTCTTGGTCTTCATTCAGTTCTCCTGTCAAGATGACTCACCGATTTGATACTCGAGCTAATCGGAGAAGGGTGATGGAAACTTTACAACAAGAGAATCGCGAGCTGCGCAAAGAGGTTACTTATCTGAGGGAAAGCTTGGAAAGAGTTTCTGCTATGATGGAAAGTTTGGTGGCTGCTCAGAATCAGCCACCTCCTAATTCTCCTGTTCAGAATAATGTCATCTCCGAGGTTGTTACCGCATCAATTCCTGTTGAGACTATTATTTCTCCTCGCTATCGTATGCCTTCTAGCACACCTTGGGGCATGCCAGTTGATTTTATTCCTGCTGGTTATCGTCCTCCGCATCATCCTGAGACTGCTACATTTAATACTCTCCCACTAGTGTGGACTACTCTTCCTCCAGTTGTGACTACTGCACCGCCTGTGGTGCATATTATTCCGCATCATGATGAAATGATTTACCATGCTGAGCCCATTGAAGGTGCTGGAGTTGCTGAAAGACTTGATGATTTCCAGGGACGCTTTGTTGAGATACAGAGGGAGATGAGAGCCTTGAAGCATAAGGATTTGTTCGGAAAAGATGCCTATAACCTTTGTCTGGTCCCTAATGTTAAAGTTCCTTACAAAATCAAGTTGCCTGAGTTTGAGAAGTACAAAGGCAACACTTTTCCGTTGAGCCATTTGACTATGTATGCAAGAAAGATGTCTGCTCAGACAGATAATGATAAGCTGCTGATTCACTATTTCCAGGACAGTTTGACCGGTGCACCTATGAGGTGGTATATGAGTCTAGATAATAGCCAAATCAAGACCTTCAATGATTTGGGAGAAGCTTTTGTGAGGCAGTATAAGTATAACGTCGATATGGCACCAGATAGAGATCAACTTCGTGCTATGTCCCAGAAGGACAAGGAGACTTTCAAAGAATATGCGTAGAGATGGCGCGAGTTGGCAGCCCAGATTGTTCCTCCGCTGGAAGAAAAAGAAATGACGAAGATCTTCTTGAAGACTTTAGGTTCTTTTTATTATGAGAGGATGATAGCAAGCGCTCCTTCCGATTTCACTGAAATGGTGAGCATGGGGATGCGTTTAGAAGAAGGTGTCCGGGAGGGACGGTTAAGTCAAGAGAACAGTAATGGTTCAAGCTCTAGAAGGTTCAACTTTGGGAAAAAGAAAGAAAATGAGACTAATACAGTATCTCGTGAAAGTTATAGAAGGCCTCACAGTCGTGGGAATCACCATTCGCAGCATGTAGCTTCTGTAACTCCGATGATTAATGTGGCTCCAACTGTGCCAGCGGTTCCAAAGTATCAACCTCGTTATCAACAACCTTCTGTGCAACAAGGTGGTAATCAACAAATTCGGGCTAAGCCGAGTTTTGATCCTATTCCGATGTCATATGCGGACTTGCTTCCATCTTTGATTGCAAAGAATCTGGTGCAAACACGTCCTCCACCTCTAGTTCCAGAGACTATCCCATGGTGGTATAAGCCAGAGGCTCGCTGTACTTTTCATCAAGGTGCCCCGGGGCACGATATTGAGAATTGTTATCCATTGAAGTTTGAAGTACAGAAATTGATAAGGAACAATGTTCTGTATTTCAATGATGTTAATCCAAATGTGCAGAAGAATCCGCTGCCAAAGCATGGTAATACGTCTGTGAATATGGTTGATGGTTGTCCTGGTTTGTTCAAGATCTATGAGGTCCGTCATATCCGAAGGTCTTTGGTTGAGATGCATGCTTTCTTGAGTGAATATCACGATATTGATCATGACTATGCTGGATGTTGTATCTGCTCAGTGAATCCTCGTGGTTGCGTGATTGTTAAGAGAGACATTCAAAAGACGATGGATGATAAGTTGATTGAAGTGATATAAAAAAGAGATGAGAATGAAAATGAAGTGAATGTTATTTTGCCTCAGTTTAATCTTCCTGAGAGGGTTGCTCCTGAGAGGGTGGTTATTTCTTTTGATAGTCGCAAAAATGCTGTTACTCCACTGGTGATTAACTTGCCTGGTCCAGTGCCTTATGAGTCTGATAAAGCTGTTCCATACCGGTATAATGCTACGATGATAGAAAATGGTAGGGAAGTTCCCATTCCTACCCCAAAGTCTGTGGTTAGCATTGCTGATGTGACAAAGGTCACTCGAAGTGGTAGAGTGTATACTTCAGATCCTCCGAAGAGAGTTGAAGATACCAGTGCGAGTAAGCAGATTATGGATGTTGTTGCCCAATCAGGTCAATCTGGTAATAGTGAAGATGAGGTGTTAAAATTGATAAAGAAGAGTGAGTACAATGTTACTAAGCAGTTGTTGCATACTCCGTCGAAGATATCAGTTTTATCACTCTTGATGTGCTCTGAGGCTCATAGGAAGTCTTTGCAGAAGATTCTTGATCAAGCTTATGTTGACCAAGATGTGACTGTTGATCAGTTTGATAGTATTGTGGCTAATATCACATCATGCAACAATTTAAGTTTCTGTGATGATGATTTGCCTGAAGAAGGAAGGAATCATAACTTGGCTTTGCATATTTCGGTGAATTGTCAGGAAGATGCTATGTCCAAGGTGCTAGTTGATACCGGATCTTCTCTGAACGTTATGCCGAAGTCGACTTTGTCAAAGCTTGCGTATCAAGGTGCTCCCATGAAGCATAGTGAGATTATTGTGAAAGCGTTTGATGGGTCGAAGAAGACAGTAATTGGTGAAGTGGATCTTCCTATTCTTATTGGACCGTTTATATTCAAGATTACTTTTCAAGTAATGGATATACGTCCCGCTTACAGTTGTCTCCTCGGAAGACCTTGGATCCATGAGACAGGAGCTGTGACATCCACTCTTCATCAGAAGCTGAAATTTGTGAAAGAGGGGAAATTGGTGACCATTGAAGGTGAAAGGGCGATGCTTGTGAGTAATTTGTCTTCTTTCTCCTATATTGATGCTGAAGAAGAGGTGGGAACTTCGTTTCAAGCTCTTTCTGTTGTGGATAATGTTGCTAAGAAGAATGCCATGCCTATGTCTTCTTTCAAGGATGCTCTGCGAGTGCTTGAAGCTAGACAGTCTGATGGTTGGGGGCGAGTTATTGATGCTGTTGACAACAAGGAAGGTTTTGGTATCGGCTTTGCACCAGGTGCAGTTCTCAATGACCCGAAGACTATTCAAGAAGGCTTCCGAAGTGCTGGATTTATCAACGATCATTCCGCTGCTGCCATCATTGAAGATGATGAAGACGAAGAAATGCCTGACTTCGTTACGCATGGAAAGACTTGCCAGAACTGGATTGCTGTTGATGTTCCTTTTATTGTTCATTCTTCAAAGTAATTTGTTTTATTTTCTTTCAAAAATCCTTTCACTCTGCCCAAGGTGAAAGTGATGTTGGTCGGGCTTTGTTTCAAATTTTATCATCATCAATAAAATGTTATTTTGTTATTTCCATATGTGTTTTTCCTTTTTGCTTTATTCTGAAAAATGGTAACATAAAAAACCCAAAAATAATAATGATTGTTTATTTGCATAATGTTTTCACTTTTGTTCATACTCTAAAATAAAAATAAATCATTGTGCAGATTGATTGATAAACCCATTGAAAACAATGATCCTATGCCCTCTCCCAACTTTGAATTCCCTGTGTTTGAAGCTGAGGAAGAGGATGTTGAAGAGATTCCTGATGAGATTTCTCGGTTGCTTGAGCACGAGGAGAAGATTATTCAGCCTCATGGAGAGTCTATAGAGATGGTCAACTTGGGTTCTGAAGATGAAAAGAAAGAAGTCAAAGTTGGAGCATTGCTTGGTCCTGATGTTAAGAAGAGGATTGTAGAGCTTCTCAGAGAGTATGTTGATATATTTGCTTGGTCTTATCAAGACATGCCAGGTCTTGATACTGATATTGTGGAGCATAAATTGCCGTTGAAGCCTGAATGTCCACCTGTAAAACAGAAGCTGAGAAGAACTCATCCTGACATGGCAGTAAAGATCAAAGAGGAGGTTCAAAAGCAGATTGATGCAGGTTTTCTTGTGACATCAACTTATCCTGAATGGGTGGCCAACATTGTTCCTGTTCCGAAGAAAGACAGAAAAGTCCGAATGTGCGTTGATTACAGAGATTTGAACAAAGCCAGTCCGAAAGATGATTTTCCATTACCACACATTGATATGTTGGTAGATAATATGGCTAAGTTTGATGTGTTCTCTTTTATGGAAGGATTTTACGGTTATAATCAAATAAAGATGGCACCCGAGGACATGGAAAAGACCACATTTATTACACCATGGGGAACATTCTGCTACAGAGTGATGCCCTTTGGATTGAAGAATGCTGGTGCGACGTACCAAAGAGCTATGACTACACTTTTCCATGATATGATGCATAAAGAAATCGAGGTATATGTTGATGATATGATCGCTAAGTCGAAGACTAAAGAGGATCATGTTGAACATTTACTGAAGTTGTTTCAAAGATTAAGGAAGTATAGGCTCCGTTTGAATCCGAACAAGTGCACTTTTGGTGTAAATTCTGGAAAGTTGTTGGGTTTCATTGTCAGTCAAAGAGGCATTGAAGTTGATCCTGATAAAGTGAAAGCTATTCAGGAGATGCCTGCTCCAAGAACCGAAAAGCAAGTAAGAGGATTCTTGGGCCGTTTGAATTATATTTCGAGGTTTATCTCTCACATGACTGCCACATGTGCTCCGATCTTCAAGTTGCTTCAGAAAGATAAAGGTTGTGTCTGGACAGATGATTGTCAGAAGGAGTTTGAAAGTATCAAAGAATATCTGCTTGAACCTCCTATCTTGTCTCCTCCGGTGGAAGGTAGACCGATGATCATGTACTTGACTATGTTGGAAGATTCCATGGGTTGTGTGCTTTGTCAGCAAGATGAATATGGAAGAAAAGAATATGCAATTTACTACTTGAGTAAGAAATTCACTGATTGTGAGTCTCGGTACTCCATGCTTGAAAAAACTTGTTGTGCCTTAGCTTGGGCTGCAAAGCGTCTTCGCCAGTAGGGGATCTTGTGTTGAAAAGAATCCTTCCTCCTCATACAGACCACAGGGGCAAATGGACTCCAAATTATGACGGACCATTCGTCGTAAAGAAAGTTTTCTCCGGTGGAGCACTGATGCTCAGCACCATGGATGGTGAAGATTTCCCATCCCCTGTGAATTCAGATGCAGTTAAAAAATACTTCGCATAAAATGACCCGCTGGACATAAAAACAGAATGTAAGTCCAGGCAAAAATAGGGCATCCCGGCGAGTCAAAAACAGAATAAAAGACTCGGGCAAAAATGAGGGAAATAAACAAAAAATGTACACCCGCTGGGTTGAAAAGCCGCATTGGACAACTCAGGCAAAAATGGGTATCCCGATGGATTGAAAACCCGAAAGGGCGATCCATGCAAAATAAGGGAATAAGCGAACAACTGCATTCTGAATTCGTCTGTATTATCTACAACTTGGTAAGCTCCAAAGGATCAAGTTTCAATCAGAATCAACTCTCTCCAGAAAGCAAAGACGAGAAGAACGTCATTGTCATACGAGTCATAGCAGGAGAAGAAGCTCCTTGAAAGCGTCGTCAGCATCGCCAGCACTTTATTTCTCAATTTGTAACAATCTCCTCATTTCAGGAGATATGTTTCTCTGACTGTATCTTGCCAATTCAGGGCACATGAATTAATAAAATCAGATTTTCAGTCATGTTTCGTTTTTTACATATATGTTTTGCAAAGAATTGTCTGATATCTCTAAAAATACAATTGCATAAGTACAGATGCCTTTCTCTAAAAATAAAAGCACATGCTTACAGGGAATATACTTACTCTCGAAAGTACTTATCTCCTATGACGGAATCCAGTAAAGGATACCTCGGGACCATTTGCGCGTTTCCTTATCTTTGCAGGATTGCAGGTGTCCAGAACGCGACTTGGGGCATATAAGCTACAGTCCAGCAAGCTGGCAAATCAATAAACAGGCTTAACACTCAAGATGTTTTCTCCCCAGCCGAGTTGCCTCTCTTTGCTCTCCCCAGCTGAGTGACCAACAACCTTCCCCAGCCTCTATTCAGAAGAGCGACGCGCGAAGAAGTCACAACAGAGTACAGAAAGCTTCTACAAACCCCAGCTGGGTCCCGTATTATAAGGGTATGTCAATCAGTGACCTACATCCCCAAACAGATACACCATCGGATCTACCAATGATCTCATCCCCAGCTGGGATGTTCACGTCAAGCAGATCAACCAGAGATCTTCATGGCAACGGGATCCAAATCCCGGTTTGGTATCTTTACATAATCATAGCATTTGCATCATATTCACCCCCAAAGCGTAGCATTCCGTCCAATGCGGAGCATTAAGGCAAAAATCAAATACATAGCATAATCATAAGTCATGTTGTGAATTGAACACTTGTAAATAATGACGATCTGTCAGCATGCAGAATATGTACAGAAACATCCCCACCAGAGCTCCCAGCAAAAGCAGTTGCCCCTCCAAACCACAAACACCAGTATATACATCCTGACACCCGTCCGTGTCAAATCACCAGCAGAAAGCCAAAGACATCCTCTTTGCACTCACATATACTCATATATACACTTTCTTGACACCCGTCCGTGTCATATCCCCAGCGCGTTCGCTTACACTTTTATCCACCCATACACTTGATAATATTGTACTTTCCTCTCTTGACACTCGCCCGTATCACTCTCCCCAGTAGATAAACACTTATACATATATGCTCACTACTCATTGGTACACTTATACAGATGCTCGTCCGTATCTTGTATACATCGTCACTCATATCCCCACAGATTCGACAGTAGTCCTTGTTCTTTGTTAACCAGTTGGTACTCGTCCGTACCATCATCTCAGAACATTGCGTCTAGTGTTTGTTTCTACATGATACTCGTCCGTATCATAGTCTTAAGGATGCTCGTCCGCATCTTTAATCCATACACCGTGTCAAACACTTGTGTCCTTTTGAATATAGATACTCGTCTGTGTCTACTATTCCCCAGAAGAGTCCTTTCAGATGCAACACTCGTCCGTGTTCTTTGTTAACCAGTTGATACTCGTCCGTATCATCCTCTCTGAACATGTGTCAATTTGTTTCTACATGATACTCGTCCGTATCATCGCCTTAAGGATGCTCGTCCGCATCTTTAATCTATACACAATACCAAACACTTATACCTTTTGTTTCTTGGATGTAAACGCTCGTCCGTGTTTGCTTTATCCCCAGTAGATCGCCAACAAATTTTCTTTTTATCTAACACTCGTCCTGTGTTATGATAACCCTGAGAGCAGCCGTACCCTGCTGAGTGGTCGTCCTCCACTTCTTGATGGTCGTCCTCCATCATGCTCATCCGATGGCCGTCCCCATCGTCTATTTTAGCAGCCGTCCCCTGCTAGGTGGTCGTCCTCCACCTTTTGATGATCGTCCTTCATCATTTTATCCAATGGCCGTCCCCATTGTTGATTTTTGGTTATCTAACGTTCGTCCTATGTCATGATAAGCCTCGAGAGCAGCCGTCCCCTGCTGAGTGGTCGTCCTCCATTTCTTGATGGTCGTCCTCCATCATGCTCGTCCGATGGCCGTCCCCATCGTTGACCTTTTCTATCCGGCATTCGTCCTATGTCGCGATATTTTCGGCAGCCGTACCCTGCCAGGTGGTCGTCCTCCACCTTTGATGGCCGTCCCCATCATATTTCCTTTATTCCCAACAGAGCAGCCGTCCCCTGCTAGGTGATCGTCCTTCACCTTTGATGGCCGTACCCCATCATCTGTTTATTTCATTTATTATTTAACCCGATGGCCGTCCCCGTCGTGGTCCCTTTTCCTTTCTAGCCCGATGGCCGTCCCCATCGTTGTTTACTTTGCTTTATGAACTTGATGGCCGTCCCCGTCATGTTTCATCAATCCCCAGAGAATTTTACAGCTTTATCTTGATGGCCGTCCCCATCATAGTATCTTTTTCCCAGCTAGTCGGCCGTCCCCGTCTTAGCTTTACTTTTTATCCCCAGCATGTCGGCCGTCCCCGTCATTGCTTTATTTTCCGCACCTTCCCCAGCATGTCGGCCGTCCCCGTCATTGCTCTTTACCCAGCAGTCGTCCTCTGCTCGACGGTCGTCCTCCGTCGCCCACTTTACAATATACTTTGTTTTCCTTTTTACAATCTATATCCCTTTTCTTCTTCATTCCGTGAGTGCAAATTTTGGACTGTCTTTGGTATTCAACCACAAGTTATCTTGTTTGCCTGTTAAGCCGTCGCTTACATCCTGCACAGCTAACTCATGTTTGAATAGGGGCAGCTGTAAACACCCCAAATTTTCCCTCACCCATTCACACCATGGCTTGTGATCATCTCATATGCATAAACACAATCATATCATCTCATATCTCATTTTTGATTCACTGGATAGTTTCTAAGTCATCTGCACCTAGGGTTTGTGATCTGAGCAATCCCAAAGCATCTTGAGCCACTCCAAGGGCAACCAATTAACTCAAAGGGGTCCATGTGTGTTCTTATACCATATTCCATCTCCTCAAAGTCAAAAATGCAAAGGAATCACAAGAACTAGGGTTTGAGTGGATGCAGAGCCAGGTTAGACTGCACAGTTGACTGAAAATTAGGGTTTTGGTTTCAGAGGCCATAACTCCAAATTTTTTGGTCATTCTTGTTTCCATTGATCTCTATATGGTATAGGGAGTATGCATATCAATTTTCATGAAGAAATTCCATGGGGAAGTCATCTGATCAAGGGTTGACTTTTCAGGCAAGTCAGTGTAAAATCAGGGCATCTGAGGCCCCCAATGACCCAACCAATGGGTGATCTTCATCATTTTGAGTGTATATGATCTTTATTTGATCATGGAAGAAGGTTGAAGTTCATAGAAATCAAGAATTTAGGGTTTTTGCAAATGTTGACTTTTTGGGCATAGTTGACTTTTCAAGAATGCATCATTTTGGGTCATTTTTCAAGCCTTGATTCTTGATCCAAAAAGGCTTCAAATGAAAAAACTTTGGTCATGAAAGTTGTAGATCTCATCTTTCCCTTTTCAAAAAGTACAAGAACTTGATCTAATTCTTCCTAGAACTCAAGATATGGCTTGGAAAAGTTGGCTAAAATCATTAATTTTCAAGGCATGCTTCAAATGGAAATTTTGCAAAGTCATGAACCAAAGCCAATTGTGACCTCTAGTTCACTTCAAACCAGCACACAAACATTCTCTAAGTCATAAAATTCAGAATGAACCAAGAATGCCCATGGTTATGGTTCATGTAACAAGACTTTTCTCATGAAGTACAAAAAGGCAACAACTTGCAAAACACTCATGACACTTCCCTCAACTTGCTGCCTTGGCCTTTGAACCTTGCTGGCTCTCTCACCACACCATGCTGCGCCAGCCCTAGCCTTTGTACCAAGCTAGTATCAAGCCCATGCCTCTCTTACAAGAAATTTGACTTTTTGCAAAAGTAGACATCCCAATCACCACAGGCCATGTCACATCCTCTGGCCACTTGCATTTGTTTATTGTATCCTTTAGCAAGCAAAACATAAGACCAAGCCAGGCTGAAACTCTCTAGACAATCACATTCACAAAAACACACCACATTGCATAAGCTTTCGAATCTGCCTCCACAGCCAAAAAACACTCAAACCATTTTCTCCATTCAACTCACCATGTATCACTGAGTAGAAACCACCAAGAACACAAGCCTGAAACAGCCAAAGCATCCCACTGCCATTTCTCACCTCATTTTGCAGTCTCATTCGAAACTCTCACCCTAGCTCACAAACAGCCAAACAAACCTTGCAGACCTTCTCCACATATCATTTGGACCTCAAACAACCATTCACAATGGCCTGAAACCACCAGAAACTCCATAGCCATTCTTGACTGAGGTGAAGCAGAAACTGTCGAAGCTCATCAACCAGCCTACATAAATTGTTCCAAGGCATTCAAACATCATCCAGAGGTCCTAAGGAGCGGATTGCACAAGGAGAGGTGGCCAGAAAGTTCTCAGGTTGAAAGCTCCAAATCTCAGGTAGCTTGAAATTCATTTTTCCAGAAATCATTTTTCTTGTTACAAACTTGTTCTATGTGATTCACTGATTATCCTGATGTCATTGGTTTTGAAAATGGCTTTGATTTGAGAGTTTAATTTGTCTCTGAAACCTGCGTGCCCTAGTTTCCATTTTCTTCGATTCAGCTTGTTTAGGAAGAAGAAATGTGTTTTGAGAGAGGGGTTTGATTCGTGAGAGGATGGAGATCATTTCTATGTTCTTAGTTTTCATTTTTGATACGATTTGAGGGGTTTGGGAAGTTTTCAGGTGAGCTGCTCGCCGGAGAAGACGACCGGAAGTCTTCTCCGGCAGCCTGAGAGTGATTAGGGTTAATTGTCATTAATTAGGCAACTTTGAATCTGGTCCCTTGGATGGACTCTCCCGCGCGCGAATGAAAGGCTGAGATGAGCCATTAGAAACCCTAATCCTGATTATCCATTTAATTTGTAATTAATTAATTCATAATTTTAATTTGGCCAGATTTGAATCTGGGCCCTTGGATCTGGCGCGCAGTCAACCAGACCAAGCCCAGATCAAATCTTGGCCCTCCTTTCTGATTACTTTCTCTTTATTAAATTTAAATTCATTTCTTTTTTCAATTAACTTGCATAATTATTTTAAAATAGCAAAAATATCTTAAAAATTATGAAACTTTTTCTTAAAAGTTTTATTAATTTTTAAGACCCAAAAATATTTTTATTCTATTTTTTATCATTAAAAAAGTATTTTTAAATATTTAAAAGATTATTTTTAATTGGTTAATGGGAATTAATTGATTAAAAATACTTTTAGGTATTTAAAAATTACAAAAAAATTCATGAAATGTTCTAAGACATTTAGAAACATTGTCCAACCTTCAAACCAAATTTCTTTTTTGATCTTGATGCATTTTAAGAATTTTTCATTGAATTAAATCATATTTTGTGCATTAATTTGATCCTAAGTTCAAAAATTCATTTCTGCCTATTGGAGAAGGTTGAGACATTGTTTCTTCTTGCATTGTTTTGTGTTTGGCATGTAGTTTCTAGGGTAAAGTAGCCTTGATTTGATCTTGCATTTTCCATTTGTTTGGCATTTCTTTTGTTAAGAACCCTAAAAAACCCTAATAACTTGTAAAAATCATATCTTGAGATTGGTTAAGAGTTGAGAGTTCCCCTTTGGGCAGTGGTTTGTTATAGGTTTAAGGTTTCATTGAGTGCCATTTTCCATTTTTTATCTTAGGGTTTGCTTCTGTTTTGGGTTTTTGTTTGATGTTTGATCCATGAACCCTAATTTGGGTTTTCTCTTGCACCCTTCTTGCACTCTCTTGCATAACATGACTTGCCTTTGCATTTTGTGCATTCTTGTGATTCATTTGGCATCATAAGACATATAGGAAGCATGTTTGATCATTGCACCACATGTTTGCCATGTCATTTGCTTTGTATGCTTCATAACTTTCCATGCTTGTTCATGCTCCTTAGCTTGCATCATTTGCACCCATGAACTTGTATGAGCATATCCATGCCTTGCCTCATGTTTGTAGCACCTCATAACATCATAATCATCATCAACATGCTTCTGGTTTTGCTTAGCATCATACCATTTCATCTCATTTTGCATTGCATTGTATTTCTTTCTAACATTTCAGGTGGTAAGTGACTTTGAGAAGTGAATTTGCCTTCACCTCTCATAACCTTTCTTTTCATCTCTCTTGCATCCATTGCTGCATTTTTGTTTGTGTTTGAGATTGAGCTTGCTCATTCTTGTTCTTCTTACTTTCTTTCTTCAAGTGACTTGACTTCTTGAATGAAGCAAGTCACTTTGCTTCTCTTGATCCTGTTCATCTGCTTCCTGGTGGCTCCCTTGAAGATATCTCTTGTAAACCTAATAAACCTTAGGAACAACCAAGCATGACAATGATTAGGGTTTTGATTAGTCTCCCCACTTAGTTTTCACCTTTGTGTCTCTTTTGAGTCTTCTCTTCTTACCTCATAATCAAGGACTAAACCTTAAAGGCTTTAAGACTTTGTGATTAAGCTTATGCCTGCATCCTTCTCTTAGGATGGAGTGTATAACTTTAATCCTAAGTGTTAAACCTTTAATGTGTTTAAATCTCTTAATCAATCCACTTAATAATCATTAAGACATCATACTTGTAACTTGGGCCTTGCATTAGGGTTCTAATTCTTCCTTAAGTGGTTAAGAAGGACTAACCCTAGTGTTAATGGACAAGTCCCCCTCAAGTTGTCTTACAAACCATAAAAATCACTTCATCATCATATCATAAAATAAAATCCACTTAATCAAAGGCTTGTTTTGTCATGGGCTTAATCCCTAATCATGGATTAAGTTGAGGAGCTTTCCTCAGCTTAAACATTCTCATCTATTATCCTTCTATTAGGATGGTGTAATGAGTCTGTTTAATCCTTGATTATGGCTTAACCTCATTACTTAACACTAAACAAAAACACCAAAAACATCTAAATAATCACAAGTAGGTTAATGATCTTAATCCTACATCAAAGGTGGTTAAGTGTGAGAATCTGACTTCACACTTAAGGTAATTCTCATTACCCCTAATCAGAGGGAAGATGTGATGAGTTTACTAACCCATTGGTTTAGGCTTAAGCTCATTAACTTATGACAAACTTTCAAAAGCAGTAAAAGACTGAAAACTCAAAAACAAACAATAATCGTCTCCTTCGGGATTCTTTTCTCATCACCTTCACTCATAAACGAGAACTTGCTTCTTCCGTCTAATGCAAGACAGTTTGCACCTGGGCCAGACAGGTCATACACTTGAGCATAGGCAAGTAAGCAGTTCACAAGTCAATTCATCTTTCAGTCTCTTTGGGTCGAACTACGGTGTTCTGACTTCCTCATTGCACGAGAGGATACGTAGGCATAACTTAACAGTTATCGAACAAAAGTCTCTGTACATTCCCCTCTTTCTAGCTTCATTCTTTAAGCCTCATGGTCATGAGCAATTCATTCTCATTCTTACACTGACACATCACTATACACTTCACTTCTTTTACACTGACACCTGTATATCCTTTTCCAGCTCTTGTATACACAGATTGCACTGACACTACCCCTTTAAAACACAAATCTTTTAAGCGTGGATCCCGTCGAGTACGGCGGACAATCTGGGTGCTAATACCTTCCCAGGTTGTAACCAACCCCCTTTCTCAGTCTCTCTGGTTCGCAAACCGTCTTATCCGTATCTTTCTAGGTCTATGCAGCATTACCTTTCCTCCGGGATAAAAATGCCTAGCTGGCGACTCTATTCATCTACAGTGAGTTCACGGCTGTGTGTTCTCATTGTCCCTCTCGCCGACCGTCCGCGTCTGTACCCTTATCTGACCTGGTGTCACTTATCGGGAGCGACAAGCAGCATCGTATGTTAATGTGACCAAGCAAGTTGTGGTTCGGTTTATCAAGAACAATATTATCTGCAGATATGGTGTTCTGAATAGAATTATTACTGATAATGGTTCGAACTTGAATAATAAGATGATGAAAGAGCTTTGTGAAGAATTCAAGATTCAACACCATAATTCTTCTCCTTATAGACCGAAGATGAATGGGGCTGTTGAAGCTGCGAACAAGAACATTAAGAAGATCATTCAGAAGATGGTTGTGACATACAAGGACTGGCATGAGATGCTCCCTTTTGCTTTGCATGGGTATCGTACATCTGTCCGCACTTCAACAGGGGAAACCCCTTTCTCACTTGTTTATGGTACAGAAGCAGTGCTTCCTGTCGAAGTTGAGATCCCATCAATGAGAGTTCTGATGGAAGCCAAGTTGACTGAGGCTAAATGGTGTCAGAGTAAATTTGATCAGTTGAATTTGATTGAAGAAAAGAGAATAACAACTTTGTGTCATGGTCGGTTGTACCAACAAAGAATGAAGAAAGCTTTTGATAAGAAGGTCAAACCTCGTGTATTCAGAGAAGGTGACCTCGTGCTCAAAAAGATTCAGTCTTTCCTTAAAGATTCTCGGGGCAAGTGGACTCCGAACTATGATGGCCCATATGTTGTTAAGAAAGCCTTCTCTGGAGGTTCATTAATTCTTGCAACTATGGATGGTGAGGAGATCACTCGCCCTGTGAATGCGGATGCAGCCAAGAAATACTTCGCCTAAAAAAATAAAAGAACAGCTCGCTAAGTTGAAAACCCGAAAGGGCGGCTTAGGCAAAAATGAGCGTCTCGGTGGATTGAAAACCCGAAAGGGCGGTCCAGGCAAAAATTTGAGGCATAAACAGAAATAATTATCCCGGTAGATTGAAAACCCGAAAGGGCAATCTAGGCAAAAGTTAGGGATCATGGCAAGTAACTGCGTCGATATACTGAATCACTTGTGGCAACCGAGGATTTCAGATTCTATCCCTCAGAAGAATTTCCCATCAAAGATTCTTATTCACTCATCCTTGACTGAAGTTTCGGACACAGTGGAGTTCAAAGTTGATAGGGAGAATAGTGATCATTGTATTTCAATGTAGCCCTTTTCCATGTATTTACCATTTTTCAAACTTGTAATGATCCATGGAGTCATGCCATTTGCTGACTACCATTCTATCAATAAAGTTGAGCTTTTATCCAATTGTTTGCAATTATTTTTATTGTTTCTGTTTACAAAATTTAAATATATTGTTGATGATGATTTTTGAAACAAATTTAATAAATTTAATTTTTGAAGATTTTAAAAAACATTTTTCTTTTGATATATGAACAAAGAAAGGATATCAATAGTGCCTCCAAGAATGGTAAAGTCTGGATGTGTGTAACTTGTCTCTCCCAAAGCAGGGTTTGATTCGGTTGTATCCATGCGAAGTTTCTGGATAGTCTTGACAGGTTGATGTTAATGATGTTTTGTTCCCCAACAATAAGCATGAACGGAGATTGTATGTATTCCCCAGAAGAGTTGTTGGAAGGGATGTTCTTGAGAATCCCCAGCTGAGCTCTTGTTCCTCAGTTTGAATTGTTTGCATCCTTGAATATAGAAGTATTGATATAGCAGTCAGTTTAGAGGTTCTCTTTTACCCGATGGTGGGTATAGATTTAAAATCCCTCGTAACTGTGTTTTGGCTATGATGTTAACTTCTGATATCCCCATATGAATCCCCAGTAGATCTGCATGTGTTGATTTCCAGCAGGTTCCTTTGTGATTTTAACAGGTCTTGCACTCTATCCCCAAGTGGAGCAGGAGTGATATGACAGTTATTCCTCGTGAAGTTTGATTTTTATCAAGAATATTTCCATCCTCAGCAGATTATTACCTTTCCTCAGCAGGATGATATCCCTAACAGATGCTGTCTCTTCATGATTTAAGCTTTGTAGTAGGATTTTATTCCTTTGATGGCTTATGATTTTCCCCTGCAGATTTCAAGTTGAATCTCCAACATGTTTCCCTGCACTGTTGCCTGGGATTAGCCGAGTATCTGGTTGTTGTGGTGTTTATGTCACCCGTTTCTTATCTTTATGTCTGTTTTGTCAGCATATTCATAAGCATATTCATACGCATAAGCATAACATTGTTTGCTTGCATCCTTGCATTTATCATTGTTCTCTGCTCTTTGGTGTGGATTTTCCCCATAGAGTGTGTGTGTCGTCTTCCTCTCAAAGTTTAGAGTGTCGACCATTAAGCATAAAGTGTTAATCCTTTCTAATTCCCCACTGAGTTTGTTTCTCGTGGATGATTTTAATTCAGCTTCCGCCCCAGTTTATTATCTGGATGGAATTCCCCCAGTTGAGATATTTCCTCCTCGGGATGAGTCTTGTTTGACCGTTTCTTTCCAATTTGTTCTTGGATTGAACTTTGGTCCCCTTTTGTGAGTAATATTGCTTTCGAATTAAGCTATCATTGTTTGATAGTGGGCAACATTCTCTCCAGCTTGAGTATATTACTTTGGAATTAAGCTATCAGTAATCGATAGTGGGTAATATTACTAAATTAATCAAGTTCTTTTACTTGTGCTCCTACCCAGTAAATTCGGTAGTCGAGATTTTATCCTCTTACCCAGTAAAAAGGTAATAGAGTTTGTTTTCCTTTGCTTAAGCTCCTACCCAGTAAATCCGGTAGTTGAGAATTTTTCTACCCAGTAAATCCGGTAGCCGAGATATTTTCCTCTTACCCAGTAAAAAGGTAATAGAATCAGATATTTTACTCTTACCCAGTAAAAAGGTAATAGAAGCTGTTTCCATTTGATTGAGTTCCTACCCAATAAATCAGGTAGTTGAGAATTTTTCTGCCCAGTAAAAAGGCAATTGAGGTTATCCCTCTGTATTTTGCTCCTATCCAGTAAATCGATAGTCGAGTCTGTTATATTTCCTACCTAGTAAACAGGTAGTCGATGATTCTTATCCAACACAGTATTTCTCCATTCTTGGATTCAAATATTTTGTTTGATTGATATTCCTGGCAGGGTGTTTATTTTCCCTGGTTGAATTTTGTATCTTGATTATATCATACCTTTTTCCCAAGTGGAGTCTGTTATCCAGTGATTTATTTTCCTGGTGATTCTTTGGTTGCCTGTTGTTGTTTCCCCGGCGGGATTTTCTTCTGTGTCCCCAAGTTTTGCTTTTCTCTGGTGGTCATATTTTCCCCACAGAGATCTTGGGCTTGCATATCATATTCATATCATATCTTGTTCTCTTAGGACAAAAATTGGGTATTCTGTATTTAAGTCTCTCCCATCTTGTAGAGACGAAGATGTCAATCTTCATATCTCCGGATTGAAGAAACTTAAATAGGGGCAGCTGTAACACCCTAATTTTTTCCCTAAGATTTCTTTGCATCTCATCTGCATTTTGCATACAAACAAGATCGCACTGGTAGCACGGTTCTTCTCGAGTTAGGTTTATGCCTCGCAGGGGATCACTGTTGTCTTTAATTGTTTTATTTGACTGTGTTTACTAACCATTAATCAAAATCCAAAAATATTTTGTTTCCTTTTGCTAACTTTTTTTTCCAGGAAGAGGAACCATATAAAAATGCCGAAAAATATCAGTCCTGCAGCTCGAGTAAAATTCACAGAAGTCGAAGATGATCCGCAAATAACTCAAAATTTATCAGATCAAGGATTTCCAAGGTTCACGTGTTCATTTCTTCGACGTACACAAGAATCGGGCTGAAACAACCAAGCAGCTATTTTTGAACAAAAAATTCAAAATTCAGCTTGGTTAACCGGTTAACCAATTGGTTAACCGGTTAACCAGTGCGAAATTTGAATTTTTTATTCAAATTCAGCACCCTTAGATCATTGATTTAATTGGAATATTCTAGATCCATTGGTTTCTGATTTTCTACATCAGTTTGATCATTTCCTACCAAAAAACCCTCACTAACCACCACTCTTTTCCATTTCCCACCAAATTTTCAATTACCAAGCCTAAATTCAAATTACCAAAGCAAGCTCCATTCCACCAAATTTCCATACCTAAGGCCTTTAAATAGGACCTCAATTTCATTCATTCCACAAGCTTTTGATAGCAAAAAAATCTCTTGCAAATTACTCCCCCAACACCAAAATTCTCCAAAGCTCATCTTTCTTTCTTTTGAAGTTATCAAGAATTCACATTGAATTCTTGATTAACTTGAGCTAAACCTTCATTCTTTCATTCTCTTGCTCATCAATTTCAGTAGATCTAAGCTTGTGTTGGTTCAATTTGAAGAAAAGCTTTTGGTAATTCATCTTCCTCCATAAACCCATATTCACCATCAACATTCAAGATGTAGATCTTTGGTGCTTTTTGTTTCTAGATCCTTTGGATCTCTATTTGTTGTTTGATTGCAGGGATTCCACTGTATTTTGGTTTTAAAATTCGTGCAAATTCAGATCATGATCATCCAATGTTTGAGAAAAGGTTTCAAAATGGATCATGCTGAATTTTCTGCATTTTTCAGCTTCTGGTACAACGTTAACCGGTTAACCATTTTCAAAACAGCGCAAATTATTCAAAATCTGCTTGCGTTAACCGGTTAACACAAGTCAGAATGGTGTTTTTCGCTTGTTTCAAGCCCCTTTTTGGTTCCTCTTTCTTCTTCCTCTTCCTTTTTTATTTTTACCTTGGGAAGTATTTTTGGGAATAATTCCTCCTTAATTTCAATGGACTTTGGGTGTAGATTAGAGTAGTTAATGTTCATTAATTCAAAACTACTTTTAAGTGGATTATTCAATTCATTTGAGGTACTTTGCATTAGTGATACATTTTCATGCTTGAATCCACCAAGATAAGTGATTGAACTTAAGGATGGAAGAATACCATAAGTATGACTCAATTTGGTATTCATCTTTAGTTTTGTGCGGTATCGCGTTCGGATAACGATTTATATATCGTTTATCTCGCATACATTAGCACTAATATTATGCACCTTAATTGGTGGTGGCCGGCCTCATTTGTAGGGTAATTACTTCGTAAATTACTCGGCGATTGCATAACATAGACCTAAATGTGTCCCGACTTCGGAATAAAAATCTAATTGGGTACTTACACTTTCGTGGACCGGATCTCTTGTTGATCGCGTAATCCCAAAGTGGTTAATCATATTGCATCAAGAATCGAGACTTGTGAATTTTGATTCATAGGTGCTTTGGGTCTCCCAATCGCCTTTCAAATTTCATTGAATTCGGTTCGGTTTGCCTTGATTAATCGCTATAGTGTAAGATGCTAAGTGGATCCGGTTGCCTTCGATTTTGTTTATTTTTTTTTTGGTTGTGGTTGATTAAGTTCACCATACCATTATTATATGAATATTATTATAATATTACTACTATTAATATTTTAGATTCTTGCATTTTTATTTCTTTTGTTACTAGCATTTAATTTCTTGCACTATTATTACCTTTATTTTATTTTGCTTTATTCATCCATATCATGTTTATTATTTGCCCTTATTGTTTGTTGATTTGACTTTCTATTTGTCCATTTGGACACACAAAAATTAATAAAGGATAAAACCTCTAAAAAACTTGTGACTTTAATTTCGGACTTTGGTTACTATCCTTAGCATTGGAGTTTGGACTTAGATTTTTTAGGATCTCTCCCCTTGCTCAAGTTGTGATGGATTGGAAACTTTGGCCTCAAGTTAATTCATTGATCTTTGAAGGTGGAATTCCGGTTACTTTGAAGAAGTGTGCATAATATGGTTCGACCGTTCTTCTCTTAACTTTTAATTCAAGTATTAGGATAGTCCCTTCATCTCCTCCCCATTCTTAAATTTTCAAAACTTCTCCCTATTTCAAAAATCTTCTTTGTTTTCAAACTTCAAATGCTTTCATAATCAAACCTTGACTTCGGTCAAGTGATTTTACCTTTTCACTTTATTTTTTTAAAATAAATGTTAATCCATGTAAATATATCGAATCTCTTTTCTCACATACTTTAAAAAATCCAAAACTCACTCAATTGTTTTTGTGCCTTTGTGCACCTTTTCTTTTCATATGTTTAGATATGATTCATTCTTTCTAGCGGAATTATTCGCTAAGGAATGACGGCTTATCTCTTCATTTTAAAATCCATTCAACTCATTTGTTTCTTTTCAAATTTTGTACCACGAACTACGAGGTTTTGATCTCGCATTGCACTTTGTGGGTACGTAGGCATGAGGCGTTAAAACCTCATCAAACACAAAATCATTAAAAAACATTCTTCTCCTCATCTCTTCAATCATTTTTAAGCAAACCAATTTCAGACCAAAAAGCAATAAATATTTCAAAGGGCTCCCGTGGAGTACCACGGACAAGTCGGGTGCGTAAAACCTTCCCGGCTTGTAACCAATCCCCTTACCCATTCTCTGTTTGTTTCTTTTAGCTTTTGCTTTAGATTCCTTAGGTTTTTGTTCGTTCTTTTACCTTTTTCCTTTTGGAAATAAATAAAAGCGCGGTGGCGACTCTGTGTACTTGAGTTAAGTTAATCAATAACTTACACTCATGATTTTACCGCTACAGTGAGCAATGGGTGATTTAATCACAAATGATTGTGTTCCCGTATGGGGTGTGAGCAATCGGATTGTGTGCCCGTGTAGGGTGTGAGCAATCCATAAACAATGTGTGCCCATGTGGGGTGTGAGCAATGGGTGAACATCGTATGCCCAACGGGGAGTTACTTTATGTAACGAGCGATGATTCCAATAAGTTCCTGAGTGAACTTGAGATGATTGAGTCAGTACCGCATTACATTTGCATAGAGTCGTGAGTCGGTCTCTATGATTTGCATTTATCATTTATAATTGAAAATTGGTGAATAAACATGAATAATGTATGTTTATGCGGAGTGATAGAAATTGGTGAATAAACATGAATGTATATGTTTATGTAGAATGATGTGAAATGGTGAAATTATGCATGATGAATATGCTTGGTTTGTATATATACATTGTGATGTATATGTGTGATGGGTGATGAATTGTGGTGAGAATATGTATATGTGTATTTTTATGTTAAGATATATAATTATATGCATTGTTATTATGATAATATTTCTCACCCTTCTGCTGTTTTATGATGCTCTTTAAGGCATTGCAAAGTAGGTTTGCTAGAGGTCTATTTGTGAAGCGTTTCTTCATTCTTTTGGTCCGTCAGCTCTGATATGTAGCACTGGGTAGCTAGGGTTGGCTTGATGCCTTTTTGTGATGCATTTGTATATGTATCTTGGTGATGAATGTTTATGTAAACATGAATTATGTGGTGGATCAAACTTGATGATATATATATATATATATATATATATATATATATATATATATATGTATATATGTTTGATATTTATTAATGTTTAGTTTCCGCTGTTATTCTAAAAGATTGAGGTATGGGTGCAAGTATTTAGCTACCCCATTGTTGCATATCGTTAAATGAGCAGGTGTTGGATGTTTTAATTTCATGTATAATGTGACATACCTCTTTTATACTATGTTTAAATTATACTCTGATGAAATTTTAATTTGTGCCTAAATGATTATTTGATTATTTGGGGGTATAGAAAGGGGGTGTTACACATCTCAACCAAAGACCTTCGAATATGGTGGACCTCATAAATCTTGAACAAACCAGAACAACTATCAACCATGTTCACAGACGTATTACCATTATTCGGAAGCGGATTCGTATTTGCATTTGGATTAACATCATTGCAAGATAGAACATTTCTCCTTATCAATTTCTGCACTTCGAACTTCAATGTATAACAGTTCTCTATATCGTGCCCGAGGCACCTTGATGAAAAGCACAGTGAGCCTCTGGCTTATACCACCATGGGATAGACTCTGGAACTGGAGGCAGAGAACATGTTTGCATAGATTCTTCTCGATCAGAGATGGAAGCAAATTTGCATACATCATGGGAATAGGATCAAAATTCGGCTTAGCACGACCTTGTTGATTACCACTCTGTTGCAGAGAAGGCTGTTGATAGCGAGACTGATACTTTGGAGCTGCTGGCACAATTGGAGTAACATTAATCATCGGAGTTACAAAAGTTACATGTTGATGATGACAATTCCCACGACCGCGAGGTCTTTTGTAACTTTCACGAGGCACAACATTAGTCTCATCTTCTTTCTTCTTACCAAAGTTGAACCTCTTAGAGCTCGAGCCAATACTACTATATTTTCCCAATCGTCCCTCATGAACACCTTCTTCTAGTTGCATCCCCATACTCACCATTTCAGTGAAATTATAAGGAAGACTCGCAATCATCTTCTCATAGTAGAAAGAACCTAAAGTCTTCAAAAAGATCTTCGTCATCTCTTTCTCTTCTAGAGGAGGTACAATCTGAGCTGCTAGCTCGCGCCATCTTTGCGCATACTCTTTAAAAGTTTCCTTGTCCTTCTGGGACATAACACAAAGTTGATCTCTGTCGCGTGCCATATCAATATTATACTTGTATTGCCTAACAAAATCCTCTCCCAAATCATTGAAAGTATGGATTTGGCTGCTATCCAGACTCATGTACCATCTCATGGCTGCACCAGTTAGACTATCCTGGAAATAATGAGTTAGCAGTTGATCATTGTCTATCTGAGCAGACATCTTTCTAGCATACATAGTTAAATGACTCAGAGGACAAGGGTTTCCCTTATACTTCTCGAACTCAGGAAACCTAAACTTGTACGGAACTTTGACATTAGGAACTAAACAGAGATCATAAGCATATTTACCGAACAAATCCTTATACCTCAAAGCTCTCATCTCTTTCTATAACTCAACGAAACGGTATTGAAAGACATCAAGTCTTTCAATCACACCAGCGCCTTCACTGGGCTCAACATGGTAAACCATTTCATCATGGTACGAAGTAGTGTGCATCACAGGTAGTGCAGTAGTCATTACCGACTGAAGAGTATTAAACTCATCAGTCTCAGGAGGAGGAGGATGATAACCAGCAGGAATGAAATCAGCCGGCATACCCTATGGTGTGATAGGAGGCATGCGGTAGCAAGGAGAAATAACAACTTCAGCAGGAATCGATGCAGTGACAATCTCAAAGATGATTGTATGCTAAGTTGGAGAATTACGAATAGGGGGTGGCTGATTCTGAGCAGCCACCAAGCTTTCCATCATGGTAGTGATCCTTTCCAAGCTATCCTTCAAATATGCAACTTTCTCGCGCAACTCACGATTCTCTTGTTGTAAGGCTTTCGATATCTTCTTCCGATTAGCTTGAGTATCAACCTTGTGAGTTAGCTTGATAGGAGAACTGAATGAAGACCAAGAAACAACATAAGATCCTTGTACAACACTCAAAACAAAAGACCAATGTGGGCATGATGCATGGTATGCGTATGCAAGTGCAAATATTTCAAAGAACTATAAGATAAATTGCAATATTTATAAAAGAAACATTTTTGAAGTACTAAAAATTTATTCTCATTAAAATCAAAGTAAGGATTACAAGTGAAGTACAAGTCTCAACAATCCTAATACATGAGAGAAAAAGTAAACTAGGCCTAGGGGATCATATCTAAAGAAGATCTGAATCCCGTCTGGTACTTCATGCGAATCCTCTTAATCTCTTTGTTGTACCGATTCTCCATGTTTTCCTTATCCTTCACCAACTGGTCAACAATGCCTTCCAATCACCGGATATAGGAGGAATGGTATATGGAGTACTAAAGGAAAATAAATCCTCTCTTGGCCTCTTCGTAACATGCCGCTCAAGTAACTCAATGAGATCATCTTTCTCATTCAGTTTCTCTTGCATTGTCGTCTTCTCAAATAGCCATTCTTCTTTCTCTTTCTTCATCTTGTCCAACTTTTCTTGAAGAGCAACCTTCTCATCAACAGGAGGAAGAAAAATGGACAATGGAAGTATAGGAAACAAAGGCTCCTCGGGTGGATAAGGCATCTTGAGCTTGGAAGCCCTAGATCGAACCCACTGGATGTAACACTCGGAGGAGCAAGGTGTTGTCTTCCCAATTGACCCTTCTCTTTCCGATGAACCGTATGCCAAGAATGAGCAATCCTTTTCTTCATTTCTATACGATCTGCACCATTAATAAAGAAGAAACTGGATAATTAAAGGTGGCTTAGTATGTCCTTCAAGCAATATCCCAACTATCGCCTAGCAAGAATAGGGGTGCAACTAATTCCCCCATGTGTACCAAGAAGAGGTACGTTAGGAAACTCTCCATAATTGTCAATAAGCACTCCTGTATCATAATAAGAACAATACCAAGTCATATCCCTATGAGAAAGAGACATAATCCTTTGAGACCATCTTCGCTTCTCTCTATCCTTGAATACGTCGGACTTTGGTAGGTGCAAAATAAACGACCTATAGAGAAGAGGAACACAACACACAATCTCTCCATCACCTTTGGAAGTCCTATAATGAAAGGCAAGATACATGTCTCCAAGCAAAGTAGGTACCAGATTTCTCTTCAAGAAAATCTGAATGGCATTCTCGTCCACAATACCATCTAAGTTAGGAAACAAGACAATCCCACAAATGAGCAAAGCGAGAATAGCCTCAAATGCATCGTTATGACCCAAAGTAAGAAAAGTAGAAGCTTTCCCTATTAAGAACTTAGCATTAATACCATTGACACTCCCTTTTGGAAGAAATTTCCTATTAAGATCGGACTCCTTGAGAAAAAGGGATTTGGCGATGATGTTGGTCGTAAGTTCCTTCTCTAAACCACTGAAAAGAAATTCCTTTTCCAAAATAGGTAAACCCATCCAATGAGAGTACTCCTCTAAGGTCGGCACAAACTAATAATCAGGAAAGGTGAAACAATGATGCAACATATCATAAAACTGAGCCAAGGTAGGGAGAATCCCCTCTGGTACATCGGTATCCAAGATAAACAAGAGCTTTCCATAACATTTCTGGAACTCTTGGGTGTCAACCACTAAAGCTCCTAGCTTTCTCAGCTCTACTAGATTAGGATTCTTGAAACTGTACTTCTTTGTGTTCCTTCTTTCAACATTCATAACCATAGACATCTGAAATTTTACAAAAGTACCTATGAGTCCCTTGAAATCTCAAGAACAATGCTCATGAATGCATGAGTGCATGTATGTAACAACCACAAACAAGATCACACAAAGCACACGGGTCTAGGTTCTGAGTCACGAGCATGAAGTCAAGGTAACAGAACACCTCCCACACAGTTAAGTACTAAGGTTTTGTCTTCATTGTACCTGCAGAAAACCAAAAGGATGCTAACAGAGGTGCCCGGAGTTAACAACCATCTTTAGAATATTATCGGTACGTTGGACTACTCCCCAACCGATAACATTCTTAAAATAGACCTTGTCTGAGTGTAGTATCGCGTGACAACCACCTTAGGTTTACACCCAGATAGTTTCCGTACTACGTTCCTAAATTGGCTTGGATGGGTTAAGGGTTCTACGGTCCTCAGTATGATAAGCTCAAGGTCGGAAAATAATGCCACGTATGATTACTAATCATGACATTGATAATCCAAGAGAGCCTAACCGAGTGGAGATTATCAAATTGATATAGCTTTGGACTACTCCATCGCTTATCGTTTTGAATATGGCCGTCCTATCATAAGTTCAACTCAGATCCGGGTTAGAATCAATCTCACTCACAGAGGATCACCAAAACCGAAACAGAACAAACAAATAACAAACAAATCAAACCAAAGCAGTAAATAAATCAAAGTAGGCCGAATCCACTTAGATATTACTCCCCAGAAGTGTCGCCACTTTTCTGTAGCGGTAAAATCATGAGTGTAAGCTATTAGTTAACTTAACTCAAAGTAAACAGAGTCGCCACCACGCTTTTATTTTATTCCAAGAGGAAAAGGAAAAAAAGAGCAAATAAATACTAATGAATCTAAAAGAAAAACGCTAAAGAAACACAACAGAGAAACATGTAAGGGGATAGGTTACACAATGGGAAGGTTTTACGCACCCAAAATGTTCGTGGTACTCCACGGGAGCCCTTTGAAAAATTTACAGCTCTTCATTTGAAAAAGGTTTGTTAAATGAGAGTGGAGGGATGAGAAAAGAATTATTTTTTTAATATTTTTGTGTTTGGAGAGGTTTACCACCTCATGCCTACGTACCCACAAAGTGCAATGCGAGATCAAAACCCCGTAGTTCATGGTACAAATAGTGAAAAGGGGTTGGTTGTAATTGATTTTATTAAGAGAAGAGAATTCGTCATCTTCAAGTGGATAGCTAAACAAACTACCATGAGAATGAAGGCATGGACTCATACATCATTATGGGGAGGGCACCAACTCGGATAAAATCAACGAGTATGCCACTAAACCCCCACAAATGACAAGAGACTCAATTACATCAAACTACAACCATGGAGATTTAGAGACTTACACCCGACTAAAGAATAATGACTCATAATCGACACCTCTTTAAGAAAACAAACAAAAGTGCACAAAGGCACAAAACAACTTGAATGAGTTTGGTTCTTTTTATTTTTGAATTAAGGTCAACGTGATTAAATTCATTGGTTTTTAAAGAAAAGAAAAAGTAAAAGCCACTTGACAAAAGTCAAGGTTTTGTTTATTAAAGAAGTGATGATTTTAAAAAAAAAATAATCCTTTGAAAAAAGAGAGAAGATTTTGAAAATTAAAGAAGGGGTAGAGATGAATGGACTATCCTAAAAAAGAAAATAAGGAGATAAAGGAAGAAAGATCTAACCAAATTTGATGACACTTCCAATTATGAGCATAAGAGTTCCATCCTTATAAGCTAGCAAATGGTCAAATAAAGGCAAGTACCAACTTCATGAGATTAAGGCAAAGGAGAGGTGTCTTGAAAATCTAAGTCCAAAACTCCATTCCAATGCCAAAGATAGTAACCAATAGTCCAAAGATTAATATTACAAGTTTTTTAAAGGTTTAATCCTTTATTAATGTTTTTGTGTCCAAATGGACAAAAGGAAAATCAATATAACAAAAATAAGAGCAAATAGTAAACATGATAATGGATGAATAAAACATAAATAAATAAAACCAATAAAAGTGCAAGAATTTAAATGTTAGTAGCAAAAGAAATTAAAGTGCAAGAAACTAAAACATTAATAGTAATAATAGTATAATAATATTTACATAAAATTGGTATGGTGAACTTAATCAACCACAACCAAGAGAGTAACCAAAATCGAAAGGCAACCGGATCTGCTTAGCATCTTGCACTATAGTGATTAATCAAGACAAACCGAATCAAATTCAATGAAATTTGAAAGGCGATTAGGAGACCCAAAGCACCTCGGCATCAAAATTTCATAAGTCTCGATTTTTAATGCAATATGATTAAAAGCTTTGGGATTACACGATCAACAAGAGATCCGGTCCATGAAAGTGCAAGTACCCAATTAGATTTTTATTCCAAATTCGGGACACATTTAGGTCTATGTTAAGCAATCGCCGAGTAATTTACGAAGTAATTACCCTACAAATGAGGTCGGGCACCACTAATTAAGGTGAACAATGTTAGTGCTAATGCATGCGAGATAAACGATATGTAAATCACCATCCGAACGCAATACCGCACAAAACTAAAGGTGAATACCAAATTGAGTCATACACATGGTATTATTCCATCCTTAAGTTCAATCACTCTTCGTGGTGGATTCAAGCATGAAAATGTATCACTAATGCAAAGTACCTTAAATGAATTAAATAATTCACTTAAAGGTAGTTTTGAACTAATGAATATTAACTACTCTAATCTACACCCAAAGTTCATTGAAATTAATGATAAATCACCCCCAAAAGTGCTTCCCAAGGTAAAAATAAAAAGGAGGAAGAAGGAGAAGAAAGAGGAACCAAAAAGGAGCTTAAAACAAGCCAAAAATGCACTTCTGACTTATGTTAATCGGTTAACCAATTTGGTTAACCGGTTAACGCAAGCAAATCCTATGCAGTTTTAAATCTGGTTAACCGGTTAACACATTTACATTGTAAATGGTTAACCTGTCAACGTTGAACTAGTAGAAGAAAAAATGGTAAAAATTCAGCATGGTCCATTTTTAAAACCCTTTTCTAACATTTGGTGATCATGATCTAAATTTGCACGAATTTTAAAACCAAAATAAAGTGAAATCCCTGCAATCAAACAACAAATTGAGATCCAAAGGATCTAGAAACAAAGGCACCAAAGATCTACATCTTGAATGTTGATGGTGAGTATGAGTTTATGGAGTGAGTAAATTACCAAAAGCACTTCTTCAAATTGGACCAAATCAAGCTAGATCTACTGCAATTTATGAACAAGAGAAGAATAGGATGAAGGTTTATCTCAATTTAGTCAAGAATTCAATGTGAATTCTTGATAACTTCAAAAAGAGGAAAAGAACTTTAGTGAGATTTTTGGTTTTGGGGAATTTTTGCAAGAGATTTATTGAGAAATCAGAGGCCAGTGGATCTAGAATATTCCAAATATATCAATGATCCAAGGGTGCTGAATTTGAATAAAGAATTCAAATTTCGCACTGGTTAACCAGTTAACCAGATTACACTGGAAATGGTTAACCGGTTAACCAAGCATAATTTGAATTTTTTATTCAAACATGATTGCTTGGTTATTGCGGCCCGATTCATTTTGTATGTCGAAGAAGGCATGGAAATAAACACATGAACCTTGGAATTCCTTGAATAAACACATGAACCTTGGGAAATCCTTGATCAGATAAATTTGAATTATTTGCGGATCAACTTCAACTTGTTGTCTGTGAAATTTTACTCGAGTTGCATGACTGCTATTTTTGACATTTTCAATGGTTCCTCTTCCTGAAAATGTTAGTGAAGGATCCAAAATATTTTTTGGATTTTAATTCATGGTTAGTAAACATAAACAAATAAAATAATTAAAAACAACGGTGATCCCCTGTGAGGCATAAACCTACACCCGAGAAAAGCCGAGCAACCAATGCGATCTTGTTTGTATGCAAGATGTAGATGAAATACGAAGAAATGTTAGGGAAAAAATTAGGGTGCTACAGTATCCCCAGCAGAACATCAAGTCAGTTGAATAGTTCTCACCTCCGAACGGAGCCATTATATCATAATGGGCCACTCCCAGCAAGTAGCTGAATGCTTGATCCCCCACGGAGTTAGAATTGTCAGAATTCTCTCCCGACAGGAGTATTTGACTAGGTATTTCCCCAGCCAAGTCGGAAGGTCGTCATTTTCCCGCATATTTTCATGATTGGGACGCGGCCATCATTGAAATATTCCCCAGAGAGGTTGCCAATTTATTTTTGGCCATGTGACAAATTAATGCAGACATTTGTTCACATCAATTCCTTAGCAGAATGTTGGTCAGAATGTTCTTATTCCCAACGAAGTTACGAATGATGTTCTCCCTTGCAGAGTTGTTACTCTCTATTCAAATCAATTAATCTGGTATTAAATGTTGTTTGAGTCGTACTCATGTTCTTGGTTACGAATCACTTGATTCCATTTCCTTGTTAGATCATGTGATCTTATCCAAAACTCGGTCGTGTAGAAGAGGTTTGAAGTCCTGACGATGGGATTAAACGTCAAAAGGTTGCAGTTCAGTAGAACATATGCACAATCACCATTTACCTGAAGCACAAGTTATTTGAAGAAGGCTCGTCTATCTTAAGCACCATATATCTACGCAAGGTATGTGAAGAGGGTTCGTCTGTCCTAGCCACCATTTACCTGACGCACAGGTTTTTCAAAGAATATTCGTTTGTCTTAAAGAGCCATATGTATACGCAAGATGTATGAAGGGGGTTCGTATATTCTGATTTGTGCATGCCTATCCCACAGACTTAAGTGCAACACTGTTTTCCTGACGCACAGGTTACTCGAAGAAGATTCGTCTGTCTTACACCATATATCTATGCAAGGTATACGAAGAGGATTCGTTTGTCCTAGCCACTGTTCACCTAACGCATAGATTATTCAAAGAAGATTCGTTTGTCTTTGTAAACACCCAAAATTTTCCCTCACTCTTTCTCACACCATGGCTTGAGATCTTTCATTTTTGCATTAGCATAAGCATATCATATCCCACTTCATAGTTCACTTCATCTGCATCTAGGGTTTGTGATCTGAGCAATCCAAGAAGTGATCTGAGTTATCTCAAAGTTCTTGAAGCATGCCAAGAAGGTCCATGTGTGTTCCATGATCATGATATTCTCCCCAAAGTTCATAAAACTCAAGGGATCACAAAGCATGGCAAAGGCATATAGGCAGACTGAAGATCTTCTGCACAAATAACCTAAAATTAGGGTTTTGGTTTCAGAGGCCTTAATCCCAAATTTTTTGGCCATTCTTGTTTCTAATGGTCTTAATATATTCTAAGGATCATGTGTACCAAATTTGATGAAGAAAATCAATGTGGAAGTCATCTGATCATTGGGTAACTTCTTGAGCAAGTAAAGTCAAAATCAGGGCATCTGAGGCCTCCATCAAGGGTACCAAAGGGTTATCATCATCATTTTGAGGTTCTATGATCTTTATTTGATCTTAGAAGTGGTTGTAAGTTCACAAAGTTGAAGAATTTTGAGCCAAATGCAAACTTGCTATTTTTGGAAATGACTTGTAATGGAAACTTTCCATTTTGGGAAAGATATTCAACCTATTCTTTCATGACCAAAAATGCTTCAAATGAAAACTTCTTGGGCATGAAAGTTGTAGATTATGTCCTCACATTTTCAAAAAGTACGAGAACATGTCTTGATTCATCCTAGAACTCAAGATATGGCCTTTCAAAGTTGGCAAAAATCCTATAATTTTCAAGTTCATGCCAAAGAGGGAATTTTGCAATTTCACTTGCCAAGCCATTTCATGACATCTAATAAACTTCTATGCATCATAACATGTTAAAGCAACTTCAAAAGATCAGAATTGGCCTTTGAACCTAGGGTTTTGATGGCTTGATTCACAAGAAATCTCAAAATGGCCAAAATGCATAAACCTTGTAAACTCTTGATCCAAGCCATCCAGCTGCATAACAATGATCCTATTGGTCTCCTTGAAGCTAGCTGAAGCAGTTCAAGCACAGAAACCAGCTCTGCCATGGCCCATACCTCAAGTACACCAATCTTGACTTTTTGGCCAATGGAGCCATATCATTCCCACAGTGCATATCTAATCTTCTGACTCATTCCAATAGTTTAGGGATTGCCTAAAGATCATAAACCAAGCATGCCATGAGCTCAGAACATACACAACATCAGATTTCACAAAATTTGCCAAAAACTTCTCTTCTTCGTTTCTCTCAAACAATCCATCAAAACCTCAAAAATTCTTTCACCATTCATTCAGAAATCATCCATAGAACACAAAGCAACCATTACCATGGCCTGAAACCTCATAAACCAAAGCTTCCATTTCTGCCATATCATAATCGAGCCACTCAAAATAGCCCCTTTCAAAGCATTCTAAGCATCCCAATAGCTTCAGAAGGAACAAAGGAGCTCATTTGCACAAGTGGGAGGTTCTGAAAGCTCACCATTGAAGGTTTCCAGCTCAGGTATGGTCAAGAACATTTTTTCTCAAAACTTTGATTTCTTGTTATAGAATGAAACTGCATGCTCTAAGGATCACAATGATGCTTTTAAAACTGAAAATGGTTGAGAAATGAGGATTTCATGAACTTCTGAAACTTTGCCCGTATTTATGTTTTGATTTGATTCAACTTGTTCATGAAGCATAAATGTTGTTTGATGTTTGATTTGAGTTTCTAGAAGTATGGGGATCATTTCTGGGCAGTTAATTTGGGGTGGGTAGCCTGTAGAAGGATTTATGGGTTTTGGTTCACCGGAGAAGATGACCGGAGCTTGTCTCCGGTCACCTGAAAGTAATTAGCCCTAATTAGAGTTTAGTGCCCAGATTGATTGAGAACCCTTGGATACATAATTAACTTAGCGAAGGAACGACCCAGATTAGCTCATTAATACTAATTTCTGTTTAATTAAATAAACCATAATTAAAATGCCAGATTGCATCCTGACCATTCATTCACGCGCGCAGTCAACCCTCCCCCTCCAGTTCAAATCTGAGCCCTTGGATCCTCTGACTTTCCATTTAATCCATTTTTAATTCATTTTCTTTTAATTTCTTTTGTTCATTTGATTTAAAATAGTAAAAACCATCAAAAAATTCTCAAACTTTGCATTTTTGTTTCAAATATTTTTCTTAACTTGAAAACATTTATATTTTTATTTTTTGCATTAAAAAGTATTTTTAAAATATTTAAATGTTATTTTTAATTGATTAATGGATTTTAATTAATTAAAAATGCATTTAGGTTTCTAAAAATCAACAAAAAATCATGAACCATTCCAATACATTTAGAAACATTTTCAAACTCATCATACAAATTTCTTTTTAGGTTTGATCATAATTTCACAATTTTCTTTGAATTAGGGTTCTTAAAAATCACATTTTTTAACCCTAACTTGAAAAATTCATTTCTGCCTAACCATGATGAGTTTGAACTTGGTTCTTTTTGCATTGTTTCATAAATTGCATATAGTTTCTACATTATTTATCTTATGATTTTATCTTGCATTTTAAATTTTATTTTCATTTTCCCTTTAGAAGCACCCCAAAACCCTAGCAAACTTAGGAATTTCATAACTTTCATTAGGTTAAGCTTCTGACTTTCTCCTTTGGGTTGTGATCTTATATGGGATTAGGGTTTGTTTGAGCTTGATTTAAATTTTTTATCATGTTGATTGCTTCTGTTTTGGTCATATGCATCTCATGTTGCCTTAAAACCCTAATTTTGCATCTTCATTTGCATTCTCCTTTGCATATCATCATCATATGAACTTGCCATGACATTTCAAGCCTTTGTATGACATCTTAGATATCTTAAGACATGCTTGAACATTTCTTGATCATTTATTCATTCATTTTCTATGCCTTGCATCCATTACATTTCATGAACATCCATGTGTTTTCATGCTTCTAAACATGATTCCTTTGCATCTCATCTTTGTATGATCATTCATATGCATTTTGTTTGACTTTGAATCATCTCATATGCCATTTTCATTGCATAATCACTTCTGACTTTGGTCTTTGCATCTCATTTGATCTCATTTCCTTTTGCTTTATGTCTTATGCATTCATACTAACATTTTCAGGAACTTTTGGTAAGTTATTTGGGAGGTGGATTTACCTTCAATTCCCATCTCTTATCATCATTAATATGCATATTTACTTGTCTTTGAAGTGAAATTGCTTCACTTATGCTCCCTCCTTCGCACTTTCTTTCTTTCAAGTTACTTATCTTCTTCAGGAAGTAAGTAACTTGTTCTTCTTTCTTCTTCATCTGCTTCTTCCATTGGTGGCCTTCTTGAATATCCTTTCTCTTAAGCCTCACAAACCATAGGATGTAAAAGCATGATAACGTTTAGGGTTGTGTATAGTCTCCCTATTCTTTTGCCTTTGAGTCTCCTTGAGTCTCCCTCCCCATCTCAATAATCAGGGACTAAACTCTTAAAGTTTTAGGACTTTGGAATTAGGGTTATGCCTGCATCCTTATCTTAGGATGGAGTGTATAACTTTAATCCTTAGTGTTAAACCTTTAATTTGTTTACACCTCTTAATCAAAACACATTAATAATCACTAAGACTTTATCTTGTAACTTGGGCCTTACATTAGGGTTCTATCTCTTCCTTATGGTTAAGAGGGACTAACCCTAGTGTTTAATGGACAAGTCCCCCTCAAGTTGTCTTAAAAACTTAAAATCCACTTCTTAATCTCACCTCTTAATTAAAATCCACTTAATAAAGGCTTGTTATATAATGAGTTTAGTCCCTAACCATGGATTAAGTTGAGGTATCTTCCTCAGCTTAAGTGTTCTCATCTATCATCCTTCTATTAGGATGGTGTAATGAGTTCACTAATTTGTGATTAGAGATTAAACTCATTACTTAACACTAAACAAAAAAACAAAAACATCTTAATAATTACAAGTAGGTTAATGATCTTAATCCTACATCATCATGGTAATTAAGTTGAGATGATTATCTCACACTTAAGTATGCTCATTATCCCTAATCAGGGAGGATATAATGAGTTTGCAAACCCTTGATTTAGGCTTAAACTTATTAACTTATGCAAAACACCAAAAACAATAAAAAACTGAAAACACAAGAACAAACAATAAATGTCTCCTCCGGGATTCTTTTCTCATCACACTTATTCATAAACGAGAACTCGCTTCTTCCGTCTAATGCAAGACAGTTAGCACTCGAGGCAGACGAGTCATACATTTGAGCATAGACAAGTAAGTAGTTCACAGTCAATTTATTACCAGTCTCTTTGAGTCGAACTATGGTGTTCTGACTTACTCATTGCATGAGAGGATATGTAGGCATAACTTAACAGTTATCGAACAAAAGTCTCTGTGTCATCCCCCTCTCATAATAGTTCCAAGTCCGAGGATCCTTGTTCTAGAACAATACCTGTGAGGGGGTTGGGATGTTTATAGGTTTGCAGGAACCCTTGGCCTCAACATACCCTGTTACTGATATTGTTTTAAGGTTACACTATTTTGGACTGATTCTATGAAACCCTAGACTTGTGACTCTTTATTTGAGTCCCCCACCTGGTTATTGGTTCTCTAGCCTTCATCTGGATTTCTGAACACCATGGACCCTATTCAAAGCAAACAACAGATCCAACACCTGATCACAAACCCTTGCATATCATTCTGCATACATCATTTTGCATCATTTAACATATTGTCTATTTGTTTTACAGGGTATCCATTTCATCTTTGGTTTGGTTTTGACTGTACTTCTGCTCAGCCACCTTCATCAGTTATCTTCATCAGAGGTCTTCTTTAGTGGTTATTCTCCTCATTTATCTGCATCAGCATCCATTGTCAGTATGGACTCATCCAGGAAGAGCAACATCACTTATCATTTCTTTGAGCCCTCCCTAGCAGGCATCAGGCAGATTCAGACACTTATCACTCCTGATCATGTCCCTTTATTCAGGGAACATTATGGTGGTATCATGGACATGATCATGGACTTGGATGCATCACAGAGGAGCATGATTCACACTTGCTTGCAGTTTTATGACCCTCCTTTCAGGTGTTTCACTTTTCCAGACTTTCAGATGGGTCCTTTATTAGAAGAGTTTTCCATGTTGTTGGGTGTCCCTATCAGGAGGGGAATCCCTTTCAACCCTGAGATGACTGCTCCTAGGAATGAGGATATAGGTAAGGCTCTGTATTTGGAAACCACCACCATTGATCAGCATATGACCACCAAGGCTGGAATCCCAGACCTTCATTTGGACTTCTTGATCACTCAGGCCACCAGTCATGATGCAACAGGGAAGTGGGAAATTGTCTGTGCTCTCTTATCTCTTAGTGTATATGGGATCATCTTGTTTGCAGACGAGCCTAAGTTTGTAAGAAAGAATTCCATCCATATCTTCTTGGTGAATAATCCAGTTCCTACCTTGCTAGGGAATTTCTATTACTCAGTGCATCAGAGAAATGAGAAACAGAGGGGAAGATTAGTCAGATTTTGTGCACCTCTCTTCTAGTATTGGTTATTGAGATACCTGCCAAAGACAGAAGCTTTCTTGAATCCTCGTCAGTCAAGAAATTGGCCTAAGAGAATGATTGCTCTCACTTCAGAAGACATCAGGTGGTGTACTCAGAGCACCAAGGGCAAGGACATAATTACAAGATGTGGGCAGTATCCCAATGTACCTCTTATTAGAGTGAAGGGTTGCATCAACTACAATCCTTTGATTTTCAAAAGGCAGTTAGGATATGCCTTAGTACATCCACCAAGAGAGCAGGATTTAGTAGACACCCTTTACTGTGATATTCAGAATAATCATGTCATCATCCGACAAGCAGCCTGAGCTTGGGATAACATTCAGACAAAAGGGACTGCTATTCTTGGCAAGTGCAACAACATAGCATCAACTCAGTACATTGATTGGTCTCACATTAGAGGACAGATCATCCGCATGCCATTCACCCTGGAGGATGTGCCAGGGCCATCAGCAGTAGAGCCTGTAGCTACAGTCAGTTTAGAGGAGTTTGAGAAGTTGAAAGAGAGGAATACCCAGTTGTCTGAAGCTCTGAAGAAGACCCTTTGGGAGAGGAATGATATTTGTCTAGACAATGAGAGATTACAGAAGCTCCGTATCGAGCATATAACTAAGATTGAGAAGACTGACGATTACATCAGAAAAGCCCGAGCAGGGGAGTTGGTATTGAAGAATGCTTGCAAAGAAGCTAAGATTCAGAAAGCCAGAGTTGAGCACTACTTGGAAGAGAGTCAGGCTAGGTGGATCAGGATCACTGAGGCTCATGTGCAAGAAGATCAGAAGACCCGAGCTATGATAGAGCAGCTGGAAGCTAATGAAAAGAAGTGTCAGGAAGCCTTGTTAGCAACACATCAGGAAATCTCCGAGTTGAAACTTCGGGCGGGGTTGAAGAGATCAAAGGACCAAGACAAGCATAAGAAGTTGACAAGTGCCATTGCCACCAGGAACCTTCTTATCAGGACCATCACAGAGCATCCAGTTGGACCAGTGACTGATGCTCTCCTGAAGGAAGTCAAGGAGGATGACTTTGGGCTGGATGTTTCATTTCTTTGTATTTGTATTTTATTTTGGTTATACCTTTTGATGATTTTGTTGTATTCTGACCCACCATTGGAATTTTGTTGTAATCACAAACTATGTATCTTTGCATTTGTAATATATGGTTTATGTGTTATCTTTTGGGCTTCATTTCTCTTCAACATCATCATTCCTCGAGGTCTGGAAGGTCAAAACCAAAAGAACCAAACCGGATACCCTTGGAAGACAAATAGACATACTGCATTGCATACTAACTTCATTCTTTGTTTTGTAGGTGTTTTTTGTTGTTGTTTTCTCACTTTGCTGTGGTTTCAGGAATCATTGCTCGTAGGAGGGTTTTCCCTATAAACAAAGTTCACCGGTATCCAACCAGAAACAACCTTCCGAGCTTACAAATGGACCAAGTTCAACAAGATTTGACTGACGTTAGAACTCACATGGCTAATGTGAGGACTGAGATGAGGGCTCAGATGAACCAGTTCAGGGTAGTAATGACTGGGTTGGCCCAAATCCAGGAAAGATTAAGAGAGTTAGTCGAGCGGCAAACTCCATAAGAGAATCATCCAGGTACAGGAGGTACTAGTAACAATGATCACGGACAACCATGAACAGATGCGCCGGAGTTTGGGCCTCACCTCAACCCTGAAGTCAATGCTATCAAGAATACCCAAGGAAACACTGGAGGTTGTGCCTTGCAAGAGGACCCTTAAGAGGAACAATTTACAGTAATTGGTGCTGGGGATGAAGCCTATGATCATCGTCTGGACGAAATAGCGGAGAAGCTAAGATCTTTGGAGTCCCAAAACTCTTTGGGATTTGACGTAATGGACATGGGTCTAGTTGAGGGAGTCAGAATTCATCACAAATTCAAGCCTCCTTGATTTGAGAGATATAATGGTACCTCTTGTCCACGTACTCACCTGCAATCCTTTTTGGGGAGACTGGAAGTTTATACCATGGACGAAACGTTGTGGATGTTCTACTTCGAAGACAGTCTGACCGGGGCATCCCGTGAATGGTACTTTCACCTGTCCAGAGCAACAGTCAGAAACTGGAAGGATTTGGCCAAAGCATTCATACGCCAGTATCAATATAACTTGGACATGGCCCCCAACATGACTCTCCTAATGGGTATGTCACAGTCTTCAAGAGAAAGTTTCAGGGAGTATGCCCAAAGATGGAGACAGCTTGATGCTGCTGTCCAGCCTCCGATGTCTGAGAGAGAAATGGCCGATATGTTTATGAACACCCTACACGAGACGTACATTGACAGACTTGCTGCTTTCTCGTCCACTAGCTTTATCGATGTAGTTATAGCTGGTGAGAGAATTGAGAGTCTTCTAAAGATGGGCAAAATTTCAGACAATGGTGCCAGTTCCAGCAATACAAGGAAACCTTTCTCGGGACCTCGCAGGACAGGTGAGACCAACTCAGTGCACATGGGTAGAGGTAGGCCTTAATACATGCCAAGATCAGTAGTTGCTGTCACCATTCCTTCTCCAACACCTCAACAACAGTATCCTCCACAACCACAACACATTCCACCACAACAACAATTTCCTCAACAGAGATCTTTCAACAATAACAATCAGCAATAACGTCCATTTCAACAGAGGACTTCACAAATCAATAGGTTTATCGATCCCATTCCGATGCCCTATGTTGCCTTACTTCCACAGTTATTAAAGCTCAACCTGATCGAATTAAGGACTCTGGCCCCACCAGATCCCCAAAATCTTCCAAGAAACTACGATGTTAACGCCCGGTGTGCCTTCCACTCCAATGCACCTGGCCATACAACAGAGAAGTGCAGAGCCTTACACATGAAAGTTCAGGACTTAGTTGATTCCAAAGCTCTAAACTTTGCACCCCTCCAAGTGTTACCCAGAATCCTATGCCTAGCCATGGTGGGCCTAGGATAAATGCCATTGAGGAGGATCAACCAATGAACCAAATTGACAATGTTGAAAATATTCAAACACCTCTGTCCGAGGTTAAAGCCCAACTTTTAAAATGCCATGTGTTCCCGGGTTGTGAGGTCCACTGCGAAGCTTGCAAGATTTCCATCAACGGTTGTGCATATTTGAAGACCGGTATCAAAATCTTATCAAAGAGGGCACTTTACAGATTACTTCAACAGTTCTAGATCCTACAACATCAACAACCATTCCTCTTACAACACCAGCACACATCATTCCATCAGATGTAACAAGCATCACTCCTACAACTTCAACAACAATCATTCCAACAGATTCTTCTACAACATCAACAACCATCCCTTCTTCAACTTCAACAGACATCAATTCAACACATCCTTCTACAACAACAGCAACCATCAATGAAGATATTTCCATAATTACCATATACTAAGATCCGACAACAATCCACGTTCCAGATTCTTTCAACAACTCACAGCAACATCTCCATCAACATCAGCAACCTTCATCACCAACACCATCTCTTGTCAGACCTCCTGTTACAATTTATTATGAACCTCAGACTGTCTCAGTTCCTTCTTCCGCAACAATCAGTTCGGTTACTATCACGGTACCAGGACCAGTTCCATATGACAGCAGCAGTGCCGTACCTTGGCACTATGGCTCAATTTATATTGCGACGGAAAGAAAGTCACTCTTGACACTTCTACACCACAGATTGATAATGTGGGGGCAGGCGGACTTATCTTTGCCTCATAATTCCAAAGAACTAATGCTAAAGCAGAAGCTGCTGCCAAGGCTAAAGGCAAGAGTGTGGTGCCTGAAGAGCCTATTACCAGGAAACTCAGAAGACATCCTTTGACCAGGATGTAGACGAGTTCATGAGAATAATCAAGAAGAGTGACTATAAGGTTGTGGACCAGCTCCATCAGACACCCTCCAAAATCTCTATTCTATCACTGCTAATGTGTTTCGAAGCTCACAGGAATGCACTTCTCAAAGTCCTGCACGCAGCTTACGTGCCAGAAGAGATTACAGTTAATCAACTAGAAACAGTGGTTTCAAATGTCAATACTAGCCATGGGCTAGGTTTTACTGATGTTGATCTAACTACGGAGGGCCGTAACCATAATAAGGCTTTGCATATCACCTTGGAGTGTAAAGGTGTTGTTCTCTCTCATGTCTTTGTTGACACTGGGTCTTCTCTCAATCCTCTTCCAAAGAAAGCCTTAGTCAAGATGGAATATGATGGTCTTGCACTACTGTAATACCTCAAAATTTTCCCTCATATTCCTTACCTAAACTAACATATCGCTTCATATTCATCTGCATTTCCCATCAGGTCATAACACTTATAATCATGCATTTCATAGCTCGTAAGTCATGGCATCAAAGCGATTCTGTGTAGTGTGAGATTGTCCGTATTCAAGGGTGTTTTAATTGACACTCAAGTGGAAGCAAGACTGATCTCCCAATATCACGAATATCTTCTTTATCAGGATTCATCGGGTATGGGGTATATTGTCTTCAGGACTTCTCAAAGGACTCAAGCAGGTTAGGGGTGGATCAAGGCCATTAATGGTATTCCTCGATTATCATGAAAATGTGGTATGGATTAGAAGATGGTGTTGAAGATAAGGTCCTCGAAGAAGGTAATTTGGATTTATGAATTTAGGCATGGTTAAGGTTCGTTCTTAAATGTACAAAGCTGGAAGGATTGTGTTGATCTTTGGAAATACCAGATGTTTGGAATTCGAGACATCCGTTAACATTATTTTAAATTCATGCAAGATTTAACATAGTTTCAAAATTCGAAGTCCATTTGCCCATGACCATATTCATTATCAACTAGATTCATTGTCCATAATCCATTTTGAACCACTTTTTAAACCAATTTAAAAAGGCCTAGTTACAAACCATTACCTTTTATTCCATGTCAATTTCTAAACATTTTTGGTTTTATATTTCCAATCCTTGGCCAAATTTAATAAATCCAATCATCAAAAAATCAATTAACCCGTATATAGCTATTCATTATCTGATTTTCAAAACTCTTTTCCAATCCATATCACAAAGCCCATTATACATTTGTTGTGTCCGTTGAAACCATTAACCATTTTTTTTTCTTTTTGGTTGTACCTTTGCTCATCATCCTTTTAATAATAATTTCAGGCCCATTGTCCCTTTCTTTTTTCTCCCCAACAATGATCACACAAAAAAAAGAAAAGGAAATCATCACGAAATGTTGGAAGTGGGCACATACAAAATTCGGAAAAGGTAAAGGTTTGAAAACTCAACAAGAAACATATATCAGTTATATGTTTAAGAAAAACTGAAAAATACAAACAGAAACAAAATCACAAAAAAAAATTAATAACCAAAAAAAATTCAATAAAAAAAGGATGAATACAGTCACAAAAAAGGGAAAAATCTCGAACTGGAACCAATTACAAAACAGAAACAAAAAAATCAGCACCATCACACTTCATAGCCATCTTCACGACCATCTTCAATCTTCAATCCTGCATCTTTAACCTTCATCCACCAATCTTCATAAAAAAACCAGTTCGTGAACCACTCTTCAATCATCAATCTTCATCAAGAATCACCACAAGTCATGCTTTCATACATCATCTTCCATCTCCATCAATTTTCATCAATAAAATCATTACATATCAACCTGCAAGAATTCAAAACAGTCAAGATTGCTACAATCTTCATCAATTCAGCTTTGGCAAAATAGGGATTCAACATCAAGAACCTGATTCAACCTCAATTTCAGAATCAATAACTAACTTCTAACTTCCTAACAGAATTCATAACTAACCCTAACAAACTTATAACCGATTTATTCTGGAAAATTCACCTGGGGATTCTTCACAAAGCTTCTCTGATCCTCTATAAATCAAAGGCTCCCTTTCCATTTTTTTTTGGAGCTTCTTCTTCCTAGTTCTCAGATTCTCATTTCTGATTCTCACCAATCTTCTCTTAATCTACTTCAATCCTTTTTCTTCTTTCACAACCTCACTTCTTCTTCTCCCTCAATCTGAATCTCTCTCTTCTCACAACTCATTCGATTCTTCTTCTCATAAAATTCGGCAATGCAAATTCAATAGAGGTTTGTTCAAGCAATAACAGAGCGCGAGCAGTTCAGGACGAGGATCGATTGGAATATATTTCAGAATCACAAGAAAAGAGGAAGTGGAGGAATAACTCAGAGTTTCATACCTGAAACATTCACCGCCACTGCGTCGACACCGCAACGACAACTCGCACGGATCCGAGAAGAGGAATTTGCGGAGTGAATCGGTACGAACAAGCTTCCAAATCGCAGTAGCTTCGAAGAAACAAAATCATTTTCATCACTAACATTTCGCGTCATCTTCGTCGAGGCTTCAGTTCAAGGTACGCGTTCGAATCTTTGAAGTATAAGAGATCGCGCTCGCATTTTGCTTTCCATTCTTACTCGAACACTGTTGAGCTTTCGGTTCTGAACAAGAAGTTAGGGTTTAGCATTGTGTTGATGGTTCCGCTATGCATTCACGACGACACTGGTTGGCCAGAATAGGAAGAGGTTGCGGCGGAGAGTGAGAGGCTTTGTAGGATAGAGTTGAGAGAGAGGAGAAAAGGCGGTTGTGTTAGAGGTTTGGGTTAGAGGACGGAGGGGATGGTGAAGGGGAGAGGGACGACGGCAGGTTGACAGTGGCATGAAGGAGTGGAGAAGAAGAGGAGGAGTTGGCGGCGGAAGAAGTGAGAAGTAGAAGGAGAGAACTAGGGTTCCGTTTTCTTCTTTGGCCCCTTTAGTCTTCGGGGTTGGTTTTTGTATTTTAATTATAAGAAGAAGTAATTAGGTTAAGTTAATGGAAATTAAAAGATTTTCTTGAGGATTTAAAAAATGTTATGAGATTAATGGAGGATTAATTGGAATAAACAATAATAAGAATCATGTTAATACCAATTAATCCATTAAGGAGATTAAGTTACCGTTTCGTTTCCCCAAGGGATAAGATAGGATATTTTTTTGGGATTCTTGGCCATATCGACGGTGACACATGTCACCGTCCGGTTGGCTTTTGCTGCGGCATATCATATGTGTGTGCCATCATCGTAAAGTTTCATGTTCCTGCGTCCAGATCCACACGATTAGAATACCTAAGGCAAACCCTAGATCAAGTGGCCCAAAATTAGTCAAACCAGTTGACCGATAGCCCATCGTATACACCCTAAGTTTTCTGCGCAGACTGGGCCCAAGCACCTTGCTTTTCACACCCCACCTTTTAAGGCCCATTTAGAAAATAACTGTAAAAACTTACTCTTTTCACCCCCCCTTTTTCCTATTCTTTTTAGATTTAATTAATATAGATTAGGAACAATTCAATAAAAAATAGTAAAAACCATCATAAAATTCCATAAAAAATCCAGTAGCTTAATATTTCCAATTAGAAATTTTTGAAACTTTTATTTTCTGAATTTTGATTATTTTCGATTTAATTTCGATTTTTCTTTTAATTAGCATTCTATTGAATTTCTTTAACTGCACTTTATTTTGTTCATTTTATTTTTTCAACTTCCAGTAGGATTTTTGACCCATTCTTTTTGCTATGTTTAGAGGACTAATAATAGGACCTAGAATAATTTTGGTAGAATTTTTAGGCCATTTTATCCCCTATTTTAGTAGCTTAATCCATGAAAAATAGTAGTTAATCCTTAAGTAGATTTAAGAGATTTTTAGACATAGTTAACTTCTGATTTTTAGGATATTTTTTAGCACAATGTAATAGTTAGTTTTAGGACCCTATAGAATTAATTCCATATTTTTTCCAGGACTTTTAATATTTTTAGTGTATTAATCTTTAGGCCTTTTTACATGAAAAATTGACCTAGTTTAGTTTAGAATATTAGGATCCATTAAGAACTAGTTTAATTAGGGTTAATCTTAGGATTTAAAAAATGACTTAGCATAGTTTAGGTATTGATTTTTAGAATGATAATATTAGATAGTTCCCTTAGTTTTAGGACTTAGGCTTAGAATTTCTAATAAATAGATTTAAGTGAAGTTTAGGCTTGTTTTTGGTTTTATACCTTAAAATGAATTTGTTTTAGATTTTATTTCTTATTCCAATTTTAATGATTTGCCTTATTATTTGATTCTTTTCAATTGTATAGGCTTCCCCATTGTTCTTAGAATCAACTTAACTTCCTTAGGAAGTAAGTTGAATTCTAGTAGTTTCTAGTTCCTTTCTTCGTTAGGTTTAGAAAACCACACAAACCATTAGGACCACTTGTGAATAAATAAACAAAATTAGGATTGAGTCTTAGTCCCTTAGATTTTGCCTTTTGCAATTTGAGTCCTTCTTTCTCACCTCATAAAGAAAAGCAATAAAACACTTAATAAAAAAATGAATGTTCTTGTACGACACGAGACTTTATTGCGGAGTACTTATATGCGTCCTATTTCGGGGCGAGGTGTAAGCTATTTACCACGATGGATAGGTCTTAGTATGAGAATGCTCACAAACAAATTCAAAACACTTCTCATAAAAGACAAAAACAAACAATAAGCGACTATCCTGCGGACACTTCTTTTCTCATCTCATTCATTCTGAACGTGAACTCGCGACGACTTGTCTCGCATGCAAGACAGTAAACGTACTCGTACCAGACGAGCCTGCAACACCTGAGCATAGACATATGTAGTTCCAGTTATAAAAAACATAAACAATTAGTTCCCGCCTTAGTTAGGCAAACTACGCCGACTCTGATCCTCATTTTCCCGATGAGGTACGTAGGCAGCGGGGTAGGGCCCATTCTAGCACATTCTTTATTTTCCCTACATTTCCCCCTTTCTTTTTGTTCTCCTTTTCCAATTCCTTTTCTCATTTCACTTCCATTCCAGTTAGCGGTTTTATTCAGCAGCAGTTATATTCTTTCACACCCTTTGAAACAAACAAGCAAACATGGATCCCGTCGGGTATGGCGGACGATTTGGGGTGCTAATACCTTCCTAGGTCGTAACCGACTCCCAAACCCAGATCTTTGGTTCGCAAGACCTTGTCCTTTACTTCTTCCCTAGGTTTGTGCAACATTACCTTTCCCATTCATTCGGGATAAAAATGTCTGGCTGGCGACTCTACCTTTTCCGCGCCACTTTCGCGTTTGTACCAGGATGAAAATCCCAGGAGCGACAACTACGTCCAAGTAACCTGGTGGTGAGAGCCTTTGACAGTTCTAAAATATCGGTTCTTGGGGAAATTGAGTTACTTGTGGTGATTGGCCCACAGATCTTCAAAACTGTCTTCTACGTGATGGGCATTCAGCCTGCATATAGTTGTTTGTTGGGTCGGCCTTGGATTCATGCCGCTGACGCTGTAATGTCGATCCTTCACCAGAAGTTGAAATACGAATGGGAGGGTCAAGTCATCATAATCTGTGGGGAAGAGGACATCTTCGTTTGTCATCTAGCTACTTACAAGTATATTGAGATGGACGGAGAAATCCATGAGACAATGAGCCAAGGGTTTGAGGCCCTCAATGTCAATGAAGCAACAGCTGAAGTGTCTAGTACTTCAATCTCTTCTTATAAGCAAGCTCGGAATGTTGTTGAAGACGGGAATGCCCAGGGCTGGGGCAAGCTGCTGCAAGTTCAGATCAAGGAAGACAAGTTCGGGTTGGGTTACAAACCATCCCAACAGGTCCAAGAGGAGGCTGCTGAAGCTCCCAATTTTATCAATGGGGGAATGCTAACCCCAGATGCAATCAACAATGTGGAAGACGAGGCTAAAAGTGACTTCAACCTGGAGAGCTGGATTCGTCCAAGGGTCCCAGGCCAGCAAGTCCTTAACTGGTCTTCCCAGGAAATTATAAGTATTACTTCTGCAGATTAATTATTATTTCCTGTTTAAGCATGCATCAAGTCCTGCATCTTGCCCAAGGTGTCAGGACTCATTTTGTAATAGAGCCATATTTGTATTTTGTGCAAATTAATGATTAATGAACAAATGGACATCTTTTGCAAACGATCTTTTTTGTCGCTCACTGTCTTTCATTTTTATTATTTTCGCACAAAGCAATAAATGGCAATGTTTTCAAAATAAATAACTCCATTCACACAAGATTAAAATCAATCACTAAAATGAACAAATCTCAACCCATGCATAGATAATCCTCTAGATTTCACCGAGAACAACACTGCTACGACTTCGTATGACTTCGACAATCCAATTAATCAAGCAGATGAAGGGGTTGATGAAGACTATGATTTGCCTAAAGAGTTGGCAAGGTTTTTGAGACAAGAGGAAAAAGGGATTGCTCCTCATCAGGAGGAGGTTGAGACTATCAATCTTGGTACTGAGGAAGATGTGAAAGAGGTGAAGATCGTGGCCAGTCTGCAAGCTCCAGTGAAAGAACAACTCGTCAGTATGCTTCGAGAATATGTCAACGTGTTTGCTTGGTCCTATCAAGATATGCCAGGTCTGGATATGGATATTGTCATGCACAGACTGCCATTGAAAGAAGATTTTCCGCCTGTCAAACAGAAATTACGTCGTACTCGCCCAGACATGGCCATGAAAATCAAAGAAGAAGTACAAAAGCAGTGGGACGCCGGTTTTCTTACTGTAACTAGTTACCCGCCGTGGGTTGCTAACATTGTACCCGTACCTAAGAAGGATGGCAAGGTGCGTATGTGTGTGGATTACCAGGATATGAATAGAGCTAGCCCGAAGGATGACTTCCCAGTACCTCACATTGATGTATTGGTGGATAACACATCTCAGTTCTCTGTATTTTCTTTCATGGATGGATTTTCTAGATACAATCAAATTAAGATGTCACCTGAAGACATGGAGAAGACAACTTTCATCACACCTTGGGGCACATTCTGCTACAAGGTAATGTCGTTTGGTCTGAAGAACGTCGGTGCAACCTATCAACGGGCTATGGTAACACTATTCCACGATATGATCCACAAAGAAATCGAGTGCTATGTGGATGATATGATTGCCAAGTCCCTTACAAAAGAAGATCATTTGGTGAATCTTTTGAAACTTTTCAAGCGTCTAAGGAAGTATCAGTTGAAGTTAAACCCCAACAAATGCACATTCGGGGTACGTTCCGGTAAGCTGCTGGGTTTTATTGTAAGTGAAAAAGGAATTGAGGTTGATCCCGATAAAGTCAAAGCTATTTAGGAAATGCCTGCACCTAAGACTGAGAAAGAAGTTTGAGGGTTCTTAGGTAGATTGAACTACATCTCAAGGTTCATATCTCATCTCACTGCAACTTGTGAACCTTTGTTCAAGCTGTTAAGAAAAGAACAAACAATCAGGTGGAACAATGATTGTCAGAGAGCTTTGACAAAATCAAAGAATATCTGCAAGAACCTCCAATTCTCATGCCTCCAATCGAAGGAAGACCTCTAATCATGTATCTGACAGTGTTAGAAGAGTTAATGGGCTGTGTGTTGGGCTAGCATGACAAGTCTGGTTGAAAAGAGTATGCAATATACTACCTAAGCAAAAAGTTTACCGACTGTGAACAACGTTATTCACTGCTCGAGAAAACTTGATGTGCTTTAGCGTGGGTTGCTCGCCGACTAAGACAGTATATGTTGACTCATACTACCTTATTGATCTCAAATATGGATCCAGTCAAGTACATATTTGAGAAGCCAGCACTTACCGGAAGGGTTGCCAGGTGGAAAATGATTCTAACAGAATATGACATTCAGTACACCTCTCAAAAAGCCATCAAGGGCAGTGTATTGTCTGACTATCTGGCTGAGCAACCCATTAATGATTACCAGCCTATGAGATTTGACTTCCCTGATGAAGACATCATGTTCTTAAAAGAAAAAGATTGTGAAGAGCCTATTCATATTAAAGGGCTTGACCCAGAAGAAGCATGGACTATGATGTTTGACGGGGCGGCTAATTGCAACGGTCATGGGGTTGGTGCAGTGCTTATCACACCTAAAGGAGTTCATATGCCCTTCTCAGCAAAACTCATCTTTGCCTGCACTAACAACGAAGCAGAATACGAAGCTTGTATCATGGGTCTTGAGGAAGCCATTGACCTCAGGATCAAAACCTTGAAAGTATTCGGAGATTCAGCTTTGGTAATTAACCAGACCAACGACAAATGGTACACTCATCAGGAGCATCTGATTCCCTACCGTGACTATACGAGGAGATTGCTGACCTTCTTCACAATAGTTAAGCTTGAGTACATCCCTTGAGATGAGAATCAGTTTGCAGACACTTTGGCTACCATTTCATCCATGATCAAAGTACAAGCTGCTAATTATGTACCTCAGATTTTGGTATCCAGACTGGACAGACCGACATATGTATTCTCTGTGGACACTGTCACTGATAAAAATCCTTGGTACCATGACATCAAATGCTTCTTGGAAACTCAGACGTATCCACCTGGGGCATCGTCAAATGATAAGAACACATTAAGAAGGCTAGCCGGTAGTTTCTTCTTCAATACTGATGGTTCTTTGTATAAGAGAAACTTCGACATGGTCTTGATCAGGTGTGTTGACAAGAAGGAAGCAGACCTACTAATGCACGAAGTACATGAAGGTTCTTTCGGTACCCATGCCGGAGGACATGCAATGGCAAAAAAGTTGTTAAGATCGGGTTACTATTGGATCACAATGGATGCAGACTGTTGTGCCTATGCCAGGAAATGCCACAAATGTTAGATCTACGCGGATAAAGTGCATCTGCCTCCGAATCCTTTGAATGTAATGTCTTCACCTTGGCCCTTCGCCATATGGGGCATTTATATGATTGGAAATATTGAACCGACTGCTTCGAATGGTCACAGATTCATCCTGGTAGCCATTGATTACTTCACCAAATGGGTCGAAGCAGCTTCGTATGCAAACGTCACCAGACAAGTGGTAGCTAGATTTCTGAAAAGAGATATCATTTGTCGATATGGAGTTCCCGAGCGAATCATTACTGATAATGGTTCCAATTTGAATAACAAGATGATGGCAGAACTTTGTCGGGACTTCAAAATTCAACATCACAACTCTTCTCCTTACAGGCCAAGGATGAATGGCGCTGTTGAGGCAGCTAACAAGAATATCAAGAAGATTGTGCAGAAGATGGTAGTCACCTAGTAAGATTGACATGAGATGATACCATTTGCCTTGCATGGGTATCGAACCTCTATCAGAACATATAACGGGGCAACATCGTATCAGCTTGTGTATGGTATGGAAGCTGTCCTACCTGTTGAAGTTGAACTACCCTCCTTACGGGTAATGATGGATGTGAAACTGGATGAAGCAGAATGGGTCCGGTCTCGATACAATCAACTGAATATGATTGAAGAGAAGAGATTAGCAGCAATATGTCACGGGAAACTATATCAGAAGCGAATGAAGAAAGCCTTCAATCAGAAGGTCAGACCTCGGGAATACCAAGTGGGAGAGCTTGTTCTGAAAAGACTTCTTCCTCCTCATACAGACCACAGGGGCAAGTGGACACCAAACTATGAAGGTCCCTACGTGATAACCAAAGTCTTCTCGGGTGGAGCACTGATGCTCGCAACCATGGATGGTGAAGACTTCCCGTCTCCTGTGAATTCAGATGCAGTTAAAAAATACTTCGCATAAAATGACCCGCTGGACACAAAAACAGAATGTAAGTCCAGGAAAAAATAGGGCATCCCGGCGAGCCAAAACAGAATAAAAGACTCGGGCAAAAATAAGGGAAAAATTGAAAAAATGTACACCCGCTGAGTTGAAAAGCCACATCGGACAACTCAGGCAAAAATGGGTATCCCGGTGGATTTAAAACCCGAAAAGGGCGATTCACGCAAAATCAGGGAAAAAGCGAATAGTTGCATTCCGAATTTGTCTGTATCCCTCACAACATGGCAAGTTTCGAAAGGATAAAGCATCGGTCAGAGTCAACCTTCTTCAGAAAGCAAGATAAGAAGAACATCAATGTCATACGGGTCATAGAAAAGGAAGCTCACTGGAGCGTCATCTTCAACATTGCCAACACTTTTTATTTTCTCAATTTACAACAATCTCCTCCTTTCAGGGGATTCACTTCTTTGACTGTACTTGCCTATTCAAGGCACACACATCAATAAAATCAAGAATTTTCAGTCACACTTTGTTTTTGTACATTTTTGTTTCGTTTGCAAAACGTCCAAAGTTCATGATACAATACTTGCATAAAAACATATGAGCCATTTTTAAATGCTTGCAGGAAATATGTTGCTATGACGAAATCCGGTTAAGGGTACCTCGGGACACTTGTGCGCTTTCCTTTGTCTTAACAGGTTGCAGGTACTCAAGGCAGACAATTTTTCACAGCATGGGGCATATCAAGCATAATATCCCCAGCCAAGTCAGCAATCACATCATCAGCAGAACTCCTTGACGAAAAGAATCTCCTCACAAAGTTTCATCCTCCTAGAGGATCCCTTGAGGAAATCATCAATCCCCAACATATTACTTTCCATAAGTTATCTCTTCCCCAAGCAGGGATCTCCCGAGCAATACCTGATGGCTTTTCCCTAGCAAAGCGGTTAGGAACTTTCTATTTCCCATCAGAGTTTCCAGAATTTGCTCATCCTCATCAGAGTCGGTGGAATTGCTTCCCCACTGAGTTTCCATTTTCTCCCCAATAGAGCAATTCCTGAAATACTTCCCCAGCGGAGTTGCTGAAACTTCCTCATCCCCAATGGAGTTCTCCCTCCGGACAGATTAGCCAATGATCTCTTCCCCCAGCTGAGTTGTCCCTCCAGACAGATCTCCTAAGAGATCTTTCTCCCCACAGGATCTGGATTTTAGATCGGGTTTCTCATTTGCATAATCATAGAATTCGCATCATTATTCACCAAAATAAGCGTAGCATTCCGTCTAATATGAAGCATTACGGCAAAAATCAAACATTTGCATGATCATGAGCCAGGTTCGAGCCAGTCGCCTGCAAATACCATATTCACCTCATCAGCAATATACAAAACTCATATCCCCTGCAAATAAAAGACAAAGCATCCCCTTTGCACTCTCAAACATAAATACCTGTTTATATTTATACATGCTCTTTTTGACACTCGTTTGTGTCATCTTTCCCCAGTAAGGTCGCCAGAATAACTTCTGCACTCTCAAAACACAAAGGCTTGTTCATATTTATACAATTTCTTTTTGGTACTCATCCGTGTCATACTTCCCCAGCAAGTCAAACACTCGTCTGTGTCCCTTGCCCAATCTTTCGACACTCGTCCGTGTCATGCACATATTTCACCAGCAGATCATACTGGTACGTACCTATACAAAAGTCTTCGATACTCGTCTGTATCTTTTATATATCACCCCTTAGCAGATTCAACACTCGTCTGTGTTTCCTTGCTTAACCGATTGATACTCGTCTGTATCATCATCCTTAAACACGTGACAGCGTTTGTTTCTACCGGTACTCATCCGTATCGTGGTACTAAGGATGCTCGTCTGCATCTTTGATCTACACACACTGTCAGACACTTATACCTTTTAAAAGACGCAAGCACTCGTCCGTGTTTACCATTCCCCAGTAAGTCGCCAACAAAACAACTTTCTCTATCTGACATTCGTCCTATGTCGTGATACTTTCGGCAGCCGTCCCCTGCCAGGTGATCGTCCTTCACCTTTGGATGACCATCCCTCATCCTTTCCCCAGTGGAATCCCCATTGTAGGAACTTTCTATCTGACATTAGTCCTATGTCGTGATATTTTCAGCAGTCGTCCCCTGTTAGGTGATCGTCCTTCACCTTATGATGACCGTCCCTCATCATTTATCCGATGGCCGTCCCCATCGTTGATCCTTTTATCCAGCATTCGTCCTATGTCGCGATAATCCCCATGAGCAGCCGTACCCTGCTAGGTGATCGTCCTTCACCTCTTGATGATTGTCCTTCATCATGCTTATCCGATGGCTATCCCCATCCTTGAACTTTTTCTATCCGACATTCGTCCTATTTCGTGATAAAGAGCAGCCGCCCCCTGCTAGGTGATCGTCCTTCACCATTGATGACTGTCCCTCATCAAATATTTCATTTATTCATTAACCCGATGGTCATCCCCGTCCCCGTCGTGGTCCCTTTTCCTTTTCCTGATGATCGTCCTTCATCATATTCATCTGATGTCCGTCCCCATCGTAGTTTACTTTACTTTCCCAACCTGATGGCTGTCCCAATCAATGCTTTTCTCAATCCCCAGAGATATTTACCCGATGGCGATTTGATAACACTAAATTTCACCGTATTTCTGACTCCTATTTCGCATGCATTCTTAGTTTTTATTGCTATTTTGTTATGTTATTACTTTGTTTTTCTTTATTTTTAGGTTTTCTATGTAATCAGGGCCTAAATCGAGAAAAGGAGCGAAAAAGGAGCTGAAACGGACAAAAATCAAGTTTTTCAGCATTTTACACCTACGACATCCACCATTTTTGGCGCCATGGGGTCAGCCATGACATGGACACATCTCAAGACCTCTCCACAACCGCCAAGAGCCCATGATCCCAACTTTCTCCACCAAAATACACCTATGGCGGGCGCCACAAGGCAAAAGTTTTTCTCTCCACTTTTTAGTGGAGGGGGCATCCTGGTCTTTTCTTACTATTTGTTTTCCTATAAATAGGGCCTTAGATTTTCGTTTTCAATCATCCAAACTTAGAATCTCTTAGGCATATATCAGTTTTAAAGTAGTAAATACTTCACATCGGGGTGTTACTACAATCGAGTGATTGAGTCTGTATACGTCTGTGTGATCGAGTTTTGGAGCACTCAGGGAGGAAGTTAATCCTGCCGCCATTTTAATTCCAGTTCGTACTTTATTTTTCCGCACTCGCTTTATTTTATTTACTTTCCGCATTGCTTTACTTTACTTTATTTCTACACTCGCTTTACTATACTTTTATTTCTCGCACTCGCACTACTTTTATTTACTTTCCGCACTCGCACTACTTTTATTTATTTATCCACACTCGCACTACTTTTATTTATTTATCCGCACTCGCACTAATTACTTTTATGAAAAATGATAAAAAGAACTTTTACTTTACCATGTCTAACTAAATCCATAAAGGTTAGAATGTAAGGATCGTAATTGAACCTGTAATCCGTACAACTGTTCGTAGAAACACTTAAGGGCTATTTTAACTTTCAATTTAAGTTTAATTGTTTTTAACTATTTCAAAAACAGCCAAAAGCGCTTTGTCTAGTTCATTAGGATTTTTTGGATTAAAAAGAAAAGAGATTTTAAAACCATTTTCGGACGCGTTAAGAAGTTTAGAGTCTGGTTCGTGAGAACCTCTTTTTGCTAAGAAATCCAGGTTAAAATACTTTTCAACTTAGTTAAGATACTATATTTCTTAAAAATAGGTTTACTACTCTAACACAGTACGCACCTTTTTATCCATGACAATAGGAGGGGTTGATTAGAGAGTACAACTCGGTTCTGAATACGCTAAAGCGATAGTTCCTGTTAAATTGGTTCTTTTCAAAGTAGAAAACATTGCTCATAAGTAGTTCTATTAACAAGTACCAGATTATCAATTGATTACGTGAATTACATTCGAGCCTGTCTTTATTAATTGTTTAAAATTATTATTCTATTTACCATTGCGCACTCTTTAAAACCATTATATTCAATTGCCTTAGATATACACCATAACAACATGTACGATAGATTGACACTTGGTCTCTGTGGATTCGACAATCTTTTATATTACTCTGACGTGTTCGTACACTTGCGAAAAACACGCATCAAGTTTTTGGCGCTGTTGCCGGGGACCAATTTTGTCAAATTTCATACCCTGTAGTTATACCGTTTAGACTAAGGTTGTTACCTGCCGGTCAATGCGAAAGACTCGCAGTACCAGAAGCTTAGTAGACCCTCTAGCTGAACCTAAACGTTAAGCTCGCGCACGTTTATTTTTCCATAGGATTAGGAGAGCTATGGCCGAAGATCAAAACCGAAGACCTCTTAAGGACTTCGCCCAACCATCAAACGAGGAACCTAGTTCCAGTATAGTAAACCCCGTTATCCCAGCCAATAATTTTGAACTTAAACCATCCCTGCTGCAATTAGTGCAACAGAGACAATTCGCAGGTCTTGCTACCGAGAACCCAAACCAACATTTAAAAAACTTTCTCCAGTTAGTAGACACCTTTAAAACCAATGGAGCTCCTCCTGAGGCAATCCGCTTAAAGTTATTTCCTTTTTCCCTCAGAGATAAAGCTCTATAATGGTTAGATTCCCTTCCACCCAATTCCATAACAACTTGGGAAGACCTTAGAAAAGTATTCCTTGCTAGATATTTTCCCCCAAGCAAGACCGCTATTCTTCGAAACCTAATAACCAGATTTACCCAAAACCAAGGAGAATCATTGTTCGAAGCCTGGGATAGATATAAAGAGCTATTAAGAGCATGCCCACATCATGGTTTAGAGAACTGGCTAATCATTCAAACCTTCTATAATGGACTTCATTATAACACTAAGATGACCATCGACGCTGCCGCTGGTGGCGCACTGATGAACAAACCTTACCCTGAAGTTAGTGCCCTTATCGATGATATGGCCCAAAACCATCAATCATGGGGAGTAGAAAGAGCAACAGTGGAAAAGAAAGAAGCCCAAGGAGGAATACATGAGCTAAGCTCTATAGACATGATGCAAGCTAAAATGGACGCGTTGGCCCTTAAAGTCGAACATATGTGTACAACCCCGAATACTGTAGCTGCAGTTTCGTCGAATTGTGAGATATGTGGGACGCAAGGACACCAATCCGCCGAATGCAATTTGTTAAATGAGACCAACCCTGAGCAAGTGAACTACACCCAAGGGAACCCATTTTTAAACACATACAACCCTGGATGGAGGAATCACCCAAACTTCTCCTATAAAAATAGTAACCCTATCTAAAATACCGCACCTCCGAGACAACAAGGTTACCAAGCCCCGAGAACAAATCAACCTATGCAACCTGTACCACCAAATCCGAGCCTTGAGAAAATTATGGAAAATTTTATCACCGCTCAAACACAACAAAACAAAGAGTTCATGAACCAAAATGTCCATGTTAACGAACTAATTACCCATTTAGGAACCAAGGTTGACCAAATTATTACTCACAACAAGATGCTTGAAACCCAGATCTCTCAGGTAGCTTTAAACCAAGTCCCTCAGACTACACCTGGAGGACAGTTCCCTGGACAACCTCAACAAAACCCGAAAGGGAAAGAAAATGCCATTACTCTACGAAGTTGAACCGCTTATAAGGAACCCTCAAACCCTAGATTGAGTGAGCCTAAAACTTCTGAGAGAAATGAAGAGAAGGAACTAGAGGAATCTGAAAACCCGGAAAGTCAAGGAAAAGGAGAAGAACCTAAAAACAAAACCTATGTACCACCACCGCCATACAAACCACCAATACCATACCCCCAAAGATTAAAGCAAACCCAGATCAATAATCAGTATCAAAAATTCATTAAGGTTATACAAAAACTTCACGTAGAAATCCCCTTTACAGAAGCCATCACCCAAATACCTTCTTACGCAAAGTTTCTCAAAGACATACTTACAAATAAACGTAGACTTGAAGATCCGAAACCAGTGGAATGTAATTCTATTTCCGAAATTAGGTTAGCAAAGAAAGATAAAGATCTCGGAAATTTTTCCATTCCTTGTATTTTGGGGAATCATGTCATCGAAAAAGCTTTTCTAGACTTAGGGGCTAGTGTGAGCTTAATGCCTTTAGCAGTTTGTGAAAGGTTAAACTTAGGAGAATTACAACCTATTAAGATGTTACTTCAATTAGCCGATAGATCCGTTAAATACCCTATAGGCATACTTGAAGACGTCCCTGTTAGGATAGGTCAGCTGTTTATACCTACTGAGTTCGTTGTCATGGACATTAAAGAAGATGACGACATACCAATCCTCCTAGGTAGACCGTTCTTATCAACCGCTGGAGCCATAATAGGCATTAAAAAAGGGAAACTAACCTTTGAGGTAGGTGACGAGAAGATAGAATTTGTACTCTCGAAATTTCTTATGGCACCTATAATAGGAGATGTTTGTTATGCCTTAGATATCATTGATGAATGCATTAGGGAATTAGAACAAGAAGAAGAAACTAAATCAATAAAATTGCCATCAACCCTTATTTGGGAAGATGACAGTTATAAAAAAAACCTACTGTCGTACCTCGAAAAAAAAATACGATCCTAAAACAAACAACAGAGCCGCCACCTAATTCTATTTATTCTACTTAAAGAAAAGGGAGATATAGATACAACCTAATGAAGGATAAGAAATGGTCAACGAAACCAAATTCTAAGTTCGGGAGTCGGTTACGCAAGGGTAAGGTATTAGCACCCCTCACGTCCGTTGTACTCAACGGGAACCTCTTAGCTAATTATGCGATTAAATGTTTGATCTTAAGCTATGTCTTCTAAATGATTGTTAATATGTTTGTTAAAGTTTTAAATTATTATTTTTAAGACGGAGAAAAGATTAAATGTTTTTTATTATTGTGCTTCAAATGGAGAAATAATTAAATTTTTTTATTAGGGTGCTCGCGAAGGATAAAAATCCCCATGCCTACGTATTCCCTTGTGCAATGGGAAATTTAGAGCTTCGTAGTTCGTGTAACTACGGTTTGTGATTTTTAATTGAATGATTATTTAAAACGCATTCTACTGCTAAGCGTTGGCTTATACTCGCGGTGGAGGCTGAAGCGCTAGCTTGTTTTCGAGATAGAATGATTTAAACAATGTTCGTTTTGAGAAAAGTGTTTGACTTTTGTTAAGATGTTTTAAATGAAAGGGCGAATGAACCACGTCGCGTAGGGCTAGCTCAGGAGCGTTTCATTCCAAAACGTGCGGAGTGCTAGACTCCAGAGTTCCGTTTTTCGATAATTAATTATGAAAATGATTTAAATTGGTTGGTAAGTTTTAAGTTATTTTTAAGAGATGAAAGAGCGAATGGACCACGTTGCGTGGGGCTAGCCCATTTGCAGTCCATTTTAGAACGTGCGGAGTGCCAGACTTCGGAGTTCTGTTTTCGTATTTAAATTTTTAAATAAGTTGAATAATTATTTTTTTTAGACGTTTTAGATTCGACATAATTAAACGAAGGAGTGAACGAAACAATACGCGTGGGGCTAGCCCAGTTGTAGTTCGTTCTAGAACGTGCGGAGTGCTAGACTCCGGGGATCTATTCCTTATTAATTTAATTTATAAAATGGATGGGATATTTTGATATACGAATGATGATTGAACACATCGCGTGGGGCTAGCCCAGTAGCGGTCCAATCCAGAACGTGCGGAATGCTAGACTCCGGAGTTCTGTTCTTTCGTAATTTAATTTATAAAATGGATGGGATATTTTGATATACGGGAGGCGAATGGACCACGTTACGTGGGGCTAGCCCAATTGCAGTCCATTTTAGAACGTGCGGAGTGCTAGACTCCGGAGTTCTGTTTCCGTATTTTAAATTTTTAAATAAGTTGGATATATATTTTTAGACGTTTTAGAATTAACGTAATTAATAGCGAAGAAGTGAACGAAACAATACGCGTGGGGCTAGCCCAGTTGTAGTTCATTCTAGAACGTACAGAGTGCTAGACTCCGGAGTTCAGTTACTCGTTATTTAATTTGTTTGAAAAGTTTTGATGAAAATCGCATTTTTTGTATAGGAGATTTAGGATTTAAAATCAATGGTGAGGCACGAGTAAATAGGAAAACACACATGTGGCACCAAGATTATAGTGATGAGCAAAAGAAATAACATTGAGTTTTAGTGATACCTAACGGAGAAGGTCCGTTGCCTCTTCCGTGTGCGCACACAACCTCTAAAATTGATAAAGTTCTTTCCTCGAGTGAGGATCACAATCCACAGCTCCATGTAAAAATTGAAAAGATCAAATGATTTCAAGCTACTAAATCTATAAGGTCAGGTGTTTGAACTAATCTTCAGGTGCTCACGATCGTGGATAAGAATAATTAGGTCGAGCAGAATTTCCACAAGGGAAAGTCAAAGGTCTTTGCATCAAGCATAAAGAATAAATAAATAAATTCCAATGATGGCTATCAGAATATCTTGATTAATTATCCACATACCAAGTTATTTTATAAAATCTAAACAAAATTTCAAACTAAACTATTAAAAATCTAAAGGAAAACTAATTGAGAATTTAAATAATTTCTAATCAAAATTAAAACCTAAACCAACGAAAATTAGTTATAACAAGTAATTATAAGAATAAAGGTAAACAATTGGTAATAACTAACCAGCAAATATATCCAATAAAAAAAAATCAACTATTAAAAGCAACATAAAATAGAGGAAAATAAATGGAGGTATGCGCTGAGTTGGGTGCTTGGCGAGTGGAGACAGATTTTCATGGGCTTTGACAAATTCAATCCAAGAGTAAACAATATATAAAAAAAGTAAAAGAGTTAATAAAAAAAGGAAAAGAAACATGCTATTTTAGTTAATAAAAAAAGTTTGAGGGACCTAAACACAACTGTTTCCTCTAACTCCCTCTCTTGCTCCATTTGCATCACAAGCGCAGCTTCCGTCGTTGCCGCAACATCCAAAGCCATCACGCTCGAACCGGAAGAGCCTTTACCTTTCTTCCTTCCTTCTCTGTTTCTTAACCACCAGTTTCACGGATTTGGCTTCGGAAAATCAAGGCGGGTGGTGGAAGGTTTGATGGTGGGTTCGATGAGGCTTTCCACGGTGTGGTATTCGTCGGTGATTTGGGGTTTTGAGAGGTGGCGAAGGGTGGTTGAAGGGTTGTGATTCGGATAATAGAAAAAGGGTGGATGTGTTTCAGGTTCGGCGTGAATGACGGTGTTTGGTGGTGCGGATTCGTTTGGCCGTGATGAAGTTTCGCGATCTACTGAGTTTTCCGGCTTTGGTTTGTTGTTTTATGAGGGTGTGAGGGTAACTGTGTTGTCAATTTTTTTTCAGATTTTCGCTTTGGATCTTGAAGTTCTTCCATGTTGCTTCTGGAGGTTCGCTTGCGTGGTCGCCGAAGTCAGTTCATGAAGAGTGAAAAAAGGGTGATTTAAGTTCATTGTTGTTTTTTTTTTGAAAAAAGATTGTGGGTTGGTGGTCTCGGCGTGGGTGCGAGAGTGACGATGAAGGTGAAGATGTTGATGGGCGAGGTTTGAGATGATTTCAGAGTTTTTGATTTTTTTGTTTTATCAAGTTGTTGCTGTTATCGTAGTGGTCCCTGTTCAGATTGGTTGCCTTGAGCGGTTGAGGCGAAGTTGTGTTGTTTCACGGATTCTGGATTTTCAGGTTTAGATTGTGCGATGGTCGGCGCTTTTGGTTTTGGAAAGGAGAGTGGTTTGGTGTTGAAGGGATGTGATGGGTGAGGATGAAGGTCGCTCAACTTGAAGGAGGTGAAGGTTGTTCTGGTCGTTTTTGTGTGCAGTTACGATGAAGACGAGTTTCATGGAAATTTAAGGTGTTATGAGTAGTATGGTGAAAGAGTGAAAAGAGATAATTTTTGAGAAAAGGTTGTTTGTGATGAAACAAGGGTGGAAAACACAAAGGTGTTTGTGACAGTTTTGATGGAATTTTGGTGAGTTTGGAATGAGTTTTTTTTGGTGTGAGATTTTTTCTTTTTTTTGAAAATGGTTATGCAATGGTTCCTTTATCAGTGTCATGGTGAGGGTGTCACTATGTTGTTTTGTTTTTGGGATATCAACATCCTTTTCCATTTGGTAATAATTTCCTTGTTGTTTTGCAGGTTTTGTTTTTTTGCTACATTTTAGTGAAAATTCTGATGGAGTGTTGGAGGGTGTAGGTTTGCTGTATCACTGCAAAAATGCAGAAGTCAAAGATGCCTATCCCAAGGCTTTGGCATGTTATGCTGTGAAATAAATAAACATATAAAATGGAAATAATAACACCTAATTAAAATCATGTTAACTAAACTAGACTAATAATTAAAATGTTAAAAGAAACTAATTAATTAATTAAACATAATTTCACTAATTAACTAATCAAAATAAACCTATATATATAAAAGGAAACAATTAAATTAAATTAAATTAAAATTGAACTAGACAATCTCAAAATATGATTTTTTTATTATCTTTAAAAGGAAACGAGAAAAGTAAAACTTAAGCAATTAAACTAAAAGAATTATTTCTAAATCTACCTAAATCAAATTTAATTAATTTAACTTGAATAAATAAGATAACTACTTAAATAATGGCTAATTTAAAACAACTTAAAATGCATGATTATATGAATAATGAAACATTAAACCACTGAATGCAAAAACAAATGATCGATTTCGAAATATCGACAAAAATGCGTCAAATGAACAAAAATCGAAAAAAAAAACCTGGTCAAAATTTAGGGTATGACAGTTGCCCCTATTTAATCTTCTTGAACCCGAATGTATGAATAAACAAAGTTTTCGGACATTCGAGGTGGAAGAGGATTAAATATTAAAAATACCTAGAATTTTGACCGACTGCAAATAAAATGAAATGATATGCAATATTATGAATTCATGATGGACTCTTTTTGTTTTGCTAGGGATATGATGTGCGAGCTGCAATGTAACTTAACCCGCTGACTTTTTTTGATGATGAACATGCTGAGTATGATGTGCGGGAAATGATGAAAACAAATGCAACGGTGATCCACAAAAACACAAATGAGGGCGAAGACTTATTGGGGATAACAATATGCTGGGGATGACAATACTGAAACAAGATGTATTCAAAGTGGTAAATCAATAGGTTCAAATGTAACTGCTGACACTAAGAATGACAAAAGATGGGAAACGAGACAAAAGTTCAGAACAATAAGATTAATGAACAGACTGACACTTAAAATAGCGAGAAAATGGTTCAAAGTGAAAACGTAATGGCTTGATGCGACCAAAACCGACATTATGAACAAACAGACTATCTGAAGTGACGAGTTAGCAAGTTCGAGGAGGAATGCTGGGGATCCCAATACAACAGCTCAGTGACTAGGAAAAATAGTTGAAATGACATCGACTCGGCGGTCAGGAGAACAAAATAGCAGGCCTTGACACGATGGTCAGGAATAAACAAACATCGATACGGTGATCGGGGAATAAAATAACAGACATCGACAACGGTGGTCAGGAAAATAAAATAACAGGCGTCGACAACGGCGGTCGGGAAAATAAAAGACAGACATCGACAACGGTGGTCGGGAAAATGAAATAACAGACATCGACAACGGTGGTCGGGAAAATAAAAAACAGACATCGACAACGGTGGTCGGGAAAATGAAATAACAGACATCGACAACGGTGGTCGGGAAAATAAAAAATGACTGACATCGACAATGGTGGTCGGAAAAATAAAAATGGCAGACATTGACAACGGTGGTCGGGAAAATAAAATAACAGACATATAATCCAAAGTGGTAAATCAACAGGTTCAAGTGTAACTGTTGAGACCGAGGATTGGGAAACGAAAATAGTATCTAGGCAGTGGCTCTGTGCAAACAAACCGATACTGGGAGTAACATGCGAAGCGTTCTGATATAAATCAACGGCTCTAAGCGACCGACTGGCAATAAAATGTTGGAGTTTTCAACAAGATGAAGATCCAACCTCTGGAAATTCCCTAAATGAAAGGGCTCCAAGGATTTGCGCCAGAGACAATTGGACTTAAGAGAAATATTGGTGGTAAAAGGGGGGATATTAATAATAAGGAGGACCTCTGCAGGGGATATTAGTGCTACTGGGAAAAAGACTTTGGTTAACCACACTAAAGGGTAACCAACAACAATGGATTTTCAGACAAAGCTGCTAATGACAAATGATTTTTTTCTCTTGACATGCCAGACGGGAACTAGTTTTTTTTTATTCATTGTCAGGTGGGGACTGACTTTGGAAATGGTCTACCAAACAAGAATTGGTTTTGAACTGGATTTGGGAAAGAGATAATTGTCAGACAAGAACCGACTGTCAAATAACTTTTTAATGAAATACCAGGCGGGAACTAGTTCAGAATGGACTAACAGACGAAAACTGGTTTGAAAAGAAAAATGAATATCAGACAGGAACTGGTTTGAAAAGAAATTGACTACCAGCCAGGAACTGGTTTGAAAAGAAATTGACTACCAGACAGGAACTGGTTTGAAAAGAAAATGACTACCAGACAGGAACTGGTTGTGAAATAAATGACTACCAGACAGGAACTGGTTTGAAAAGAAATTGACTACCAGACAGGAGCTGGTTTGAAAAGAAAATGACTACCAGACAGGAACTGGTTGTGAAATAAATGACTACCAGACAGGAACTGGTTTGAAAAGAAATTGACTACCAGACAGGAACTGGTTTGAAAAGAAAATGACTACCAGACAGGAACTGGTTTGGAAAGAAATTGACTACCAGACAGGAACTGGTTTGAAAAGAAAATGACTACCAGACAGGAACTGGTTGTGAAATAAATTTCAAATGAAAAATACCAGACGGGGACTGGAATACTTTGGTTTTGACCTGGGCATATGCTAGATGAGTAAGACGATATGCAAGGTCAACGCTATGAGCGGGGCGACATGACTAAAGCATGAGAGTGGTTATGCACTGACTCAATGGTTTCCCAAAGAAAATGCCCCGACGGGGGTTAGGATGGAATAGTTCTTTCTGCAGAAGATTCTCTAAAAGGAGACAAAGATGACGACCTGATTTCTGACACTCGTCTTGAACTAAAAATTAGTTGTTGTATAAGGCTTGCTTGACAACTTGTAGGAATGGAGAGGACTTGCCCCTGTGCGATTCATCTCGCCCCTGAATCAATGGTTTTGAAATTTTCCTCTTTGCTAAAGGTTTGGATCAGCCTGCCATGACATGGCCTTTGAAATGGTTGCCCCGGTGCTCGAAAATCGGAGATTTGCCCCTGGTTATCTGATCCTTGGGATAGGAAACTCCTGACTTGGCTGGTCATTGAGCTCTTGAATTTCTTGTGATAGCCCACTCTAGTCAGAAAAAGGTTCAAACTCTGAGTAGCTAGCTCTTGAGGAGATTGATTCGGATTGACCTCAAAGTGGTTGCCCCTGGCTGGGCTTCTCTTACTAAGTTAAATTCCCTAACTGGCTGAATTCGTTGGGATTCCCTTGATGTTGAATTGACTTATAAATGAACATTATACACTTAAAAATTGGCAATTTTGATGCAACGTTTATGCAAGTTTTGAAATCACAATTTATTGGTATGATAGTGATACAGTGGAAAAAAAGAATGATCAACACACGCAGTGGATCCAGCCATTTGATGAATGGCAGATGAAGTGATCAATACAAATGATTAGCAAAGACCGTTAGGAGTCAGGTTAACACAACCTTGTTGTAGTATGCTCTCGAAATAAACCCTGCCTCAATTAGGTCTTTTAAGGGTTGTAATGTGGCTTGGTTCACGGTTTGTGAAATAAAGGATAAAAGGCTCAAAATTTATTTGTAACCCACCCCATCTTCATGATGAACTCCAATCCTACGTTCAGTTAAATTGATTTACGCATTCATATCTCAAAACTCTTTTGACAATGCGTGATAAGGATCAGGATTTGAAAGTGATGGCAGCCACCTTGCTTTTATCCTTGCTTTGTTGAGGATTTGATGACTTCATTAATTTCGCCTAAGTCGTCTTTTTCTGTTTTTGACTTAGCAGACTTTTTCTTCGTATTTATTTTTCCTTTTTGCCGTTCTTTTGGTTGGACGGTTGTGACTGCCATTTTATTGGAGGATAGAGAACATGCACTACAAACTTTTGACTTTTCACGACTTCTTTGGTGTGAAAGAAAGTATGTAGCTGATCCTTCTTGAATAATGAATTGAATCTCTTGAAGATTGAATGCAAACAGATTAACTAAACCGACTTCCTTGCCCCAGGTTTGAAATTAAGGGTTTTTTGCATTTTTGAAAAAAAGAAAACTCCTACTTCTAGGCTCGAAGGGGTTAGCGAGGGATTATCTTCCTTATTTCACCGGTGTTTGGGAATTTGAAACAATGCATGTACATCATTGGCAAGGTTTTAATTGAGAGCATACAAATGGAGAATTCAGGTATCTGGTTTTCATCATCCTCCCTCCAATCTTTGCTAAGACAAAAGTTTGATAAATAAAAGGAGAGAAATTATGTTTATTTATAACAATGAAAGAAAACGAGTGAATACGACTGGATTGATTCAAAATATTCATTAACATTTCATTAATTTTTCCAATTCAAAGAAAACAACAATGCTAACAAGCAAATACAAAATCAACATGCAAAGAAAATACAACAGTGCTGAAACAATCACGGGATTGCCAGCTTTAGGGAATTGAAGACGTCTTGATTTACTGTCTTCAAGAGATGCACCAAGAAGTCACTCAGGCAAGAGGTTGACATGCACCAACAAGCTTCCTTCTGAAAAGGATATGTACCTTTTGTCGATCAATTGTTGTACCTTGGCTTGAAAAGCTCTGCAGTCTTCAGTTGAATGCCCCATTGATCCAGCATGATATCCATATTGCTCATGTGGATTATACTCGGGAGGGTATGGCTATGGCAATGGCTTGAGAGACTTGGGAACCACTAATGAGCTTTGAATCAAAGGTTGCAGAAGCTGGGTGTATGATAAAGGTACTGGATGAAGAGGAGCACTCCTTCGTTCCAAATTGGTGCGAGGCTTATGTTGACTCTGATGCTGATTCGGATATCCTCAGCTTTGGGCTCGCTAACCTTGATGAGGAGAAATCCAGGGTTGCTGGTAAGGTACCCTAAACATTGTTGGTTTCCTACAAGGATGATGAGGCATATGGAATAGTGATTGCTGAAAAGATGGAGGGTCATAGGGTCTTGCTGATGCACCACAAGAATACTTAACGTCTGCCATGACTGCATTGATTACATCCTCTTCCTCCTCTAGGGAACTGTTGAGGGATTCATTCTCACTGGCCTGGTTGCTTAAGGCGCCTTGGATCTTTCCGCTTTTGAGACTAATCTCAATACGTTCTCCCGTTTTTACTAGGTCAGAGAAACTTGTTGATGCGGTGCCTACCATCTTCTCAAAGTACGGGCTCTGCAGAGTGTCCATAAACAGGTCAACTAACTCCTTTTCTGATAGCGGTGGTTGAACATGATCAGCAAACTCTCTCCACCTACGGACGTACCTTTTGAATGGCTCATTACTTTCTTGAGATATGTCCTTCAAGTGAAAGCGGCTGGGAGCTTCTTCCAAATTGTAATGGTATTGCTTCACGAAAGCATTGGCTAAGTCCAACCATGACTGAATATGACTTCTTTCCAAATCCATGTACCAATTCAACGGTGCCCCACTCAAACTATCTTGGAAGCAATGAATCATCAGCTTATCATCAAAAGCATATGCAGTCATCTTTCGATAGAACATCACCAAATGGTGTTTTGGACATCTGTCCCCTTTGTACTTCTGAAAAGCAGGTGCTTCAAACTTCGGAGGTATAACCAAACCGGGTACTAAGCACATGTTCAAAGTGTCCAAGTCAAAAGCATTTTGCCCCTCTAGAGCTTTGAGTCTTTCGTTCAACATTTGACATTTCTCAATCATCTCAGCGACGTCTGGCCCCTTGGTCTTTCTCACTGGGATTTCCCCTTGGGAAATTGGCTCAGAGAACCCGAAGCTTTGGTACTCGACGACATCGTGAGGTAAGGAGTTTCCATCTCTAATAATGATATGCTCTTGAATAACGGGTGCCCCAACTGGAGTCCTGGCAGACTGAGGTTGAACAAAACTGTTCCTTTGAGGTGGGGAGGCATCTCCAGTTACAGCAGCCTGTTGAACATTATCCCCTCTCCTGACCAAAGTTGTCACATCATCCATGAGTTGGTTCATCTGGTCCTTTGTCAGATCAAAGTCTCCCCTTGTCGCAGTCTGCTTTTGTCCTTCAGGGTCCATAATCAATCAAAAACTACTTCAAGTCCAATGTAGGTGTCGGGCAATCAACTGCGGGTTATGGACACAAGACGAGGATGAGCTTACTCTGAGGAAGGAAAAATGACATGCAATGCAGATGCAATGGTATGAAAACGGATGCAATGCAAGGATGCTTGAGATCACAAGCACAAACAGACTTGGAAGCTGGAAAAGCTCAAAACTTCCTAAATGGTAGGCTGTAAGAAATTGGTTCTACAGTCTGTACCCATAAATCCCACTCACAAGATGGTTTCTACGGTGATGGTTTATGGAAACTCTAGGCCACGGACGTTTATCGTATTAACGCCCCGCCGCAGGCTAGCTGCATTGTGACGATAATAACGATAAGGTCTACCTTGAGTGGAGTTCTCATGCTAGGCTGATAAAGGGGAGAGCCCTCGGAGCCTAACATTACACAACTACCAAGATTGAAACAGGTCCTAGGGGGTCCCAGAATCACAGCCCTTTCTTGAATCAGGTCACGCGACAGGCTAGCTGCGTTGCGACAAGATCTACGAAAAGTCTAACTATCTGGGGGAGCTTTCATTCTAGGCATGCAAGGAGCGAGTCCTTAGAGACTAACACTAATAACATCCAATTCTAAACTTAAGTGTTCCCTCTGCTTTTTCCACCACTCAAAATTTACTTGCAAAGTGACCCCGAGATCCCACAGACAAATAATATAATGAGCAATAAACGAAAAGCGGTAAAAGAACAAACAAACATAAATAATAAACATAGAGAAGACAAGAAGATACAAGATCAAACAAATAAACACATAAAGCTAAGTTAGGCTCGACCCTCTCTAGCATGGAGCTAGTCCCCAGTAGAGTCGCCAACTGTCGTACCTCGAAAAAAAATACGATCCTAAAACAAACAACAAAGCCGCCACCTAATTCTATTTATTCTACTTAAAGAAAAGGGAGATATAGATACAACCTAATGAAGGATAAGAAATGGTCAACGAAACCAAATTCTAAGTTCGGGAGTCGGTTACGCAAGGGGAAGGTATTAGCACCCCTCACGCCCGTTGTACTCAACGGGAACCTCTTAGCTAATTATGCGATTAAATGTTTGATCTTAAGCTATGTCTTCTAAATGATTGTTAATATGTTTGTTAAAGTTTTCAATTATTATTTTTAAGACGGAGAAAAGATTAAATGTTTTTTATTATTGTGCTTCAAATGGAGAAATAATTAAATTTTTTTATTAGGGTGCTCGCGAAGGATAAAAATTCCCGTGCCTACGTATTCCCTTGTGCAATGGGAAATTCAGAGCTTCGTAGTTCGTGCAACTACGGTTTGTGATTTTTAATTGAACGATTATTTAAAACGCATTCTACTGCTAAGCGTTGGCTTATACTCGCGGTGGAGGCTGAAGCGCTAGCTTGTTTTCGAGATAGAATGATTTAAACAATGTTCGTTTTGAGAAAAGTGTTTGACTTTTGTTAAGATGTTTTAAACGAAAGGGCGAATGAACCACGTCGCGTGGGGCTAGCCCAGGAGCGTTTCATTCCAAAACGTGTGGAGTGCTAGACTCCGGAGTTCCGTCTTTCGATAATTAATTATGAAAATGATTTAAATTGGTTGGTAAGTTTTAAGTTGTTTTTAAGAGATGAAAGAGCGAATGGACCACGTTGCATGGGGCTAGCCCATTTGCAGTCCATTTTAGAACGTGCGGAGTGCTAGACTTCAGAGTTCTGTTTTCGTATTTAAATTTTTAAATAAGTTGAATAATTATTTTTTTTAGACGTTTTAGAATCGATATAATTAAACGAAGGAGTGAACAAAACAATACGCGTGGGGCTAGCCCAGTTGTAGTTCGTTCTAGAACGTGCGGAGTGCTAGACTCCGGGGATCTATTCCTTATTAATTTAAATTATAAAATGGATGGGATATTTTGATATACGAATGATGATTGAACACATCGCGTGGGGCTAGCCCAGTAGCGGTCCAATCCAGAACGTGCGGAATGCTAGACTCCGGAGTTCTGTTCTTTCGTAATTTAATTTATAAAATGGATGGGATATTTTGATATACGGGAGGCGAATGGACCACGTTGCGTGGGGCTAGCCCAGTTGCAGTCCATTTTAGAACGTGCGGAGTGCTAGACTCCGGAGTTCTGTTTCTGTATTTAAAATTTTTAAATAAGTTGGATATATATTTTTAGACGTTTTAGAATTAACGTAATTAATAGCGAAGGAGTGAACGAAACAAAACGCGTGGGGCTATCCCAGTTGTAGTTCGTTCTAGAACGTGCGGAGTGCTAGACTCCGGAGTTCAGTTACTCGTTATTTAATTTGTTTGAAAAGTTTGGATGAAAATCGCATTTTTTGTATAGGAGATTTAGGATTTAAAATCAATGGTGAGGCACGAGTAAATAAGCAAACACACATGTGGCACTAAGATTATAGTGATGAGCAAAAGAAATAACATTGAGTTTTAGTGATACCTAACGGAGAAGGTCCGTTGCCTCTTCCGTGTGCGCACACAACCTCAAAAATTGATAAAGTTCTTTCCTCGAGTGAGGATCACAATCCACAGCTCCATGTAAAAATTGAAAAGATCAAATGATTTCAAGCTACTAAATCCACAAGGTCAGGTGTTTGAACTAATCTTCAGGAGCTCACGATCGTGGATAAGAATAATTAGCTCGAGCATAATTTCCACAAGGGAAAGTCAAAGGCCTTTGCATCAAGCAAAAAGAATAAATAAATAAATTCCAATGATGGCTATCAGAATATCTTGATTAATTATCCACATACCAAGTTATTTTATAAAATCTAAACAAAATTTCAAACTAAACTATTAACAATCTAAAGGAAAACTAATTGAGAATTTAAATAATTTCTAATCAAAATTAAAACCTAAACCAACGAAAATTAGTTATAACAAGTAATTATAAGAATAAAGGTAAACAATTGGTAATAACTAACTAGCAAATATATCCAATCAAAAAAAAATCAACTATTAAAAGCAACATAAAATAGAGGAAAATAAATGGAGGTATGCGCTGAGTTGGGTGCTTGGCGAGTGGAGACAGATTTTCATGGGCTTTGACAAATTCAATCCAAGAGTAAAAAATATATAAAAAAAGTAAAAGAGTTAATAAAAAAGAAGGAAAGGAAACATGCTATTTTAGTTAATAAAAAAAAGTTTGAGGGACCTAAACACAATTGTTTCCTCTAACTCCCTCTCTTGCTCCATTTGCATCACAAGCGCAGCTTCCGCCGTTGCCGCAACATCCGAAGCCATCACGCTCGAACCGGAAGAGCCTTTACCTTTCTTCCTTCTCTGTTTCTTAACCACCAGTTTCACGGATTTGGCTTCGGAAAATCAAGGCGGGTGGTGGAAGGTTTGATGGTGGGTTCGATGAGGCTTTCCGCGGTGTGGTGTTCGTCGGTGATTTGGGGTTTTGAGAGGTGGCGAAGGGTGGTTGAAGGGTTGTGATTCGGAGAATAGAAAAAGGGTGGATGCGTTTCTGGTTCGGCGTGAATGACGGCGTTTGGTGGTGTGGATTCGTTTGGCCGTGATGATGTTTTGCGATCTACTGAGTTTTCCGGCTTTGGTTTGTTGTTTTATGAGGGTGTGAGGGTAACTGTGTTGTCAATTTTTTTTCTTCAGATTTTCGCTTTGGATCTTAAAGTGCTTCCATGTTGGTTCTGGAGGTTCGCTTGCGTGGTCGCCGAAGTCAGCTCATGAAGAGTGAAAAAAGGGTGATTTAAGTTCATTGTTGTTGTTTTTTTTTTGAAAAAAGATTGTGGGTTGATGGTCTCGGCGTGGGTGCGAGAGTGACGATGAAGGTGAAGATGTTGATGGGCGAGGTTTGAGACGATTTCAGAGTTTTTGATTTTTTTGTTTTATCAAGTTGTTGCTGTTATCGTAGTGGTCCCTGTTCAGATTGGTTGCCTTGAGTGGTTGAGGCGAAGTTGTGTTGTTTCGCGAATTCTGGATTTTCAGGTTTAGATTGTGCGATGGTCGGCGCTTTTGGTTTTGGAAAGGAGAGTGGTTTGGTGTTGAAGGGATGTGATGGGTGAGGATGAAGGTCGCTCAGCTTGAAGGAGGTGAAGGTTGTTCTGGTCGTTTTTGTGTGCAGTTACGATGAAGACGAGTTTCATGGAAATTTAAGGTGTTATGAGTAGTAGGGTGAAAGAGTGAAAAGAGATAATTTTTTAGAAAAGGTTGGTTGTGATGAAATAAGGGTGGAAAACACAAAGGTGTTTGTGACAGGTTTGATGGAATTTTTGTGAGTTTGGAATGAGTTTTTTTTAGTGTGAGATTTTTTCGTTTTTTTTGAAAATGGTTATGCAATGGTACCTTTATCAGTGTCATGGTGAGGGTGTCACTGTGTTGTTTTGTTTTTGGGATATCAACATCCTTTTCCATTTGGTAATAATTTCCTTTTTGTTTTGCAGGTTTTGTTTTTTTGCTACATTTTAGTGAAAATTTTGATGGAGTGTTGGAGGGTGTAGGTTTGCTGTATCACTGCAAAAATGCAGAAGTCAAAGATGCCTATCCCAAGGCTTTGGCATGTTATGTTGTGAAATAAATAAACATATAAAATGGAAATAATAACACCTAATTAAAATCATGTTAACTAAACTAGACTAATAATTAAAATGTTAAAAGAAACTAATTAATTAATTAAACATAATTTCACTAATTAACTAATCAAAATAAACCTATATATATAAAAGGAAACAATTAAATTAAATTAAATTAAAATTGAACTAGACAATCTCAAAATATGATTTTTTTATTATCTTTAAAAGGAAACGAGAAAAGTAAAACTTAAGCAATTAAACTAAAAGAATTATTTCAAAATCTACCTAAATCAAATTTAATTAATTTAACTTGAATAAATAAGATAACTACTTAAATAATGGTTAAGTTAAAACAACTTAAAATGCATGATTATATGAATAATGAGACGTTAAACCACTGAATGCAAAACAAAATGATCGATTTCGAAATATCGACAAAAATGCGTCAAATGAACAAAAATCATAAAAAAAACTGGTCAAAATTTAGGGTATGACACCTACATTGATGATAACCTTCACGAATGTTTATCTCTTACCCCAGATCCTATGCCTTTCCCTATGAAACCAACCGTAAAACTTAAGGAACTGCCTAAGAACCTGAGGTATGAATTTCTTGATGAAGAAATGGACGGTCAAGTTATAGTCATTGCTACCTTGGACCAAGAGGAAACAAACCAATTGTTAGATGTTTTACGAAGGTACCCTTCAGCCTTAGGATATAAGATCTCAGATCTAAAAGGAATAAGCCCATCCGTATGCATGCATCGGATTTTGCTTGAAGAAGATTCAAAACCCTCCAGAGAACACCAACAAAGAATAAATCCTATGATGAGTGAAGTAGTTAAGACTGAAGTTCTTAAGTTACTAGAGGCAGGTATAATATCTCAGATCTCGGACAGTAAATGGGTAAGTTCTGTGCATGTAGTACCTAAAAAGGGAGGCATCACGGTCGTGCAAAACGAGAAGGGCGAACCTGTAGCAAAAAGAACTGATGGAGGTTGGCGTATGTGCATAGACTATAGAAAATTAAATAAAGCAACTAGGAAGGACCATTTCCCATTACCATTCATAGACCAAATGTTGGAGCGCCTAGCCAGACACTCTTACTTTTGTTACCTAGATGGATATTTGGGATTCTTCCAAATACCTATTCACCCCGAAGATCAAGAAAAAACTACCTTTACATGCCCTGTTGGAACTTTTGCCTACAGAAGAATGCCTTTTGGACTCTGTAATGCCCCTGCCACTTTCCAACGCTGCATGATGTCTATCTTTGCGGACTATTTAGATGGAATCATGGAAGTATTTATGGATGATTTCTCAGTTTGTGGATCTGATTTCAAAAATTTTCTTATCAACCTTGAGAAAATCCTGGAAAGATGTGTGGAGGTAAACCTTGTGCTAAATTGGGAAAAGTGTCATTTCATGGTCACCGAAGGGATTGTTTTAGGACATATAGTTTCCGAAAAAGGTATAGAGTTAGACAAAGCTAAAATAGAAGTCATAGAGAATCTAAAACCACCCAAGACTATCAAGGAGATAAGAAGTTTTCTTGGACATGCCGGATTTTACCGACGTTTTATCAAGGACTTCTCCAAAATAACAAAGCCCTTAACTGGTCTTTTAATGAAAGATGTTGAATTCATCTTCGATGAAAAATATACTGAAGCATTTAATCTGTAGAAGCAAGCTCTGATTTCAGCACCTATAATGAAACCCCCTGATTAGTCAGAACCGTTTGAGATAATGTGTGACGCTAGTGACTATGCTGTTGGAGTCGTTCTAGGTCAGAGAAAAGATAAAAAGTTACACGTAATTTATTATGCCAGTAGAACCCTAGACGCTGCACAACTCAACTACGCAACAACCAAAAAAGAGCTCCTAGCTGTAGTTTTCGCCATAGACAAATTTAGATCTTATCTAGTAGGAGCCAAAATTATAGTTTACACCGACCATGCTGCCATCCGTTACTTACTAAGTAAAAAAGATGCCGAACCTATGTTACTTCGATGGATTCTACTACTGCAAGATTTTGATTTAGATATCCATGATAAGAAAGGCACAGATAATGTAGTAGTTGATCACCTTTCTAGGCTAGAATACCTAAAACCTGACTCAGTACCCATAAATAACGATTTTGCCTATGATAGACTGATAGCCCAACTAGAAACTATTGAAGATGATAACCCAGACCCACATGGGCATTCTCATAAATCTTTAGCTATAAGTAATGTACCTTGGTATGCAGTCTTTGTTAATTACCTAGCCGCTGACATCATACCCCCCGATCTAAATTACCACCGGAAGAAGAAGTTCTACAGTGATGTGAGAAACTTCTATTGGGACGAACCATTTCTTTTCAAGAGAGGTAAAGATGGAATTTTCTGCCGTTGCGTTCCAAAAGAGGAGGTACATAATATAATTGAGCATTGTCACTCTACACCCTATGGTGGACATGCAAGCACATCTAAGACCTACGCCAAGATTCTTCAAGCTGGCCTATTCTGGCCTACCATGTGGCGTGATGTCCATGCTTTCATTGTCAAATGTGACAGATGCCAACGTACAGGAAATATTTCAAGACGTAATGAAATGCCTCTAAGAAATATCCAAGAAGTATAACTCTTCGACGTATGGGGTATAGACTTTATGGGACCGTTCCCACCATCTTTAGGAAACCAATACATCTTAGTAGTTGTTGACTACGTGTCTAAATGGATTGAAGCTATCGCCGTACCCACGAATGACACCATAGTAGTCATCAAATTTTTTAAAAACTATATATTTCCCAAGTTTGGAACACCCCGTTTAGTCATAAGTGATGGAGGATCACACTTCATATCGAGAATATTTGATAAACTTTTAAGAAAATATGGATTTAAGCATAGAGTAGCAACACCATACCACCCACAGACCAATGGACAAGTGGAAGTATCTAATAGCGAGATCAAACAAATTCTTGAGAAGACTGTCTCTATATCTAGAAAAGATTGGTCGTAGAAACTTCAAGAAGCGTTATGGGCCTATAGAACCGCTTTCAAAACACCTATTGGAACAACCCCTTATCAATTAGTCTATGGAAAATCATGTCACTTACCTTTTGAGTTAGAGCATAAATCCCATTGGGCCATTAAAACTTTGAATTTGGATTACCTAACTACTGGTGAAAAACGTATCCTTGATATCCACAAATTAGAAGAGCTCAGACAATCTGCCTACGAAAATGCCATCATATACAAAGAAAGAACAAAAGCTTGGCATGCAAAATGACACACAACATTCTTGAAAATGCATACATATTCACAATATAGTTATGCATTCATCTCATTCAATTAACATACATTGACATTCAATTCAAACAATGTATTCATTTGCCAAACAGCCACAACATCACATCAACCCACATTTCCATAATTAATTCATTTACGTTTTATTGGAAAAGTCGGGTGAAAGTCGGCTAAAAATTACTTTTCTTAGCTTCATTAGTTTCTACGCGTTTCTAGCTTCGAATCGATATAAGGATCACTAAAAACGGATTCCTAAATCGATTCCTAGAAGCAATCTTGAAGCTTTCCCAAGTTTTCCTCTTTTCTCTTCCTTTTCTTTCTTCTCTTTTTCTTTCTCTTCTTTTCTAACTTTCTATTTCACTCTTTCTTACTCTCTTATATTCTCTTTTCTTTCTATTTCTATTTTCTACTCTTTCCAACCAAATATCATTCTCTCACAAAAATACCAATTCTACTAATTTCTAACTTATCACTAATTAACAAATATCTAAAATACACTCTTATCCAATTTTACCCGAAAATTCACAAAACGGTAAAATCACATATCACACCAACATATCACATTATCATGATAATTTCACAAATAAAACAATTACTACCCAAATAAAATAAAAGACTCCACAAAATTTGAGAAAATCGAATCGGGGCGTTACAATCCACATTTCCAATCTCTTTCTCTTATATTTTTATGCTTTTATATTTGTCTTTGAGATGTGCTTAGGCCATCATTTCTTTTCTCTCCCCTTCTAGAGATTAACTCACTTCTTTAGGAGAAGTAAGTTGGTTTTCTTTCTTCTTTTCTTTTTCTTCCTTCCTTCTTTTCTTTAGGATAGGTAAGCCTCACTAACCTAGGATATCTTTGCATGAAAACAATAGGATTAGTCTTTCCCCTTTGTTATTTTACCTTTAAGATCCTTTGGTTCTTCTTTTCTCATCTTCACACAAAAACTAAAAAACCACTTTAATAAAGGTTGAAGTAGTCTTTGATGCATGACCTTATTCCATGGGGCACTTGTACTCACCCCATCTTGGTGGTGGTACAAGCTTGTCTAGCATGATGCACAAGTTCAATCCTAAGACTATTTTCACAAAGAAAACCATAAAAAAAACACTTCTTCATTTAATTCACAAAACACTTAATAATTCCAAACAAGTTAGTGAATTCAAACCCTAATCTTTGGAAACAAGTTTGAGGGTCTTCTTCATTCTTGGTGAACTTATTACTCATTCTATCTAGGAATGTGGTAATAAGAACACATTCCCTAGAAAAGGATTTGTTTTCACTTCCTTGTGCCACACTCATGAAAAACTTCTAAAAAAACATAAACAAAGAATAATCGTCTCTCCTTCGGGACTTATTTTCTCATCATCTTCGCTCATAACATAAGAACTTGCTCCTACTTGTCTCTTTGCAAGACGGTAACGCACTCGTGTCAGACGAGCCTGCAACACCTGAGCATTGACATAAGCAGTTCAAGCTTTTACAACACAAGCCATTTTCCTCCCTAGTTAGGGGAACTACAGCGTCTCTGATCCTCATGTCCAGATGAGGTATGTAGGCAACGAGGTAGGGCCCGTTCGAGCACTCTTTTATTTTCCCTACATTTTCCCCTTTCTTTACTTTCTTATCCAGTTTCAGTCTTTGTTTTGCAACAACTTTCTTTTCTTCACCCTTTGAAACATTTTATTTGCAAGCGTGGATCCCGTCGGGTACGGCGGACGACCTGGAGTGCTAATACCTTCCCAGGTCGTACCGACTCCCGAACCCAGTTTCTTTGGTTCGCAGGACCTGTGTCCTTCCTTTTTTTGCTTTGGTTTGTGTAGCATTACCATTCCCGTTCCTTCAGGATAAAAATTCCTGGCTGGAGACTCTATCCTTTTCCATGCAACTTTCGCGTTTGTACCAGGATAGAAATCCAGGAAGCGACAACTGGGAAAAACTTGAAACAAACCCTGAGAATAGACCGGCCATGATTTGAAAACAACTTGAGACATAATTCACAACCCCCCCCCCAAAAAAAAAATCCACCATGGCTTAAAGGTAAGAACACTTATAACTTGACTTACGCATAACCTTAGGAGCAATCTCAACATGACTTGACAAACCTTCATGCATAAAATCTCTTAATTGAAATTCACAGTAATTCTTGTAGCACATGAGATTCTCTTGAAAATGACTTTGAGAATGGATGCATTCTTTTGAGAAAATTAATGTCTTAATAAAGAAAATAAATCTTCCATTCAATGCACCTTAACCTTTGTCCAATTCCTCTGTTCAAACCAAACTTGCATATTAAACAATAGGGAAACAGATAACCTTAGTCCTAATAATTCCTCAAATCACAACTTGAAAAATAGCTCATATTTCTAGTAAATCAAACCACAAATCCTTACCTGGTGACTAAATAAACTCTCCACAGAAGGGGAGCTCTAAAGAAGCTTCAAGTATATACAAACCTGTCTTGAAAACCCTAACTAATCCCTGGCCTTGAAAAAGATCATCCTAATTTGATATTGAGAAAATAGTAAAGGATTGAACACCTGATAAGTCTTGGTACAAACACCCATGATGATAAAGCTTTCAAAGTCCACCTCCAAACTTGAGTGAAATACACCTCAGAAATTCAAGAAGCCCTGACCCAGAGAAACTCCTGATCCCATGCTTGAAGAAAAACCAAAGATATGAATGATTTTTAAGCATGACCTAATGCAATGAAAATGTAAAGCATAAACCACCTATAGATGGAAACAAAATAGGAGGGCAAATTTTGGGGTGCTATAGAGGGTAAGAGTCTTTCGGGAAAGCTTGATTAAGATCGGTGTAGTCAATACAGAGGCGCCATTTCCCATTAGATTTTTTTACAAGTATAGTGTTTGAGAGCCAAGTCGTATACCTGGCCTCAGTTACAAATTTGGCCTCTATAAGGTCCTTGACTAGTTTTTCAGCAACTAAATTTTTTTCTGTGGACTGCTTGCGCCTGCGCTTGCCAACTGCGTGGGTTGTTGGGTTGATGGCGAGCTCATGGAATGCAATTTCTGGGGAGATGCATGGCATATCAACTGTGCTCCAGGCGAAGAGGTCAGCATTGTTGCGCAGGCACTACTTCAGTTGTTCCTTGACATCATCGGGAAGTCCCGCACCAATGCGGACTCCACTATCAGGGTTGTCTCCAAAGATTACAACTTCGAATTCACCCGCGGGAAAAAGGTGTAACACCCCATTTTTAATATTTAATCATCGGGTAATTTTGTTGTTATGTTGGCCTTAGTTAAGGCGCGTGTCTTGTTATTTTTAGTGTTGTGTCCTAGTGGGACGGGTATATTCGGGTACGAATAACAATAGAGAGGGTGTGAATATTAGTAAGACCATTTAGTTACTATTTTTATTATTATTAATTCTTTGATAAAAACCAATACTTGAAATAATAAAATTATTATTATTATTATTATTAACTGGATTAAGGGGAAGTTTAGTAAAAGGTTAGTAGAGGGTTAATATTGAATTAGTCAAAAACAGAAAAAGGGAGGTTAGGTTAATCGTGAAATTTTGGTGAGAAGAACAAAGGAGGCGAGGAAGAAGAACACATCTAGGGCACCCAAATCATCCAAATTCGCAGGATTTTTCACTTTAATTCGAGGTAAGGGGGAGAACGGTTTAAATTCAGGTGATTTAACATGATGGGTAGTTGGGCGTATCCTTCCCTCTTAGGGATTTTTGTTATTCATGATGTTTATGATGAATTTGTGAATTGTATGATGTTTGTGCGAAATTGTGTATATGATAATGATTCGTTGATATATTGTTGTTGTTGTTCTGGTGAATCCATGAAATATGATGAATATTGTTGTTGTTGATGAACCGAGTAGATTGTAGATCTAGAACGAAAATTAATCGGAATATAGTAACATAGAGGAAAGATAGATGAATATTGGAGAGTAAAACTTGTGTAGAAACTATTTTAGGACATATATGAACCATGGGATCGAATGGAATGAGGTATAGATCTGAAATTATACAGAAAACCCAGAAAACACACTTATTCTACCCATACGCGTATCGACTAGGCCAATACGCGTATGGAGGGCAGGGGACTGGACCAATACACGTATGAGGGCATTGATACACGTATTGGGGGCGTATAGGCCATGCCAATATGCGTATGGCCAGTTTGAGGTATTGAAAAGAATAGTAAGATATGTTTAATTGAGATTTAACTTTGAGGATGAAATAATGTTGGAATCTAGGTGGATTAATTTAGTCGGGAATCGATTAAATCGCGTGAGGTAAAAATTGGTGATTATTGATGGAAAGTTTGTTGTGTTTGATCGGATGGATAGTGTAGATGTATAATATGGTGAATTATACATGATTTATGCTTTTTCATTGTCATGCATACATTTTTCGTTTATTGTTGGGATGATCGGTCAGATGGGTGAATACGATCATCCGTACTCCATTATGGAGAGTGTTGGGGATAATCATTGATGGATGGGTGTATGTGATTATTTGTGTTCGATTAAATGAACAAAACCTGGTACCACATGCATTGTGTCATGTTGAGTCACATTGCATATATTGTTGATTGTTGCTGCATAAGTATTTGTCGCTCCCACCAGATGACACGAGGCCAAGAGGGGTACAGACGCGAATGGTCAGCGAGAGGAGAAGAGAGAATACACAAGGGTGAACTCAAAAGAAAAGAGTCGCCAGCTAGGCATTTTTTATCCCGAAGGAAAGGTAATGCTGCATAGACCTAGAAAAGATATGGATAAGACGGTTGCGAACCAGAGAGACTGAGAAAGGGGGTTGGCTACAACCTGGGAAGGTATTAGCACCCAGATTGTCCGTCGTACTCGACGGGATCCACGCTTGAAAGATTTGTGTTTTAAAGACGTAGTGTCAGTGCAATTTGTGTATCAAAGCTGGAAAGAATGAAAGTGTCAGTGCTGGAAGAAAGTGAAGTGAAAAATATGGAGTGTCAGTGTAAGAAGAGAATGAAATGCTCAAGATAATGAGGCTTAAAGAATAATGCTGGAAGGAGGGGGAATATACAGAGACTTTTGTTCGATAACTGTTAAGTTATGCCTATGTATCCTCTCGTGCAATGAGGAAGTCAGAACACCGTAGTTCGACTCAAAGAGACTGAAATGTAAATTGACTGATGAACTTCTTACTTGTCTATGCTCAAGTGTATGACCTGTCTGGCTCAGGTGCAAACTGTCTTGCATTAGACGGAAGAAGCGAGTTCTCGTTTGTGAATGAGTGTGGTGAGAAAAGAATCCCGGAGGAGACGATTATTGTTTGTTTTTGTGTTTTCAATCTTTTATTGCTTTTTGATGTTTGTCATAAGAAAATGAACTTAAGCCTAAACCAATGGGTTAGTAAACTCATCACATCCTCCCTCTGATTAGGGGTAATGAGAATTCCTTAAGTATGAAGTAAGCACCTCATACTTAATTAGCATGATATAGGATTAAGATCATTAACCTACTTGTAATTATTTAGATGTTTTTGGAGTTTTTGTTTAGTGTTAAGTAATGAGTTTAAGCCATAATCAAGGATTTAATGGACTCATTACACCATCCTAATAGAAGGATAATAGATGAGAACATTTAAGTTGAGGAAGGCTCCTCAACTTAATCCATGATTAGGGATTAACCTCATGACAAAACAAAGCCTTTATTAAGTGGATTTTAGTTAATGGTAAGATTAAGAAGTAGATTTTATGGTTTGTAAGACAATTTGAGGAGGACTTGTCCATTAACACTAGGGTTAGTCCTTCTTAACCAGTTAAGGAAGAATTAGAACCCTAATGCAAGGCCCAAGTTACAAGTTTGATGTCTTGATGATTATTAAGTGGATTGATTAAAGTGTTTAAACACATTAAGGGTTTAACACTTAGGATTAAATTTATACACTCCATCCTAATAGAAGGATACAGGCATAACCCTAATCACAAAGTTTTAAAACCTTGAAGGTTTAGTCCTTGATTAAGAGATGAGAAGAGAAGACACAAAGATGACACAAAGGTAAAACTAATGGGGGACTAATCAAACCCTAATTATGATCATGCTTGGTTGTTCCTAGGGCTTGTGAGGCTTGCCAAAAGATCTTCAAGAGAGGCCACCAAGGAAGAAACAGGATGAAAGGAGGAGAAGCAGCAAGAAGCAAGACAACTTGCTTTACTTAAGAAGACAAGTTGCTTGAAGAAAGAAAGTGAGGAGGGAGCATGAATGAGCAAGATCACTCTAAATCATAAGTAAAATGCAGAAATGATGCATAAGAGAGATGAGAAGAGATTATGAGAAGTGAAGGCAAATTCACTTCTCAATGACTTACCACCTGAAAAGTTAGCACAAGGAAATGAAATGAAGTGAAAATGAGAAAGATGCAATGATGCAAACCATAAGCATAAACATGATGTTAATGATGCTATGAGATGATGCAAACACATGTCAAGAGTTGTGGATGATCATACAAGGATGAGGATGCATATGGAGCATGCTTTGAACCATGAAAGTTCATGAAAGTTTATGAAATGGAATGAATGCACAACATGGCAAATGAAAGATGCAATGATCAAACATGATTCTAATATGTCCTAAGATGTCTTATATGTCATGTTGATGCACAAAATGTCATGGCAAGTTCATGTATACAAGCAAATGAAAGATGGATGCAAATGAAAGCAAAAATTAGGGTTTATGCACAAGATACAAAGCAAAATTCAAAATCAGGAGCAAATGACAAGATAAAAAATCGAAAATGGGATCAAAGGAACCCTAACCCTACACAAGTTCACAGCCCAAAGGAGGGGACCTAACTCTTAACCTAGTGGGGGTTATGATTTTCTCAAGTTGACTAGGGTTTTAAGGCACTCTAAAAGGGAAAATGCACATCAAATTGAAAATGAAAGATAAATTCAAACCAATTTTATCCTAGAAACTACATGATATGAAGAATGCAATGCAAGAAGAACCATCATCAAACTCTTCATGGTTAGGCAGAATGAATTTTTCTAATTTAGGACCAAAATATTGCCTTTTAATAACTTTTATTCCAATGAAAAATGGAAAAGTAGGTAATGAACCAAAAATAAATTTGTTTGAAGAGTTGGATAATGTTTCTAAATGTTTTAAAATGCAATGTGAATTTTTTGGTGATTTTTAAATACCTAAATGCATTTTTAATTAATTAATTTCCATTAACTAATTAAAAATAAACATTTAAATGATTTAAAAATGATTTTTAGTGCAAAAAATAAAAATAAAAATATTTTTGGGTTCTGAAAATTAATAAAAGATTTGATGAAAATTTTCAGAATTTTTTAATGTATTTTACTATTTTTAAAAATTCGTAGAAATTAAATACAAAACAAATGAAATAAAAATGAAATTAAAGAGAAAATGAGAAAGTCAGCTGATCTAAAGGCCCAGATTCAAACCTAAGGGGGCGGGAGTTGACTTCGCGCGCTATCCAATGGTCAGAATTCAAACTACGCTAATTATGATTAAACCCTAATCCTGAACCCTAATTACTTTCAGGTGACCGGAACAGTGTTCCGGTCATCTTCTCCGGCCAGCCAATCCTTCAATCTCACTAAAAACGCAATCTTAAGCTCTCTAACTCTCCAGAATCAAACATCTAACAACCCTAAACATGAATCCAGCCCTAAAACTCATTTATTTTCACTCAAGAACAAGAATTAAAGCAAAACGGAAAAAACACAGAAAAATTCAGAGGTTCAATACATGCTTAATACTTGGCCATTTTCAAAACTAAACATATCAGAATCATCAGTGAATCATGGAGAATCAATTAGTAACTTAAAAACACGTTTCTGGAAAAATTGTTCTTGATGATACCTGAACTGAAGCTTTCGAAAATGGTGCTTTCTGGCCAGTTCTTTGCTTCAAACAAGTTCCAATGATCCTCCCCAAATGTTTGTGATGCTTAGCTGGAGTTTATATGGCCTCAAAATGAAAATGGCAGAGGTTCAGTTTGTGAAATGTGGAAATCGTGTTTTTGATTCTGGGCTTTTTAGGGCAAAGTGATGGTTGGCAAATGATCAGTGGATCATGGTGAGTTGTTCTGTGAAGTTTGTTTTGAGGTTTGAGGCTTGTGTGATGAGATTCGAATGAAAATGAAAAGAGGGAGGTTTTTGTGAACTATGGTGATGCTCTGGTTTCAGGCTCCAAGATTGTGTGAAATGTGATCCTTGAGGCATGTATGTGAAGCTGTGATTGGTCAGAGTAGTTGGTGTGGCTCAGTTTGATTGGTATGGCTCAAATTGCATAAATTCAACATTTGTGTAAGTGAAGGTATGGGCTGGTTCAGTCATGGTACAAGGGCATGGTTCGAATCAGCTTGCTTCAAGGAGGTCCATGGAAGTCACTTTTGGCAGCTGGCACGAGTGGATGAGAAGCTTTGGGTCATTTTGCAATTTCATGGAGTCTTGGCCCCTTTTGGATTTCTTAATGATCAAGGCATGAAAATGAATGATTCTTTGGGCCAATCTGAATTTTGGGTCATGTGTTATGTTTATGTGAGGCTTAGAAGTCATTTTGAAGTCATAGAAATGCTTGGCAAGTGAATTTGCAAGTTTCCCTCTTTGGTGTAAAGGTGAAAATTTAGTGATTTTGTCCAACTTTGCAAGGCCATAACTTTTGATCTAAAATGAATTAGAATGAGTTCTTGTACTTTTTGAAAATGGGAGGATCCAATCTACAACTTTCATGACCAAAGATTTTTCATTTGAAGCATTTTTGAATCAAAAAGAGGAGGTTGAAAAACTTTCCCAAAATGGCAATTTTGCATTACAAGTCACTTTCCCAAAAAGGCAACTTTGCAAATAGCTTGAAATTCTTCAATCTTGTGAACTTCTAACATCTTCTAAGATCAAATAAAGATCATACACATTTAAAATGATGGAGAAAACCCTTTGGTTGTATGATTGGGGCCTCAGATGCCCTGATTTTGCATTGACTTGCTCAAGAAGTCATCTATTGATCAGATGCCTTCCCCATTGAATTTCTTCATGAAAATTGGTATGTATGATCCTCATATCATATAAAGACCAATAGAAACAAGAATGACCAAAAAATTTGGAGGTATGGCCTCTGAAACCAAAACCCTAATTTTAGGTCATCTGTGCAGTTAAACCTGGCTCTGCTTCCATGCCTTTCTCAGTTCTTGTGATTCTTTGACTTCCTTGACCTTGGGAGGATATAATATGATATTTGAACATACATGGACCCTCTTGAGATGATTGAAGACCTTTGGAATGGCTCAGATAGCTTAGGGACTACTCAGTCACAAACCCTAGATGCAGATGACTTAGAACCAATGCAGTGAAGCAAAAATGTACTATGAGATGATATGATTGAACTTATGCAATATGAAAAGAAACAAAAGCCATGGTGGAATGAGTGAGGGCAAATTTGGGGTGTTTACAGCTGCCCCTATTCAAACATGAGTTAGCTGTGTAGGATGTAAGCAACGGCTTAACAGGCAAACAAGGTAACTTGTGGTTGAATACCAAAGACAGTCCAAAATTTGCACTCACCGAATGAAGAAGAAAAGGGATATAGATTGCAAAAGGAAGTAAAGTATGATTATAAAGTGCGGGCGACGGAGGACGACCGTCGAGCAGAGGACGACTGCTGGGGATAAAGCAATGACGGGGACGACCGACATGCTGGGGAAATAGAGGGATCATGATGGGGACGGCCATCAGGCAAAGAAATAAGACTCTCTGGGGATTAAAGGTAAATGATGGGGACGACCATCGGGTTGAAAAAATAAATGATGAGGGACGGTCATCAGAGGTGAAGGACGATCACCTGGCAGTGGACGGCTGCTCCGTTGGGGATAAGGATGAGGGACGGTCATCCAAGGTGAAGGACGATCACCTGGCAGGGTACGGCTGCTGAAAGTATCTCGACATAGGACGAATGCCGGATAGAAAGATCGACGATGGGGAAGACCATCGGATAAGCATGATGAAGGACAATCATCAATAGGTGAAGGACGATCACCTAGCAGGGTACGGCTGCTCTCGGGGTTTATCGTGACATAGGACGAATGTCAGATAGCTGGATTAACGATGGGGACGACCATCGGATAAAATGATGAAGGACAATCATCAAAAGGTGAAGGACGATCACCTAGTAGGGGGCGGCTGCTCGAGTATCACGACATAGGACGAATTTCGGATAGAAAGGGGTTCTAATGAATAGAGACTCCGTTGGGGAATGATGAAGGAAGATCATCAAAAGGTGAAGGACGATCACCTGGCAGGGTACGGGTGCCAAAAGTATCATGACACAGGACGAATGTCAGATAGAAAGGAAATAGTTCATCGAGATTTACTGGGGACTCTTCTGGGGAAGGGTAGACACAGACGAGTGTCTAAATTCAAGAAAAAGGGATAAGTGTTTGACACGGTGTATAGATTAAAGATGCGGACGAGCATCCTTAAGACTATGATATGGACGAGTATCAGTAGAAACAAACGCTTAACGCATGTTCAGAGATGATGGTACGGAGGAGTACCAACTAGTTAACAAAGAACACGACCGAGTGTCGACTCTGAGGGGATTTAAATGGTGCATACAAGATACGGACGAGTATCTGTACGAGTAAGATAAACATGATTGAAACACGGACGAGTGCTTCACTTGCTGGGGAGAACAAGACACGGACGGGTGTTGGAAGAAATGTATTATAAACAAGTATTTGGTGTACAAAGTGTTTAGGCAACTATGCTGGGGATTAGTGACACAGACGGGTGTCAAGAGAGTGTATTAATATGTTTTGTGGATGCAAAGGGGACGTTTTGGCTTTCTGCTGGGGATATGACACAGACGAGTGTCGAGGATTATCTGTAATGTATAAGTATCTGTTTGTGGAAAAGATTCTGGCGACTTTTACTGGGGAATGATGACACGGATGAGTGCCAAAAGGAGCATGCATTTGCATTTGTGAGTGAAAAGAGGACGCTTTGTCTTTCTGTCGGGGAGTTTGAGATGTATTTTGTGTATTGTTGATGGAATGTTGGTGTATACAGGTGTTTAATTCAAAACATGGCTTATGACTATGCAATATGTTTGATTTTTGCCGTAATGCTCCGTATTAGACGGAATGCTATGCTCTGGGGGAAAATATGATGCGAATGCTATGATTATGCAAAGATACCGATCCAGGATTTGGATCCTGTTGCGGTGAAGATTCCCGACTGATCTGCTTTGGAAGAAAGTCCCAGCTGGGGGTGAGATCATTGGTAGATCCGATATACATGACTCTTCTTGGGGAATAGATTCCTGATGAACCCATCTTGGTAAAGAGGAGCCCAACTGGGGTCTGTGGGAGCTACCGTCACTCTGTTTGTAAGATCTTCAGACATTGCTCTTCTGGATAGAGGCTGGAGCTTTGCGGGGAGATGGCTCCCTGCCTGACACTTGGCTGGGGAGGAATGATCACTGAACGATCTTCCTGAAGTTCTGTAAGGATTCTGCTGAGGAAGATGATGTCTGGCAACTCAGCTGGGGAAAGGGCATCCATGGTACTATTTTGGGAGAGTGCTGGAGAAGTGATAATTTGGCATCCTGCTGGAGAGAAACTTTCATGCCCAGTATTGCGCTTTGAATACCTGCAATACTGTTATGACAAAGAAACATACAAGTATCCCGAGGTATCCCTTACCGGATTCCATCATAGGAGTTTAGATACTCCCGAGAGCAAACATATTTCCCGTAGGCATTTAATTCGGAAAAGACGCATCTGTATTCATGCAATCAATATCTTAAGGACATCGGACATTTTGCAAACGAAAATAAAATGTACGGGATGAAATGTGACTGAAAATATGATTTTATTAATTTGTGTTCCCTGAATTGGCAAGATACAGTCAAAGAAACAGATCCCCTGAAATGAGGAGATTGTTACAAATTGAGAAACAAAAAGGGTGCTGGCAATGTTGATGACGCTTCAAGGAGCTTCCCTTTTGCTATGACTCGTATGACGTTGACGTTCTTCTCATCTTGCCTTTGAAGAAGGCTAATTCTGACCGAAGCTTGAACCTTTCGAATTTTGCAGTGTTGTAAGTGATACAGACGAATTCAGAATGCAGTTGTTCGCTTATTCCCTTATTTTGCGTGGATCGCCCTTTCGGGTTTTCAATCCACCGGGATACCCATTTTTGCCTGAGCTGTCCAATGTGGCTTTTCAACTCAGCGGGTGTACATTTTTTATTTATTTTCCCTTATTTTTGCCCGAGTCTTTTATTCTGTTTTTGACTCGCCGGGATGCCCTGTTTTTGCCTGGACTTACATTCTGTTTTTTAATGTCCAGCGGGTCATTTTTATGCGAAGTATTTTTTAACTGCATCCGAATTCACAGGGGATGGGAAGTCTTCACCATCCATAGTACTGAGCATCAGTGCTCCTCCAGAGAAAAATTTCTTTACTATGAATGGACCATCATAATTCGGAGTCCACTTGCCCCTGTGGTTTGTATGAGGAGGAAGGAGTCTTTTCAGCACAAGATCTCCTACTTGGTATTCCCGAAGCCTGACTTTCTAATCGAAGGCTTTCTTCATTCTCTTCTGATACAACTGCCCATGACAGATTGCAGCTAATCTCTTCTCTTCAATCAGATTCAGTTGTTCGTACCGGGATTGGACCCATTTTGCTTCGTTTAGCTTAACATCCATCAATACCCGTAAAGAGGGTAATTCAACTTTAACAGGTAGGACTGCCTCCATACCATAAACAAGCTGATACGGTGTTGCCCCAGTGGATGTTCTGATTGAGGTACGGTACCCATGTAAAGCAAATGGTAGCATTTCGTGCCAGTCTTTGTAGGTGACCACCATCTTCTGCACAATCTTCTTGATATTCTTGTTAGCTGCTTCCACAGCGCCATTCATCTTTGGCCTGTAAGGAGAAGAATTGTGGTGTTGGATCTTGAAGTCCCGACACAGTTCTGCCATCATTTTGTTGTTCAAGTTGGGACCATTATCAGTAATGATTCGCTCGAGAACTCCATATCGACAGATGATATCTCTTTTCAGGAATATGGCTACCACTTGCCTTGTAACATTTGCATAAGAAGCTACTTCGACCCACTTGGTAAAATAGTCAATGGCTACCAGGATGAATCTGTGGCCATTTGAAGCAGTCAGTTAAATATTTCCAATCATATCGATGCCCCACATGGCAAAGGGTCAGGGTGAAGACATCACATTCAGGGGATTTGGAGGCACATGCACTTTATCCGCATAAATCTGGAATTTATGGCATTTCCTGGCATAAGCACAACAGTCCGCATCCATTGTGATCCAGTAGTAGCCTGATCTCAACAACCTTTTAGCCATTGCATGCCCTCCAGCATGGGTACCAAAGGATCCTTCATGCACCTCGTGCATCAACAAGTCTGCTTCTGCCCTATCAACACATCTGAGGAGTACCATATCAAAGTTTCTCTTATATAGGGAACCATCTGCGTTCAGGAAGAAACTACCAGCCAGCCTCCTTAATGTCTTCTTATCATTGGAAGATGCCCCAGGTGGGTATGTTTGATCCTCCAAGAAGCATTTGATATCATGGAACCAAGGCTTATCATCTTTGACAATATCTGCTGAAAATACATATGCTGGTCTGTCAAGTCTGGACACTGAAATTCGAGGCACCAAGTTGGCGGCTTGAACTTTGATCATGGATGAAATGGTAGCCAGAGCATCCGCAAACTGATTTTCATCTCGAAGGATATACTCAAGCTTGACTGTTGTGAAGAAAGTCAGTAACCTCCTTATATAATCCCGATAAGGTATCAGATGATCTTGGTGAGTGTACCATTTGCCGTTGGTTTGATTAATTACCAGAGCTGAATCTCCGAACACAGTCAAAGTTTTGATCCTGAGGTCAATGGCTTCCTCAAGACCCATAATGCAAGCTTCGTATTCAGCTTCGTTGTTAGTGCAGTTAAAGGTGAGTTTTTCCGAGAAACGCATGTGAACTCCCTTAGGTGTAATGAGTACTGCACCAACACCACGACCATTCATATTAACAGCCCCATCAAACTTCATAGTCCATTCTTCTTCCGGGTCAGGCCCTTCAGTGTGAATAGGCTCTTCATGATCTTTTGCTTTTATGAACAGGATGTCTTCATCAGGGAAGTCAAATCTCATAGGCTGGTAATCATCGATGGGTTGCTCAGCAAGATAATCAGACAATACACTGCCTTTGATGGCTTTCTGAGATGTGTACTGAATGTCATATTCCGTGAGGATCATTTGCCATCTTGCAACCCGTCCGGTAAGTGCTGGCTTCTCAAAAATGTACTTAACTGGGTCCATCTTTGAGATCAATAAGGTAGTGTGGGTCAACATATACTGTCTCAGTCGGCGAGCAGCCCACGCTAAAGCACAACAAGTTTTCTCGAGCAGTGAATAACGTTGTTCACAGTCGGTTAACTTTTTTCTTAGGTAGTATATTGCATACTCTTTTCGACACGACTCGTCATGTTGGCCCAGCACACACCCCATTGACTCTTCTAATACTGTCAAGTACATGATTAGAGGCCTTCCTTCAACTGGAGGCATAAGGATCAGAGGCTCTTGTAAATATTCCTTGATTTTGTCAAAAGCCTTCTGGAAGCCTTCATTCCACCTCACCGTTTGTTCTTTTCTTAACAGCTTGAACAAAGGTTCACAGGTTGCAGTAAGATGAGATATGAACCTTGAAATGTAGTTCAATCTACCTAGGAACCCCCGAACTTCTTTCTCAGTCTTTGGTGCAGGCATCTCTTGAATGGCTTTGACTTTGTCAAGGTTAACTTCAATCCCTTTTTCACTTACAATAAATCCCAACAGTTTACCGGAACGTACCCCGAATGTGCATTTGTTGGGGTTTAGCTTCAATTGGTACTTCCTCAGATGCTTGAATAACTTCAACAGATTCACCAGGTGGTCTTCTTCTGTGAGGGACTTGGCAATCATGTCATCCACGTAACATTCAATTTCTTTATGGATCATGTCGTGGAATAATGTTACCATAGCCCGTTGATAAGTGTCACCCGCATTCTTCAATCAGAATGGCATCACCTTATAACAGAATGTGCCCCAGGGTGTGATGAAAGTTGTCTTCTCCATGTCTTCAGGTGACATTCTGATCGGATTATATCCTGAAAATCCATCCATGAAGGAGAATACCGAAAACTGAGCCGTATTGTCGACCAATACATCAATGTGAGGTAAAGGGAAGTCATCCTTCGGGATGGCTCTGTACAGGTCCCGGTAATCCACACACATTCTCACCTTACCGTCTTTCTTAGGCACAAGTACAATGTTAGTAACCCACGGCGGATAGCTAGTCACATCAAGGAAACCGGCGTCACACTGATTTTGTACCTCTTCTTTTATCTTCATTGCCATATCTGGGAGAGTACGACACAACTTCTGTTTTACTGGCGGACAATCTTCTTTCAGAGGCAGCTTATGCATAACAATGTCGGTGTCCAACCCTGGCATATCCTGATAAGACCAAGCAAAAACATCCACATATTCACGAAGCATGTCAATCAGTTGTTCTTTTACTGAATCTTGCAGGCAGGCCCCGATCTTAACTTCTTTCAAGTCTTCTTCTGTACTAAGATTAACCGTTTCGACCTCCTCCTGATGAGGAGTGATAACCTTCTCCTCTTGTCTCAACAACCTAGCTAGCTCTTCAGGTAGCTCATAATCTTCTTCAACCCATTCATCAGCTTGATTGATTGGATTGTCAATGTCATACGAAGTCATAGCAGTGTTGTTGTCGGTGCAGTCTGGAGGGCACTCTCTGCAAGGGTTTAGGTTGGTTCATTTTAGTGATCAATTTTATCTTATTTAGAAAAAAGTGAAAATGAAGTTATTTATTTTGAAAAACATTGCCATTTTATTTTTGTACAAAAAGTGAAAAATGAAAAACAGTGAGCGGAAAAGAAAAGACTCGTTTGCAAAAGATGTCCTGATATTCATTAATTGATCTTTGCACAAAATACAAGATGGCCCGATTACAAAATGAGTCCTGACATCTTGGGCAAGATGCAGGACTTGATGCATGCTTTAAAATACAGGAAATAATAATTACTCTGCAGGAGTAACTCTTATAATTTCCTGGGAAGACCAGTTTGAGACATGGCTCCCCGGGGTCCTTGGACGTATCCAGCTTTCCAGGTTGCGCTCATCTTCTGACTCATCTTCCAAGCTATTCACAGCATCCGGGGTGAGCATCCCCCCGCTAACAAACTTGGGCTCCTTTACAGCCTCTGAGTGATCTTGTCGAGTTGGTCTGTAACCCAACCCGAATCGGTCTTCTTTCTTTTCCATGGACAGCAGCTTACCCCAGCCTTGGGCGGTGCCTTCCTCAATAACCTTCCTGGCTTGCTGATATGATGTGATGGAGGTCCCAAGTACAGCAGATGTTTCATTAATATTAAGGGCCTTAAACCCTTGGCTCATGGTTTCATGGATCTCCCCATCCATCTCAATATATTTGAAAGTAGCCAGCTGGCTAACAAAAATATCCTCCTCCCCACAAATGGTAATGACTTGGCCTTCCCACTCGAATTTTAACTTCTGGTGAAGGGTTGACGTCACGGCACCAGCGGCGTGTATCCATGGTCTACACAATAGACAGCTGTAGGCAGGCTGTATATCCATCACAAAGAAGGTCGTTTTGAAAACTTGTGGGCCAATCATTATTGGCAACTCTATCTCTCCCAAAACTGATCTTTTAGAACCGTCAAAGGCTCTTACTACCAAGTTGCTTGGGCGTAGTGCCAATCCATCGTACTCCAGCTTCACAAGGGCTTTCTTGGGCAGGACATTGAGGGATGACCCCGTGTCCACCAATACATGAGAAAAAACTGCACCTTTACACTCCAAGGTAATGTGCAAAGCCTTGTTATGGTTGCGACCTTCCATTGTCAGATCAGTGTTGGTAAATCCTAGTCCATTACTAGCGTTAACATTTCCAACCACAGCCTCCAACTGATTGACAATAATCTCCTCCGGCACATAATCTGCGTGTAGGACATTCAATAGTGCGTTTCGATGAGCCTCGGAGCACATTAGCAATGATAGTATGGAGATTTTGGAAGGTGTTTGGTGAAGCTGGTCCACCACCTTATAATCACACTTTTTGATTATCCGCATGAATTCATCAACCTCTTGATCAAAAGGAGTCTTCAAGGCTTCTCTAGCAACTGGTTCTTCTTGCACCATGCTCTTTCCTTTTGCCTTAGCAGCAGCTTCTGCTTCAGCAATGGGTCTTGGAATTTGTGAGGCAAAGAGACGTCCGCTTCTAGTGAAGCCTCCGCCTCCCCCCACGTTGTCAATCTGAGGTGAAGAAGTTGATGACTCCAAAGTGATTTTCTGCCCCTCGCAGTATAGATCTGAGCCATAATGCCAAGGGATGGAATTATTGCTTTCGTAAGGAACTGGCCCAGGCACAGTGATAGTGACTGGACTGATAGCAGCTGTAGAGGGGACCACAATGGTGTATGGATCATAATATATGGTAACTGGTGCTCTGACAGGAGTAACATTTTGTGAGTTGTTGGCAGGGATATTTGTAGGATCATAGTATATTGTAACCGTTGAAACGCTTTCATTCATTGTTGCTGATGTTGTAGAAGGTACCATTGACTGGGTAGGTGTTGAAGTTGTAGCAGAAATGGTGACTGAACTTGTATCCATTGAAGTGATCGATTGAGCGGTTGTTGGAGTTGTAGTAGAGTCCGTTCGAACAATGGTTGCTGATGTTGTAGGAGTATCTATGATTGCTGGTGATGGAGTTGCTGGATTTGTAGGCGCCGTTGTCGTAATCTGAAGGATACCATCCTTAATAAGACCATTGATGCTGTTTCTCAGCCTTTCACACCCATTGACTGCAATATTGCAATACCCACAGCCGAGCTCACATCCAGGGAACACTTGGCATGCTAAAAGCTGAGCTTTGATTTCAACCAAAGGTGTTCGAATCTGTCCAACACTGGTGATCAAGGTGGATAGTTTGCCTTCCTCAATAGCATTGATCCTAGGCCCATTGTGACTAGGCATTGGATTCCTTGTGACATTTGGAGGAGGTGCAAAGTTGAGAGCCTTTGAGTCCACCAGGTCTTGGACTTTCATCTGTAAGGCCCTGCATTTTTCAGTATTATGCCCTGGTGCGTTTGAGTGAAATGCACACCTGGCATTGGCATCATAGTTCTTTGGCAAATTAAGAGGATCCGGAGGTGCCAATGTCCTTAAATCAACCAGGTTGAGCTTCAGGAGTTGTGGCAAGAGTGCAGCATACGACATTGGGATTGGGTCAATTACCCTGTTTGCCTGTGGTGGTCTTTGTTGGAAAGGACGTTGTTGTTGGTTGTTATTGCTATTGTTGTAGGTTCTCTGTTGTGAATACTGAACTTGTTGTTGATATTGTGGTTGCTGTTGTTGAGGATATGCTGATTGTTGAGGAATTGGAGCTGGAATTGTAACAGCTGCTACTGACCGGTGAACATACTGGGGTCTGCCCCTGCTTGTATAAATGGAATTTGTCTCACCAGCCCTTCGGGGTCCCACAAAAGGCTTTCTGGGATTACTGGATGAACTTGCACCACTGTCATAAATTTTGCCCATCTTCAGTAGACTTTCAATTCTTTCACCAGCTATGACCACATCAGCAAAACTGGTAGAGGAGAAGGCAACCAATCTATCAATATAGGTCCCTTGCAATGTATTCATGAACATGTCAGCCATTTCCCTCTCTGACATGGGTGGTTGGACAGTAGCAGCAAGCTGTCTCCATCTTTGGGCATATTCCCTGAAGCTCTCTCTAGAAGACTGAGACATGCCCATTAGAAGAGTTCTGTTGGGAGCCATTTCCAGGTTGTACTGATATTGTCTGATGAAAGCTTCAGCTAAGTCTTTCCAGCATCTGATGGTAGCTCTGGTCAAGTGTGAATACCACTCTCTCGAAGCCCTAGTCAGACTGTCTTCAAAGTAGAACATCCACAGCTTCTCATCCATAGTATAAGCTTTAAGTCTTCCCAGGAAAGATTGCAAATGAGTGCGAGGACAGGAGGTACCATTGTACTTCTCAAAGCATGGGGGTTTGAACTTGTGGGGAATTCTCACCCCATCTACTAGCCCCATGTCCATTACATCGAAGCCCAAAGAATTCTGAGACTCCAGAGATCTTAATTTCTCAGCAATTTCGTCCAATCTCCTATCATATACTTCATCTCCAGCTCCCATAACAGTAAACTGCTCTTCTTGGGGATCCTCTTGCAAGATTCTCCCTCCAGCAATATTACCTTGCACATTTCTCGGGATGTTAGCTTCTGGTTCCAGATGAGGTCCGAATACTGGTGGATCAATACGAGGCTGGCCCCGTTCATTGTTACTAGTCCCTCCTGTTCCAAGACGAGGCTCCTCAGGAGTTTGTCTTTCCACCAGCTCTCTTAACCTTTCTTGACTTTGGGCTAAGCCAGTCATCACAGCCATGAACTGAGACATCTGATTCCTCATCTCCAATCTCTCATTGGTCATCTGATTTCTGACCTCAGTCAAATCCTGCTGTACTTGTTCCATTTGAATGCCGGGAAGATTGTTACGAGTCGGGTACCGGTGCGCGCGGTTGACAGGGAACACTCGGCGACGAGCAATGTTTCCTGAGATCACAACAAAGTTAGAAACAAAAATAATAAAACCTACAAAACAAAACAAAAGTTAGTATACAATGCAGCATGCTTATTTGTTTTCCAAGGTATCCGGTTTGGTTCTTGGTTTTGACCTTTCCAGACCTCGAGGAAGATGTTTGATGTTGTTGAGAGAAAAACCCAAATGAGAACAAACTGAAATATATTACAAATGGTGAACAATACATAGTCTGCTTTACAACACATGCCCATGGAGGTTCAAAATACATCAAAAAGGAAAAAGTACATCAAATGAAAATAACAACAAACAAAGGGTCAAACATCCAGCCCAAACTCATCCTCTCTGACCTCCTTCAGGAGTGCCTCAGTCACTGGACCAGCTGGATGCTCTGTAAAAGTCCTAATGAGGAGGTTCCTGGTGGCAATGGCAGTGGTCAGCTTCTTATGCCTGTCTTTGTCCTTTGATCTCTTTAATCCTGCCCTAAGCTTCAACTCTGAAATCTCCTTCTGGGCTGCCAACAAAGCTTCCTGTTGCTTCTTCTCATTGGCCTCTAACTGTTCAATATTGGCTTGAGTCCTCTGGTCTTCTTGTGTACAGGCTTCGGTGATCCTGACCCACCTAGCCTGACTCTCTTGCAGATAGAGCTCAGTCCTAGCCTTCTGAAACTTGGCCTCTTTACAGGCATTCTTCAATATTTGTTCCCCAGCTCTTGCTTTCCTGATGTAGTCCTCTGTCTTCTCAATTTTGGTGAGATGCTCCACCCTAAGCTTTTCCAACCTCTCAATGTCCAGACGACCATCACTCCTTTCCCAAAGGGTCTTCTTTAAAGCTTGATAGAGGTTCTCATTTCTTTCCTTCAGCTTCTCAAATTCTTCCAGGCTGACAGCTGCTGCTGGCTGTACTGTAGAGGGTCCAGGCATGTCTTCCAAGGTGAAAGGCATTCCAGTAATTTGAGCTCTAGTACGGGACCAGTCATAGTATTGAGCTGAAGCAACATTATTACACCTTCCAAGAATAGCCATCCCTTTTGTCTGGATGTTGTCCCAAGCCCAGGATGCTTGTCTGACAGCGACTGAATTAGGTTTTACTTCACAATACAGGGTCTCAGCTAGATCTTGCACTCTGGGAGGGTGAACCAAAGCATAACCCAATTGTCTCTTAAACAGCAAAGGATTGCAGTTGATGCAACCCTTTACTCCTATTAGAGGTACATTTGGGTATTGTCCACAGCTGGTGATAATGTCCTTGCCCTTGGTGCTCTGGGTGCACCATCTAATATCATCTGAAGTCAAAGCAATGAGCCTCTTAGCCCAATTCTTCTGTTGGTGGGGATTCAGGAAAGCATCTGACTTAGGCAGGTGTCTGAGCAACCAGGTGTGAAACAAAGGAGCACAACATCTCACCAACTTCCCCCTTTGTTTCTCATTCCTCTGATGAATGGAGTGGTAAAAGTCTCATAATAGTGTAGGCACTGGGTTCTTCAGAAGAAACAGATGGATAGCATTCTTGCTGACAAATTTGGGCTCATCTGCAAACAGTATAACCCCATATATGCTGAGGGCTAACAGTGCACAGACTTCCCTCCATTCTCCCAATGAGGCTTTCAGGATGGCCTGAGAAATCAAGAAGTCCAAGTGCAAACCAGGGATTCCTGCTTTTGTTGTCATACTTTTCTCAATCAAAGCAGGCTCCAGGTACAGTGCTTTTGCCACCTCTCCATTGCTGGGAGCAGGCATCTCTGGGTTGAAGGGGATTCCACTCCTGATAGGTACCCCAATCAATGAAGAAAACTCTTCCAGCAGAGGCCCTAGCTGAAAGTCTTGAAAAGTGAAGCATCTCAATGGAGGATCATAAAACTGTAAGCAGGTGTGGATCATGCTCCTCTGAGAAGGGTCAAGGTCTATAACCATATCCAGGATACCTCCATAGTGCTCTCTAAACAGTGGAATATGGTCAGGTGTGATGAGTGACTGGACCTGCCTGATGCCAGTCAACACAGGCTCAAAGAAATGGTAGGATATGTTGCTCTTCCCGGGAGTAGTCATGAATGCTGCTGAAGAAAATGAAGATAGGTGCTGATGAAGCTCACAGACTGATACTGGAAATGAGCCACTGACAGGTTGATGCTGGTGATGATGAAAATAGCTGAAGTAGATAATTGATGAAGCAGAGGTCTATGCAGAAGAAGGGGTCAAAACCAAACCAGGTATGATATGGATACCCTGAAAAACAAATAAACAAATGTTAAATGATGCAATGATGATGTATGCAAATGATATGCAAGGGTTTGTGATCAAGCTAGATCTGATTATCTGTCTTGATATAAGTCCATGTATATTCAAAAGAAGGTCCGGATGGAGGCTCAAAAATCCAGTAACCAAGGTGGGGGACTCAAATAAAGAGTCACGTGTCCAGGGTTTAATCACAAGAACTGTCCAAAGTGGAGTACTCTTAAACAAAACAAAAGTAGGGTATGTTGTGGCCAAGGGTACCTTCAAACCTGTAAACAGCCCAACCCCCTCACAGGTAGTGTTCTAGAACAAGGATTCTCAGACTTGGACCAGTTATGAGAAGTGTAAACATTTCCAACCCGGAGGTACAGTGTTTACAATACCCATAAAAGATCCTCCTCTAATTCACCTCAGTTTCTGAAGGTCATAAATAAAGGTCATCCAGACTTAGCAGGCTTCCCAGATAGCCCTAGCACTACAGGAAATCCGTAGCACAGAGTCCTCAAGAAGAAACCCACATCTGAACCGTGTTTCATATTCCCGCACCAGACCGAAATGGAATGGGAAAGAACATGAACCACTCTAGCCTAGGTGTCACTCAGGTCCCAGGTATAGGACCTCAAACTCTCAATGGAACCCCACCCACCAAAACAGAAGCCAGATCCAGCAATGATAATGACAGTATGAAATATGTAAAACTGTAAAGAAAGCAGTAAATAAAGTTGTACATAAAGCAATAAATAAAGCAAAATAAATAAACACACATAGCATATAACACCCCAGTAAACACAAATCAAACAAGCGCTAGGAGGAACCCACAAAAAGAACCAGAAGCCCTGGTTACAGTATAAGGTTCCCCAGCAGAGTCGCCAAGCTGTCGCTCACACCAGATGACACGGGGCCAAGAGGGGTACAGACACGAACGGTCGGCGAGAGGAGAAGAGAGAACCCACAAGGGTGAACTCAAAAGAAAAGAGTCGCCAGCTAGGAATTTTTTATCCCGAAGGAAAGGTAATGCTGCATAGACCTAGAAAAGATATGGATAAGACGGTTGCGAACCAGAGAGACTGAGAAAGGGGGTTGGCTACAACCTGGGAAGGTATTAGCACCCAGATTGTCCGTCGTACTCGACGGGATCCACGCTTGAAAGATTTGTGTTTTAAAGACGTAGTGTCTGTGCAATTTGTGTATCAAAGCTGGAAAGAATGCAAGTGTCAGTGCTGGAAGAAAGTGAAGTGAAAAATATGGAGTGTCAGTGTAAGAAGAGAATGAAATGCTCAAGATAATGAGGCTTAAAGAATAATGTTGGAAGGAGGGGGAATATACAGAGACTTTTGTTCGATAACTGTTAAGTTATGCCTACGTATCCTCTCGTGCAATGAGGAAGTCAGAACACCGTAGTTCGACTCAAAGAGACTGAAATGTAAATTGACTGATGAACTGCTTACTTGTCTATGCTCAAGTGTATGACCTGTCTGGCTCAGGTGCAAACTGTCTTGCATTAGACGGAAGAAGCGAGTTCTCGTTTGTGAATGAGTGTGGTGAGAAAAGAATCCCGGAGGAGACGATTATTGTTTGTTTTTGTGTTTTCAATCTTTTATTGCTTTTTGATGTTTGTCATAAGAAAATGAACTTAAGCCTAAACCAATGGGTTAGTAAACTCATCACATCCTCCCTCTGATTAGGGGTAATGACAATGCCTTAAGTATGAAGTAAGCACCTTATACTTAATTACCATGATGTAGGATTAAGATCATTAACCTACTTGTAATTATTTAGATGTTTTTGGAGTTTTTGTTTAGTGTTAAGTAATGAGTTTAAGCCGTAATCAAGGATTTAATGGACTCATTACACCATCCTAATAGAAGGATAATAGATGAGAACATTTAAGCTAAGGAAGGCTCCTCAACTTAATCCATGATTAGGGATTAACCTCATGACAAAACAAAGCCTTTATTAAGTGGATTTTAGTTAATGGTAAGATTAAGAAGTAGATTTTATGGTTTGTAAGACAACTTGAGGAGGACTTGTCCATTAACACTAGGGTTAGTCCTTCTTAACCAGTTAAGGAAGAATTAGAACCCTAATGCAAGGCCCAAGTTACAAGTGTGATGTCTTGATGATTATTAAGTGGATTGATTAAAGGGTTTAAACACATTAAGGGTTTAACACTTAGGATTAAAGTTATACACTCCATCCTAATAGAAGGATACAGGCATAACCCTAATCACAAAGTTTTAAAACCTTGAAGGTTTAGTCCTTGATTAAGAGATGAGAAGAGAAGACACAAAGATGACACAAAGGTAAAACTAATGGGGGACTAATCAAACCCTAATTGTGATCATGCTTGGTTGTTCCTAGGGCTTGTGAGGCTTGCCAAAAGATCTTCAAGAGAAGCCACCAAGGAAGAAACAGGATGAAAGGAGGAGAAGCAGCAAGAAGCAAGACAACTTGCTTTACTTAAGAAGACAAGTTGCTTGAAGAAAGAAAGTGAGGAGGGAGCATGAATGAGCAAGCTCACTCTAAATCACAAGTAAAATGCAGAAATGATGCATAAGAGAGATGAGAAGAGATTATAAGAAGTGAAGGAAAATTCACTTCTCAATGACTTACCACCTGAAAAGTTAGCACAAGGAAATGAAATGAAGTGAAAATGAGAAAGATGCAATGATGCAAACCAGAAGCATAAACATGATGTTAATGATGCTATGAGATGATGCAAACACATGTCAAGAGTTGTGGATGATCATACAAGGATGAGGATGCATATGGAGCATGCTTTGAACCATGAAAGTTCATGAAAGTTTATGAAATGGAATGAATGCACAACATGGCAAATGAAAGATGCAATGATCAAACATGATTCTAATATGTCCTAAGATGTCTTATATGTCATGTTGATGCACAAAATGTCATGGCAAGTTCATGTATACAAGCAAATGAAAGATGGATGCAAATGAAAGAAAAAATTAGGGTTTATGCACAAGATACAAAGCAAAATTCAAAATCAGGAGCAAATGACAAGATAAAAAATCGAAAATGGGATCAAAGGAACCCTAACCCTACACAAGTTCACTGCCCAAAGGAGGGGACCTAACTCTTAACCTAGTGGGGGTTATGATTTTCTCAAGTTGACTAGGGTTTTAAGGCACTCTAAAAGGGAAAATGCACATCAAATTGAAAATGAAAGATAAATTCAAACCAATTTTATCCTCGAAACTGCATGATATGAAGAATGCAGTGCAAGAAGAACCATCATCAAACTCTTCATGGTTAGGCATAATGAATTTTTCTAAGTTAGGACCAAAATATTGTCTTTTAATAACTTTTATTCCAATGAAAAATGGCAAAGTATGTCAAGAACCAAAAATAAATTTGTTTGAAGAGTTGGATAATGTTTCTAAATGTTTTAAAATGCAATGTGAATTTTTTGGTGATTTTTAAATACATAAATGCATTTTTAATTAATTAATTTCCATTAACTAATTAAAAATAAACATTTAAATGATTTAAAAATGATTTTTAGTGCAAAAAATAAAAATAAAAATATTTTTGGGTTCTGAAAATTAATAAAAGATTTGATGAAAATTTTCAGAATTTTTTAATGTATTTTACTATTTTTAAAAATTCGTAGAAATTAAATACAAAACAAATGAAATAAAAATGAAATTAAAGAGAAAATGAGAAAGTCAGCTGATCTAAAGGCCCAGATTCAAACCTAAGGGGGAGGGAGTTGACTTTTCACGCTATCCAATGGTCAGAATTCAAACTACGCTAATTATGATTAAACCCAAATCCTGAACCCTAATTACTTTCAGGTGACCGGAACAGTGTTCCGGTCATCTTCTCCGGCCAGCCAATCCTTCAATCTCACTCAAAACGCAATCTTAAGCTCTCTAACTCTCCAGAATCAAACATCTAACAACCCTGAACATGAATCCAGCCCTAAAACTCATTTATTTTCCCTCAAGAACAGGAATCAAAGCAAAACGGAAAAAACACAGAAAAATTCAGAGGTTCAATACATGCTTAATACTTGGCCATTTTCAAAACTAAACATATCAGAATCATCAGTGAATCATGGAGAATCAATTAGTAACTTAAAAACACGTTTCTGGAAAAATTGTTCTTGATGATACCTGAACTGAAGCTTTCGAAAATGGTGCTTTCTGGCCAGTTCTTTGCTTCAAACAAGTTCCAATGATCCTCCCCAAATGTTTGTGATGCTTAGCTGGAGTTTATATGGCCTCAAAATGAAAATGGCAGAGGTTCAGTTTGTGAAATGTGGAAATCGTGTTTTTGATTCTAGGCTTTTTAGGGCAAAGTGATGGTTGGGAAATGATCAGTGGATCATGGTGAGTTGTTCTGTGAAGTTTGTTTTGAGGTTTGAGGCTTGTGTGATGAGATTCGAATGAAAATGCAAAGAGGGAGGTTTTTGGGAACTATGGTGATGCTCTGGTTTCAGGCTCCAAGATTGTGTGAAATGCGATCCTTGAGGCATGTATGTGAAGCTGTGATTGGTCAGAGTAGTTGGTGTGGCTCAGTTTGATTGGTATGGCTCAAATTGCATAAAGTCAACATTTGTGTAAGTGAAGGTATGGGCTGGTTCAGTCATGGTACAAGGGCATGGTTCGAATCAGCTTGCTTCAAGGAGGTCCATGGAAGTCACTTTTGGCAGCTGGCACAAGTGGATGAGAAGCTTTGGGTCATTTTGCAATTTCATGGAGTCTTGGCCCCTTTTGGATTTCTTAATGATCAAGGCATGAAAATGAATGATTCTTTGGGCCAATCTGAATTTTGGGTCATGTGTTATGTTTATGTGATGCTTAGAAGTCATTTTGAAGTCATAGAAATGCTTGGCATGTGAATTTGCAAGTTTCCCTCTTTGGTGTAAAGGTGAAAATTTAGTGATTTTGTCCAACTTTGCAAGGCCATAACTTTTGATCTAAAATGAATTAGAATAAGTTCTTGTACTTTATGAAAATGGGAGGATCCAATATACAACTTTCATTACCAAAGATGTTTCATTTGAAGCATTTTTGAATCAAAAAGAGGAGGTTGAAAAACTTTCCCAAAATGGCAATTTTGCATTACAAGTCACTTTCCCAAAAAGGAAACTTTGCAAATAGCTTGAAATTCTTAAATCTTGTGAACTTATAACATCTTCTAAGATCAAATAAAGATCATACACATTCAAAATGATGGAGAAAACCCTTTGGTTGGATGATTGGGGGCCTCAGATGCCCTGATTTTGCACTGACTTGCTCAAGAAGTCATCTATTGATCAGATGCCTTCCCCATTGAATTTCTTCATGAAAATTGGTATGTATGATCCTCATATCATATAGAGACCAATAGAAACATGAATGACCAAAAAATTTGGAGTTATGGCCTCTGAAACCAAAACCCTAATTTAAGGTCATCTGTGTAGTTAAACCTGGCTCTGCTTCCATGCCTTTCTCAGTTCTTGTGATTCTTTGACTTCCTTGACCTTAGGAGGATATAATATGATATTTGAACATACATGGACCCTCTTGAGATGATTGAAGACCTTTGGAATGGCTCAGATAGCTTAGGGACTGCTCAGTCACAAACCCTAGATGCAGATGACTTAGAACTAATGCAGTGAAGCAAAAATGTACTATGAGATGATATGATTGAACTTATGCAATATGAAAAGAAACACAAGCCATGGTGGAATGAGTGAGGACAAATTTTGGGTGTTTACAGTATTGTTGCACTTGTTATTGTGGATTATTGTTGAATAATGATGTGATTATTGTTGTTTGTGTGAGAAACTACCCTGTATATGTTATATGTGTCGTTTATATTTGAATTTATTTCTCACCCTTTTGTTGTTGATGTTGTGTTTGTGCTTCTTTGGAAGTACAGATAATCCAGGTACTTAGAGTGCGTGGAGTCGTATTGTGGTGTTCGAGTCTTAGGATGCTCTGATATGTAACATGGGATGGGGATTTTCTGTTGTTATTTTATTTCCATTACATGTCTGTTTTTATGGAATTAAACGTATTGAGGATATTTTGTTGAAACTGGATTATTTCCTTGGTTGTTTTAAAACGATTATTATTCTGCTGCTTTATTGAAAAACATTTTTGTTGGCTTTTATTGTTGAGACGTGGCATTCCACTTTTGAATAACTCTGAGTTTTGATATAAAATGTTAATTTTATTTATTTATTTGTGTAAGTGGGGTGTTACAATTGGTATCAGAGCAGGTCGGCCAATCGGCTAGATGTTGTGTCGAGTCAGTCCTTAGAATAGGGATTATTGTTGTGTTCTAACCTGTAGTGGATGTGTTTGTTGTGATAGTATGGTAGGAAGGATTGATGTTGCACTTGTTGCTGCTATGCAAGCCATGGCATAAGCTATTGAGAACATTGGCCCAGCTGTTAGGAATGCTGAGTTTTGTGACCTGGATCAGTTCAGAAGTAACAAGCCACCTGCATATGAAGGGGGTATATTGGATCCAGAAGTTGCATAGAAATGGATGAAGGCGGTGGAGAAGATCTTCAGGACCATAGGGTGCAATGATGATCAGAAGGTGAGGTTTGGTACTCACATGCTAGAAGGCGAAGTTGAAGTCTGGTGGGACAACAGTCGCCAAAGGTTGGAAGCTGCAGGTACCGTTATTAGTTGGGTTGTGTTTTGAGGTGAGTTTCTAGAGAAATATTTCCCAGAAGATATCTGCAGTGCTAGAGAGGTTGAGTTCCTGGAACTGAAGCAGGGTACTATGATTGTGGCTGTGTATGTTATGAAATTTGAAGAGATGGTATAGTATTGTACTCATTATAACACTGAAGAGGCTATGACTTCGAAGTGTTTGAGATTTGAGAATGGATTGCGTCCTGAGATCAAACAGGCCATTGCTTGTCAGAAGATCAAGAGTTATCCAGAGCTGGTAAGTAGGATCAGAACCTATGATAATGATAACAGGGCTCGTATTTCTCATTATAAGGCGTGAGTGATAAGAAGGGGAAGCAGAGGTTTGGGGGTACTCCATATAGTGCTCCGGTTGATAAAGGTAAACAAAAATCTGTTGCTGATAAGAAGCCAAGTGGGGGAGGGGGAAATCCCAATCCTGTGAAGAGTTTTAGATGTGGAAGCATAGGTCATCGTGCCAGTACTTGTCAGAATGAAGTCAAGAAGTGCTTCAAGTGTGGAAGTATAGGTCATGTGGTAGCTGACTGTAGAGCGACTATGCCTACTTGTTTCAATTATGGTGAACAGGGTCATATGAGCACAACTTGTCAGAAACCGAAGAAGACCTAAGGAACCACTGGTAAAGTGTTTGCATTAGTAGGAGCCCAGTCCACTAATGAGGAGCGCTTTGTTAAAGGTACTTGCCTTATTAATAATACTCCTTTGGTTTCTATTATTGATACAGGTGCAACACACTCGTTTATTTCTGTTGATTGTGTGAAGAGATTAGGAATTGTTCCTTCTACTCTAGAATGGAGAATGACTATTAAAACTCCGTCTATTGGTTTTGTGGTTACATCGTTAGTAAGTCTGAAGTGTCCTATCAGTATTTTTGATAGGGATTTCTATGTGGATTTAATTTGTTTACCGCTTGGTAGTATGGATGTTATTCTGGGGATGAACTCGTTGGAATTCAACCGGGTCTATATTGACTGCTATAGGAAGAAGTTTTTGTTTCCTACTCCTGAAGAGGAAGAGTTGGCTAATTCGTTATCTATGAAAGAGTTGAGGACCTTGTTGGAAGATGAGGCGATGATGTTTGCATTATTCGCGTCGTTATCTGTTGAAAGTAAAGTATCGATTATGGAGTTTCCAGTTGTGAATGAGTTTCCAGAAGTATATCCTGATGAAATTACGGAATTACCTTCGACGAGAGAAGTTGAGTTTACTATTGATCTTATTCCTGGTATGAGGCCTATTTCTATGGCGTCGTACATGATGTCTGCATCAGAGTTAGCTGAGTTGAAGACTCAGATTGGTGAATTGCTTGATAAGAAGTTTATTAGACCAGGTGTGTCGTCGTGGGGAGCTCCAGTGTTATTGGTGAAGAATAAAGATGATAGTATGTGTCTATGCATAGATTATCGTCATTTGAATAAAGTGACCATTAAGAATAAGTATTCGCTTCCGAGGATTGATGATTTAATGGATTAGCTAGTCGGTGTGCGTGTTTTCAGTAAGATTGATATGAGGTCAGGTTACTATCAGATTCGAGTGAACGAAGGTAATATTCAGAAGACTGCATTTAGAACTCCTTATGGACATTATGAATATGCTATGATGTCTTTTGGAGTGTCTAATGCGCCATGTGTATTTATGGAGTATATGAATCGTATTTTCCATTCTTATTTGGATCAGTTTATTCTAGTATTTATTGATGATATACTTATTTATTCTAAGAGTGAAGATGATCATAAGGAACATTTGAGAGTTGCTTTGCAGGTGCTGAAAGATAAAAAGTTGTTTTCTAAGTTATCGAAGTGTGAATTTTTCTTGATAATGTAAGTTTCCTGGGTCATGTTATTTCTGGTGATGGTATATCGGTGGATCCTTCTAAGGTGAGCGTTGTGTTGCAATGGGAACCTCTGAAGACTGTGACGGAGTTTCGAAGTTTTCTTGGTTTAGCAGGTTATTATAGAAGATTTATTCAGGGATTTTCTAATTTGGCGTTAGTGTTGACTCAGTTGACTAGGAAGAGTCAAGCGTTTATTTGGGATGCAGCTTGTGAGGAAAGTTTTAAGGAATTAAAGAAGAAATTGACTACGGCACCAGTGTTGATTTTACCAAGTCTTGGGGAACCTTTTGTTGTTTATTGTGATGCGTCCAAGATGGGACTAGGTGGTGTATTAATGCAAGATGGTAAGGTAGTAGCCTATGCTTCTAGAAAATTAAGAGTGCATGAAAGGAATTACCCTACTCATGATCTTGAATTAGCTGTAGTAGTTTTTGTGTTGAAGATTTGGAGGCATTACTTGTATGGCTCAAGATTTGAGGTGTTTAGTGACCATAAAAGTTTAAAGTATTTGTTTGATCAGAAAGAGCTAAATATGAGGCAAAGAAGATGCTTAGAATTTATGAAGGATTATGGTTTTAATCTGAGCTATCATCCGGGTAAGGCTAATGTTGTAGCAGATCCTTTGAGTCGTAAGACAATTCATATGTCGGCATTGATGGTGAAGCAATTGGAATTAATTGAACAATTTAGAGATTTAAGTATGGTTTGAGAGATGACACCTGAGAGTGTTAGACTTGGAATGTTGAAAGTGAATAATGATTTCTTGGATATTATTAAAGAAAATCAGAGGCTTGATGTGAAGTTAGTAGACTTGATGCCTTTGGGAGACAATAATCCTGAAAGTGATTTCCAGGTGGATAATGCTGGTGTACTGAGGTTCCAAGGTAGAATTTGTGTGTCAGATAATGTTAATCTAAAGAAAGCAATTTTAGAAGAAAGTCATCGTAGTAGCTTAAGCATTCATCCTGGAGCTATGAAGATGTATCAGGACTTAAAGAAGTTATTTTGGTGGTTTGGTATGAAGAGGGATATTGCACAATTCGTATATGCCTGTTTGGCGTGTCAGAAATTGAAGGTGGAGCATCAGAAACCTTCGGGATTGATGCAACTGTTGGAAATTCCATAATGGAAGTAGGATAGTATTGTGATGGATTTTGTTACTAGTTTGTCGAATACGGCGAGAGGATTTGATTCTATTTGAGTTGTTGTGGATAGACTTACAAAATTTGCACATATTATTCCTATTAATATGAGTTTTCCGTTGATGAAATTGGTTGAGATTTACATCAGGATAATTGTGAAACTACATGGTGTCCCATCAAGTATAGTGTCGGATAGAGATCCAAGATTTACGTCTGAATTTTGGAAAAGTTTGCAAGAGGCTTTGGGTTCAAAGTTGAAATTGAGTTCAGCTTATCATCCGCAGAAGAATGGTCAGTCAGAAAGGACTATTCAAACTTTGGAAGATTTGTTGAGAACTTGTGTGTTGGAACAAGGTGGTGCGTGGGATACTCATTTTCCATTGATTGAGTTCACATACAATAATAGTTACCATTCTTGTATTGGAATGGCGCCGTTTGAAGCTTTGTATGGTAGGAGGTGTAAGACACCTTTATGTTGGTATGAAACTGGTGAAAATGTGGTGCTTGGACCCGAAATTGTACAGAAGACGCATGAGGCAATTCAGATGATCCGAGAAAAGATGAAGGCGACTCAGAGTAGACAGAAAAGTTATCATGATAATCGGAGAAAAGAATTAGAATTTGTTGAAGGTGATCATGTATTTCTGAGGGTCAATCCCATGACAGGTGTTGGTCGTGCTTTGAAATCAAATAAATTGGATCCTAATTTTATTGGACCATATCTAATTTTGCAGAGAGTTGGTATTGTTGCGTACAAGGTGGCGTTGCCTCCAGAGCTTTCGAATTTACATGATGTGTTTCATGTAACGCAACTTCGGAAGTATGTGTCTGACCCATCTCATGTTATTCAGAGGGATGAGGTGCAAGTTACAGAGAATCTTACTATGGAAGCGATGCCGATATGAATTAAGGATCGCAAGATGAAGCAACTCAGAGGTAAAAAGATTCCTCCGGTGAGAGTAGCTTGGGGTGGAGCTGCTGGTGGGAGTGTAACCTGAGAGCTAGAAAGCAGGATGCAGGAGTCATGTCCGGAACTTTTCTCATCAATTACACTTTCGAGGACGAAAATATTCTAAGTGGGGGAGAGTTGTAACACCCTATTTTTAATATTTAATCGTCGGGTATTTTTGTTGTTATGTTGGCCTTAGTTAAGGCATGTGTCTTGTTATTTTTAGTGTTGTGTCCTAGTGGGACGAGTATATTCGGGTACGAATAGCAATATAGAGGGTGTGAATATTAGTAAGACCATTTAGTTACTATTATTATTATTATTATTATTATTATTAATTCTTTGATAAAAACCAATAATTGAAATAATAAAATTATTATTATTATTATTAACTGGATTAAGAGGCGGTTTAGTAAAAGGTTAGTATAGGGTTAATATTGAATTAGTCAAAAACAGAAAAAGGGAGGTTAGGTCAATCGTGAAATATTGGTGAGAAGAACAAAGGAGGCTAGGAAGAAGAACACATCTAGGGCACCCAAATCATCCAAATTCATAGGATTTTTCATTTTAATTCGAGGTAAGGGGCGGAACGGTTTAAATTTATGTGATTTAACATGATGGGTAGTTGGGGGTATCCTTCCCTCTTAGGGATTTTTGTTATTCATGATGTTTATGATGAATCTGCGAATTGTATGATGTTTGTGCAAAATTGTGTATATGATAATGATTCGTTGATATATTGTTGTTGTTGTTATGATGAATCCATGAAATATGATGAATATTGTTGTTGTTGATGAACTAAGTAAATTGTAGATCTATAACGAAAATTAATCGGAATATAGTAACATAGAGGAAAGATAGATGAATATTGGAGAGTAAAACTTGTGTAGATACGATTTTAAGACAGGTATGAACCATGGGATCAAGTGGAATGAGGTATAGATATGAAATTATGCAGAAAACCCAGAAAACACACTTATTCTTCCCATACGCGTATGGACTAGGCCAATACGCATATGGAGGATTGGGGACTGGACCAATACACGTATGAGTGCATTGATATGCGTATTGGGGGCGTATGGGGGCGTATAGGCCATGTCAATACGCGTATGGCCAGGCCAATACGCGTATGGCCAGTGTGGGGTGCAAAACCGCGCGATTTTGCAAACTCTCCCCGACTTCGCGTGCGTAGCCGATTTATTTGGTGTGAGGTATTGAAAAGAATAGTAAGATATGTTTAATCTATATTTAACTTTGAGGATGAAATAATGTTGGAATCTAGGTGGATTAATTTAGTCGGGAATCGATTAAATCGCGTGAGGTAAAAATTTATGATTATTGATGGAAAGTTTGTTGTGTTTGATCGGATGGATCGTGTAGATATATAATATGGTGAATTATACATGATATATGATTTTTCATTGTCATGCATACATTTGTCGTTTATTGTTGGGATGATCGTCCGGATGGGCGAATACGATCATTTGTACTCCATTATGGAGAGTGTTAGGGATAACCATTGTCGGATGGGTGTATGTAATTATTTGTGTTCGATTGAATGAACAAAACCTGGTACCAAATGCATTGTGTCGTGTTGATCACATTGCATATATTGTTGATTGTTGCTACATAAGTATTGTTGCATTTATTATTGTGGATTATTGTTGAATAATGATGTGATTATTGTTGTTTGTGTGAGAAACTACCCTATTTATGTTATATGCGCCGTTTATATTTGAATTTGTTTCTCACCCCTTTGTTGTTGATGTTGTATTTGTGCTTCTTTGGAAGTATAGATAATCCAGATACTTAGAGTGCGTGGAGTTATGTGACGGTGTTCGAGTCTTAGGATGCTCTGATACGTAACACGGGATGGGGATTTTCTGTTGTTATTTTATTTCCGTTACGTATCTGTTTTTATGGAATTAAACATATTGAGGATATTTTGTTGAAACTGGCTTATTGCCTTGGTTGTTTTAAAACAATTATTATTCTGCTGCTTTATTGAAAAACATTTTTGTTGGCTTTTATTGTTGAGACGTGGCATTCCACTTTTGAATAACTCTGAGTATTGATATAAAATGTTAATTTTATTTATTTATTTGGGTAAGTGGGGTGTTACAAAGGGAGTAAAACGAATGCTTTCTCTGCAGAGATGTCTTCCCCATCCTCTAAGGGAATGCAAGGATCAAGGTAGATAGTGTTAATATGAGGTGTTGGCTTCTTCTCGGGATGAATATCTTCAGTTATGGAGTCTTCATCTCTTGCACTCTTATTGCTCTTTGGTGCGGTTTTAATCATAGTCTAGCATCTCGTTGCTGCTTCAAAGCATCTTCGTGCTGCCTCAATGTCACCATGAAGAGTGGCCACATGGCCTTTCTCTGTGTAATACTTCTTTTTGAGGTGGACTGTTGAAGGGACGACGATGAGTTCAGAAAGTGTTGGCCTCCCTAGAATGCACTGATAGAGCGATGGATAGTTGATCACCAGGAAGTGTGTCTTTATCATCTTGGAGGCATCTCCTTCCTCGAAGGTGACGTTCAGCTCGACGTAGCCCCAAGTTGTAGTTCTCGAAAGAGCGAAGTGTACATAATATCGATCGAGCTTCCTTGGTCAACGAGTATTCTATGCACATCTGTTTTGGCCATCTTTGCGCAGATTAGCAAGGGGATATGAGAATTTGGAGACCCTCCGAAGAGTATCTCTCTATAGAAGGTGATTGGTTGGGATTTTCCCTTGACCCTCTCGATATATGAAAGCTGAATCGGTGACGAATCGACCAGATGCTTGAGATTATGCCTAACAGATCCAACAATCATCTCATTATAACCTCCACCCAAAATGAGCATGGCCGATGGGAAGCACTCCCAGGGGCTGTCTGATGCAAAGTATCCCGTGCATAAATGGTGCCGAGGAATGAAGAAATCCTCATGCCTGGTGACTGACAGGGCGACTTGTATGGGGGAGGCCTCCTTGGAGACTTCATCGACTCTCTTTGTCTCCTCTTGTCGAGGAGATCCATCTTTGACGTACTTCTTGATATGTCCCTCTTTGATGAGGATCTCAATCGCGTCTTTGAGGTGGATGCAGTCTTTGATGACATGCCCCTGGCTGCGGTGGAACTATAAATACTTGCTCTTGTCGGTGCCAGGCTTGGAGGCGGTTGGTTTGGGGAAACGAACACCTCCCTGCTTGAACTCAGTGTTTATGCATTCATTGAGAATCTTCTCGCGAGGAGCAATGAAAAGGGTGTATTCTGAGAATCGACCTGCTGGTCCTCTACTTTCTCGTGGATGACCATCTCTTCATTTATCATGCCGAGGGGCCTCGTCGCTATCTTTCTACTTGTGGGGTCTCGCATTCTCTTGGTTCCTTGAATCCCGCGTCTTGTATGCGACCTCCTTTTCCTCGTACTATATGTAAGCCTGAGCATTGTGGATCAGCTCAACAAGGGATTGGGGAGGCTCGATACCCACAGCTCTTCGGAGTTCTTTTTTGGGGTGTAGGCCCTTCTCTAAAATATACTACTTCATGCGGTCAGTAGTGCGCACTTCGACGGCTTCTTTATTGAATAGGTCGATGTAGTCCCTCAGGGGTTATTCCCTCCCATGTATGATCCCTTCGAGGGTAGCCACAGACTTTGGATGTCGTCTAGATGTTGTGAAGTGCCTAGTGAATTGGTTTTTCAAAACTTTCCATGAGGTGATGGATCCTACGGGGAGATGATTGTACCACGACATCGCGCCTTTACACAAGGTGATAGGAAATAACCTGCATTTGATCACACCCTCCACGTTGTGATAGTGGAGCATGGCTTCGCGGTTTTCGATGTGATCATCAAGATTGTGGTTCCTTCATACGTGGCCAATGGAGGAGGTTTCTCAAGTCCGCGTGGGATGCGTGTCTCCATAATCTCGCGGCTGAGTGGCCTATGGTGATCTTCGTCGTCACTGCTATCAGACTCTGGATACGGGGATCTGCTTTGTCGATGACGGTCTTCTTCGTAACGAGATTTTTTGTTGTGATCTTGATCTTCAGGCGAGTGTCTTGTATTGTGGGGAGGAGATCGGGTTTGTTTCTTGGCCCTCTCCGGGCGTGAACCTTCAGGCACATCTTGATCTCTAGGAGGAGAAAGGTGTCTAGGATATTTCCAGTTACGACCTCGTGGAGGAGATCGAGAACGACGGGGAGAACCTCTACGACGTCGCCTCCTGGATGGTGAGGGGAAGCGATGGATACATTTGAGCACTTGTATGTGTTCTCTCTGTTGAAAATAAGTTAGGTTTGCCTTATTAAGGGCATTGATGAGAGCCTGAGTGACAACATCTGCGTCCGACGGGATGAGAATTGGTTCGAACACAGGTTCCCCGTGAGTGGAGAGCAGTTGTTTATGGTTTATTGAAGCTGGGGAAGGAGGATGTCCTTCACTATGATTGGCGTTGAGTTGGGAAGCCCCATGGTTGCTGGTGTTGTCACCATCGTTGATGACGATGGTGGAAGTGTCTTTCACAATCTCGTTGACCTGGGTGGCCATGAAGAGAAAAAGACGAGCTTTGATCTCGCGGTGAAAGAAAGAAAGGATCTTGGTCATGAAAGATTGGGGAGCTTCTAGTTTCCCTCAGGCGGCGCCACTGTACAAAAAGGAATCGGACAGGTCTTTGTGGCCTTCAGTTGGGATTGTGATGATTTTTGTAGGAGAAGTGGTGGGTGTTCACTGGTGTTTTCCGGTGAACAACCTCTGGTTTCTAATCCAACGTTAGATTAGTTTACTTGTAGGATCAACCATACAAATCCTAGGACATAAATGCAAATTGATTTGGTCGAAAGTGATGATTTTTAGCAATATTGATGGTTTCACTTTTTGTTAAGTTTCTCTCGTAGGTATGTATGATTCATAGAATTAAGAACTAGGAACAAGGGTAAATAACTTGGCAAACTTAAAGGAAATAACTTCTAAAAATGTATAAAGTAATGAATAAGAACAAATGCAGAATGTCAACCAAAAACAAAAACTTGTAAATTGCTTAGATTATAAAAGTGCAAAGATGTTAAATAAACTTGGAATTTATTAAACTTAAAGAATTAAAGATGGTGTTTACACGTACATTTTTCCAGAATCACACTCTTTTCTCTTACATGGGTACTTTGAGTTTTTTTACAGGAATTTGTACAAATGAACACCCCCACAAATCTGACAAGAATTTCTCTATTTATACACAAACTAAATAACTTCCCCTAACGGACAAATCCTACGATTACAACACTTGTCCTTCGGCATGTCTTTTTCTATCCAATGCTTCCACGTGTCCCCTCTACCAAACGTCTTTCATCTTTGAATTTTAAATTTCAGCGCTTGCGTCGAAACAACACATCTTCTCAAAGATGTCGAACTCGTCGAAGACCAGCCCTTGCCACCTTCAACTAGACTCATTGAAGTTGTCGAAACATCATCATTTCCTATCTTTGTCGAAGGCGTTGAAAACATTCTTCGCATTTCTTTGGTCGAAATTAACCCCTGAAAACATTTTATTCCCTGATCGAAATGCTGCTTTGGATTTTGATTTCATGGCGTCGAAAATCCCTGTCTACAAATTTCCCCCAACAAAGGTTTTTTCGACTACTTTGGAGAAAGGTCATTTTTTGTTGAGAATTACTTTGATGCCATGTCAAATTTATCATTTTCATCATTTCCAAGACTGGATACTTCAAATCCCCATAAATCTTCATCATCGTATCTTTTCTCAAAAACGTCAACTCAACCCATGTTTCTGACAACTACTCCATCATCCCCTAAAATCTAGGAAATCATAAGCTTTCCAACTGCCATCAGCCCACTTTCTTTATGAAATAAGTTCGCCACGTGGCCCATGACTCAATCAAAACTTAATTGTTTCAATCCTTTTGTCTATAAATACTAAACCATTTCTCCCTTCAAACCCTGTACACATGTAAATACCCCAAATTTGCCCTAACTTTTTTTCACACCATGGCTTATGATCTTTCATTTTTGCATAAGCACAAGCATACCATCTCACATTGCATATTTGTTTCATCTGCATAGTCCATTTTTATCTGCATCTAGGGTTTGTGATCTGAGCAATCCAAGAATCAATCTGAGCCATCCCAATGGTCTTGAAGCATTCCAAGAGGGTCCATGAGTGGTCTATGGTCTTATTGCATCCCCAAGAAGTCTTTGAAGTCACAAAATGTCAAAGGATTGCACAGAAGTCCAGGCAGAGCTAGAGATTTCCTACACAGATGACCTAAAATTAGGGTTTTGGTTTCAGAGGCCTTAATCCCAAATTTTTTGGTCCTTCTTGTTTCTAATGATCTCAATATGTTATAAGGATCATGTGTACCAAATTTGATGAAGAAATTCACTGTGGAAGTCATCTGATCATTGGGTAACTTCTTGAGCAAGTAAAGTCAAAATCAGGGCATCTGAGGCCTCCATCAAGGGTACCAAAGGCTCATCATCATCATTTTGAGTCTCTATGACCTTTATTTGATCTTATAAGTGGTTGGAAGATCACAAAGTTGAATAATTTTGAGCCAAATGCAAACTTGCTATTTTTTGAAATGACTTCACTATGCCAAAAATGACATTTAACAACGCACTTTAGACAACGCTTTATTAAGAAAGCGCTGTTAAAGGTTAAAATTAAAATAAAACACGGAAAATGTTCCAAAAAAATAATGAAAGCGCTGTCTAAGGGGGGGGGGGTCTTAGACAGCGCTTTTTCAAAAGCGCTGTCTAAGACCCCCCCCCTAGACAGCGCTTTTAGAAAGCGCTTTTAAAGATAGACCTTAGACAACGCTTTTGAAAAAGCGCTGTCTAAAGTCTTTAAATTAAAAAAAAAATTAAAACCAAAAGCGCTGTCTAAGGGGGGGTTTTAGAAAGCGCTTTTGGAAAGCGCTGTCTAGGGCATACCTTAGAAAGCGCTTTCCACAAAAGCGTTGTCTAAGGTCTAATAAAAATAAAATTTCAGACTCAATTTCTATTTTCGTTCTCTGTTCTTTTGTTTTCCCTCCCGTGAACGTTGAAACCCTAACAGCGAAAACCATAAACCCTAACAGCGAACACGAATACACTTCCATTTTTCGGTTTCAATCATTGAACGTGTTTGAAGAATCGTACATGTCTCGACATTTGGGTGTTGACTTTGTTTTTCATTTCTACTTTTCTTCATTTCTTGCGGTATGTTCTTCATTTCTTATGGTTTTTATAAGTTGTTATTAATCTTTGATAAAATTCAGAAACTGAGTTTAGAAGTAGTTTACTACTGTTGAGAATGTGCATAATCTTGTTGATTGAGTTTAGTGTATTATTCTTGTTGAAGTTGTTTTGATTCATTCTAGCTATTTTTGTAAAAACTGAGTTTAGAAGTTGAGTTTAGAACCCTTATTGTAGAAACTGAGTTTTGACTCATAAGGTACATTGTTGTTGTTATGTTTGATAAGTAATAATGTTGATAATAGAAAAATGTTGATAGAAAAATTATTAAAGTTAAGAGAAAAGTAATGGAAGAAAAAGTTTGATTCTTGTAATAGAAAAAATGAAAGTGATGAGGTAATTAAAGTTGTTATGTTTGATAAGTAATAATGTTGTAATAGAAAAATGTTCTTCCTTGAAAAATGTTGTAATACAAAAATGTTTGGTAATAGATAAATGTTGTAATAGAAAAATGTTTGATAAGTAATTAACGTTAGTTATAGAAAATTTAAAGTTGTAGAAAATTATAGGTATAGTTATAGTTATAGGTATAGTTATAGGTATATTTTAATAGAAAATTAAAGTTAGTTATAGAAAAATTAACTTGTTATAGGTATAGTTATAGGTATATTGTAATAGAAAAAGTTTGATTCTTGTAATAGAAAAAATGAAAGTGATGAGGTAATTAAAGTTGGTATATCGGCGTATCGGATACGTTATTGAAGTTTATATTAACATTGGTTATGTATACGTTATTGAAGTTTAAAATGAATTGAACTTTAAAATTGTTAGAATATTCAAAGATATTACCTTAGTTATGTATTTTCGTCTGGATTGATTGTTTACCTTAATAAGTAGGAAAACCATGGATAAAACATGGATCTGTGCCGATTGAATGACGAAAGAGTACGAGAGTGGGGTTGCGGAATTCGTTAAGTATGTTGTTCAACACGCTGAAAACCCCAGACAAATGCATTGTCCTTGCTTGCGTTGTTGTTATATTGGTAAGGTTGATGCACATGGATTGAAATCACATTTGCTGAGGCATGGAATTGATCAAAGTTATCAGTGTTGGATATTTCATGGTGAGAAAATTAACGAGAATGTTGAATCGAGTGGAAAAAGTAATATGACCTATGCTTCATACGACAAAGACACGGAAACATACGATTGTGATCGAGTTGAAGAGATTGTAGAAGCACTGGAAGAAGATCTTCATGATTGTCCTGAAATGTTTGAGAGGATGGTAAGCGATGCAGAGAAACCGTTGTACAAAGGTTGCACTAAATTCTCAAGACTGTCTGCGGTATTAAAGTTGTACAACTTAAAGGCGGGCAATGGATGGTCGAATAAAAGTTTCACAGAGTTGTTGGCCCTTGTGAGAGAAATGCTATCGGATGATAATTGTCGCTCCCGATAAGTGACGCCGGGGTCAGATAAAGGTACAGGCGCGAACGGTCGGCGAAGGGAACAGTGAGAACACACAGCCGTGAACTCACTGGAGAAATGAATAGAGTCGCCAGCTAGGCATTTTTATCCCGGAGGAAAGGCAATGCTGCATAGGCCTAGAAAAAGATGGATAAGACGGTATGCGAACCAGAGAGACTGAGAAAGGGGGTTGGTTACAACCTGGGAAGGTATTAGCACCCAGATTGTCCGCCGTACTCGACGGGATCCACGCTTAAAAGATTTGTGCTATAAAGGGGTAGTGTCAGTGCAATCTGTGTATAGAATAGCTGGAAAAGAATGTACAGGTGTCAGTGTATAGTGTATAAATGGCATGAAGTATGAAAGTGTCAGTATAAGAACAGAGTGGGATGCTCGAGATAATGAGGCTAAAGAATGATGCTGGAAAGAGGGGGAATATACAGAGACTTTTGTTCGATAACTGTTAAGTTATGCCTACGTATCCTCTTGTGCAATGAGGAAGTCAGAACACCGTAGTTCGACCCAAAGAGACTGAAAGATGAATTGACTTGTGAACTGCTTACTTGCCTATGCTCAAGTGTATGATCTGTCTGGCACAGATGCAAATTGTCTTGCATTAGACGGAAGAAGCGAGCTCTCGTTTGTGAGTGAATGAGATGAGAAAAGAATCCCGGAGGAGACGATTATTGTTTGTTTTTGAGTTTTCAGTCTTTTATTGCTTTTTTGGATTTTTGTCATAAGAAAATGAGCTTAAGTCTAAACCAATGGGTTAGTAAACTCATCACATCTTCCCTCTGATTAGGGGTAATGAGCATACCTTAAGTGTGAAGTCAGATTCTCACACTTAATCACCTTTGGTGTAGGATTAGGATCATTAACCTACTTGTGATTATTTAGATGTTTTTGTGATTTTGTTTAGTGTTGAGTAATGAGGTTAAGCCATAATCAAGGATTAAACAGACTCATTACACCATCCTAATAGAAGGATAATAGATGAGAATGTTTAAGCTGAGGAAAGCTCCTCAACTTAATCCATGATTAGGGATTAAACTCATGACATAACAAGCCTTTGATTAAGTGGATTTTAGATTATTGATATGATGATGAAGTGAATTTTATGATTTGTAAGACAACTTGAGGGGGACTTGTCCATTAACACTAGGGTTAGTCCTTCTTAACCACTTAAGGAAGAATTAGAACCCTAATGCAAGGCCCAAGTTACAAGTGTGATGTCTTGATGATTATTAGATGAATTGGTTAAGAGATTTAAACACCTTAAGGGTTCAAGACTTAGGATTAAAGTTATACACTCCATCCTAAGAGAAGGATGCAGGCATAAGCTTAATCACAAAGTCTTAAAGCCTTTAGGGTTTAGTCCCTGATTATGAGGTGAGAAGAGAAGACTCAAAGAGAGACACAAAGGTAAAAACTATGAGGGGAGACTAATCAAAACCCTAATTCATTATCATGCTTGGATGATCCTAAGGTTTGTGAGGTTTCCAAGAACAATCTTCAGAGGAGCCACCAGGAAGCAGATGAATAAGATCAAGAGAAGCAAAGTGAATTGCTTCATTCAAGAAGTCAAGTCACTTGAAGAAAGAAAGTGGGAGGAAGAAGGATGAACAAGCTCAAACTCAAGCACAAGTAAAAATGCAGCAATGGATGCAAGGGAGATGAAAAGAAAAGGTATGAGAAGTGAAGGCAAATTCACTTCTCAAGTTTACTTACCACCTGAAATGTTAGAAAGAAACACAATGCAATGCAAGATGAGATGAAATGGCATGATGCTAGACCAACCAGAAACATACATATGATGATAATGATGCTATAAGATGCTACAAACATGAGGCAAGGCATGGAGATGTTCATACAAGATCATAAATGCAAATGATGCAAGCTAGGGAGCATGAATGAACATGGAAAGTTATGAAGCATACAAGGCAAATGACATGGAAAATATGTAATGCAATGATCAAACATGTATCCTATATGTCTTAAGATGTCAAATGAATCATAAGAATACACAAAATGCAAAGACAAGTCATGCTATGCAAGGGAATGCAAGGAGAATGCAAATGAAAGCCCAAATTAGGGTTTATGAAACAAACATCAAACACAAACCAAAAACAGAAGCAAACCCTAAGATAAAAAATGGAAAATGGCACTCAAAGAAACCCTAGACCTATAACAAACCACTGCCCAAAGGGGAGATCCCAACTCTTTACCAATCTCAAGATATGATTTTTGCAAGTTATTAGGGTTTTTTAGGGTTCTTATCAAAACAAATGCCAATCAATTAGAAAATGCAAGATCAAATCATGGCCTTTTTATCTTTGAAAATACATGTCAAATGGAAAACAATGCAAAAGAATCAATGTCTCAACCTTCACCAAAAGGCAGAAATGAATTTTCAAACATGTGATCAAAATAATGCATAAAAAATGATTTAATTCAATGAAAAATTCTTAAAGTGCATCAAGATCAAAAAAGAAATTTGGTTTGAAGGTTGGACAATGTTTCTAAATGTCTTAGAGCATTTCATGAATTTTTTTGTAATTTTTAAATACCTAAAAGTATTTTTAATTAATTAATTCTCATTAATCAATTAAAAATGATCTTTTAAATATTTAAAAATACTTTTTTAATGATAAAAAATAAAATAAAAATATTTTTGTGTCATAAAAATTAATAAAACCTTAAAGAAAAAGTTTCATAATTTTTATGATTTTTTAACTATTTTAAATAAATTGTGCAATTTAAATGAAATAAATATGAATAAAAATTAAAAGAAAATGAAAGTAAACAGATTGGATGGCCAGGATTGCTCCAGGGTTTAAATGTGTTGACTGGCGCGTAATCCTGTGGCTGTGATTCAAAGCTGAATTAATCTTAATTAAATAAATTAATTAAAGTGATTAGGGCTAATGAACAGATCCTGGCCATCAAAAAGGGTGGGAAGTCAAACATTCAACGCGCATCAACGGCCAAAATTCAAACGAGCATTAATTATGGGATTAAGCCCTAAATACATTCAGGTGGCCGGAGAAGACTTCCGGTCGTCTTCTCCGGCCAGCTCTCACCTGAGAATCACCCAACTTCCTCAAAACGTTACAAAAATGAAATCTAAGACCAGGGAAATGATCCTTATCCTCTCACGAACCAAACCCCTCTCTCAAAATAAATTTAAAGTTCCTAAATCAACTGAATCGAAGCAAACAATTTCTAGGGTTCGTGAGCTTCAAACACAAATTAAATGCTCAAAACAAAACCATTTCAAAAACTAAAGGTACCAGAATGATCAGTGCATCATGAAGAACAAGTTTGTAACATAAAAAACCATTTCTGGAAAAATTAATTTCGAGCTACCTGAGATTTGGGAGCCTTCAGTTTAGGAACTTTCTGGCCACTTCCTTTGATGCAAGCTGCTCTACTTGATCCCCCAAATGTGTTTGAATGCTCAAAATGAGTTTGTGTTGGCTGGAGAAGGAGATTCGAATGGAACTGCTTCAGTTCAGTCAACAATGGCCATGATGATTTTGGCACTTTCAGGCTGTGAAAAGGAGTTGTTTGTGATCTATGAAGTGTGTTGAGAAAGTTTGTGGTGTTGGTTGGTGTGTTTGTGGCTTGTGGAGAGAGATTCGATAGAATCTGCAGCTTGAGGTGAATAATGACAATGGAGTTTTCAGGCTTGATTTAGGCTTGAGCTTTGGTGGTTTCTTGTCTATGAGATGTGGTGAGTTGAATGATGATGAGAGTTTGAGTGTTTTATGGCTGTGGACAGAATTTCGAAGGAACTTGCAATGAGGTGAGTTTTTGTGAATGTGATGAGTGTGTGTTTTCAGCCTTGGCTTGTGTTATGTTCAACTTGCAAATTGAAATCATAAACAATTCTGATTGGCTGGCTGATGTGACTTGTGCTTTATGGATTGGTAGATCACTTTTTGCTCAAAAACCACTTTTGTGTAAGATAGGGCATGGCTCCAAATCTAGGCAAGGACAAAGCATGGCTGGCGCAGCAAAAGGTGAGGGAGAGGCTAGCCAAAGTCAGCTTCCAATGTCATAAGTTGTAGGAAGTGAAATGAGTGGTTTTTGCAAGTTGGCTAGCTTTTGGTTCACATGTGAAAAATTCAAGTTACATGAACTAAACCATGGGCAAACTTGATCAAAAATCTGATTTTATGACTTAGGGAAATGTTTGTGTAATGGTTTGTAGTGAACTAGAGGCTGCAATGTGTTTTGATCCAAGACTTTGCAAAATTTCCACTTGGTGCATAACTTGAAAATAAGTGATTTTTGGCAACTTTGCATGGTCATAACTTTTGATCCAAGAAGAATTTGATCATGTTCTTGTACTTTTTGAAAAGGGAAAGATGAGATCTACAACTTTCATGACCAAAGTTTTTCCATTTGAAGCCTTTTTGGATCATGAATCAAGGCTTGAAAATTGACCTAAAATGGTGCATTCTTGAAAAGTCAACTATGCCCAAAAAGTCAACATTTGCAAAAACTCCAAATTCTTGATTTTTATGAACTTCAACCTTCTTCCATGATCAAATAAAGATCATATACACTCAAAATGATGAAGATCACCCATTGGTTGGGTCATTGGGGGCCTCAGATGCCCTGATTTTGCACTGACTTGTCTGAAAAGTCAACTCTTGATCAGATGACTTCCCCATGGAATTTCTTCATGAAAATTGATATGCACACTCCCTATACCATATAGAGATCAATGGAAACAAGAATGACCAAAAAATTTGGAGTTATGGCCTCTGAAACCAAAACCCTAATTTTCAGTCAACTGTGCAGTTCATCCTGGCTCTGCATCCACTCAAACCCTAGTTCTTGTGATTCCTCTGCCATTTGGGCTTTGTGAGGATGTAACATGATACAAGAACACACATGGACCTCTTTGAGTTGATTGGTGGCCTTTGGAATGGCTCAAGAAGCATTGGGATTGCTCAGATCACAAACCCTAAGTGCAGATGACTTAGAAACTATCCAGTGAATCAAAAATGAGATGTGAGATGATATGATTGTATTTATGCATATGAGAATGATCACAAGCCATGATGTGAATGAGTGAGGGCAAATTTGGGGTGTTTACAATAATGTTCTTCCTAATCGAACCTATGAGGCAAACAAAATGTTGTGCTCTATTGGCATGAGCTATGATAAGATACATGCTTGTCCTAACGATTGCATTTTGTTTCGTAACGAATATGCAACGTTAACTGAGTGCCCTAAATGCGGTTTGTCTCGATATAAGAAAAGATTGTCTCCCGCAAAAGTCTTATGGTATTTTCCGATAATTCCGAGATTTAGGCGCATGTTTCGTAGTGAAACCGATGCAAGACATCTTACTTGGCATGCAAATGAAAGAATTATTGATGGAAAGTATTGGCATATGGTTGATTCACCACAGTGGTCGAAGATTGATAATGATTATCCTGAGTTTGGATCAGAAGCAAGAAACCTTCGATTGGCATTATCTACCGATGGAATGAACCCACATGGTCTTCAAAGTATCTCACATACCACATGGCCTGTGATTCTTATGATTTATAACCTACCTCCGTGGCTATGTATGAAGCGTAAGTACATGATGTTATCTATGTTAATCTCCGGGCCTAAACAACCAGGGAATGACATAGACGTATACTTGACACCTTTGATCGAAGATTTAAAGATTTTATGGGAGAACGGTGTGGAGGTTTATGATGGATATAGGAAAGAAAGTTTCAATTTGAGGGCGATGTTGTTTGGCACAATTAATGATTTTCCAGCATACGGGAATCTATCTGGGTATAGCATTAAAGGTCAACGTGCGTGTCCTGTTTGTGAAGACGAAACCGATACGATTCGATTGGAACTTTGCCAGAAGAATGTGTTTCTCGGTCATCGTAGATTCTTACATTCTAAACATCACTACCGTGGGTGGAGAAAAGCATTCAATGGAGACACCGAACATCGTAGAGCTCCACCCGCATTGTCAGGTGAACAAGTTTTTGAAAAGGTGAAAGATGTGCGTCTTGAGTTTGGCAAGCCTTTTGCACATAAGGTTGTGAAAGGTGGGTGGAAGAAAAGGTCGATATTTTTTGAATTGCCATATTGGAAGTCTTTGTACGTGAGACATTTTCTCGATGTTATGCATATTGAAAAAAACGTATTTGAAAGTGTTATCGGTACATTACTCAATATAAAAGGCAAGTCTAAGGATGGCCTTAAAGCAAGGGAGGACATGTTAGAAATGGGAATGAGAACTGAATTAGCACCTGTGAAGAAAGGAAGACGAACATATCTACCACCTGCTGCTTTTACTTTATCTAGAAAGGAGAAAAAAAATTTGTGTAAGTCTCTGAGTGAAGTTAAGGTTCCAGAAGGATACTCATCAGATATCAGAAGACTTGTTTCTATGAAAGACCTCAAGTTGAAGAATTTGAAGACACGTGATTGCCATGTTATAATGGAACATTTTCTACCAATAGGTATACGTTCTATTTTGCCAGAAAAAGTAAGAAGTGCCATAACTAAATTGTGTTTTTTCTTTAGGTCAATCTGTAGTAAGGTGATTGATCCCGAGATCTTACCAACACTACTAAAAGAGATTGTAATTACCTTGTGTGAGCTTGAAATGTATTTTCCTCCGTCTTTTTTTGACATAATGGTTCATCTAGTTGTTCATCTTGTGAAAGAGACACAGTTGTGTGGACCAGCTTATATGAGATGGATGTACCCTGCTGAACGGTATATGAAAATATTAAAAGGGTACGTGAAATCCCGAAGTCGACTAGAGGGTTGTATTGTTGAACGATACATTGTTGAAGAAGCTGTTGAGTTTTGTACTGAATATTTGTCTAACGTTCAATCGATTGGACTCCCCAGAGCTCAGATTTTCGAAAAAATGGAAGGTAAAAAATTAATTGGGAATAAAATTGTGACAATATCAAGGGATGAACGGGATCAAGTTCATTTGTATGTTCTGCACAATAATAATGAGGTTAAGCCATATGTTGAAATGCACAAGGATGTACTCCAAAGGTTAAATCCGAACAGAAATGAAAATTGGATAGTTATAGAGCACAATCAAAGTTTCATACAATGGTTGAAGGATAATATTTATTCGAAGCGCTCTTCAGATCCTTCTTCGGTAACAGAAAGGTTGAGATGTTGGGCATATGGTCCAAGTTTGCATGTGTTTTCTCATAGCGCATACTCAATTAATGGATACACATTTTATACCAAAGAACAAGATGATAAGAGTACTATGCAAAATAGTGGTGTCACCGTGCTAGCTGAAGCAATGCATATATCAAGTATGAAGGACTTAAACCCCAAATATGCAAATTTGTCATATTTTGGAGTTATTGAGCACATTTGGGTGTTTGATTACGAGAAGTATCAGATTCCCATCTTTGGTTGCAAGTGGGTGAATAGTAGTGGCATACGAATGGATAAGTCTGGATTTTTGCAAGTTGATCTTACTAGGGTGGGGTACAAAGATGAACCTTTTATTCTAGCTTCTCAAGCTAAACAAGTGTTCTATGTGAATGACCCGAAGAGTACAAAATGGTCTATAGTGCTTTTCTCTAACAAAGTGACTGATGATAGCGGTGTCGATCAATGTGATATTGATGTTGAGAATGAGTCATGCATTAGACGGAATGAGTTGAATAGAAATGATGAAGTTGAGGATCTTATACCGGATGAGTCATATATAAGAAACGATCATAATGAGGGAATTTGGATCAATTCATCCGTACGCATTGCTAAGAAACAAGTGATTAATATTCCAACAAAGAAAAGAAAGAGATGTTAGTGATTGAGGTAAATTATGCATGGTTTCTTTATTTTTTTGTTTTCAATTGCTTTGATTATAAGTTATATCTGATAATGCATGATTTCGTTATATTTTTGTTTTCAATTGCTTTGATTATAAGTTATATTTGATAATGCATGGTTTCTTTATTTTTTTGTTTTCAATTGATTTGATTATAAGTTATATTTGATAATGCATGATTTCTTAGCGATGTTTTTTCAATTACCGGTACTAACTATCAATCTGTATGTTTTTCTTAGCGATGTTTTAACATCGAAGAAGAAAGAAGAGGTTTCTGTATGAAATTGGCCGGAAAGCTTTTAAGAGGGTTTCGAACATTTTTATCATCCAAGTTCCTTAGGGATGCGGATGGTAATTATGTGGATGCGGAGCTTCCTAAAAAATATGAAAGTTTGATATCAGCTGAAGAATGGGAAGCTTTCAAATCCAAACGACAAGACCCGGTTTTTAAAAGAATAAGTGCCACAAATCGGGAAAGAGCATCAAGTCCCGCATATCCGTACCGAAAAGGACGTGTCGGATATGGACGCTTAGAACAATCCATGGTAAGTATTTATAAATTGTGATAACAAATTTGTTCATCATATATTAGTTTTATCTGATCAAATTGTATGACTTAATGTGTAGCTGCAGAAGGAGAAAAGTTCAGAAACATCTCTTCCTGCACATGTTTTGCGGAAGGAAGCCCGTGTGGGTAAATCTGGAGTTCCTCAAGAAGACGTTTTACACGTATACCAGAAATGTGTAAGTATAACATTTTTTCATTAATTGAATAACATTTTTATACACAAATATTTGACAAGTATACGGTATTCATCTGATTTTTCAGGAGGCGCTATCTCAGTCTTTATCTCCCGATGATACTAAGAGCATACTTAGTTGGGCATTAGATGTCCCTGAGTATTCTGGTCGGGTGAGGGGTAAGGGATTTGGAGTCACTCCGACCTCCCTGAGTGTTAAAAAAGGAAAGGCTCCTAGTAATCAGGAGCTTCATGCAAAATTGGAAGCCATACAAGATAAGCTTGATGCATTCAAGAGAGAAAGAGAGGTTAGCGCCTCAGCATGTTTCAAAGATGGTTCGGACAAAGACAATATCAACTGTACCTTTCAGCCGAACATTCCAGAGGTAATTACATATAATTGTCTTAAATTGAACTATTTGCTTAAATTATGTATTTGACATATATACACATTAACAATTTCTTGTTATTATTGGTTTTAGGGCATTTCCCATTGTCAGCTATATTTGTCGTCACCATACTATCGGATGGTTGGCAAGGGAAAAGTGCATAACGTTAGCGGAGTATTACTCCACACTAGAGAGCTCCCTGCTGGATGTTTGAAAGTATCGGTTGATATTGCAGTTGAGCCGAATGCATCATTACCATATCCTAACGATGGTTCGGATGCAACAACGGTGGACGAAGCAGTAGGTTCGTTTGTTGCATGGCCGACAAACCTCATATGCGTAGGATATGAGGTATGCCTAAAACCTATGTTAACTTTAATGTGTATATTCAAAGTTTTTACGCGCATTTTACGTACATATTTTCATTGGTTATGTTAAATAGACTCCCACAAAATCCAAATCAAAAGATAATGCTATTCCGCGGCATACCGAGTCCGTGGTTTCAAGAAAACAGGTACAATACAATTATATGGCATATATTCATGGAAGTTGTTACATTCTTAATTTGATCTAACTATTTATATGATATGTAGCTTCAAGAAAAGGAGGTTAGCAACGCCTCCGCACAACAAAAAAAGGAGGTTAGCAACGCCTCCGCACAGGTAAAAAGTGTTGGTGCTAAGAAGACCGTAGCTAGGAAAAAACCTACCACCAAGTATAGGTCGTGCCTCAAGTCATTTCTAGAGATGACCGATATACCGACCGGAGGTGTTCGGCTTGTGCATATGGAGGTAGGTATTTTCGGCTTTGATCACGACCAAATGATTGGTAATGAAGACTTCATGCAAGTTTTTGGTCGTGAAGAAATCAGCGTCACTGTTGTCAATACATATATCAGGTAAATCCGGTCTACTTTGTTATATTAATTGAACAACTTATTTACTTTATGTTTCAAAAGAGGTGTCTAATGTTAATGATGTTTTTATATAAGGTTTTTGTATGACAAATTGATGCGCCCCAATGGTTTGGACGTGTCATTTGGATTCTTAGCACCCGCGACCGTCAACTTAAGTTCAATCTTAAGTAGACCGGATACCGTGACAGAGTACGTTCTTAGGATCCTCATGGCCAACAAAGATGCGGAGAAGTTGTTCTTTATACTATTTAATACCGGGTTAGAATTTCATTCTAAATTCATCTATTATAATTTTTTTCCAAGTTGACATCTAACATTTGCTTAATCATTACAGTGGACATTGGTTGTTGCTCGCAATCAATCCTATCAGAGAAATCGTTTATTATCTTGACTTGTTAGGAAATGATTGGACAACATACCCGAATATGAAGGTCATAATTGACACGTAAGTGAGAATGTTTAAAATTTTCTTGTGTGTATTTCTTAGTTTATGTGAATTGTTCTAATTACTTCATTTTTATTTTATTAGCATCCTACAAGCTTTTCGAGCCCAATGAGATATCCAAACATCAAAGAGGGGCGCCAACTCCATTACATGGATTCGAGTGGCGGTATATTTTTAATTATCACATTTTTTATTATATTAGTGATGACACTTGATAAAACTTAGGATTTATCCATATTTTTTTTTCATATGTAGTGTCCTCAGCAACGTAATCAAATAGATTGTGGGTATTTCATGTTGAGGTTTATGCGAGATACTCTTGTTTTGGGCCGATTAGAGATTCCCACCGATGTATGTATTTCTAACTTATGAGTTATTTTTATATTTACACATATCTCATATAATTAAATAGTTGAAATTAAATCAAACTATGTTATATTATTATGTAGTACTTTGATGAATTCAAGTGTGCATATTATACAAAAGATCAAGTGGACAAAATCAAAGAGGAATGGTGTCAATTCATTATAGAGCTCAATGTTGTATGAGGTATAATATTGTAGTCTTACTTTAATTGTTGAGAATTTAGATATGTGTAACGTTGTAATTTCTATAATATTGTTTATTAATTGAATTACAATCTTTGTGTTGTTTCAGGACCTATGTATATATTTGGAGCAATGCTTAATTTGGATGGATTAGATAATATGTGTAATTATATTGTACATTTGTAGTATATGTAATGACTTGTAAATTTGTACATAAATTTGTATATATTTTGATACATTTAAGGCAAAATTGGTTTGAATTGGTATATATATATATTTGTTAGCCAAAAATTGGTAGAAAAAAGGCCAAAATGGTTTGAAATGGCATATATAAAATGTGATATTTGTCTGCCAAAATTTGGTTGAAAACAGGTAGAAATTCTGGTTTATAAACCTGGAAAAAATGTGGTTTAAAACAAAAGCTGCAAAAAATTTCGTATACCTTAGACAGCGCTTTACACAAAAGCGCTGTCTAAGGGGGGGCTTAGAAAGCGCTTTTGACAAAAGCCCTGTCTAAGGGGGGGCTTAGACAGCGCTTTTGAAAAGCGCTGTCTAAGGTATACCTAAAAAAATTAAAATAGGAGGGGATTAGACAGCGCTTTCACCAAAAGCGCTGTCTAAGGTATAGGGGCATAGAAAGCGCTTTTATCAAAAGCACTGTCTAAGGTATTCCTAAAAGCGTTGTCTAAGGGTACCTTAGACAGCTCTTAGACAGCACTTTTAAGATTTAAAAAAGCGTTGTCTAAACCTTTAGCAGCGGAGGTTTAGACAGCGCTTTAAAGCGCTGTCTAAGGTCTTGTTTGGCATCTGCATAGTCCATTTTTATCTGCATCTAGGGTTTGTGATCTGAGCAATCCAAGAATCAATCTGAGCCATCCTAATGGTCTTGAAGCATTCCAAGAGGGTCCATGAGTGGTCTATGGTCTTATTGCATCCCCAAGAAGTCTTTGAAGTCACAAAATGTCAAAGGATTGCACAGAAGTCCAGGCAGAGCTAGAGATTTCCTACACAAATTACCTAAAATTAGGGTTTTGGTTTCAGAGGCCTTAATCCCAAATTTTTTGGTCCTTCTTGTTTCTAATGATCTCAATATGCTATAAGGATCATGTGTACCAAATTTGATGAAGAAATTCACTATGGAAGTCATCTGATCATTGGGTAACTTCTTGAGCAAGTAAAGTCAAAATCAGGGCATCTGAGGCCTCCATCAAGGGTACCAAAGGCTCATCATCATAATTTTGAGTCTCTATGACCTTTATTTGATCTTATAAGTGGTTGGAAGTTCACAAAGTTGAAGAATTTTGAGCCAAATGCAAACTTGCTATTTTTTGAAATGACTTGTAATGGAAACTTTCCATTTTGGGAAAGATTTTCAACCTATTCTTTCATGACCAAAAATGCTTCAAATGAAAAACTCTTGGACATGAAAGTTGTAGATTATGTCTTCCCATTTTCAAAAAGTACAAGAACATGTCTTTATTCATCCTAGAACTCAAGATATGACCTTTCAAAGTTGGCAAAAATCCTATAATTTTCAAGTGTGCACCAAAGAGGGAATTTTGCAATTTCACTTGCCAAGCCATTCCATGACCTCTAATCAACTTCTATGCATCATAACATGTCAAGGCAACTTCCAAAGATCAGAATTGTCCCAAGATTGCATAGTTTTCATGACTTGATCCTTAAGAAATCTCAAAATGGCCAAAATGCACAAACTTTGCAAAACGTCTTGGAACCTTCCATCCACTTGTGCTAGCTACATAAAATCAATCCTATGGCCCTCCATGAATCAGGCTGAGGCCAGACACCCTTTGAAACAGCTCCTGCCTTGGTCCATGCTTGAAGTACAAAGTTGTTGACTTTTTTGCAACTTGCCCATACCAATCAAACTATGCCACACCAACTCTCTGAACCAATCACATTTGTTTATACAAACCTCAAGCACTCCAAACCACAACACACACAAGCTCAGAACCTCCCACAAGCCAGTTTGCCAAAAAATCACAAAAATCTTCATCTCTTCGATTCCCTCAGCACAAGCATCAAACCTCAAATCTTTTTCCACCAATCATCTCTACACATCATAGGGAACACAAACCACCCTTCACTTTGGCCTGAAAGCTCCCCATTCACAAACACGATTTCTGCAAAACTGGAACCACACACCTCAAAATAGCCCATATAAACTTGTTCTAAGCATCACACTATCTTCAGAGGGGCCACTAGAGTTGGTTTGCACCAAAGAAAGGGTCAGAAAGCTCAAGAATACAAAGCTCCAGCTCAGGTAACCTCAAGAACACATTCTCTCAGATCTTTAATTTCTTGTTATAAAATGAAAATGCATGTTATGGGGATCACTCTGATGTTTTTAGAATTGAAAATAGTCAAGAAATGAGTATGTTGTGAGCTTATGAAATTTTGCCCAGAAATTTGTTTTGATTCGATTCTCTCTGTTCGTGTGATATAAATGTTGTTTATTAGTTGATTTGAGTTGCATTTGATGAGGGGATCATTTATGGGTGGTTTTGATGCTTGGATTTTGCCTAGGGAAGAAGTTGGTGGTTTGAGTCACCGGAGAAGATGACCGGAGGTCTTCTCCGTCCACCTGAATGTCATTAGGGTTAATTAGGGTTTTGTTTTCCAAATTGATTGCTAGCCCTAGGATCTTGTTTTAATTAGCGTGTGGATGGTCCAGATGAGGTCATTAACCCTAAGTTTTAATTATTTAGTTTAATTAGGTTTATTTGAATTAATTTAATCAGAAGCAATCCTAGCAATCAATTAGCGCGCGCAGTCAACTCCCTATCCACAAGTTTAAATCCCAGCCCTTGGATCATTATACTTTCATTTAAATCCATTTTTATTTCATTTTATTTTCATTTCTTTTGATCATTTTACTAAAAATAGTAAAACTTCTCAAAAAAATGTCATTTTTTGCATTTTAGTTTTAAATATTTTTCTCAACCAGAGAATAATTTTTATTTTATTTTTTGCATAAAAAAAGTATTTTTAAAATATTTAAATGTTTTATTTAATTAATTAATTTATTTTAATTAATTAAAAATGCATTTAGGTTTCTAAAAATCACCAAAAAAATCATGAACCATTCCAATACATTTAGAAACATTTTCAAACTCACCATACAAATTTATTTTTAGGTTTGATCATAATTTCACAATTTTCTTTGAATTAGGGTTCTTAAAAATCACATTTTTTAACCCTAAATTGAAAATTTTACTTTTGCCTAACCATTATGAGTTTGAACTTGATTCTTTTTGCATTATTTTACATATTACATGTAGTTTCTAGGTTATTTATATCATGATTTTATCTTGCATTTTCAAATTGATTTGCATTTTCCCTTTAGAAGCACCCTAAAACCCTAGAAAACTTAGGAAATTCATAACTCTCACTAGGTTAAGCTTCTGACCTTCTCCTTTAGGGTTTGATATTGTATAGGTTTAAGGTTTATTTGAGTTTGATTTAATTTTTTTATCATGAAGTATGCTTCTGTTTTGGTCATATGCATCTCATGTTGTCTTAAAACCCTAATTTTACATGTTCATTTGCATTTATCTTTGCATATCATCATCATGTGAACTTTCCATGATATTTCAAGCATTTGTATGACATCTTAGACATCTTAAGACATGCTTGAACATTGCTTGATCATTTATTCATTCATTTGCTATGCTTTGCATCCATTACATTTCATGAACATTCATGTATTTTCATGCTTCTAAACATGCTTTCATTGCATCTCATCTTTGTATGATCATTCATATGCATCTTGTATGACATTGCATCATCTCATATGCCTTTTACATTGCATTTTCACTTCTGAATTTGGTCTTCACATCCAATTTCACTTTATTTCCTTTTGCTTTATGTCTTATGCATTCATACTAACATTTCAGGAGCTTTTGGTAAGTTATTTTGGAGGTGGATTTGCCTTCATACTTTCCTTATTTCACTTGTGTTCCATTCTTCTTACTTTCCTTCTTTTAAGTTACTTATGTTCTTCAAGAAGAAAGTAACTTATTCTTTTTCTTCTTTCTCTTCTCATATGCTTTTTCCATTGGTGGCCTTGAAGATCCTTTCTCTTAATCCTAATAAACCATAGGATACCCAAGCATGATAAATTTTAGGGTTGTATATAGTCCCCCTTAGTCCTTTACCTTTGAGTCTCCTTGAGTCTCCCTTCTCATCTCAATAATCAGAGACTAAACTCTTAAAGCTTTAGGACTTTGAATTAGGGTTATGCCTGCATCTTTCTCTTAGGATGGAGTGTATAACTTTAATCCTAAGTGTTAAACCTTTAATTTGTTTACATCTCTTAATCAAATCACATTAATAATCACTAAGACTTTATCTTGTAACTTGGGCCTTATATTAGGGTTCTATCTCTTCCTTATGGTTAAGAGGGACTAACCCTAGTGTTTAATGGACAAGCCCCCCTCAAGTTGTCTCACAAACTAAAAATCCACTTCTTAATCTCATCCCTTAATTAAAATCCACTTAATAAAGGTTTGTTATATAATGAATTTAATCCCTAACCATGGATTAAGTTGAGGTATCTTCCTCAGCTTAAGTATTCTCATCTATTATCCTTCTATTAGGATGGTGTAATGAGTTCACTAATCTGTGATTAAATATTAAACTCATTACTTAGCACTAAACAAAAATCCAAAAAAAACACCTAAATAATCACAAATAAGTTAATGATATCAATCCTACATCATCATGGTAATTAAGTTGAGATGCTTATCTCATACTTAAGTAGGCTCATTATCCCTAATCAGGGAGGATATAATGAGCTTACAACCCTTGATTTAGGCTTAAGATCATAATCCTATGCAAAGCACCAAAAACAATAAAAACTGAAAACATAAAAAACAAACAATAAACATCTCCTTCGGGATTCTTTTCTCATCACACTCATTCACAAGCGAGAACTTTCTTCTTCCGTCTAATACAAGACAGTTAGCACTCGAGCCAGACGAGTCATACACTTGAGCATAGGCAAGTAAGGAGTTCACAGTCAATTTATTTTCAGTATCTTTGAGTCGAACTACGGTGTTCAAACTTCCTCATTACATGCGAGGATACGTAGGCATAACTTAACAGTTATCGAACAAAAGTCTCTTTGTCATCCCCCTCTTTCAGCATTCTTCCTAAAGCCTCAGTTCCTGAGAAATTCACCTTTTTGCACTGACACATGTACTTTCTTTCCAAGCTTTTGCACATAGGTAGCACATACACTTACCCCTTTTAAACACAATCTTGTAAGCGTGGATCCCGTCGAGTACGACGGACAATCTGGGTGCTAATACCTTCCCAGGTTGTAACTAACCCCCTTTCTCAATTTCTCTGGTTCGCAACCGTCTTGTCCATCTCTTTCTAGGTTTATGCAGCATTACCTTTCCTTCGGGATAAAAATACCTAGATGTCGACTCTACTCAATTCAACCTCATTTTCTCTTTCGCCGACCGTTCGTGTCTGCACCTTGGGACCTTAGTGTCTTTTCAGGGGAGCGACAACACAGTCTTCTTCTTCTCAAAGCAAAGAATTAAATCCATCTAAACCGCAAAGAAACTTCCTTCCAGACAACAATAGCCTCTAAAAAATCTTCCAGCAGCAAGAAGACTAAAAGCTCCACTTCACTTCCATACACACACAGGCTGAATGGACTTAACATTGTTGGAAATCAACAATACATTCCAGAGCCTCCCAATGAAAAGGAAAAGGATAGCATTTATAGGTCTCAGGTATTAATTCATATACTGGTTTCTGGTAAAAGTGGTTCCCTCCACTTTTTAGTGGAGGGGGGCATCCTGGTCATTTCCCATTTTATATTTGCCTATAAATAGGACTTTAGAATTTCGTTTTCTTCATCCAAACTTAGAATCTCTTAGCCATATATCAGTTTTAAAGCAGTTATCATTCCACATCAGGGTGTTACTGCAATCGAGTGATCGAGTCTGTATATGTCTGTGTGATCGAGTTTTGGAGCACTCTGGGAGGATGTTAATCCTGCCGCCATTTTAATTCCAGTTCGTATTTTATTTTTCGGCATTGCTTTACTTTTATTTACTTTTCGCATTGCTTTACTTTTATTTATTTCCCGCACTCGCTTTACTTTATTTATTTCTCGCACTCGCACTACTTTCGTTTATTTTCCGCACTCGCTTTAAATACCTTTATTTTTCGCACTCGCACTACTTTTATTTACTTTCCGCACTCGCACTAATTACTTTTATGAAAAATTATAAAAAGAACTTTTACTTTACCATGTCTAACTAAATCCATAAAGGTTAGAATGTAAGGATCGTAATTGAACCAGTAATCCAGACATTAACCCAGATAGGTTAAAAGAATATTTGCTAAAAGAATATTTCCATCATATCAACGTCTAAAACCTATAGGAGCTGGGGTTAAACCCAAACAAACTGAAGAACCAACTGAGAGTTCAAATTCGACCACTGATGAAGGTCTGAATTTGCTTCATCTAAATAATGCTAGGATCTTTAGAAAAAGTACCATGGCGAAAGATCCCTCCGATTATCTTACTTAGCAAAGATTGAAAAAGTTAAAGAACCCTTTTGGAGAGAAGTAGGAATCTTAGACTTAATCCAAATGTCGAAAATAGGACCTAGCTACTGTCCCAACATGATTTTAGCTTCCCTCTTTTTTTGGGATAACACCTATAACAATTTTCACCTCCCTTGTGGAATGGTCACACCAACCCTTTTCGACCTAGCAGCAATATGTGGGCTCAGCCCTCTAGGATGGAACTTCGACCCAACTGTTCAGAACCAGGACTCCATTGGTTTCAACACCAGCAAAGCCTCTTACTTCTTCTTCATCAACCACTACCATGATAAGACGACTGATACAATGTCTAAAGAAGAGCACATAGCCTTCTTAACTTTGTGGTTGTCGAAGTATGTCTTCTGCTCCCACTCTTTACAAGTGGCGAAAAAATTCCTCACCATAGCTAATAAACTCGAAGATGGGATCAGATTATACTTGGGCGAGATGATCCTGGAAAACCTGTATGAGTCCTTGAGCGAAAGCGTAGAATTCCTGAAAACTGGCATTGACAAAGGGAAACTTAACATATCAGGACCCCTTTGGCTATTACAAGTGTGGCTTAATGCCACTTTTGAAACTTTTATTCTTGTCAAGAATGTGGTGGATGAACAAGAAGTTAAAGTTAGAGCCGTCGAATGGCCCAGGTTAGCACAACTGACGCCATCTGATGAAGGGCTCAGTCTTTGACAGGCTTTCACAAGTTATGTCATGATGTTCGCCAAGAGGTATAACTGTACTCCTTCCATGGTACCTTTTGCCCACATAACAATTGGTCCTGATGGTTCACCATACAACTTCCCTTTGAGATGGAAGAGGATGAACAAAAATTCATCGACATTTGGGAAGCATTCCTGGTCCCCAGGCTCGTTCTCTCTTACCATAACGTGACAAAGAGCAAAATCGCTTTAATTGTTTATCAACCCAACCTAAACCAAAATCCATATTTCCGAAGAAAGTCTCCATCCTTTTCTACAACTCCTACCATTCTGAAGAACAAAGCCTCCAACTGGAGAAGAAATATTTTGATGGTTCTGTTGATATCTGCCCAGTGGTTTTTCGACCTTCTTTTCTTTGCACCCATGAATTTGATGTTTGGTGGAGGGAGTACTACCGCACTAAATTCTATGATGTAAAAGCATTCACAACTCACCTGACAAATGCATTTACTATTGTGTAGGATCGGACGAAAAAAGGTAAAGGACAACATATCAAAGAAATACAAAAATTTCAAAAATATTTTGAAACCATCTATAGGCCATAGGAACTTAGTCGAACCATAAGCGAAGCAGCAGTGACTTTAAGACATAAGTTGACGGAGATACTGGATAAATTGAAATTGACTTCATATGTTCGACCAGAACAACGATATTAACTAGCTTTCAATCTTTATCCACCAAGGTTTCCCCCTCTTCCTTCTATTGACTTTGGCGTGGCATTGAGCCCTCCATTTCCAGATTGGTTTGTTTGTGGGGACTCTTTGAAAATCCTTCGACAACAAACGAAAAAACCTACTGAGCGAGTGGTTCCGACTAAGTACACTTTAGATGATTACAAAGAACACCTTCATATTAGAATAGAACACGTTCACGTGGAAACTCTCATTCTTTAAGGTGTTTTAACGAAAACAATTACTTTATTTCTATATTCTGAACTTGTCTCTTCTTTTTTTTCTGACTTCATTTTGTCTTCTTCAGCTACCAAAGTCCAAACCAAAAAGGCTTATGTCAAAAGCACTACTAATGTGATGGAAGAAGATCCACCCGTTACCACTAAGAAAACTTAGACTAAGGTACAAATCCTCTTCTCTTAGATCAACCTACCTTTTCACTTTTTAAAACTGAATTATCTTTTACTACCATGTCTAGGTAAGTCGAAAACCACCACGTACACCCAAAAGAAAACAACCAGAAGAAAAGGTGCCTAGTGATGAATCACCAGAACCAAGTCAACCCCAAAAAAAGAAGAAACCTACAAAAGCTCCTACTCCAATATCCAAAGCCAAAGTAGTGAAAGAAACTCCTCCGCCAAGTCCAATTACAAATGTGCAAATAAGGGACGCAGAGAGTGGGAATTCTAGTTTTCACATTGATATTCCTCAGGTAAATCCTTTTTTCGACTGTTTAACCTTTATCTTCTTAACGTATTTTCTCTTTTTTAATTATGGGCTATTCGCAGATCAATTTCGACAATAATCCTGAAAAAAAGGGAACAGAACAAGATGTTCCAACACATCAAGGTGCCAGACCAACACCCTCTTCTCCTAAACATCTAACAAAGGAACCAAAGGCGGAAGAACCACCATCACCTGATTCTCCTCAATACTCTCACGACCACTCTCCTTATCCTCCTCTAAATGCAGATTCTCATCAGCAAAACAAAGACCCAAAAGTTGATGCTGAGGTCAAAGGTGATAATATCAAAGAAGGAGTAACTGGTGGTGATGATGACATGTCGAAGGAAGAAAACGTTGGGTCACACCAAGGGCAACCAAACCAACCAAATCCTGAATCACAGAAAGGAGGGTCAACTAGTTCGACAAATCTTTCTCGTGAAGAGATTGAGAATCTTAAAGTGCAAAAACCCTTGGAGTACCTCAAAGTTGTACTCAGTACCCATTTCAACTTCCAAGACTCTTCTCAAAGTACTTCGACTACTTCAGGAGCCACTTCCAGCGTGCATTCTCTTGAAACTATCCTGGTTGAGATCAAGACAAAAATCCTTGATGTGGACTTGTTCAAGGTTTTAGATGCAAATTCAACTTCCTGTTTCGATTCGAAGAAGATCCTAAAACAAGTCAACGTCTTGGAGTCTCCTGCTGAAGTGAGCAGCTTCGTGATGAACCTGTCTACCCTGGTTGATATGGTGAATGCTGACCTGAATTGTCTTAAGGACTTTGCAAACCAAATCTCCAAAAAATATGAATCCCAACTTGCTGAATGGGATGCTACAACCATTTCGACCAACAAAATCACAGAGTTGCAGCAGATTTCTGAGGCTTATGCCAAAGAGATTGTCGAATGCAATGACAACATTCAGAAATGGGAGGAGGAGATGACTGAACTTCAAAAGAAAATCTTCCAAAAGAAGAAATGCAAAGAAAATCTTCAGAAGCCTAATCAGAAGGAGATCGATGAAGAGCTAAAGGTGGGGGTTCATCATGCTGAAAGGGCTCAACTACTTACTTAAGAAATTGAGACCCTTTCGACCAACAAGAGCTTCTGTGAACATCGACTCCAAATTCAGAAGAAGAAGTTTGATGAGTTGAAGAAATCTTTTGACAAAATTCAATTGTAATAGGGATAGCTTTTTATGTACTAGTTTTTTGCTCAAGTTAATTTTCCAGTAAACTATTTGTAATGAATTTAATGCCATTTGTTTGGAAAATTACATTATCTTTTCCTTTTTATGCAATTTTACTCTTTGGCTATTTTTACTTCTTGCAATATTGGTTTGTACTTTTTTAAGTACTTTCCATTTATTTTGAATATTCTTTCGTCTATCCCTATTTCTCCGATTTCATATGCGCCGTTCGAAAAAACTTTCAAAACTTAAAAAGGTCCTTCCCACTTAGGGGACCACTTTCCCAATGCTCTATCTTTTCGACGCATAGGAAGAATTACCTTCCAAACCAGATCACCAACAAAAAGAATTTTATGCTTTACTTTTTTTATTATAAAACTTTTCAACTCTTTCTTTTTGCCTCTTTAAGAAATCCAGCGCATGCAATCTTTCTTCATCTAAATCAACCAATTCTTCCATCATCATATTCCAATATACGTCTGATGGAATTTCATGATGCCTCTGGATTTGAATCGACTGTAAATAAATTCCGATTGGCAAGACTGCATCATGACCATAAGTCAGCCTAAATGGGGTTGAGTTTGTAGCCTCTTTGGGAGACGTTCGACAAGTCCATAAAGCTTGATCTAAAGTCTTATGTCAATTCTTAGGTTTTTTACCCACATGCTTTTTAATCATGTTGATTACCACTTTATTAGTTGCTTCAAATTGTCCATTCTCCTGAGCGTAGTAAGGTGTCGAAGTAAGGAGTTTGAATCCTATTTCTTTTGCAAATGCTTGCATGTTCTTTCCAGTAAAAACCGATCCATGATCTGTGGTTATTGTTTCTGGAATTCTAAACCTATAAATTATATGTCGTTGAATAAATTCGATGACTATTTCCTGGTCTACATTCACTAAAGGTATAGCTTCAATCCATTTAGTAAAATAATCTATTCCAACAAGAATGTATTTTTGTCCCTTTGAAGAAGCTGGTCGAATTTCACCAATTAGGTCTAAAGCCCAACCCCTGAATGTCATAGGCTTCACAATTGCATGCAATTCACTTGCAGGAACTTGTGGTATGCCTGCGTGCAATTGACATTCTTGACATCCTTTGGCGAAATCAATATAGTCTTTCAGCATTGTTGGCCAGTACATTCCCTGTCAAAACAACAACCATTTCATTTTATGTCCTACTTGATGCGCACCACAGGCTCCACTGTGTACGTTTGACAAAGCTACATAAGCCTCTTTTTCGCCTAAGCATTTTAACAAAACCCCTTCTGAGGTTTTCTTGAAGAGCTCATTTCCAAAAAGTACATAGCTTAAAGCTTTGTACTTAACTTTCCTTTCGACCCTCCTATTTGGGTCTTGTAGATACTCCTTGATGGCCTTTCTCCAATATCCAACTCTTGAGTCATCTATGTTGAAAATTTCAAAGTTTTCTTTATCACCATATCCTAACTTTATTGTTTCCAAATCTGATGGAGACAACTTGGTGGACACAACTCTTCCTCTAACTTCAATAGCCTTCTCTAGGTTTTCTTTTGACACCTTATACCGAGATGCTATTTGGGCAAGGTCATTCTCCTCTTGATTCTCCATCTTGGGTATATGTTTGATGTCCACACTGTCAAATTTTTTAAGAAGTTTGTTGGATATGACGAAGTACATAATCAAATTCTCTTTTACACATTTATATTCTTTAGTCAACTGTTTCACTACTAATTCAGAGTCACCCATTATTTCGACTCTTGTTGCCCCCAACTCCAACAAGATTTTAAGTCCAGCAATTAAAGCTTCGTATTCTGCTTCATTATTCAAACACAAGTCTTCAACTTTGTACTTGAATTTTGTTAGGAGAAATAATTAGTATTCCAATGCCAGTTCCATTCTTGTGATTTGAGCCATCAAAATATAATTTCCAAGGTTCCATTTCGACATACTCTATCCCATTTTAATTTATGGAATGGTCTGCTATGAAGTAAGCGACCACTTGTCCCTTAATAGCCTTTAAAGGCAAATGTTTTAGGGAATATTTTGTTAATGCTAAAGCCCACTTCCCAATTCTACTATGTAAAACAGATTTAGATAACATATACTTTATTACTGTCGCTCCCCGAATTTCTATCCTGGTACAAACACGAAAGTGGCGCGGAAAGAGGATAGAGTCGCCAGCCAGGCATTTTTATCCCGAAGGAACGGGAATGGTAATGCTGCACAAACCAGAGGAAAAGAAAAGGAAGGACACGGGTCCTGCGAACCAAAGAGACTGAGTTCGGGAGTTGGTTACGACCTGGGAAGGTATTAGCACCCCAGATCGTCCGCCGTACCCGAAGGGATCCACGCTTGCAAAGAAACTGTTTCAAAGGGTGAAGAAATGAAAGTTGCTGCAAAGAAAATGAACTAAACTGGATAAAAGAAAAGAAAAGGGAACTGAAAAAGAAATGAAAAGGAAAAATGTAGGGAAAATAAAGATTGTGCTCGAACGGGACCTACCCCGCTGCCTACGTACCTCATCTGGACGATGAGGATCAGAGTCGCCGTAGTTCCCCTAACTAGGGGTGGAAAGGTTTGCTTGTGAATTAAGGCTTGAACTACCTATGTCAATGCTCAGGTGTTGCAGGCTCGAACGATGAGTGCGTAACCGTCTTGCAAAGTGACAAGTAGGAGCAAGTTCGCGGACAGAGCGAAGGAGATGAGAAAATAATTCCCGAAGGAAAGACCAGGAGGAAGGCCTCCAAATTCCAACTTTCAGAATAGAAGACCAGGAGGAAGGCCTCCCAATCCTCGGATCCCTATGACCTATACTGAATTATATCCCTCACTGTTGAAGAGAGGCTTGGTTACTCCAAGACCTTTGGGTCCTCCACCAGATCCATTCCCACTAAGTTACAATCCAAGTGCCCACTATTTATTCCATGAAGGTGCTCCAGGGAACGATTTGGAAAGTTGTATTGCCTTGAAGTATGTTGTGAAGGATTTGATGGATAAAAATATTTTGTCATTTGGAAATGTTGGTCTGAATATCAAAGATAATCCTTTACCTAAGCATGCGTCCATAAATGCAATTATTGATAAGTCTGGTGAAGATTTGATTTTTGATGCCACAGAGATCAAAACCCCGCTTAGAGACTTCCATGCGAAGTTAGTAGAAGTGGTGTCGCTCCCACCTGATGACACATGGTCAGAAGGGGTACAGACGCGAACGGTCGGCGAAAGAGATAGAACACAAGGGTGAACTGAAAAGAGTCGCCAGCTAGGCATTTTTATCCCGAAGGAAAGGTAATGCTGCATAGACCTAAGAAAAGATGGATAAGACGGTTGCGAACCAGAGAAACTGAGAAAGGGGGTTGGTTACAACCTGGGAAGGTATTAGCACCCAGATTGTCCGTCGTACTCGACGGTATCCACGCTTGAAAGTTTGTGTTTAAAGGGGTAGTGCCAGTGCTATTTTGTGTGAAAAAGATGGAAAAGAATACAAGTATCAGTGCAAAAGAAGTATGGAGTGAAGAAAAGGAGTGTCAGTGTAAGGAAAGAGTGAAAAGCTCAAGACAATGAGACTTAAAAGTATAATGCTGGAAGAGGGGGAATAGACAGAGACTTTTGTTTGATAACTGTTAAGTTATGCCTACGTATCCTCTCGTGCAATGAGGAAGTCAGAACACCGTAGTTTGACTCAAAGAGACTGAAAGATAAATTGACTGATGAATTGCTTACTTGTCTATGCTCAAGTGTATGACCTGTCTGGCTCAGGTGCAAACTGTCTTGCATTAGACGAAAGAAGCAAGTTTTCATTTATGAGTGAGTGTGATGAGAAAAGAATCCCGAAGGAGACAATTATTGTTTGTTTTTGGTATTTTCAATCTTTTATTGCTTTTTGAGTTTGTCATACGTCAATGAGCTCAAGCCTAAACCAAGGGTTAGTAAACTCATCACATCCTCCCTCTGATTAGGGGTAATGAGAAAACCTTAAGTATGAAGTAAAACACCTCACACTTAGTCACCATGATGTAGGATTAAGATGATTAACCTATTTGCATTTATTTAGATGTTTTTTGGAGTTTTTGTTTAGTGTTAAGTAATGAGTCTAAGCCATAATCAAGGATTTAATAGACCCATTACACTATCCTAATAGAAGGATAATAGATGAGAACATTTAAGCTGAGAAAGGCTCCTCAACTATCCATGATTAGGGATTAACCTCATGAAAAAAAAAAACCTTTATTAAATGGATTTTAGTTAATGGTAAGATTAAGAAGTGAATTTTATGGTTTGTAAGACAACTTGAGGGGGACTTGTCCATTAACACTAGGGTTAGTCCTTCTTAACCAATTAAGGAAGAATTAGAACCCTAATGCAAGGCCCAAGTTACAAGCTTGATGTCTTAGTGATTATTAGATGGATTGATTAAAGGATTTAAACACATTAAGGGTTTAACACTTAGGATTAAAGTTATACACTCCATCCTAATAGAAGGATACAGGCATAACCCTAATCACAAAGCCTTAAAACCTTTAAGGTTTAGTCCTTGATTATGAGATGAGAAGAGAAGACAAAAAAGAGGACACAAAGGTAAAACTAATAGGGGACTAATCAAACCCTAATTGTTATCATGCTTGGGTATTCCTAAGGTTTATGAGGCTTGCAAGAGATCTTCAAAAGAACCACCAAGGAAGAAGCAAGATGAAAGGAGGAGAAGCAGAAGAAGCAAGTCAACTTACTTCACTTAAGAAGATAAGTTGCTTGAAGAAAGAAGGTGAGGGAGGAACATGAATGAGCAAGATCACTCTAATACAAATACAAAATGCAGCAATGAATGCATAAGAGAGATGAGAAGAGATTATGAGAAGTGAAGGCAAATTCACTTCTCAAACACTTACCACCTGAAAAGTTAGCAAAAGGAAATGAAATGAAATGAAAATGAAATGAAATGAAAAGATAAAACTAAAGTCAGAAGCATGTTAATGATGCTAATTATTCAAAGAGATCGTATGGAAGCATGTCAAGTGATATGAATGTTCATACAAGAGATGAGAATGCAAATGAGACATGTAAGAAGCATGAAAGTTCATGAATGCACATGAAATGAAATGAAAGAAAAACATGGAAAATGGATGATGCAATGATCAAACATGATCCTAATATGTCCTAAGATGTCTTATATGTCATGTGGATGCACAAAATGTCATGGCAAGTTCATGTATGCAAGCTTATACAAGATGGATGCAAATGAAGATGCAAATTAGGGTTATATGATCATGTGAGATGCACAATTCAAAAACAGAAGCAAGACATGGGATAAAAATATTTAAAATGGCCTCAAAGGGACCCTAAACCTATACAAGTTCATTGTCCAAAGGGGAAGGTCAGAAGCTAAACCCTAAGGGACTTATGAATTTCCTAAATTACTAGGGTTTTAAGGGTGATCCTAAAGGTAAAATGCCAAACAAATTGAAAATGAAAGATAAAAATGAAACAAAAATGTTTTTAGATGCTTGAAACCATGTATAACATAATGCAAAAAGAATCATTCACAAACTCACTTTGGTTCAAAAGTTATGAATTTTTGAAGTTAGGTTTAAAAATATTCAAGTTTAAGAACCCTAATTCAAATGAAAATTGTCAAAGTGTGATCAAAACCAAAAATAAATTTCTGTTGTGAGTTTGTAAATGTTTCTAAATGTGTGAAAAGGATCTCTGGATTTTTTTGTGATTTTTAAATACCTAAATGTATTTTTAATTAATTAATTTTCATTAACTAATTAAAAATAATCATTTAAATGATTTAAAAATATTTTTTAATGCAAAAATAAAAATAAAAATATTTTTGGGTTCTGAAAATTAATAAAATGTTTGATAAAAAATTTCAGAATGTTTAGACTATTTTTACTATTTTTAATAAAATGTAGAAGATTAAATAAGAAAAATGCAATAAAAATTAAATAAAAGAAGGTAAGCTGAAAGGATGGACAGGATTGATTCTGGGGAAGGACCTGTTGACCACGCGCCAAATCCAAGGGACAATATTCAAACTGAGCTAATCTCACTTAATTAAATTAAATAAAATAATTATGGTTTAATGAGATCATCTGAGCCATTCAAACGCGCGGGGAAGATGGATCCTACGGCCAATATTTAAACTAACCCTAATTAATGAGGTTTTGCCCTAATTACTTTCAGGTCACTGGAGAAGAGCTCCGGTCGTCTTCTCCGGTGACACTCTCCCCTGAAAAATCTCAACTCACTCCTCAGGCCATTTCCGGAGCTCTAAAGCTCTAGACTTGTTCCTCTCACCCCTCTAAACCTAAATCTAACCTCAAACAAGATTTATCTTCAGCCATTAACAAGATTCGAAGCCAAGAACAAACATTGCAAAACTTTCAGACAAGCCATACATCCTTATTTCTTCACCATTTTCAATAATTTAAAGTTCATTACACTTAGGGGATCAAACTCAACCAAATAAGAACTTAAAATAAAGGTTCTGGAAAAATGTTTTCACATGGCTACCTGAGATGAAGTTTTCAACCCTAGAGCTTTCAGGCTGCTTCTTTGCTTCAAAACCCCTCCAATGATCTCCCTGAAGAAGCTTTGATGCTTGGTAGGAGTTTTTTGTGGCTGGTTTGTGAGTTTGATACAGTTCAGTTCAAAGGGGGAAGGAAATCGTGTTTTGGCTTATGGTGTTTTCAGGTTGTTTTAGTGGTTGGAAAATGCTCTAATGGTGATGGTGAGTTGATCTATGAAGTTTGTTTGGATGCTTGCAGCTTGTGTGATGAGTTTCGAATGAAAATGCAAAGAGGGAGGTTTTTGTGTATGCTGACTTGTGGGAGGATTCAGGCTTGCCTCTTGTTATGTTTGGCTTCCTTTTGATTTGTATAAACAAATGTGATTGGTCAGAAAGTTGATAATGGCATAGTGTGATTGGTATGGCTTGTTTTGCAAAAAGTCAAGGTTATGTGTCCTTTGAGGTATGGGCAATTTCAGGCCAAGGACAAGGGCATGTCCTGCGCAGCATGATTCATGGACAACCATGGAAATGAGATTGAGGCAAATCAGCAAGTGGATTGAAGTTTGTGGGGGGTTTTGCAATTTTGGCAAAGTTTGGCCCTTTCTTGATTTCTTCATGTACAAGTCATGGAATTTGGAAATTCTTGGGCCAATTCTGACTTTTAGGCATTGCACAAAGTTTGTATGATGATTAGAAGTCAATTTGAAGTCACAAATTTGCTTGGCATGAGGTTTTGCAAAAATCCCTCTTTGGCATGAAACTTGAAATTATGTGATTTTTGCCAACTTTGAAAAGCCATAACTTGAGTTCCAAAATGAATTAGATCTTGTTCTTGTACTTTTTGAAAAGGGAATGATCCAATTTACAACTTTCATGACCAAGAATTATTCATTTGAAGCATTTTTGGTTGAGAAAGAGGAGGTTGAAAAACTTTCCCAAAATGGAAAGTTTACATTACAAGTCATTTCCATATTTGGCAACTTTTGGTTTAGCCCACTTTTCTTCAAATTTGTGAACTTAAAATCACTTAAATGATCAAATAAAGACCATATAACTTCATTTTGATGAAAAATCCATTTTGGTTCCATGTTGGGGGGCCTCAGATGCCCTGATTTGGCTCTGACTTACTAGAGAAGTTACTCAGTGATCAGATGACTTCCACAATGAATTTTTCCATCAAACTTGGTATGCATGATCCTTATGTCATATTGAGACCAATAGAAACAAGAATGACCAAATAATTTGGAGTTATGGCCTCTGAAACCAAAACCCTAATTTTAGGTCATCTATGCAGTTAAACCTGGCTCTGCTTCCATACCTTGCAAGTTCTTGTGATTCTTTGACTTCCTTGATCTTGGGAGGATATAATATGATGTTTGAACATACATAGACCCTCTTGAGATGATTGAAGACCTTTGGAGTGGCTCAGATGGCTTCAGGGATTGCTCAGATCACAAACCCTAGATGCAGATGACTTTGAACCAATGCAGAGAAGCAAAAATGCAATATGATGATATGATTGAACTTATGCAAATGAAAAGATCACAATCCATGGTGTGAACTTAGTGAGGGCAAATTTGGGGTGTTTACGGCTGCCCCTATTCAAGCATGAGTTAGCTGTGCAGGATGTAAGCGACGGGCTTAACATACAAACAAGATAACTTGTGGTTGAATACCAAAGACAGTCCAAAATTTGCACTCACTGGGTGAAGAAGAAAAGGGATATAGATTGTAAAAGGAAAATAAAGCATGATTATAAAGTGCGGGCGACGGAGGACGACCGTCGAGCAGAGGACGACTGCTGGGGAAAACGCAATGACGGGGACGGCCGACACGCTGGGGAAATGGAGGTATCGTGATGGGGACGGCCATCAGGTAAAGAATCAAGATTCTATGGGGATTAAAGGTAAAGTCCATGATGGGGACGGCCATCAGGTTAATGAAATAAATGACGAGGGACGGTCATCAAAGGGTGAAGGATGATCAACTAGTAGGGGACGGCTGCTCTGTTGGAGATAAGGATGAGGGACGGTCATCCAAGGTGAAGGACGATCACCTGGCAGGGTACGGCTGCCTAAAGTATCACGACATAGGACGAATGCCAGATAGAAAGAGTCGACGATGGGGACGGCCATCGGATAAGCATGATGAAGGATGATCATCAAGAGGTGAAGGACGATCACCTAGCAGGGTACAGCTGCTCTCGGGGTTTATCATGACATAGGAAGAATGTCAGATAATAAGATCAACGATGGGGACGGCCATCGGATAAAATGATGAAGGACGATCATCAAGAGGTGAAGGACGATCACCTAGCAGGGGACGGCTGCTGAAATATCACGACATAGGACGAATGCCGGATATGAAAGGATTCCAATAATGGAGGCTCCGCTGGGAGAAAGATGAGGGAAGGTCATCTAAAAAGGTGAAGTACGATCACCTGGCAGGGTACGGCTGCCGAAAGTATCATGACATAGGACGAATGTCAGATAGAAGAGAGGTAGCTTACTGGGATTTGCTGGGGAATCTTCTGGGGAATGGTAGATACAGACGAGTATCTACATTCAAGAAAGGAACAGTATAAGTGTTTGATGTTGTGTATAGATTAAAGATTCGGACGAGCATCCTTAAGACTACGATACAGACGAGTATCAGTAGAAACAACTGTTGACGCATGTTCAGAGATGATGATACAAACGAGTATCAACTGGTTAACAAAGAACACGGACGAGTGTTGAATCTGAGGAGAGATAAGTGACGTATACAAGATACGGACGAGTATCTGTATGAGTGAAGAATAAGCATGAGTGAGACACAGATGAGTGTTCAATTTGCTAGGGAGAGTGACACGTACGAGTGTCAAAGAGAGAGTGTATAAGTTATGAACTCATAAGTGTAAAATATATTTTGACGATCTGCGGGGATAAGATGATACGGACGGGTGTCGAAAGAAGTGTATTATAAACAAGTGTTTGGTTTATAATGAGTGTTTAGGCAACCATGCTGGGAAAGGGTGACACGGACGGGTGTCAATGGAGTGTATACAAACATATTTGTTTGTGGTTTATATCTGCAGGGGAATGATATGACACGGACGGGTGTCGAGGAGAGTATATATTAATATGTATTAGTGAGTGCAAAGGGGACGCTTTGGCTTTCTGCTGTGACTGTGAGTCTTTGTATATATTGTTGATGGAATGTTGGTATATATGGGTATTTGATTCAAAACATGGCTTGTGATTATGCAATATGTTTGATTTTTGCCGTAATGATCCGTATTAGACGGAACGCTACGCTCTGAGGTGAAATATGATGCGAATGCTATGATTATGCAAAGATACCGATCCGGGATTCGGATCCCGTTGCTGTGAAGATCTCCGACTGGTCTGCTTTGAAGGAATATCCCAGCTGGGGATGAGATTATTGGTAAATCTGATACAGATGATTCTGCTTAGGGAAATAGATCACTGATAGACCTATCTTAATGATGAGGAGTTCAGTTGGGGTTGTGGAAGCTTTCGTCACTTTGTTGTGAGATTTTCAGACATTGCTCTTCTGGATAGAGGCTGGAGCTCTATGGGGAGATGATTCCCTGTCTAGTACTCGGCTGGGGAGAAACAATCACTGAATGATCTTTCTAGAGATTTCTGTAGGGATCCTGCTAAGGATGATAATATCTTGACAACTCGGCTGGGGAAATGAACACCTTTTGATGCTGCTCTGAAAAGAGTGCTGGAGAAGTGATGCCTGGCAGCTCTGATGGGTAGAAAGCAGCTCTGGTGCTGTTTGGAGGATGTGCTAAGGAAATAATGATTTGGCAGCTTGCTGAGGAAAGCCTTTCGTGCCTCATGTTGTGTTGAATACCCGCAATCCTGTCAAGACAAAGAGACACACAAGTACCCCGAGGTATCCCTACTGGATTCCATCATAGGAGTTTAGACACTCCCGGGAGTAAGTAATATATTTCCTGTAAGCATGTGATTAGAAAGGCGCATCTGTTTTTACGCAACCATTATATCAAGGATATCAGACATTTTTTGCAAAATGAAATAAAAATGTATAAGACGAAGTGTGATTGAAAATCTGATTTTATTAATTTGTGTGCCCTGAGTTGGCAAGTACAGTCAAGGAAACATATCCCCTGAAATGAGGAGATTGTTACAAATTGAGAAACAAAAAGGTGTTGGCAATGTTGATGACGCTTCAATGAGCTTCCCTTTTGCTATGACCCGTATGACATTGACGTTCTTCTCATCTTGCTTTTTGAAAGAGGCTGATTCTGACCAATGCTCTAACCTTTCGAAGTTTGCCATGTTGTGGGTGATACAGACGAATTCAGAATGCAGTTGTTCGCTTATTCCCTTATTTTGCGTGGATCGCCCTTTCAGGTTTTCAATCCACCGGGATACCCATTTTTTGCCTGAGCTGTCCAATGCGGCTTTTCAACTCAGGGGGTGTACATTTTTCTCTTTATTTTCCCTTATTTTTGCTCGAGTCTTTTATTCTGTTTTTGACTCGCCGGGATGCCTATTTTTGCCTGGACTTACATTCTGTTTTTATGTCCAGCGGGTCATTTTATGCGAAGTATTTTTTAACTGTATCTGAATTCACAGGGGATGAGAAATATTCACCATCCATAGTGGTGAGCATCAGTGCTCCACCGGAGAATACTTTCTTTACTATGAATGGACCATCGTAGTTCGGAGTCCACTTGCCCCTGTGGTCTTTATGAGGAGGGAGGAGTCTTTTCAGCACAAGATCTCCTACTTGGTATTCTCGAAGCTTGACTTTCTGATCGAAGGCTTTCTTCATTCTCTTCTGATACAGCTACCTGTGACAGATTGCAGCTAATCTCTTTTCTTCTATCAGATTCAGTTGTTCGTACCGGGATCGGACCCACTCTGCTTCATTCAGCTTAACATCCATCAGTACTCACAAGGAGGGTAATTCAACTTCAACAGGTAGGACTGCCTTCATACCATACACAAGTTGATACGATGTTTCCCCAGTGGATGTTCTGATTGAGGTACGGTACCCATGCAAGGCAAATGGTAGAATTTCATGCCAGTCTTTGTATGTGACCACCATCTTCTGCATAATCTTCTTGATATTCTTGTTAGCTGCCTCAACAACGCCATTCACCTTTGGCCTGTAAGGAGAAGAATTGTGATGTTGGATCTTGAAGTCCCGGCACAGTTCTGCCATCATTTTGTTGTTCAAGTTGGAACCATTATCAGTAATTATTCGCTCGGGCACTCCATACCGACATATGATGTCCCTCTTCAGGAATCGGGCTACCACCTACCTGGTAACATTTGCATACGATGCTGCTTCGACCCATTTGGTGAAATAGTCAATGGCTACCAGGATGAATCGGTGGCCATTTTAAGCAGTCGGTTCAATCTTCCCAATCATATCAATGCCCCACATGGCAAAGGGCCAAGGTGAAGACATCACATTCAAAGGATTTGGAGGCGCATGCACTTTATCTGCATAAATCTGGCATTTATGGCACTTCCTGGCATAGGCACAACAGTCTGCATCCATTGTGATCCAGTAGTAACCTGATCTTAGCAATTTCTTAGCCATTGCATGTCCTCCAGCATGGGTACCAAAAGATCCTTCGTGCACCTCGTGCATCAACAAGTCTACCTCTGCCTTATCAACACATCTGAGAAGTACCATGTCAAAGTTTCGCTTGTATAAGGAACCATCAGCATTCAGGAAGAAACTACCAGCTAGCCTTCTTAATGCCTTCTTGTCATTGGGTGATGCCCCAGGTGGGTATGTTTGATCCTCCAAGAAGCATTTGATGTCATAGAACCAACGCTTATCATCTTTAGCAAGGTCTGCTGAGAATACATATGCTGGTCTGTCAAGTCTGGATACTGAAATCCGAGGCACAAAGTTGGCATCTTGAACTTTGATCATGGAAGAAATGGTAGCCATAGCATCTGCAAACTGATTTTTATCTCGAGGGATATACTCAAGTTTGACTGTTGTGAAGAACGTCAGTAATCTCCTCGTATAATCCCGGTATGGTATCAGATGCTCCTGATGAGTGTACCATTTGCCGTTGGTTTGATTAATTACCAGAGTTGAATCTCCGAATACAGTTAACATCTTGATCCTAAGGTCAATGGCTTCCTCAAGACCCATGATACAAGCTTCGTATTCAACTTCGTTGTTAGTGTAGTTAAAAGTGAGTTTTGCCGAGAAAGGCATGTGAACTCCCTTAGGTGTAATGAGAATTGCACCAACCCTATGACCATTCATATTAACAGCCCCATCAAACATCATTGTCCATTCTTCTTCTGGGTCAGGCCCCTCAGTGTGAATAGGCTCTTCATGATCTTTTGCTTTTATGAACATGATGTCTTCATCAGGGAAGTCAAATCTCATAGGCTGGTAATCATCAATGGGTTGCTCAGCCAGATAATCAGACAATACACTGCCTTTGATGGCTTTCTGGGATGTGTACTGAATGTCATATTCTGTGAGAATCATTTTCCATCTTGCAACCCGTCCGGTAAGTGCTGGCTTCTCAAATATGTACTTGAAGGGGTCCATTTTTGAGATCAATAAGGTAGTGTGGGTCAACATATACTGCCTTAGTCGGCGAGCAGCCCACGCTAAAGCACATCAAGTTTTCTCGAGTAGTGAATAACGTTGTTCACAGTCGGTAAACTTTTTGCTTAGGTAGTATATTGCATACTCTTTTCGACCAGACGCGTCATGCTGGCCCAACACACACCCCATTGACTCTTCTAATACTGTCAAGTACATTATTAGAGGTCTTCCTTCAACTGGAGGCATAAGGATTGGAGGCTCTTGTAAGTATTCCTTGATTTTGTCAAAAGCCCTTTGGCAGTCTTCATTCCACCTGACCGTTTGTTCTTTTCTTAGTTACTTGAACAGGGGCTCACAGGTCGCTGTAAGATGAGATATGAACCTTGAAATGTAGTTCAATCTACCTAGAAACCCCCGAACTTCTTTTTCAGTCTTTGGTGCAGGCATCTCTTAAATGGCTTTGACTTTGTCAGGGTCAACTTCAATCCCTTTATCACTTACAATAAATCCCAGCAGTTTACCGGATCGCACCCCGAATGTGCATTTGTTGGGGTTCAACTTCTACTGGTACTTTCTCAAATGCTTGAATAGCTTCAACAGATTCACCAGGTGGTCTTCTTCTGTGAGGGAATTGGCAATCATGTCATCCACATAACATTCAATCTCTTTGTGAATCATGTCGTGGAATAATGTTACCATAGCCCGTTGATAAGTGGCACCAGCATTCTTCAGTCCGAATGGCGTTACCTTATAACAGAATGTGCCCTAGGGTGTGATAAAAGTTGTCTTCTCCATGTCTTCAGGCGACATCTTGATCTGATTATATCCTGAAAATCCATCCATGAAGGAGAACACCGAGAACTGAGCCGTATTGTCGACCAATACATCAATGTGAGGTAAAGGGAAGTCATCTTTTGGGCTGGCTCTGTTCAGATCCCGGTAATCCACACACATCCGTACTTTTCCATCCTTCTTAGGCACAGGTACAATGTTAGCAACCCACAGTGGGTCACTAGTCACAGCAAGGAAACCGGCGTCCCACTGTTTTTGTACCTCTTCTTTTATCTTCATGGCCATATTCGGGCGAGTACGGCGCAGCTTCTGTTTTACTGGAAGACAGTCTTCCTTTAGAGGCAACTTGTGCATAACAATGTCGGTATCCAGACCTGGCATATCCTGGTAAGACCAAGCAAAGACATCCACATACTCCCGAAGCATGTCAATAAGTTGTCATTTCACTGAATCTTGCAGACGGGCCCCGATCTTCACTTCTTTCAAGTCTTCTTAGGTACCAAGATTAACCGTCTCAACTTCCTCCTGATGAGGAGTGATAACCTTCTCCTCTTGCCTTAACAATCTGGCTAGCTCTTCGGGTAGCTCATAATCTTCTTCAACCCCTTCATCGGCTTGATTAATCGGATTGTCGAAGTCATACGAAGTCATAGCAGTGTCGTTGTCGGTGTAGTCTGGAGGGCATTCTCTGCAAGGGTTTAGATTTGTTCATTTTAGTGATCAATTTTATCTTGCTTAGAAAGAGTGAAAATGAAGTTACTATTTTTGAAAAATATTGCCATTTTATTTTTGTACAAAAAATAAAGAATGAAAAACAGTGAGCGGAAAAGAAAAGACTCATTTGCAAAAGATGTCCTGATATTCATTAATTGATCGTTTGCACAAAATACAAGATGGCCTGATTACAAAATGAGCCCTGACATCTTGGACAAGATGCAGGACTTGATGCATGCTTAAAGACAGGAAATAATAATTACTCTGCAGGAGTAACTCTTATAATTTCCTGGGAAGACCAGTTTGGGACTTGGTTCCCCGGGATCCTTGGACGTATCCAGTTTTCCAGGTTGCATTCGTCTTCTTCCTTATCTTCCAAACTGTTTACAGCATTCGGGGTAAGCATTCCCCCGCTGACAAATTTGGGCTCCATTGTAGCCTCTGGTTGATCTTGTCGAGTTGGTCTGTAACCCAACCCGAATCTATCTTCTTTCTTTTCAACTGGCAGCAGCTTGCCCCAGCCTTGAGCGGTACCCTCCTCAACAACCTTTCGGGCCTGTTGATATGAAGTGATGGAAATCCCAGACACAACAGATGCTTCATTAATATTAAGGGCCTCAAAACCCTGACTCATGGTCTCATGGATCTCCCCATCCATTTCTATGTACTTATACATAGCCAGCTGGCTAACAAAGATGTCCTCCTCCCCACAGATGGTGATGATTTGGCCTTCCCACTCGAATTTTAACTTCTGGTGAATGGTAGACGTAACAGCGCCAGCGGCATGGATCCAGGGTCTACCCAACAGACAGTTGTAGGCCAGCTGTATGTCCATCACAAAGAAGGTAGTTTTGAAGGTCTGCGGGCCAATCAATACAGGCAGATCAATCTCCCCAAGCACTGATATTTAAGAGCCATCAAATGCTCTCACCACCAAATTACTCGGGCGCAATGCCAGGCCATCATACTCCAACTTCACCAAGGCTTTCTTTGGTAGAACATTGAGTGAAGACCCAGTGTCCACCAGCACATGAGACAGAACAACACCCTTGCATTCCAAGGTGATATGCAAAGTCTTGTTATGGTTGCGCCCCTCCGTTGTCAAATCAGGGTTTGTAAAGCCCAGTCCATGACTGGTGTTGACATTCGCGACCACAGTTTCTAACTGATTAACAGTAATCTCTTCTGGCACATATGTTGCGTGCAGGACCTTCAGCAATGCATTCCTGTGGGCTTCGGAACACATTAACGGTGATAATATAGAGATTTTGGAGGGGGTTTGGTGAAGCTGGTTCACCACCTTGTAATCACTCCTTTTGATTATTCTCATGAACTCATCTACATCTTGTTCAAAAGACATCTTCTGAGTTTCCTTGGCAACTGGCTCTTCAGATACCACATTCTTTCCTTTTGTCGTAGCAGCAGCTTCTGCTTCAGCATTAGGCCTTTGTGTTTGTGAGGTGAAAAGGCGTTCGCTTCTGGTGAAGCCTCCGCCTCCCCCAACGTTTTCAATTTGTGGTGAAGAGGTTGATGAATCCAAAGTGATTTTCTCCCCATTGCAGTAGAGATCAGAGCCGTAGTGCCAAGGTATGTCATTACTGCTTTCATAAGGAACAGGTCCAGGCACCGTAATGGTAACTGGACTGATTGCTGTAGAGGAAGGTACTGTAATGGTGTGCGGATCATAGTAAATTGTGACTGGAGATCTGGCAGGAGGTGTCACAGTTTGTTGTTGGAAGTTATTGTTGGGATGAACATATGTTGGGTCATAATAGATCGTAACCGTTGAGACATCTTCATTAATGTTTGTTGGCGTTGTAGAAGATTCCGTTGATGAAATGGGTGCTGATGTTGTAGAAGAAAAAGTTGTTGAACTTTGACTTGTTGAAATAATGGACAGAGTGATTGCTGGTGTTGTTGAAGAATCAGTAGGAATGATAATTGTTGCGGTTGTAGGAGAAACTGTTGAAGAAAGAATTGTTGGTGTTGTATGAGGATCCATTGTTGTTGAAACAAGAGTTGCTGAAGGAGTTGTTGAAGTAATTTGTAAGATTCCATCTTTGATGAGGCCATCTATGCCAAACCTTAGCTTCTCACAACCATTAGTAGCAGTCTTGCACAATTCACAGCGGCCCCATAGCCCGGGAACACTTGGCATCTTAAAAGTTGAACTTTGACTTCAGCCAGTGGTGTTTGAATCTGTGCAACATTATCAATTAGTGAAGATGGATGGTCCTCTTCAATGGCATTAATCTTAGGCCCACCATGATTAGGCATAGGATTTCGGTTCACGTTCGGAGGAGGTGCGAAATTGAGAGCTTTGGAGTCGACCAGATCTTGAACTTTCATCTGTAATGCCCTGCATTTCTCAGTATTGTGACCAGGTGCGTTAGAGTGAAAGGCACACCTGGCATTAACATCATAATTCTTTGGAAGATTAAGAGGATCTGGAGGTGCCAACGTCCTTAACTCAACTAGGTTAAGCTTCAGGAGTTGTGGCAATAAGGCAGCGTAAGGCATAGGGATAGGATCAATCACCCTATTTTCTTGAGATGGCCTATGTTGAAAAGGGCACTGTTGTTGGTTGCTATTGTTATTGTTGTAGGTTCTCTGTTGCGGAAAATGAGATGGTTGCTGATAGTGATGTTATTGTTGTTGTTGAGGATATAATGGTTGTTGTGGAACTGGAACTGGGATGGTAACAGCTGCTACTGACCTGTGAGAATATTGGGGCCCGCCCCTGCTTGTATGAATAGCATTTGTTTCACCCACCCTTCGGGGTCCTGCAAAAGGTTTTCTGGGGTTGCTGGAGGAACTTGCACCATTGTCGGAGATTTTGCACATCTTCAAAAGACTTTCAATTCTCTCACCAGCTATAACTACATCAGCAAAACTGGTAGAGGAGAAAGCAGCAAGTCTATCAATATAAGTCCCTTGCAAGGTGTTCATAAACATGTCAGCCATTTCTCTTTCTGACATGGGTGGCTGGACAGCAGCAGCAAGCTGTCTCCACCTCTGAGCATAATCCCGGAAGCTCTCCCTAGAAGATTGAGACATGCCCATTAGAAGAGTTCTATTGGGGGCCATGTCTAGGTTGTACTGGTATTGCCGGATGAAGGCCTCGGCCAAGTCCTTCCAACATCTTATGGTGGCCCTTGTCAGATGCGAATACCATTCTCTTGAGGCTCCAGTCAGACTGTCCTCAAAATAGAACATCCATAACTTCTCATCCATGGTATAAGCCTTGAGCCTTCCCAAGAAATATTGCAGATGAGTACGCGGACAGGAGGTACCATTATACTTCTCAAAGCATGGGGATTTGAATTTGTGGGGAATCCTCACCCCATCTACCAGTCCCATATCCATCACGTCGAAACCCAAAGAATTCTGAGATTCCAAAGATCTTAACTTTTCAGCAATCTCATCCAATCTTCTATCATATAACTCATCTCCAGCCCCAATAACAGTAAATTGTTCTTCTTGGGGATCCTCTTGTAGGATTCTGCCCCCAGCAGTATTACCTTGAACGTTTCTTGGAATATTAACATCTGGATTCAAATGAGGTCCATACTCTAGTGGGTCAATACGAGGCTGCCCCTGTTCATTATTGCTGGTTCCTCCTGTCCCAAGGTGAGGCTCCTCAGGTGTCTGTCTTTCTACCAGCTCTCTCAGTCTTTCTTGGCTCTGAGCTAAGCCAGTCATGACAGCCATAAATTGAGACATCTGGTTTCTCATCTCGACTCTTTCGTTTGCCATCTGATTTCTGACCTCATTCAGGTCCTGTTGTACCTGCTCCATCTGAATGTCGGGAAGGTTGTTACGAGTAGGGTACCGGTGTATGCGGTTGACAGGGAACACTCGGCGACGAGCAATGTTTCCTGAGAGCACAACAAAGTGAGAAACAAAATAATAAACAAAAACCTACAAAACAAAGAAAATGTTAGTATGCAATGCAGTATGCTTATTTGTTTTCCAAGGTATCCGGTTTGGTTCTTGGTTTTGACCTTTCCAGACCTCGAGGGAAATGCTTGATGTTGTTGAGAAAAGAAGCCCAAATGAAAACCAACTAAAATATATTACAAATTGTCGCTCCCGACAAATGAAACGGATCAGATGAAGGTACAGACGCGAACGGTCGGCGAAAGTGACAATGAGAACACACAGCCGTGAACTCACTGGAGAATGAAAAGAGTCGCCAGATAGGCATTTTTATCCCGAAGGAAAGGTAATGCTGCATAAACCTAGAAAGAGATGGATAAGACGGTTTGCGAACCAGAGAGACTGAGAAAGGGGGTTGGTTACAACCTGGGAAGGTATTAGCACCCAGATTGTCCGTCGTACTCGACGGGATCCACGCTTAAAAGATTTGTGTTTTAAAGGGGTAGTGTCAGTGCAATCTGTGTATAAAATAACTGGAAAAGAATGTACAGGTGTCAGTGTAGAGAAATGTGATGTGTATAAATGTACAGTGTCAGTGTAAGGATGGGAATGAATTTGCTCAAGACTATGAGGCTTAAAGGACAGTGCTGGAAAGAGGGGGAATATACAGAGACTTTTGTTCGATAACTGTTAAGTTATGCCTACGTATCCTCTCGTGCAATGAGGAAGTCAGAACACCGTAGTTCGACCCAAAGAGACTGAAAGATGAATTGACTTGTGAACTGCTTGTTTGTCAATGCTCAAGTGTATGACCTGTCTGGCTCAGGTGCAAACTGTCTTGCATTAGACGGAAGAAGCAAGTTCTCGTTTGTGAGTGAATGAGATGAGAAAAGAATCCCGGAGGAGACGATTATTGTTTGTTTTTGAGTTTTCAGTCTTTTATTGCTTTTGAAAGTTTGTCATAGGTTAATGAGCTTATGCCTAAACCAATGGATTTAGTAAACTCATCACATCTTCCCTCTGATTAGGGGTAATGAGAATACCTTAAGTGTGAAGTCAGATTCTCACACTTAATCACCTTGGGTGTAGGATTAAGATCATTAACCTACTTGTGATTATTTAGATGTTTTTGTTGTTTTTGTTTAGTGTTAAGTAATGAGGTTAAGCCATAATCAAGGATTAAACAGACTCATTACACCATCCTAAGAGAAGGATAATAGATGAGAATGTTTAAGCTGAGGAAAGCTCCTCAGCTTAATCCATGGTTAGGGATTAAAATCATGACAAAACAAACCTTTATTAGATGGATTTTATTAATGATAGGATGATGAAGTGAGTTTTATGATTTGTAAGACAACTTGAGGGGGACTTGTCCATTAACACTAGGGTTAGTCCTTCTTAACCAATTAAGGAAGAATTAGAACCCTAATGCAAGGCCCAAGTTACAAGCTTGATGTCTTGATACTTATTAAGTGGATTGATTAAGATATTTAAACACATTAAGGGTTTAACACTTAGGATTAAAGTTATACACTCCATCCTAAGAGAAGGATGCAGGCATAAGCTTAATCACAAAGCCTTAAAGCCTTTAGGGTTTAGTCCCTGATTATGAGATGAGAAGAGAAGACTCAAAAGAGACACAAAGGTAAAACTAAGAGGGGGGACTAATCAAAACCCTAATCATTGTCATGCTTGGTGTTCCTAAGGTTTGTGAGGTTTTCAAGAGAAGATCTTCAAAGGAGCCACCAGGAAGCAGATGAAAGGATCAAGAGAAGCAAAGTAACTTGCTTCATTCAAGAAGTCAAGTCACTTGAAGAAAGAAAGTGGAGAGAAGAAGAATGAGCAAGCTCAAACTCAAACACATACAAAAATGCAGCAATGGATGCAAGAGAGATGAAAAGAAGTTGTGAGAAGTGAAGGCAAATTCACTTCTCAAAGTTGCTTACCACCTGAAAAGTTAGTGAGAAAGATGCAATGCAATGCAAAATGGAATGAAATGGCATGAGGCAAATCAAAACCAGAAGCATATATGAGATGATAATGATGCTATGATATGGTGCAAACATGAAACAAGGCATGGGGATGATCACATGAACAAATGGATGCAAATGGAGCAAGTTAAGGAGCATGAACTTGCATGAGAAGTTATGAAGCATACATGGCAAACAACATGGCATATACATGATGCAATGATCAAACATGCTTTCTATATGTCTTATGATGTCAAATGAATCAAATGGAGGCATGGAATGGCATGGCAAGTCATGTTATGCAAGAGAATGCCAAAGGGATGCAAAAGAAAGCCCAAATTAGGGTTTATGAAACAAACATCAAACAAAACTCAAAAACAGAAGCAAACTCTAAAGATAAAAAATGGAAAATGCCAACCAAAGAAACCCTAAACCTATACTAAACCAAAGTCCAAAGGGGAGGTTTCAACTCTTAACCAATCTCAAGTTATGATTTTTCTAAGTTATTAGGGTTTTTAGGGTTCCTAAACAAAAGAAATGCCAAACAAATGAAAAATGCAAGATCAAATCATGGCCATTTTATCTCAAAAACTACATGCCAAATAGAATGCAATGCAAAAAGAATCAATGCCCAACTCTTCCTAGATAGGCAGGAATGATTTTTTGAACTTATGATCAAAATAATGCACAAAAAATGATTTAATTCAATGGAAAATTCTCAAAATGCCTCAAGATCAAAAACGAAATTTGGTTTGAAGGTTGGACAATGTTTCTAAATGTCTTAGAACATTTCATTAATTTTTTGGTGATTTTTTAAATACCTAAAAGTATTTTTAATAAATTAATTTCCATTAATCAATTAAAAATAATCTTTTAAATATTTAAAAATACTTTTTTAATGATAAAAAATAAAATGAAAATATTTTTGTGTCATGAAAATTAATAAAACTTAAGAGAAAAAGTTTCATAATTTTTTAAGACTTTTTACTATTTTAAAATAATTATGCAAATAAAAGGAAAAGAAAATGAATAAAATGGGAAAGTAATCAGAATGGAGGGTGGAGATTGAGGCTGGATTCAAATGCGTTGACCACGCGCGCTATCCAAAGGCTGTGGTTGATTCTGATTAAATTAATTTAAATATGGATTAATTAAGCTAACACGTGGATTAGGGCTAATTGGGTGAATCCAGGCCACACACACACGCGGGAGGTCAACGTTTTCAACGCAATCCACGGTCCAAATTCAAACTAGAGTTAATGACTGGATTAGGGCACAAATCACTTTCAGGCTGCCGGAGAAGACTTCCGGTCGTCTTCTCCGGCCAGCATCTCCCCTGAAAATCCCCAAAACCCTAAAAACCTAACTAAAATGAAATCTAAGAATTGGGAAATGATCCCCACTCACTCACGAACTAAAACCCCATCTCAAAACAAATTTATACTTCCTAATAAGGCTGAATCGAAGCAAGAACGAATTAGGGCACGCAAGTTTCAGAGAGCAATTAAACTCTCATTTCAACACCATTTCAAAAACCAAAAGCACCAGGATACTCAGTGAAGCATAGAGAACAAGTTTATAACATGAAAAACGATTTCTGGAAAAATAATTCTTGAGCTACCTGAGATTCGAAGCTTTCACTCTGATGACTTTCTGGCCTCTCCTCTTGATGAAAACCACTCCACTTAACCCTCTAGTGATGCTTGAATGCTCAAGAGGAATTTATGTTGGCTGAATGAAGAGTTTGAACAGCTTCTGCTCAAGCTCAGTAGAAAATGGCAATGGAGTTTCAGGCTGTTTCTGGCAATGGTGAAGGGTTGTTTGTGGTCCAGATGATGAGTGGAGAAGGTCTACGGAGTTTGTTCTGATGTTTGTGAGCTGTGGAGAGAGTTTCGAATGAAACTGCAAGTTGGAGTGAAAATGGTGCAGTGGGGTTACAGCTTGTTTCAGGCTTGTGTTCTTGCTGGTTTCTACTCAATGAGGCATGGTGAGTTGAAGTGTGGAAATGGTTTGGATGTTTTGTGGCTGGGCAGAGAGATTCGAAGCAAAATGCAGCTAGGGTGTGTTTTTTGAATGTGATGGTATATGAGGTTTCAGCCTTGCTTCTTGTGTGTTATGGCCAGCATATGGAAAGTATATTTTAATCCCATAGGTCAGGGGATGTGACATGGCCTGCTGTGATAGGTAAGTCACCTTTTGCAAAATGTCAACTTCTTTGTAAGAGAAAGTATGGGCAGCTTCTAGGCTAGTACATGGGCTGTGTGATGCGCAGCAAGATGAGGGGAAAGGGCTAGCTTGGTTCAAGGGCCAATGCAGCAAGTGGGTGAAGTGATCATGATGATTTTGCAAGTTGCTTGCTTTTTGGTTCATATGGAAAGATCTTGTCCCAAAAGCCATGAAACATGAGCAATGCCTAGTCCATTCTGAGTTTTAGGACTTACATGATGTTTATGTGATGGTTTGATGCCAATTAGAAGTTGCAATTTGCCTTGGTACATGATTTTGCAATTTTCACACTTGGTGCACATCTTGAAAATCAATGATTTTTGCCAACTTTGTCACACCATAACTTTTGATTCAAAAAGAATTTGATCATGTTCTTGTACTTTTTGAAAAGGGAAAGATGTAATCTACAACTTTCATGACCAAAGTTTTTCCATTTGAAGCATTTTTGGATCAAGAATCAAGGCTTGAAAAATGACCTAAAATGAAGCATTCTTGAAAAGTCAACTATGCCCAAAAAGTCAACATTTGCAAAACTTCCAAATTCTTGATTTCTATGGACTTCAACCTTCTTACATGATCAAATAAAGATCATATACACTCAAAATGATGAAGATCACCCATTGGCTGGGTCATTGGGGGCCTCAGATGCCCTGATTTTACACTGACTTGTCCAGAAAGTCAACCCTTGATCAGATGACTTCCCCATGGAATTTCTTCATGAAAATTGATATGCATACTCCTTATACCATATAGAGACCAATGGAAACAAGAATGACCAAAAAAATTGTAGTTATGGCCTCTGAAACCAAAACCCTAATTTTTAGGTCAACTGTGCAGTCAAACTTGGCTCTGCATCCATTCAAACCCTAGTTCTTGTGATTCTTTGGCATTTTTGACTTGGAGAGGATGTGATATAATGCTTGAACACATGTAGACCCCTTTGAAGTGATTGGTTGCCTTTGGAGTGGCTCAAGGGGCTCTTGGATTGCTCAGATCACAAACCCTAGGTGCAGATGACTTAGAATCTATGCAGTGAATCAAAAATGTAATATGAGGTGATATGATTGTGTTTATGCATATGAAATGATCACAAGCCATGGTGTGAATGGGTGAGGGAAAATTTGGGGTGTTTACAGCTGCCCCTATTCAAACATGAGTTAGCTGTGCAGGATGTAAGCGACGGCTTAGCAGGCAAACAGGATAACTTGTGGTTGAATACCAAAGACAGTCCAAAATTTGCACTCACAAAAAGAAGAAGAAAAGGGATATAGATTGTAAAAGAAGATAAAGTATATTGTAAAGTGGAAACCAAGCAATGACGGGGACGACCGACATGCTGGGGATAAAAGGTAAAGCCAAGACGGGGACGGCCGACTAGCTGGGTAAAAATCAAATTATGATGGGGACGACCATCAGGATAAAGCTGGGTAACCGACGATGGGGACGGCCATCGGGCTAAAAGAAAAGGAAAAGGGACCACGACGGGGACGGCCATCGGGTTAAAGAATAAATGAAATAAACAGATGATGGGGTACGGCCATCAAAGGTGAAGGACGATCACCTAGCAGGGGACGGCTGCTCTGTTGGGAATAAAAGAAATATGATGGGGACGGCCATCAAAGGTGGGGGACGACCACCTGGCAGGGTACGGCTGCCGAAAATATCAACGATGGGGACGGCCATCGGATAGAAAAGGTCAACGATGGGGACGGCCATCGGACGAGCATGATGGAGGACGACCATCAAGAAGTGGAGGACGACCACTCAGCAGGGTACGGCTGCTCTCGAGGTTTCTCATGACATAGGACGAATGCCAGATAACCAAAATCAACAATGGGGACGCCCATTGGATAAAATGATGAAGGACGATCATCAAAAGGTGGAGGACGACCACCTAGCAGGGGACGGCTGCTAAAACAACGATGGGGACGGCCATCGGACGAGCATGATGGAGGACGACCATCAAGAAGTGGAGGACGACCACTCAGCAGGGTACGGCTGCTCTCGAGGTTTATCATGACACAGGACGAGTGTCAGATAAAAAGGAAAATTTGTTTGCGATCTACTGGGGATATGGTAAACACGGACGAGTATTTACAACCAAGAAGAGAAAGTACAAGTGTTTAGATGCATGTGTATAGATTAAAGATGCGGACGAGCATCCTTAAGACTATGATACGGACGAGTATCAGGTAGAAACAAACTGACACATGTTCAGAGATGATGATACGGACGAGTATCAACTGGTTAACAGAGAACACGGACGAGTGTTGAATCTGAAAGAACTCTTCTGGGGATAGTAGACACAGACGAGTATCTATATCCAAGAAGAGACAAGTGTTTGACACGGTGTATGGATTAAAGATGCGGACGAGCATCCTTAAGACTATGATACGGACGAGTATCATGTAGAAACAAACACTAGACGCAACGTTCTGAGATGATAGTACGGACGAGTACCAACTGGTTAACAAAGAACAAAGACTACTGTTGAATCTGTGGGTGTATAACCGGTATATACAAGATACGGACGAGTATCTGCAGTAGTATGAGTAGTTAACTGCTGGGGAGAGTGACACGGACGAGTGTCAAAAGGAGAAAAGTATAGTATGAACAAATATTTGATATACAAAGTGTAGGTGACTGCGCTGGGGATATGACACGGACGGGTGCCAAGAAAGTGTATATAAGTATATGTGAGTGCACAAAGGATGTCTTTGGCTTTCTGCTGGTGATTTGACACGGACGGGCGTCAGGAAGTATCTGTGATACGGGTGATTTGTTTGTAAAGAGCGTTCAGGCGACTTTACTGGGGAGTGATGACACGGACGGGTGTCAAAAGGTGCATATACTGGCGTTTGTGATTTGTGAGGCAACTACTTTTGCTGGGAACTCTGGTGGGGATTTTCTTCTGTATGCTGATGAACTGTAATCATTATTCACAAGTGTTAGTTTAAACATGGCTTGTGATTATGCTATATGTTTGATTTTTGCCGTAATGCCCCGTATTAAAACGGGATGCTACGCTTTGTGGGTGAATATGATGCAAATGCTATGATTGTGCAAAGATACAGATTTGGGATTCGGATCCCAATGCTGTGAAGATCTCGGATCGATCTGCTTGGAGTAGACATCCCAGCTGGGGATGAGATCACTGATAGATCTGGAGAGATGTATCTGCTTGGGGATGTAGGTCACTGATTGACCTATCCTAATAAATGAGAGAGCCAGTTAGGGTTTGTAGAAGCCTTCTTCACTCTGTTGTGATCTTCTATGCGCTGTTCTTCTGGATAGAGGCTGGGGATTCTGTGGGGAGATGATTCCCTGAATCTTGTACTTTACTGAGGAAGAATGATTGGTACTATGGCTGGGGAGAATTGTTGGTAACTCAGCTGGGGAGAGTAATGAGAGGCAAACTCAGCTGGGGAGAAAGCCCCTTGAGTGCTAAGACTGTTTGTTGATTTGCCAACTTGCTGGGATGTAACTTGCATGCCCCAGGTTGCGTTTTGGATACCTGCAATCCTGCAAAGATAAGGAAACGCACAAAAGGTCCCGAGGTATCCCTTACTGGATTCCGTCATAGGAGTCAAGCATTCTCAAGAGTAAGTATATTCCCTGCAAGCATGTGTTTTTATTTTTAGTGACAAACATCTGTACTTATGCAATTAGTTTTAGAGACATCAGACATTCTTTGCAAACGAAATATGTACAAGACGAAACATGACTGAAAACTCTGATTTTATTAATTCTTGTGCCCTGAATAGGCAAGATACAGTCAAGGAAACAAATCTCCTAAAATAAGGAGATTGTTATAAATTGAGAAACAAAATGCTGGCGGTGTTGACGACGCTTTAAGAAGCTCCCTCTTCTGCTATGACTCGTATGACAATGACGTTCTTCTCGCCTTGCTTTCTGAAGAAGGCTGATTCTGATTGAAGCTTGATCCTTTTGAAGCTTTCCAAGTTGCAAGTGATACAGACGAATTCAGAATGCAGTTGTTCGCTTATTCCCTTATTTTGCATGGATCGCCCTTTCGGGTTTTCAATCCATCGGGATACCCATTTTTGCCTGAGTTGTCCAATGCGGCTTTTCAACTCAGCGGGTGTACATTTTTTTATTTATTTTCCCTTATTTTTGCCCGAGTCCTTTATTCTGTTTTTGACTCGCCGGGATGCCCTATTTTTGCTTGGACTTACATTCTATTTTTATGTCCAGCGGGTCATTTTTATGCGAAGTATTTTTTAACTGCATCTGAATTTACAGGGGACGGGAAATCTTCACCATCCATGGTGCTGAGCATCAGTGCTCCACCAGAGAAAACTTTCTTCACCACGAATGGTCCTTCATAATTTGGAGTCCATTTTCCCCTGTGGTTTGTATGAGGAGGGAGGATCCTTTTCAGCACAAGATCTCCCACCTGGTACTCTCGGTGCCTGACTTTCTGATCGAAGGATTTCTTCATTCTTTTCTGATATAACTGCCCATGGCAGATTGCAGCCAATCTTTTCTCTTCAATCAGACTCAGTTGTTCGTATCGGGACCGGACCCATTCGGCTTCGTTCAGCTTAACATCCATCAATACCCGTAGAGAGGGTAATTCAACTTCAACAGGTAGGACTGCCTCCATACCATACACAAGCTGATACGGTGTTTCCCCAGTGGATGTTCTGATTGATGTGCGGTACCCATGCAAGGCAAACGGTAGCATTTCATGCCAGTCTTTGTAGGTGACTACCATCTTCTGCACAATCTTCTTAATATTCTTATTTGCCGCCTCAACAGCGCCATTCATCTTTGGCCTGTAAGGAGAAGAATTGTGATGTTGGATCTTGAAGTCCCGGCACAGTTCAGCCATCATCTTGTTGTTCAAGTTGGAACCATTATCAGTAATGATTCGCTCGGGCACTCCGTATCGACAGATGATATCTCTCTTCAGAAATCTGGCTACCACTTGTCTTGTAACATTCACATATGAGGCTGCTTCAACCCACTTGGTGAAATAGTCAATGGCAACCAAGATGAATCTGTGGCCGTTCGAAGCAGTTGGCTCAATCTTACCAATCATATCAATGCCCCACATGGCAAAGGGCCATGGTGAAGACATGATGTTCAAAGGATTGGGAGGCACATGCACTTTATCTGCGTAGATCTGGCATTTGTGGCATTTCCTGGCATAGGCACAACAGTCTGTATCCATTGTGATCCAGTAATAACCTGATCTTAACAACTTCTTAGCCATTGCATGCCCTCCGGCATGGGTACCAAAGGAGCCTTCGTGCACTTCATGCATCAATAAATCTGATTCTGCCCTGTCAACACATTTGAGGAGTACCATATCAAAGTTCCTCTTGTATAAAGACCCATCAGTGTTCAGAAAGAAACTACCAGCAAGCCTTCTCAAAGTCTTCTTATCATTGGAAGATGCCCCAGGTGGGTATGTTTGATCCTCCAAGAAGCATTTAATGTCGTGGAACCAAGGCTTATCATCTTTGACAACTTCCGCTGCAAATACATATGCTGGTCTATCAAGTCTTGACACTGAAATCTGAGGTACAAAGTTAGCAGCTTGAACTTTGATCATGGATGAAATGGTAGCAAGGGCATCTGCAAATTGGTTCTCGTCCCGAGGGATATATTCGAGCTTGACTGTTGTGAAGAAAGTCAATAACCTCCTTGTATAATCCCTGTAAGGTATCAGATGATCCTGGTGTGTATACCATTTTCCGTTGGTTTGATTGACTACCAAAGCTGAATCTCCGAATACGGTCAATGTCTTGATCCTGAGGTCAATGGCTTCCTCAAGACCCATAATGCAAGCTTCGTATTCAGCTTCGTTGTTAGTGCAGTTGAAAGTGAGTTTTGCCGAGAAAGGCATGTGAACTCCTTTAGGCGTAATGAGTACTGCACCAACGCCACGACCATTCATATTAACAGCCCCGTCGAACATCATAATCCATTCTTCTTCCGGGTCAGGCCCTTCAGTGTGAATAGGCTCTTCGTGATTTTTTGCTTTAATGAACATGATGTCTTCATCAGGGAAGTCAAATCTCATAGGCTGGTAATCATCAATGGGTTGCTCAGCAAGATATTCAGATAGTACACTGCCCTTGATGGCTTTCTGAGAGGTGTACTGGATGTCGTATTCTGTGAGAATCATTTGCCATCTTGCAACCCGTCCGGTAAGAGCTGGCTTCTCGAAAATGTACTTAACTGGGTCCATTTTGGATATCAATAAAGTAGTGTGGGTCAACATATACTGTCTCAGTCGGCGAGCAGCCCACGCTAAAGCACAGCAAGTTTTCTCGAGCAGTGAATAACGTTGTTCACAGTCGGTAAACTTTTTGCTTAGGTAGTATTGCATACTCTTTTCGACCAGACTCGTCATGCTGGCCCAGCACACACCCCATTGACTCTTCTAATACTGTCAAGTACATGATCAGAGGTCTTCCTTCAACTGGAGGCATGAGGATTGGAGGTTCTTGCAGATATTCCTTGATCTTGTCAAAAGCCTTCTGGCAGTCTTCGTTCCACCTGACCGTCTGTTCCTTTCTTAACAGCTTGAACAAGGGTTCACAGGTTGCTGTCAGGTGAGATATGAACCTTGAAATGTAGTTCAATCGACCTAAGAACTTCGAACTTCTTTCTCTGTTTTCGGTGCAGGCATCTCTTGAATAGCTTTGACTTTATCAGGGTCAACTTCAATCCCTTTCTCGCTTACAATAAAGCCCAGCAACTTACCGGATCGCACCCCGAATGTGCATTTGTTGGGGTTCAACTTTAGTTGGTACTTCCTCAGGCGCTTGAACAATTTGAGCAGATTTACCAGATGGTCTTCTTCAGTGAGGGACTTGGCAATCATATCATCCACATAACATTCTATTTCTTTATGGATCATATCGTGGAATAGTGTCACCATAGCCCGTTGATATGTTGCACCAGCATTCTTGAGCCCAAATGGCATCACTTTGTAACAGAACGTGCCCCAAGGTGTGATGAATGTTGTCTTCTCCATGTCTTCAGGTGACATCTTAATCTGATTGTACCCTGAAAATCCGTCCATGAAGGAGAATACCGAGAACTGAGCCGTATTATCAACCAATACATCAATGTGAGGTAAAGGGAAATCATCTTTTGGGCTGGCTCTGTTCAGATCCCGGTAGTCAACACACATTCTTACTTTGCCGTCTTTCTTAGGCACAGGTACTATGTTAGCAACCCACGGCGGATAGCTAGTCACAGCAAGGAACCCGGCGTCCCATTGCTTTTGTACCTCTTCTTTGATTTTCATAGCCATGTCTGGACGAGTACGTCGCAGTTTCTGCTTGACTGGCGGGCATTCTTCTCTCAAGGGCAGCTTGTGCACGACAATATCGGTATCTAACCCTGGCATATCTTGGTAAGACCAAGCAAACACATCTACATACTCTTGAAGCAGGTCTATCAGTTGTCTCTTCACTGAGTCTTGCAGGCAGGCCCCGATTTTGACTTCTTTCACGTCTTCATCTGTACCAAGATTGATCACTTCAACCTCCTCCTGGTGAGGAGTAATAACCTTTTCCTCTTGTCTTAACAACCTGGCTAGCTCTTCAGGAAGCTCATATTCTTCTTCAACCCCTTTATCAGCTTGATTGATTGGATTGTCAAAGTCATACGAAGTCATAGCCGTGCTGTTGTCGGTGCTGTCTGGAAGGCACTCTCTGCAAGGGTTAAGTTTGTTCATTTTAGTGACTTGATTTTAATCTTTATTTAGAAAAGTGAAATGAAGTTGCCATTTTGAAAACACCGCCATTTATTTTTTGTACAAAAAGAAAAATGGAAAAACAGTGAACGAAAAGAAAAAGACTCGTTTGCAAAAAGATGTCTGATATTTCATTAATTAATCTTGTTTGCACAAAAAGTACAGATGGCCCGATTACAAAATGAGTCTTGTCATCTTGGGCAAGATGCAAGACTTTGATGCATGCTTATAAAAATACAGGAAATAATAATTACTCTGCATGAGTAACTCTTATAATTTCCTGGGAAGACCAGTTCGAGATACTGCTCCCCGGGATCTTTGGACGAATCCAGCTTTCCAGGTTGCGTTCCTCTTCCAGCTCGTCTTCCAGACAGTTGACAGCATCAGGGGTAAGCATCCCCCCACTCACAAAGTTGGGCTCTTTCGCAGCCGCTGCTTGATCTTGTTGAGTTGGTTTGTAACCCAACCCAAATCTGTCTTCTTTCTTCTCCACCGGTAGTAGCTTGCCCCAGCCTTGGGCAGTTCCTTCCTCAACAACCTTCCGGGCTTGTTGGTATGATGATATTGAAGTACCAGACACAGCAGATGTTTCATTCACATTCAAGGCTTCAAACCCCTGGCTCATTGTTTCATGGATCTCCCCATCCATTTCAATGTATTTATAGGTTGCCAGGTGGCTGACAAAAATGTCCTCTTCCCCACAGATTGTAACGATCTGACCCTCCCACTCATATTTTAACTTCTGGTGAAGGGTAGAGGTCACGGCGCCAGCAGCGTGAATCCATGGCCTACCCAACAAACAGCTGTAGGCGGGCTGAATGTCCATCACATAGAAGATAGTTTTAAAGGTCTGCGGGCCAATCGTTATGGGCAGTTCAATCTCTCCCAGAACCGATCTCTTTGAGCCATCAAAAGCTCTTACCACCAGGCTGCTGGGTCTCAATGCCAATCCGTCATATTCTAGCTTCACCAGGGCCTTCTTAGGTAAGACATTGAGGGATGACCCCGTGTCTACCAGCACATGGGAAAGGACAGCACCTTTGCATTCCATGGTTATGTGCAAGGCTTTGTTGTGGTTGCGGCCTTCCGTTGTCAAGTCAGTATTGGTGAACCCTAGTCCGTGACTAGCATTAACATTTCCAACTACTGCTTCCAGCTGATTGACAGTGATCTCTTCAGGCACGTAAGCTGCGTGCAGGACTTTGAGTAGTGCATTCCGATGGGCTTCGGAGCACATAAGCAGTGATAGGATTGAGATCTTGGAAGGGGTCTGATGAAGCTGATCCACTATTTTATAATCACTCTTTTTGATGATTCGCATGAACTCATCAACCTCTTGATCGAATGGTGTCTTCAAGGCTTCTTTAACAGCTTGATCTTCCTGCACAGGGCTTTTCCCTTTTGCCTTGGCAGCAGCTTCTGCTTCGGCAGTGGGCCTCGGAATTTGTGGAGCGAAAAGACGTCCGCTTCGAGTGAAGCCTCCGCCTCCGCCCACATTGCCTATTTGCAGTGCAGGGGTTGATGATTCAAAAGTGATTCTTTGTCCTTCACAGTACAAGTCAGAGCCGTAATGCCAGGGGATGGCATTACTGCTTTCATAAGGTACGGGTCCAGGCACCGTGATGGTGACTGGACTGATTGCAGTTGTCGAAGGAACGGTGATAGTCTGAGGATCATAATAGATTGTCACTGGTGCCCTGGTGGGAGCAGCACCTTCTGAGTTGTAGGCGGAGTTGTTTTCAGGATCGTAGAATATGGTGACAGTTGAGACATCTTCATGATTTGTTGCTGGTGTTGTAGGAGACATTATCGGGAGTGTGGATGTTGTTGTTGTAGGAGGTTCAAAGTGGAGTGAAGCTGAAGTTGTAGCAGGAAAATTTGTTGAAAACTGATCAGTTGAGATAATAGATGAAGTACTTGTTGATGAAACCGAAGAATTGTCAGGAACAATGGTTGTTGCAGTTGTAGGAGGTTCTGAAACCGTTGCTGATGAGATTTCTGGATTTGTTGGAAATGATGTGGTGATCTGAAGCTGGCCACTCTGAATAAGGCTGTCTATGCCATTTCTCAAATTATCGCACCCATTTACAGAGATATTGCAGTAAGCACAACCCAACTCACACCCCGGGAACATTTGACATTCCAAGAGCTGAGCCTTGATCTCTACCAATGGTGTCCTGATCTGTCCCACACTGGTTACTAAATAAGACGGCTTGTCTTCTTCAATGGCGTTAATTCTAGGACCACCGTGATTTGGCATCGGGTTCTTATTGACATTGGGTGGAGGTGCGAAATTCAGAGCTTTCGAGTCTACCAGGTCTTGTACCTTCATATGCAGAGCTCTACATTTTTCTGTACTGTGGCCAGGTGCGTTTGAATGAAAAGCACACCTAGCATTGGAATCATAGTTCCTGGGTAGACTGTTGGGATCTGGAGGTGCCAACGTCCTTAGCTCAACTAGGTTGAGTTTCAGGAGTTGTGGCAGCAGGGTAGCATATGGCATAGGGATCGGATCGATCACCCTGTTAGCTTGAGATGGCCTCTGTTGGAATGGCCTTTGTTGACTGTTGTTGTTGGTGCTGCTGTTGTTGTAATTCCTTGGAGGAAACTGATTTTGTTGATGGTACTGAGGTTGTGGCTGATAGTTTTGTTGTGGAGGTTGATAGACGGGTTGAGGATGAGCTAGAGCAGGAATGGTGACTGCTGCTATTGACCTTTGAACATATTGGGGCCTGCCCCTGTTTGAATGGATGGCATTGGTCTCGCCAGTTCTTCTCGGGCCCGCAAAAGGCTTTCTTGTACTACTGGACGAGCTTGCACCGTTGTCTGAGATCTTTCCCATTTTTAACAAGCTTTCAATTCTCTCCCCGGCTATGACAACATCTGCAAAGCTAGTGGAAGAGAAAGCAGCCAACCTGTCAATATATGTTCCCTGAAGGGTGTTCATGAACATATCTGCCATTTCCCGTTCAGACATAGGTGGTTGAACAGCGGCAGCCAGTTGCCTCCATCTCTGTGCATATTCTCGGAAACTTTCCCTTGACGACTGTGACATTCCCATTAGGAGGGTCCTGTTGGGTGCCATGTCTAAGTTATACTGATACTGTCTGATGAAGGCCTCTGCCAGGTCCTTCCAGCATCTAATAGTTGCCCTTGTCAAGTGAGAGTACCATTCTCTTGACGCTCCGGTTAAGCTGTCTTCGAAATAGAACATCCAGAGCTTCTCATACATTGTATAGGCCTTCAGCCTTCCCAGAAATGACTGTAAATGAGTCCGGGGGCATGAAGTCCCATTGTATTTTTCAAAACAAGGAGGCTTGAACTTATGGGGGATCCTGACCCCGTCTACCAAGCCCATGTCCATGACGTCGAAGCCCAAAGAGTTTTGAGATTCTAAGGACCTCAACTTCTCAGCTATCTCATCCAATCTCCTATCATAAGCTTCTTCCCCAACACCCATTACTGTGAATTGGTCCTCCTGGGGATCCTCTTGAAGTACCCTAGCTGCAGTGGCAGTCCCTTGAACATTTGCAGGGATATTGACTTCAGGATGGAGGTGTGGTCCAAATACAGGGGGGTTAACATGAGGTTGTACCCTTTCATTGTTACTGGTACCGGCAGTCCCTATATGTGGATCTTCTTGATTTTGCCTTTCCACCATGGCCCTCAATCTTTCTTGGCTCTGAGCCATGTTGTTCATTACTTCCATAAACTGCGTCATTTGATTCCTCATTTCTAGCCTTTCATTTGCCATTTGATTTCTGACCTCAGTAAGGTCCTGCTGCATCTGATCCATCTGAATTCCCGGAAGGTTGTTTCGGGTTGGATAACGGTGCGGACGGTTGAGGGGAAATACCCGGCGCCTAGCAATAGTTCCTGAGCATCACAACAGAGGTTAGCAACAATAAAACAAAACCTACAAAACAAACAAAGGGTTAGCATGCAATGCAGCTATGCTTATTTGTTCTCAAGGTATCCGGTTTGGTATTCAGTTTTGACCCTTCTAGACCCTTGAAGATATTGTTGCTGTTGCTTGAAGAAAACTCAGATGAAGCAAACTAGCACAAATATATTACAGAAGGTGAAATAATACAACTTGTTCATTTTACAACACAAGCCCTCTAAGGGGTCAAAATACATTACAAGAAAACAAAAGTACACGGAAAGAAAGCAACAACAAACAAATGGTCAAACACCAAGACCAAACTCATCCTCACGAACTTCCTTGAGAAGTGCTTCGGTCACAGGATCAGCCGGACGCTCCGCGAGATTCCTGATGAGGAGATTCCGGGTCGTAACAGCTGCTGTTAGCTTCTTGTGCTGAGTTTGGTCCTTTGACCTCTTCACCCCTGCTTTGATCTTCAGCTCTGATATCTCCCTCTGGGCTGCTGCCAGGGCTTCTTGCTGTTCTTTTGCACTAGCTTCCAGTTGCTCCATCTTGTCTTGAACTCTCTTGTCTTCTAGAGTACGAGCCTCGGTGATTCTGACCCACCGGGCTTGACTCTCCTTCAAATACAAGTCTGTCCTTGCTCTCTGGAACTGGGCTTCTTTGCAAGCATTCTTCAGAATTTGTTCTCCAGCCTTTGACTTTTTGATATAATCCCCAGACTTTTCAATCTTAGTCAAATGCTCCACTCTCAACTTCTCCAATCTCTCAATCTCCCTCATACCTTCACTCCTCTCCCGGAGGGTCTTCTGCAAAGCTTGGGTTAACTTCTCATTTCTTTCCTTCAAACTCTCATACTCCTCCAAACTGATAGTGGCAGGGGGTGGTGCTGAAGATGACTCAGGCATATCTTCTATGGTAAAGGGCATTCCAGAGAATTGGGCCCTGGCACGGGACCACTCATAATATTGTGCTGATGCCACATTATTGCACTTCCCCAGAATGGTCACTCCCTTGGTTTGAACATTATCCCAGGCCCAAGCAGCCTGCCTAACAACAACCAGACTAATCTTGTTCTCACAATAGAGAGTCTCAACCAAGTCCTGTGCCCTAGGAGTGTGGACCAGTGCATAGCCCAGTTGCCTTCTGAACAGCAGAGGATTGTAATTGATACTACCCTTAACTCCTATTAAAGGCACATTGGGAAAATGCCCACAGCTGGTGATGATATCCCTACCTTTGGTGCTTTGAGTGCACCACCTGATATCTGCTGAAGTTAGAACATTGAGTCTCTTGGCCCAGTTGCTCTGCTGATGAGGGTTTAAAAATGCATCTGTCCTGGGTAGATGCTTGAGAAGCCAAGTGTGGAACAATGGAGCACAACACCTCACTAATCTCCCCCTCTTCTTTTCATTCCTCTGATGCACTGAATAGTAAAGATCCCCCAATAAAGTTGGCACTGGGTTCTTCAGGATGAACAGATGGATTGCATTTTTACTGATGAATCGAGGCTCATCTGCAAACAATACTATTCCATATATGCTCAAGGCTAATAGAGCACAGACAGCCTTCCACTCTCCTAAAGAAGCTTTCAGGGTAGCTTGAGAGATCAAGAAATCCAGATGAAAACCAGAGATTCCAGCTTTAGAGGTCATATGCTGCTCAATCAGGACAGGTTCCAGATGCAGAGCCTTTGCTACTTCTCCATTGCTAGGAAAGACCATCTCTGAGTTGAAAGGGATTCCACCCTTGATAGGAAAACCAACCAATGATGAGTATTCTTCTAATAGAGGACCCAATTGAAAGTCTTGGAAAGTGAAACATCTTAGTGGGGGATCATAAAACTGAATGCAGGTGTGGATCAGGCTTCTCTGTGATGGGTCCAGATCCATAACCATATCAAGTATATCTCCATAACTTTCCCTGAACAATGGTATGTGATCTGGAGTGATCAGGGTTTGAATCCTCCTGATATCTGATAGCTCTGGCCGGAAGAAGTGATAGGTGATGTTGCTCTTTTTAGGAGCCATGATGCTGAGATTGAGTAGAGACAGGTGCTGATGATACTACTGAAGAAGTGGGCCACTGACTGGCTGGTGCAGGTAGTAACTGAAGCAGATAGCTGATGAAGACAAGTCAATACTGAAGATGGGGTCAAAACCAAAACCAAATGAAGATGGATACCCTGAAACACAAATAAGCAAATGTCAATATGATGCAATGATTATGTATGCAAATGATATGCAAGGGTCTGTGACTGAGCTGGTTCTGATCAAAACTCTGATATAGGTCCAAGTGTGTTCAAGAATTCCAGATGGAGGTCTATAAATCCAGTAACCAAGGTGGGGGACTCAAATAAAGAGCCACATGTCCAGGGTTTTAGAATCACAAGAACTGACCCAAAATGGAGTACTCTTAAACAATCAAAGTAACAGGGTATTCTGAGGTCAAGGTACCTGCAAACCTGTAAACAGCCCAACCCCCTCACAGGTGGTGTTCTAAAACAAGGATCCTCAGACTTGGATCAGTTATGAGAAGTGTAAACACTTCTAACCCGGAGGTACAGTGTTTACAATAACCATAAAAGTTCCTCCTCTAATTCACCTCAGTTTCTGAAGGTCAATACTAAAGGTCATCCAGACTTAGCAGGCTTCCCAGATAGCCCTAGCATTGCAGGAAATCTGCAACACAGAGTTCTCAAGAAGAAACCCATATCTGAACCGTGTTTCATATTCCCGCACCAGACCGAAATGGAATGGGAAAGAATATGATTCACTCTAGCCTAGGTGTCACTCAGGTCCCAGGTATAGGACCTTAACTCTCAGTAAATCACCCACCCACCAAAACAAAACCAGATCCAGCTAGCATGACAGTATGATATATGCAAAAGCAATAAAGAAAGCAGTAAAGCAACTGTACATAAAGCAAAAATAAAACATATGCAAACACAAATAAGCACATAACACCCCAGTAAACACAAATCAATCAAGCGCTAGGAGGAACCCACAAAAAGAACCAGAAGCCCTGGTTACAGTATAAGGGTCCCCAGCAGAGTCGCCAAGCTGTCGCTCCCGACAAATGAAACGGATCAGATGAAGGTACAGACGCGAACGGTCGGCGAAAGGGACAATGAGAACACACAGCCGTGAACTCACTGGAGAATGAAAAGAGTCGCCAGCTAGGCATTTTTATCCCGAAGGAAAGGTAATGCTGCATAAACCTAGAAAGAGATGGATAAGACGGTTTGCGAACCAGAGAGACTGAGAAAGGGGGTTGGTTACAACCTGGGAAGGTATTAGCACCCAGATTGTCCGTCGTACTCGACGGGATCCACGCTTAAAAGATTTGTGTTTTAAAGGGGTAGTGTCAGTGCAATCTGTGTATAAAATAACTGGAAAAGAATGTACAGGTGTCAGTGTAGAGAAATGTGATGTGTATAAATGTACAGTGTCAGTGTAAGGATGGGAATGAATTTGCTCAAGACTATGAGGCTTAAAGGACAGTGCTGGAAAGAGGGGGAATATACAGAGACTTTTGTTCGATAACTGTTAAGTTATGCCTACGTATCCTCTCGTGCAATGAGGAAGTCAGAATACCGTAGTTCGACCCAAAGAGACTGAAAGATGAATTGACTTGTGAACTGCTTGTTTGTCAATGCTCAAGTGTATGACCTGTCTGGCTCAGGTGCAAACTGTCTTGCATTAGACGGAAGAAGCAAGTTCTCGTTTGTGAGTGAATGAGATGAGAAAAGAATCCCGGAGGAGACGATTATTGTTTGTTTTTGAGTTTTCAGTCTTTTATTGCTTTTGAAAGTTTGTCATAGGTTAATGAGCTTATGCCTAAACCAATGGATTTAGTAAACTCATCACATCTTCCCTCTGATTAGGGGTAATGAGAATACCTTAAGTGTGAAGTCAGATTCTCACACTTAATCACCTTGGGTGTAGGATTAAGATCATTAACCTACTTGTGATTATTTATATGTTTTTGTTGTTTTTGTTTAGTGTTAAGTAATGAGGTTAAGCCATAATCAAGGATTAAACAGACTCATTACACCATCCTAAGAGAAGGATAATAGATGCGAATGTTTAAGCTGAGGAAAGCTCCTCAGCTTAATCCATGGTTAGGGATTAAAATCATGACAAAACAAACCTTTATTAGATGGATTTTATTAATGATAGGATGATGAAGTGAGTTTTATGATTTGTAAGACAACTTGAGGGGGACTTGTCCATTAACACTAGGGTTAGTCCTTCTTAACCAATTAAGGAAGAATTAGAACCCTAATGCAAGGCCCAAGTTACAAGCTTGATGTCTTGATACTTATTAAGTGGATTGATTAAGAGATTTAAACACATTAAGGGTTTAACACTTAGGATTAAAGTTATACACTCCATCCTAAGAGAAGGATGCAGGCATAAGCTTAATCACAAAGCCTTAAAGCCTTTAGGGTTTAGTCCCTGATTATGAGATGAGAAGAGAAGACTCAAAAGAGACACAAAGGTAAAACTAAGAGGGGGGACTAATCAAAACCCTAATCATTGTCATGCTTGGTGTTCCTAAGGTTTGTGAGGTTTTCAAGAGAAGATCTTCAAAGGAGCCACCAGGAAGCAGATGAAAGGATCAAGAGAAGCAAAGTAACTTGCTTCATTCAAGAAGTCAAGTCACTTGAATAAAGAAAGTGGAGAGAAGAAGAATGAGCAAGCTCAAACTCAAACACATACAAAAATGCAGCAATGGATGCAAGAGAGATGAAAAGAAGTTGTGAGAAGTGAAGGCAAATTCACTTCTCAAAGTTGCTTACCACCTGAAAAGTTAGTGAGAATGATGCAATGCAATGCAAAATGGAATGAAATGGCATGAGGCAAATCAAAACCAGAAGCATATATGAGATGATAATGATGCTATGATATGGTGCAAACATGAAACAAGGCATGGGGATGATCACATGAACAAATGGATGCAAATGGAGCAAGTTAAGGAGCATGAACTTGCATGAGAAGTTATGAAGCATACATGGCAAACAACATGGCATATACATGATGCAATGATCAAACATGCTTTCTATATGTCTTATGATGTCAAATGAATCAAATGGAGGCATGGAATGGCATGGCAAGTCATGTTATGCAAGAGAATGCCAAAGGGATGCAAAAGAAAGCCCAAATTAGGGTTTATGAAACAAACATCAAACAAAACTCAAAAACAGAAGCAAACTCTAAAGATAAAAAATGGAAAATACCAACCAAAGAAACCCTAAACCTATACTAAACCAAAGTCCAAAGGGGAGGTTTCAACTCTTAACCAATCTCAAGTTATGATTTTTCTAAGTTATTAGGGTTTTTAGGGTTCCTAAACAAAAGAAATGCCAAAAAAATGAAAAATGCAAGATCAAATCATGGCCATTTTATCTCAAAAACTACATGCCAAATAGAATGCAATGCAAAAAGAATCAATGCCCAACTCTTCCTAGATAGGCAGGAATGATTTTTTGAACTTATGATCAAAATAATGCACAAAAAATGATTTAATTCAATGGAAAATTCTCAAAATGCCTCAAGATCAAAAAAGAAATTTGGTTTGAAGGTTGGACAATGTTTCTAAATGTCTTAGAACATTTCATGAATTTTTTGGTGATTTTTTAAATACCTAAAAGTATTTTTAATAAATTAATTTCCATTAATCAATTAAAAATAATCTTTTAAATATTTAAAAATACTTTTTTAATGATAAAAAATAAAATGAAAATATTTTTGTGTCATGAAAATTAATAAAACTTAAGAGAAAAAGTTTCATAATTTTTTAAGACTTTTTACTATTTTAAAATAATTATGCAAATAAAAGGAAAAGAAAATGAATAAAAATGAATAAAATGGGAAAGTAATCAGAATGGAGGGTGGAGATTGAGGCTGGATTCAAATGCGTTGACCACGCGCGCTATCCAAAGGCTGTGGTTGATTCTGATTAAATTAATTTAAATATGGATTAATTAAGCTAACACGTGGATTAGGGCTAATTGGGTGAATCCAGGCCACACACACACGCGGGAGGTCAACGTTTTCAACGCAATCCACGGTCCAAATTCAAACTAGAGTTAATGACTGGATTAGGGCACAAACCACTTTCAGGCTGCCGGAGAAGACTTCCGGTCGTCTTCTCCGGCCAGCATCTCCCCTGAAAATCCCCAAAACCCTAAAAACCTAACTAAAATGAAATCTAAGAATTGGGAAATGATCCCCACTCACTCACGAACTAAAACCCCATCTCAAAACAAATTTATACTTCCTAATAAGGCTGAATCGAAGCAAGAACGAATTAGGGCACGCAAGTTTCAGAGAGCAATTAAACTCTCATTTCAACACCATTTCAAAAACCAAAAGCACCAGGATACTCAGTGAAGCATAGAGAACAAGTTTATAACATGAAAAACGATTTCTGGAAAAATAATTCTTGAGCTACCTGAGATTCGAAGCTTTCACTCTGATGACTTTCTGGCCTCTCCTCTTGATGAAAACCACTCCACTTAACCCTCTAGTGATGCTTGAATGCTCAAGAGGAATTTATGTTGGCTGAATGAAGAGTTTGAACAGCTTCTGCTCAAGCTCAGTTGAAAATGGCAATGGAGTTTCAGGCTGTTTCTGGCAATGGTGAAGGGTTGTTTGTGGTCCAGATGATGAGTGGAGAAGGTCTACGGAGTTTGTTCTGATGTTTGTGAGCTGTGGAGAGAGTTTCGAATGAAACTGCAAGTTGGAGTGAAAATGGTGCAGTGGGGTTACAGCTTGTTTCAGGCTTGTGTTCTTGCTGGTTTCTACTCAATGAGGCATGGTGAGTTGAAGTGTGGAAATGGTTTGGATGTTTTGTGGCTGGGCAGAGAGATTCGAAGCAAAATGCAGCTAGGGTGTGTTTTTTGAATGTGATGGTATATGAGGTTTCAGCCTTGCTTCTTGTGTGTTATGGCCAGCATATGGAAAGTATATTTTAATCCCATAGGTCAGGGGATGTGACATGGCCTGCTGTGATAGGTAAGTCACCTTTTGCAAAATGTCAACTTCTTTGTAAGAGAAAGTATGGGCAGCTTCTAGGCTAGTACATGGGCTGTGTGATGCGCAGCAAGATGAGGGGAAAGGGCTAGCTTGGTTCAAGGGCCAATGCAGCAAGTGGGTGAAGTGATCATGATGATTTTGCAAGTTGCTTGCTTTTTGGTTCATATGGAAAGATCTTGTCCCAAAAGCCATGAAACATGAGCAATGCCTAGTCCATTCTGAATTTTAGGACTTACATGATGTTTATGTGATGGTTTGATGCCAATTAGAAGTTGCAATTTGCCTTGGTACATGATTTTGCAATTTTCACACTTGGTGCACATCTTGAAAATCAATGATTTTTGCCAACTTTGTCACACCATAACTTTTGATTCAAAAAGAATTTGATCATGTTCTTGTACTTTTTGAAAAGGGAAAGATGTAATCTACAACTTTCATGACCAAAGTTTTTCCATTTGAAGCATTTTTGGATCAAGAATCAAGGCTTGAAAAATGACCTAAAATGAAGCATTCTTGAAAAGTCAACTATGCCCAAAAAGTCAACATTTGCAAAACTTCCAAATTCTTGATTTCTATGGACTTCAACCTTCTTCCATGATCAAATAAAGATCATATACACTCAAAATGATGAAGATCACCCATTGGCTGGGTCATTGGGGGCCTCAGATGCCCTGATTTTACACTGACTTGTCCAGAAAGTCAACCCTTGATCAGATGACTTCCCCATGGAATTTCTTCATGAAAATTGATATGCATACTCCTTATACCATATAGAGACCAATGGAAACAAGAATGACCAAAAAAATTGGAGTTATGGCCTCTGAAACCAAAACCCTAATTTTTAGGTCAACTGTGCAGTCAAACTTGGCTCTGCATCCATTCAAACCCTAGTTCTTGTGATTCTTTGGCATTTTTGACTTGGAGAGGATATGATATAATGCTTGAACACATGTAGACCCCTTTGAAGTGATTTTTTGCCTTTGGAGTGGCTCAAGGGGCTCTTGGATTGCTCAGATCACAAACCCTAGGTGCAGATGACTTAGAATCTATGCAGTGAATCAAAAATGTAATATGAGGTGATATGATTGTGTTTATGCATATGAAATGATCACAAGCCATGGTGTGAATGGGTGAGGGCAAATTTGGGGTGTTTACACAAATGATGAAACATACATAGTCTATTTTACAGTACATGCCCATGGAGGGTCAAAAATACAACAAAAGGAAAAGTACATCAAAAGGAAAGAACAACAAGAAAAGAGGAATCAGACATCCAATCCATAATCATCTTCCCTGACCTCCTTCAGGAGTGCCTCAGTCACTGGACCAGCTGGGTGCTCAGTAATGGTCCTAATAAGGAGGTTCCTAGTAGCAATGGCAGTAGTCAGCTTCTTATGCATGTCCTTGTCTTTTGATCTCTTCAACCCTGCTCTAAGTTTCAACTCTGATATCTCCTTCTATGCAGCCAATAAAGCTTCCTGCTGCTTATTCTCAATGGCCTCCAACTGATCAATCTTGGCCTGAGTCCTCTGGTCTTCTTGTGCACGGGCTTCGGTGATCTTGACCCACCTAGCCTGGCTCTCTTGCAGATAGTGCTCAGCCCTAGCTTTCTGAATCTTGGCCTCATTGCAGGCATTCTTCAATATCTGTTCCCCAGCCCTTGCTTTCCTTATGTAGTCCTCTGTCTTTTCAATTTTGGCCAGATGCTCAATTCTGAGCTTCTCCAATCTCTCAATGTCCAGGTGACCATCACTCCTTTCCCAAAGAGTCTTCTTCAAGGCCTGAGATAGCTGCCCATTCCTTTCCTTCAACTTTTCAAATTCCTCCAGGCTAACTATTGCTGCAGGTTGTACTGTGGATGGTCCAGGTGTGTCTTCCAAGGTGAAAGGCATTCTGGTAATCTGAGCTCTAGTACGGGACCAGTCTGTGTATTGAGCTGAAGCAACATTGTTACATCTTCCAAGAATAGCTACCCCTTTTGTCTGGATGTTGTCCCAAGCCCAGACAGCTTGCCTGACAACAGCTGAATTAGGTTGCACTTCACAATATAGGGTCTCAGCTAAATCTTGTCCTCTGGGAGGGTGGACTAAGGCATACCCCAATTGTCTCTTAAATAGTAAAGGGTTGTAGTTGATGCAACCTTTTACTCCTATGAGAGGCACATTTGGGTATTGTCCACAGCTGGTGATAATGTCCTTGCCTTTTGTGCTCTGGGTACACCATCTGATATCATCTGAAGTTAAGGCAATGAACCTCCTGGCCTAATTCCTCTGCTGATGTGGGTTCAAGAAAGCATCTGATTTAGGCAGGTGTCTGAGCAGCCAGGAGTAAAACAAAGGAGCACAACATCTTACCAACTTTCCCCTTTGTTTTTCATTCCTCTGATGGATGGAGTAGTAAAAATCCCCTAGCAATGTAGGCACTGGGTTCTTCAGAAGAAACAAATGGATGGCATTCTTACTGACAAATTTAGGCTCATCTACAAACCGTATAGCCCCATATATGCTGAGGGATAATAATGCACATACTGCCCTCCACTCTCCCACTGCAGCCTTCAGTATGGCCTGAGAAATCAAGAAATCTAAATGTAAACCAGGAATCCCAGCTTTTGTTGTCATGCTTTGCTCAATAAGGGCAGGCTCCAAGTACAATGGCCTTGCTATCTCTTCACTTCTGGAAGCAGTCATCTCTGGGTTGAAAGGGATCCCACCTCTGATAGGCACTCCAATCAACAAAGAAAACTCCTCCAATAGAGGCCCCATCTGAAAGTCAGGAAAGGTGAAGCATCTCAGTGGAGGGTCATAGAGCTGCAAGCATGTGTAGATCATGCTTCTCTGAGAAGGATCAAGATCCATAACCATATCCAAGATACCCCCATAGTGTTCTCTGAACAGTGGGATGTGGTCAGGTGTGATGAGTGACTGGACCTGCCTGATACCAGTCAATATAGGCTCAAAAAAGTGATAAGATATGTTGCTTTTCCTTGGAACATCCATAAGTGCTGAAAAAGAAGCTGAAGACAAATACTGATGAAGATTGCAGACTGAGAAGCTGGAAGTAGGTCTCTGACAGACTGATGCAGGTGGTGATGAAGATAACTGAAGCAGATGCTGAAGAAGACAGCTGAAGCAGAGGTCTAAGTAGAAGAAGGGGTCAAAACCAAAACCAAGATACAATGAGGTGGATACCCTGAAAAGCAAATAAACAAATGTCAAATTATGCAATGATGATATATGCAAATGATATGCAAGGGTTTGCGATCAAGAGCTGGATCTGATTATCTGTCTTGATATAAGGTCCATGTAGGTCCAAAAGTCCAGAAGAAGGCTCAGAAATCCAGTAACCAGGGTGGGGGACTCAAATAAAGAGTCATATGTCCAGGGTTAATCACAAGAACTGCCCAAAGTGGAGTATTCTTAAACAATACAGTAACAGGGTATGATGTGGCCAAGGGTTCCTGCAAACCTATAAACAACCCAACCCCCTCACATGTAATGTTCTAGAACAAGGATCATCAGACTTGGATCAGTTATGAGAAGTGTAAACACTTCTAACCCGGAGGTACAGTGTTTACCATAACCATAAAAGATCCTCCTCTAATTCACCCCAGATTCTGAAGGTCAAAATAAAGGTCATCCAGACTTAGCAGGCTTCCCAGATAGCCCTAGCACTACAGGAAATATGTAGCACATAGTTCTCAAGAAGAAACCCACATCTGAATCGTGTTTCATATTCCCGCACCAGACCAAAATGGAATGGGAAAGAACATGAACCACTCTAGCCTAGGTGTCACTCAGGTCCCAGGTATAGGACCTTAATCACTCAGTGAGACCCCACCCACCAAAACAGAAAACCAGATCCAGCAATGACAGTATGAATTATGAAAAACTGTAAAGAAAGCAATAAATAAAGCTATACATAAAGCAGTAAATAAAGCAAAATAAATAAACACACATAGAACATAACACCCCAGTAAACACAGATTAAACAAGCGCTAGGAGGAACCCACAAAAAGAACCAGAAACCCTGGTTGTAGTATAAGGGTCCCCAGCAGAGTCGCCAAGATGTCGCTCCCATCTGAAGACACATGGTCAGAAGGGGTATAGACGCGAACGGTCGGTGAAAGAGAGAGAACATAAGGGTGAACTAAAAAGAGTCGCCAGCTAGGCATTTTTATCCCGAAGGAAAGGTAATACTGCATAGACCTATGAAAAGATGGATAAGACGGTTGCGAACCAGAGAAACTGAGAAAGGGGGTTGGTTACAACCTGGGAAGGTATTAGCACCCAGATTGTCCGTCCTACTCGACGGGATCCACGCTTGAAAGTTTGTGTTTAAAGGGGTAGTGTCAGTGCTATTTTGTGTGCAAAAGCTGGAAAAGAATACAAGTGTCAGTGCAAAAGAAGTGTGGAGTGAAGAAAAGGAGTGTCAGTGTAAGGAAAGAGTGAAAAGCTCAAGACAATGAGACTTAAAAGTATAATGCTGGAAGAGGGGGAATAGACAGAGACTTTTGTTCGATAACTGTTAAGTTATGCCTACGTATCCTCTCGTGCAATGAGGAAGTCAGAACACCGTAGTTCGAATCAAAGAGACTGAAAGATAAATTGATTGATGAATTGCTTACTTGTCTATGCTCAAGTGTATGACCTGTCTGGCTCAGGTGCAAACTGTCTTGCATTAGACGAAAGAAGCAAGTTCTCGTTTATGAGTGAGTGTGATGAGAAAAGAATCCCGAAGGAGACGATTATTGTTTGTTTCTGGTATTTTCAATCTTTTATTGCCTTTTGAGTTTGTCATAAGTCAATGAGCTCAAGCCTAAACCAAGGGTTAGTAAACTCATCATATCCTCCCTCTGATTAGGGGTAATGAGAAAACCTTAAGTATGAAGTAAAACACCTCACACTTAGTCACCATGATGTAGGATTAGGATGATTAACCTATTTGCATTTATTTAGATGTTTTTGGAGTTTTTGTTTAGTGTTAAGTAATGAGTCTAAGCCATAATCAAGGATTTAATGGACCCATTACACTATCCTAATAGAAGGATAATAGATGAGAACATTTAAGCTGAGAAAGGCTCCTCAACTTAATCCATGATTAGGGAATAACCTCATGACAAAAAAAACCTTTATTAAATGGATTTTAGTTAATGGTAAGATTAAGAAGTGAATTTTATGGTTTGTAAGACAACTTGAGGGGGACTTGTCCATTAACACTAGGGTTAGTCCTTCTTAACCAATTAAGGAAGAATTAGAACCCTAATGCAAGGCCCAAGTTACAAGCTTGATGTCTTAGTGATTATTAGATGGATTGATTAAAGGATTTAAACACATTAAGGGTTTAACACTTAGGATTAAAGTTATACACTCCATCCTAATAAAAGGATACAGGCATAACCCTAATCACAAAGCCTTAAAACCTATAAGGTTTAGTCCTTGATTATGAGATGAGAAGAGAAGACACAAAAGAGAACACAAAGGTAAAACTATTGGGGGACTAATCAAACCCTAATTGTTATCATGCGTGGGTATTCCTAAGGTTTATGAGGCTTGCAAGAGATCTTCAAAAGAACCACCAAGGAAGAAGCAAGATGAAAGGAGGAGAAGCAGAAGAAGCAAGTCAACTTACTTCACTTAAGAAGATAAGTTGCTTGAAGAAAGAAGGTGAGGGAGGAACATGAATGAGCAAGCTCACTCTAATACAAATACAAAATGCAGCAATGAATGCATAAGAGAGATGAGAAGAGATTATGAGAAGTGAAGGCAAATTCACTTCTCAAACACTTACCACCTGAAAAGTTAGCAAAAGGAAATGAAATGAAATGAAAATGAAATGAAATGCAAAGATAAAACTAAATTCAGAAGCATGTTCATGATGCTAATGATGCAAAGAGATGGTATGGAAGCATGCCAAGTGATATGAATGTTCATACCAGAGATGAGAATGCAAATGAGACATGTAAGAAGCATGAAAGTTCATGAATGCACATGAAATGAAATGAAAGCAAAACATGGCAAATGGATGATGCAATGATCAAACATGATCCTAATATGTCCTAAGATGTCTTATATTTCATGTGGATGCACAAAATGTCATGGCAAGTTCATGTATGCAAGCTTATACAAGATGGATGCAAATGAAGATGCAAATTAGGGTTATATGATCATGTGAGATGCACAATTCAAAAACAGAAGCAAGACATGGGATAAAAAAATTTAAAATGGCCTCAAAGGGACCCTAAACCTATACAAGTTCACTGTCCAAAGGGGAAGGTCAGAAGTTAAACCCTAAGGGACTTATGAATTTCCTAAATTACTAGGGTTTTAAGGGTGATCCTAAAGGTAAAATGCCAAACAAATTGAAAATGAAAGATAAAAATGAAACAAAAATGTTTTTAGATGCTTGAAACCATGTATAACACAATGCAAAAAGAATCATTCACAAACTCACTTTGGTTCAAAAGTTATGAATTTTTGAAGTTAGGGTTAAACATATTCAAGTTTAAGAACCCTAATTCAAATGAAAATTGTCAAAGTGTGATCAAAACCAAAATGAAATTTTTGTTGTGAGTTTGTAAATGTTTGTAAATGTTTGAAAAGGCTCTCTGAATTTGTTTGTGATTTTTAAATACCTAAATGTATTTTTAATTAATTAATTTTCATTAACTAATAAAAAATAATCATTTAAATGATTTAAAAATATTTTTTAATGCAAAAATAAAAATAAAAATATTTTTGGGTTCTAAAAATTAATAAAATGTTTGATAAAAATTTTCAGAATTTTTAGACTATTTTTACTATTTATAATAAAATGTAGAAGATTAAATAAGAAAAATGCAATAAAAATTAAATAAAAATAAGGTAAGCTGAAAGGATGGACAGGATTGATTCTGGGGAAGGACCTATTGACCACGCGCCAAATCCAAGGGACAATATTCAAACTGAGCTAATCTCACTTAATTAAATTAAATAAAATAATTATGGTTTAATGAGATCATCTGAGCCATTCAAACGCGCGGGGAAGCTGGATCCTACGGCCAATATTTAAACTAACCATAATTAATGAGGTTTTGCCCTAATTACTTTCAGGTCACCAGAGAAAAGCTCCGGTCATCTTCTCCAGTGACACTCTCCCCTGAAAAATCTCAACTCACTCCTCAGGCCATTTCCGGAGCTCTAAAGCTCCAGACTTGTTCCTCTCACCCCTCTAAACCTAAATCTAACCTCAAACAAGATTTATCTTTAGCCATTAACAAGATTCGAAGCCAAGAACAAAATTTGCAAAACTTTCAGACAAGCCATACATCCTTATTTCTTCACCTTAAAGTTCATTACACTCAGGGGATCAAACTCAACCAAATAAGAACTTAAAATAAAGGTTCTGGAAAAATGTTTTCACATGGCTACCTGAGATGAAGCTTTCAACCCTAGAGCTTTCAGGATGCTACTTTGCTTCAAAACCCCTCCAATGATCTCCCTGAAGAAGCTTTGATGCTTGGTAGGAGTTTTTTGTGGCTGGTTTGTGAGTTTGATGCAGTTCAATTCAAAGGGGGAAGGAAATCGTGTTTTGGCTTATGGTGTTTTCAGGCTGTTTTAGTGGTCGGAAAATGCTCTAATGGTGATGGTGAGTTGATCTATGAAGTTTGTTTGGATGCTTGCAGCTTGTGTGATGAGTTTCAAATGAAAAATGCAAAGAGGGAAGTTTTTGTGTATGCTGACTTGTGGGAGGATTCAGGCTTGCCTCTTGTTATGTTTGGCTTCCTTTTGATTTGTATAAACAAATGTGATTGGTCAGAAAGTTGGTAATGGCACAGTGTGATTGGTATGGCTTGTTTTGCAAAAAGTCAAGGTTATGTGTCCTTTGAGGTATGGGCAAGTTCAAGCCAAGGACAAGGGCATGTCCTGCGCAGCATGATTCATGGACAACCATGGAAATGAGATTGAGGCAAATCAGCAAGTGGATTGAAGTTTGTGGGGGGTTTTGCAATTTTGGCAAAGTTTGGCCCTTTCTTGATTTCTTCATGTACAAGTCATGGAATTTGGAAATTCTTGGGCCAATTCTGACTTTTAGGCATTGCACAAAGTTTGTATGATGATTAGAAGTCAATTTGAAGTCACAAATTTGCTTGGCATGAGGTTTTGCAAAAATCCCTCTTTGGCATGAAACTTGAAATTATGTGATTTTTGCCAACTTTGAAAAGCCATAACTTAAGTTCCAAAATGAATTAGATCTTGTTCTTGTACTTTTTGAAAAGGGAATGATCCAATCTACAACTTTCATGACCAAGAATTTTTCATTTGAAGCATTTTTGGTTGATAAAGAGGAGGTTGAAAAACTTTCCCAAAATGGAAAGTTTACATTACAAGTCATTTCCATATTTGGCAACTTTTGGTTTAGCCCACTTTTCTTCAAATTTGTGAACTTCAAATCACTTAAGTGATCAAATAAAGACCATATAACTTCATTTTGATGAAAAATCCATTTTGGTTCCATGTTGGGGGGCCTCAGATGCCCTGATTTGGCTTTGACTTGCTCAAGAAGTTACCCAGTGATCAGATGACTTCCACAATGACTCTTTCCATAAAACTTGGTATGCATGACCCTTATGTCATATTGAGACCAATAGAAACAAGAATGACCAAAAAATTTGGAGTTATGGCCTCTGAAACCAAAACCCTAATTTTAGGTCATCTGTGCAGTTAAACCTGGCTCTGCTTCCATACCTTGCAAGTTCTTGTGATTCTTTGACTTCCTTGATCTTGGGAGGATATAATATGATGTTTGAACATACATAGACCCTCTTGAGATGATTTAAGACCTTTGGAGTGGCTCAGATGGCTTCAGGGATTGCTCAGATCACAAACCCTAGATGCAGATGACTTTGAACCAATGCAATATGATGATATGATTGAACTTATGCAAATGAAAAGATCACAAGCCATGGTGTGAACTTAGTGAGGGAAAATTTGGGGTGTTTACAAGTGGGTATGCTGAAGAACTGTCATAAGAAATGTGAAGTCTTTGCTGATAATCCAAAGGGATGTGAACTGGTCTTGAGAGATGTTCAAAGTTTGATTAATCTTGGTGTTTTGCAAGTAAGCGGTCGTGTGAAGAGGAATGAAGTGGAAATGATTGAACTCATCTTCAACTTGCCTGAATCTGATTCTACCATAGCAATAGTGTTGAACATGCTTGAATCCTCGGGAGTTCAACCCATCTTCAATATGCCAGAACCTATGGTGCCCATTTTTAATTTGCCAGAACTGAGGATTGGGCAAAGGAGTAACCCATTCTTTTATAAAGATACCAAAGAAGTTCCATGGAAGTATAATACAGGGGGAGTTCATCAGAAGATTGAACAGGTTGGTCAGAAGGAAAGTTTAAAAGTAGCAAGTGATGACATAGCAGGTGCAAGTCGAATAACTCGCAGTGGTCGTGTTTACACTCTGCAGGTCAATAAAGTTCCACCAGTTCCACCTAAAGAAGTCATTCCCGCTGTTGCCAACAAGGATAAAGGGTTGGTCTTTGAAGAGGAGGATGCAGAATTTCTCAGAATCATTAAGAAAAGTGACTATAAGGTTATTGATCAGCTACATCAAACGCCTTCCAAAATATCTATCTTATCACTTCTTATGCATTCGCCGGCCCACCGAGGTGCTCTCCAGAAATTACTAGCCCAAGCTCATATTACGCATGACATAACTGTGAATCAGTTTGACGCAGTCATTGCCAACATCACTGCATGTAATAATCTCAACTTCAGTATGGAGGACCTTCAAAAAGATGGCTTGGACCATAACCGTGCTCTTCATATATCTGTGAAATTCCAGGAGGATACCTTAGCAAGAGTTCTTATGGATACGGGATCTTCATTGAATGTTTTTCCGAAAAGAACACTTGCTAAGTTATCTTATCAAGGAGCAGAGATGAGACCCAGTGCACTGATATTGAAAGCTTTTGATGGGTCAAGCAGGACTGTTATCGGAGAAGTAGACCTACCAATCTTGATTGGACCGCAGGTGTTCAAAGTCACTTTTCAGGTTATGGACATTAATCCTAATTATAGTTGTTTGCTAGGAAGACCTTGGATTCATGCCGCTGGGGCAGTCACTTCTACTCTATACCAGAAGATGAAGTTCGTGGCCGATAACAAGTTGGTAACTGTGTCTGGGGAATAAGATCTCATGGTAATTGTGTCCTTTAGGTCATTGAGGCTAATGAAGATGCTTTTGAAACTGCTTTCCAAGCTCTTGAGATAGCCAATGTTATCCTTATGGAAGTAGAGGAACCAAAGAGGAAGGGTATTCCATTGTTTGCATCACTGAAAAGTACCATTTCCACTATCGAAGAAGGAAGCCATGAAGGTTGGGGTAATGTCATTGAAGTCAAGAAGATGCTGGACCGCTACAGGTTGGGTTACAAACTAACTCATGTAAAGAAAGGAGCATCAACCTTCGTTAAAGGACGTCCAAAGACCATTCAAGAGGTGTTTTCCAATGTCGGCTATCAGATCAATGCAATTAATGGGGATGCTGAAGATGAAGATGTGGATCATTTGGTGTATCAGTGTGAAGCAGCTTTGGGCAATTGGGAGGCAGTGGAGATCCCAGAATTTTTTCCACTGTCAAAGTAATTTGTTGTTTTTCTTTAAGTGTTTTCAAAGTTCCCTAGCTTTGCCCGACGCTATGGGATCATTTTGTAGGGCCTCTTCTCATTTTCAAGTTATTTAATCAATGAAGGCATTTTGTTAAATTCTTACTTTGTTTTATTTACTATTTTTCTCTGTTCCCCTTTAAAAGAAAATGGCAATCTTTCAAAACCAATAAAAAGTTTTTTCATGCATCTCTCTATTTTAACTTAAATAAAAGCAAATCATTCCCATATGCAGAACAAATGAAAACCCTGTTGAATCCAATGACTTTATATTCTCTCCTAACATTGATTCTCCCATCTACCAAGCGGAAGATGAAAGTGAGGAAGATTGTGACGTTCCTAAGGAACTGGCAAGATTGGTTGAGTATGAGTACACAGATCTTCAGCCACATAAGTAGCAGGTAGAGACTATCAACCTTGGCACTGATGAAGACAAGAAAGAAGTCAAGATTGGTACAACACTTAGGTCAGACGTCAGAGAAAGATTGGTCAAGCTTCTCAGAGGGTATGTGGATGTGTTTGTGTGGTCGTATCAGGATATGCCTGGTTTAGACATGGACATAGTGGTCCACAAGTTGCCTCTTCGACCAGATTGTCCTCCAGTAAAGCAAAAGCTCCGAAGAACAAGACCAGACATGGATCTGGAGATTTGAAAAGAGGTCAAAAGACAATTTGATGTTGGATTCCTCGCAGTTGTGAAGTACCCTGAGTGGGTAGCTAACATCGTGCCAGTCCCCAAGAAGGATGGCAAGGTTAGAATGTGTGTGGACTATAGATATTTGAACAAAGCCAGTCCAAGAGACGATTTCCCTCTTCCGCATATTGATACTTTGGTTGACAACACTGCCAAGTTTGTTGTTTTCTCCTTCATGGACGGGTTTTCAGGTTATAACCAGATCAAGATGGATCCTGATGATATGGAAAAGACTACCTTCATCACACCACGGGGCACTTATTGTTACAAGGTTATGCCGTTTGGTCTCAGAAATGCAGGAGCCACTTATCAGAGGACAATGGTCACCCTTTTCCATGATATGATGCATAAAGAGATAAAAGTTCATGTGGATGATATGATTGCCAAATCACAGATTGAGGAGGATCATTTAAATCATCTCCTGATGTTATTTGAGCGCCTTAGAAAGTTCCAACTGCGTTTGAATCCAGCTAAGTGTACCTTTGGTGTCCGATCAGGAAAGTTACTTGGTTTTATAGTTAGTTAGCAAGGAATTGAGGTAGATCCAGATAAGGTCAGAGCAATTCAAGAGATTCCAGCTCCCAAAACAGAAAAACAAGTCAGAGGTTTCCTCGAAAGATTGAACTACATCTCCAGATTTATCTTCAACATGATAGCTACATGTGAGCCTTTGTTCAAGTTGCTCCGAAAGGATCAAGCAATTGAATGGAATTCTGATTGTCAACAGGCTTTTGAGAAGATTAAGGTTTACCTACAGGAACCTCCTATCTTGATCCCACCTTCTCTAGGGAAGCCTCTCTTCATGTATCTAATTGTACTAGAGGGATCTATGGGTTGCATATTAGGCAACCAAGACAAAACTGGTCGTAAGGAGAATGCCATTTATTACTTAAGCAAGAAGTTTACAGATTGTGAAAGCAAATATTCACTTTTAGAGAAGACTTGTTGTGCTTTGGCATGGGCTGCCAGACGCCTTAGGCAGTATATGATTTGTCACACTACTTTGTTGATCTCGAAAATGGATCCAATAAAGTACATTTTTGAGAAGCCTGCTTTAACTGGAAGACTTGCCTGTTGGCACATGTTGTTATCCGAATATGACCTCTAATATGTAACCCAGAAGTCTATCAAGGGAAGTATGTTGTCTGACTACCTTGCTGATCAACCTGTTGAAGATTATGAACCTTTGAAATTTGATTTCCCAGACGAGGACATTATGTTGATAAAGGATTGTGAAGTTCCAGGTCCAGATGAGGGTCCAGAGCCAGGATCTTGTTGGAAGATGATGTTTGATGGTTCCTCTAATTACATGGGGAATTGTGTGGGAGCTGTTTTGATGAATCCTAATGGTGGGTATACTCCTTTCACATCCAGATTATGTTTTGAATGTACAAACAACATTGCAGAGTATGAAGCATGTGTTTTGGGTATCGAAGCTACAATTGATACCAGAATCAAGATTTTAGAAGTATATGGAGACTCAGCTTTGGTGATCTACCAGGTCAAAGGTGAATGGGAGAACCGTGATGAGAAGTTGATCCCGTACCGTGCCCACATTAAGGAATTGATTAAATACTTTGACGAAGTCACTTTCCATCACGTTCCAAGGGAGGAGAATCAAATAGCAGACGCCTTGGCTATATTGGCCTCTATGTTTCAAGTCAGATTTCTTAATGAAGCTCCACTCATTACAATCGAGCGAAAAACTACATCAGCCTACTGTCTACTGGTCGAGGAAGAAACTGATGAGAAACCGTGGTTCTATGACATCAAGAACTACTTGCAAAATCAGGAGTACCCAGTGGACGCAACAACTTTGGACAAGAAGACCCTGAGAAGATTGGAGTCCAAGTTTTTCCTCAGCAACAATGTGCTTTACAAGAGAAATCAAGATATGGTTCTGCTCAGATGAGTGGACAAACGCGAAGCAGGGTTATTGATCAGAGAAATCCATGAAGGATCATTTGGAACACATGCCAATGGACATGCCATGTCCAGGAAGATCTTGAGAGCTGGATACTTCTAGTTGACCATGGAATCAGATTGTTTCAAATATGCCAGGAAGTGTCATAAATGCCAGATTTATGCCGACAAGGTGCACGTACCTCCGACCCTTTTGAATGTTCTGTCATCGCCTTGGCCTTTCACGATGTGGGGCATTGACATGATAGGGGAAATTGAGCCTAAAGCTTCTAATGGTCACCGGTTTATCTTGGTTGCAATCGATTACTTTACTAAGTGGGTTGAAGCAGCTTCCTATGCCAATGTGACAAAGCAAGTGGTTGTCCGCTTCATCAAGAACCAAATTAGTTGTCGCTATGGGATCCCAAGCCGAATCATCATAGATAATGGGACCAATTTGAACAACAAGACGATGAAGGAGTTATGTGAGACATTCAAGATTGAACATCATAACTCTTCTCCTTACCGTCCGAAGATGAATGGAGTTGTTGAAGCTGCGAACAAGAACTTCAAGAAGATTCTGCAAAAGATGGTGAAAACCTACAAAGATTGGCACAAGATATTACCGTATGATTTACACGGATATAGAACATCAGTTCTCACTTCAACAGGGGAAACCCCTTTCTCTTTGGTGTACGGGATGGATGCAGTTCTCCCTATCGAAGTAGAGATACCATCTTTGAGGATCTTGATGGAAACCAAACTGGAGGAAGCTGAATGGGTCCAGAACAGATATGACCAACTGAACCTCATTAATGAAAAGAGGATGATCGCCATGTGCCATGTCCAGTTGTACCAAAAGCGCATCAAGAAAACATTTAATAAGAAAGTCTGTCTCCGATAATTCAAAGAAGGAGACCTTGTACTCAAGAAAATCTTGCCAGTCCACAAAGACATGCGTGGAAAATGGATTCCTAACTATGAAGGCCCATATGTTGTGAAGGTGGCATTCTCCGGAGGTTCCTTAATCCTCACAACTATGGACGGTGAACAGCTTAAGCACCCGGTGAATTCTGATGCAGTCAAAACATATTATGCCTAAATAAAGCCCGATAGGTCGAAAACCAGAAATGGAGACCTAGGCAAAAATGGGTATCCCGGTGGATCAATACCTATGAAGGAGATCCAGGAAAAAGTTAGGGATAGAAATAAAAAATGAGAGCTTGCTAAGTTGAAAACCCGAAAGGGCGGCTTAGGCAAAAAAAGAGTGTCCCGGTGGATTGAAAACCCGAAAGGGCGGTCCAGGAAAAAGTTAGGGACAAAGGCATTTGACTGTATCAGATGGTGTTTACCATTATTGAAGATCATTACTTGAATACCAATCCAGTTGCTCTTATCAGAAGCAAAATGTTGAGCGGTCTTAGTTATTAGGGATTATAGTGGTCGTTGGATTCAATGTAGACCTTTCCCCATTTCCATGGAGCTTCTGCCATTGGCAAGCTACCATTCTTGAATGAAATACAACCTTTGCCCATGAACTTTGTCTTTCAGCTTCTTTTTTTTTTGTTATGCAAAATGTTTTTACTGAATTACAATTTAACTCTGAAAATGACAAAAAATTTAGAAATAGTTTTTTTGAAAACATACTGGAAAACATTCAAATTTCTTTGACTTTAGAAAGATTAAAAATCTTTTGTCTTCTCGAAAAAACCCTCTAGCTTGCAGCAACACTCTCATGCCATGATTACAGAAATCCCCATAAAGGATTAAAAGCTGGTAGTACCCTTGGATGGATCCTCGGACCAAGCATTGATTTCCAAGCTCGAAGACATCTCCCCAGCATCTTTCATTTTGCTCGTCTAAAGTATTGGCGTTGAGATACTACTCTCCCCTACTCTGTCAAAACTCTTTGTCTCCCTAGAGTCAGCATTTGCATATCATGATCATTCGCATCATGCTCAATCATACGCATTTGACATAATCATTTGTCTCTCCCCAGTTGTCGTCTGTCTGACTCTAGGTCCAGATTACTGTCAATTTTCATTTTGAAATCCGTTATTGTTGGTACCCTGAAGTTTGGTTAACCAAGGTATTCCTCCCAGTAACACTGGTATCCCCCGTAGAGCCCCTTCTTGATATGTCTTTATTACCACCAATTTTTCTTTTAAGTCCAATTATTATTGGCATAAATCCTTTAAGTTGTTTGCTTAAGATTTAAGGCTGTTTAATTCAACACGCATCCGTGTTCTCCTGATAATTCCTAGAACTTCTTCTTTGAACTCTTCATTTAAGGAATTTCCAGAGGTTGGTCGTTTATCTTGTTGAAAACTCTAACATTTATTCTTGTTGCCAGTCGGTTGCTTGGAGCCGTTTGATTTATCTTTAAATGCTTCGCATTCTACTCCCAATATCAGTTGGTTGCACAAGACCACTGCCCGAACACTGTGTTCGTTTTCTTTATCCTCGGTATCAATAATTACACTTGAACCTGTTGATTTACCACTTTGGATTATTCGTCTGTTATTTTTCCCCGACCGCCGTGTCGACGTCTTTGATTTATTTTCCTCAACCGCCATGTTGAATTGCTTTCCCGACCGCCGTGTCGACGTCTGTGATTTATTTTCCTCAACCTCCGTGTTGAATTGCTTTCCCGACCGCCGTGTCGATGTCTGTGATTTATTTTCCTCAACCTCCGTGTTGAATTGTTTTCTCGACCGCCATGTCAATGATTGTTATTTCATTTTCCCGACCGTCGTGTCGATGTCAGTTATTTATTTCTTCAACCGCTGTGTTGATTTTTATTTCCCGACTACCGTGTCGATGTCTGTTTATTTTGTTTTCCCGACCGCCGTGTCGATGTCTGCTATTTTATTTCTCGACCGCTGTGTCGATATCTGTTATTGTATTTCCCGACCGCTGTGTCGAGATCTAATTATATATTTTCCTCAATCGCTGTGTTGAATTGTTTTCCCGACCGCCGTGTCGATGACTGTTATTTCATTTTCTCGATCGTCGTGTCGATGTCTGTTATTTTTTATTTCCCGACCGCCGTGTCGATGTCAGTTATTTATTTCTTCAACCGCTGTGTTGATTTTTATTTCCTGACTGTCGTGTCGATGTCTGTTTATTTTGTTTTCCCGACCTCCGCGTCGATGTCTGCTATTATATTTCTCAACCACCGTGTCGATATCTGTTATTGTATTTCCCAACCGCCGTGTCGAGATCTAATTATTTATTTTCCTCAAGCGCCGTGTTGTATTGTTTTCCCGACCGCTGTTTCGATGACTGTTATTTCTTTTTTCCGACCGCTGTGTCGATGTCTGCTATTTTTTATTTCCCGACCGTCGTGTCGATGTCATTTTTTTTTTCTTCAACAGTCGTGTTGAATTTTATTTCCCGATTTCCGTGTCGATGTCTGTTTATTTTGTTTTCCCGACCGCTGTGTCGATGTCTGCTATTTTATTTCTCGGTCGCCGTGTCGATGTCTTTTATTTCATTTTCCCGACCGCCGTGTCGATGTCTGCTATTTCATTTTCCCAACCTCCGTGTCGATGTCTGCTATTTTATTCGCGACCTCCGTGTCGATGTCTATTATTTTGTTCTCCTGACCGCCGAGTCGATGTCATTTCAACTATTTTTCTCAATCAGAGTTGCTGTATTGGGATCCCCAACATCCACCCTTGAACTTGCTAACCGATCACGCCAGTTAGTCTGTTCTTGTTCATAGTGTTGGTTGGGAGCATCAAGCCATTGAGTTTCCCCTTCAAACTATTTTCTCGCTATCCTAGGGTGTCAGTCTGTCTTTAATCCTATGCTCTGGATTTCTATTTTGTTTCCCGTCTTTTGTGATTCTTAGTGCCAACAGTTACACTTGAACCTGTTGACCTATCACTTTGAATACTTCCCGTTTTTGTTTCTATTGTCCCCAGCATATTATTATCCCCAGTGGGTCTTCACCCTCAGTTTCGTTTCTGTGGATCACCGTTGCATTTATCTTCATCATACCATATTCAGCATATTCATCATCAAAAACCAGCATGATAGGTTTCATCTCATCTTGCATGTCATTTCCCGAGCAAGTCCCTCATAAGTTCATAGCATGTCATTGCATTTAGGGACAAAATTTTTGGTTATTTCTATATTTAAATACCTTTCACTCTGATTTTATGAGGATTAACATCATTCATTCTATCTAGTGAAGTTATTTAAATAGGGGCAACTGTCACTCCCCAAATTTTACCCCTAACTTTTCATATCATTTTCTTTTCATCTCATTGTCGTACCTCAAAAAATACGATCCTCGCGATGGGACGCGGAAAGAAACAACAGAGTTGCCACCTAATTCTATTTATTCTACGAGAGAAAAGGGAGATATAGATACAACCTAAATACAGGATCATAAATGGTCCATGAAACCAAATTCTAAGTTTGGGAGTCGGTTACGTAAGGGGAAGGTATTAGCACCCCTCACGTCCGTTGTACTCAACGGGAACCTCTTGGCTAACTATGCGATTAAATGTTGATCTAAGTCTTTGTCTTCTTAATGTTTGTTAATATGTTTGTTCTAAGGAAAAAAAGAAAATTATTATTAAGTTTTTATTATTGTGACGGAGAAAAGATTGAATTTTTTTATTAGGGTGCTCGGGAAGGATAAAAATCCATGTGCCTATGTATTCCCTTGTGCAATGGGAAAGTCAGAGCTTCGTAGTTCGTGCGACTACGGTTTGTGTTTTTTAATTGAACGATTGTTTAAAACGCATTTTACTGCTAAGCGTAGGCTTATACTCACGGTGGAGGCTGAAGCGCTAGCTTGTTTGCGAGATAGAAAGATTTAAACAATGTTCGTTTAAAGAAAAGAGTTTGACCTTTGTTAAGTGTTTTAAAACGAAAGGCGAATGAAGCACAACTCGAGGGCTAGCCTCAAGAGTATTTGCATTCAAGGACCCGTGGAGTGCTGGACTCCAGAGTTCAGTTATTCGTTGATTAATTGTAAAGTGATTTGCATATGTTGGTGCGTTTTAAGTTGTGTTATTTCCATTGTGAAAGGGAAAATGAATTACAAATCGAGGGCTAGTCCCAACAGTATTTCAATTCAAAAACCCGAGGAATACTAGATTCTTGAGTTTAGTTCTTTCACGATTTTAATTATAGATTTACGGTTTGAAAACGAAAGAGCGAATGAATTACAAATCGAGGGCTAGCCCCAACAGTAATCCAATTCAAAAACCCGAGGAATGCTAGATTCCTGAGTTTAGTTCTTATGTTAATTAACTATGTGTATTAAGACGCTTGTGATTATTTTGGATGAATTAGGGTTTAGTATTTTTTATAACAAAGGAGTAAACGAAACACAACTCGAAGGCTGGCCTCAAGAGTGGTTCATTAAAGAACCCACGGAATGCTAGATTCCGAAGTTCAGTTCTTCGTTAAGTTAATTAAGACGTGGTAGATTGTGCAGACAGCGATCACAAGTGACAGACTAATGTGTGTGAAGTGTGGACGAGATGAATTTAATTAATTAAATAAGTGGGTTTGACTCCTAATTCCTAAAGGTGTTCCTAATAATACTTAATCGTAAAATAAAGGCGAAAAAAATAAATTACGTTCGAAAATAAACGGGAGAGGGATACATGATAATTTATACGGGATTGTGAAGAAATAAAAGGTATCGTTGTAGTTTGCCCAAGAGGAAGCGTGTGTGCAGTGTATAAATTAATCGGAATCATTAGTATTAAATATTGTATAAAAAAATGCAAGAAATAAATAAAATAAATAAATATACTAAATAAAGTGAAATAAATTATACAATAGAATAAATTACATAGAATGAAAAATAAAAATAAATAAATGGCCTCATATTGGTCACGATTAATCGGAAACGGTTTATTGTGGCTTTTTATTATATCATTGGCCAAAATATTAAAATCGGAAAAAGGAAAAATATTAAAAATAAAATCTAGTCAAGTATTATTGAATCTAAATAAACTACCAAAACACATATTTTGGGAATTCTAACACCAAGGAAATAGAAATCAAAATAAAAATAAAAATAAACCAAAAACAAGGTTGGAGGGTCTGATAATGTTTAGAGTGTGTAAATCAGCAGGTCCAAGATGGACTTCTTAGTCCAGCAACAACAACAATATAAAAAGTTCAATAAATGAAAAAAAAACATGATAGGGGGAGGCACAAAGCTGCTGGATGTTTATGAAAGCAAAACATAAATGGGCTAAGCCCACCACAAAAACCAAATCTACAAATTTCAGGAAAAAAAATACAATAAAATAAAAATAATAAAATGAATAATAAAATAAGGAACAAGAAAAACAGGGTCACGCATATGGCATAAAAAATAGATCTCTCTTTTTCCTCTTTTATAAAACACGGTTAAAAAGAAGAAAGGAAAATCCAACCCTTCGAAGTTGTACACGGCGGTGATCGGATTCTTATCCCAGGCTTAGATTTCGCAATGGTTCGGCCTGGGTTTGGTGGATTTGGCTCGCGGCAAACAAAAACGGTGGTCAAAGGTGGTGGAAGGGTGGCCCGCGGCGGTTTCCGTTGGCTTGGTTCGCAGGGGGTCGTACAGACATTTGTGCGGTGGTGGTTTGTTATCGGGAGGTTATGGATTTGGGGTTGGATCGATGTTTTCGCGCGGCGGTTGTTGACAGCGTGGTTTGCTATATTTTTCGCGGTGTTTCACGAGATGGAGGTTGGTTCGTGTTCTCTGAGTTTCGGAGATTTCGGTGGTTTGGGTGTTTGGAGTTCTGGGCGGTGGCTTCGAAGGTTTCAATCTCGCTTTGTTCCTGCGTTTTATGGTGGTTTAGGTTTCAACGGTTTGAGTAGTAGGTTTGTTTCGGTTCAAAAATCCTTATTTCTGTTCTGTTTTTGGTTAAAGGTTGAGAAGGTCGGTTCAATAGTTTTCTGTTCTTTTTGTTTTTTCAGGTTCCTGCGTTATTTTGTTTAATCCCCCCCCCTCCTTTGTTAAAATACTCTGTCATTTTCAAAACCAAATTCCTCTCCTCCAATAAGTTTCTTCGTTTGTGAATTTTCTTTTTTGGAAAAGTCCCAGGTCCCTTTTTACTTTGCAGGTGTAGTTTTGCTGATTTGGTGTATGATTTTGGATGTATGTGCAGGGTGGTGAAGCATTATGGCAGGCTTGTGTAGGATCTAATTTTGTGTATGGTGCAGACACAAATAACAGAGTTTGGCTGATTATAGGGGCTATAGGTGGCGCAGGAGCAAAGGCACATTTAGGACCAAGTTGCTATAAGATTATACATATAATAATATAAAGTTAATAAAAAATAAATCAGATTAATTACACTGTTAAGGAAAAAATAAATAAATACAAATAGTTAATTCAATAAAACAACTAGATAGAATAAATAATAAAATGTAAATTAAAAATTGAATTTGAATAAATTCTAATTAAATTAAGATAAATAATCTTCAAACTAACAATTATATTAAAAATTAACAAAACTAAACATTAAATTGATTCTAAAAATACTTAAATTAAAAGGTTAATTAAACTATTACAAAATAACTTAATTTTAACAATAAACTAAATATACTAATACTAAATAAGCTATGCTAATTATTTACATAAAAGTTAAAATAAAATAAAAATAATATTAAAATGATCAAAAATCTAAATAAGTTCTAAAATCGAGAATAGAAATTAAAAAATGACCTTGAACCATATAATCGACCAAAAACACATGATCAATGATTAATTAAATGTTAACCCTAAAAATGGTAAAATTACGTACTAGCGAAACTGCGATAAAAAAGCGTCAGATGAATGACAAATTTTCTGAGAAAAGTCCGGTCAAAATTTAGGGTGTGACAGTTGCCCCTATTTAATTTTCTTGGACCTGAATGTATAAATAACAATGTTTTTGGACATTCGAGGTGGAAGAGGATTAAATATTAAAATACCTAAAATTTTGACCGACTGCGGATGAAATGCAATGATATGAAATGTTATGAATTTATGAGGGACTCTCTTTTGTTTTGCTGGGGATATAACGTGCGAGATGCAATGAACCCTAGAATGCTTATTTTTTAATGATGAATATGTTGAATATGGTATGCGGGATACGGTGTAGATAACTGGTAATGGTGATCCACAAAAACAAATGTGAGAGTGAAGACTCACTGGGGACGACAATATGTTGGGGATGACATATCAACTCGGGGGTTGAAGGGATAATCGATTCAGGGATCGAAAGCAAAAAGACATGAATGATGACTCGGGGGTCACACTGAAATAGAAATCAACTCGGGGGTTGAAGGGATAATCGATTCAGGGATCGAAAGCAAAAAGACAGGAATGATGACCCGGGGGTCATACTGAAATAGAAATCAACTTGGGGGTTGAGAACAAAACACAATCATTGACTCGGGGGGTCAAATGGAGGCAGATATCAACTCGGAGGTTGGGAAAATAAATGGCATTGACTCGGAGGTCAGGAATAAAGACAAAATCGACTTAGGGATCGAAAACATAAAGGCAATTAATAACTCAAGGGTCAAACAAAAACAAATATCAACTCGGGGGTTGGGAAGACAACATCATTGACTCGGGGGTCAAACATAAAGGCAGTAATGACTTGGGGGTCAAACAAAAACAGATATCAACTTGGGGGTTAAACAAAAATAGACATCAACTCGGGGGTCGAACAAAAACAGACATCAACTCGGGGGTCGAGCAAAAACATTAACTTGGGGGTCAAGCGTAAACAGATATCAACTCGGGTTGAGGAAATAACTAAAACGACATCGAATCGGCGGTCGGGAAAACAATTCAACTCGGCGGTTGAGGAAAAGGAAATATTCAAAGTATCCAAAGTGATCAAACAACAAGTTCGAGTGTGACTGCTGGGGAGCCCAATATATCAACTCGGCGATTGAGGAAATAACTAAAACAACATCGACTCGGCGGTCGGGAAAACAATTAAACTCGGAGGTTGAGGAAAATAAATAACAGACATCGACACGGCGGTCGGAAAAGCAATTCAACACAGCGGTTGAGGAAATAACTAAAATGACATCGACACGGCGGTCGGGAAAACAATTCAACTCGGCGGTTGAGGAAAATAAATAACAGACATCGACTCGGCGGTCAGGAAAACAATTCAACATAGCGGTTGAGGAAATAAATAAAATGACATTGACACGGCGGTTGGGAAAATAATTCAATCATTGCGATTGAGGAAATCAATAAATAGACATCGACACGGCGGTCCGGAAAACAATTCAACACGGCGGTTGAGGAAATAAATAAAATGACATTGACATGGCGGTCGGGAAAATAATTCAATCACTGCGATTGAGGAAATCGATAAATAGACATCAACACGGTGGTCGGGAAAGCAATTCAAGACGGTGGTTGAGGAAATAACATAATCCAAAGTGATAAATCAAAAGGTTCAAGTGTAACTGCTGGCACTAAGGATAAAGAAGACAAACACAGTGTTTGGGCAGTAGCTCTATGCGACCAACTGATACTGGAAGTAGAAAACAACGTACTTAGATATAGATCAACGGCTCCAAGCGACCGGCTGAAGAAATAAAGAAACGTTGGAGCTCAAAACATCCAACCTCTGGAAATTCCTTTAAACGAAGAATGAAAAGAAGAACTTCAGGAACCATTAGGAAAACACAGGTATGTGCCAAATCAAATGGACTTAAACTGCAATCAGAAGGGTTTCACGGCCAGCTTAACGGACTCGTGCCAATGACAATTGGACTTAAAAGGTTGCGTGTCATAGGAGACTTGTTTTGCAAGATATGACTTTTTTCTACTGCGAGTAGATGCTCAATGAATAAGACAACAACAAGGCTTATTTCTAAGAGCGAAGCGACATGACTAACATCTGAGAATGACTTATGCATTGACTCAAAGGTTCCCGAATATGCCCCTGGATGGGTATTGGATGAAAAAGTTCTTGGAAGACGACTCTCTTAAAGGAGAAAAAAATGATTCCCGACACCCGTCTTGAACTCGAAGTTTGTTATCGCATAAGGCCTGCTTGATCAGCTTGAAGGCATGGAGAGGATTTGCCCCTTGTGATTCATCTTGCCCCTGAATCAATGGTTTTTTTTTAATTTTCCCTTTGCGAAGGTTTGGACCAACCTGCCATGACATGGCTTTGAAATGGTTGCCCCAGTGCTTGAATGTTTGAGATTTGCCCCTGGTTACCCAATTCTTGGGATGGGAAACTTTTGATTTGACTGGCAATTGAACTCTTGAACCATTTGTGATAGCTCACTCTAGTATGAGTCTTGAGAAAAGGTTAACCTCTGGGTAGTTGACTCTTGAAGAGATTGATTTCGATCGACTTATTCTTGAAGTGGTTGCCCCTGGCTGGGCTTCTCTTACTAAGTCAAATTCCCTAACTGGTTGTATTCGTTGGGATTCCCTTGATGCTGAATTGACTTGCAAATAAACATTATACATTTAAAAATTGGCAATTTTAATGCAACGTTTATGCAAGTTTTGAAATCACAAATTATTGGTATGATAGTGATATACGGTGGAGTTTATTAAAACAACAAAGTGGATATATCCATTTATGGAATGGCAGATGAAGTGATCAATACAAATGATTAGCACAGATTGTTAGGAGTCAGGTTAACACAACCTTGTTGTAGTATGCTCTCAAAATAAACCCTGCCTCAATTAGGTCTTTTAAGGGTTGTAACATGGCTTGGTTCATGGTTTTCGAAACAAAGGATAAAGGCTCAAAATTTATTTGTACCCACCCATCTTCGTGATGAACTTCCATCCTACGTTCAGTTAAATTGACATACGCACTCAGATCTCGAAAGTCTTCGGCGGTGTAAGGATTAGGATTTAAGATGAGATGGCAGCCACCTTGCTTCGTCTTTGCTTTGATGAATTATTTTTCTTGACTTCATTAATTTTCGCCTAAGTCGTCTTTTCTAGTTTTTTGACTTAGCGGACTTTTTCTTTGTATTTCTTTTTTTTCTTCTGTCTTTTGTTGAACAGTTGTGACTGCCATTTTGTTAGAGGATAGAGAACATGTAATACAAACTTTTGGTCCTTCACGACTTCTTTGATGCGCGGAGGAAAGTATATAGCTAATCCTTCTTGAATGATGGACTGAATCTCTTGAAGATTGAATGCAACCAGATTAACTAAACCGACTACCCTGCCCCAGGTTTGAAATTAAGGGTTTTTGCATTTTTATTTTATAAAAAAAACTCCTACTTTGAGGCTCAACGGGGTTAGCGAGGGATTATCATCCTTATTTCACCAGTGTTTGGGAATTTGAAACAATGCCTGTACATCATTGGCAAGGTTTTAATTGAGAGCATACAAATGGAGAACTCAGGTATCTAGTTTTCATCATCCTCCCCCAAATCTTTGTTAAAACCACAGTTTGATAAATGAGAGAAATGTTTTTGTTTTTTTAATAATAATGAAAGAAAACGAGTGAATACGAATGGATCGATTCAAAATAGGCATAAACATTTCATTAATCTTGCCAATTCAAAAACAAAAATGCTAACAAGAAAATACAAAATCAACATGCAAAGAAAATACAACAATGTTGAAACAAACAGGGGATTGCCAGCTTTAGGGAATTGAACTTCCTTCTTCAGAGTTGGAGATCGTCATGCTCATTGGTGTCGGTGTACCAATCCTCTTCACACTCATTCTAGACAATTTCTTCCGTAGCATAGACTGATGGACCTGCGTGACCAGACGAAGGATTGATGTTGATGTGAAGACCTTGCGGCATAAATGAAATGGACTTGGACTCAATCAGATCTTGAACCTTGTTCTGGAGTTGTTTGCAGTCTTCAGTTGAATGTCCTGGCGCGTTAGCATGAAAACCACATCGGGCTTGAGGATCAAAGCTTGGTGGGTATGGAGGAATCACTAGATTCAGTTTCTTTGGCTCTAACAATCCACTATCGATCAACCCTGGAAGTATGTGACTGTATGGCATTGGAAAAGGATCAAACTGCCTCTTTAGCTTCTTAGGGTACTGGTGTCGTTGCTGAGGAGCGTGTTGTCGTTGGTATGGTTGTTTTTGTAGCATCAGTTGTTGATGACAGGCAGTAAGATATTGACCATGTGGAGGAAATGGCATCAAATATGGAGACCCGAAAGGTTGTTGACTTTGAACAGCTGACACATACGGATGCTGATAGTATGGCAAGAGAGGTAGAGCTTGTGGAGATTCCTCAATTGAATCAGCCTCATCCTCTTCTTCCTTCTGGGAATCACTAAGGGATTCATTGTCAATGCTCTGGAGACTGGAGGTGCCTTGGATTCTTCCACTCTTGAGACAACTCTCAATACGTTCTCCCATTTTCACCAGGTCAGAGAATCTTGTTGATGTAGTGCCTACCATCCTCTCGAAGTATGGGCTCTGCAAGGTATCCATAAACAGGTCAACTAACTCCTTTTCTGAGAGCGGTGGTTGAACACGATCAGCAAACTCTTTCCATCTATGGACGTACCTTTAGAATGGCTCATTACTTTCTTGAGATATGTCCTTTAAGTGAAAGAGATTGAGAGCTTCTTCCAAATTGTATTGGTATTGCTTCACAAAAGCATTGGCTAGGTCCAACCATAACTGAATATGACTTCTTTCCAAATCCATGTAATAATTCAACGGTGCCCCACTAAACTGTCTTGGAAGAAATGGATCATCAACTTATCGTCAAAAGCATATTAAGTCATTTTTCGACAGAACATCGCCAAATGGTGCTTTGAACAGCTATCCCCTTTGTACTCTTGAAAGTTAGGTGCTTCAAATTTCAGAGGTATAACCAAACCAGACACTAAGCACATGTTTAAAGCATCAAGGTCAAAATAATTCTTCCCCTCTACAGCTTTGAGTCTTTCATTCAACATTCGACATTTCTCAGTTATCTCATCAATCTCTGGTCTCTTGATTATCCTAACTGGGATTTCCCCTTGGGAATTTGGCTCCGAGAATCCAAAGCTTTGGTACTCTATGGCATCGTGAGGTATGGAGTTTCCATATCAAATAATAGTATGCTCTTGAATAATGGGTGCCCCAACTGGGGTCCTTGCAGGCTGAGCTTGAACAAAGTTGTTCCTTTGAGGTGGAGAGACATCTCTAGTTACGGCAGTCTGTTGAACATTATCCCCTATCCTTGTCAAGGTTGTCACAGCATCCATGAGTAGGTTCAACTGGTCCTTTGTCAAATCAAAGTCTCCCCTTGACGCAGTCTGCTTTTGTCCTTCAGGGTCCATGATCAATCAAGAACTACTTCAAGTCCAATGTAGGTGTTGGGAAATCAATTGCGGGTTATGGATATAGGACGAGGATGAGCTTACTCTGAGGAAAGAAAATGATATGCAATGCAAATGCAATGGTATGCAAATGGATGCAATGCAAGGATGCTTTGAATCACAAGAAAAAACAGACACAGAAGCTGGAAAAGCTCAAAACTTCCTAAATGGTAGGCTGTAAGAGATTGGTTCTACAGTTTGTACCCATAAATCCCACTTACAGGATAGTTTCTACAGTGATGGTTTAAGGAAACTCAAGGTCACGGACGTTTATCGTATTAACGCCCCGCTGCAGGCTAGCTGCATATTGACAATAATAACGATAAGGTCTACCTTGAGTGGAGTTCTCATGCTAGGCCCTCAAGAGGCGAGCCCTTGGAGACTAACACAACGCAACTACCAATATAGAAACTGGTTCTTAACAATGGATCCCAGAATCACAGCCCTTTCATGAATCAGGTCACGCAACAGGCTAACTGCGTTGTGACAAGATCTATGAAAAGTCTAACTATCTGGGGGAGCTTTCATGTTAGGCCCTCAAGAAGCGAGTTCTTGGAGACTAACACTAATACTACCAATTCTAACCTAGGTGTTCCCTCTTCTTTTTCCAAAACTCAAATCTTACTTGCAATGTGACCCTGAGATCCCGCAGACAAGTAAAATAATGAGCAAATAAGAGAAAGCGGTAAAAGAATAGATAAACAAACATAAATAATAAACATAGAGAAGACAAAAAGATAAGATCAAATAAAATAAACACATAAAGCTAAGTTAGGCTCGACTCTCTCTAGCATGGAGCTAGTCCCCAGTAGAGTCGCCAAGCTGTTATACCTCGAAAAATACGATCCTCGCGATGGGACGCGGAAAGAAATAACAGAGTCGCCACCTAATTCTATTTATTCTACGAGAGAAAAGGGAGATATAGATACAACCTAAATACAGGATAAGAAATGGTCCACGAAACCAAATTCTAAGTTCGGGAATCGGTTACGTAAGGGGAAGGTATTAGCACCCCTCACGTCCGTTGTACTCAACGGGATCCTCTTAGCTAACTATGCGATTAAATATTGATCTAAGTCTTTGTCTTCTTAATGTTTGTTAATATGTTTGTTCTAAGGAAAAAAATAAAATTATTATTAAGTTTTTTATTATTATGACGGAGAAAAGATTGAATTTTTTTATTAGGGTGCTCGGGAAGGATAAAAATCCATGTGCCTACGTATTCCCTTGTGCAATGGGAAAGTAAGAGCTTCGTAGTTCGTGCGACTACGGTTTGTGTTTTTTAATTGAACAATTGTTTAAAACGCATTCTATTGCTAAGCGTTGGCTTATACTCGCGGTGGAGGCTGAAGCGTTAGCTTGTTTGCGAGATAGAAAGATTTAAACAATGTCCGTTTCAAGAAAAGAGTTTGACCTTTGTTAAGTGTTTTAAAACGAAAGGCGAATGAAGCACAGCTCGAGGGCTAGCCTCAAGAGTGATTGCATTCAAGGACCCGTGGAGTGCTGGACTCCAGGGTTCAGTTATTCGTTGATTAATTGTAAAGTGATTTGCATATGTTGGTGCGTTTTAAGTTGTGTTATTTCCATTGTGAAAGGGAAAATGAATTACAAATCGAGGGCTAGCCCCAACAGTAAATCAATTCAAAAACCCGAGGAATACTAGATTCCTGAGTTTAGTTCTTTCATGATTTTAATTAGAGATTTACGTTTTGAAAACGAAAGAGCGAATGAATTACAAATCGAGGGCTAGCCCCAACAGTAAATCAATTCGAAAACCCGAGGAATTCTAGATTCTTGAGTTTAGTTCTTACGTTAATTAACTATGTGTATTAAGATGTTTGTGATTATTTTGGATGAATTAGGGTTTAGTATTTTTTTATAACAAAGGAGTAAACGAAACACAACTCGAAGGCTAGCCTCAAGAGTGGTTCATTAAAAAACACGCCGAATGCTAGATTTCGAAGTTCAGTTCCTCGTTAACTTAATTAAGACGCGGTAGATTATATAGACGGTGATCACAAGTGACCGACTAACGTGTGTGACGTGTGGACGAGATGAATTTAATTAATTAAATAAGTGGGTTTGACTCCTAATTCCTAAAGGTGTTCCTAATAATACTAAATCATAAAATAAAGGCGAAAAAAATAAATTGCATTCGAAAATAAACGGGAGAGGGATACATGATAATTTATACGGGATTGCAAAGAAATAAAAGGTATCGTTGTAGTTTGCCCAAGAGGAAAAATATTAAAAATAAAATGCAGTCAAGTATTATTGAATCTAAATCAACTACCAAAACACATATTTTGGGAATTCTAACACCAAGGAAATAGAAATCAAAATAAAAATAAAAATAAACCAAAAACAAGGTTGGAGGGTCTGATAATGTTTAGAGTGTGTAAATCAGCAGGTCCAAGACGGGCTTCTTAGCCCAACAACAACAACAATATAAAAAGTTCAATAAATGTAAAAAAAAACAAGATATGGGGAGGCACAGAGCTGCTAGATGTTTATGAAAGCAAAACATAAATGGGCTAAGCCCACCATCAAAACCAAACCTACAAATTTCAGGAAAATAAATACAATAAAATAAAAATAAAATAAAATGAATAATAAAATAAGGAACAAGTAAAACAGGGTCACGCATATGGCATAAAAAATAGATCTCTCTTTTTCCTCTTTTATAAAACACGGTTAAAAAGAAGAAAGGAAAATCCCACCCTTCGAAGCTGTTCACGGCGGTGATCGGATTCTCATCCCAGGCTTAGATTTCACAATGGTTCGGCCTGGGTTTGGTGGATTTGGCTCGCGGAAAACAAAAATGGTGGTCAAAGGTGGTGGAAGGGTGGCCCGTGGCGGTTTCTTTTGGCTTGGTTCGCAGGGGGTTGTACTGACATTTGTGCGGTGGTGGTTTGTTATCGGGAAGTTATGGATTTGGGGTTGGGTCGATGTTTTCGCGCGGCAGTTGTTGACGACGTGGCTTGCTATGTTTTTCGCAGTGTTTCACAAGATGGAGGTTGGTTCGCGTTCTCTGAGTTTCGACGATTTCGGTGGTTTGGGCGTTTGGATTTCTGGGCGGTGGCTTCGAAGGTTTCGATCTCGCTCTGTTCCTGCGTTTTATGGTGGTTTAGGTTTCAAGGATTTGAGTAGTGGGTTTGTTTCGGTTCAAAACTACTTCTTTCTTTTTTGTTTTTGGTTAAAGGTTGAGAAGGTCGGTTCAATTTTATCCGTGGATGCAGGTTTGAAGGGTGATGAGAATGGAGAGGAAATAAAGGTTGAGATGAGAAGAAAATTGGTTCAGGAGGAAGAGGAAAAAGTCACCCCCCTTTGTTACTGTGTTTCTTTTTGTTTTTTCAGGTTCCTGCGTTTTTTTGTTTAATTCCCCCCCCCTCCTTTGTGAAAATACTCTGTCTTTTTTAAAACCAAATTCCTCTCCTCCAACAAGTTTCTCCGTTTGTGAATTTTATTTTTTGGAAAAGTCCCAGGTCCCTTTTTACTTTGCAGGTGTAGTTTTGCTGATTTGGTGTATGATTTTGGATGTATGTGTAGGGTGGTGAAGCATTATGGCAGGCTTGTGTAGGATCTATTTTTGTGTATTGTGCAGGCACAAATAAAAGAGTTTGACTGATTATAGGGGCTATAGGTGGCACATGAGCACGAGCACATTTGGGATCAAGTTGCTATAAGATTATACATATAATAATATAAAGTGAATAAAAAAATAAATCGGATTAATTACACTGTTAAGGAAAAAATCAATAAATACAAATAGTTAATTCAATAAAACAACTAGATAGAATAAATAATAAAATGTAAATTAAAAATTGAATTTGACTAAATTCTAATTAAATTAAGATAAATAATCTTCGAACTAACAATTATATTAAAAATTAACAAAACTAAACATTAAATTGATTCTAAAAATACTTAAATTAAAAGGTTAATTAAACTATTACAAAATAACTTAATTTTAAAAATAAACTAAATATACTAATTCTGAATAAGCTATGCTAATTATTTACATAAAAGTTAAAATAAAATAAAAATAATATTAAAATGATCAAAAATCTAAATAAGTTCTAAAATCGAGAATTGAAATTAAAAAATGACCTTGAACCATATAATCGACTAAAAATGCATGATCAATGATTAATTAAATGTTAACCCTAAGAATGCTAAAATTATGTACTAGCGAAACTGCGATAAAAAAGCGTCAGATGAATGACAAATTTTCTGAGAAAAGTCCGGTCAAAATTTAGGGTGTGACACTCATCATTAGCATACCAAGTGTGTACCAAGTTTTCTGAAGTTTTGCGGGAATGGCAGGAAGGTTTTGTTTGGTTTTGTAACAAATATTGGAGAACTGATTGTTTGATTCGAAATTAGGTTCTTGTGTTTTAAAGTTTATATTGGTGGTTTGATTTCTTGAGCTATGGAATATGGAATTTCAAGTTTGGATATGGACTTTGGAACTTTATCGTCATAGAGGATTTTCACGAGAAAATTTGGGCATATTGAAATTGTTTCGAAATAATCCGGTTGTGTAGAGTTCATTTGGTCACCGGGTTGAGGCAAGGGTATTGATAGGAAGTACAAAGCACCAAATCAAATAATTTCAAGTCTCCTTTATATTCATTTACAAGTCATATTTCAAGAGAACTTTTGGGCCATTTATTAAGTTTCGTTACTCATGTGGTTTTCAAGTTGACAGCTCATTAATAATTCAGGTTTTAAGGAAGTTGCATTTTAGTTTAGCACATGGGCCATGTACTTGGACTATTCCCTTCTTGGGGCAATATGTTTGTTCTATTGTTTGTTATAATGGAGCTACTTTCATTATATCAATAAAATAAAGCTTATAAGTAGGAAAAACGGTGGAAATTAACGCCACTTAATTTTTTTAGGGCACCATCAGTTTGGTTTATTGTGTTAATCGGTATCATAACAAGTACGGAAGACACCGAAGTTTGTATTTTAACCTTGGCAAAGATGTTTTACTCAAGATTGTATGTTGCATGTCATATTAATTCCATGCAAGGAGTTAAGGAAAGGAAACCAAAGTGAAAAGCAATCTAAAATTTGAGAGGACAAAAGTGTACTAGTCTTTTAAGCTCCAATTGTTGCAAAAAGAAGCTCAGTTTCCAAAGAGTTATATCAATAATATAAAGACTTTCAAAATGGACTAGTACATAGATTCATTTAAAAAAAAATATTATTACAATTCTTGATCGCAAATGAAAGTCTGAAGTCATGGGTGTATGTCTGAACTTGAGAAAACCGCAATGGCAAAAGGTCATGCTTGTTAAGAATTATCCTAGCCTTAGTTTCTCTTCATCCCGACGAATGCATTGCACCATTATCATCCATCTGCAAACAGAACAACAAACATAACAGGATTTTTTATCAAGCTCAAAAATGGTCATAACAGAAAAATGGTCACTACTGCCAGTGCTGTTGCCGGATACCCTCCACCATCATGGCTTGAAACCCTTTACCGTTGTTATTGCTATTGAGCATCCTTCATTGTTTATGTTGCTTGGTATATACCATCAATCATCATTCCTTCGCCACCTCTACTTCTAGGCACCCTCCACCAATGTCAACTTCAATTTACAATTCTCCTACAAAAAAAAAACAAATTCGAGTCGAGATTAGCACAAATTTTCATTCAGCAAGAACACAAAATCAACAAAGATATGACAAAAAACTTGTCCATGTCAAGAGCATCTACTCCGACTCAGCAACCATATATGCCATCAAATGAGCTCAACATATTTTCTTCTTCAGTTAAGATTGCTTCTAACCCCAAGCCTGCTACTGTGTCATCAAGGCAGCCCACTCCGGTGACCTCTAGACAGCAACAAATACCATCACGCGGCACCTCACCAACAAGAGGTCGAGACTGTGGAAGCCATCTGAGATGCCAGGATTTTCACTTTATGTTCCACCTAATTTGAAAACAACACAACCTGATAGGCCACTGTCATCAACCAGGGGCAGGCCTGGAACACCCGTTTCTCGGTCTTCATTTGTTGAGTCTTCGTTAGGTGGAAGACCTAAAGAACCAAAAGAATAAGAGTCAGAACAAATAATAGAAGCCGATTTTCGTGCACCAGTAAAAAAATCAAGATACAACAAATAACCTTTGTTTCACCACAGTGAAAAATCGATTTTTAAAATAACAGGTAAACAGACGCAGGGAACAAAGAGGGATTTCAATTCAGTCCATATACAATTTGTTCAGTTTGTTTTGAACTGAATAAATCAAGTTAACAAGGTGCAGTGAAAAGGCATAAGCAGACAGAAAATGACATAAAATACAAGACCGGAACTTTCAAGAAATCGGCAAAGAAATTCATAATGCAAAAAGTACATAGCAGGCATAACCAAAATGGAATTCTCAGCAAAATTTTCAAAGAGGAAAACCCTAATTTTTACACTATAAGAAGTGGAGAGAGGAGCCGAATCAACGGAAGACAAAAAACCCTAGCCGCGAAAATACCACCACAAACCCTAATTTTTTTCAAAGAGTTAAAAGAAGAACGGAGGCGCAGATGATAATGATGATACGATGTCGGTGTATTCTTTTCTGAAGAGAGAGAACCCAACAAAGTGGAGTCGATGCAAAGAGGAAGAAGGACCACTGTTCTTTCTTTTTATTGTTCGTTTTTTTTGAAACAATGATTGTAATACTCTTTTTTTTACGATGGTTTTAAAAAGAAGATGATAAGGTTTATTTCACTGCCCAAGATATTCGTTTATTGGATTTTTGCTTGTTACCGTTTTAAAGGTCTTTCCTTTTAATCCATTGGTTATGAAAATGTATTTTAAATGTGGGTATTTTCATGCTGCCTCATATTGTTGTTTTCATGGTCCTCCAAGTGTCTTGAATGGATACAGGTGTAGCGAAATTGACGCCTTTTGGTTTCTTCGTTAGAATATGTGATGACCTCTTGTTTCACATGTGATTATAATCATGTGCACCCTTTACATAAGTCGATTGTAGGCTTACGGCAGTCAGTCCCAATTAAATGAGTTACCTCTATTGGGTTAACCGAACCCATTATGATTGCCAAATAACATATGCAGTTGGGCCATGGGTGCTTCTTGCATTTTCCTCTAATTTTTTATTAATATTTCAAAAGAATCATAACCATTTCTTTTTATTTTCTATAGAAAATTGATTAAATAAAGTCTTGATATAATTGTTGTTTTTATTCATGTTAGCACTTGGGTTATTCCATTTTTATTTTTATTTTTTTGGATGGACAGTTAAACTAGCTAGGCAAGATGTGTGATTTGCATGCATATTTATTTATTTTTTATCTCGTTTGCGAGCTTACTTGATGACCCTCAATTATTACTTGATATAATGCTTATGATATGCTTTGTTTGTGTGATCTACTTCCGCGTTATGACCATAACTTGTTAAGTAAAAAAATGAATACTCACACACTAAGAATAATCATTGCAAAAATAATTCAATTTCTTGGTCCAACGTCAAGTAAACTTTTTTTTTAAATTCAATCGCCTACACTCCGCACACACGTAAGTCGGTCTTGTGGTTGTCATCTGCACGACTATATGTGTCTTATTTAATTAACGAGGAACTGAACTTCGGAATCTAGCATTTCGCGGGATCTTTAATGAACCACTCTTGGGGCTAGCCTTCGAGTTGTGATTCATTTACTCCTTCGTTTCTAAAACATTAAACCCTAATGCATCCAAAATAATCGCAAAACATCTTAATGAACATAATTAATTAACATAAGAACTAAACTCAGGAATCTAGCATTCCTCGGGTTTTTGAATTGAAATACTGTTGGGGCTAGCCCTCGATTTGTAATTCATTCGCCCTTTCACAATGAGAATACAACTTAAAACTTACCAACATATGCAAATCATTTTACAATTAATCAATGAATAACTGAACTCTGGAGTCAAGCACTCCACGGTTCCTTGAATGCAATCACTCTTGAGGCTAGCCCTCGAGTTGTGGTCCATTCGCCTTTCGTTTTAAAACACTTAACAAAGGTCAAACCCTTTTCTTTAAACGAACATTGTTTAAATCATTCTATCTCGCAAACAAGCTAGCACTTCAGCCTCCACCGCGATTATAAGCCAACGCTTAGTAGAAGAATGCGTTTTAAACAATCGTTCAATAAAAACCACAAACCGTAGTTGCACGAACTACAGAGCTCTGACTTTCCCATTGCACAAGGGAATATGTAGGCACATGGATTTTAATCCTTCGCGAGCACCCTAATAAAAAAATTTAATCTTTCCCCCGTAATATTAATAATAAAAATAAACTTTATTTTATTTAAAACAAACATATTAACAATATTTAGAAGACAAAGACTTAGATCAACATTTAATCGCATAGTTAGCTAAGAGGTTCTCGTTGAGTACAACGGACGTGAGGGGTGCTAATACCTTCCCCTTGCGTAACCGACTCCCGAACTTAGAGTTTGGTTTCGTTGACCATTTCTTATCCTATTTTAGGTTGTATCTATATATCCCTTTTCTCTCGTAGAATAAATAGTATTAGGTGGTGACTCTGTTGTTTTCTTTCCGCGTCCCATCGCGAGGATCGTATTTTTTTCGAGGTACGACACTGGCCGTGCGGATGAATTTTCATTTCAGAAGTTTTTCGACCTCTTCTTTTATTTTTGACAGAACTTCTGGTGCGAAACGTCTTGGGGCCTGCTTCACTGGCTTCTTTCCCTCCAGTATTGAAAGCTTCAATTTGACCACGCTTCTGTCTAAACTAGACATTTCATCATAGTCCCATGCAAAGAAATCTTTGTATTCACGCAGCAACTAGACTATTTCGACTTTGAACTGAGGGTCCATCTTGGCACTTATGTAAGTTGGCCTTTTTTCTGCCCCCTGTCCCAAGTCTATTTCTTCTAATGGGTCTTGTGCCACTATCTTCATGTTGGTCATCATTGGATCTTGTTCGAACCCCAAAGGCTCGTCATCATAAATGGCGTCAAGCTTTTGGTCTTGCCATTCGCCTATTTGAATGTTTTCACTATTTTCTTCAACGTCTTCTTTTAGACATTGTTGGTTGGATTTGTTCTGATTGGCTTCAACGGCCATGAATTTTACTTCGGCTTCAAATGCCGCTTTCAGTCTGTTTTCGGCCATGTAAGTCGTAATTCTTTCTAAAGTTAATGCTTTAGTCATAGTCTTCAAATTCACTTCCTCATCCAATTAGTTCTATATGGGCAGTTCCCCATATATAGTTCGATTCATCGACAACTTCCTTATCCCACTGGAAACCATACGTAGGGTGAAGGTACATGGAGCAGTAAGCGTTGTCAGTTTTCCTGAGGTCAAAGTTGGCTAGACTACATGGGGGTATATGATCCAAGTTTTTGTCGAAAATGAGGTGGTCGACGTGGTTTACGTCAGTCATGAAATAACTTTGTCTGCCTCTATGTTTTCCATTATGCCATCTTCTCTCCAAATAGCAATTCTTTGGTGCATAGATGAAGGTACAGCTCCCACGCCATGTATCCATTCTCTTCCCAAAAGAAGGTTATAGTTTTCTTTCGACACTATTACCATGAACATTGTTGGTCTTGTCATAGTTCCAATAGTTAGATCTACCTGGATTACACCCATGGTAGTTCCTATTTTTCCTTCGTAATTTGATAATACCATGTTGTGGGGCTTGGCGTTAGAGTCATTCTTACCAATCTTTTTTAACATAAAGTGAGGCATTAAGTTCACTGCTGCTCCCCCATCCACTAGTATTTTGTTTACTCATATGTTCTCAATTTTTACTTTTATGAACAAAGGGTTCAAGTTCCCCTTCAATGAGGCATCTGGTCTTTCGAAGAACGCATTTTGTTCTTCCACACAGCCATTGGTCATTATGTAATAGCATACTGGTTTATGAACCATTTGCTCTTCTTCGATGCTGTCATCTTTGTCCTCTATCTGCATTACCCTGTCATAGTCTCTGGGCAGGACTGAGACTACATTGCATACAACGTCGAAAGAGGCTTCATAATCGAATTTGAAATCATCAGTCATTTCTTTGTAATCTTGAGCTTTCGGCTTTATTTGTTCGACCCTTGCGCCTGGAATTTTGATGTTGGATACTTCCTTCCTCTCTAACTCTTGGATGTTGTGGCTTGATGCAGCTTCATCTTTGCTGCCAACATCTCTTTTCACCATCCTCTTTCTGCAACTTCCTTTTCTGCTCTCTTTTTCCTTTGGAACCTTCTCCATTGAGACTTCGTCATGGGGTTCTTACCCTTATAGTTCTCTGAGGGGTAAGCTCTAGGTTTCTATTTTTTGACCCCGACTCTTTGCGCTACCGAAGAACCCCTCTGAACGTTGAAGCTTCTCCTATACTTTCGTCCTTGAGCGTCCCTGATGGGTTGTACCCATCTGTCATCGACGCCTTTGTTTGTTGGTTTGAATGAATGGTAGCTTCGACATCCAATCCTTTGCTGGTGGTGCTCACTTCTTCTTGGGTCATATCTTTCTGCTTTTGGGGTTGGTATTGCCCCCAGTTTCCTTTCCTCTTGGAATTTTCTATCACTTCCAGATTATCTGTTGCCTTCTTGTCAAAAATGGCGCTGCAACATGGGCACATCATCACTTCAGCTTTCCTCCTTTGACACCTTTTTATATTGTCAATCAGATTCTTGTCTTCTTTTGGGTATGTCAACCTCTGATACTCTACTCGACGACATTCATCAGGAGTCTGCACTAGGTTATTTTGGGATGTTTCTACCATGTTGATACTAGCTGGTTTTCCACCACTAATCTTCAACCTGTCCATCTTTTCTATCAACCTCCTCTCAGCCTCACCTATCTCCTTTGTTGAGTCATCCCCTTCATTTGGAAATGAGTTTCCACAGGCTTTCTGGAAGTAGTTTTCAACTGGCTTTTCCCGGGATCCTCCATTATTCTTCGCAGGATTCCATAGGGGATTGGCTCTTCAAACACTTCGCCAATCTTCGCTTCCAGCATGGTAGCACTTTCACCAACTTCAGTATTGATAGTGAGGCCTTCAGCAGCCTTCTTTTCACTGTCACCCAGATCATCAGTAATTCTCTGGTCCTTTGTTATATCGGGGCTTTCAGTAGTTTCCCACTCCTTTTCGACGGAGTCCTCAATGGCTTTGTCGTTGCTTGTTTTGTTATAGCCTTCAAGTGGATTCAACTCAAGTCATGTTGATGAGGCCCTCAGTGGCCTTTAGGTTTGCCGGGACGAAATCCTCAGTGATTTCGTCAGATTTTGTTTTGCCAAGATCATCTGTGATTTCAATCTTGGTTCCGTTGTTGAGGTCTTCAGTTGCCTTCTCGTTGTAGTCAATTGATTCCCCTTCAGCAATGTGCTCAACATCCTGCAATTTAATGACTTCGTCCAGGTTTACAAGATCCTTAGTAATCTCTACCATGTTGACGTTGGTGTCAAAACATTCACCAGCTTCCACCATTTCAAAATTGTATTCATAACCCTCTCCTACTTCAACCATGCTAATGATTGATGGCTCAGCATAGTGGGCTTCAACAATCTGCATGGGATTTGAGTCAATTTTCATTTTTTGTTTCTGCTTGTCACTGAACTTCAACCTTCCATCACGGATAGCATTCTGCACTAGATCCCTGAAAAGGAAACATTGAGACGTTTTATGACCCAAAAAACCATGGTACTTACAAAAACCTCTCTTTTTTTGTTGTTCCATGGGAGGCACTTTAGTGCCTGGGGGAACTATCATCTGACCATCTTCGACTAATTTGTCAAAGATTTTGTCACACTTAGTAAAGTCGAACATATAAGTTCTTTTGGGGAATTTATCTTTCTTTTCAGATTCGAATGGATTCTTTCCGTTCGACGAAATTAGCACTTTACAAGAATATAATGGTCCTTGTTTTAGTTCTGCTAGGTCAATTTCCTGTTCGTTGAAACTAGCTGATTCGTCTATGTTTTCTATATCGTTTTTGTTCTACTGGTGTATTCCTACATAAGCCACTCTTTCTCTCTTATTTCTATTGGCCCTGAATTTCTCAGCTTTCAGTCTTTCAACCTGCCTCACCCTATCTGCTAACTGTGACATGTCTCTCAGATATTGGGTGTCTAATTTCTTTCTTATAGAATAGTCTAAACCCCCTGCGGCCATTTAGACCAATTCACATTAAGGTACTTGGGTGAAACATCTGGCCTTTAGTAATGTAAACCTATTCAAGTAGTGTCATACCCCAAATTTGTCCTACACCCATTTTTTATTTATTTTATTATTCAGAAGAAAAAAATATGTTTCAGTCTGTTTGAATTTCATCAGATGAAGTGTGGATGTTTTTATTGGCCGGATTTCAGTGTCTTGTGTGTAGTAAAATCGACGGAGGCCCAATTTTTTATCATTATCTATTTTTTTAGTTTTAATTCAAAAATAATTTTCATAATTTTCTTATTCTTCATTATTTCATAATTCCATTTTTTATCATTATTATTATTATTATTTGTTTTATTCTTATTATTATTATTACTCATTATTATTATTATTGTTATGATAACTTTATCTTTTTAATCCATTTCATTAATCTTAATTCTTTACAACACACTCAGCTTCACAACCCATAACATAGACCTGCATTCTCACTATCATTATAATTAATCCAATTCGTAGGACCCCACCATGCCATTTGCATAACATATTACACAGCCAGCTATACAGACTCTAAAAAAAAGCAACGCACATCCTGCATAAACTTCTGCAACAACAATCCAATATCTCCCATCTACCTCTCACCATAGAAATTGATTGAACAAAAGAAATGGTGTGGCCCCACCAATATCTTTTGTTTCCTTCACACGACTCTCCCAACGGATTCCATTACATGAAAATCATATCTTCCGTACGAAATCCTCCACAACCCCACACATTTTAATAAACACATATTACACACCATTTGCACATGACTTAAAATTTTCACAACTCAACATTCTTATCTATTTTTTTTCAATATTTGGCCACAAGTCTTCCTTTAATGCCCTTTCAATTTCTTCTATAAAACACATCTCATTCTCCTTTCATACACAAGCTTAAAAAGCCTCAACAAACCCTTCCAAAATTGATCCTCAAGCTTTAATTCATAAACCATCTTTCATAAGTTCTGCAGAAAACAAACGTCATTCCTCATCACAAAACCAACTGAATCCTTCTTCAACCTTCCTCCATAACAAAGCTTCATAATATTCAATCTTAACCTTTCATAACCACCTTCAACTTATTTTCTTACATTAACAGAACCAAATCATTTTCTTCACCAAAAACCCGCTAACACCACCTTCTTTTCAAACAAAAACTCAAATCCATCATAACTCAAAACCTCCATGAAAACCACAAAATACCTCACGAACTTGACTCATGCAACAACTCAGAACTCAGATCCAATCGAATAAAACATTTCAAATAGAAACCGCGGAGAAGCATAAACAGAAAGCTGAACTGAAAAAACTAAGAAATCCATAACTCTTCATTCAAAAAACCGAACTCACCAACCACATACCAAATGCATAACCAAATCAACCAAACACAGAAAATCGAACCTGAAACTCGCTGTGAACTGTTGAGAAACCGAACGAATCTGAGAAACTCACCGAGAAAGCCAATCACATCTGAGAACTGAGTCGTGAGAGAGAACAAGATCTACCGAAATAATCCAAACGTGAGAGGTCGAGAACTCAGAGAGACGGAACCGAGAGAACATGGAACAAAACGGCATAGTGAGACCGGAAAAGCTAGCGTTGCCGTCGAGAATCGTAACTTGGGTGGGTCTCACTTTTTTTTTTCTTGCTTCTGATACGTGATGGTGATTTGTGGAAACTCTGCTTTTTAAACGTGTTTTTGATTCTCTTTTTATGCTGACTTTAGTTTTAATTTCCTTGTTATTTTATTTTATTTTATTTTATATTTAAACAACCTTTACTTTGTTTTATGCTAATTTGTTTAAAAAAAACATTTGGTTTGTTGTGTAAACCTTCCATGAAGGAATTATCGGTTGGGCTTTCAAAGCCCATGTTTTTTTCTATCTTGCACCGCCTCAGTCTAATACTTCACCCCTTCCTTGTTTATCATTTTCCATTTATTATTTTCCTATTTTATTTATGATCTATATTTGATGTTTGTTCTCTATTCAATAGCATTTTGATTTATTTTCCAACTTTATTGGGGCCAATGATATAATTAATGGTTTATCGATATTCGATTTTTTTAATCGACGTTACCTAAACTTATATGAGGCCAACTTTTCCATTTTTCCATTATTTATCAATTTACCGATTTTATTCACATATTTACTGTCTATGATATTATTATCCGATTTGTGACATTCGATTTACCGACGTTGTCCAAGTCGATATGAGACCCCCTTTTTCTATTATTTTAATGGTTTCTAATTAATTTTAGATCCATTGTTTATCGATTTTATTATTATTTGGCCCATGATAAATGGTAATATTTGATTTCTAATAAATGGACGTTATCCCCTAATTTGAGGCCACTCCTTTATTTTCCATATCATTTCCCATTTTCCCGATTCACATTATTTTGGCTGATGAATAAATATTTAGATATTCGATTTCAAATAAATTGACGTTATCTAAACTAAATATGAGGCCATTCATTTATTTTCTCTATTATTTTCAATTTACTTTATTTTTATGGTCGATGATATAACAAACGATTTAAATGTTCGATTACGACAAATCGACGTCATTTAGATCATCATGAGACCAATTTTATTTTTTATCGCATATCTTTCTTTTATTTAAATAATTTTTTGATTATAAAGTGACGATCGACTTCTCATAGAATGATTTTAACATTGAATCGATTCAAAGATAGTTAAAGAGCCACATTTTGACGCTTTCGGTCTATTTTCAAGGTCCAACGCCTTCGCATAGTTTAGGACACTTCACATACGCTTCCTCTTGGGCAAATACAATGAACCCTTTTATTTCTTGCAATCTCGTGTAACTTACTTGTACCCCTCCCCCGATTCCGATGTATGTCATTTATTTACTCGTTTTCGCTACTTCTGCGAACCCTTGGTCCAACGCCAAGTGGTTTCACTCGCACACTTGCACTTCCTTTAGGTTTTGGTATCTTTTACTAGGCACCTCTATTATGACTAGGAATCGATCCCACATAACCAATCAACCTTTACACTCCATTTGCATTCACCCTTCGCGATCGCTCTATGCCTCGCAATCGACCTACCCATTAACCAAGATGGTTCTTTTAGATCCAAACCCTTGATCCAACGTCAAGTGGTCTTAGGTAATAAAACACATTAATAATATGAGAAGAATTGTACTCCACGAGCCTTAAGTGGTAGAAAGGAGGATTACGAGCTTTCGTTACTCGCTCTGATTATTTTCTTCGCAAGACATTTGGCTTGTTGTTTCGGAATAATCACCTCTACCCATAGTCTTTAGTGCAATTCGACTCCTAAATCCCTTTTTGAAAGAAGGGTAATAAAATCAACAACCAACCGTAGTGATTCGAACTACGAAGCTCTGACTTTTCCATTGCACGAGGGAATACGTAGGCACACGGATCTTAGTCCCTGCCGAGCACCTAGGATCAATCAAACTTCAATTTAAACTCTTTTCCCCTTATCAAGTATTTCATTAGGCATAGACATCCTTTCTCGCATGACAACTTAGATGGTTCACATCGAGTATGATGGATGTAGGGGGTGCTAATACCTTCCCCTACATAACCGACTTCTGAACCCATGAAATGGTTTCGACGACCTTGTCTTTATCTTTTTCTTATCGGGTTTTATCTATATTTTCCCTTTCCCTCTTTTGGGATAAACAAAAATTAGGTAGCGACTCTCAAGTCAGCCCAGCCACGATCGCATTCGCGAGGATCGTATTTTTCGAGGTACGATAGCTGGCGACTCTGCTGGGGATTGGTTCACCCCTATGCAAGTCAAGCCTAATCTAGGTCGCTTCACGCCTGTTTGTATGTTTGCCTTATGTCTTACTTGTTTATTTTTACCTCTTTCTTTATCACTTTCCATATTATACATTGTGGTTCTTGGATCGATACTTTGATTGCAAAAGAAACTTGAGTGAAAGGCTCTATACCCGGGTCTATGAGTATAAACATAAGCTAGGAGAGGTTGTGTAGTATGGGATCCCGAGGGAACCACTCTCAAGGGTTGTCGATACGAAAACCTAGCTTAGAGTAGATTCTAATGAGAATACTGAACCGTCAAGTTCTTGGCGTGTGTGCTCAATCATTTTCATTAGGGTCATCGACTCTGAGGACCTTTAGAACCTTAAACCGTGTGGCTTAGAACATGGATTGATGGTCGCGTAGTATGGGGCACCGGGGTTCGCCCTCGCGTGGCTCGATATGAAGACCTCACTCAGAATAGACTTTCTCAATGGAGTTGATTGACTGTCAAAAATATATAAAAAAAAATTGACATGTGCATCAAACAATTGAGGAAGGTCCATAACTCTAAGACTTTGTTTTAAACCTCATGTCAGTGATCGCTTAGTATGGGGCACCGAGAGACTTCCCTCTCGCGTGGCTCGATACGAAGATCTCACCCAAAAGAGATTCATATGGTGGAATCAATCAACCTACATGCTTCTGGCGTGTGTGATGAATAGCCACAGGGATTGTTAACTTTAGAGTTCTTTTAAAATTTAGAGCCTAATCTCCTCGCATTTTATTTGCATATCATTTCATTCATATTTGCATTCATGGTCGTTCATGTTCATCTGTTCTTGTCCTAAGATTTGTTGAGTCTCCGTCAAGCTGATTCCTCCATGCAAGTACAAAACTAGGGCCCACAAAAGAAGAAGAATGGTTGAACAAGAAGAACACAATAAGCGAGTCAGGGAAGACATTGATGACCTAAAGAGTAGTGTGAGTAAGATCATGGAAATGCTTCAAGCTTTCTCTACCAAATATGTTCAACCTCAAAGGACTATAATCTTTGAAGTCAATAGCTTCGTCATCAATCCTGAGTCTTCAATTTTTGAACCTGGAGTGTTTGCTGAATTTCAACCTAATATGCATGTTGTTGCCCAAACTGCTCATGTGAATCCTCCTTTCATGAACAATCCACCATCTTCAGCACAAGGAGAAGCTGGAAACATTGAAGATGTCAGGGAACAATGCATGACTCTGGAGAAAAGGATAAGAGTTGTTGAAGGATTTGATGTTTTCAATGCTGTTGCAGCGGACATGCTTGGTTTCGAACTTGGTTATGCCGGACAAGTTCAGAATGCCATAATTTGAAAAATATAAGGGAGACACTTGTCTGAAAAGCCATCTAGTCATGTACAGTCGTAAAATGGCTGCCCATGTTGACTAAGACAAATTTCTCATCCATTTCTTCTAGGATAGCTTGAGTGGAGCATCCCTAAAATGGTATATGGGACTCGAAAGGAGCCGTATCCAATGTTGACAGGACCTGATGGATGCATTCCTAAAGCAATAAAAATACAATATGGACATGGCTCTTGACCGTCGTCAGCTTCAAAACATGTCTCAGAAAGAAAAGGAATCATTCAAAGAATATGCTCAACGTTGGAGAGAGCTAGCTGCTCAGGTGGAGCCTCCCTTGGCAGAAAAAGAGCTGACTGGTCTGTTCATGGACACCCTTCAACCTCTTTACTCGAAAAAGATGATAGGTAGTGTATCATCTAGCTTTGTTGACCTAGTCACTATTGGAGAAAGGCTAGAGGAAGGAATCATGAAAGGCAAGTTCGGAAATGCTGAAGCTTCTAATGCTGCAAGAAAGTCCTCTAGGAGCTTTCAAAAAAAGAAAGAGGGTGATACTCATGTTGTCGCAACTGAAAGAAGATTGTATTATAGGCAACAACAATATGGTGAACCACAAGTAGCTACAGTTTCTCATATGGCTAATTCTCCACAGGCTCGAGCTCATCCACAAAGGAACATTGGTCAGAACCAGACTCGCAATCCCAGACCTAGGGCTCCCATTGACCCTGTTCCTATGAAGTATGCTGATATTTACCCTTTCTTATGCCAAAAAGGTCTTGTCACCACTAGACCTCCCAATCCTCCAAATCCTCTTCCACTTGGTTTTAGGACCGATCTCCATTGCCCATTCCATGAAGGAGCTGTAGGTCATGATATTGAAAATTGTTATGCCTTCCAGTCTCGAGTTCAAGATTTGGTCAGAGGAGATGTGCTCACCTTCACACAGAGAGGAACTGCCCAGGTTGACAGATATCATATGCCAGAACATAGTCGCTGAAGATTTGGTCAGAGAATCACAAGTTACTACCTAAAGCCAGTGGATCAGACGGGAAAGCTCATCCTTGTTGCTGACTAGACACTAGGCCTTGTTTATTTCCAGTTTTTAATTTCCTTGTTTGTATTGTGTGAACTTGCTTAAAGACTTGTTTTTCTTTAATGTTAATATTAATGAAATGGGCATCGCATATTTTGAATCAATTCATTCACTTTCATATTTGTGCATATTCATGCTTTTCCCTTTTCAAAAACTAAAAAATATATATACCATTGTTCCTCTTATTCATTTGTTGTTTAAGCAAAGATTGGAGGGAGGATGACGAAAACGAAATACCCAAATTGTTGAATGGTATGATTTCAAAATAAAACCTTACTGATGATATACAGACATTGTTTCAACTCCCAAATACTGAAGAAATAAGGAAGTTAATCCCTTGTCAACCCCTTTGAGCCTTGAAGTTGGAGTTTCTTTCTACACGAAAAAACCCGCAATCTTAACCCGGGGCAGGGTAGTTCTCAATTAATTCGAATATGCATTCAATTTTAGGATAATAAATCCTAACATCTTTCAATAAGGGTTTCAAGCCCAAGTTTTCCTTCACACACATCAAAGAAATGATGAAGAAGCTGATGGCAGTCATTGTCCAAAATCAAAAAAATAAAATGAAAAAGATGCTGAGTCAACACCCAAAAGGCGACTTAGGCGAAAATAAAAGCATCCCGGTGGACTGGAAACGTCAAAGATACAGTCCAGGAAAAAGTTAGGGATGATAAAATACACATTTCAAATTAAGAGAGGTCACCAAAATTCCTCAATAAAGACAAAGATGAGTTGACCCAAATTCCTCAGCAAAAACAACAAAATATTGTGAAGAAGTAATGTCTGCTATCTCAATAAAATAATCCCTTAACTCTTGAGCCATCATCATCAGTGCAAATCTAAATAACCTTAATGCATAGGTTGAATTAGTTTAACGTAGTAATGAAGATCATCATGAAGATTGGGTTGGGTAAAAATTAAATTTTGAGCCTTATATCCTTTGTTTCGAAAACCGTGAACCATACCAAGTTACAACCCTTTAAAGACATAATTGAAGCTAGGTTTGTTTTGAAAGCATATCGTATAAAGGTTGTGTAAGCTAACTCCCAAGAGATTTCCCAATCATCTGTCTTGGTATCATTCCAATTTGCATTATCTTTCACATTGAGTGTCTGAATAAACATTGCATTCTTACCAGTGATTCATTTGTTATATCATTCCAACAATGATTTTGATTTCAAAATTTCATTGAGAATCTCATTAAAATTAACATTTTTGAATGAATATTTTATTTTGCAAGTAAGCACTCATCATCAAGAAATTTTAAACAGTGGAGAAATCTGATCAATGATCCTATCAGGGGAATATCACAATCAAAGATAATGTTATTCAAAGAAATTTTCTTCAAGACTCATACTAGGGAAAACACTTCAAGTGACCAGACAAGCAGTCATTCCAGAATCAGTCAAGATGGGGAAATCTATCTCCAAGCAATCCTCAAGTAAAGCTTATCACTCCTTCCAGGGATCAACATCTTAATACTTCTAACAAGTGTGATAGAAGTCGTTTTCAGGCAATCTTTCAAAGGCGTAGTTGGAAAAAATTTCGAGTGTTGTGGAATCAACTGTTCCAGCCGCACCTCTCCAAAATAATCTTATTCATTGGTCTCAACATTTGCATTACAAACATCGACCATTTGCATCATACAAAATTTCATATCAAGCATAGCTCGAAGTATATTTCGTGCTCATTTGCATTTCCCTTATTATCTTACCTTGTGGTCAAAGTCCAATTGTTTTTGGCACCCTTAAAAGTCCCATTTCCATTGGCCACCACCAAAAGTCAAAATCCAAATCACTTGGCACCTACCAAAGCAGCCGTGTCTGTTACCCTGTCTTTCATATAACTATTTTCTTTTCCTTCAAACGAAGTTAGACGTGGATATTTTCTCTTCCTTAAAACTTTGTTAAGTTTGACATAGACCCTTTCCTTCAAAGGTTTATCTCCGGATAATTCTCATTGAGAAATTTGACGAGGATATTTTCTCTTCCTTCAAAATTTGTTAAGTTTGACGTGGACCCTTCCTTCAAAGGTATATCTTTGGATAATTTCCATTGAGAAATTTGACGTGGATATTTTCTCTTCCTTCAAACGTTGTTAAGTTTGACGTGGACCCCTTTCCTTCAAATTTGTCTTGTTAAGAAATTTGACGTGGATATTTTCTCTTCCTTCAAACTTTGTGAAGTTTGACGTGGACCCCTTCCTTCAAAGGTCTCTCTTTGGATAATTTCCAATGAGAAATTTGACGTGGATATTTTCCTTTTCCTTCAAACTTTGTGAAGTTTGACGTGGACCCCCTTCCTTCAAAGGTCTCTCTCTGGATAAATTCCCATTGAGAAATTTGACGTGGATATTTTCTCTTCCTTCAAACTTTGTTAAGTTTGACGTGGACCCTTTCCTTCAAAGGTCTCTCTTTGGATAATCCCCATTGAGAAATTTGACGTGGATATTTTTCTCTTCTTTCAAACTTTGTGAAGTTTGACGTGGACCCATTTCCTTCAAATTTGTCTTGTTAAGAAATTTGACGTGGATATTTTATTTTTCTTCAAACTTTGTTAAGTTTGACGTGGACCAATTTCCTTCAAAGGTCTCTCTGGATAAATTACCATTGAGAAATTTGACCTGGATATTTTCTCTTCCTTCAAACTTTGTTAAATTTGATGTGGACCCTTTCCTTCAAAGGTCTCTCTTTGGATAATCCCCATTGAGAAATTTGACGTGGATATTTTTCTCTTCCTTCAAACTTTGTGAAGTTTGACATGGACCCCTTTCCTTCAAATTTGTCTTGTTAAAAAATTTGACGTGGATATTTTATTTTCCTTCAAACTTTGTTAAGTTTGACGTGGACCCCTTTCCTTCAAAGGTCTCTCTCTCTCTGGATAAATTCCCATTAAGAAATTTGACGTGGATATTTTCTCTTCCTTCAAACTTTGTTAAGTTTGACGTGGGCCCTTTCCTTCAAAGGTGTCTCTTTGGATAATCCCCATTGAGAAATTTGACGTGGATATTTTTTTCTTCCTTCAAACTTTGTGAAGTTTGACGTGGACCCCTTTCCTTCAAATTTGTCTTGTTAAGAAATTTGACGTGGATATTTTATTTTCCTTCAAACTTTGTTAAGTTTGACGTGGACCCCTTTCCTTCAAAGGTCTGTCTTTGGATAATTCTCATTGAGAAGTTTGACATGGATATTCTTTTATTTCCTTCAAACGTAGTTTTTACGTGGATATTTTCTTCTCCTTCAAATTTGTCTTGTTATGAAATTTGACGTGGATTTTCATCTTTCATTTCCTTCAAACATTATGAAGTTTGATGTGGATACTTACCAAATATTCTTGTATGTCCAAGCTCAGCTTGTTTAGCCCATCTGATGTTTTCTTGTTTCCAGATGTCCATTTGTTCTGATGTTTTTTATTACCAGAACCAATTCAAGCCCATTTGATTTTTTTCAGATGTCCATTCGTTTTGATAACACTTATTTGATATTCCCCCAGTTATTTGTGTCATTAGGACAATCTTCGTGAATTTGCTTGTACACTTTGATTGTTTCAGATGTATCTTTGAAATTTGGTCTCACTCCACATCTAGGTACACTTCAAGATGTTTCGGGCGTTGATTTCCAAGTTTAGTACTTGTGCATCTAAGGCATTGCTAGATGTCTTTAATTCTTCTCCTAGGGTTTAATCCCTTTCACACCAAGTATTCCTGATTATCCTCCGTCGTCTAGACAGATCTTTAGAAATATCTTGTTTTCCCCATCCATTTTCTTACCTCACTGTTTTCAACATTTTCTCCTTGTTTAATCATTTCATCATCCTCGCAGAGTTTACCTCTCATATCCAATCGCATTCATACATTTTAAATCCCCAACGATTGCATCCATACAAGCATATCATATTTCATTATAGCATTGCATTCTGCATCGGACAAATTTTGGGAATTTCTTATATCTAATTGACTTTTACCCTGAAAATCGAATAGCCTACAAAAGTTCAATTTTATGGCTTCAAGACAATTAGATAGGGGCATCTATCATACCCTAAATTTGTCCTACCCACATTTTTTTATTTTTTTTATTATTCAGAAGAAAAAAATATGCTTTTGTCTGTTTGAATTTCATCAGATGAAGTGTGGATGTTTTTATTGGCCAGATTTCGGTGTCTTGTGTGTGGTAAAATCGACGGAGGCCCAATTTTTTATCATTATCTATTTTTTTGGTTTTAATTCAAAAATCATTTTCAAATTTTTCTTATTCTTCATTATTTCATAATTCCATTTTTTATCATTATTATTATTATTATTTGTTTTATTCTTATTATTATTATTACTCATTATTATTATTATTATTATTGTTATGTTAACTTTATCTTTTTAATCCATTTCATTAATCTTAATTCTTTACAACACACTCAGCTTCACAACCCATAACATAGACCTACATTCTCACTATAATTATAATTGATCCAATTCGTAGGACCCCACCATGCCATTTGCATAACATATTACACAGCCAGCTATACAGACTCTAAAAAAAAGCAACGCACATCCTGCATAAACTTTTGCAACAACAATCCAATATCTCTCATCTACCTCTCACCATAGAAATTGATTGAACAAAATAAATGTTGTGGCCCCACCAATATCCTTTTTTGCCTTCACACGACTCTCCCAACAGATTTCATTGCGTGAAAATCGTATCTTCCGTACGGACTCCTCCACAACCCCACACATTTTCAAAAACGCATATTACACACCATTTGCACATGACTTAAAATTTTCACAGCTCAATGTTCTTATCTGTTTTTTTTCAATATTTGGACACAAGTCTTCCTTTAATGCCCTTTCAATTTCTTCTTTAAAATACATCTCATTCTCCTTTCATACACAAGCTTAAAAAGCCTCAACAAACCCTGTCAAAATCGATCCTCAAGCTTTAATTCATAAAACATCTTCCATAAGTTCTGCAGAAAACAAAACTCATTCCTCATCACAAAACCAATTGAATCCTTCTTCAACCTTCCTCCATAACAAAGCTTCATAATATTCAATTTTCACCTTTCATAACCACCTTCAACTCATTTTCTTCCATTAACAGAACCAAATCATTTTCGTCACCAAAAACCCGCTAACACCACCTTCTTTTTAAACAAAAAATCAAATCCACCATAACTCAAACCTCCATGAAAACCACAAAATACCTCACGAACTTGACTCATACAACAACTCAGAACTCAGATCCAATCGAAAAAACCTTTCAAACAGAAACCGTAGAGAAGCATAAACAGGAAGTTGAACCGAAAAAACTAATAAATCCATAACTCTTCACTCAAAAAACCGAACTCACCAACCACATACCAAAAACATAACCAAATCAACCAAACACAGAAAATCAAACCTGAAACTCGCTGTAAACCACTGAGAATCCGAACGAATCTTAGAAACTCACCGAGAAAGCCAATCACATATGAGAACTGAGTCGTGAGAGAGAGCGAGATGGTGATTTGGGGAAACTCTGTTTTTGCAACGTGTTTTTGACTCTCTTTTTTTATGCTGACTTTAGTTTTAATTTCCTTGTTATTTTATTTTATTTTACAGCAACCTTTACTTTGTTTTATGCTAATTTTTTTTTTAAACATTTGGTTTGTTATGTAAACCTTCCATGAAGGAGTTATCGGTTGGGCTTTCAAAGCCCATGTTTTTTTCTATCTTGCACCGCCTCTGTCTAACACTTCACCCCTTCCATGTTTATTATTTTCCTTTTATTATTTTCTTGTTTTATTAATGATCTATATTTAATGTTTGTTCTCGATTCAATAGCTTTTTGATTTATTTTCCAACTTTATTGGGGCCAATGATATAATTTATGGTTTATCGATATTCGATTTTTTTAATCGACGTTACCTAAACCTATATGAGGCCAACTTTTCCATTTTTCCATTATTTATCGATTTACCGATTTTATTCACATATTTACGGTCTATGATATTATTATCCGATATGTGACATTCGATTTACCGAGGTGGTCCAAGTCGATATGAGACCCCCCTTTTCTATTATTTTTATGGTTTCTAATTAATTTTAGATTCATTGTTTATCGATTTTATTATTATTTTGGCCCATGATAAATGGTGATATTTGATTTCTAGTAAATCGACGTTATCCCCTAATTTGAGGTCACTCCTTTATTTTCCATATTATTTCCCATTTTTCCGATTCACATTATTTTGGCCGATGAATAAATGTTTAGATATTCGATTTCGAATAAATCGACGTTATCTAAACTAAATATGAGGCCATTCATTTATTTTCTCTATTATTTTCAATTTACTTTATTTTTATGGTCGATGATATAACAAACGATTTAAATGTTCGATTTCAACAAATCGACGTCATTTAGATCATTATGAGACCAATTTTATTTTTTATCATATTTCTTTCTTTTATTTAAATAATTGTTTGATTATAAAGTGACACTCGACTTCTCATAGAATGATTCTAACATTGAATCGATTCTAAGATAGTTAAAGAGCTACATTTTGACGCTTTCGGTATATTTTCAAGGTCCAACGCCTTCGCATAGTTTAGGAAACTTCACATACGCTTCCTTTTAGGCAAATACAATGAATTATTTTATTTCGTGCAATCCCGTGTAACTTACTTGTACCCCTCCCCCGATTCCGATGTATGTCATTTATTTACTCGTTTTCGCTACTTCCGCGAACCCTTGGTCAAACGCCAAATGGTTTCACTCGCACACTTGCACTTCCTTTAGGTTTTGGTATAGTTTAATAGGCGCCTCTCTTAGGACTAGGAATCGATCCCACGTAAACAATCAACCTTTACACTCTATTTGCATTCACCCTTCGCGATCGCTTTATGCCTCGCAATCGACCTACCTTTTAACCAAGATGGTTCTTTAAGATCCAAACCCTTGATCCAATGTCAAGTGGTCTTAGGTAATAAAACACATTAATAATATGAGAAGAATTGTACGCCACGATCCTTAAGTGGTAGAAAGGAGGATTACGAGATTTCGTTACTCGCTCTGATTATTTCCGTCGCAAGACGCTTGGCTTGTTGGTTTGGAATAATCACCTCTACCCATTGTCTTTAGTTCAATTCGACTCCTAAATCCCTTTTTGAAAGAAGGGTAATAAAATCAACAACCAACCGTAGTGATTCGAACTACGAAGCTTTGACTTTCCCATTACACGAGGGAATACGTAGGCACACGGATCTTAGTCCCTGCCGAGCACCTAGGATCAATCAAACTTCAATTTAAACTCTTTTCTCCTTAGAAAGTATTTCATTGTGTATAGACATCCTTTCTCGCGTGATAACTTAGATGGTTACCATAGAGTACGATGGATGTAGGGGTGTTAATACCTTCCCCCTGCATAACCGACTTCCGAACCCAGGAAATGGTTCCGACGACCTTGTCTTTATCCTTTTCTTCCCGGGTTTTATCTATATGTTCCCTTTCCCTCTTTTGGGATAAACAAAAATTAGGTGGCGACTCTCAAGTCAGCCCAGCAGCGATCACATTCGCGAGGATCGTATTTTCCGAGGTACGACAAGTAGTCATCTATTGGTTCAGAGAGTTTCCTTTTTACACTAGCCAATTCTTTCAGGCTTATTTTGGTTTGCCGCATGTAGAATTGTTCATGGAACAATCTTTCTAATTGGGTCCACGTATAAATAGAATTCACAGGTAGGGACGTAAACCAAGTAAAAACATTTTTTGTTTGGGAACATGGAAAATATTTTGTCCTTAAATTTTCATTGTTTGATATTTCTCCTGCTTCGATTAAATATCGTGCTACGTGTTCTATGGTCGATTCGCTAGTATCCCCTGAGAATTTGGTGAACTTAGGCACTTTCCACCTTGGGGGTAATTCTTGTTGCAGAATATACTCAGATAATGGGGAGACGTAATTGGGTCTTTGTGTTCCTACATTTACCCCATTTTGTGTCATTATCCTTTCGACCATGGCCGCTAAGTTGTTTTCGGCAGGTATATTATTATAGCGCATCTGTTGCACTATATAATCAGCGTCTTTACCCCTTTGGACTAGTATCCTCCTAGGCTCTTGTTGGGCAAGAATTTCTACATGAGGCTATTCGACTACTTCCTCTTGGTTTCTAACATTTACTTGGGGAATTTCTAGTGGCCTCTGATTTATTGTAGGTTCTTCTTCGACAGGCATCCTAGGGCCTTGAACTATTTGTTCTCTAGGTTGAGTTTGGGGTACGCCGAAAAAATTAGCAATACGGGTCATTTGTTCTGCCAACAATTGGTTGGTTTGGGTTGTGTTTTGTATTAAATGGTTAAACACTTGTCCCATTTATTGTGTCAACATGTGGACCATCTCATGATTACTTTCGTCCATTTGTTGCCTAATTACTTGTGCAGAATTAGTAGTAATTGCTGGCGTATAATTTTGAAATCCTGGTGGCGGTTGGTTTAATCTCCCCATGTTTCCACCAGATCCTGATCCTTGCAATGGTGAGGACCTATTTGCCAAGGAGTCAGAATACAATGAGGATGCATTTTGTAAATTTTCCATTGTTGTAATAGGCATCCCATAAGGTTGTTCCCTACCATACAAAGGCATTGAAAAGTTTGTCGCAAAGGACCTATGAACACTCCCTATAGGAGGAGGCGTTCCTATGGGCATTTGGGGTCCCATGGAAGAAAAACTAGGCGCACTTTGAGATACTGCAAACGCAGGTGTTGACCCTGATGAAGAAGGTATGGCTTCTGATATAGAGATTGACCCTGTATTTTCTCCAGTCGAAGGGGTAGGGTTAAGTATCGTAGTATTTTCGTTTTGACTATTTGGCGGATTCACCATTCTTCTTATTCTTGTTTGTTTAGGTCTTTCTACGTCGGTTACAGCTAATTTACCGCTTCTTAGAATCATGCAACGAATTAAAGCCTTTTTTGACTAAGAGTTGTTATGATATTTTTCGCACTAAAGTCCCACTGGGCATGCCAATTTGTTCGCTGGTGTTTTCCGACGAACAATCTCTGGTTTCTAATCCAACGTTAGATTAGTTTACTTGTTGGATCAACCATACAAATCCTAGGACATAAGTGTGAATTGATTTGGTCGAAAGTGATTATTTTTAGCAATATTGATGGTTTCACTTTTTGTTAAGTTTCTCTCGTATGTTTGTATGATTCATAGAATTAAGAACTAGGAATAAGGGTAAAATAACTTGGCAAACTTAAAGGAAATAACTTCTAAAAATGTATAAAGTAATGAATAAGAACAAATGCAGAATGTCGAACTAAAACAAAAACTTGTAAATTGCTTAGATTGTAAAAGTGCAAAGATTTTAAATAAACTTGGAATTTATTAAACTTAAAGAATTAAAGATGATGTTTACACATACATTTTTCCAGAATCACACCATTTTCTCTCACATGGTTACTTTGAGTTTTTTTACAGGAATTTGTACAAATGAATTTCGCCCCCACAAATCTGACAAGAATTGCTCTATTTATACACAAACTAAATAACTGCCCCTAACGGACAAATCCTACCATTACCACACTTGGCCTTCGGCATGTCTTTTCTATCAAATGCTTCCACGTGTCCCCTCTGTCAAACGTCTTTCATATTTAAATTTTAAATTTCAGCGCCCGCGTCGAAACAACACGTCTTTTCAAAGCTGTCGAACTCCTCGAAGACTGGCCCTTGCCACCTTCAACTAGCCTTGTCGACACATCATCATTTCCTATCTTTGTCGAAGGCCCGCGTCGAAACAACACGTCTTTTCAAAGCTGTCGAACTCCTCGAAGACTGGCCCTTGCCACCTTCAACTAGCCTTGTCGACACATCATCATTTCCTATCTTTGTCGAAGGCGTTGAAAACATTCTTCATATTTCTTTGGTCGAAATTAACCCCTGAAAACATTTTATTCCCTGATCGAAATGCTGCTTTGGATTATTATTTTATGGCGTCGAAATTCATGTCTACAGTGGGGTACCTGCAAAGTACTTTGATGCTCAAGTAAGTTTCAGTGCGAGACAAACTAAAGCGTAAAAAAAATGAGGGTTCGAACAGAATACCTGACCCTCCAAAGATGGATGGTTTTTATAAGGGCACATGCCCGTATAAAGCAGATGACTAAACTTTGACTAAGCATAACTACCTCCTATAAATCTGGTGTTACAATCTTGCTTTTTTTTCCAATATTGTGTTATTTTTGAAAAGATCTCGATTAATTTTTTATTTTATGTTCCATTTATTGTATGATTAATTTTGGAAAGATTTATCTCGTTTAGAATCAACATGATTTATTTTGAAATGATTTTGTTTGAAAAGATTTAATTTACTATGTTTTAGAAAGATTTAATTTACGAAGGATTGGATATGTTATAATAGAAAGATTTAATTTGTTGAAGATTAGACGAGATATAAATTTATTTATGATAATGGGATTTCTAGTTGGATTAACTTCTATATACAAAGAGATATGTTTCCCTTGTAGATTAATATGACAAAAGAAAATACTCATTTTGAGAGATTAATTGAGTCTTTGTAGTGTGTTTTGCCTGTGTAAAATTTTGTCATTTGTTATTAATTACTACTTAGGAGAGATAGAGTTTTTTTTATTCGTACACGTGAAATTTATGACGTCCATAATAATGATTCTTATAAATACTTGAGAGAGTGTTTGAGTAGAAGTAAATGGATCTTATCCTTGATTGCTAAAAAATAAAGTGGAAGGAGGCTAAAATATGAGTCTTATATTATTTAATGTATGTATGTAAAAAGGCAAATAGTTGATGGAATGGATTAATCTATCTGATATTATTCTATCGTGTCAGTGTACAATCTGACAGTTCCTATAGGACTTATTTACCCCGTAATAGGTACAACCAAACTATAACAGCACTCTTCAATTCGCCGCCACCTTAATCAATGTCCAAATGTACTCACTCACTCCTAACTCCTACCCGGTAACTAACCCTTCACAGATTTTCTTTCACATTTATTGCTTGGCCTGTTTTCAGCTACAAGTCAATGACTTGGCAACTAACTAGTTCAGCCTGTCCCAAACACCTACTTGCAATTACTTTCCAAACTACTGCGTCTGTTTCGACCGGCGGGTCCACGAATTCATGCAAAGTCGAGGAGGAGGAGGAGGACGATGATGGTGAAGAATTTATATTATTGCGCAGCTCGGCTTGCAGAACTGAAATATTATGGTTGGCATCTTTTGTGATGACATGAAGTTTTCCATGGAAACCAGCGAGTAGATAAGGCGATTCGGAATCGTCAGAACCATATATAGGGACTTTTCCGATAACAACTTTCCAAGCATCTTCTCCTTGATCATAAACCTTGATTCTTCCACTGTCCATGGTATTAGAAGGATCGAAAGCATATAATTCGCCGTCCACAACAACGCTTAATTTTGTACCTGCTTGCCGCGCGGGCCAACCCTCACCCATTCCAGTTGGCATTTCTATCCATGTGTTTGTTTCGGGATCATAGATTTCTCCACCAACATCTACAAAAAATGGCCACGAGTACAAACTCTGCGGAACACATAACCTTCCCATGTATGATGTCAACCCTGTGGCAATTGGCTTTAACATGTCGGCCAAGAAGGCATTGGGAAGAACCTGAGCTCGTGAGAATGGCATACTAGGCACATCGGACCATGTACCTGTCGAAGGATCAAAAACTTCAGCGGACTGAAGAGGTAGCAATCCAGCTGAACCTTGACTAACCCCTCCAACAACATAAAGCTTGTTGTTTAAGATTCCTGTCTTAGAATACGCCCGACCTGTAGACATAGAAGTCACCTCGCTCCACATATTTTGTATTGGATCGAATCTCCAGACGCATCTCATAGTCGAAGCTTTCGAGAATCCACCTAAAACATAGAGACATCCACCAACAGCTCCAATAGCACAACCACAAAACGGCATTTCATCAAATGCATCCTTCTGTCCAAAAAAGCCTCTAATAACTTCAGCAATTCTCATACCTTCCACCATGTTCCACATCCAAAGCCTAGAAGAAGAACCCTTTCTAGATTCCTCATCATCAACAACACTGGGCATAGTAGGCAGTCTCTGCCATATCCGAGACCGAGGATCCACAGCATGCCACAAAAGCTTATTTTCTCCAACCTTAACCAACATATACAACCACTCTTCCGTCCTCCCTAGTTCTTTTCTTATCTTATATAGCTCCGAACTCATGATAGTCGATTTCCACTTCCTCGACACCAACCTTACATTGAAGTAACAAATTCTCGGAACTCTAGCAATAATCTGAATCGATACCTCATCAGGAAGATTCGGGAATAGTCGTGGATTCTCTTCATCAACCGTAAGCGACATTCTTTGTCTCTTAAATGTCTCATTCGAAGAGCCTCCATCCCACTCACTTTTATCCGAATCGGTACTACTCGGCCTCGCCACACTAAAAAACGAACCCATCTTGGCGATAAAACTCAATACCTGCAACAAAACCAAATTATCTCGAAACAATTCCTCAGAGGAGTTTTCAACAATAATATATAAAATCATTAGTCAGAAAGAAAAACTTAGATAATTAGAATTCATAAAACCTTGTCCACAGTGCCAACCAAAACAGGTGATAGAAACAAGAGAAAAACAAGATACGAAATTAACTATAACCTCACTCATGAAATCATCATATCTAGATCCAAAACCATTCAGAACCGAAATCTACATGGTTCATTTCAGAAGCTACAACAATTATCTTCAATTATCAAAAATTTCACCAGCACTTAAATGAATTTTTTTCTGAGTAAATTGAAATTGAATTCAAGAATAAAATCAGAGTCATAAATTGAACAACACGCAATCAAAATTATATGAAAAAGATACTCACAGTTACAGTGAAAGAAAAGAGTATTATAGGTGTACCTATTTGGGGTTGGTGAAAAAATGGATTGTGGAATAAAATCGATTTTGGGATGAAGGAAACGTGAAAATGAGGCAAAGTGACATTGCATTCGGAAACATCATCGTAACCGCATCATGTGTAGTTTTTTATTTCAAACTTCAAAAGTACGAAGTTGAATTTGAAGCATAGACAATTCTCCTGGTGATAAATAGAGTAATCTATTGCACTATCGAAGAAACTTGTTTTGTTTTTTTAATGTGTGTGTTGGAATTGAAATTTCAACGTGACATGATAAGAGATATTTATGCGACTAACTTTTTGTCTTTTTCTTGGTTTATTAAAATATATATTAAAAGATTATTTTAATTTAGATGTACGGAAAAAAAAAGGAAAAAAAAAGAGAAAATGCAATATAATTTAGATTAAGGTACAATTAAAGAACATTAATGTGCTAAAAAATCTAAATATTAAAGAGGCATTTTCATTAACTAGACATTTTTACGACTTAATAAGCTAGAATTTAACTCAAATATGACTACAAGGCTGATGAAGATTTGGTTACTTTCATGAATTTAAGAGGATGGATTAAATATCAAATTTGAAGGGTGTTGATTTCGGGTGTTTTTGCTTAGTTTGTTTGGCCCTTGTATTTGGGCATATTTTGTTTTCTTACTTTGGATTTGTAATGACTTTGTTGTCTATAGTTGTGTTTGATAATTTATCATCATGTTCAACATTTGTCTTTATGATTGTTGGTGTTTGGCTACTTCTTATCTGAATGTGTGTATGTACTAACATACTAACCTCTGTGTTGACTGACTAATTTTTTCGAGGAGCACATTTATCAAATTGTGGCAATAAAGGGGAAGTAATGTGTTGGGTTTGAATATGAAAGTGGAAAAACGGTCTAGAGGGGTGAATAGACCCAGATTAAAAAAAATACAATCGTTGTTTTTTAAAATCAGAGTGTTTTAAAAAATGAGTTGCGAGCGAAAGGTTTGATGTGAAAATGAAGTTATACATATGAAGATTGATCAAGCTAACATATTTTGTTTCACAAATATCAAAGATTATATGATTGAAATGTTTGCTATGAATTGATTCAATGTGTAGTCACAATAAGTGTACACGATGATTCAACTCGTGGACTTCTAAATTCAATTTGATTTCATATTTATCAATCACAATGCTAGCTTGACTAGTTATCCAATTCGAGCAAAACCTAAAGCTTGTGTAATAAATCATTATCAAGAACAAACGATATAATACGATGGAATTGGAAAAACTAAGCATGCAATCACTAAGAATTTAACATATATTTCCCATTTCACTCTTCAATGGTTTCCCATTGCAACCTGCATAGTTCCTTGTTATTTGACATATATTTCCAAGAGTTCATACAAACACTAATCTATAATTACAATTGAGAAAATAAACCTCCTAATTTGGATCTTTGACTTGAATACAACAACCTTGTCAAACTCTTCCATGTAATATTTACTCGAATTTGTTTCTTGAATCTTCCAATAACACCAATTCTACTTCATGTCTTCGTGTGTAGCAATCAACCCCTCGATCCTACCGATTCTTTGAACGGAGAAATTGTCTGAAGATATGATAAGAACTTCGTCTTATTTGTAACCTTCCACATAGTCACTACTAAGACAATTCTGAAAACTCAATAACATCTCCAAGAACAATTAGTTTCAAATGTGTGCCTCCTTAAATCAATCTCAAAACTCACGTTATCAAGATGTGAACTCTATTGAAGTTGAAGATACAAGAATTTTATAGCAAGACTTTGAACACTCAAAATAGAGGAAATTGATTTTCACTAAGAATCACACTGAAAAATCTTATCAAAATGATTGAAGTTGTTTATGAGAAATGATGACAAGAAGCTTTTATACGTGCTTCAGATTAAACACATAAAATGGTTGAAATGGTAGTTAGATTTGAATCAAGAAAAAATATTATTTGAATCAAATATGCAAAATGAGGTGGAATAAAAGAAATAACCAATTTTTTTTAAAAAATGGCAGTTGATTTAGATTAGAGAATGTGTGATTTGAATCAAATGCCACATGATTCAAATCATGTGTAAAATTTTATTTGAATCAAATGCTATAGAACTGTCCATGAATTTTGAAAAAGCAAATTGATTCGAATCATGTACAAATATTGATTTGAATCAAATCAAACAGAAACTGTCCCTAGGAAAATGATCAGAATCAAGTGTAAAATTTAATCAGAGTCAAATAATTGGGTTACACTTTTGTCCAATTTGATCAGGATAAAAAATTCAGTGTAAAACTAAATGAGTTGAATCAAAATCTTGTAAAATCTCAAATTTCAAAATTTCAAATTTTCAAATTTTCAAAAGTATTTTGAGATTTTAAAATTGAATCAACTTTGACCAAAAATACAAAAATATTTCATTCGACTAACATATGTTATTGATCAAAGACAATTAGATCAAGATAAAATCTAACCAAAGTCTTATGCATGCTAAAAACGAATCAATTCAAACTCGATTTTGATAAATGCAATCATGAAGGAGAGTCAACGAATCAAAATAAAAACAAGGATGAAAGCGATAAGACAAGCAACAAAATAACCAAATAGAAGCTTCCCCTAAGTGAAGTAGGGACATGCAACTACAATCTCATTCTTTTTTATGCTTGGCAAACTTTCACTTGGAATTGAGTCGACCTTTGAGTATAATGTGTATGCTCTCCCTAAAACATTACATAAACTATTCACAACATAAAAACGCATAAAAAATTATAAATTCATTACAAGTTCTCCACCTTTGACAACATCAAAAAGAGATAGTTCGAAATGCATCTAAAACCAATGAAAACAACCACTAACAGATTGTCGCAGTGAGAATCAGATACCAAACTATTGATTAAGCTTGAATCACAATTATTAAATGTTCACCACCGACTTTAATTTAATCCAAAGGGAAAAGGGAAAAAATCGTAAAAACCCTAATTGAGGAGAAACTAGGTTTGAGGGTTGGTTATACCTATGGAAGGTGTTAGCATCCTAAGCATCCGCAGTATCCTACGGGAACCACTTGTTAATATTTGTGTTTTTGTTATTTATTGCTTGCTAAAAACTAAGGGAATCTAAGGTTTTTATTTCTAATGGTGCTCGCACAACATCGCATCGATGCCTACGTATCAGGTATAGAATCAAAGCACTCATAGTTCTCCTAAGGATTAATGAACATTTAGTTTCACTCAAGGTTTCGTAGGGAAGGTAAGTGTTATGGAAAACACTCACGTGACTTTAGCAAAGTCACAAAAAGTTGTAAAATAAAATGTCCTAATGGCTAAGGTCAAAAGGGTAACTAGGGATGGCTAAACTTCATATGACATTGAGTCAACTGCAGGAGTTCTTTTTCTTTTGGATTGAAATGCTAAAAAGAAAGTAAATAAATGAGGGTGTGAGCTCCTAAGTCAAAGGCATAGGCTGTTACTTGCAAAAAAAAGGACTGAATGAAGTAAATGGAAAAGCGAGATAAAAGGCTTAGTAATCAGGTTATGGCTCGATATATGGATCGAGAATGCGGGGGTGGAAGACAAATGCGGTGCATCAATTTGCTTAAGTTGGAAAGCTGTGAAGTGTAAAGAATGTGCAGATGACGATCGTAGAACTACCGAGTTACGTGTGTGAGTGAAATGTATGTGAACTCAATTTGGCGTTGGACCAAGGATTATTATCTTGAAAATTAAAGTCTCAAAAGTGTACGCTTTCAATTCTATCTTAACAAGTATATGGTCATGATGCGAAATAAAATAAATACAACATAGCGTGCATACAACCAAGACATCGAAAGATTAAATTAAAAACTCACACTAAGAGATAAACCTAAATCTCAACCTCTCAAACTAAAAAGATCTAGCCTAAACTAAATGATCTAAAACTAACTTCTTAACTGAAAATGGACTAAACAAATTTTGGGGTTTTAGAGTTAAATAAATAGAAATAAAATAAAAAAGAAACCATTAAGTTTAAAAGATATTGAACTAAAAATCTAAAATTTAAAATGGATTATCACACATTAAACTAAGACTATCAAATTCAAATATAAGGATTAATTTTTTGTTTTTGTTTTTTTTTGTTTTTTTAGATAAATTAAGAAAAAATAAATAGAAATTAAATAATGAAAAAAAACTAAGTACAAAATTAAATCTTAACTAAATAAATAAATTAAAGTCAAAGTAAGAAAATATTTTTTTGTATTTTTTTTATACACAATCTAAATAATAATGAAAAAATAATAAATGTGATGTTTTTTATAATTATAATAATATCTAAAAACATAAATGAGAATAAATGTATTATTTTTATGATTTTCTAAATAATAAAAATAAAATAAATGTAATTATATTTATAATATTAATAATATCTAAAAACACTAAATGAGAATAAGTCCCTTAATTTTTTTTGGTTTTTTTATACAACAATAAATGTCTAATTAAATATATAATAAAAATAAGATAGAAAAGAAAGAATCGAAATCAAAATGTTTTTTATTTGTATATGTATATATAAAATCTAACCAAATATAATAATAAAAATAAAATAGAAGAAAAATTAAAACGTTCTTTTTTTATGTTTAAAAAATATTTAAATATCTAACTATAAAAACAAAATAGAATAGAAAATAAAGAAATTAAAATGTATTTTTTTTGTTTTTTATTGTTAATAACTTACTCTAATTTTTTTGATTTTTTATATAATAATACCTAAAAATAAGGGAAGATGATAAACATAATTTTTTTTCTTTCTAACAATATCTAAAAATAAGGAAAGTGAATAAATGTATTAATTTTTTTTTATTACAAAAATAAACATATTTTAAAATCTCTATTAGATAATAAAAACTAAACATATTTTTTGGATTTCTTTAGATGTAAAAGATAAATGTATTTTTTTTTGGGTTTTCTTAACATATTAACAAAATTAACATATCTTATTCCTTCTATACTAGACAACACAAACAACAAAAACTAAGAAAAGAGTCTGGACACCAGATGGACTAACAAGAGAGTGAACTTGGGTCGGTGGGGGATGAATCCTGGAAGTTGGGTCGGTTTTGACCCAAATCAAATATGGCTAAATGAGGTAAAAGGGAAACCTAAAAAAAGCACAGCCGTTATGTTCATTCCAAACTAAAAAAAACACGATTCTCATTCTATTCTCAAGAGAATATCACGATAAAAAAAATCCTCATTCAATCGTCTTCTTTCTTTCTCTCAATCTCACATCTTTCTCAACAACAAGATGATGGCTGACTTGTGTCGAGATTTCAAAATAGAACATCACAACTCTTCTCCATATTGCCCGAAGATGAATGGTGTCGTTGAGGAGGCCAACAAAAACATCAAGAAGACTGTGCAGAAGATGGTTGTGACATACAAAGACTGACATGAGATGCTACCATTTGCTTTACATGGGTACAGAACGTCAGTGCGTACCTCAACAGGGGCGACCCCATTCTCATTGGTGTATGGTATGGAGGCAGTCCTACCAATCGAAGTGGAGATCCCCTCGTTGAGGTTAATGATGGACATCAAGCAAGATGAATCTGAGTGGCTCCGATCCAGATATAATCAACTGAGCCTCATTGAAGAAAAACTCCTAATAGCTGTATACCATGGACAGTTGTATCAGTGGCGGATGAAGCAGGTTTTTGACAAGAAGGTACGACCTCAAAGGTACATACCAGGTGACCTGGTGCTGAAAAGGATTCTTCCTCCTCTAAACGATCACATGGGAAAATGGAAACCTAATTATGAAGGGCCATTCGTGGTTAAAAAGGTTTTCTCAGGTGGAGCCTTGATTCTAACAACCATGGATGGAGAAGACTTCCATTCCCCTATCAACGCAGACGCATTAAGAAAATACTTCGTCTAAAAAGGACCAGCTGGATAAAAACATAATAAAGATCCAGGCAAAAATGGGCACCCCGGCGAGCCAAAAACAGAATAGAAGGCTCGGGCAAAAATTAGGGAAATCTTGAGAAAAATATACACCCGCTGAGTTGAAAAGCCACATCGGACAGCTCAGGCAAAAAAGGGTATCCCGGTGGATTGAAAACCCGAAAGGGCGATCCACGCAAAAGAGGGACTAACACGAACGACTGCGATCTACGAAATTCGTAACCCGTCTGCAACTGAGGTTATTCTAAGGGTTGAAGACCATTTCAATCACCTTTCTCAAGGGATAGAGCGAGCGGATCATCTTGAAGATATATGAGTCATAACCGGGTTGAAACTTGATGAGATCCACTCCTCACATTGCCAGTAGGATAGTTTATTTTCCTTTTTGGCTATTTCCTCTTTCCAGGGAATTGTTTCCTTTGTAATTCCTATTCATGGCCATTTTTTCGAATCAATAAAATTCAATTTCAGTCAACTTGTGACTATTTGCAACTTGTTTTTGTTTTTCATCTAACATTGATTGCGAAAACGTCCAGCAAATTGTGATTTATATTGTGTTGTGAATATTTGAATGCTTTCTAACTCATGCAGGAGGACAGAAACATTTAATACAACTCTAAAAAGGGTGTCCAGAGGCTCGAATAATGAGTCATGCTATGAGCTTGGGGCATACAGGTCCAAACTAACTTTCCATGTTGCAGGAACTATCAATCGTGTTTACGCAGGTATAGGTACAGGTGTTGCTAACAGAGTTAAAACAGATTTCCAGAAAGGTTGTTTTCCCGGGTGTCTCCAGTTATCCCCAGTAGAAGTGAAGGTGAAGTTCTTCTCCAACTTTAATGGCAAGAGATGTTTGTCCTCCTCAAGCAGAAGTTTTCTTTCAACACAAGGGCAATCCCCAGCAGTGCAAGAAGTGTCTTTCCTCTCCCAGCAGTTTGCTTCCTCAGTAGAGCCATACCTCTGGTTCCTAGCCAAGTCAGGAGGTTTTCACTTCCCCACCAAAGTTCAAGAAGGGTCCATCTCCAACAGGGTCTTGGCTCTCTAATCTCAAAGTCCAATTTATTTTTGGCAGAGACAGCTGTTCAGAGCCGGTGTATCATTAACAACGTTCCCCACAGAGTTGTTTCCTCTCACGGAGATTAACCAGACCAATGCAGTGATCACTAGTTTTTCCCCAGTAAAGCCATCTAGGATACTTGCAGTCTCCTTATTAGGAGATCTCTTTGCATTTTCATTTAGTAATCATCATTACATTTGCATCCTCCAAAGCGTAGCATTTCCATTGTCATGGAGCATTACGCCATAAATCCAAACATATGCACACCAGCATGGGCCAGTTTTGAGGTATATTACATATGACCTGGAGCATATTCTCAACCTGAGATATTCCCTACAGAAGATACTTATACCATTTTCCAGACATCTTTGTCTTTCCAAGTCAATGTTTTCATTTTTCTTTTTGGCTTGATTCGCTCAACAATCACATCTCTGAGTACCGTTTTGTACAATGGTCTCGTTCAAAACCCTGTTTAGTACAACATGCTCCCTTTTTGTGGCTTGATTCACTCAGCAGTCGCGTGTTTTCTTTGTGGCTTGATTCGCTCAGCAGTCACACATCTTCGAGTTCCGTTTTGTACCATGGTCTCGTTCAAAGCCCTGTTTTGTACAACAGGCTCCCTTTTTGTGGCTTGATTCGCTCAGCAGTCGCATGTTTTCTTTGTGGCTTGATTCGCTCAGCAGTCACATCTTCGAGTTCCGTTTTATACAATGGTCTTATTCAAAGCCCTGTTTTGTACAACAGGCTCCCTTTCCGTGGCTTGATTCGCTCAGCAGTCGCGTTGTTTTTCTTTGTGGCTTGATTCGCTCAGCAGTCACATTTCCGAGTTCTGTTTTGTACAATAGTCTCGTTCAAAGCAATATTTTGTACAACAGGCCCTCCCTTTTCGTGGCTTGATTCGCTCAGTAGTCATGTCGCATGTTATCGTTTTGTACAACGGTCCTGTTTGCCTGGGCTCTCATTTATGTACAACGATCCCGTTCCACCCTGTTCATTTCCTGCTACCTATTTGTCGCTCCCACTTGATGACACGGGGCCAAGAAGGGTACAGACGCGAATGGTCAGCGAAAAAGAGAACACGAGGATGAACTGAAAAGAATCTCCAGCTAGGCATTTTTATCCCGAAGGATAGGTAATGCTACATAAACCTAAGAAAAGATGGATAAGACGGTTGCGAACCAGAGAAATTGAGAAAGGGGGTTGGTTACAACCTGGGAAGGTATTAGCACCCAGATTGTCCGCCGTACTCGACGGGATCCACGCTTGAAAGATTTGTGTTTAAAGGGGTAGTGTCAGTGTTATTCTGTGTGCAAAAGCTGGAAAAGAATACAAGTGTCAGTGCAAAAGAAGTGTGAAGTGAAATGAAGGAGTGTCAGTGTAAGGAAAGAGTGCAAAGCTCAAGACTATGAGGCTTAAAGAATAATTCTGGAAGAGGGGGAATATACAGAGACTTTTGTTCGATAATAATTAAGTTATGCCTATGTATCCTCTCGTGCAATGAGGAAGTCAGAACACCGTAGTTCGACTCAAAGAGACTGAAAGATAAATTTACTTGTGAACTGCTTACTTGCCTATGCTCAAGTGTAAGACCTGTCTGGCTCAGGTGCAAACTGTCTTGCATTAGACGGAAGAAGCAAGTTCTCGTTTGTGAGTAAAGATGATGAGAAAAGAATCCGGGAGGAGACAATTATTGTTTGTTTTTGGTATTTTCAATCTTTTATTGCTTCTTGGAGTTTGTTATAAGAAAATGAGCTTAAGCCTAAACCAAGGGTTAGTAAACTCATCACATCCTCCCTCTAATTAGGGGTAATGAGAATACCTTAAAGTATGAAGTAAGCACCCCACACTTAATCACCATGATGTAGGATTAAGATCATTAACCTACTTGCATTTATTTAGATGTTTTTGGAGTTTTTGTTTAGTGTTAAGTAATGAGTTTAATAATCAAGGAATTAATGGACTCATTACACCATCCTAATAGAAGGATAATAGATGAGAACATTTAAGCTGAGAAAGGCTCCTTAACTTAATCCATGATTAGGGATTAACCTCATGACAAAACAAAACCTTTATTAAAGTGGATTTTAGTTAATGGTAAGGTTAAGAAGTGAATTTTATGATTTGTAAGACAACTTGAGGGGGACTTGTCCATTACCACTAGGGTTAGTCCTTCTTAACTAATTAAGGAAGAATTAGAACCCTAATGCAAGGCCCAAGTTACAAGCTTGATGTCTTAGTGATTTATTAGATGAATTGATTAAAGGATTTAAACAAATTAAGGGCTTAACACTTAGAATTAAAGTTATACACTCCATCCTAAGAGAAGGATGCAGGCATAACCTTAATCACAAAGCCTTAAAACCTTAAGGGTTTAGTCCCTGATTAAGAGATGAGAAGAGAAGACACAAGAGATGACACAAAGGTAAAACTAATGGGGGACTAATCAAACCCTAATTATGATTATGCTTGGGTGTTCCTAGGGTTTATGAGGCTTGCAAGAGATCTTCAAGAAGAGCCACCAAGGAAGAAGCAGATGAAAGGAGGAGAAGCAGAAGAAGCAAGTCAACTTACTTCACTTAAAAAGATAAGTTGCTTGAAGAAAGAAAGTGAGGAGGGAACATGAATGAGAAAGCTCACTCTAATACACATACAAAATTCATCAATGAATGCATAAGAGAGATGAGAAGAGATTGTGAGAAGTGAAGGCAAATTCACTTCTCAAAGTAACTTACCACCTGAAAAGTTAGTAAAAGGAAATGAAATGAAATGAAAATGAAATGAAATTCAAAGATGAAAACCAAAACTAGAAGTATTTTCATGATGCAAATGATGCTAAGTGATTGTATGAATGCATGTCAAGAGATGAGAATGATCATACAAGCAATGGGGATGCATATGAAGCATGAAAGGAAGCATGAAAGGAAGCATGAAAATTCATGAATGCACATGAAATGAAATGAAGGCATAACAGGGCAAATGAATGATTCAATGATCAAACATGATTCTAATATGTCCTAAGATGTCTTATATGTCATGTGAATGCATAAAATGTCATGGCAAGTTCATGAATGCAAGCATATGCAAGATGAATGCAACTGAAGATGCAAAATTAGGGTTATATGAACATGTGAGATGCAAAACTCAAAAACAGAAGCAAATCATAAGATAAAAAATTTAAAATGCACTCAAAGGAACCCTAAACCTATACTAGGTTACCATCCAAAGGGGGAGGTCAGAAGCTAAACCTAGAAGGTGTTGTGAATTTCCTAAGTTTCTAGGGTTTTTAGGGTGATTCTCAATGCAAAATGCCAAATAAACTGAAAATGAAAGATAAAAATGAAACAAAAATGTTTTTAGAAACTAGAAGCCATGCATAGAACAATGTAAAAATAATCATTCACAAACTCAACTTGGTTTAAAAGTTATGAATTTTTGAAGTTAGGGTTAAAAATGAACAAATTTAAGAACCCTAATTCATTGAAAAAATGTCAAAGTGTGATCAAAACCAAAAAGAAATTTGTGTGGTGAGTTTGTAAATGCTTCTAAATGTTCAAAGATGTTCTCTGATTTTTTTGGTGATTTTTAAATACTTAAATGTATTTTTAATTAATTAAAATCAATTAACTAATTAAAAATAACATTTAAATGATTTAAAAATATTTTTTTAATGCAAAAAATAAAAATAAAAATATTTTTGGTTTCTTAAAATTAATGAAATGTTTGACAAAAATTTTCAGAATTTTTTGATGATTTTTACCATTTTTTAAAAAATCGTACAAAATAAATAATGAAAAATGAAATAAAATTTAAATAAACAGAAGTATGCACAATGGATGGTTCAGATTGAAACTGGGGAAAGACCTGTTGACCATGCGCCAAATCCAAGGGACCAAATTTAAACCCAGCTAAACCTAATTAATTAATTATTTAATCCTAAATTAAAACTAATGATCTAATCCTAGCCACACAATGCACGGGGGAACTGAAGATCTAACGTCCCACATTCAAAAATTGCCATAACCCTAATTAATCAAATTAATGACTCTCAGGTGGCCGAAAATGACCTCCGGTCATCTTCTCCGGCCACACCTCCCCTGAAAAATTTTCAAATCACTCCCTAGGCCATTTTAAGAGTTGTAAAGCTCCAGATCAAACCTCTCAACCTTCCTAAACACGATTCCACTCTCAAAACAAATTTCTTCTCACTCAATCTCCAGATACGAATCAAAACTTAAAAATTACCAAACTTTCAGAAAAGCAATACATCCTGGTTTCTCAACCATTTTCAAAAATAATCACATCCCCATGATCAGGGGAGCACATAGAATCATTCAAGAACTTAAAAACAAGTTTCTGGAAAAAAAGTTATTGATAGCTACCTGAGTTGGAGCTTTCGAAACTGGAGCTTTTTGGCCACTCCCTTGGTGCTTTTCCACTCCAATGAACCCCTTGATGCTTCTGGTAAGCTTGAAACAAGTTTGTATGGAGTGTTTTGAAGGTTTCAGTTTTGAGGTGGTGAAAATCGTGTTTTTGTTTGAGGTGGTTTCAGGCTGTTTTGAGGGGTGGTTTTTGTTTCCTATGATGTGTAGAGATGATTGGTGGAAAAAGATTTGAGGTTTGATGTTTGTGCTGAGTGTTTCGAAGGAAAATGCAAGAGAGGGAGTTTTTGTGAACTAGGGCAATGCTGAGGATTTAGGCTTGGTTCTTGTGTGAAATGAGTTGCATAAGGCATGTATGTGAAGTTGTGATAGGTCAGAATAATTGGTGTGGGCTATGCTGATTGGTATGGGTGAAAATGTAAAAAGTCAAGGTTGGTTGTACTTGAGGTATGGGCAAGTGGCAGGCTGGGATTTGGGCATGTCCTGGTTCAGCTGAGATCATGGAATGTTTGTGAATCAGATTTGATGAGTTGTGGCAAGTGGATGAGAGGTTTTGTACCATTTTGCAAATTCATGAAGTTTTGGCCCCTTTTGGATTTCTTCATGTGCAAGTCATGAAATTTTGAGATTCTTGGGCCAATTCTGAGTTTTAGGCATTGCATAATGTCTGTATGATGCTTAGAAGTCAATTTGAAGTCACAAAATAGCTTGGCAAGAGGTTTTGCAAAAATCCCTCTTTGGCATGAAACATGAAATTATGTGATTTTTGCCAACTTTGAAAAGCCATAACTTGAGTTCCAAAATGAATTAGATCTTGTTCTTGTACTCTTTGAAAAAGGAATGATCCAATATACAACTTTCATGACCAACAATTTTTCATTTGAAGCATTTTTGGTTGAGAAAGAGGAGGTTGAAAAACTTTCCCAAAATGGAAAGTTTACATTACAAGTCATTTCCATTTTTGGCAACTTTTGGTTTTGCTCACTTTTCTTCAAATTTGTGAACTTCTAAGCACTTAAATGATAAAATAAAGACCATATAACTTCAATTTGATGAAAAATCCACTTTGGTTCCATGTTGGGGGGCCTCAGATGCCCTAATTTTGCTCTGACTTACTCAGGAAGTTACCCAATGATCAGATGACTTCCACAATGAATTTTTCCATCAAACTTGGTATGTATGATCCTTATAACATATTAAGATCAATAGAAACAAGAATGACCAAAAATATTGGAGTTATGACCTCTGAAACCAAAACCCTAATTTCAGGTCATCTGTGCAGTTAAACCCTAGCTCAGCTTCCATGCTTTGCCAGTTCTTGTGATTATTTGACTTCCTTGACCTTTAGAGGATAAAATATGATGATTGAACATACATGGACCCTCTTGGAATTATTGAAGACCTTTGGAGTGGCTCAGAAGGATCCTGGATTGCTCAGATCACAAACCCTAGATGCAGATGAACTTGAACTAATGCAGTGAAGCAAAAATGCCACATGAAATGGTATGATTGAACTAATTCAAATATGAAAGATCACAAGCCATGGTGTGAACTTAGTGAGGGAAAATTTGGGGTGTCTACAGCTGCCCCTATTCAAACATGAGTTGGTTGTGCAGGATGTAAGCGCCTGGCTTAACAGACAAATAAGATAACTTGTGGTTGAATACCAAAGACAGTCCAAAATTTGCACTCACTGAGTGAATAAGAAAAGGGATATAGATTGTAAAAGGTAGTAAAGTATGATTATAAAGTGCGGGCGATGGAGGACGACCATCAAGCAGAGGACGACTGCTGGGGATAAAGCAATGACGGGGATGACCGACATGTTGGGGAAATAAAGAGATCATGATGGGGACGGCCATCAAGCAAAGAAACAAGATTTTCTGGGGATTAAGGTAAAGTCGATGATGGGGACGACCATCAGGTTAATGAAATAAATGACGAGGGACAGTCATCAAAGGTGAAGGACGATCACCTAGCAGGGGACAATTGCTTTGTTGGGGATTAGGATGAGGGACGATCATCCAAGGTGAAGGACGATCACCTGGCAGGGTACGGCTGCCGAAAGCATCACGACATAGGACGAATGCCGGATAGGAAAAAAGTCGACGATGGGGACGACCATCGGATAAGCATGATGAAGGAAGATCATCAAGAGGTGAAGGACGATCACCTAGCAGGGTACGGCTGCTCTTGGGGTTTATCATGACATATGACGAATGTCAAATAACAAGATCAACGATGGGGACGACCATCGGACAAAATGATGAAGGACGATCATCAAAAAGGTGAAGGACGATCACCTAGCAGGGGACTGCTGCTAAAATATCACGACATAGGACAGATGTCGGATAGAAAGGGGTTCCAATAATGGAGACTCCGCTGGGGGAATGATGACGGACGGTCATCGAAAGGTGAAGGACGATCACCTGGCTGGGTAGGGCTGCCGAAAGTATCATGACATAGGATGAATCTCAGATAGAAGAAACATAATTTCACCAGGGATTTGCTGGGGAATAGTAAACACGGAAGAGTGTTTACATCCAAGGAATGAAAGGTATAAGTGTTTGACACTGTGTATAGATTAAAGATGCGGACGAGCATCCTTAAGACTATGATACGGACGAGTATCAGTAGAAACAAATGTTGACGCATGTTCAGAGATGATGGTACGGACGAGTACCACCTGGTTAACAAAGAACACAGACGAGTGTTGAATCTGAGGGGAGATAAGTGGTGTATACAAGATACAGACGAGTATCTGTATGAGTAAAAATAAGCATGAGTGAGACACAGACGAGTGTTCAACTTGCTGAGGAGAGTGTGACACGGACAAGTGCCAGAAGAGAAAGTGTATAAGTTATGAACTTATAAGTGTAAAAATATTCTGGCGATCTGTGGGGGTAGGATGACACGGACGAGTGTCGAAAGAAGTGTATTATAAACAAGTGTTTTGGTTTACAATAAGTGTTTAGGCAACCATGCTAGGGAGTGGTGACACGGACGAGTATCCAGAGAGTGTATAGATATCTGTTTGTGGTTTATATCTGTAGGGGAATGATATGAGATGACATAGACGAGTGTCGAGAAGAGTATATATAAACATGTATTTGTACTAGAGAGTGCAAAAGGGGCGTTTTGGCTTTCTGCTGGGGAAATATGAGATGACACATACGAGTGTTGAGAAGAACAGGTTATGTAAGTATCTGTTTGTAGAGAGTGTTCTGGCGACGTTACTGGGGAAAGATGACACGGACGAGTGCTAAAAGGAGTATGTATTTGTATTTTTAGAAGTGCAAAGGGACGCTTTGGCTTTCTGCGGGGACCGTGAGTCTTTATACATATTGCTGATGGAATGCTAGTATTCACAGGTGACTGATTCAAAACATGACTTGTGATTATGCAATATTTTTGATATTTGCCGTAATGCTCCGTATTAGACGGAATGCTACGCTCTGAGGGATTAATGACGTGAATGCCATGATTATGCAAAAGATACCGATCCGGGACTCGGATCTCGCTGCTGTGAAGATCTCCGATTGATCTGCTTGGAAGAATATCCCAGTTGGGGATGAGATCATTGGTAGATCTGATAAGATGTATGACTCTATTTGGGGAAATAGGTCACTGATAGACCTATCTTGGTAATGAGGAGCCCAACTGGGGACGTGGAAGCTTTCGTCACTTTGTTGTGCAGGAGATTCAAACATTTCTCTTCTGGGAGAGGTTGAAGCTCTGTGGGGGGGATGGTTCCCTGTCTAGCACTTGGCTGGGGATGAAAAAAGATCACTGAATGATCTTCCTAGAGATTTCTGTGGGATCCTGCTGAGGATGATGATATTTGTCAACTCAGTTGGGGAAATGAGCACCTTTGGATGCTGCTCTGAAGAAAATGTGCTGGAGAAGTGATGCCTGGTCACTCTGATGGGGAGAGGGCATTTCTGGTGCTATTTGGAAGATAATGATTTGGCAGCTTTGCTGGGGAAAACCTTTCATGCCCCATGTTGCCCCCTGAATACTTGCAATCCTGTTATAACAAAGAGACACACAAGTACCCCGAGGCATCCCTTATTGGATTCCATCATAGGAGTTTAGGCACCCCCGGGAGTAAGTAATATATTTCCTGCAAGCATGTGATTAGAAAGGCACATCCATTTTTATGCAAATGTTATATCAGGGATATCAGACATTTTTGCAAATGAAATAAAATGTACAAGACGAGATGTGACTGAAAATTCTGGTTTTATTAATTTGTGTGCCCTGAATTGGCAAGTACAGTCAAAGAAACAAATCCCCTGAAATGAGGAGATTGTTGCAAAATTGAGAGAAAAAAAAGGTGCTGGAAATGTTGACGACGCTTTAGCGAGCTTTCCTTTTGCTATGACTCGTATGACATTGACGTTCTTCTTTATCTTGCTTTCTGAAGAAGGCTGATTCTGACCGATGCTTTAACCTTTCGAAGCTTGCCATGTTGTAAGAGATACAGACGAATTCAGAATAAAGTTGTTCGCTTATTCCCTTATTTTGCGTGGATCGCCCTTTCGGGTTTTCGATCCACCGGGATACCCATTTTTGCCTGAGCTGTCCAATGTGGCTTTTCAGCTCAGCGGGTGTACATTTTTTTTGTTTTTTCCCTTATTTTTGCCCGAGTCTTTTATTCTGTTTTTGACTCGCCGGGATGCCCTATTTTTGCCTGGACTTACATTCTGTTTTTATGTCCAGCGGGTCACTTTATGCGAAGTATTTTTTAACTGCATCTGAATTCACAAGGGATAAGAAATCTTCGCCATCCATAGTAGTGAGCATCAGTGCTCCACCAGAGAAAACTTTCTTTACTATGAATGGACCATCGTAATTCGGAGTCCACTTTCCCCTGTGGTCTGTATGAGGAGGAAGGAGTCTTTTCAGCACAAGATCTCCTACTTGGTATTCCCGAAGCCTGACTTTCTGATCGAAGGATCTCTTCATTCTCTTCTGATACAGCTGCCCATGACAGATTGCAGTTAATCTCTTTTCTTCGATCAGGTTCAGTTGATTGTACCGAGATCGGACCCATTCTGCTTCATTCAACTTGACATCCATCAATACCCTTAAGGAGGGTAATTCAACTTCAACAGGTAGGACTGCCTTCATACCATACACAAACTGATACAGTGTTGCCCCAATGGATGTTCTGATTGATGTACGGTACCCATGCAAGGCAAATGGTAGCATTTCATGCCAGTCTTTGTATGTGACTACCATCTTTTGCACAATCTTCTTGATATTCTTGTTAGCTGCCTCGACAACGCCATTCATCTTTGGCCTGTAAGGAGAAAAATTGTGATGTTGAATCTTGAAGTCCCAGCACAGTTCTTCCATCATTTTGTTGTTCAAATTGGAACCATTATCAGTAATGATTCGCTCGGGCACTCCATACCGACAGATGATGTTTCTCTTCAGGAATCGGGCTACCACCTGCCTGGTGACGTTGGCATACGAAGTTGCTTCAACCCACTTGGTAAAATAATCAATGGCTACCAGGATGAATCTGTGACCATTTAAGGCAGTCGGTTCGATCTTTCCAATCATGTCAATGCACCACATGGCAAAAGGCCAAGGTGAAGACATCACATTCAATGGATTTGGAGGCACATGCACCTTATCTGCATAAATCTGGCATTTGTGGCACTTTCTGGCATAAGCACAACAGTCTGCATCCATTGTGATCCAATAATAACCTGATCGTAGCAATTTCTTAGCCATTACATGCCCTCCAGCATGGGTACCGAAAGATCCTTCATGCACCTCGTGCATCAGCAAGTCTGCTTCTTCCTTATCAACACATCTGAGAAGTAACATGTCAAAGTTCCTCTTGTATAACGAACCATCAGCATTCAGGAAGAAATTACCAGCTAGCCTTCTTAATGTCTTCTTATCATTGGAAGAGGCCCCAGGTAGGTACGTTTGATCCTCTAAGAAGCATTTGATGTCATGGAACCAAGGCTTATCATCTTTAGCACTGTCTACAGAGAATACGTATACTAGTATGTCAAGTCTGGATACTAAAATTCGAGGCACAAAGTTGGCAGCTTGAACTTTGATCATGGATGAAATGGTAGCCAGAGCATCTGCAAACTGATTTTCATCTCGAGGGATATACTCAAGTTTGACTGTGGTGAAGAAAGTCAGTAATATCTTCGTATAATCCCGGTATGGAATCAGATGCTCCTGGTGAGTGTACCATTTGTCGGTGGTTTGATTAATTACCAGAGCTGAATCTCCGAATACAATTAAAGTCTTGATCCTAAGGTCAATGGCTTCCTCAAGACCCATGATACAGGCTTCATATTTAGCTTCGTTGTTAGTGCAGTTAAAGGTGTGTTTTGCCGAGAAAGGCATGTGAACCCCTTTAGGTGAAATGAGTACTGCACCAACTCCACGACCATTCATATTAACAGCCCCATCAAACATCATAGTCCTTTCTTCTTCTAGGTCAGGCCCTTCAGTGTGAACAGGCTCTTCGTGATCTTTTTCTTTCAGGAACATGATATCTTCATCAGGGAAGTCAAATCTCATAGGCTGGTAATCATGAATGGGTTGCTTAGCAAGATAGTCAGATAATACACTGCCTTTGATGGCCTTTTGAGATGTGTACTGAATGTCATATTCTGTGAGAATCATTTGCCATCTTGCAACCCGTCCGGTAAGTGCTGGCTTCTCAAATATTTACTTGACTGGATCCATTTTGGAGATCAATAAGGTAGTGTGGGTCAACATATACTGCCTTAGTCGGCGAGCATCCCACGCTAAAGCACAGGAAGTTTTCTCGAGCAGTGAATAACGTTGTTCACAGTCGGTAAACTTTTTGCTTAGGTAGTATATTGCATACTCTTTTCGACCAGACTCGTCATGCTGGCCCAACACACACCCCATTGACTCTTCTAATACTGTCAAGTACATTATTAGAGGTCTTCCTTTAACTGGAGGCATAAGGATTAGAGGTTCTTGTAAGTACTCCTTGATTTTGTCAAAAGCCCTTTGGCAGTCTTCATTCCACCTGACCGTATGTTCTTTTCTTAACAACTTGAACAAAGGCTCACAGGTTGCTGTAAGGTGAGATATGAACCGTGAAATGTAGTTCAAACTACCTAGAAACCCCTTAACTTCGTTTTTAGTCTTTGGTGCAGGCATCTCTTGAATGGCTTTGACTTTGTCAGGGTCAACTTCAATTCCTTTTTCACTTACAATAAACCCCAACAGCTTACCGGAACGCACCCCAAATGTGCATTTGTTGGGGTTTAACTTTAGCTGATACTACCTAAGACGCTTGAACAGCTTCAACAAATTTACCAGGTGGTCTTCTTCTGTGAGGGACTTGGCAATCATGTCATCCACATAACATTCAATTTCTTTGTGGATCATGTCGTGGAATAATGTTACCATAGCCCGTTGATAAGTGGCACCAGCATTCTTCAGTCCGAATGGCATTACCTTATAACAGAATGTGCCCTAGGGTGTGATGAAAGTTGTCTTCTCCATGTCTTCGGTGACATCTTGATCTGATTATATCCTGAAAATCCATCCATGAAGGAGAACACCGAGAACTGAGCCGTGTTGTCGACCACTACATCAATGTGAGGTAATGGGAAATCATCTTTCGGGCTGGCTCTGTTCAGATCTCGATAATCCACACACATTCGTACTTTTCTATCCTTCTTAGGCACTGGTACAATATTAGTAACCCACGGCGGGTAACTAGTTACAGCAAGGAAACCGGCGTCCCATTGTTTTTGTACCTCTTCTTTTATCTTCATGGCCATATCCGAACGAGTACGGCGCAACTTCTGCTTTACTGGAGGACAATCTTCTTTTAGAGGTAGCTTGTGCATAACAATGTTGGTGTCCAGACCTGGCATATCCTGATAAGACCAAGCAAAATCATCCACATACTCCCGAAGCATGTCAATAAGTTGTTCCTTCACTGAATCTTACAGACGGGCCCCGATCTTCACTTCTTTAAAGTCTTCTTCGGTACTGTAACACCCCAAATTTGCCCTCTTCATTTTAAGCATCATATCACATCATATTCATCATGAACATATCATTTTCTTAGCATCCTAGCTTGGAAAGATGAGGCATAACATTTCTCATGTGTTAGCATTAGGTATATGATCATCTGTGGAGGTTCTTGAGGCATCACAAGCCATGACAAGGGTCACAATGGTTTTTTACAAGTCCTATGAGGCGTCTACATTGTATTTACAAGCTCAAGGTCATTCACAAAAGCTCAGAAGGTTGGATGATCATCAGAGATTCCAGGATAGGGCAAAGCTCCTAAGCATTGGTCCTAAACTAGGGTTTGAGATTCAAGCATGAAAACCTCACAACTTTGGCCATTTATTTGGGCAAAGTCTTCTATATGTCAAGAGGATCCTAGGTACCAAATTTCATGAGAAAATTCCTTATGGAAGTCAGAAAATTCTTCAGTTGCTTGCAGATGAAGTAATTGGTCAACTGTGCCTTTAAAAAGTCAACTATGTGATTTCAAGGGGTCCAATCCATTTTTTCTAGCCAATTTATGTCCTTAAAATGTTATAAGAGGTTTGAAAAGTTCAAAGATCAAGAATCATGAAGTTTTGAGGGTTTTTTCAAAAATGGTGCAAAGTTGGTTTTAAGGAAATTCCATTTTTGGCAACTTTTGCCCTAAAATTCAAGTGACCTTAACTTGCTCAAAAATTCTTCAAATGGACCAAAGTCAAACATGAAAGTTGGAGATTAAGGTCTCCCATTTTCAAAAATTACAAGTACTTTTTCATATCCCTCATGGTTTGGACTATAGGCCCCTCGAAAATTTGGCTTAAATTAGGGCAAATTTGAAGTTTCATGCATGCACCAAGAGCAAAAAGGTTTGGAACTTCATTTCAAGTGTTGGTATGGATCAACTAAGTTTGCAAAGTTAAAATGCAATTCAATTGGATCATTTTGCTCAAGAGAATACATCAATTTCGTGCAAGGCAAGGATGTTGCTTCATAAGTGGATTTTTTGCATATTCATGAGAAAAGTGTGACTCCTTAATCTAATGGCCAAGATCTTTTGGATTCAAATTAAGGGTTGGATTTAGAGTGCACATGGGCTGAAAAGCAAGGGAAGGCATGAGGAGTGCATGCTCCCATCACAAAACTTGCAATAATTGCAAAATCACTCAAAAATTTTCCTCCCACGTGTAAACTCCTTCATCTTTTCAGCATTAGGTCATGAGATCATATAAAAGAAATTAGGGTTTCAGTTTGCCTCAACTCTCTCTCATTCTCTCATTTCAAAGTTCTTGCACAACTTTCAATTTCTCCAAAATCTCATCATACACGAGCTCTCTTCCAAAACCAATTATAGATCCTTGATCCTTGGAAGCTCAGGATCACTAATGACACACTTGTTCAAACAATCTCTCAAGATCAACAACCTTTCCATTTCAGGGCAGGTGCTTGCAAAGCTCAAGATCCAGCCATATTCAAGGCTCTAGTTGCATTTATTTTGCAACTATATAGCATTTGGAGTGATTTTGCTTCTTCATCTGGACTTCTATCAAGCTCTCTCAAGATTTGCAACTCAGGTATGCCTTGGAATCTTCAGATCTGAAAATGAAATTGGTTGTGCATTTTATGATCCTTGATGTTCACTGATCATTCTGCCATGTTTGGTTTTGAATTTGGTGCATTGTAGAGTTAGATATTTGAATTTCAAGTTTCATGGACAAAACTGTTTTGGCTCGATCCGTGAAATCCATTGATCCATTGTTCTTTTCATGGTCATTTTCGAATTCAGCATGGTCCAATTAGTAAATCTGGAAGGTTTTGTTCATTTTTATGTTGATTTGTGCATCTGGTATAGTTTCCGGTGCCGGAGCCCTAGCTCCGGTCACCGGAATCTGGGAAGTTTGTGTCTAGGGTTTCTAACGAAGAAGACAAGCCCTGAGCCTTTGGATCTTGCCTCCAATTCACCAGATCATGCCACGTTTTAAGAAACCCACCCTTTCATTCACGTGACTTTTTAATTCTGTTTTAATGCGTCATGCTTCTCACCACACTATAACAACCATGCGTCCTCAGCTCTCCACCAATTAACCTGACACGTCATTTAATGAGCTCTCTCTCCAGACGCGTTGGATCAATCCAATGACTCTTTCATTTTCCATTTATTTCCTATGATTTTCCACCTTATGAAGTGTACACATGCGCAGTCCATTGGGCCCAGAGTGATATCCACACCCCCTGCATTATGAGCCCAATTCATTTGAACGTGAGTCCTGACTATTTGCACCCCAATTTCTTTTCCTCATTTTTAATTCTTTTTCTTTATTTCTTTTTATTCCATTTCGCTTTTTTTTTATTAAAATTAGTTCCAAGCTTCAAAAAATTCCAAAATAATTCATGAGTCTTCATTTGAGTTTTTTTTTCTAATTTTCCATATTTTTCTTTTCCATTTATTTTCATTATCCACGTGTCCATTAATTTTCTCTTTCAATTAATTCTTTTTAAGTCCTTTTTTAGTACCCTGCCTTGTCCAATTTCCCTAGGGTTCCTTATTTTGAGTTTTGTGATGGTTCTTTTTGCTCTAGATTCCTAAGAGGATGTAGTTTATGTGTGATTTTTCCCCTGATATTTTGAAATTTTCTCACTGGGTTTTGGTCCTTGCCTTGTAAGTGAAGTTTTGTAACCCTAGTTCATGTTTAAGCCTTCTTTTGATCTATCTAGCTTCTGAATTTTTCCCAATCCTTTTGGCCCATTGTTATATCATATTTAAGTATAATTTGTCCTAAGTTGTCGAATTTTTAAATGCATTGTTGATTTGATGTGAATTTGTGTTCTTACCTTGTCCCATTTTGCTTCTTTGTGATCATTAGGTCTCTTTTAAGCTTAGAAGGGCACTTGTGCCAACTTCTTCTTCTCATTTGGGGTCTCTTTGGGGTATGGGTTCCATTCTAGTCTTGACTTAGGGTTTGTGTCTTAGAAAATTTTGTGTTTGGCTTATCTTTTGAATTCTTCTTTTCTTAAGTGTATTCATCTCACTTTTTTACTTCTTTCATCTCATATTGTGATTGTTTGGTCTAGTGTGTCTCTTCTCTTCATCTCTCTTGCTTCTTAAGCTTTTCTTTGACTTGTTTTGGTCCTGGTTGTGTGCCTTGAGTCCATGTTTGTGCATTTTTGCCTTGCATCTTTCTTAAGTTTGCATTTGTGTTTCATGTTGCATCATATTAACTTGTATGCTTCTTTTCTCATTCTTGTAACTTGCATATCCATTGAGCATTTGTATATATGATTTCACTTCTGTTTGTATGATGTTGGCATGTCATTTGTTTCATTTTGCTTCACTTGTGTGCTTATGTTGCTAACCTTGCAGGGGCTATGGTAAGTGAGAGGTGTGGAGATGTTTCCCACATCTCCAAATCTCATCTCTTCTTCTTATTTCTTTATTGTGCTAACCCTTTACTTGTTGGGCTTAGGCTTTACTCATCTCATCTCTTCTTCTTTCTTCTTCTTCTCTTCTTCTTCCTTTCTTCATTAGGATAGAGAACCACACTAACCTAGGATATCCATGCATGACAACACTTAGGATTCTTTAGTCCCCCACTTAGACTTTTACCTTTGTGATCTTTTTTGGTTCTTCTTCTCTTCTCATCTCATAACCTTAAAGAAAACACTTAATAAAGTTTGAAGTAATACCTTGAGCAATAGCCTTATCCCATGAGCAATACCTCCGACAACGGTGCAAGTTCCTCCAGCAACCCCAGAAAACCCTTTGCAGGACCCCGAAGGACGGGTGAAACTAATGCCATCCATGCAGGCAGGGGCAGGCCCCAATATTCTCACAGGTCAGTAGCAGCTGCTACCATCCCAGCTCCAGTTCCACAACAACAATTATATCCTCAACAACAACAACAACCTCACTATCAGCAACCATCTCATTTTCTGCAACAAAGAGCCTACAACAACAACAATAGCAACCAACAACAACGTCCCTTCCAACAAAGGTCATCTCAGGCAAATAGGGTAATTGACCCCATCCCTATGCCTTATGCTGCTTTATTGCCACAACTCCTGAAGCTCAACCTGGTTGAGTTAAGGACATTGGCACCACCAGATCCTCTCAATCTCCCAAAGAATTATGATGTCAACGCCAGGTGTTCCTTTCACTCCAACGCACCTGGTCACAATACTGAGAAATGCAGAGCATTACAGATGAAGGTTCGGGATTTGGTTGATTCTAAAGCCCTTAACTTCGCACCTCCTCCGAACGTCAACATAAATCCTATGCCTAATCATGGCGGGCCTATGATTAATGCTATTGAGGAGGACCAACCATCTACACCAATTGATAACGTCGCACAGATTCAAACACCACTGGCTGAGGTCAAAGTTCAACTTTTAAGATGCCAAGTGTTCCCAGGCTGTGGGGCATGCTGTGAATTGTGTAAGACAACTAGTAATGGTTGTGAGAAGCTAAGGATCGGCATAGATGGTCTTATCCAAGATGGGATTTTGCAAATTACTTCAACAGCTCCTGCAGCAACTTTTGTCTCCACCACAATGGAATCTCCTACAACATCAACAAACATTCCTTCAGCAACAACAAATTCTCCTACAACAGCAACAACAATCATTCCTACTGATTCATCAACATCACCAGCAATTACTCCGTCCATCACTTCAACAAGTCAAAATTCAACAACTGTTTCTCCTACAACATCAACACCCCTTTTATCAACAAAATCTTCTACAACGCCAGCAAAAATTAACGAAGATGTCTCAACAATTACAATCTACTATGACCCATCAAATGTTCCTCCTAGCAGCAATTTCCAACAACAAACTGTGGCACCTCCTGCCAGATCTCCGGTCACCATTTACTATGATCCGCACACCATTACAGTACCTTCCTCTGCAGCAATCAGCCCAGTTACCATTACGGTACCTGGGCCCGTTCCTTATGAAAGCAGCAATGCCATACCTTGGCACTACGGCTCTGATCTCTACTGCAATGGGGAGAAAATCACTCTGGATTCATCAACCTCTTCACCACAAATTGATAATGTTGGGGGAGGCGGAGGCTTCACCAGAAGCGGACGCCTTTTTGCCTCACAAACACAAAGACCTAATGCTGAAGCAGAAGCTGCTGCCAAGGCAAAAGGAAAGAATGTGGTATCTGAAGAGCCGACTGCCAAGGAAACTCAGAAGACATATTTTGAACAAGATGTAGACGAGTTCATGAGAATAATAAAAAGGAGTGATTACAAGGTAGTGGACTAGCTTCACCAAACACCCTCCAAAATCTCCATATTATCACTGCTAATGTGTTCCGAAGCTCACAAGAATGCATTGTTAAAAGTCCTGCACGCAGCATACGTGCCGGAGGAGATTACTGTTAATCAGCTAGAAACTGTGGTTGCAAATGTCAACACCAGTCATGGACTGGGCTTTACAAATACTAATTTAACAACGGAGGGACGTAACCATAACAAGGCTTTGCATATCACCTTGGAATGCAAGGGTGTTGTTCTATCTCATGTACTGGTGGACACTGGGTCGTCACTCAATGTTCTACCAAAGAAAGCCTTAGTGAAGCTGGAGTACGATGGCTTGGCATTGCGCCCGAGTAATTTGATGGTGAGAGCATTTGATGGCTCTAAAAGATCAGTGCTTGGGGAGATTGATCCGCCTGTGTTGTTTGGCCCGCAAACTTTCAAAACTACCTTCTTTGTGATGGACATACAGCCGGCCTACAGCTGTCTGTTGGGTAGACCCTGGATTCACGCCGCTGGCTACGTATAAGTACATAGAAATGGATGGGGAGATCCATGAGACCATGAGTCAAGGTTTTGAGGCCCTTAATATTAACGAAGCATCTGTTGTGTCTGGGACTTCCATCACATCATATCAACAGGCCCGGAAGGTTGTTGAGGAGGGTACCGCTCAAGGCTGGGGCAAGCTGCTGCCAGTTGAAAAGAAAGAAGACCGATTCGGGTTGGGTTATAGACCAACTCGACAAGATCAACCAGAGGATTCAATGGAGCCCAAGTTTGTCAGATGAGTCAGAAGACGAACGCAACCTGGAAAGCTGGATACGTCCAAGGATCCCGGGGAACCAAGTCTCAAATTGGTCTTCCCAGGAAATTATAAGAGTTACTCCTGCAGAGTAATTATTATTTCCTGTCTTTAAGCATGCATCAAGTCCTGCATCTTGCCCAAGATGTCAGGGCTCATTTTGTAATCGGGCCATCTTGTATTTTGTGCAAACGATCAATTAATGAATATCAGGACATCTTTTGCAAATGAGTCTTTTCTTTTCCGCTCACTGTTTTTTCATTCTTTATTTTTTGTACGAAAATAAAATGGCAATGTTTTCAAAATAATAACTTCATTTTCACTTTTTCTAAGCAAGATAAAATTGATCACTAAAATGAACAAATCTAAACCCTTGCAGGGAGTGCCCTCTAGACTGCACCGACAACAACACCGCTATGACTTCGTATGACTTTGAAAATCCGATTAATCAAGCCGATGAAGGGGTTGAAGAAGATTATGATCTACCTGAAGAGCTAGCCAGGTTGTTGAGACAAGAGGAGAAGGTTATCACTCCTCATCAGGAGGAGGTCGAGACGGTTAATCTTGGTACAGAAGAAGACTTGAAAGAAGTTAAAATCGGGGCCCGTCTGCAAGATTCAGTGAAAGAAAAACTTATTGACATGCTTCGGGAGTATGTGGATGTTTTTGCTTGGTCTTATCAGGACATGCCAGGTCTGGATACCGACATCGTTATGCACAAGCTGCCTCTAAAGGAAGACTGTCCTCCAGTAAAACAGAAGTTGCGTCGTACTTTCCCGGATATGGCCATGAAGATAAAGGAAGAAGTACAAAAACAGTGGGATGCCGGTTTCCTTGCTGTGACTAGTTACCCGCCGTGGGTGGCTAACATTGTACATGTGCCTAAAAAGGATGGAAAAGTGCGGATGTGTGTGGATTACCGGGATCTGAATAGAGCTAGCCCGAAGGATGACTTCCCATTACCTCGCATTGATGTATTGGTCGACAATACGGCTCAGTTCTCGGTATTCTCCTTCATGGATGGATTTTCAGGATATAATCAGATCAAGATGTCACCTGAAGACATGGAGAAGACAACTTTCATCACACCCTGGGGCACATTCTGTTATAAGGTAATGCCATTCGGACTGAAGAATGCTGGTGCCACTTATCAACGCGCTATGGTGACATTATTCCACGACATGATCCACAAAGAAATTGAATGTTATGTGGATGACATGATTGCCAAGTCCCTTACAGAAGAAGACCACCCGGTGAATCTGTTGAAGCTATTCAAGCGTCTGAGGAGGTACCAGTTAAAGTTAAACCCCAACAAATGCACATTCGGGGTACGTTCTGGTAAGCTGCTGGGATTTATCGTAAGTGAAAAGGGAATTGAAGTTGACCCTGACAAAGTCAAAGCCATTCAAGAGATGCCTGCACCGAAGACTGAAAAAGAAGTTCGGGGGTTTCTAGGTAGATTGAACTACATTTCCAGGTTCATATCTCATCTTACAGCAACCTGTGAGCTCTTGTTCAAGTTTTTAAGAAAAGAACAAACAGTCGGGTGGAATGAAGACTGACAAAAGGCTTTTGAAAAAATCAAGGAATATTTACAAGAGCCTCCAATCCTCATGCCTCCAGTTGAAGGAAGACCTCTAATATGTATTTGACAGTATTAGAAGAGTCAATGGGGTGTGTGTTGGGCCAACATAACGAGTCTGGTCGAAAAGAGTATGCAATATACTACCTAAGCAAAAAGTTTACCGACTGTGAACAACGTTATTCACTGCTCGAGAAAACTTGTTGTGCTTTAGCGTGGGCTGCTCGCCGACTAAGGCAGTATATGTTGACCCACACTACCTTATTGATCTCAAAAATGGACCCAGTCAAGTACATGTTTGAGAAGCCAACACTCACCGGACGGGTTGCAAGATGGCAAATGATTCTCACAGAATATGACATTCAGTACACATCCCAGAAAGCCATCAAAGGCAGTGTGTTGTCTGATTATCTTGCTGAGCAACCCATTGATGATTACCAGCCTATGAGATTTGACTTCCCTGATGAAGAAATCATGTTCATAAAAGCAAAAGATCATGAAGATCCTTTTCACACTGAAGGGCCTGACCCAGAAGAAGAGTGGACAATGATGTTTGATGGGGCTGTTAATATGAATGGTCGTGGAGTTGGTGCAGTACTTATTACACCTAAGGGAGTTCATATGCCTTTCTCGGAAAAAATCACTTTTAACTGCACTAACAACGAAGCTGAATACGAAGCTTGTATTATGGGTCTTGAGGAAGCCATTGACCTCAGGATCAAGACTTTAACTGTATTCGGAGATTCAGCTCTGGTAATCAATCAAACCAACGGCAAATGGTACACTCACCAGGAGCATCTGATTCCATATCGGGATTATACAAGGAGATTACTGACTTTCTTCACCACAGTCAAGCTTGAGTATATCCCTCGAGACGAAAATCAGTTTGCAGATGCTCTGGCTACCATTTCATCCATGATCAAAGTTCAAGCTGCCAACTCTGTGCCTCGGATTTTAGTATCCAGACTTGACAGACCAGCATACGTATTCTCCATGGACATTGCTAAAGAGGATAAGCCTTGGTTCCATGACATCAAATGCCTCTTAGAGGATCAAACGTACCCACCTGGGGTATCTTCCAATGACAAGAATACATTAAGAAGGCTAGCTGGTAGTTTCTTCCTGAATGCTGATGGTTCCTTATACAAGCGAAACTTTGATATGGTTCTTCTCAGATGTGTGTAAACACCCCAAATTTTCCCTCACCCATTAACACCATGGCTTGTGATATCTTCATATGCATAAGTTCAATCATAGCATCTCATATTGCATTTTTGATTCACTGCATTGCTTCTAAGTCATCTGCATCTAGGGTTTGTGATCTGAGCTATCCAAGAGCTATTTGAGTAACTCCAAAGGTCATCAATCACTTCAAAGGGGTCCATGTATGTTCAAGCATCATATTATATCCTCACAAAGTCAAGAAAGTCAAAGAATCACAAGAACTGGAAATGGCATGGAAGCAGAGCCAGGTTTAACTGCACAGATGACCTAGAATTAGGGTTTTGGTTTCAAAGGCCATAACTCCAAATTTTTTGGTCATTCTTGTTTCTATTGGTCTCTATATGTTATAAGGATCATTCATATCAATTTTCATGAAGAAATTCCATGGGGAAGGCATCTAATCAAGGGATGACTTCTTGAGCAAGTCAGTGCAAAATCAGGGCATCTGAGGCCCCCAATGACCCAACCAAGGGGTGTTCTTCATCATTTTGATTGTGTATGATCTTTATTTGATCATATAAGATGTTAGAAGTTCACAAAATTGAAGAATTTCAAGCCATTTGCAAAGTTGCCTTTTTGGGAAAATGACTTGTAATGGAAACTTGCCATTTTGGGAAACTTTTTCAACCCTTTCTTTTTGATTCAAAAATGCTTCAAATGAGAAAACTTTGGTAATGAAAGTTGTAGAATGGATCATTCCCTTTTCAAAAAATACAAGAACTCATGCTAATTCATTTTGGATCAAAAGTTATGGCTTGTCAAAGTTGGGAAAAATCACATAATTTCAAGTTTTGTACCAAAGAGGCAAAGTTGCAAAACCCCTTGCCAAGGCAAATTGTGACTTCAAATGGACTTCTAATCTTTGTACAGACATAAACCAATGCCTAAAATTCAGAATGCACCAAGAGTTTGTCCATTTTCATGACTTGTGCTTCAAGTAATCACAAAAGGGCCCAAAAGTCACAAAGTTGCAAAACCTATGACAAACCCTAATCCACTTGCTGCATTGCTTCTAATCCATTTCCATGGTTCTCCCTAATCTCAGCTGAGCCAAACCATGCCCCTATCACAGCCTCACACTTGCCCATACCTCAAGTACACCTAACTTGGACTTTATGCAAAAACACCCATACCAATCCCACAGTGCCACACCAACTTCTCTGACCCATCCAAATGTGATAAGTGGACCAAAAGGAACTCAACACAACAGACACACAAGCCTGAAACATCCTCCAAGCCATAGCTCCAATTTTTCACCTCTTATGCATTTCCATTCGAAACTGAAAACACAAGACATAAACACCAAAACAAACTTCATAGAACATCTCAGCCTGTTCCACTGATCATCCCTGACCCTTCACCTTGCCCTGAAACCCTCTGAAATCAAAATACGATTCCTTCCCCTCTCTGAACAGAACCTCTTCAAACTCACAAACCAGCCACTCTAAACACCAAACAAGCCTCAAAGCATCATCAAGAGGACCATTGAGGCCATTTTGAAGCAAAGAGGCAAGCAGAAAGTCCCTGGATTGAAAGCTCAAACTCAGGTAACATGATGAACAAATTTTCCAGAACCTTGATTTATTGTTAGAATATTGTTCTATGTGTTGCCCTGATCATGGGGATCTATTTATTTTCGAAAATGAGCCAGAAACAAGCATGTTGTGATGTTCTGAAATTTTTGCCCTAAGATTTGTTTTCTTCGATTCTCACTGTGTAGTCAATATAAATTGTTTTTGGCCATGGATTCTTGTTACCCATTGTTGAATGATTGATTCTGGAGATTTGTGGGCCTTGGGGGTGTGTTTTGGGTGATTCTGGTGAGAGAGGCAGCCGGAGAAGACGACCGGAGCTTATCTCCGGTCGCTTGAGATTAATTAGGGTTAAGTGTGATTAATTAGGAGTTTTGAATGTGGACCCTTGGATTTGCTTTCCCGCGCGCGAACGAGTGGCCTGGATGCTTCATTAAAGCCCTAATCTCCAATTAATTATTTAAATCTTGTTTAATTAATTTATAAAGCAAAATTAGCCAGATTTGAATCTGGGCCTTTGGATCTGGCGCGCAGTCAACCAGTCCAAACCCAGATCAAATCCTGGCCCTCCTTTTGGATTACTTTCATTATTTTCATTTTAAATTCATTTTCTTTTCCTTTTATTTGCATGAATATTTAAAAATAGGTAAAATCATTTAAAAATTACGAAATTTTTTGTCAAAGATTTCATTAATTTTTAAAACCAAAAAATATTTTTATTTTTATTTTTTGCACTATAAAGTATTTTTAAAATATTTAAATGTTTATTTTTAATTAGTTAATGAAAATTAATTAATAAAAAATACATTTAGGTATTTAAAAATCACAAAAAAATTCACATAGCATTTAGAAACATTTAGAAACATTGTCCAACTCTCAAACCAAATTTCTTTTTTGTTCTTGATGCCTTTTGATCATTTTCATTGGATTTAATTTCATTTCAAGGCAATATTTTGTTTCAAACTTCAAAAATTTCTTTCTGCCTAACCATTGAGAGTTGAATGATGATTCTTCTTGCATTGCACTCTTCATAGCATGTAGTTTATAGGATGAAATTGGCTTGATTTGATCTTGCATTTTCATTTTGTTTTGCATTTTTCTTGACAAGGTACCTTAAAACCCTAGTGTTGCGGTGAGAATCGGATACCAAGCTATTAAGTGAGCTTGAATCGCAAAACATTTATGTTCACCACCGACTTTAATTTAATCCAAAGGGAAAAAGGGAAAAAGATCGTAAAAACCCTAAATAAGGAGAAACTAGGTTCGGGGGTTGATTATACCTAGGGAAGGTGTTAGCATCCTAAGCATCCAGAGTATCCTACGGGAACCTCTTGTTAATATTTGTGTTTATGTTATTTATTGCTTGCTAAAACTAAAGGAGCCTAAGGTTTTTATTTCTAATGGTGCTCGCACAACATCGCATCGATGCCTACGTATCGGGTATAGAATCAGAGCACTCGTAGTTCTCCTAAGGATTAAGGAACACTTGGTTATGCTCAAGGTTCGCGGGGGAAGGTAAGTGTTATAGCAAACACTCACGTGACTTTAGCAAAGTCACCAAAAGTTGTAAAATAAAAATTCCTAATGGTTAAGGTTGAAAAGGAACTAGGGATAGCTAAACTTCCTATGACATTGAGTCAACTGCAGGAGTTCTTTCCCTTTTGGATTTAAATGCGAAAAAATAAAGTAAAAAAAAGAGTGTGCAAGCTCCTAAGTCTAAGGCATAGGTTGCTACTTGCAAAAATAGAATGAATAAAGTAAATGGAAATGCAAGGTAAAAGGCTTAATAACTGGGTTATGGCTCGATATATGGATCGAGAATGCTGAGGTGGAAGACAAACACGGTGCGTCAATTTGCTTAAGTTGGAAAGCTGTGAGGTGTAAAGACTGTGCAGATGGCGATCGTAGAACGACCGACTTACGTGTGTGAGTGAAGTGCATATGAACTCAACTTGGCGTTGGACCAAGGATTATTATCTTGAAAATTAAAGTTTCAAAAGTGTGCGCTTTCAATTTTATCTTAACAAATATATGGTCATGATGCGAAATGAAATAAATACAAACATAGCGTGCATACAACCAAGACATCGAAAGATTAAAAAAAACTCATACTAAGAGATAAACCTAAATCTAAACCTCTCACACTAATAGGATCTAAAACTAAGCTAAACAATCTCTATCTTAAACGAAGAAGAACTAAACAAAATTTTTTGGATTTTTATATAAAAATAAATAAATGACTAATTAAATATGTACTAAAAATAAGATAGAAAAGAAGAAATTGAATTTGAAATATTTTTTTTGTTGTATTTTTTATATGTATATATAAATATCTAACTAAATATAAAAATAAAATAGAAAAGAAAATTTTAAAATTAAAATGTTTATTTATTTATTTTATATGTATATAGATTTCTAACTAAATATAATAATAATAATAGAAAAGAAAATATTAAAATTAAAATGTTTATTTATTTATTTTATATGTATATAGATTTCTAACTAAATATAATAATAATAATAGAAAAGAAAATATTAAAATTAAAATGTTTATTTATTTATTTGTATATACATTTAAATGAGAAAATAATGAAAGAAAATAAATTAACTAAATATTTAATAAAAATTAACCTAATAAATAGATTAGTTAATATTAAATATAAAGATTTAATTGAATTATGAAAATATTTTTAGATTTTTTTTTATAAAAAAAGAAAAAGGTAATTGGCTGAAACAAGAATCAGGCGCAGGCCCACAGGAGTAAAGCCTGGGCGGACCTCCAACAAAGGGCGGGTCAGGGTTGACCCGGTTCAGTGTGGTGGGTTAAAAAAAGAAAGGAAAATTAGGGTTCCTGCGTTTTCACACAAACTCCCAACTTGTCCCCTTGAAACCGAATCAAAAACAACGTAGAAACCAGAAACTTCAACGAAGGGCGGGGATGTCGAGACAAGCGACTATGTCTCTCGTTTTCCTTCGATTCCCTCTCTTCTTTTCGCGAGTTTCACAAAAGTTCGCCGGCTTCAAAGCTCCTTCACCCTCAATTGCACGATTTTCACGGCGTTTGCGGTTAAAAGGAAAGGAGAACAAAGTTAACAGCGGGATACCGCCATCCACGAACAAGATCACGACTTCTCATCATCCTTCCATGACGATTTCCTCTGCCTCAACAGATCTCTCTCTTGCTCTGTTTCTCACGGCTTTTGCGGTTCTGTGGGTTGTTGGTTTTCCATGGTGAGTTTTTTAATAGAAATCTCTCAACTCGAATCTGTATTTCGTTTTCTGGTTTCGTGAGTTTTCGAAGGTTTGTGGGAGGTTTCGATTTCAAAGGTTCATCTCACTCGGTTTTCTGGTTTCAGTTTTGGTGTTTGTTGTTGGTTGATGTTGAAAGGGGATTTAGGTTTGTAAAGTTTGTGTTTAGTGAGGAGTTATACGAGTTAATGAAGGGTTCTGCAGAGGTTTTATGTTGAGAAGATTTGCAGAAAAAAGGTTGAAGAGGTTATGATATTGAGTTGTTACTGACATTAAGAAGGTGATGGGTGTTGTCGAAGAATAGAAGAGGGCGGTTCGGTATTGGAAGGTTTGTTGGGCTCTGCGTTTTCACAAAAGATCCAGGTTTGGCGAAGATATGTTTTGGGTCTGTCACGGGTGTTTGGGGTTGATGAACAGCAGCGGTTTGGTGGATGGTGTGAGGTTTTACGTGGTTCAGAAACGGCGGTGGAGGGTGAGGCAAATGGTGGAAGGGTTGCGGCTTGGGTCGCGATTCAACGCGGCGGGTGAAATGGAGGTAGCCACGGCGGTTTGTGGTGAAGCTTTGGATCGTGGCTCGGTTTTGGTTCGCTTATTCAAGGTAGTTTTGAGTCCGGTTGGAGGCGATGGTGATGAATCTTTTAGCTCTGTTAAAAGTCCAGGTTTGAGGTTGTTTGATTCGTTTTTGTGAAGGTCAAGGTTTGATAATGTATTGGTTTGAAGCTTCATTTACGGTGGTTTTTTTTTTCAGGTTTCGGTGGCTGCTTTTGCAGTGAAGGGTTACGAAAACTGAAAGGTAACGATGGTTTGATGGGGTCTTATGGTTCAGTTATGATGATTTGTCTATGGTGAGGATTGAAGAGTGTATGAAGGTGGTTTGTGAGCTGAGATTGATGATGTTATGGTTGTGTTTGTGGTTGTTGATTAAGGTTATTTGAAGAGAGTGTGAGGTTTCGGATGAGGCAGAGGCATAAATAGAAGAAGAAAGAAAGAGGATAGAACAAAAGAAGAGAATGCCCATTTGAGAAGTTGGCATGATGTGTGTAAGAAGATGAATAAGGAGGGATGATGGATTGAGAAAGGTTTGGAATATGCTGTTAAGAGATAGAGAGAGGAGGGCTAGCCGGTTATTTGAGAGAAGAGAGGCAGAGACAAAGGAAAGCTTATCTTATTGGTGAGAGTGTTGGAACTTTGTTGAGCTGTTTTCAGCTGGACTCAGGTTCGATTTTTATTTACTTTCTGGTTTTGATTCTCAAACATTATTTATCTCATATTTCTGTTTTTGTTCTTTGTGTTGTGCAGATTTGGATTTGAAATGAAACTGAAAAAAGGAACCTAGCTATTTGGAATCGAAATCAAACCGTAAACATAAACATGGCTAAAGGAGGAATCAAGTAAGGTGAACAATATGCTGAAAAGAGGTGAAGGAAAAGGAGAACATTACCGACCCGAAAGTAATCGGGGTGAAGAATCCGCAATGGTAAGCTTCGCTTCTATTATTCCTCTTCTGTTATTCCTCTTCTGTGCAGCTTCTTCCCTTCTCCTTGTTATTGCTGGTGTTATTATTGGTTGGCAGTGGTTTTTTTGATTTTTTTGATGTTGCTGAATTTTTTGTTTGCTTTGTGTCAATCTCCCCCCTTTTATGAATGAAACAGTTCTGGTTTTATAGGGAGAAATTAAGGTTTTTTGGTTTTTTCTGTACCCTATTGCTTGTTGATGAAGGGTTGGGACAAGGGAGACAAAATCTGAGTTTGTGTGTAGTAGTGGGGAGGTGGAGCAGACTGTTTTGTGTGCTGTCAAACTGCTTTGCCTTGCTATTATTCTGCTGTTTTTTTGTCTGCTAGTGAGCCATGTGGTCTTGCTGATTTTGTACTATGTATCTTGACACTTTGTTATGAGAAAAAGAAACTTTACAATATGTAAAAATGAATTATCATGAATGCTGAATTTTTGAATAATGGTATGCTTGAATGAAATGTTTGAGAATGATGAATGGTATGTGAATGAAATTGGCTTGAAATCTTATGTATCATATATGGGGCTGTTTTGAATTAACATGGAATTTGAAGGATGAACTCGAATATGTATACTTTTGGATTATAAACTTGAATGATGTTTTGAAATATGATGAATGGTGTTAAATGATGCAATGTGTTGAATGAATTTGATTGAATAAATATGATGAATATGATTATGTATGAGTTTGATGAAATGTTAATGCTAACTTGTTTTTTTTTTTTAAATTTTCATGTGTATGATGGATGGAAAAGGCATGATGTTGGAGATGTGGCATAGCATGAAGAATTCAAGAAAACAAACATGGAGTTGGATGCATTTGCTTATGATGAGAAACTTTGAACCATCTTATTCAAGCAACACTTTTGTTTTGAATTTGTAATTGCTAATTTGTAGCTTGTAACTTGTATGTACTTTGACAAAAGCTTGTAATTGAATTTGGTTATGAGTTTGAAAATTAGGAATGCACTTGAGATTGACAAATAGAAGTTTGGAATTTTTGGTGTTTGGAACAAACTCTCCTCTTTCATGAATTTGTAATGATCTTGGAATGAGATTTGACATTGAGTTCATGATGAATTTGAAATGCAATTAAAGCTTGAATTTAAACTTGAATTTACAAATGATGTGAGAACTTGAAATTTGAAATTTGGAATATGAATTTGGAAAAGAAAAAAAACTAGAAATAGAAAATATGAACTAAACTTGGGACAAAAATTGAAATTGGAAGATGAATTTAAAAGCAAAATTAAACTTAAACTTAAATTGAAGTTGGAAGTGATAATAAAAATAGAAACAATTTTTTTAAAAATGAAATAAAATTGGAAGTAGAAATTGAGATAAAAATTTAAGAAAATAATAAAAACAAACAATTTTAAAAATGAGAACTTGAAGATGAATAGAAATTAAATTTAAAATGGAGATACATGAATAAAAAACTAGTAATAGAAATTGAAACAAAAATTCTAAAAATAAGAAGTTAAAAATGGAATATAGAAATAGAACTAGAAAACAAAAGATAAGAATACAAAAATGAAATAAAAGTTAGAAGTGAGAAATATAAATTAAAATTAAAAATGGAAGCTTGGAAGTGAAAAGAAATAAAAATAAATAAATCTTGAGAAACTCAAAAAATGAGTTGAAAGTGACAGAAAGACAAATCTTGGAAATTTTCTGTTAAATGCGATGAATGTATGATGCGGGCAGTTAGGGGTAAAATTTGGGGTGTGACAGTTGCCCCTATTTAAATAACTTTACCAGACGGCATGAATGACGATAGACACTTAGGCGATCAGGGTGAAAGGTATTTAAATATATAAATAACCAGAAATTTTGCCCCTAAATGCAATGTTATGCTGGACTACAAACTATCTAACTCTGTAACTCTTATGCAATGAATGATGATTATGGTATGAATGATTAGAATGAGATAAATCGACGACCACAAGCCAAGACTCACTGGGGATGACATACACTGGGGATAAAGAAACGAAAACAGGAAGTATTCGAAGTGATAAAATCAACAGGTTCAAGTGTAACTGTTGACACTAAGAATAACAAAAAGACGAGAACAAGAGGAAATCCAACATGTTGGATCAACGAACACAGGTAAAGTCAAGTTGACACTTAGGATGACGAAACAAAATGAAATTCAAAGTGACTGCACAGTGGCTCAATACAACCAACTGACACCAAGAATAAAAATAAGACAAGGAAATAATCGAAGTGGTAGATCAACGGCTCTATGCGACCAATTGACTTTGAGAAATAAAAGGCAACAACATATTCGAAGTGAATGCGCAGCGGCTCGATGCGACCAACTGACACTAAGAATACAACAAAATAAACATTCAAAGTGAATGTGCAGCGGCTCTATGCGACCAACTGTCCCTGGAAATGATACAATATTCAAAGTGAATGTGCAGCGGCTCTATGCGACCAACTGTCACTGGAAATGATAAACGTAATATTCAAAGTGAATGCGCAGCGGCTCGATGCGACCAACTGTCACTGGAAATGATAAACGTAATATTCAAAGTGAATGCGCAGCGGCTCGATGTGACCAATTGACACTAAGAATACAACAAAATAAACATTCAAAGTGAATGTGCAGCGGCTCTATGCGACCAACTGTCACTGAGAACAGAAACGACACAATATTCAAAGTGAATGCGCAGCGGCCATTGTCGGTCAACTGACACTAAGAACAGAAACGACACAATATTCAAAGTGAATGCGCAGCGGCTCGATGCGACCAACTGACACCATGAATAACAACAAAATATTCGAAGTGAAAGCGCAATAGGTTGGAGAACTATTGACACTAAGAATAGAAGCCAAGATACACTCAAAGTGAATGCGCAACAGGTTAAAAAAACCGGTTGACACTAAGAATGATAAAGACAAAGTATTCAAAACGGTAAATTAGCAGGTTCAAATGTAACTGCTAACACCGAGGATAAGGAAAGAAATCACATTGATTCAGTAGTGGCTCTATGCGACCAACTAACATTGGGAATAAAATGAAAATCACCCAAAGATAGATCAACGGCTCTAAGCGATCGGCTAACGCAAAAAAGTAACAACAAAATATGTTGGAGTTTTCAAATAAGATAAAACAATCAACCTCTGGAAATTCCTTCAGGAACCATCAGGAGAAAGGTACAAGTATGTGCCAAAATCAAATGGACTTGGATTTTAAGCAAAAGGTTTCAGGATCTGCTTAAAAGATTTGTGCCAATGACAATTAGACTTCAAGGAGATATTGGTGGTCATAAAGACAAATACCAACCACAATTAGAATTCCACGGGGAACACCAGCAATTACTGGGGACAAAAACATTGGTAAACCAAACTTCGGGTACCAACAACAATGAATTTTCAAATTGAACACTAATGATATCTGGACTTGGAGTTAGACAAACGACAACTGGGGAAAGACAAATGCTAATGTCAAATGCGCATGATTGAGCATGATGCGAATGATCATGATATGCAAATGTTGACTCTAAAGAGACAAAGAGTTTTGACAAGACTCAAATAGGGAGTAAGCTCTCAACACCAATACTTAGATGAGCAATATGAAAAACACTGGGGAGATGTCTTCGAATTTTGGAAATCATGCTTGGTCCAAGGATCCATCCAAGAGTGTCATCAGTTTTGAACTCCTATGGGGATTTCTGTAATAATAGTATAAAAGTGTTGTTGCAAACCAGGGCTTCTTGGGGAAACAAAAGGTTTTTCCAATTTTCACAAAGTCAAAGAAACTTGAAAGTTTTTTCAATATGTTTTCAAAAACATTTCCTTAAAAACTTGTCATTTTCAGAGTTAAATTGTAATCAAGTGATGGCATTTTGCATAACAAAAGAAAATAAGAAAGTTGAACAACAAAATTCATAGGCAAAGTTTGTATTTTATTCAAGAATGGTAGCTTGCTAATGGCAAAAACTCCATGGAAAATTACAATTTGAAAATGGCAATGGGGAAAGGTCTACATTGAATCCAACGACCACTACAATCCCTAATAACTAAGACTGCCTGACACCTTGCTTCCGACAAGAGCAAATGGATTGGTCTTCCATTATGATTCTTTAGTAATGGTAAACACCATCTGATACAGTCAAATGCCTTCGTCCCTAACTTTTGCCTGGACCGCCCTTTCGGGTTTTCAATCCACCGGGACGCTCTTTTTTGCCTAAGCCGCCCTTTCGGGTTTTCAACTTAGCGAGCTCTTATTTTTTCATTTTTTATCCCTAACTTTTGCCTGGATCTCCTTCATAGGTTTTGATCCACCGGGATACCCTTTTTTTTGCCTAGGTCGCCATTTTTGGTTTTCGACCTATCGGGTTTCATTTAGGCATAATATTTTTTGACTGCATCAGAATTCACCGGGTGTTTCAGCTGTTCACCATCCATAGTTGTAAGGATTAAGGAACCTCCGGAGAATGCCACCTTCACAACATATGGGCCTTCATAGTTAGGAATCCATTTTCCACGCATGTCTTTATGGACTAGCAAGATTTTCTTGAGTACAAGATCTCCTTCTTTGAATTCTCGGAGACGGACTTTCTTGTCAAATGCTCTCTTGACGCGCTTCTGGTACAACTGGCCATGGCACATGGCAGTCATTCTCTTCTCATCAATGAGGTTCAGTTGGTCATACCTGTTCTGAACCCATTCAGCTTCCTCCAGTTTGGTTTCCATCAAGATTCTTAAAGATGGTATCTCTACTTCAATAGGGAGAACTGCATCCATCCCATACACCAGAGAGAAAGGGGTTGCCCCTGTTGAAGTGCGAACTGATGTTCTGTATCCGTGTAAAGCATATGGTAACATCTCGTGCCAATCTTTGTAAGTTTTTACCATCTTCTGCAGAATCTTTTTGATGTTCTTGTTTGCAGCTTCAACAGCTTCATTCATCTTCGGACGGTACGGAGAAGAGTTATGATGTTCAATCTTGAATGTCTTACACAACTCTTTCATTGTTTTGTTGTTCAAATTGGTCCCATTATCTGTGATGATTCGGCTTTGGATTCCATAACGGCAGATAATTTGGTTCTTGATGAAACGGGCAACCACTTGCTTTGTCACATTGGCGTAGGAAGCTGCTTCCACCCATTTGGTGAAGTAATCGATTGCGACCAAAATAAACCGATGACCATTGGAAGCTTTAGGCTCAATTGCCCCTATCATGTCAATGCCCCATATTGAGAAAGGCCAAGGCAATGACAGAACATTCAAAAGTGTTGGAGGTACGTGCACCTTGTCGGCATAAATCTGGCATTTATGACACTTCCTGGCATACTTGAAACAATCTGATTCCATGGTCAACCAGAAGTATCCAGCTCTCAAAATCTTCCTAGACATGGCATGTCCATTGGCATGTGTTCCAAATGACCCTTCATGGATTTCCCTGATCAATAAGTCTGCTTCGCGTTTGTCCACACATCTGAGCAGAACCATATCATGATTTCTCTTGTAAAGCACATTGTTGCTGAGGAAAAACTTGGACGCCAATCTTCTTAAAGTCTTCTTGTCTAGAGTTGTTGCATCCGCTGGGTACTCCTGATTTTGCAAGTAGTTCTTAATGTCATAGAACCACGGTTTCTCATCAGTTTCTTCTTCGACCAGTAGACAGTAGGCTGGTGCAGTTCTTCGCTCGATTGTAATGAGTGGAGCTTCATTAAGAAATCTGACTTGAAACATAGAGGCCAACATAGCCAAGGCGTCTGCTATTTGATTCTCTGCCCTTGGAACATGATGGAAAGTGACTTCATCAAAATATTTGATCAATTCCACAATGTGGGCACGGTATGGGATCAACTTCTCGTCACGAGTCTCCCATTCACCTTTGACATGGTATATTACCAAAGCTGAGTCTCCATATACTTCAAGGATCTTGATTCTGGTATCAATTGCAGCTTCGATACCCAAAACACATGCTTCATACTCTGCGATGTTGTTTGTACATTCGAAACATAATCTGGTTGTGAAAGGAGTATAACCACCATCAGGATTCATCAAAACAACTCTTACACCATGCCCCATGTAGTTAGAGGAACCATCAAACATCATCTTCCAACGAGAACCTGGCTCGGGACCTTCATCTGGACCTGGAACTTCACAATCCTTTATCAACATGATGTCCTCATCTGGGAAATCAAATTTCAAAGGTTCATAATCTTCGACAGGATGATCAGCAAGGTATTCAGATAAAACACTGCCTTTAATAGACTTCTGGGTTACATATTGGATATCATATTCGGATAACAACATGTGCCAACGGGCGAGTCTTCCAGTCAAAGCAAGCTTCTCAAAGATGTACTTTATTGGATCCATTTTCGAGATCAACAAAGTAGTGTGACAAATCATATACTGCCTGAGGCGTCTAGCAGCCCATGCCAAAGCACAACAAGTCTTCTCTAAGAGTGAATATATGCTTTCGCAATCTGTGAACTTCTTGCTTAAGTAATAAATGGCATGCTCCTTACGACCGGTTTCATCCTGTTGGCCTAATACGCAACCCATAGATCTCTCGAGTACAGTCAGGTACATGAAAAGAGGCTTCCCTGGAGTAGGTGGGATCAAGATAGGAGGTTCTTGTAGATAAACCTTTAATCTTCTCAAAAGCCAGTTGACAATCAGGACTCCACTCAATTGCTTGATTCTTCCGGAGTAACTTGAATAAAGGCTCACAAGTAGCAGTCATGTTGGAGATAAATCTGGAGATGTAGTTCAATCTTCCAAGGAAGCCTCTGACTTGCTTTTCTGTTTTGGGGGCCGGCATCTCTTGAATTTCTCTGACCTTGTCCGGATCTACTTCAATACCTTGTTGACTAACAATAAAACCAAGTAACTTTCCTGATCACACCCCAAAGGTACATTTAGCTGGATTCAGGCGCAGTTGGAACTTTCTGAGGCGCTCAAATAACTTCAGGAGATGATTCAAATGATCCTCCTTACTCTGTGATTTGGCAATCATATCATCCACATAAACTTCTATCTCTTTGTGCATCATATCATGGAAAAGGGTGACCATTGCCCTCTGATAAGTGGCTCCTGCATTTCTGAGACCAAATGGCATAACCTTGTAACAATAAGTGCCCCATGGTGTGATGAATGTAGTCTTTTCCATATCGTCAGGATCCATCTTGATCTGGTTGTATCCTGAAAACCCATCCATGAAGGAGAAAACAACAAATTTAGCAGTGTTGTCAACCAAAGTGTCAATATGCGGAAGAGGGAAATCGTCTTTCGGACTGGCTTTGTTCAAATCCCTATAGTCCACACACATTCTGACTTTGCCATCCTTTTTAGGGACTGGCACAATATTAGCTACCCACTCAGGGTATTTCGCAACCGCGAGGAATCCAGCATCAAACTGCCTTTTGACCTCTTCTCGAATCTTCAGAGCCATGTCTGGTCTTGTTCTTCGAAGCTTTTGCTTTACGGGAGGACAATCTGGTCGAAGAGGTAACTTGTGGACCACTATGTCTGTGTCTAAACCGGGCATATCTTGATACGACCATGCAAACACATCCGCATATTCTTTGAGAAGCTTGACCAGTCTTTCTCTAACGTCTGCCCCAAGTGTTGTACCAATCCTGACTTCCTTCTTATCTTCATCGGTGCCAAGGTTGATGGTCTCAACCTGCTCCTTATGTGGCTGAAGATTTGTGTGCTCATACTCAACTAATCTTGTCAGTTCTTCGGGAATGTCACAATCTTCCTCACTTTCATCTTCCGCTTGGTAGATGGGCGAATCAAAGTTAGGAGAGAATGTAGAGTCATTGGATTCAACAGGGTTTTCTCTTATTCTGCATATGAGAATGATTTGCTTTTATTAAAAGTGGAAAATAGAGAAATGCAAGAGAAAAAGCTTTTTTATTGGTTTTGAAAGATTGGCATTTTTTTTTAAAGGTGAAAAGAGAGAGAGAGAGAGAAACAGTAAATGATCGAAATAAGAGTTTAACAAAATGCCTTCATTGATAATAACTTTTGAAAATGAGAAGGGGCCCTACAAAATACTCCCATAGCCTCGGGCAGAGCTAGGGAACTTTGAAAACACTTAAAAAACAATAAATTACTTTGACAATGGAAAAAACTCTGGGATCTCGACTGCCTCCCAATTGCCCAAGGCTTCTTCACACTGATACACCAAATGATTCACATCTTCATCTTCAGAAACTCCATCAATTGCATTGACCTGATAACCAGCACTGGAAAACACTTCTTGAATGGTCTTTGGACGTCCTTTAACGGAGGTTGACACTCCTTCCTTCACATGAGTTGGTTTGTAACCCAACCCGCAACGATCTAGCTTCTGTTTGACTTCAATGACATCACCCCAACCTTCATAGCTTCTTTCTTCAATAGTGGAAATGGTACTCTTCAGCGATGCAAAAGATGGGATACCCTTCCCTTTTGGTTCCTCTACTTCCAAAAGGACAGCATTGGCTATCTCAAGAGCTTGGAAAGAAGTTTCCAAAGCATCTTCATCAGCCTCAATATAGCTAAAGGATGAAAGGTTGCTAACCATGAGATCTTCTTCCCCAGACACGGTTACCAGCTTATTATCGACCACAAACTTCATCTTCTGATGTAGGGTAGAAGTGACTGCCCTAACGGCATGGATCCAAGGTCTTCCCAGCAAGCAGCTGTAATTGGGGTTAATGTCCATAATCTGGAAAGTGATTTTGAACACCTGTGGCCCAATCAAGATCGGTAGGTCTACTTCTCCAATAACAGTCCTCCTTGACCCATCAAAAGCTTTCACAATCAGTGCACTGGGCCTCATCTCTGCCCCTTGATAAGATAACTTGGCAAGCGTTCTTTTCGGCAAAACATTCAATGAAGATCCTGTATCCACAAGAACTCTTGCTAAAGTATCCTCTTGACATTTTACAGATATGTGGAGAGCACGGTTATGGTCCAAGCCATCTTTTGGAAGATCCTCCATACTGAAGCTGAGATTGTTACATGCAGTGATATTGGCAATGACTCCATCAAACTGATTCACTGTTATATCATGTGTAACATGGGCTTGGGCTAGTAATTTCTGGAGAGCACTCCGATGGGCCGGTGAATGCATAAGAAGTGATAGGATAGATATTTTGGAAGGTGTTTGATGTAGCTGATCAATAACCTTATAATCACTCTTCTTAATGATTCTGAGAAATTCTGCATCCTCTTCTCCCAAGACTACCCCTTTGTCCTGGTTGACAACAGCTGGAATGACTTCTTTAGGCGGAGCCGTATTGGCTTGCTGAGTATAAACACGACCACTGCGAGTTAAACGACCTGCACCCGCCATGTCAGCACTTGCCACTTTTGAACCTTCCTTCTGACTAGCTTTATCAATCTTCTGATGAACTTTCCCTGTATCATACTTCCATGGAACTGCTTTAGTGTCTTCATAAAGGAAAGGGTTACTCCTTTGTTCAAACCTTGGCTCAGGTATATTGAAAATGGGCATCACAGGCTCTGGCATATTAAAGATGGGTTGAACTCTTGAGGACTCAGGCAGGTTGAACACTGGCACCAAGGTAGAATCAGATTCAGGCAAATTGAAAATGGGTTTAATCATTGCCACTTCATTCTTCTTCACACGACCGCTTACTTGTAAAACACCCAAATTAATCAAATTTTGAACGTCTTTTAAGACCAATTCACATCCCTTTGGGTTATTTGCACAAGCTTCACAATTCTTATGACAGTTCTTCAACATACCCACTTCTACTAACTTCGCATGGAAGTCTCTAAGCGGGGTCTTGATCTCTGTGGCGTTGAAAATCAAACCTTCGTCAGACTCGTCAACAATGGCATTTATGGACCCATGCTTGGGTAAAGGATTATCTTTGACATTCGGACCAGTATTCCCAAATGACAAAATGTTCTTCTCCATCAAATCTTTCACTATGTACTTCAAAGCATAACAACCCTCCAAATCGTGCCCTGGGGCACCTTCATGGAATAAACAGTGGGCATTTGAGTTGTAATTTGGTGGGAGCGGATTTGGTGGAGGACCCAAAGGCCTTGGAGTAAGCAAACCTTTCTTCAGCAGTGAAGGATATCATTCAGTATAGGTCATAGGGATTCGAGGATTAGGAGGCCTTCCTCCTGGTCTTCTATTCTGAAAGTTGGGATACGGATGAGGAGCTGGAGTCCTCTGCTGGTAGGCTGAAGCATTGGGCGCTTGTTGATAGCCTGGATTGTTGAGCATTGGTTGATAAGGTGGAATCACTGGAGCCGTTTGCTGATACATCGGTACTGCTTGAGTTGGCCGATACATCGGGACTTATGAATTATATGACGGTTGAACCGCCGCTACATAAGGATGTTGGGCATACTGTGGTGGATGAGCATACTGCTGTTGAGCCATAGGTGGAGGTCTCTGCCAAAGTGGATTCCTTCTTTGACTTGTCATTATTGCATTCGTCTCACCCTCTTTCTTCTTGTGGAAATTACTGGTAAATTTCTTGACATTATTTCCACTGCCAGTGCTGGAACTACCAGATGCACCACTCATCTTTCCACTTTTTAGTCCAAGTTCAACTTTGAGTCCCACGGCTACAAGGTCAGAGAAGCTAGCAGTTATGCTCCCCACCATTCTCTCATAGAATTCTGGTCGCACAGTGTCAACAAACCAGTCAGCTAATTCTCTTTCAGTCAATGGGGGCTCTACCTGAGAAGCGGTCCCTCTCCACCTCTGAGCATATTCTTTAAATGATTCAGAATCTTTTTGTGACATACTCAACAGTTGCCTCCTATCGGGAGCAAGGTCCATATTGTATTTGTATTGCTGGATGAAAGCATCTGCCAAGTCTTTGAAACTGCGAATCTTCGACTGGTCTAGCGTTAGATACCATTTGGAGGAGATTCCCTTCAGACTGTCCTGGAAGCAGTGGATCATTAATTTATCATTGTCCACCTGCGCAGCCATTCTTCGATAGTACATCAAGAGATGGTTCTTAGGAAAAGTTGCACCCTCATACATATCAAACATGGGTATCTTGAACTTTGGAGGTATTACCAATCCAGACACTAGACACATCTCTCTAGCAGCGGCCCCAAAGATCTGGTCACCTTCAATCGCTCTTAACCTTTTTTCAAGGGTATCAAAATTCTCTTGCATCTTCTCATGTTTCTCGTCTCCATTTTCAGACATATCTGGCGCGTCATACGCCTGATGGTCATTAAAGTATGGTTGGGCACGGGTGTGCACAATGTCTTGTGTAAAATTAGCAACTGCATGGTTCTCTTCATTAGTCACAGGAATAGTCTGTTGAGCAGCAAATCCTTGAGGAGGAGGCACAAAACCTTGGGAAGGAAATGCAATACCCTGAGAAAAAGGTGCGAAACTTTGAGAAGCTAAACCTTGGGAAAGAGGGAAGAAACCCTGAGCAGCAAGTCCTTGGGAAGAAGGGATAAAACTTTGAGAAGCAAAGCCTTGAGAAGGAGGGAAAAAACCCTGAGCAGCAAGTCCTTGGGAAGAAGGAATAACACTTTGAGAAGCAAGGCCTTGAGAAGGAGGGAAAAAACCCTGAGCAGCAAGTCCTTGGGAAGAAGGAATAAAACTTTGAGAAGCAAAACCTTGAGGAGGAGGGACGAATCCATGAGGAAGCCCAAAAGGAGGCTAGGTCACAGGGGTAGTGACTGATGACGTAGGCTCAGTCGTTGCAGTGACAATTTCTGACACTACAGTCTGTTGGGTATCCATCTTCGCTCGAATGACCTGCAACATTTCCATCATCTGACCCATATTTCCACGAATATCAGTAAGCTCCTCGTTAACTCTATCCATCTCTAGGTCTCTTTCAGCCATCCTCTTTCTGGCTTGAGCTCGAGTGTAGTATTTGCGTGAGAGCCTCAGTGTGAAAGCTGAATTGAGAGCAAATGACGAAAATGAGTTTTATATGAAAAAATGCAAATGAAATGCCAAATGTATGAGTGCAATGTGAAAATAAAAATTTTATTCAAGGAACTTAAGAAACAATTTGCAAATACCAAGGAAAAAATAATGATCAAAAGGATATGATTTCATTAAATTCAAAAAGTGATACAAAGTCTCGAGTACATCTTCAAAAATCCCAAACAAAGTTTAATAAAGACAAAGACAAAGTCCTAAGGAGATTCTCCTAAAAGCCTCAAGTTGAGCTTCTCGATTTGTGCCTTCATCTGAGCTCTTTCAAGCATAAGTTGATCCACGATCGACTTCCAAGAAGTGTCCCCTTGAGTGCTGGAGGAAAATAAATCCTCTTGCGCTTTCCTTTTCTTGTTGGAGAACTCTTCTTCTTCCTTCATCTTCAGTTGTCTTCTAAGTTCTTCATTCTCATTACTGATGATCTGATGTCGATTCTTCCAGGCATTCTTCTCTCGAAGCTCTTTCTCCAAATCAATCTTCAGCTTCTCTGCATCGTCCATAAAGATTAGAATGGGTTTCTTGAAGGTCATAGGATCCTGGCGAGGGCAAGGCATTTTCAGACTGATTTCCCTATCTCGTACCCATTGGAGATAGGGTTCCATAGAAACACAATTCGGCTTTCCCAAGCTACTCCTCCCCTTCCTATGTATGTACTTCCAAGCTTGCATAATCTGTTTCTTGAGCTCTGGTTCTTCGTCATCCTTAAAGAAAATTCCTTCCACCTCAACACTCTTAGGTTTGTCCTTCAACGGATACCCGAGTTGGCGGCGAGCCAAAACCGGATTATAGCTGATTCCTCCCTTGGTGCCGAGAAGAGGTACATTAGCAAAATCACCACAGCTATCAATAATCAATGCTCCATCATAAACACGATTGTACCAACTAATGTCAGAGTGGGTAAGAGACATGATCCTTTGTGACCACCACAAACCATCCTTAAGGTTCCAAAATGAAGCTGACTTAGGCAAGTGCGAAATAAACCACTCGTACAGCAATGATGCACAACAAGTAATCATCCCTCCCTTATGGAGATTCCTCAAATGGATGGAATGGTAAGCATCTCCGAGCAAAGTAGGGACCGGGTTCTTCTTCAGAAAGATTTTGATGGCGTTCAAGTCGACGAAGTCTTCAAATTTTGGGAAAAGTAACACTCCGTACATTAGCAGAATAAAGGTCGCCTCAAAAGCTTTCATATCCTTCACACCAACAAAATTCTTGGCCTTTTCTACCAAAAACTTTGTAGGGAATCCAAAAACCTTTCCTTTATAGGTCATATTTGCCTTGACCTCAGGAACACTCAAATATGTCGCCTTTGCAATCTCCGCTTCTTCAGGGTCCTTCTCTAGAACAGGGAATGGAAACTCATCCTTAACACGTGATCCCACCAGAAATGAATACTCTTCCAAAGTAGGCGCCAATTGGTAATCAGGGAACGTAAAACAATGGTAGAGAGGATCATAAAACTGGAGCATCACAGAGAGCAACCTTCCATCCCACTCAGTCTTAAGTAAGGCTAAAAGTCTCCTATGCTTCTCCATGAAGGCTTCTTGATCCAAAACCAAATCTCTTAATTTCCTTAGGTCTTCGAGTTTGGGAGTTTTGAATGTGTACTTGACAGTCTTTCTTCTTCCAAAGTCCATGATGATACCTACGATATTTGCAAAGATAGAGTTTCTGAGTTCCTTGAATAAATTGGTAAAAATGATGCTTCATGATGCGTGAATGCAATGAATACACAAACACACACAAGGCTTAGGTTCAAAGCTTGCATGAGGTCGAAGGTTCAACCCTCCCAAAAGGTATGTACTATGAGTTTATTTGTACCTGTACAACGGGTTCTAAAAGTTCCCAGAATCATTGTCCCATCTTTCGGATATTACCGACTTCCCAACTCAACTTGGTAATCAATAATATTCTCAAGAGAGTCTCATCCGAGTGTAGTATCGCGTATCAACTATTTTGGATTTGCACCCTCATAGTCATCGCACTACATCCCTAAAAGGCCAAGTGGGGGTAAATGTTCTACGGTCCTCAACATTAACGGCTCTCAGGTCGAATATAGTAATGCTTTCACGACTGAACTCGATCAACATCCGAGGAGGCCTCCGCTGAGTGGTGATGTCTCAAGTCAACTTGGTCGGGACTCAACTCCCTACAAGCCTTCTTTAATATACCACCGTCCTATCTTATTTTGCACTCAAGTCCGAGTTAGGACTTATCTCACCACACATGGAACACCCAACAAAAAAAATCCCAAATAATAACAAGCAATACAACAACAAATATATAAATATACAAGGTGGGCTTAACCCTCAAAAATAGTGTCCCCAGTGAAGTCACCATTTCTGTTGCGGTGAGAATCGGATACCAAGCTATTAAGTGAGCTTGAATCGCAAAACATTTATGTTCACCACCGACTTTAATTTAATCCAAAGGGGAAAAGAGAAAAAGATCGTAAAAATCCTAAATAAGGAGAAACTAGGTTCGGGGGTTGATTATACCTAGGGAAGGTGTTAGCATCCTAAGCATCCGCAGTATCCTACGGGAACCTCTTGTTAATATTTGTGTTTATGTTATTTATTGCTTGCTAAAACTAAAGGAGCCTAAGGTTTTTATTTCTAATGGTGCTCGCACAACATCGCATCGATGCCTACGTATCGGGTATAGAATCAGAGCACTCGTAGTTCTCCTAAGGATTAACGAACACTTGGTTACGCTCAAGGTTCGCGGGGGAAGGTAAGTGTTATGGCAAACACTCACGTGACTTTAGCAAAGTCACCAAAAGTTGTAAAATAAAAATTCCTAATGGTTAAGGTTGAAAAGGAACTAGGGATAGCTAAACTTCCTATGACATTGAGTCAACTGCAGGAGTTCTTTCCCTTTTGGATTTAAATGCGAAAAAATAAAGTAAAAAAAAGAGTGTGCAAGCTCCTAAGTCTAAGGCATAGGTTGCTACTTGCAAAAATAGAATGAATAAAGTAAATGGAAATGCAAGGTAAAAGGCTTAATAACTGGGTTATGGCTCGATATATGGATCGAGAATGCTGAGGTGGAAGACAAACGCGGTGCGTCAATTTGCTTAAGTTGGAAAGCTGTGAGGTGTAAAGACTGTGCAGATGGCGATCGTAGAACGACCGACTTACGTGTGTGAGTGAAGTGCATATGAACTCAACTTGGCGTTGGACCAAGGATTATTATCTTGAAAATTAAAGTTTCAAAAGTGTGCGCTTTCAATTTTATCTTAACAAATATATGGTCATGATGCGAAATGAAATAAATACAAACATAGCGTGCATACAACCAAGACATCGAAAGATTAAAAAAAACTCATACTAAGAGATAAACCTAAATCTAAACCTCTCACACTAATAGGATCTAAAACTAAGCTAAACAATCTCTATCTTAAACGAAGAAGAACTAAACAAAATTTTTTGGATTTTTATATAAAAATAAATAAATGACTAATTAAATATGTACTAAAATTAAGATAGAAAAGAAGAAATTGAATTCGAAATATTTTTTTGTTGTTGTATTTTTTATATGTATATATAAATATCTAACTAAATATAAAAATAAAATAGAAAAGAAAATTTTAAAATTAAAATGTTTATTTATTTATTTTATATGTATATAGATTTCTAACTAAATATAATAATAATAATAGAAAAGAAAATATTAAAATTAAAATGTTTATTTATTTATTTTATATGTATATAGATTTCTAACTAAATATAATAATAATAATAGAAAATAAAATATTAAAATTAAAATGTTTATTTATTTATTTGTATATACATTTAAATGAGAAAATAATGAAAGAAAATAAATTAACTAAATATTTAATAAAAATTAACCTAATAAATAGATTAGTTAATATTAAATATAAAGATTTAATTGAATTATGAAAATATTTTTAGATTTTTTTTTATGAAAAAAGAAAAAGGTAATGGGCTGAAACAAGAATCAGGCGCAGACCCACAGGAGTAATGTTGGTGTAAGCCCTAGAGGCCAATACTTTTGGTACTTGTATCGGATTATTCGTTTAATAATAAAAGGCATTTCTTTATTATGTTTGTCTTTCAGAATAATAAAGTCCCTAGAATAGTTAGTCTGTTTAATGAAATGTTAAGTGTGACTTAATCATGAGATCCCATTAAACATAAAGACATTATTCTTAAAATATCCGTAGTCAAGCTTTATTGCAAAGTGGGATAACATTAAAGCATTGAGACTATTATGAAGATAGACTGATGATCACATCTCATGGATCATGGATAAAGGGTTATCAAGTCTTGACATAGGTATAAATATTAGGAGTAATATTTATACCGGATTGACCCGCTATGAGAATACTACATAGTATGTTATGCAAAGTGTCATAAGTTATTCTCATGGTGATAATGGTGTATTACCACCCTTCGACCTGAAACCACTATGGACCCTAGATGTAGAGTCGGGTGCTTTATTGCTGATCAAACATTATCCGTAACTGGATGATCATAAAGACAGTTGATGGGCACTCCACGAAGCATGCTGAGGGACATGAGTGTCCTAGATGGAATTTGCCAATCCTGCATAACAGGAGAAATGTCTAAGGGCCCAATATTGAACTGGACAAGGATGACACAGTGTATGCCTTGTGTTCAATATAGACATAGGGGCAAAAGGGTAATTGTACAAACATATATTATCACGAAAAAGGTTTTGTCAGATCACATGACATTTTCGTGACTTGGGTAGCAGTGATGTGTTGCTAGATACCGCTCACTGTTTATTATGTTAAATATATAATTTAATATAATTACCAACGTTACGAAATCCTACAGGGTCACACACATAAGGACAGTTTGATGAGAGATAGAGAAATCAAAGGAACACCGTAAGGTACGGTGCACTTAAGTGAAAAATAGAAATTCGGATAATATAATAATAATTATTGTTATTTTATAATGGTTATAAAATAATAATAAAATAAATATATTTATTATAATAATAGTTATTATAATAATATATAATATTATTATGGATCATGTGAATTGGGCTTTTAGCCCGCAGCCCACAAGAGAGTCTATAAAAGGAACCCTTGTGATGAAGCTTTTACTTGATGCAATTTCGTTTTTGATTCTCACTCAAATAATTCCGTTCGTAAGCAGCTAGCACTGTGACCGGAAGCTGTTCGTGTGGACTGAGTAGAGGCGTTGCACTTCATCAACGCTTGTGATCGCTGCATCAAAGATCTGAATCGCCACAAAGAGGTAACGATTCTATCACTGACCATGCTCATTCGTAAGGATCACTAAAGGAAAATTTTTGTTTTCCGCTGCGTTTAGATCGCAATTTTCCTTCAGTGGTATCAGAGCCACTTACGAAACCATGGATCTGATAGCTGTTAAATTTCCGTTTTATTCTGTATTTGATTCGATTAAAACACAGAACGAATTTAACAATAAACGATTAATTAAATTTGGCATCTGTTGTGTACGATTTGGATGATTGATGTTGATTATGCTTCGGAATCCGACATTAGTATGGTGAAGTTGTGCGATACATTGATCATCCATAGGTTACACAATTAGATCGATCACTTTTATATAAGATATAAGAAATTCTGATGCAAAGATGGTATATGGGATATACTGTTTTGATTTCATCCATTCAATCACATAAGGATTGTAATTCTTTTGAAAGATCATCATTTTCATTCGCTTCGGAATCCGACGTTAGTATGGTGAAGCAATGACATGTTGATCTATCATATTGAGTTATCAATCGAGTTGTGTTTGACGGCATGAAATTGTTGCATTAGGATTAATGGCAGTACAAGTGTTGTATTGCCGCAGACTTTTCCGGTTGGGGTTGTAAATGCACAAAAGTTGTGCAGGAAACGACGTGAAATACAATGAAGTGTGATCAATCAGCCGAAATTTAATTTAGTTTATTTAATTATCGGAATTTTTAAACTAATAATAAAAGTGTGTTTATTATTATTTATTTGTGGTGATTAGTTATGGCCTTAGTTTATCCTTTATTATTGTTTTGGGATTTTTAAATACGGCCTGCGAGTCGTGCCTCTCTCTCAATCTCTTTATGTAACTTCTTTTCTCATCTCACTCCCTCGTATGTAAAACGAGTATTCTTATATGTAATGTAATATTATGTTATGAAGAAAAAGGAAGTATTCAATATTAAAGGAGGATAACCTTGGAGATCATGCTTGGAGAAGCTTAGATCGTTATTAGGTTAGCTTAGGTTCTCTCATTGGCTTGAGAGAACAATTGCGTTAGGGGCCATAATTGTATCTTTTTATATGTATGTTGATGCATGTAATTGTATGTTGATGCATGTGAGAGACGTTTTGCATGTTAAGCCGGTGAGATCAAACTAATAACAAATTCCCTCAAAATTAAATATTAAGTTTATGCTTTCCAATTTTTAGCACTCATCAAGACTAGTATCGAGCATTGTAGGTTTCGCCTACGCGAGGTGCATGTTCTATATTAGTAAGGTGTGATGGGATAATTGTAATATCCAATTGCTAAAACAATGGGTCAAACTTAACTAAACAAATTATAATAAGATTATACATGTTTAGAAGCAAGAATTGGGAATGATTCATGTGATGGATCAGAATAAGGAGTTATTCACCCAATTGAAAATATTCGAGAGTTGTATGAGATACAATTGGAAGGAGTTCCTACCTAAATAACTTAGTTTTGTGTAATCAGCCTAACGCTGACTTAAAACAAAGTGAAACATGGATCTCGACCCACTAGAAAGTCTTCCAACGGGATTTTCCGAATCAAATGATGAGGGTCATTTGTTTTGAATAAAATAGTGGGAGCATATTTGATTAAAGGCCTAATTAAATATGTTGTTTTAATGATACTTATATTTTCATATTTCTCTTGTAGATTACCATGACAACAAACACATCGAACAATATTTTGCGATCCATCCTAGATAAGGAAAAATTGTCTGGGACAAATTTCCTGGATTGGCACCGTAATCTGAGGATTGTCCTCAAGCACGATAAGAAGCTGTATGTCTTGGAGACATCAGTTCCTGAGGAGGAACCTCCTAGTTCTGCATCAAAGGCAGAAAGAGATGCTTATAAGAAGCATTTCGATGATGCCAATGAAACCGCTTGCCTCATGCTTGCTACCATGAACTCTGAGTTGCAAAAGCAACACGAGAACATGTCTGCGTTCGATATGATCGGACATCTGAAAATGATTTATCAAGAGCAAGCAAGAAATGAGAGGTTTCAGGTTTCAAAGTCCCTTTTTAACAGCAAGTTAGTTGAGGGAGCCCCTGTAAGTCCCCATGTACTCAAGATGATTGGGTATGTGGAGAACCTTGACAGATTAGGGTTTCCCCTTGGAAAAGAACTTGCGATTGATCTGATCTTGCAATCGTTGCCAGAGAGCTTCAGTCAGTTTGTCCTGAATTTCAATATGAATGACTTGGACAAAAGCCTTCCAGAACTGCTAGGCATGTTGAGAACTGCTGAGCAGAATATGAAGACAAAAGGGAAATCTATTCTGATGGTCAGTAATGGAAAGAAACAGAACAAGAGGCCCATCAAACAGGGTGGTAGAGGGAAAGGCAAGGAAGTTGCCAAACCCAAACCCACTCCTCCTTTTTTGAAGCCTAGTGGAGGAATAGCAAAGGAGGGCACTTGCTTCCATTGCGGTAAGACCGGACATTGGAAGAGAAATTGCCCAAAGTACCTGGAAGATAAGAAAAATGGAGTAGAGACTTCAAATTCAGGTATTTTTGTTATTGAAATTAATTTATCTACTTCTGCATCATGGGTATTAGATACTGGATGCGGTTCTCACATTTGTACTAATGTGCAGGGGCTAAAAAGGAGTAGAGATTTGGCAAAAGGTGAAGTTGACCTACGAGTTGGCAATGGAGCAAAGGTTGCTGCTTTAGCTGTAGGAACTTATGTTTTAACTTTAACTAGTGGTTTAATAATTCAGTTAGAGAACTGTTATTATGTACCTGCAATTAGCAGGAATATTATTTCCGTTTCTTGTTTGGACAAGTTTGGTTTTTCATTCATAATAAAGAACAATTGTTGCTCCATTTATTTGAATGATATATTCTATGCTACTGCAAAAATGAATAATGGACTATATGTCCTTGATCTTGAAATGCCAATTTATAACATTAATACTAAAAGGTTGAAACCTAATGAGTTGAATCCAACTTACCTTTGGCACTGTCGATTAGGCCACATAAATGAGAAACGCATTTCCAAACTCCATAAAGATGGACTCTTGGACTCTTTTGATTATGAATCATATGACACATGCAGATCTTGTTTAATTGGAAAGATGACAAAGTCCCCATTCACAGGAAAAGGTGAAAGGGCTAATGATCTTTTGGCACTCATACATACTGATGTATGTGGACCACTGAACATACCAGCCAGAGGAGGTTTTCAGTACTTCATCACTTTCACTGATGACTTCAGTAGATACGGATATGTGTATTTAATGAAACACAAATCTGAGTCCTTTGAAAAGTTCAAGGAATTCAAGAATGAAGTACAAAACCAACTAGGGAAGAATATTAAAGTTCTTCGATCAGATCGAGGCGGTGAATATTTAAGCCTAGAATTTGATGACCATCTAAAAGAGTATGGGATTCTATCCCAACTTACTCCTCCTGGAACACCACAATGGAATGGTGTATCTGAGAGAAGAAATCGAACCTTGTTAGACATGGTCCGATCCATGATGAGTCACGCCGATCTTCCAAACTCCTTTTGGGGACATGCATTATTAACAGCAGCTTACACACTTAACCGTGTTCCATCCAAAAAGGTTGATAAGACACCATATGAGATATGGAGTGGTAAGAAACCACATATGTCTTACATGAAGATTTGGGGTTGCGAAGTTTACGTCAAACGACAAATTTCAACCAAGCTTGAGCCCAAATCTGACAAATGCTTATTTGTGGGATATCCTAAAGAAACAAGAGGATATTACTTCTACAATCCTTCTGAGGGCAAAGTGTTTGTCGCTCGAACTGGAGTCTTTCTGGAAAGGGATTTTATTTCCAAAGGAAACAGTGGGAGGAAAATAGAGCTTGAAGAAATTCAAGAATCACAAAACATTGAAACACCTATGGAGGAACTAGAGCAGGAAACACAAGTAGTTGTGGAAGAGCAACCTGCTCAAGTAGAACAAGACCAGCGTAGGTCAAGCAGGACACGTCACCAACCTGAGAGATATGGATATCTCATAAGTGATCAGGGTGATGTATTACTCATGGATCAAGATGAGCCTGTGACCTACAAAGAGGCCATAACTGGTCCTGAGTCTGAGAAGTGGCTAGAAGCCATGAAATCTGAAATGGATTCCATGTACACAAACCAGGTTTGGACCTTGGTAGAACCTCCTATAGGAGTTAACCCTATAGGATGCAAGTGGGTCTTCAAGAAGAAGACTGACATGGATGGTAAGGTACATACCTATAAAGCAAGACTGGTTGCAAAAGGCTATAAACAAATTCATGGGGTTGACTATGATGAAACCTTTTCACCAGTTGCAATGCTTAAATCTGTTCGGATTTTACTTGCCATCGCTGCATATCATGATTATGAAATATGGCAGATGGATGTCAAAACTGCTTTCCTTAATGGGAATCTTCTTGAGGATGTGTACATGACACAACCTGAAGGATTTGACATACCACAAGATGCCCAAAAGATATGCAAGTTACAGCGATCAATCTATGGATTAAAGCAAGCTTCCAGAAGCTGGAATCTTCGTTTTGATGAAACCGTAAAACAATATGGATTCATCAAAAATGAAGATGAACCTTGTGTCTACAAGAAGGTTAGTGGGAGCATGATCGTGTTTCTGGTATTATATGTAGATGACATATTACTCATTGGAAACGATGTCCCTACCTTGCAACAAGTGAAGACTTGGTTAGGGAATTGTTTTTCTATGAAAGACCTAGGTGAAGCAGCCTATATATTAGGAATTAGGATCTATAGAGATAGATCACAAAAACTGCTTGGCCTAAGTCAGAGTACATACATAGATAAAGTGTTGAGACGCTTTAATATGCATGATTCCAAGAAAGGATTCATACCTATGCAACATGGTTTGTGTTTATCAAAAACACAATCCCCTTCAACTAAGGAAGAAAGGGATCGCATGAATAAGATTCCATATGCATCTGCAATAGGATCTATCATGTATGCCATGTTATGTACTCGACCAGATGTCTCGTATGCATTAAGTGCAACGAGTAGGTACCAATCTGATCCCGGTGATGCTCACTGGGTAGCTGTCAAGAATATCCTTAAGTACTTGAGAAGGACTAAGGATTCATTCTTGATATATGGAGGTCAGGAAGAGCTTGATGTAATTGGTTACACTGATGCTAGCTTCCAGACAGATAAGGATGATTTTAGATCACAATCTGGTTATGTGTTCTGTCTCAATGGTGGCGCTGTGAGCTGGAAAAGTTCAAAGCAGGAAACAGTTGCTGATTCTACAACTGAGGCCGAGTATATTGCTGCCTCAAATGCAGCAAAGGAAGCTGTTTGGATCAAGAAGTTCATTAGTGAACTTGGCATAGTCCCTAGAATTGTGGATCCCATTGGTTTATATTGTGATAACAATGGTGCTATCGCACAAGCTAAGGAGCCTAGATCTCACCAACGATCCAAACACATACTTAGGCGTTATCACCTCATTCGAGAGATAATCGATCGGGGAGATGTGAAGATATGCAGAGTACCTACACTTGACAATATCGCTGACCCATTAACAAAGCCTCTTGCGCAACAGAAGCATGATGGTCATACTAGATCTATGGGTATTAAGGGTATGCCTAATTGGCTCTAGTGCTAGTGGGAGATTGTTGGTGTAAGCCCTAGAGGCCAATACTTTTTGGTACTTGTATCGGATTATTCGTTTAATAATAAAAGGCATTTCTTTATTATGTTTGTCTTTCAGAATAATAAAGTCCCTAGAATAGTTAGTCTATTTAATGAAATGTTAAGTGTGACTTAATCATGAGATCCCATTAAACATAAAGACATTATTCTTAAAATATCCGTAGTCAAGCTTTATTGCAAAGTGGGATAACATTAAAGCATTGAGACTATTATGAAGATAGACTGATGATCACATCTCATGGATCATGGATAAAGGGTTATCAAGTCTTGACATAGGTATAAATATTAGGAGTAATATTTATACCGGATTGACCCGCTATGAGAATACTACATAGTATGTTATGCAAAGTGTCATAAGTTATTCTCATGGTGATAATGGTGTATTACCACCCTTCGACCTGAAACCACTATGGACCCTAGATGTAGAGTCGGGTGCTTTATTGCTGATCAAACATTATCCGTAACTGGATGACCATAAAGACAGTTGATGGGCACTCCACGAAGCATGCTGAGGGACATGAGTGTCCTAGATGGAATTTGCCAATCCTGCATAACAGGAGAAATGTCTAAGGGCCCAATATTGAACTGGACAAGGATGACACAGTGTATGCCTTGTGTTCAATATAGACATAGGGGCAAAAGGGTAATTGTACAAACATATATTATCACGAAAAAGGTTTTGTCAGATCACATGACATTTTCGTGACTTGGGTAGCAGTGATGTGTTGCTAGATACCGCTCACTGTTTATTATGTTAAATATATAATTTAATATAATTACCAACGTTACGAAATCCTACAGGGTCACACACATAAGGACAGTTTGATGAGAGATAGAGAAATCAAAGGAACACCGTAAGGTACGGTGCACTTAAGTGAAAAATAGAAATTCGGATAATATAATAATAATTATTGTTATTTTATAATGGTTATAAAATAATAATAAAATAAATATATTTATTATAATAATAGTTATTATAATAATATATAATATTATTATGGATCATGTGAATTGGGCTTTTAGCCCGCAGCCCACAAGAGAGTCTATAAAAGGAACCCTTGTGATGAAGCTTTTACTTGATGCAATTTCGTTTTTGATTCTCACTCAAATAATTCCGTTCGTAAGCAGCTAGCACTGTGACCGGAAGCTGTTCGTGTGGACTGAGTAGAGGCGTTGCACTTCATCAACGCTTGTGATCGCTGCATCAAAGATCTGAATCGCCACAAAGAGGTAACGATTCTATCACTGACCATGCTCATTCGTAAGGATCACTAAAGGAAAATTTTTGTTTTCCGCTGCGTTTAGATCGCAATTTTCCTTCAAGTAAAGCCTGGGCGGACCTCCAACAAAGGGCGGGTCAGGGTTGACCCGGTTCAGTGTGGTGGGTTAAAAAAAGAAAGGAAAATTAGGGTTCCTACGTTTTCACACAAACTCCCAACTTGTCCCCTTGAAACCGAATCAAAAACAACGTAGAAACCAGAAACTTCAACGAAGGGCGGGGATGTCGAGACAAGCGGCTATGTCTCTCGTTTTCCTTCGATTCCCTCTCTTCTTTTCGCGAGTTTCACAAAAGTTCGCCGGCTTCAAAGCTCCTTCACCCTCAATTGCACGATTTTCACGGCGTTTGCGGTTAAAAGGAAAGGAGAACGAAGTTAACAACGGGATACCGCCATCCGCGAACAAGATCACGACTTCTCATCATCCTTCCATGACGATTTCCTCTGCCTAAACAGATCTCTCTCTTGCTCTGTTTCTCACGGCTTTTGCGGTTCTGTGGGTTGTTGGTTTTCCATGGTGAGTTTTTTAATAGAAATCTCTCAACTCGAATCTGTATTTCGTTTTCTGGTTTCGTGAGTTTTCGAAGGTTTGTGGGAGGTTTCGATTTCAAAGGTTCATCTCACTCAGTTTTCTGGTTTCAGTTTTGGTGTTTGTTGTTGGTTGATGTTGAAAGGGGATTTAGGTTTGTAAAGTTTGTGTTTAGTGAGGAGTTATACGAGTTAATGAAGGGTTCTGCAGAGGTTTTATGTTGAGAAGATTTGCAGAAAAAAGGTTGAAGAGGTTATGATATTGAGTTGTTACTGACATTAAGAAGGTGATGGGTGTTGTCGAAGAATAGAAGAGGGCGGTTCGGTATTGGAAGGTTTGTTGGGCTCTGCGTTTTCACAAAAGATCCAGGTTTGGCGAAGATATGTTTCGGGTCTGTCACGGGTGTTTGGGGTTGATGAACAGCAGCGGTTTGGTGGATGGTGTGAGGTTTTACGTGGTTCAGAAACGGCGGTGGAGGGTGAGGCAAATGGTGGAAGGGCTGAGGCTTGGGTCGCGATTCAACGCGGCGGGTGAAATGGAGGTAGCCACGGCGGTTTGTGGTGAAGCTTTGGATCGTGGCTCGGTTTTGGTTCGCTTATTCAAGGTAGTTTTGAGTCCGGTTGGAGGCGATGGTGATGAATCTTTTAGCTCTGTTAAAAGTCCAGGTTTGAGGTTGTTTGATTCGTTTTTGTGAAGGTCAAGGTTTGATAATGTATTGGTTTGAAGCTTCATTTACGGTGGGTTTTTTTTTCAGGTTTCGGTGGCGGCTTTTGCAGTGAAGGGTTACGAAAACTGAAAGGTAACGATGGTTTGATGGGGTCTTATGGTTCAGTTATGAGGATTTGTCTATGGTGAGGATTGAAGAGTGTATGAAGGTGGTTTGTGAGCTGAGATTGATGATGTTATGGTTGTGTTTGTGGTTGTTGATTAAGGTTATTTGAAGAGAGTGTGAGGTTTCGGATGAGGCAGAGGCATAAACCGAAGAAGAAAGAAAGAGGATAGAACAAAAGAAGAGAAACCCCATTTGAGAAGTTGGCATGATGTGTGTAAGAAGATGAATAAGGAGGGATGATGGATTGAGAAAGGTTTGGAATATGCTGTTAAGAGATAGAGAGAGGAGGGCTAGCCGGTTATTTGAGAGAAGAGAGGTAGAGACAAAGGAAAGCTTATCTTATTGGTGAGAGTGTTGGAACTTTGTTGAGCTGTTTTCAGCTGGACTCAGGTTCGATTTTTATTTACTTTCTGGTTTTGATTCTCAAACATTATTTATCTCATATTTCTGTTTTTGTTCTTTGTGTTGTGCAGATTTGGATTTGAAATGAAACTGAAAAAAGGAACCTAGCTATTCGGAATCGAAATCAAACCGTAAACATAAACATGGCTAAAGGAGGAATCAAGTAAGGTGAACAATATGCTGAAAAGAGGTGAAGGAAAAGGAGAACATTACCGACCCGAAAGTTATCAGGGTGAAGAATCCGCAATGGTAAGCTTCGCTTCTATTATTCCTCTTCTATGCAGCTTCTTCCCTTCTCCTTGTTATTGCTGGTGTTATTATTGGTTGGCAGTGGTTTTTTTGATTTTTTTGATGTTGCTGAATTTTTTGTTTGCTTTGTGTCAATCTCCCCCCTTTTATGAATGAAACAGTTCTGGTTTTATAGGGAGAAATTAGGTTTTTTTGGTTTTTTCTGTACCCTATTGCTTGTTGATGAAGGGTTGGGACAAGGGAGACAAAATCTGAGTTTGTGTGTAGTAGTGGGGAGGTGGAGCAGACTGTTTTGTGTGCTGTCAAACTGCTTTGCCTTGCTATTATTCTGCTGTTTTTTTGTCTGCTAGTGAGCCATGTGGTCTTGCTGATTTTGTACTATGTATCTTGACACTTTGTTATGAGAAAAAGAAACTTTACAATATGTAAAAATGAATTATCATGAATGCTGAATTTTTGAATAATGGTATGCTTGAATGAAATGTTTGAGAATGATGAATGGTATGTGAATGAAATTGGCTTGAAATCTTATGTAACATATATGGGGCTGTTTTGAATTAACATGGAATTTGAAGGATGAACTCGAATATGAATACTTTTGGATTATAAACTTGAATGATGTTTTGAAATATGATGAATAGTGTTAAATGATGCAATGTGTTGAATGAACTTGATTGAATAAATATGATGAATATGATTATGTATGAGTTTGATGAAATGTTAATGCTAACTTGTTTTTTTTTATTTTAAATTTTCATGTGTATGATGGATGGAAAAGGCATGAAGTTGGAGATGTGGCATAGCATGAAGAATTCAAGAAAACAAACATGGAGTTGGATGCATTTGCTTATGATGAGAAACTTTGAACCATCTTATTCAAGCAACACTTTTGTTTTGAATTTGTAATTGCTAATTTGTAGCTTGTAACTTGTATGTACTTTGACAAAAGCTTGTAATTGAATTTGGTTATGAGTTTGAAAATTAGGAATGCACTTGAGATTGACAAATAGAAGTTTGGAATTTTTGGTGTTTGGAACAAACTCTCCTCTTTCATGAATTTGTAATGATCTTGGAAGGAGATTTGACATTGAGTTCATGATGAATTTGAAATGCAATTAAAGCTTGAATTTAAACTTGAATTTACAAATGATGTGAGAACTTGAAATTTGAAATTTGGAATATGAATTTGGAAAAGAAAAAAAACTAGAAATAGAAAATATGAACTAAACTTGGGACAAAAATTGAAATTGGAAGATGAATTGGAGAAATGAATTTAAAAGCAAAATTGAACTTAAACTTAAATTGAAGTTGGAAGTGATAATAAAAATAGAAACAATTTTTTTAAAAATGAAATAAAATTGGAAGTAGAAATTGAGATAAAAATTTAAGAAAATAATAAAAACAAACAATTTTAAAAATGAGAACTTGAAGATGAATAGAAATTAAATTTAAAATGGAGATACATGAATAAAAAACTAGTAATAGAAATTGAAACAAAAATTCTAAAAATAAGAAGTTAAAAATGGAATATAGAAATAGAACTAGAAAACAAAAGATAAGAATACAAAAATGAAATAAAAGTTAGAAGTGAGAAATATAAATTAAAATTAAAAATGGAAGCTTGGAAGTGAAAAGAAATAAAAATAAATAAATCTTGAGAAACTCAAAAAATGAGTTGAAAGTGACAGAAAGACAAATCTTGGAAATTTTCTGTTAAATGCGATGAATGTATGATGCGGGCAGTTAGGGGTAAAATTTGGGGTGTGACACCTAGCAATCTTAGGAAATTCATAACTTACACTAGGTTAAGAGTTGGATCCCCTCCTTTGGGCAGTGAGTTTGTATAGGTTTAGGGTATCTTTGATTGCATTCTCAAATTTTTATCATGTCATTTGCTTCTGGTTTTGGATTTTTGCTTTGCATGATGCATGTAACCCTAATTTGTGCCTTCCTTTGCATCCATCTCTCATTTGCTTGCATCCAATGACTTGTCATGACATTTTGTGCATCCACATGATTCATAATACATCTTAGGACATATTAGAATCATGTTTGATCATTGCATCTTTCATTTTCCATGTTGTATGTCCATTACATTTCATAACTTTTCATGTACATTCATGGTTCAATGCATGCCTCATTTGCATCCTTATGCTTGTTTGATCATTCTCATGCCTTGCCTCTTGTTTGTATCATCTCTTAGCATCATTAACATCATACTTATGCTTCTGGTTTTGGTTTGCATCATGACATTGTACCTCATTTGCATTGCATCTCATTTGCATTTCATTTTCTTATGAGAAGTGAATTTGCCTTCACTTCTCACAATCTCTTCTCACCTCTCTTGCATCTTTGCTGCATTTTATCTTGTGTATTGGATTGAGCTTGCTCATTCTTGTTCATCTTACTTTCTTTCTTCTTCAAGCAACTTGTCTTCTTAAGTGAAGCAAGTTGTTTTGCTTCTCTTTGCTCCTTTCATCTGCTTCCTTCCTGGTGGTTTCTCTGAAGATCTTTCTCTTAAGCCTCATAAACCCTAGGATCTCCAAGCATGATAACAATTAGGGTTTGATTAGTCCCCCATTTAGTTTTACCTTAGTGTCATCTTTGAGTCTTCTCTTCTCATCTCATAATCAGGGACTAAACCCTAAAGGCTTTAAGGCTTTGGGATTAAGCTTATGCCTGCATCCTTCTATTAGGATGGAGTGTATAACTTTAATCCTAAGTGTTGAACCCTTAATGTGTTTAAATCCTTTAATCAATCCATCTAATAATCATCAAGACATTAAACTTGTAACTTGGGCCTTGCATTAGGGTTCTAATTCTTCCTTAATTGGTTAAGAAGGACTAACCCTAGTGTTAATGGACAAGTCCCCCTCAAGTTGTCTTACAAATCATAAAAACCACCTCTTCATCTTATCATTAACTAAAATCCACTTAATAAAGGTTTTGTTTTGTCATGAGGTTAATCCCTAATCATGGATTAAGTTGAGGAGTCTTTCTCAGCTTAAATGTTCTCATCTATTATCCTTCTATTAGGATGGTGTAATGAGTCCATTAAATCCTTGATTATGGCTTAAACTCATTACTTAACACTAAACAAAAACAACAAAAACATCTAAATAATCACAAGTAGGTTAATGATCTTAATCCTACATCATGGTGGTTAAGTGTGAGATGTTGACTTCACATTTAAAAGTATTCTCATTACCCCTAATCAGAGGGAAGATGTGATGAGTGTACTAACCTTTGGTTTAGGCTTAAGCTCATTTTCTTATAACAAAATCCAAAAAGCAATAAAAGATTGAAAACACAAAAACAAACAATAATCGTCTCCTCCGGGATTCTTTTCTCACCTCATTCACTCACAAACGAGAACTCGCTTCTTCCGTCTAATGCAAGACAGTTTGCACCTGAGCCAGACAGGTCATACACTTGAGCATAGACAAGCAAGCAGTTCATCAGTCAATTTACCTTTCAGTCTCTTTGGGTCGAACTACGGTGTTCTGACTTCCTCATTGCACGAGAGGATACGTAGGCATAACTTAACAGTTATCGAACAAATGTCTCTGTATATTCCCCCTCTTTCCAGCATTATTATTTAAGCCTCATGGTCATGAGCATTTCATTCTTGTTCTTACACTGACACTTCTCTTATACACTTCACACTTCTTTTACACTGACACTTGCATTCTTTTCTAGCTTTGATACACAGATTGCACTGACACTACCCCTTTAAAACACAAATCTTTTAAGCGTGGATCCTGTCGAGTACGATGGACAATCTGGGTGCTAATACCTTCCCAGGTTGTAACCAACCCCCTTTCTCAGTCTCTCTGGTTCGCAGCCGTCTTATCCATATCTTTTCTAGGTTTATGCAGCATTACCTTTCCTTCGGGATAAAAATGCCTAGCTGGCGACTCTATTCATTTCCTCCTCTTTCGCCGACCGTTCGCGTCTGTACCCTATTTGACTTAGCCTCATTTAGTGGGAGCGACAGCTTGGCGACTCTGCTGGGGACCCTTATACTGTAACTAGGGCTTCTGGTTCTTTTTGTGGGTTCCTCCTAGCGCTTGTTTGATTTGTGTTTACTAGGGTGTTATGTGCTAATTGTGTTTATATATTTTCTTTATTTACTGCTTTATGTACAGTTATTTATTGCTTTCTTTACAGCTTTATACATCATACTGTCATCTTGCTGGATCTGGTTTTTGTTTTGGTGGGTGGGGTTCTATTGAGGGTTTGAGGTCCTATACCTGGGACCTGAGTGACACATAGGCTAGAGTGGTTCATGTTCTTTCCCATTCCATTTCGGTCTGGTGCGGGAATATGAAACACGGTTCAGATGTGGGTTTCTTCTTGAGAACTCTGTGCTACAGATCTCCTGTAGTGCTAGGGCTATCTGGGAAGCCTGCTAAGTCTGGATGACCTTTATTATGACCTTCAGAAACTGAGGTGAATTAGAGGAGGATCTTTTATGGTTATTGTAAACACTGTACCTCCGGGTTAGAAGTGTTTACACTTCTCATAACTGATCCAAGTCTGAGGATCCTTGTTTTAGAACACTACCTGTGAGGGGGTTGGGCTGTTTGCAGGTTTGCAGGTACCTCTGGCCACATCATACCCTGTTACTTGTTTTGATTAAGAGTACCTCACTTTGGAAAATTCTTGTGATTTAACCCTGGACATGTGACTCTTTATTTGAGTCCCCTACCTTGGTTACTGGACTTCTGAACCTCCATCCGGACTTCTTAAACATACATGGACTTATATCAAGGCAGTAATCATATCCAGCTTGATCACAAACCCTTGCATATCATTTGCATACTCATCATTGCATCATTTAACATTTGTTTATTTGTTTTTCAGGGTATCCATATTGTATCTGGCTTGGTTTTGACCCCTTCATCTGCATAAACCTCTTCTCATCAGTTATCTGCTTCAACTATCTTCATCAGTTGCCTGCTTCAGCTACTTTTATCATCAGCACTAGCCTGTCAGTGGCTCATCTCCAGTATCAGTCTTGATCCTCATCAGCACTTGTCTCCAGCTCTTCATCAGCAATCATGGCACCCAAGAAGAGCAACATTTCATACCATTTCTTTGAGCCTGTGTTGACTGGTATCAGGCAGGTCCAGGCACTTATCACTCCAGACTACATCCCATTATTCAGAGAGCATTATGGAGGCATCCTTGATATGGTTATGGACCTGGACCCTTCTCAGAGGAGTTTGATTCACACCTGCCTACAGTTTTATGACCCTCCTTTGAGATGCTTCACTTTCCAAAACTTTCAGTTAGGTCCTCTGCTGGAGGAATTCTCATCATTGATTGGAGTACCTGTCAGGGGTGGTGTCCCCGTCAACCCAGAGATGACTTCTCCCATCAATGGAGAAGTGGCAAAGGCACTGTGCCTGGAGCCTATATTGATTGAGCAGAACATGACCACAAAGGCTGGGATCCCTGGTCTGCACTTAGACTTTCTGACTTCTCAGGCCATCCTGAAGGCCTCCTTGGGGAAATGGAGGGCAGTTTGTGCATTGTTAGCCCTCAGTATATATGGGGTTATACTATTTGCAGATGAGCCCAAGTTTATCAGCAAGAATGCCATTCATCTTTTCCTTCTGAGGAACCCAGTACCCACCTTGCTGGGAGATTTCTATTATTCTGTTCACTAAAGAAATGAGAAGCAAAGAGGAAAATTGGTGAGATGCTGTGCTCCCCTATTTCATACCTGGCTGCTCAAACACTTACCTAGGACTGATGCCTTCCTGAATCCTCACCAACAGAAGAATTGGGCTAAAAGACTTATTGCTTTGACTTCAGATGACATCAGATGGTGTACCCAGAGCACCAAAGGCAGGGACATAATAACTAGCTGTGGGCAATACCCCAATGTACCTCTAGTAGGAGTGAAGGGTTGCATCAACTACAATCCTTTGCTGTTTAAGAGACAATTGGGCTATGCTTTGGTCCACCCTCCTAGAGTGCAAGATTTAGCTGAAACCCTGTATTGTGAGATAAAACCGAATCTAGCTGTTGTCAGACAAGCATCCTGGGCTTGGGACAACATCCAGACCAAAGGGATGGCCATTCTTGGGAGATGCAATAATGTGGCTTCAACTCAGTATTATGAATGGTCTCATGCTAGAGCTCAGATTTCTGGGATGCCTTTCACCATTGAGGATGCACCTGGACCATCCACAGTACCACCTCCAGCCACTGTCAGCCTGGAAGAATTTGAGAAGCTGAAGGAAAGGAATGAGAATCTGTCTCAAGCTCTAAAGAAGACCCTCTGGGAGAGGAGTGATGGTCGTCTAGACATTGAGAGGTTGGAGAAGCTTAAGGTGGAGCATCTAGCCAAGATTGAGAAAGTAGAGGACTCCATCAAGAAATCAAGGGCTGGAGAGCAAATATTGAAGAATGCCTGTAAAGAGCCCCAGTTTCAGAAAGCTAGGACTGATCTCTATCTGCAAGAAAGTCAAGCTAGGTGGGTCAGGATCACTGAAGCTCGTACTCAAGAAGATAAGAAAACTCAAGCCAGGATTGAGTAGTTGGAGGCCAATGAAAAGAAACAACATGAAGCTTTGCTGGCAGCCCAGAAGGAAATTTCAGAGTTGAAGCTTAGGGCTGGTTTGAAGAGGTCAAAGGACCAGGACAGGCACAAGAAGCTGACCACTGCTATTGCCACCAGAAACCTTCTTATCAGAAACATTACAGAGCATCCGGCTGGTCCTGTAACTGAAGCACTTTTGAAGGAGGTTAAGGAGGATGAGTTTGAATTAGATGTTTGACTTCTTTGCTTGTTGTTATTTCCATTTCATGTACTTTTCTTTTTATGTTGTATTTTGACCCTTCAGGGGCATATGTTGTAAAAACAAACTATGTATGATCCACCATTTGTAATGTTAGTTTGTTTCATTGAGTTTCTTTTCTCAAGAAACATCAAAGTATCTTCCTCAGGGTCTGGAAAGGTCAAAACCAAGAGCCAAGCCGGATACCTTGGAAAGCAAATAAGCATACTGCATTGCATGCTAACTTTTGTTTTGTTTTGTAGGTTTTTGTTTTGTTTGTTACTAACTCTGTTGTGATTCAGGAATTATTGCTCGCCGCCGGGTGTTTCCTCTCAACCGTCCGCACTGGTATCCTACTCGCAACAATCTTCCTGGTATCCAAATGGATCAAGTACAGCAGGACCTGACAGAGGTCAGAACTCAGATGGCTAACGAAAGGGTGGAGATGAGGAACCAAATGGCCCAGTTCATGACTGTGATGACTAACCTGGCTCAAAGTCAAGAGAGGTTAAGGGCATTGGTAGAAAGACAGACCCCCGAAGAACATCATCCTGGCACTGGAGGAACCAACAACAATGAGGGAGGTCAGCCTCATGTTAACCCACCAGTATTTGGACCTCATCTAGATCCATAGGCCAACATCCCAAGGAATGTACCAGGCAATACTGTTGCAGGCAGGATCTTGCAAGAAGATCCTCAAGAGGAGCAGTTTACTGTAATGGGAGCTGGGGACGAAGTTTATGATAGGAGGTTTGATGAAATTGCTAAGAAATTGAGATCTTTGGAGTCTCAAAACTCCTTGGGTTTTGATGTGATGGATATGGGGTTAGTGGATGGGGTAAGGATTCCCCACAAGTTTAAACCCCCGTGCTTCGAGAAGTACAATGGAACTTCCTGTCCACGAACTCACTTACAGTCCTTTCTGGGAAGACTTAAAGCATATACCATGGATGAAAAACTGTGGATGTTTTACTTTGAAGACAGTTTGACTGGGGCTTCAAGGGAGTGGTATTCACACTTGACCAGAGCTACTATCAGATGCTGGAAGGACCTAGCTGAAGCCTTCATCAGGCAGTACCAATACAATCTGGACATGGCTCCTAACAGGACTCTCTTGATGGGAATGTCTCAATCCTCCAGGGAAAGCTTCAGGGATTATGCCCAAAGGTGGAGACAACTTGCTGCTGCTGTCCAGCCACCCATGTCGGAAAGAGAAATGGCCGACATGTTCATGAATACCCTGCAAGGAACATATATTGATAGGCTAGCTGCCTTTTCTTCCACCAGTTTCGCTGATGTAGTCATAGCTAGAGAAAGAATTGAAAGCCTTCTGAAGATGGGTAAGATTTCTGATAATGGTGCAAGTTCGTCCAGTAATCCCAGGAAGCCTTTTGTGGGACCTAGAAGAACCGGTGAGACAAATGCCATTCATGCCAGCAGGGGAAGACCTCAGTATGTCCACATATCAGTAGCAGCTGTCACTATTCCAGCTCCGATTCCTCAACAACCAACATATCAACAACCACAACAACCACATTATCAGCCGCAGGTTCAGTATCCGCCACAAAGAACCTACAACAACAATAACAGCAATCAACAGCAAAGACCTTTTCAACAAAGACCGTCACAGGCAAATAGGGTGATTGACCCTATCCCTATGCCTTATGCCGCCTTATTGCCACAACTCCTGAAACTCAACCTGGTTGAATTAAGGACATTGGCACCACCAGATCCCTCCAATCTTCCAAGAAATTATGATGTCAACGCCAGATGTGCTTTCCACTCCAATGCACCTGGCCACAATACGGAGAAGTGCAGGGCCTTGCAAATGAAAGTCCAAGACCTAGTGGATTCTAAAGCCCTCAACTTTGCACCCCCTCCAAGTGTCACCAAGAATCCCATGCCCAATCATGGAGGGCCAAGAATTAATGCCATTGAGGAAGACAAGCCATCTTTCTTAATCACCAGTGTCGGACAGATTCGAACACCTTTGGTCGAAATTAAAGCTCAGCTCCTAGAGTGCCAGATGTTCCCTGGGTGTGAGCTCGGTTGTGGGTATTGCAACATTTCGGTCAACGGGTGTGATAATTTGAGAAGCGGCATAGATGGTCTTATCAAAAGTGGTATACTTCAAATCTCAACAACGGCGCCTACAAATCCAGCAATCCCTTTGACAACAATTCCTGATTCTTCTACAACAACAGCAACAATCATTCCAACCGATTCATCAATATCATCAACAATGGCTTCATCTATCACTTCAACAAGTCAAGTTTCAACAACCATTTCTTCTACAACATCAGCATCCTTTTTATCAGCAGAATCTTCTACAACACCAGCAGAAATTAATGAAGATATCTCAGCAGTCACCATTTACTATGATCCATCAGATGATCCTCCAAACAACAACTTCCAACAACAAACAGTGGCACCTCCTGCCAGGTCACCAGTCACCATTTACTACGATCCGCACACCATTTCAGTACCCTCCTCTGCAGCAGTCAGTCCAGTTACCATCACGGTACCTGGACCAGTTCCTTATGAAAGCAGCAATGCCATACCTTGGCATTATGGCTCTGATCTCTACTGCAATGGGGAGAAAATCACTTTGGATTCTTAAACTTCTTCTCCACAGATTGATAATGTTGGGGGAGGCGGAGGCTTCACCAGAAGCGGACGCCTTTTTGCCTCACAATTGCAAATACCTAATGCCGAAGCAGAAGCTGCTGCCAAAGCAAAGGGAAAGAGTGTGATATCTGAAGAACCAATTATCAAGGAAACTCAGAAGACATCTTTTGAGAAAGATGTAGACGAGTTTATGAGGATTATAAAGAGAAGTGATTACAAAGTGGTGGATCAGCTTCACCAAACTCCCTCAAAAATCTCCATATTATCCCTGTTGATGTGTTCTGAAGCTCATAGGAATGCATTATTGAAAGTATTTCACGCAGCATACGTGCCAGAGGAGATCACTGTTAATCAGCTAGAAACTGTGGTGGCAAATGTCAACACCAGTCATGGATTGGGCTTTACCAATGCTGACTTAACAACTGAGGGACGTAACCACAACAAGGCTTTACATATCACCTTGGAATGCAAAGGTGTTGTTCTATCTCATGTGCTGGTGGACACTAGGTCCTCACTCAATGTTTTTCCAAAGAAAGCCTTAGTGAAGCTGGAGTATGATGGCTTGGCATTGCGTCCTAGTAATTTGGTGGTGAGAGCATTTGATGGCTCTAAAAGATCAGTGCTTGGGGAGATTGATCTGCCTGTGATGATTGGCCCGCAAACCTTCAAAATTACCTTCTATGTGATGGACATTCAGCCGGCCTACAGCTGTTTGTTGGGTAGACCCTGGATCCATGCCGCTGGCGCTGTTACGTCTACCCTTCACCAGAAGCTGAAATTCGAGTGGGAAGGCCAGATCATCACCATCTGTGGTGAAGAAGACATCTTTGTTAGCCATCTGGCTACGTACAAGTACATTGAGATGGATGAAGAAATCCATGAAACTATGAGCCAAGGGTTTGAGGCCCTAAACATTAATGAAGCGTCTGCTGTACTGGGAACCTCCATGACATCTTATCAGCAAGCCAGGAAGGTTGTTGAAGAGGGTACTGCCCAAGGCTTGTGCAAGCTGCTGCCCGTGGAGAAGAAGGAGGACAGATTTGGGTTGGGTTACAGACCAACTCAACAAGATCAATCAGAGGCTGCCAAGAAGCCCAGTTTTGTCAGCGGGGGAATGCTCACCCCGGATGTAGTGAACAACTTGGAAGACGACGATGAAAGCGACCGCAACCTGGAGAGCTGGATACGTCCAAGGATCCCGGGGAGCCAAGTCCTTAACTGGTCTTCCCAGGAAATTATAAGGGTTACTCCTGCAGAGTAATTATTATTTCCTGTATTTTTAAGCATGCATCAAGTCTTGCATCTTTCCCAAGATGACAAGACCCATTTTGTAATCGGGCCATCTTGTAATTTTGTGCAAACAGATTAATCAATGAATATCGGACATCTTTTGCAAATGAGTCTTTTTCTTTCCCGCTCACTGTTTTTCATTTTTTACAAAAATAAAATGGCAATGTTTTCCAAAATGACAACTTCATTTCACTTTTTTCTAAACAAGATTAAAATCGATCACTAAAATGAACAATCTAAACCCTTGCAGAGAGTGCCTTTCAGACTACACCGACAACAACACTGCTATGACTCCGTATGACTTTGACAATCCAATCAATCAAGCTGACGAAGGGGTTGAAGAAGATTATGAGCTTCCTGAAGAGCTAGCCAGGTTGTTAAGGCAAGAGGAGAAGGTTATCACTCCTCATCAGGAGGAGGTTGAAACAGTTAATCTTGGTACGGAAGAAGATGCGAAAGAGGTTAAAATCGGGGCCTGCCTACAAGACTCAGTGAAGGAACAACTGATTGACATGCTTCGGGAGTATGTGGATGTCTTTGCTTGGTCTTATCAGGATATTCCAGGGTTGGATACCGATATTGTTATGCACAAGCTGCCTTTGAAAGAAGACTGCCCGCCGGTAAAACAGAAACTGCGCCGTACTCGCCCAGATATGGCAATGAAGATCAAAGAAGAGGTACAAAAGCAGTGGGACGCCGGGTTCCTTGCTGTAACTAGCTATCCGCCGTGGGTTGCTAACATTGTACCGGTACCTAAGAAAGACGGCAAGGTGAGAATGTGTGTGGATTACCGGGATCTAAACAGAGCCAGCCCGAAAGATGATTTCCCTTTACCTCACATTGATGTATTGGTTGATAATACGGCTCAGTTCTCGGTGTTCTCCTTCATGGAAGGATTTTCAGGATATAATCAGATCAAGATGTCACCTGAAGACATGGAGAAGACAACTTTCATCACACCCTGGGGCACGTTCTGTTATAAAGTGATGCCATTCGGACTGAAGAATGTTGGTGCCACGTATCAACGGGCTATGGTAACATTATTCCACGACATGATCCATAAAGAAATCAAATGTTATGTGGATGACATGATTGCCAAGTCCCTCACAGAAGAAGATCACCTGGTAAACCTGCTGAAGTTATTCAAACGTCTAAGGAAGTACCAATTGAAGTTAAACCCCAACAAATGCACATTCGGGGTGCGATCCGGTAAGTTGCTGGGATTTATTGTAAGTGAAAAAGGGATTGAAGTTGACCCTGACAAAGTCAAAGCCATTCAAGACATGCCTGCACCGAAGACTGAAAAGGAAGTTCGAGGGTTTCTAGGTAGATTGAACTACATCTCACGGTTCATATCTCACCTCACTGCAACTTGCGAACCTTTGTTTAAGCTGTTAAGAAAAGAACAAACGGTCAGGTGGAACGAAGACTGCCAGAAGGCTTTTGACAAAATCAAGGAATACTTACAAGAGCCTCTGATCCTTATGCCTCCGGTTGAAAGAAGACCTCTAATCATGTACTTGACAGTATTAGAAGAGTCAATGGGGTGTGTGTTGGGCCAGCATAACGAGTCTGGTCGAAAAGAGTATGCAATATACTACCTAAGCAAAAAGTTTACCGACTGTGAACAACATTATTCACTGCTCGAGAAAACTTGTTATGCTTTAGCGTGGGCTGCTCGCCGACTAAGGCAATACATGTTGACCCACACTACTTTATTGATCTCAAAGATGGACCCAGTTAAGTACATTTTTGAGAAGCCAGCACTTACCGGACGGGTTGCAAGATGGCAAATGATCCTCACAGAATACGACATTCAGTACACATCTCAGAAAGCCATCAAAGGCAGTGTGTTGTCTGATTATCTTGCTGAGCAACCTATTGATGATTACCAGCCTATGAGATTTGACTTCCCCGATGAAGACATCATGTTCATAAAAGCCAAAGATCATGAAGAGCCTGTTCACACTGAAGGGCCTGACCCAGAAGAAGAATGGACTATGATGTTTGACGGGGCTGTTAACATGAATGGTCGTGGTGTTGGTGCAGTACTCATTACACCTAAGGGAGTTCACATTCCTTTCTCGGCAAAGCTCACCTTCAACTGCACTAACAATGAGGCCGAATACGAAGCTTGTATTATGGGTCTTGAGGAAGCCATTGACCTCAGGATCAAAACTTTGACTGTGTTCGGAGATTCAGCTATGGTAATTAATCAAACCAACGGCAAATGGTACACCCACCAAGATCATCTGATACCTTACAGGGATTATACAAGGAGGTTATTGAATTTCTTTACAATGGTCAAGCTTGAGTATATCCCTCGGGACGAGAATCAGTTTGCAGATGCTCTGGCTACCATTTCATCCATGATCAAAGTTCAAGCTGCCAACTTCGTACCTCGGATTTCAGTGTCCAGACTTGACAGACCAGCATATGTATTTGCAGCAGACGTTGTAAAAGATGATAAGCCTTGGTTCCATGACATTAAGTGCTTCTTGGAGGATCAAACATACCCACCTGGGGCATCTTCCAATGATAAGAAGACATTGAGAAGGCTAGCTGGTAGTTTCTTCCTGAATACTGACGGTTCCCTGTACAAAAGAAACTTTGATATGGTACTCCTCAGATGCGTTGATGGGACAGAAGCAGACTTGTTGATGCACGAGGTGCATGAAGGATCCTTTGGTACCCATGCAGGAGGGCATGCCATGGCTAAAACGTTGCTAAGATCAGGCTATTACTGGATCACAATGGATGCAGACTGTTGTGCTTATGCCAGAAAGTGTCATAAATGCCAGATCTATGCGGATAAGGTGCATGTGCCTCCCAATCCTTTGAATGTAATGTCTTCACCTTGGCCCTTTTCCATGTGGGGCATTGATATGATTAGCAAGATTGAACCGACTGCTTCAAATGGCCACAGATTCATCCTGGTAGCCATTGACTATTTTACCAAGTGGGTTGAAGCAGCTTCATATGCAAATGTTACAAGACAAGTGGTAGCCCGATTTCTAAAGAGAGACATCATCTGTCGCTATGGAGTGCCCGAGCGAATCATTACTGATAATGGTTCCAACTTAAACAACAAAATGATGGCAGAGCTATGCCGGGACTTCAAGATCCAACACCATAATTCTTCTCCTTACATGCCAAAGATGAACGGCGCTATCGAGGCAGCTAATAAGAATATCAAGAAGATTGTGCAAAAGATGGTGGTTACCTACAAAGACTGGCATGAAATGCTACCATTTGCCTTGCATGGGTACCGTACGTCAATCAGAACATCCACTGGGGCAACACCGTATCAGCTTGTGTATGGTATGGAGGCAGTCCTGCCTGTTGAAGTTGAATTACCCTCCCTACGGGTACTGATGGATGTTAAGCTGAACGAAGCAGAGTGGGTCCGATCCCGATACGAACAACTGAATCTGATTGAAGAGAAGAGACTAGCTGCAATTTGTCATAGGCAGCTATATCAGAAAAGAATGAAGAAAGCCTTCGATCAGAAAGTCAGGCTTCGAGAGTACCAAGTAGGAGATCTTGTGCTAAAGAGACTCCTCCCTCCTCATACAGACCACAGGGGCAAATGGACTCCGAACTATGAAGGGCCATTCATAGTAAAGAAAGTTTTCTCTGGTGGAGCACTGATGCTCAGCACTATGGATGGTGAAGACTTCCCGTCCCCTGTGAATTCAGATGCAGTTAAAAAATACTTCGCATAAAATGACCCGCTGGACATAAAAACAGAATGTAAGTCCAGGCAAAAATAGGGCATCCCGGCGATTCAAAAACAGAATAAAAGACTCGGGCAAAAATAAGGGAAAATAAACAAAAAATGTACACCCGCTGAGTTGAAAAGCCGCATTGGACAACTCAGGCAAAAATGGGTATCCCGGTGGATTGAAAACCCGAAAGGGCGATCCACGCAAAATAAGGGAATAAGCGAACAACTGCACTCTGAATTCATCTGTATCACTTACAACATGGTAGGCTCCGAAAGGTTCAAGCTTCGTTCAGAATCAACCTTCTTTAGAAAGCAAGATAAGAAGAACGTCAAATGTCATACGAGTCATAGCAAAAGGGAAGCTCCTTGAAGCGTCATCAACATTGCCAACATCTCTTTGTTTTTCAATTTGTAACGATCTCCTCATTTCAGGGGATCCGTTCCTCTGACTGTATCTTGCCAATTCAGGGCACACAAATTAATAAAATCAGTTTTTCAGTCATGTTTCGTCTTATACATTTTATTTTCGTTTGCAAGAATGTCCGATGTTTTTAAGATATTGATTGCATAAATACAGATGCTTCTCTTCTAAAAATACGTGCTTGCAGGAAATATGTTTACTCCTGGGAGTGTCTAAAACTCCTATGATGGAATCCGGTAAGGGATACCTCGGGATTACTTGTGCGTTTCTCTGTCTTTTCAGGATTGCAGGTATCCAAGGTGCAACATGGAGCATGAAAACGTCTCCCCAGCAAGCTGGCAAATCACTACCTACGCAGTGATCTCTCCTCTCCCCAGCTGAGTTGCCAGTCATCATTCCTTCTCGACCAAGTGCAAAGACAAAAAACTACTTCCCCACAGAGTCTCAACTTCTACCCAGCAAAGCAATACCTGAAGATCTCACAACAGAGTGACGAAAGCTTCTACAAACCCCAGCTGGGTCCCTCATTACTGGGATCGGTCTATCAAATGATCTAACTCCCCACGCAGAGTCATACATAACAAGATCTACCGATGATCTCAACCCCAGCTGGGATATCCTTCAAGCAGATCGACCAGAGATCTCCACAACATCGGGATCCGAATCCTGGATCGGTATCTTTGCATAATCATAGCATTCACATCATATTTCCCACAGAGCGTAGCATTCCGTCAAGTACGGAGCATTACGGTAAAAATCAAACATATTGCATGATCATAAGCCATGTTCTGAATCAAACACTTACAATCCATCGACGATATACAAAAAACTTCCCAAAATTCCCCGGCAGAAAGCCAAGGCACTTTCCCTAAAGATATGGATTCATACTCCTTTTGGCACTCGTCCGTGTCATCATTCCCCGGCAAAGTCGCCCGGGCGTTCTCTACAAACAGATACTTCCTGACGCCCGTCCGTGTCATATCCCCAGTAGAAAGCCAAGGCGCCCCCTTTGCACTCACAGATACTTGTACACAACTTCCTTGGTACACATACACTTGTTTGTATTACACTTTCTTTTCTCTTTTGACACTCGTCCGTGTCACTCTCCCCAGCAAGTTAAACACTCGTCTGTACACCACTTATGCTTGTTACTCCTGATTTACTCAAGCAGATGCTCGTCCGTATCTTTTATACACCACTTATATCTCCTCAGATTCGACACTCGTCCGTGTTCTTTGTTAACCAGTTGGTACTCTGCCGTATCATCATCTCTGAACATGTGTCAGCGTTTGTTTCTACTGATACTCGTCCGTATCGTGGTTTTAAGGATGCTCGTCCGCATCTTTAATCTATACACCGTGTCAAACACTTATGTCTTCTTGAATTTAGACACTCGTCTGTGTCTACTATTCCCCAGAAGAGTCCCCGCAGAATCAATACTCGTCCGTGTTCTTTGTTAACTAGTTGATACTCGTCCGTATCATCATCTCCGAACATGTGTCAGCATTTGTTTCTACATGATACTCGTCTGTATCATAGTCTTAAGGATGCTCGTCCGCATCTTTAGTCTATACACAGTACCCAAACAATTATACCTCTCATTTCTTAGATGTAGACACTCGTCCGTGTTTACTTTTCCCCAGCAAAGTCCCCAACGAAACTTGTTAAACTATTTCCTTTCTATCTGACATTCGTCCTATGTCATGATACCTTTTCGGCAGTCACACCCTGCCGGGTGATCGTCCTTCACCTTTTTGATGATCGTCCTTCATCAACCCCCAGTGGAGTCTCTATTCATTAGAACCCCTTCTTATTCGACATTCGTCCTATGTCGCGATATCTTTGGCAGCCGTCCCCTGCTAGGTGATCGTCCTTCACCTTAGATGACCGTCCCTCATCTTAAAAGAGCAGTCGTACCCTGCTAGGTGATCGTCCTTCACCTCCTGATGATCGTCCTTCATCATTTTATCTGATGGCCGTCCCCATCGTCGACCTTGTTACCCGACATTCGTCTTATGTCGTGGTACATTTGGCAGCCGTACCCTGCCCGGTGATCGTCCTTCACCATAGATGACCGTCCCTCATCTTATCCCCAACAGAGCAGCCGTACCCTGCCAGGTGATCGTCCTTCACCTCTGATGACCATACCTCATCATTTATTTCATTTATGCCTTGAGCTTGATGGTCGTCCCCATCATTTACCTATAATCCCCAGAGAGTCTTATAGCTTTACTAGATGGCCGTCCCCCATCACGGTCTCTCATATCCCCAACATGTCGGTCGTCCCCGTCATTGATTCATCCCCAGCAGTCGTCCTCTGCTCGACGGTCGTCCTCCGTCACCCGCACTTTACAATTATACTTTATATTCCTTTTACAATCTATATCCCTTTTCTTCTTCATTCTGTGAGTGCAAATTTTGGACTGTCTTTGGTATTCAACCACAAGTTATCTTGTTTGCCTGTTAAGCCGTTGCTTACATCCTGCACAGCTAACTCATGTTTGAATAGGGGCAGCTGTAAACACCCCAAATTTGACCTCACCCATTCACACCATGGCTTGTGATATCTTCATATGCATAAGTTCAATCATAGCATCTCATATTGCATTTTTGATTCACTGCATTGCTTCTAAGTCATCTGCATCTAGGGTTTGTGATCTGAGCTATCTTAGAGCTATTTGAGTAACTACAAAGGTCATCAATCACTTCAAAGGGGTCCATGTATGTTCAAGCATCATATTATATCCTCACAAAGTCAAGAAAGTCAAAGAATCACAAGAACTGGAAATGGCATGGAAGCAGAGCCAGGTTTAACTGCACAGATGACCTAGAATTAGGGTTTTGGTTTCAAAGGCCATAACTCCAAATTTTTTGGTAATTCTTGTTTCTATTGGTCTCTATATGTTATAAGGATCATGCATATCAATTTTCATGAAGAAATTCCATGGGGAAGGCATCTAATCAAGGGATGACTTCTTGAGCAAGTCAGTGCAAAATCAGGGCATCTGAGGCCCCCAATGACCCAACCAAGGGGTGTTCTTCATCATTTTGATTGTGTATGATCTTTATTTGATCATAGAATATGTTAGAAGTTCACAAAATTGAATAATTTCAAGCCATTTGCAAAGTTGCCTTTTTGGGAAAATGACTTGTAATGGAAACTTGCTATTTTGGGAAACTTTTTCAACCCTTTCTTTTTGATTCAAAAATGCTTCAAATGAGAAAACTTTGGTCATGAAAGTTTTAGAATGGATCATTCCCTTTTCAAAAAATACAAGGACTCATGCTAATTCATTTTGGATCAAAAGTTATGGCTTGTCAAAGTTGGGAAAAATCACATAATTTCAAGTTTTGTACCAAAGAGGCAAAGTTGCAAAACCCCTTGCCAAGGCAAATTGTGACTTCAAATGGACTTTTAATCTTTGTACAAACATAAACCAATGCCTAAAATTCAGAATTCACCAAGAGTTTGTCCATTTTCATGACTTGTATTTCAAGTAATCACAAAAGGGCCCAAAAGTCACAAAGTTGCAAAACCTATGACAAACCCTAATCCACTTGCTGCATTGCTTCTAATCCATTTCCATAGTTCTCCCTAATCTCAGCTGAGCCAAACCATGCCCCTATCACAGCTTCACACTTGCCCATACCTCAAGTACACCTAACTTGGACTTTATGCAAAAACACCCATACCAATCCCACAGTGCCACACCAACTTCTCTGATCCATCCAAATGTGATAAGTGGACCAAAAGGAACTCAACACAACAGACACAAAAGCCTGAAACATCCTCCAAGCCATAGCTCCAAGTTTTCACCTCTTATGCATTTCCATTCGAAACTGAAAACACAAGACATAAACACCAAAACAAACTTCATAGAACATCTTAGCCTGTTCCACTGATCATCCCTTACCCTTCACCTTGCCCTGAAACCCTCTGAAATCAAAATACGATTCCTTCCCCTCTCTGAACAGAACCTCTTCAAACTCACAAACCAGCCACTCTAAACACCAACCAAGCTTCAAAGCATCATCAAAAGGACCATTGAGGCCATTTTGAAGCAAAGAGGCAAGCAGAAAGTCCCTGGATTGAAAGCTCAAACTCAGGTAACATGATGAACAAATTTTCCAGAACCTTGATTTCTTGTTAGAATATTGTTCTATGTGTTGCCCTAATCATGGGGATCTATTTATTTTCGAAAATGAGCCAGAAACAAGCATGTTGTGATGTTCTGAAATTTTTTCCCTAAGATTTGTTTTCTTCGATTCTCACTGTGTAGTCAATATAAATTGTTTTTGGCCATGGATTCTTGTTACCCATTGTTGAATGATTGATTCTGGAGATTTGTGGGCCTTGGGGGTGTGTTTTGGGTGATTCTGGTGAGAGAGGCAGTCGGAGAAGACGACCGGAGCTTATCTCCGGTCGCCTGAGATTAATTAGGGTTAAGTGTGATTAATTAGGAGTTTTGAATGTGGACCCTTGGATTTGCTTTCCCGCGCGCGAACGAGTGGCCTGGATGCTTCATTAAAGCCCTAATCTCCAATTAATTATTTAAATCTTGTTTAATTAATTTATAAAGCAAAATTAGCCAGATTTGAATCTGGGCCTTTGGATCTGGCGCGCAGTCAACCAGTCCAAACCCAGATCAAATCCTGGCCCTCCTTTTGGATTACTTTCATTATTTTCATTTTAAATTCATTTTCTTTTCCTTTTATTTGCATGAATATTTAAAAATAGGTAAAATCATTTAAAAATTACGAAATTTTTTGTCAAAGATTTCATTAATTTTTAAAACCCAAAAATATTTTTATTTTTATTTTTTGCACTAAAAAGTATTTTTAAAATATTTAAATGTTTATTTTTAATTATTTAATGAAAATTAATTAATAAAAAATACATTTAGGTATTTAAAAATCACAAAAAAATTCACATAGCATTTAGAAACATTTAGAAACATTGTCCAACTCTCAAACCAAATTTCTTTTTTGTTCTTGATGCCTTTTGATCATTTTCATTGGATTTAATTTCATTTCAAGGCAATATTTTGTTTCAAACTTCAAAAATTTCTTTCTGCCTAACCATTGAGAGTTGAATGATGATTCTTCTTGCATTGCACTCTTCATAGCATGTAGTTTATAGGATGAAATTGGCTTAATTTGATCTTGCATTTTCATTTTGTTTTGCATTTTTCTTGACAAGGTACCTTAAAACCCTAACAATCTTAGGAAATTCATAACTTACACTAGGTTAAGAGTTGGATCCCCTCCTTTGGGAAGTGAGTTTGTAAAGGTTTAGGGTATCTTTGATTGCATTTTCAATTTTTTATCATGTCATTTTCTTCTGGTTTTGGATTTTTACTTTGCATGATGCATGTAACCCTAATTTGTGCCTTCCTTTGCATCCATCTCTCATTTGCTTGCATCCAATGACTTGTCATGACATTTTGTGCATCCACCTGATTCATAATACATCTTAGGACATATTAGAATCATGTTTTATCATTGCATCTTTCATTTGCCATGTTGTATGTCCATTACATTTCATAACTTTTCATGTACATTCATGGTTCAATGCATGCCTCATTTGCATCCTTATGCTTGTTTGATCATTCTCATGCCTTGCCTCATGTTTGTATCATCTCTTAGCATCATTAACATCATACTTATGCTTCTGGTTTTGGTTTGCATCATGACATTGTACCTCATTTGCATTGCATTTCATTTTCTTATGCTAACATTTCAGGTGGTAAGTTGTCTGAGAAGTGAATTTGCCTTCACTTCTCACAATCTCTTCTCACCTCTCTTGCATCTTTGCTGCATTTTATCTTGTGTATTGGATTGAGCTTGCTCATTCTTGTTCATCTTACTTTCTTTCTTCTTCAAGCAACTTTTCTTCTTAAGTGAAGCAAGTTGTTTTGCTTCTCTTTGCTCCTTTCATCTGCTTCCTTCCTGGTGGTTTCTCTGAAGATCTTTCTCTTAAGCCTCATAAACCCTAGGATCTCCAAGCATGATAACAATTAGGGTTTGATTAGACCCCCATTTAGTTTTACCTTAGTGTCATCTTTGAGTCTTCTCTTCTCATCTCATAATCAGGGACTAAACCCTAAAGGCTTTAAGGCTTTGTGATTAAGCTTATGCCTGCATCCTTCTATTAGGATGGAATGTATAACTTTAATCCTAAGTGTTGAACCCTTAATGTGTTTAAATCCTTTAATCAATCCATCTAATAATCATCAAGACATTAAACTTGTAACTTGGGCCTTGCATTAGGGTTCTAATTCTTCCTTAATTGGTTAAAAAGGACTAACCCTAGTGTTAATGGACAAGTCCCCCTCAAGTTGTCTTACAAACCATAAAAACCACCTCTTCATCTTATCATTAACTAAAATCCACTTAATAAAGGTTTTGTTTTGTCATGAGGTTAATCCCTAATCATGGATTAAGTTGAGGAGTCTTTCTCAGCTTAAATGTTCTCATCTATTATCCTTCTATTAGGATGGTGTAATGAGTCCATTAAATCCTTGATTATGGCTTAAACTCATTACTTAACACTAAACAAAAACAAAAAAAACATCTAAATAATCACAAGTAGGTTAATGATCTTAATCCTACATCATGGTGGTTAAGTGTGAGATGCTGACTTCACATTTAAAAGTATTCTCATTACCCCTAATCAGAGGGAAGATGTGATGAGTGTACTAACCTTTGGTTTAGGCTTAAGCTCATTTTCTTATAACAAAATCCAAAAAGCAATAAAAGATTGAAAACACAAAAACAAACAATAATCGTCTCCTCCGGGATTCTTTTCTCACCTCATTCACTCACAAACGAGAACTCGCTTCTTCCGTCTAATGCAAGACAGTTTGCACCTGAGCCAGACAGGTCATACACTTGAGCATAGACAAGCAAGCAGTTCATCAGTCAATTTACCTTTCAGTCTCTTTGGGTCGAACTACGGTGTTCTGACTTCCTCATTGCACGAGAGGATACGTAGGCATAACTTAACAGTTATCGAACAAAAGTCTCTGTATATTCCCCCTCTTTCCAGCATTATTATTTAAGCCTCATGGTCATGAGCATTTCATTCTTGTTCTTACACTGACACTTCTCTTATACACTTCACACTTCTTTTACACTGACACTTGCATTCTTTTCTAGCTTTGATACACAGATTGCACTGACACTACCCCTTTAAAACACAAATCTTTTAAGCGTGGATCTCGTCGAGTACGACGGATAATCTGGGTGCTAATACCTTCCCAGGTTGTAACCAACCCCCTTTCTCAGTCTCTCTGGTTCGCAACCGTCTTATCCATATCTTTTCTAGGTTTATGCATTATTACCTTTCCTTCAGGATAAAAATGCCTAGCTGGCGACTCTATTCATTTCCTCCTCTTTCGCCGACCGTTCGCATCTGTACCCTATTTGACTTAGCCTCATTTAGTGGGAGCGACAATGTGTTGATAAGAAAGAAGCAGACTTGCTGATGGACGAGGTGCATGAAGGATCTTTCGGTACCCATGCTGGAGGACATGCAATGGCAAAGAAGTTGTTAAGGTCAGGTTACTACTGGATCACAATGGATGCAGACTGTTGTGCATATGCCAGAAGGTGCCATAAATGCCAGATTTATGCGGATAAAGTGCATGTGCCTCCAAATCCATTGAATGTGATATCTTCGCCTTGGCCTTTTGCCATGTAGGGCATTGACATGATTGGCAAGATTGAACCGACTGCTTCAAATGGCCATAGATTCATCCTGGTAGCCATTGACTATTTTACCAAGTGGGTTGAAGCAGCCTTGTATGCGAACGTCACCAGGAAATTGGTAGCCTCATTCCTAAAGAGAGACATCATTTGTCGGTATGGAGTGCCTGAGCGAATCATTACTGATAATGGTTCCAATCTGAACAACAAAATGATGGCAGAACTGTGCCGGGACTTCAAGATCCAACACCACAACTCTTCTCCTTACAGGCCAAAGATGAATGGCACTGTTGAGGCAGCTAACAAGAATATCAAGAAGATTGTGCAAAAGATGGTGGTCACCTACAAAGATTGGCATGAAATGTTACCATTTGCCTTGCATGGGTATCATACCTCAATCAGAACATCCATTGGGGCAACAGCGTATCAGCTTGTGTACGGTATGGAGGCAGTCCTACTAGTAGAAGTTGAATTACCTTCCTTGCGAGTACTGATGGATGTCAAATTGAATGAAGCAGAATGGGTCCGATCCCGGTACGAACAACTGAATCTGATCGAAGAAAAGAGATTAGCTGCAATTTGTCATGGGCAGCTGTATCAGAAAAGAATGAAGAAAGCCTTCGATCAGAAAGTCAGGCTTCGGGAATACCAAGTAGGAGATCTTGTGCTGAAAAGACTCCTTCCCCCTCATACAGACCACAGGGGCAAGTGGACTCCGAATTATGATGGTCCATTCATTGTAAAGAAAGTTTTCTCTGGTGGAGCATTGATGCTCACTACTATGGATGGTGAAGATTTCCTGTCCCTTGTGAATTCAGATGCAGTTAAAAAATACTTCGCATAAAATGACCCGCTGGACATAAAAACAGAATGTAAGTCCAGGCAAAAATAGGGCATCCCGGCGAGTAAAAAACAGAATAAAAGACTCGGGCAAAAATAAGGGAAAATAAAGAAAAATGTACACCCGCTGAGTTGAAAAGCCACATTGGACAGCTCAGGCAAAAAAGGGTATCCCGGTGGATTGAAAACCCGAAAGGGCTATCCACGCAAAATAAGGGAATAAGCGAACAACTGCATTCTAAACTCGTCTGTATCACTTACAACATGGCAAAACTTCGAAAGGTTCAAGCATCGGTCAGAATCAGCTTTCTTCAGATAGCAAGATGAGAAGAACGTCAAAAGTCATACGAGTCATAGCAAAAGGGAAGCACACTGAAGCGTCATCATCATTGCTCGTGCCCTTTTTTTTCTCAATTTGTAACAATCTCCTCATTTCAGGGGATTTGTTTCTTTGATTGTACTTTTCAATTCAGGGCACACAAATTAATAAAATCAGATTTTCAGTCATACTTTGTCTTGTACATTTTTCATTTTATTTGCAAAAATGTCTGATATCCTTGATATAATGGTTGCATAAATACAGATGCGCTTTTTTTAAAATCACATGCTTACAGGAAATATATTTTCTCCCGGGAGTGTCTGAACTCTTATGATGGAATCCAGTAAGGGATACCTCGGGGTACTTGTACGTTTCTTTGTTATAACAGGATTGCAGGAAAGCTTTTCCCCAGCAAGCTGCCAAATCGTTACTTCCTCAACACATCTTCCAAATAACACCAGAGATGCTTTCTCCCCATCAGAGTTGCTAGGCATTTCTCCAGCACTTTCTCCAGGACAACATCAGAAGGGACTCATTTCCCCAGCTAAGTTCATCATCCTCAGCAGGGTCCCTACAGAAATCTCTAGGAAGATCGTTCAGTGATCGTTCCTCCCCAGCCAAGTACTAGACAGTGAACCATCTCCCCGCAGAGCTCCAGCCTCTATCCAGAGGAGCAATGTCTGAAGATCTCGCGACAAAGTGACGAAAGCTTCCACATCCCCAGCTGGGCTCCTCATCACCAAAGATAGGTCTATCAGTGACTTATTTCCCCAAGCAAAAACATATATCAGATCTACCAATGATCTCATCCCCAGCTGGGATTTTCTTTCAAGACAAATCAATCAGAGACCTCCACAGCAACGGGATCCGAATCCCGGATCAGTATCTTTTGCATAATCATAGCATTCGCATCATATTCACCTTCAGAGCGTAGCATTCCGTCTAAATACGGAGCATTACGGCAAAAATCAAACATATTGCATAATCACAAGTCATGTTTTGAACACCTGTATATACCAACATTCCACCTGCAACATATACGAGGATTCACAGTCCCCGCAGAAAGCCAAAGCATCCCCTTTGCACTCACTAGTATACTTGTTAATATACTCTTTTCGATACCCGTCCGTGTCATATCATTTCCCTGCAGATATAAACCACAAACATATATCTATACACTCTTTGGACACTCGTCCGTATCACCTTCCCACAACATGGTTACCTAAACACTTATTGTAAACCAAACACTTGTTCATAATACATAGCTTCTGACACCCATCCGTGTCATTTTATCCCCACAGATCTTCAGAATATCTTTTACACTCATAAGTTCATAACTTATACATTTTCTCTCATGATACTCGTCCGTATCATACTCTCCCCAGCAAGTTGAACACTCGTCTGTGTCTCACTCATACTTTTTACTCATACAGATACTCGCCCGTATTTTGTATACACCACTTATCTTTTCCCAGATTCAACACTCGCCCGTGTTCTTTGTTAACCCGTTGGTACTCGTCCGTATCATCATCTCTGAACATGCGTCAGCGTTTATTTCTACTGATACTCGTCTGTATAATAGTCTTAAGGATGCTCGTCCGCATCCTTAATCTATACACAGCATCAAACACTTATAACTTTCATTTCTTGAATGTAGACACTTGTCTGTATCTACTATTCCCCAGAAGAGTTCCCAGCAAATCCCCAGTAAAAAGCAAAATTTCTTTTCTATCTGACATTCGTCCTATGTCATGATACTTTCGGCAGCCGTACCCTGCCAGGTGATCGTCTTTCATCTTTTGATGACCGTCCCTCATCATTTCCCCAACGGAGTCTCCATTACTGGAACCCTCTTCTATCCGACATTCGTCTTATGTCGTGATATTTTAGCAGCCGTCCCCTGCTAGGTGATCGTCCTTCGCCTCTTGATGATCGTCCTTCATCATTCTATCTGATGGTTGTCCCCATCGTCGATCTTGTTATCTGACATTCGTCCTATGTCATGATAAAAGCCGAGAGCAGCCGTACCCGGCTAGGTAATCGTCCTTCACCTCTTGATGATCTTCCTTCATCATGCTTATCCGATGGTCGTCCCTATCGTCGACTCTTTCTATCCGACATTCGTCCTATGTCGTGATACTTTTGGCAGCCGTACCCTGCTAGGTGATCGTCCTTCACCTCTTGATGATCGTCCTTCATCATGCTTATCCGATGGCCGTCCCCGTCGACTCTTTCTATCCGGCATTCGTCCTATGTCGTGATACTTTCGGTAGCCGTACCCTGCCAGGTGATCGTCCTTCACCTTTGATGACCGTCCCTCATCCTTATCCCCAATAGAGCAGTCGTCCCCTGCTAGGTGATCGTCCTTCACCCTTTGATGACCGTCCCTTGTCATTTTATTAACCTGATGGTCATCCCCATCATTGACTTTACCTCTTAATCCCCAGAGAATCTTGTTACTTTCCCTCATGGTCGTCCCCATCATGATACCTCTATTTCCCCAGCATGTCGGCCGTCCCCGTCATTGCTTTATCTCCAGCAGTCATCCTCTGCTCGACGGTCGTCCTCCGTCGCCCGCACTTTATAATCATACTTTATTTCCTTTTACAATTTATATCCCTTTTCTTCTTCATAACCAGCGAGTGCAAATTTTGGACTGTCTTTGGTATTCAACCACAAGTTATCTTGTTTGAATGATAAGACGTCGCTTACATCCTGCACAGCTAACTCATGTTTGAATAGGGGCAGCTGTAAACACCCCAAATTTGCCCTCACCCATTTCACCATGGCTTATGATCTTTTCATTTGCATAGGTTCAATTATATCACATCATATTGCATTTTTGCTTCACTGCATTGGTTCAAAGTCATCTGCACCTAGGGTTTGTGATCTGAGCAATCCATGAGCTATCTGAGCCACTCCAAGGGTCTTCAATCATCTCAAGAGGGCCCATGTATGTTCAATCATCATATTATATCCTCCCAAGATCAAGAAAGTCAGAAAATCACAAGAACTTGCAAGGCATGGGAGCAGAGCCAGGTTTAACTGCACAGATGACCTAAAATTAGGGTTTTGGTTTCAGAGGCCATAACTCCAAATGTTTTGGTCATTCTTGTTTCTATGGGTCTCTATTTGTTATAAGGAAAAATTCATTGTGGAAGTCATCTGATCACTGGGTAACTTCTTGAGCAAGTCAGAGCCAAATCAGGGCATCTGGGGCCCCCCAACATGGAACCAAAATGGATTTTTCATCAAATGAGGTTATATGGTCTTTATTTGATCATTTAAGTGATTTGAAGTTCATAAAATTGAAGGAAAGTGGGCTAAACCAAAAGTTGCCAAATATAGAAATGACTTGTAATGTAAACTTTCCATTTTGGGAAAGTTTTTCAACCTCCTCTTTCTCAACCAAAAATGCTTCAAATGAAAAATTATTGGTCATGAAAGTTGTAGATTGGATCATTCCCTTTTCAAAAAGTACAAGAACAAGGTCTAATTCATTTTGGAACTCAAGTTATGGCTTTCCAAAGTTGGCAAAAATCACATAATTTCAAGTTTCATGTCAAAGAGGGATTTTTGCAAAACCTCATGCCAAGCAAATTTGTGACCTCAAAGTGACTTCTAATCATCATACCAACTTTTTGCAATGCCTACAAGTCAGATTTGTGCCAAGAATTCCCAAGTTTCATGACTTGTGCATGAAGAAATCAAGAAAGGCCCAAACTTCATGAAATTTGCAAAACCCCCCACAAACTTCAATCCACTTGCTAATTGGCCTCAATTTGAATTCCATGGTTGCCCATGAATCAAGATGCGTAGGACATGCCTTTGTGCTTGGCCTGAATTTGCTCATACCTCAAAGGACACCTAACCTTGACTTTTTGCAAAATGAACCATACCAATCAACATAGGCCACCAACAACTCTCTGACCTATCAAGACTTGATACATGGACCAAATACAAGCCATTACACACAACAAGCAAGCCTGAATCCTCCCACAAGTCAGCAACCACAAAAACTCCCTCTTATGCATTTCTCTTTGAAACTCATCACACAAGCTACAAACCTTCAAACAAACTTCATAGAACAACTCACCATCAACCCCTGATCAGTTCCCACCCATCATTTTGCCCTGAAAACCACCATATCAAAAATACGATTTCTATCCCCCTTTGAACTGAACTTCATCAAAATCACAAACCAGCCATATAAAACTCCACCCAAGCATTGCAAACTCCTCAGAAAGTTCATTAAAGGCATCTTGGACCAAAGAAGCAGCCAAAAAGCTCCAGGGTTGAAAGCTTCACCTCAGGTAGCCATGCGAATTCATTTTTCCAGAATATGTATTTTAAGTTCTTAAATGGTTAAGTGTGATCCCCTGAGCATGATGAACTTTAAATTATTGAAAATAGTTGAGAATTGAGGATGTATGGTCTGTCTGAAAGTTTTGCAATTTTTGTTCTTTGATTCGAATCTTGTTTATGGCTGAAAAGAAATGAAGTTTGAGGGTGGAGTTGAGTTTAGAATGGAGAGAGGAAGCAATCTGGAGCTTTAGAGCTCCAGAAATGGCCTAGGGAGTGAGTTGCGAAATTTTCAGGGGAGAGGTGGCCGGAGAAGATGACCGGAGGTCATTTCCGGCCACCTGAAAGTGATTAGGTTAATTAATTAGGGTTAGGGTTTGTTTTGAACGTGGGTCGTTGGATGAGCATTCTCGCGCGTGTTTAAGTGGTGAGGATTGAATCATTAGTTTTAATTATAGGATTAATATTTAATTAAATCAGTTTAAGCAAGTTTGAATATGGGCCTTAGGATGACGCGCCAAGTCAACACTCCCCCAGCCCAGAATGAATCTCAGCCCTCCTTTCAGCTTACTTTCTTTTTATTTAATTTTTATTGTATTTTCTTTATTTAATTTTGTACGAATTTTTAAAAATAGCAAAATTAGTCAAGAAATTCTGAAAATGTTTATTAAATCTTTTATTAATTTTCAGAACCCAAAAATATTTTTATTTTTATTTTTTGCATTAAAAAATATTTGTAAATCATTTAAATGATTATTTTTAATTAACTAATGAGAATTAATTAATTAAAAATACATTTAGGTATTTAAAAATCCCAAAAAAATTCAGAGAGCATTTTCAAACATTTACAAACTCACAATACAAATTTCTTTTTGGGTTTGTTCACACTTTGACAATTTTCATTTGAATTAGGGTTCTTTAATTTGAATATTCTTAACCCTAACTTCAAAAATTCATAACTTTTGATCCAAGCTGAGTTTGTGAATGGTTCTTTTTGCATTGTGTTATGCATACTTTCAAGCATCTAAAAACATTTTTGTTTCATTTTTATAATTCATTTTCAATTTTTTTGGTATTTTACCTTTAGGATCACCCTTAAAACCTTAGAAATTTAGGAAAATCATAAGTCTCTTAGGGTTTAGCTTCTGACCTTCCCCTTTGGGCAGTGAACTTGTATAGGTTTAGGGTCCCTTTTGTTTCCATTTTCAATTTTTTATCTTACCATTGGATTCTGATTTTGAATTTTTTGCATCTCACATGATCATTAACCCTAATTTGCATCTTCATTTGCATCCATCTTGCATAAGCTTGTATACATGAACTTGCCATGACATTTTGTGCATCCACATGACATATAAGACATCTTAGGACATATTGAAATCATGTTTGATCATTGCATCATCCATTTTCCATGTTTTGCTTTCATTTCATTTCATATGCATTCATGAACATTCATGCTTCTTACATGTCTCATTTGCATTCCCATCCTTTGTATGATCATCCCCATCCCATGACATACATTTATGTCATCTCTTTGCATCATTAGCATCATGAACATGCTTCTGGTTTTGACTTTCACCTTTGCATTCATTTCATTTTCATTTCTTTTCATTTTCTTTTGCTAACTTTTCAGGTGGTAAGTGTTTGAGAAGTGAATTTGCCTTCACTTCTCAAAACCTCTTCTCATCTCTCTTATGCATCATTGCTGCATTTTACTTTTGTGTTAGAGTGAGCTTGCTCATTCATGTTCCTTCCTCACTTTCTTTCCTCAAGCAACTTATCTTCTTAAGTGAAGTAAGTTGTCTTGCTTCCTTCCTGCTTCTTTTCTTTCCATCTTTCTGCTTCCCTGGTGGCTCCTCTTGAAGACTTCTTGAAAGCCTCATAAACCCTAGGAATACCCAAGCATGATAACAATTAGGGTTTGATTAGTCCCCCATTAGTTTTACCTTTGTGTCATCTATTGAGTCTTCTTTTCTCATCTCTTAATCAAGGACTAAACCTTAAAGGTTTTAAGGCTTTGTGATTAGGGTTATGCCTGCATCCTTCTATTAGGATGGAGTGTATAACTTTAATCCTAAGTGTTAAACCCTTAATGTGTTTAAATCCTTTAATCAATCCATCAAATAAATCATTAAGACATCAAGCTTGTAACTTGGGCCTTGCATTAGGGTTCTAATTCTTCCTTAATAGGTTAAGAAGGACTAACCCTAGTGTTAATGGACAAGTCCCCCTCAAGTTGTCTTACAAACCATAAAATTCACTTCTTAATATTTCCATTAACTAAAATCCACTTTAATAAAGGTTTGTTTTGTCATGAGTTTAATCCCTAATCATGGATTAAGTTGAGGAGTCTTTCTCAGCTTAAATGTTCTCATCTATTATCCTTCTATTAGGATGGTGTAATGGGTCCATTAAATCCTTGATTATGGCTTAAACTCATCACTTAACACTAAACAAAATATCAAAAACATCTAAATAAATACAAGTAGGTTAATGATCTTAATCTTACATCATGGTGATTAAGTGTGAGGTGCTTACTTCACACTTAAGGTATTTTCATTACCCCTAATCAGAGGGAAGATGTGATGAGTTTACTAACCCTTGGTTTAGGCTTAAGCTCATTTTCTGGTGACAAACTCCGAAAAGCAATAAAATATTGAAAACACAAAAACAAACAATAATCGTCTCCTTCGGGATTCTCTTCTCATCTCATTCACTCACAAACGAGAACTTGCTTCTTCCGTCTAATGCAAGACAGTTTGCACCTGAGCCAGACAGGTCATACACTTGAGCATAGATAAGTGAGCAGTTCACAAGTCAATTTATCTTTCAGTCTCTTTGAGTCGAACTACGGTGTTTTGACTTCCTCATTGCACGAGAGGATACATAGGCATAATTTAACTGTTATCGAACAAAAGTCACTGTTTATTCCCCCTCTTCCCGCATTATTCTTTAAGCCTCATAGTCTTGAGCTTTGCACTTCTTTCCAGAACTGACACTTCTTTTATTCACTCCACATTTCTTTTGCACTGACACTTGCATTCTTTTCCAGCTTTTGCACACAAGACAACACTGACACTACCCTTTTAAACACAAACTTTCAAGCAAGGATCCCGTCGAGTACGACGGACAATCTGGGTGCTAATACCTTCCCAGGTTGTAACCAACCCCCTTTCTCAGTTTCTCTGTATCGCGACCGTCTTATCCATCTTCTTTCTAGGTCTATGCAGCATTACCTTTCCTTCGGGATAAAAATGCCTAGCTGGCGACTCTTTTCAGTTCACCCTTGTATTCTCCTTTCGCCGACCATTCGCGTCTGTACCCTATCTGACCAGGTGTCTTTTAGTGGGAGCGACAACTGGGAAACAAAAATCGATACCTTACCCCTCAGAGAACTATAAAGGAAAAAGTCCCATATCGAAGTCTCAATGGAGGAGGTTCCAGAGGAAGAAAATGGTTGAGAGAGACGCAGCAGAAGGACTCGATGTTAAGAAGAAAAATAATGGCGAAAATAAGGCAGAGTCCAACAGAAACACTCAGGAAGAGAAAGACAAAGCTCTCAAAAGAGACAACACCAGCAACATGTTGCAGTTGTCAAAGCCCACCAACACAATATCAGAAGGTGACGAAGCAACTGACAATTTTGAGTCTGACGAAGAAGGGTCATTCGACATAATATGCAATGTGGTTTCAGTCCTTCCTAGGGACTATGACAGAATAATGGAATCGAAGATGAAGAAGAAAATATGATAGATAGTACTGTGGGACCAAGGCCTGTGTGTTATTACATCATGAACAATGGTTGTGTTGAGGAACAAAATGCTTTCTTTGAGAAGCCAGATGTATCGATGAGGGGGCATTTGAAACCTTTATTCATAAAAGGAAAGGTCGAAGATACAGGAGTCAACAAAATACTAGTGGATGGGGGAGCTGCAGTGAACCTAATGCCCCATTACATGCTAAAAATGATTGGAAAAGATGACTCTGATGTGAAACCACACAACATGGTCCTATCAAACTATGAAGGAAAAGTGGGCTCAACTATGGGCTTTATTCAGGTGGATTTGACGGTTGGCACTATCACCAAGACAACAATGTTTATAGTCATAGCTTCCAGGGCCAACTACAATTTGTTATTGGGAAGGGAATGGATCCATGGAGTGGGAGTTGTACCTTCGTCCATGCATTAGCGCATAGTCATCTGGCGCCCAGATGACATCGTCGAAAACATCGAACAGACCAAAGCTACTTCATGACTGAAGGAACAACGTAAACAGTCGAAGCTTCAACAGAAACTTGGCTCACATAGCTCCTTGCAATCCAGCTGAGTTTGATCTGAAAGCATCAGACAATACCTATTGCTCCATGTACCTACATCCAACACATGGTTTTCAATGGGACAAAGAAGTAATTGGTGAACCAAGTCATGTATGGGGAACCTCTAACATAGAGCCAGCTGGTTGGGGTAGCGAGTTCGACGATGATGATGAATGAAACATCAGCATTAAATAAACTGACGACCTATATGGCCGAAAATAAATTAAAAGCGGCTCTAGAAGCCGAAATAAAATACATGGCTGTCGAAGCCAATAAAGAATATTTAGGCTCACCATGCCCTCCCCGGGGCACTGACAGAGAAGATAAAAAAGACATGATAGACAGATGGCAAGAACAAAAGCTTGATGCCATTTATGATGACGAACCTTTGGGGTTCGAAAAAGATCCAGTATCAACTAGCTTGAAGATGGTGGCGCAAGATCCTTTGGAGGAAATCAATATAGGAATGGGAGCAAAAAGAAGACCAACCTATATAAGTTCTAACATGGACCCCCAGTTCAGAGTCGAATTAGTTCAGCTGCTGGAAGAGTTCAAAGACTGCTTCGCATGGGACTATGACGAAATGCCTGGCCTTGATAGAAGTTTAGTCGAACTAAAACTTCCTATCATGGAAGGGAAGAAGCTTGTAAAGCAGACTCCAAGGAGATTCGCACCAGAAGTCCTGTCAAAAATAAAAGAGGAGGTTGAAAGACTTCTCAGATGCAAATTCATTCGCCCAACCAAATATGTCAAATGGATTGCAAATATTGTACCTGTCATAAAGAAAAATGGCACATTGAGGGTGTGTATTGATTTTAGAGACCTAAATTCAGCCACACCCAAGGATGAATATCCTATGCCAGTGGAAGAAATGTTAGTAGACTCTACTGCAAGCCATGAGTACCTAAGCATGCTAGATGGATACTCTGGCTACAACCAAATCTTCATTGCAGAAGAGGATGTTTCCAAAATAGCCTTTCGTTGTCCTGGAGCAATAGGGACCTACGAATGGGTAGTTATGCCCTTTGGTTTAAAAAATGCTAGAGCTACGTACCAAAGGGCCATGAATTCTATTTTTCATGATTTCATTGAAACATTTATGCAAGTGTATATTGATGATATTGTGATAAAGTATGTTTCAGGAAAGCATCATTTAGACCATCTTCGACAATCCTTTGAAAGGATGAGGAAATTTGGTTTAAATATGAATCCCCTCAAATGTGCATTTGGTGTGCAGGCTGGAGATTTCCTAGGTTTTGTGGTCCACAAAAAGGGAATCGAAATAAATGCCAACAAAGCTAAAGCAATAATGGAGGCGAAAGCGCCATCAACAAAGAAAGGATTGCAATCACTGCTGGAAAAAATAAATTTTCTAAGAAGATTCATTTCAAACCTCAGCGGGAAGATGCAAGCTTTCTCTCCTCTGCTTCGACTCAAGAAATAAGACTTCACTTAGGGGCAAGAACAACAAGATGCTTTCGACAGGATAAAAGGATACCTAGCCAGTCCTCCAGTCTTGATGCCTCCCAGTGGGAAAAGAAGCATGAGATTGTACATATCAGCATCCGACAAGACTTTAGGAAGTATATTGTGTCAAGAGGATGAAAATGGCGTCGAAAGAGCCATTTACTATTGTAACACAGTGGGAGAACTGACTTTAGTTAAATGTTGCGTATAGCAAGATTCGCCACCGACTTTTATTTTATCCAAAGGAAAGGGCATAAAAGAACAGGAAAGACCTTAAAAGATTTTTGGGTTCGGGGGGTAGGTTATGTAAAGGGAAAGTGTTAGCACCCTTTACATCCATGGTTATCCATGGGCTCTTAGTTACTTAGCTCACTTTAAACTGTTTTGAGAAGTGTAATGTGTGATTAAAAATTTTCTTAAGTACTTTATAATGATCCTTGTACGGATATATATAAAGAATTTGTTTTGAAAATTGTTTGAAAATGTGAAGTGTTATGAAATGTTTTTGAAGGAGTGAGCAAGTACTTAAGAGGAATCTACCCTAATGATTAAATCTTTACTGTTCTTGAATGTTCTTTCAATGGTAAGACTATCTCTATTATTAAGGAATAGGTAGTCATTACCTTGGATGTTGTATGGGACATGTGAAAGGTCATTTGTGATTAGGCAACTGTAAGGTGTCTTAGCAATTCGAAGGGACTTATCATCTTTTATTCGAAAGGGACAAGATCATTCACGAAGGCAACATTCGAAGGGACTTGATCTTATAATCGCAAAGGGACAAGATGATATTAATGGAGAAGGGACTTTGCTTTTAGATACCTTACTTGACCATTTTATTTAGGCAACATGAGGGATATCCTTAAGAAGTGAGATGGCGATCAAAGATCGACTTACGTGTGTGCGTGTACAAGTTCATACATTTATCTTATAATTAGTGATCTAAGTTAATTTTAAAGCAAACATGTTATCACTCCCTATTTTACTAACCATAACAATATATTTATAAATAAGTAAACAATAGAATACTACAACTATTACAATGCTTTTACAGTTACATTATAATAAAACAATTTAAATAATAAGCATATAAATAAATAATAAAAAGATTAGTAATAAAAATAATTATAAGAGAAAAGAGGTTAGCACAATAATATACAATATAGAAATTAATTAAATATTTTTAGATTTAGTTAAACAATTTTTAAAGAATTTTGAGATGAAAATAAAATGATAATAATAATTATATACTAATTTATTTACAAAAATAAACATGATTTAGAAATATTTATTAAGTGTAATTAAAAAAAAATTTAAAGTGAGAAATTAAAGTTTTAAAAGAAATTAGGATTTTTAGAATTAGGGTTTTAATAAAAATATTAAGGTTAGAAAATTTTAGAAAATAAATTAGGGTTTATAGCTTAATTTACATTACTAATTCAATTATTTACAAAATAAATTATATAGAGTAATAATATGAACATACAAATAAATTATATTTGAGAAAATAAAATATTGATTTTTTTTATAAAAATAAAATAAAATTTTATTCTATGAAAACATATTATATTATTATTATAAAATTAATTTATTATATAATATATAATTAAAATAAAAAAACAAGAAAAGAAGAAGAAATAGGAAAGAAATTAGGATAAAAAAATAATGGGGAGGCCTGGATTTGAACCCAGGACCTCCCCTGTACCTGCCAGGAGGACTACCACTGGGCTGCATTGCACTTGGTGATATCAAACAGCCACAAACAATTATATGTAGAACCTGAAAAATATAACAAAGTAAAAAAAAATATAATACAAAACCTGGGAATCGAACCCATGCCTCTTGGCTTGCACGCGCGTTCTCTTACCACTACACCATCATCATCATTCATGAATTATGATACAAACATAAATATATAATATATATTCAAATTTAAATTTTGAATTCGCGCGCAGCTTCTTCTTCCTCCTGACCTGCACATTTTCCTGCGAATTTCTCCACCAATCTTCCTGCGAAATTTCCTGCACATATTTTTTACAGAAGAACCTAGGTTTTTGTACACCTATGAAACACGTAAAATTGGATCCAATTGTTAGCATAAAACAATTTCCCACAGTCCATACAATCTTGCTATGATTTTCAAAATCATTTAAATTGAGTAAATAACAGAACCCTAATTCGAAGGTCCAAACCCTAGCCATGGCTTCTTCTTGATTCTGTCACGAAAATTCAATTAAAGTACATAAAAATAATCCACACACGATAAGAAACAAATATCAATGAATATAAACAACTAATATTCCATGAATTGATGTAATCGAAAAATTGAAATTTCAAGAAAAATTTGAATTCGGATTATATGATTTAAGAGGTTCATGATGTATATAATGATTCAAAAACACTCTAAATGCTTCCAAGAAGCTATTGCAACCTTCAAATAGTTTGGGAATGGCCGTTATGTATGAAACCAAAATTGAGTTTATGCTTGGATTTTTGAAATTCGATTTTGTGTTCTTAGGGCTCTGAATTTGTGAATAGTGCTTGTCCTTGTGTTGTATATATATAATACAATGAAATTAGGTCAAAAGATTGCACAAAACTATGGACTTTTGGACTTTGAAAGATTGAAAAATATTTGATTTTAAAACTTGAAATATCTTGATCTAGCCTTGCTATTTTAGGATGATCCTCATTATTCTTGTATCAATCAAGTCTAAATATATTTTAAGACTTTCTAGAAACCAAATCAATTTAAATCTCCATTATTTTATATTTTATTTGAATTTAAAATGATTTTTCACATAAAAAATCATAATAAATAAAAATAAAATGAATAAAATTATGAATAAATCAATTTAATTTCGTGCATGATGTCATGGAAGTAATTGGATCACAAAAAAGCAAGCCCATTTGGTGAATTATGGTTTTAAGACCCCATTTGCTTCATAAACCTCCCAAAAATTTCCCAACTTTGCAAGGGCACAAATACTTCAATTTTAATGCTATGAAGGTGTTCTTGTACATTTTGGAAAGCTTAAAGAGTCCTCTAACCAACCTCTTTGGTCTCATGTCCATATCTTTTACCATTCTTAAGTTATGCTCTTTGGAAGTTGTTGACTTTTTGTTGACTTTTAAAAGGACCTATAATGTCTTAGCTCATACCTTCCAAATGAAGCATTTTTGGGCTTGGCTTGTGAGACACAAAGTTGTAGAGAATTCAATTTCCTTCAAAATGAGATTTGGATGGAAAAATTTTGATGAAGCATGTGAAAGTTATGGCTGGTCAAAGTTCAGTTGACTTTTCCTATGAAAACCCTAATTTAGAAACTCCTGATTCTTGATGATCTGAAATCTCCTTGATGAATCATGATCAACCCTTGATCAAATGATGAATTTTACCTCATATACTTGATGTTGGAAAAAAATCATGAAGTTTGACTTTGGTTTGACCACAGTTGACCTCAGTTTGACTTTTTAACTACTTTGACTGATTTTAACCTATCTGATCATCTGACTGAGCAAATCTTTTGGGAAAGTCTTGAAACTTGATATGGGGATTCTTGGACACATATATGATGCTATGAAGCTCACTTGAAGTCTTGTAAGTCCATTTAGCCTGATGAAAGTCAAAACCATAGTTTAAGATGCATTGCTTAGGAGGATGCATTGTCTGAGGGAATTGTCAAACTTTCTGGCTTATTGTGAACCTTGTGAACCTCATGAGATGTCTTGTGAACCTCTTAGTACACAAAGTCTTGGAGGCCAAATTTTGGGGTGCAACAACTATCTCAGTAGAGTCTTAAACGACCTTGAAACTAGATATAGTGTAATAGAAAAATTATGTTTGTGTGTATATTTTTCTTGTACTAAGTTGAAGCACTATATAAGACCAGTTGATGTATTTGTATCATCTCATTTCGACGTGATAAAACATATGTTGTCTAAACCAATTTTACATAGTCGAATCGGGAAGTGGGCTTTAGCATTAACTGAATATTCCTTGAAATACCTACCTTTGAAAGCTGTAAAAGGACAAGTGGTGGCTGACTTTATAGCTGACCACTCCATAGATGAAAATGAAATAAAATACGTCGAACTACAACCATGGAGGCTATATTTTGATGGTTCCAGCCACAAAAATGGTGTAGATATTGGAGTATTGATTATTTCTCCTGATAAAATTCCAACAAAACTCAAGTATAGGGTCGAAAACCCGTGTTCAAACAATGAAGCCGAATATGAAGCTTTAATTGCCGGACTTGAAGTATTGTTGGAATTGGGGGCATTAAGAGTCGAAATAATGGGCGACTCAGAACTAGTAATAAAACAATTAACCAAAGAATACAGATGTGTCAAAGAAAATCTGATCATGTACTTTGTTATAGCCAACAGACTCCTCAAACAATTCGACACGGTGATTTTTAAACATATCCCTAGAATAAAAAATCAGGAAGCTAATGACTTGGCTCAAATCGCATCAGGATATAAAGTGTCGAAAGAAAAACTAGAGACTGCTATTGAAGTGAGGGGAAGAGTCGTGTCGACCAAATTATCCCCATCAGATTTAGAAACAATAAAACTTGGTTATGGGGATGAGGAAAACTTTGAAATCTTCAACATAGATAATTCAGAGAAAGAAGATTGGAGAAAATCCATCAAAGAATATCTCCAAGACCCAAACCAAAAGGTAGAGAGAAAAGTAAGATACAGAGCTTTAAGCTATGTACTTTTTGGAAACGAACTATTCAAAAAGACTGCAGATGGAGTCTTGCTAAGATGTTTAGGCGAAGAAGAAGCCTACATAACTTTGTCGAATGTACATAGTGGTACGTGCGGTGCACACCAGGCAGGGCACAAGATGAAATGGTTGTTATTTAGATAAAGTTTTTATTGGCCAACTATGCTAAAAGATTGTGTCGAATTCGCAAAATGTTGCCAAGAGTGTCAACTCCATGTAGGCATACCACATGTCCCTGCGAGCGAATTGCATTCAATCATAAAACCCTGGCCATTCAGAGGTTGGGCCTTGGATCTAATTGTAGAAATTCGACCAGCCTCGTCGAAAGGACAAAAATATATCTTGGTAGGAGTTGATTACTTTACTAAATCGATTGAAGCCATACCATTGGTGAATGTGGATCAGGAAGCAGTCATAGAATTTATCCAAAAACATATAATTTATAGATTTGGAATTCCAAAAACAATAACCACTGATCAAGGGTCTGTCATTACTGGTAGAATTATGCATGCTTTTGCAAAGGAAACATGGTTTAAGTTATTAACCTTTACACCCTATCATGCCCAGGCGAATGGACAAGTCGAAGCAGCAAACAAAGTGATAATAAATTTTATTAAAAAGCACGTAGGTAAAAAGCCTAGAAATTGGCATAAAACCTTGGATCAAATTTTATGGGCTTGTCGAACGTCACCCAAAGAGGCCACTAACTCTACTCCATTTAAACTGATATATGGACATGATGCAGTACTTCCAGTCGAAATCTATTTGCAGTCCATATGTGTTTAAAGGCATCATGAGATCCCTTCAGAAATATACTGGAGCATGATGATAGACGAGTTGGTGGACTTAGATGAAGAAAGACTACGTGCGTTAGACTTAATAAGGAGACAAAAAGAAAGAGTTGAAAAGTCTTACAATAAAAAAGTAAAATTTAAGGTCCTCTGTGTGGGCGATTTAGTTTGGAAAGTAATACTTCCGATGGATCGAAAAGATAGATTAATGGGCAAATGGTCCCCCAAGTTGGAAGGGCTTTTTAAAATTTTAAGTGTTTTTTCGAACGGTGCTTATGAAATCGAAGAAATAGGAAAAAACAAAAAAATATTTAAAATAAATGGAAAATACTTGAAAAAATACAAACCAATTCTATAAGAAGTAAAGATAAAAGTAGAATAATTGTATTAATTATGCTGCCAAAAAGCAATAGAGTCATTACAAAAGAGGCCTTCTAGGGCTGCGAAATGAAAAGAAAATACATAAACCTAGTTTTTTATTACAAAAGTTAACTCTAAAGGAAAGAATCCTTGAGCTCTATGAATTTCCTTTTCTGAACTGAGATTCGACAGTCACACAGACTTTTGTTATAAGACATATCGTCGATCTCTTTACCCAATTGTTGAGCCTTGTCTGCGTGATGAAGCCCTACTTTAATCTCCTCTTCGACTTCATCCTTATTAGGTTGTTGAAGGTCAGCCTTACGCTTCTTCTCTTAGGAGATCTTGGCTTCAAGCTGGGCTATTTGTTCTTTGAAGCTGTGGATATTTCTATCACATTCAGCTACTTCTTGTAAATAAGCATCAGAAAGTTTCGACAATTCTGAAACCTTCTTAGTCGAAGCTGCCACAACATCCCACTCAGTAGCTTGGGTCTCTCTCTTGTTGGAAATCATCTGCATGAACTCCTTTCGACGGCCAAGATCTCCAGCTACCACATCAATTATTTGTGCGAGATCCATGACCAGACGAGTCTCATCAGCACTGGCCTCCAAGACATTGACTTATTTGAGAAGCGCTTTCATTTCAGACTGCTAGCTAGGATCTTCCTCCAAGATTTGGAATAAGTCGACACCAAGAATTTTGGTTTTGACTTCATCCATGACGAAACTGAGAGTCTTGACCTCAGAGTTGGCCCCAGAATTAGTCGAACTGCCAGAAGAATCTTGAAAGTTATAGCGATTGCTGAGAATAATCTTCTAGTTTCCTTGTCTTCAGGTTTTCAAGCTCCTCATGTAATTTATGTCGAAGGTAAATTATCCCTCATGTAATTTATCTTCTAGTTTCCTTGTCTTCAGGTTTTCAAGCTCCTCGCGTGAGAATACAATCGAACCAGAAGATGGAGGGTTGCTTGGTACTGGGTCAAGAGGGATGTGAGCATTGGGCCCAGCGTCCCCTTTCGACTGACCTTTGCCGGCATTGCTCTTGGCTTTAGGGTTCTCTTCACCAACATCTTGGGGATTTAGTTGCGCTTCCCTTTCTTCGACGTTGGGATCGACATTAGCCTTTTTGCCTTTGTCATCTTTAGGAGGACTTTCTTTATTCGCACTAGACTTTGGTTGGTCAGGAGAATTGTCGGCAAAACCATCATCCATGGTGATGTCGAACTCAGCCTCAGTTTGGGGTTCCATCCTACCACTCTTGGGTGTACTTTCTTCCTGGACTTTTTCGATTCCACCAAGAGGAGAATCTTGCAGGGTGATGAGATGTTCCTCAGTAGGGATTTGAACCTGAAACAAAAAATGTTTAATAAAATACCAAGAGTATACATAGTTCAAAATGATAATTTGTCGAAGGTAAATTACATGAGGGATTATGGTGTGGAAACTAGAATTTCCACTCTCTGCATCTTGAGCAAGCTTTTTTATTGGGCTTGCAGGGGGAGTCTTCCTCGACGTCACCAACGATCTTTGGGAGGCAGTCGTCTTTATTTTTGTAGACTTCTTCCTCTTCAAGGGTTTTGTGTCTGGAGATTCGTCACCTGAATCCTCAGAAGGCACCTTCACTTCCTCTATTTTTCTCTTTTGAGGAGTATGGGGCTTTCGACTCAACTAAAAAACCAAAGAAAGTTCAGTAGGCGAAATAATTGTATAACTGAGATATTCTATTGGCAAAAGGATATAAGAGAACCTTTTTGGTGGAGGTGGATTTTTTAGTGGTCTTGATGGGCTTATCTTCGACAGCGCTCTTCTTACCAGTAATCTTAGTAGCTAAAAAAAGAGAGAAGTTAGAAAAAGAAGAGACTAAAATAATAGATGTTTAATATAAAGGTGAAGTCGAAATCTTGGTTGCACCTTCAAGAATGGTAGATTCCATGCGAACGTGTTCTATTCCAATATGAAGGTGCCCTAGGTAATCATCCAGATGATATTTGGTTGCAACCACATGCTCAACAAGCTTTTTTCGTGATTCTTGAATCAATGTTAAGTCGGAGCCACATACAAACCAATCTGGAAAAAGTAGGCTCATAGCCACACCAAAACTAGCAGTTGGTAGAGGCGGAAACTTTGGTGGATAACTAGTATACGCAAATTTATAACGCGCCTCTTTGGGAATATATGAGGATATTACCAACTTCTCCAATTTTTCTATAAATTTATGCTTAAGAGTCACAGCTGCTTCGCCTAAGATCATCTGGCCTGTAAATTATTTCAAAGTATTTTTGGAATTCTTGAACTTCTTTAATATGTTGTTGAGTACCTTTCTTGGTTCGATCCTGCACAAAAGCAAAGGCATTGGTCAGAAGGGTTTGGAAGTCAGATGCATCATAAAACTTGACGAGATAATATTCTTTCCACCAAATGTCGAACTCCTGAGTGCAGAGGAAGACTGGTCGAAAGACCACTGGCTGGATTTCCAAAGCAGCGTCTTGTAGCTTTTCTGAAAGCTCCAATTTTTTTGACTTGGTAGAGGTTGAGTTGTATAAGATGATGGATCCCTTTTTGGGATAGAGGGACCCTGTCTTTAGTTGTATCAGTCCAAACTGTCGAGCCACTAGATTTGGCTGATAGATTATCAGAGCCACCTTTGAGTTGGACATGATGAAATAAGAAGGTAAGAACCTGGGTGTGAGGAACAATTTCCAGATGGTTAGAAAACTGTCCTCTTCTTTTTGGTGTTCTATGGGGAGTTGTCTTGTGAACCACTTAGGTCCAACAGTCTTGTTGGCAAAAGGTGCCATGCTATCCTTGAAGTTATAGCTTTTGGTGAACATATTCACGTAGTTCATAAAAGACCGTCGAAGGCCTAATCCTTCTTCAGAAGGAGTCAGCTGCGCCAATCTTGCCCATTCGACGTGCCTATCCTTGACATATTCTTCGTCTACTAAACCTTTATCAGGAAGTCCAGATTCGAAAGTGGCATTGAGCCATAATTGAAGAAGCCAGAAAGGACCTTCCAAACATAGGTTGCCATTGTCTTTAACTTTCTTGAGAGATTCGACACTCTCACTTAGGGACTCATAAAGGCTGGCTAGAATTAATTCACTAAGGCGCAAATTCTTGCCAGCGTGAAGTTGATTTGCTAGGCTACTTGAAAGGACCTTGTGCATAACACAAATTTTGACAGCCAAAAGGTGAGGAAAGTTATGTGTTCCACGTCTGATACTTCAGTAGAGTCTTTGACATGGTAGTGAGAGATAAAGTGGGAATATGAGGTGAAGCTAGTCTCAAAACCTATGGTATTGTCATCCAATACAGTTGGATTGAAACTTGCTCATGTCGGACTAAGGCCTACTATAGCAACCAGGTCGAAGAGGGTAGGGGTTATCATCCCACAAGGAAGATGAAAGGTATTATAGGTGCTATCCCAAAAATAGAGGGAAGCAAGTATCATGTTGGTGCAATAGTTAGGGTCTTCTCTCGACAATTGGATCAAGTCGTAGATACTAATTTTCTTACAAATTTTACCCTTAGCCTTTTCGACCCAATCTACCCAGTTCACATATTCAGAAGGGTCTTTCGACCAGGGACAACTTCTAAAAATCCTGGGCTGATTCAAATAGGTTAAGTTTATATCATCCTTTTCAGGGGTTTGTTCAGCAGACTCTGTTGATTTATCAATGGGTTTGGGTATTTTGCCTGCACCTATGGGTTGTGTACGATAATATGTGGGAAAAAACTCTTTAAGACGAGTTTGGTCATTGTTAGGGATATGAAGAGGGCCTAACATGGCATGACATTTACCAGATATGTAAATAGGGATGAGTACCTGAGAATAGTAAATGTTGGCCTTTTCTCTCTCATTTGGTGGTTCTGGGACGTATTGTCGGTTCCCCACGATCTTTGGCCCAAGGATCTTGTGTGCGTAGGGGAGAGCTGATGTGTTATGGTCTTGTTTCTTACTTGAGGTTGCCATTGTTGATGATGGAAAGGAGTTTGAACAAGAAGAAGATTTTGGTTTTGTAAGAAGTAAGAGAGTGAGAGATGTTATGGAAGCAAAAGTTTTTCAGAAGAGATAAAAAGGGTATTTATATTAGAAGGTGGGAAGAAAACGTTTGAGTTTTTAAAATGGCTATGGCATGTGTCGACATATTATTGGACCTGGGAGAGATAGTGGAAGTTGGAAAAATGTGGCAGACCTAGGTTTATAGAGTTATGGGGATCTTGTCCTAGAATGTGGGCTGGAAGTGAAGGGTTGAAGAATCCGATGATTGCTTTTTATGATTTGACAAAAAGTGAGATTTTTGGGAATCAACGCATTTAATGCAAGATAAAAGTAAGATCTCAAAGATCAGTGCATTTAATGCAAGGCATGGGCTTGAAATGAATGTTTCGACATCAAAGATGCTTTCTCCAAACAACAGTCGAAATACCTTTGCTGGGGGGCAATTTGTATACATATAATTTTGACACCCTGAAAGAGTTCATAGCAGTTGATGGATTTGTCAAGCTTTGTTCCTTACACGTCATCATTACCTAACGTGGCAGTTTCTCAACATTTCTCATACTTTAAGTGGATGGTGTATGTGGCTTCAAAGGGTTTCGACAAGATTAAATCACTCTTTCTTCCAAACATGTCCAGAATATTGGATCACTCTTTCTTCCAAACATGTCCAGAATCTTGAGAAGGTTTGTGATGATTTGGTTTCTTGTTGTAACAAACGGATGTCTGTCGAAAGGGGTTGAGTTTGCCCTTTAGGAAGTTCTTCACATCACTACTGGGAAATCCTTTTGTATTTTCGACAAAAGATATAAATGCGAGGATTCGACGAAGAAGACTTGAGTACTATTTGAATTTCAAATGGATTCAACATGGCAAGGAGATGCATCGTTTCGTCAGTTTCAAGGGCAATTTCTTTAAATAATGGTTTTTTGCCAAATAGTAGATACGTGGAGGATTCTTAGGAATTAGTAGCATGCAGGATGTCAAGTGGCGAAGTCTTAGGATTTGACCGTTATTCGACGGTTATTTTGTTTGTATATAAATAGGATAGTTTGCTTTGTGTAAAGTGTGTGTAAAATTCTGTACAATATTTCTGTGAAGATTACTCTAATACTCGTGTGTAAAGAGAAAGGAGAATTATCTGGAAAAATGTACGTGTAAACACCATCCCATTTTCAGTTATAAAATTAGATTTATCATTCATTCCTTGTTCAAGTTTATGTTTTCATTTACTTTCAAGCAATCTACTTTCTAGTCATTTACTTCCAAGTCAATTTATATTTCAACAAACCTTTAATGCAAACTTTAAGTTTCTTTGTTAGTTTCATTAGACAAACATTTCCCTATTGCAATATCAATAAGAACAATTTGTTGAGTAACTGTTCGACAAAACGTATAAGAATCAATAAAACTCATATATTTAGAATCCATCATTTAATATTTAGCACATGTGTCCTAGGACTTGTGTGGTTGGTCCTGCAAGTGACCCTTTTCCAAGGAATTGGTAAACCAAGAGGTTGTTCGCCAAAAATACAAGCGAATAATTTTAGTATTTTTTTAATAAAAAATTAAAAATAATTATTTAGTTAGCAACAATACTCAAAACATTTTCCCTTCACAGAAAAAAAAAAGAAGAAATTATTCTTTAACATAAAAGAACTACACTAATTTCTAAGTTATAATATTATGTGATAATTTTGTTTTATTAAGTGTGTCATAATATTATGTAATCATGTCTATCGTTGATCTCATAGTATTAAATTTGTAAAGGATTTCTAAAACATTTATTTTATTAATTTGTGAACATATGATTATGTAACTTATTCATAAAATTTAGCTTTATATTATTAATTTATTTAATAAACAGTTCGACCGTAAATTTAACCGATTTAACCAAATAAACCTTGAACCGAAAGTCTTGCCGGTTTGATCTCCGATTCGGTTTTTAATACATTGATTATTCATAAAATTAATTTTGCACCATCAATCAATTATTATTGTGTAAATCGACAAATTAAATTAAATTTTTTAAAGTTATTGGTGTAATATAACCAAATAATGAATTGATATTTGATGAGAGGATAAAACTATTTAACACTATTAAGGCATAATCATTAAACTCAGATAATATATGAGATAAAAATAAATACTACAAACTATTATGTTCACAAGATGCCGTCTAATTTCCAATAATAATTTATTTATATTTATTTAGTCTCTTCAAATGAAGAACGAACAACCATGCAAATTACAACAAGCAAATACTATAACTCTTAAAATGTTGGACACAAAATGTTGAAGGACAAACAAAAATAGTATATCATATTTTTCACCAACTAGCCACTCCACCCTGCTAGACTCCATAGTTTCTCTGCTTTTTTATTGCATCACAAGAAAGCTTAAGAGCTTATTTATTAAGTTGGCAAAGAATCAAATCACATAACATAAGCAATGGGTGCAGAACCTGACTGACCCAAATAGAACGATCCTGAATCCCTTGCAAACCCTCCACCACCATAAGAAACACACGGCCGAAAATCGGCCCAACATCGTCCGATCTCATTCTTCCGCGTCTCACTACTATCAAATTCCTTTGCCAATTCCTTTTCAAACTCATCGTAACCATTATTTTCTTCATCTTCATCTTCGTCTTCAATAGGCCATCCATCATCATCGTCATTTTGCTGATGATGGATGAGCCTCATGGTAAGTCTACCGTTTTCTCTCTGAGCCTCCATATTTTCATAATAGCACTTAACTCGCTCCGTCTTAAAAATCAACCTCCCATCCTCGTTATATTCCTTTCTAATACACCACGGCATTGCGCCTCCCGATTCTCTCAACAATGTTATCGCCGGAGGAAACTCCTTCTTCACTTTCTCCCTCTCTTTAAACACAAACCCCTTTTTTTCACTTTGATCTTGACCTAGAAGCTCAAGTAAATCACAGCTCATACAATCCCCACTCTCCGTCCCAATCACATCGCCCATCACAGTCGAACACAACCCAGGCGAACCCGGCGATGATGACCATAACGAGTGCGATAATCTCTCCCACAACATAGATGTCTTAACACCTAGTGATAGTGCAATTCTTGTTTTATCCATGTTATAATTGCAACAATGTAGAATTCTTTCCGATAGTTTCAGATCTTCAGAATGAACTAGGGTTTGAAGACCATGATAACGATAAGAACAACAACCATAATTTCCATTATTTTTACGACGGTTCTGTTTCACCCTCAATGCATAACTATATAGAGACGAAGCTATGTATTCCGCTTGACTTGATAAATACTCGTTCAAATTATCCATACCTTAATTTTCACATCAAAAAATCAAAAACAAAATAGGCTACTTTTCTAATTCTCTATTATACCCTTGTAATTGGCCTGGTTTCAACAAAATAAACAAGAAACACATGAGTGATGATGATTATCCTAAAACAAATCAAAAAAAGAAAATTAGACTTGTATTGGTAAAATAGAGCTGGCAAGGAATTAAATTGTATTTGTATTTATCTTCTAATTTAATAAATGTATTATGTATAGAAAAAACAGCGTTTTTTTATTGAAAATAAAAACTGTGTATTTGATCAATCAAAGATGGAAAATGACAACGTGTTCATAGCTGTCTCAAATCACAGTAAGCTGAAAAAAAAAGTAAAATAAAAATATTAAAAAAAAGAAAAAGAAAAACACTATCCAATGAAACACATTTTCAATTTGAATTATCGGTGTTTAATAATAACGTTCACTATAAACATGTTAAAGATTAAGAGTATCTGAGAATAAAAAACATCAGAAAACATATAAAAGCATTAATATTGTAAAACTAAAATCAAAATTATGGATGAATTATGAATGATCAATAATTCAACATTCAAATGAAAAAATAAACGAGAAACGAAATAAGATCTTACATTGCTGCTGAATAAAGAGGATCAATCAGGCTGCATTTGCATCTCTAGGTTTTTCAATCACCCACAAAGATTGGAAAAGAGACAGAAAACGAAAGAAAAAACACGACACGATCTTGAAATTAAAGTGAGATCCGTATTTATATACATAGTACGATGCTAACAAGGCCCACTCCATACGAGGTTTCAGGGACAATAAAGTCTTTTCCTTTTTTTTCTTCTTTTAATTGATTTTGTTGTGTTGTAATGTATATACCTCTGCTGGCTCCCAATTTATTACTTATTTTAAAAGCTTTTTTTAGTCAAAGCTTATCCTTATTTGAATATAGTGTGGAACGTTGGTTCAAATTATTCCTAGACGAAATTCAAGGAAACTCTGTTATGAACTTTTTTAAGAAAATATTTTTTTAAAAATAAAATTGACTTTTAATATTTTAATAGTGTTTAATTTAAATTTATTTTGTTACAAAATATTTTTAAATTTAAAATATAAAGCTAATCATATTTCCTTTTTATATATCTATTTTTATTCCGTATAAAAATGGGATTTTAGTTTAGGACATTCAATATAAAAATGATACTCCCTTTCAGTCTATATATAAGTAAATTTATAAAAAAAACTCGTCATTTAAAAAAAATATTTAAATTCATTTAAGTTTTATATTCTTTCTAATTTTATCCTTATTTTTTGTTTTACAAAATTGTTAAAAACATAAAAATATAGAGAGATATATTTAGAATAATAACATTTAATATAATAAATATAGATTACTTTTGCTTATATTTAAGACCTTAATTTTTTATTTTTTTATTTTTGTAAATTTGCTTATATATATGAGACTGGATTGAGTAATATTTATGATATTAATTAAAGGTTTCAGATTTTTAAAAATCTTTTTAAAAAAAAAATCCAAAATCAATGCACCTTCAATTAATTATAAAATTAATGAATTTCATTAATCAATTTTATGATTAGTCAATTTTGTAAAAATAATAAATAACTAAGATAATTAAATAAAGATTTGTACTCACATAATAATGGAATTTATAATTATACTAAATATTAAAACTATTATTACTCTACCAACACATACTTCTTTCTAGGGTTTGTTTTTCCTTTCTTATTTATCTAACTTTTATTTTGTATTTACAGATCATATTGCTAAATTCAAAACTTATTTGTATTTTTAAAATTGTTAACTTTTTTTTTACCCTAAATTGTTGTTTTATAAATAATAATAATTTGTTTATATCAATATATGAATATAAATAAATATTGTCTTTAGGATTGAATCACCCGTTTGTAAATATTTAACTCTTATTAATTGATCATATTAATCGAGTTGTTTCACCCACTCATTTGTATTTGCATACTCTTAATACATTTTCATGTTTTAAATTTTTTAATATGCATCAAATAATAATAAATTTAATTTAAAATTTTAAAATTTTAATTTTAAAGCATAGTCTTTCAAATATGTCATGTTAATAAATTTGATTACTTTTTTAAAAAAAATTATTCATTTGAAAATATCAAAAATATATTCATATTAATATATAATTAAAAATAAATACTAACTATTGAGATTGAATTCTAAACCGTGAGTTTATATTCATTTAGATCAATTAACGCATTTATTAGATTTGATTATTATTATTTAATTTTATATTGACTAAAATGAAATTATTTTTCTTCAGTCAAATTAAAGAATTCAAAATCAATAGCATAGTACAACAAATTATATATATATATATATATATATATATATATATATATATATATATATATATATATATATATATATATATATATATATATATATATATATATATATATATATATATATATATATATATATATATATATATATATATATATATGAATGAGGATATTCTTACTCTAAGAGTACTATTCAAACTTACACCACATCTTGACCATTGATTCATTTGTAATCAAAAGTTATAATAATTATTATTATTTGACATCTCCACATTTAATAATTGAGTAATTATTAAAACAATTGATTAAAATTAAATGAATGGTCAAAATATGGAGTAAAATTTAGAAACTAACTCCTGGAGTAAAAATATTCACACTCATATATATATATAAAATTAAAACATTTAAAATAATATAGACTTAAATGCACTTTTGTTCTCCGTAGTTTCATTTTCTAAGCAATTGATCAACTTTAAAAAAATCCAACTTTTAGGTCCCTTATTTTTTTTTTTTTTTTGGAAAATTTTGGTCCCCTCTTCAATTTATGGTATGTGGTATTGTAAAGGCTGATGTGGCATGTTGTATGTTGTTCACAACTGGATATATATTGTCATGTCAGTAATTAAGTCATATTTAATGAAATTTTAATATTATAAAATAAATTTAATTAAATAATTCTAAGGAAAAGATGTATAAATATGTATGTATTAAGATGTTCTTCCCCAATTCGTTTATGAGAACCCTAGATTTCATCTTTTTCTCCAATTTGTCCCCAATTCGTTTGTGTCAATCTTCAAACCTCAAGATTCAAGCGTCACGACCATGTCTAGGTACTCAGCTTCATGTAATCGAAATGTTTCTCATGCGCATCACGTTGAATGCAAGTGTGGTATTCTGTCACCATTGACGACGGCTTGGACAGAGCAAAATCCATGTCAACGGTTTTTTTGGTTGCGAGATGTACAAGGTTAGCTGTAAAAAAAACAATGTTGCATAAAAATCCATATTTTTGGAAGCCTTCTTTTGCTCCTTATCATGAGTTTTTTTCTTTGTGTTCTCTCACTTAGGCATGACCCTATCAGTTACTCTCTTCCACTTGCATGTCCTCATGTTATGGCCCATGGATCCACATTTTTTACATGTGACAGTTTGAAGCTTCCTAGGCAAGACATGTGGATTTTTGGGTTCATCATTTGTTTTGTTTCTCATCTTCTTAGGGCGTCCAATTGCCCTTCTCATCACAGGGGGATTGATTACTAGTGCATTAGTTGGGAAGATAATGTGTGAGTAGGTCTTTTGAAAAGTAGTTTTTCTGCAAATATATAACACACATAATCAGAGCAATCATAATCATAAGTAAATGATACAAAGTAAATGACACAAAATAAGAACTAGGTAACACAACATTTAACAAGGTAAATGATACAAAGTAACTTTCAATACCTATAATAATCAGAAGTAAATCCTTCTAGTTGTGTTTTGTTATGCCACATGCACGATATTGCATGACTACAAGGGATACCAGTAAGGTTCCATTTCCTACAAGCACATGATCCTTCCCTAAGGTTCACACAATATGTTTATATACCATTAGTTACCCCAAATATTGCCATTTCATCATCACCATGCCAAGTTAGAGTCCATCTTTCAATCAATCTCTTATTCTTCTCAAGTACAAGTTGAATTCTTGGGCAAATATCACCAACATATTTAACCATCAATTCCTTTTGCTGTTTGATCCTCTTAGTCAAGTAGTGTTCATCATACAAGGACACTACATGTCAATACTGCTTACCAACCCTCCTTCCTATTCTCATATAGAATTTGCAATCAGTCATACACTTAACAACCATCCTCTTTACATCATTCTTGTGTAGGTAAACATTCTTTTTCTTAGTCATGGTATACTCCTTAATAGACTCCTTCACCAAGACTAAAACTTTTCATATGGTTCAAATACCAGATAAACTTAATGTCTACATATCCCTCTTTATTAATCAGTTCCTACAATTCCATGTATGAAAGATAATCAACATCCCACTTTCAATTCATTTATGTCACAAATCCACCTATATACAGTCTTACAGGAGTATCAACTAAATCACCTTCATGATGAATCCTAAACCTAATTGTGTGACACTTGGTTGGCCAGTATTATATCATACATACATTATCGTCATAATGGGACCACAAACAACACATTAAATATGAATAGAACATAGGACCACAAAACCCTAAATGACAAAGCTTTATAAACCCTAAAACATGGGGGTCCACCATGTACATTACAATACAACCGAAAAAACCCTAAAAACATTAGGGGACCACCATTAACATTAAACTAAGCAAACAAGTTTCGTGGGGGACACAATACGTACCCGAGACAGAATTTAACTCCTTTGCTCTTCTCGGAACTAGAAACATGATTGGTAACATGATTCCCAATGGAAGACGGTTGTGAATGCACGAACGATAGTGATTGATGATTTCTTCAGAACGTTATTTTCTCTCTTCAAGAAACGCACGCAAGAAAGACTGGTGGATGATTTTAGGGTTTCTTGCTAAATTTATAAACAATCATTCAATATGATTATTTATTAACTCATTTTCATAAATTAAAATTCACATTATTCATGATACAAATGACCTAGCATTAGAGTTAGAAAAATTGATCAACATAAAAATTGTCATGTCATTAATTGGAGTGCCACATATGCTAAACTGATAGGGGACCAAAATTTTCCAAAAAAAAAACAAAATAAGGGACCTAAAAGCTGTGTTTTTTTTAAAGGGGAACAATTGTTTAGAAAAATGAAACTATGGGGGACCAAAATTGTATTTAAACCAATAATATACTTTCAAATATGCAACATTCAAATCATTAAATTCCAAAATGATATATATATATATATATATATATATATATATATATATATATATATATATATATATATATATATATATATATATATATATATATATATATATATATATATATATATATATATATATATATATATATATATATAGAAAGGCATGGTTAAGGGATACAAATTTATATATTAAAAAAAACCCTAAAAAGATAACAACAATGCTCACATAAGAGACGTAAGAGTAAACAACTTCTTCAACAAAGAGATACAGCAAATATAAAAATAAATCTGAGAAAACAAACTCTTTCCCAATAAGAAGAATCCATTAGCTAAAGAGTTAAGAATAAAGGATCACTATCTACCAAAACAGAATATTTTGAAAGAATAGGAAGGACACTTTAACTCAAATAACATCACAATCACTGGTACACGCTTTTGACTCAAACAAAGAATAAAAAAGATGATATTGTTAATCTGAACCAAATGAATACCGTGACTAAACGCCAAAAGAAGACAACTTCACAAAAACACAAAAACAAAGTAAAGAAATCTAAAAAAAATATAAATAAACAAATTTAAATGTATCTGAAAATCACTTATTTAAAAAAGAAAATATTCAAGAATGAGTGATTTTAATTTAAAGTTTATCCTACATTGCTCAGTTTGATTATTATTTTACCGCCACTGTAATCGTTCAAAACTTTGTTTGAGTTTTCATGTTGGATTTCATGTTGTGCTTTCTAGATTACTCATGGATCTGAGTTGCTGTTTATTTATGGATCAAATTTCCTCATTTTTATTTGGTTTGCATTTCCCACCTACCGTTACTCTATTCACTGGGTTTTCGTTGCTTTTTTAGGCCTGCCAAGGATCGTCTTGCTGTGTTGCTCAAGATCTTTCTGGCCGACGAAGAATTTATTTTCCCGCTTTTGAACTCTGATTAAAACTCAGACTCTTACTTTTCATCTTTTTTTGCATCTTGGTTTCATGTCATATCGGGTTCTTTGGGTTGCGCTCGTGTTAAGTGTGTATTTGTTATGATTAATTAGAGTTGGGTTCACTTGTGTTTGTTTTTTCCCTTGAATTGTCTTATTGGGATAAATTACACTCTTTTTTGGACTAACTGGGTCGTGTTTGATCCCCCAATATTTGGAGTTTCTCATTTTTTTTATTTAATTCAATTCTCCATATTTGAATGATGTTGGAACAAGTATAGTTCTACAACTATCCTTAAGCGTTGATGATAACAAAATGTAGAGAATAATTTTTTACTCTAACTATTTTGCTAAGTGTGCATATAATAGAAAACAAATTCTGACTCTGAAGACGACCAGACTCTGAACTAAAGAATCACTATGAAATGAAGGATCATTCAAAAACATGTTTACAAGGAAGTTAAGCATCTGAATTATCAAGTCAACGATTGTGCAAAGAAAATATCTGGATAGACTCTAATAAAAATTATGACTATATAAGCATCTGAAGTCTCATATATCTGATCTCCACAAACTTTAAAGACCCATTCTCACCAAATTCTGAAGACATGTTTTGAACTCTATTCAAGCTTCATCAATGGCTGATTGAAGTGACAAAAATACAAAAGTAAATTATATTCTATAGGAAAAGGATTGTACTCAGTACCTACGAAGTTCCTCACTTTTCATCATCCTCACCGACTCTCTACAGCAAGTGTCACTCTAGTGTTGTAAAATTAAGTGACATTCATACAAGTGTTATATTAAAGATAATTTCAACTTCACCCTCCAATAGATCTATTCTTCCCTATATAAAGAGGTCTCAGAATCTTGGAAGAAATATAGCATACAACACAACACTGCATAAGATTTCAAAACACTCATACGTGAAAAGGAAAAAGAAAAGTATTGATCTTACCTAGAGATCAGAACTTCAATGGCTGCTGACGTGGATCTTCGAGTCTGCTCGTGCAATGAGGAGAACGAGGGGTTGTACCTGCAAGGTACTCCGATGCCAAAGTCAGAATGGGCACAAGAGCTAGCAAGTACCAGTAAAAGTGTTAGAAAAGTGAATATTAAATACCTAGCCCTCTCGAACGAGAGAGTTTATATAGAAATCCCCCAACGCGTGGCCAACAGTTCCTATTTTTGGGCATGGATCGTGGATCCCCCAAAAATAGGTAACTGCCAGGAACCGGTCGACGAACGAGCATCATGGTCGGGAGATGTCGTGTCGGGCACGAGGTCTGCCGATCAAGAACTGTCTCGGCCGATCCTGGGCGATCGCTACCAGTGTCGAGCAGAGACCATGATCGAGGAGAGAGGGAGGACCACTATGGTAATGGGTACCTTGGACTTTGGGTTATTGAGCCGTTTTGTGGGCCAGAAAGGATTGGGCCATATCTATTCGTTGGGTCAGTCTAGAATATGAGCCCCCCAAGTCGTTGCTTTTGGTCGGAGAAGTGATGACTTATTGATGCCCGACCGTCGTTGTAATGGAGAATAACTGTCAAACGTTTTGTTACCATGGTCGTACACGGAATTGGTCGTTGTAGCCAGGTTGTTAATGATGAGGATCCCAAACGTTTGGAGAAATTGGTACGCCACGCATGTTCCCTTAGGGTCTCTTAGCTCAACTTAATTTTTGATTAAGTTTGAAGTAAGATAGACTTCAAAATTTTAATCCAAGCATGACAACATTTGGTTAGAATTTCCCTTTGAACTTTACCTTAGGTCCATCTTGCATGACAACATTAGTTAGGGTTTCCATTCAATCTCAACCTTAAGTCCACTTGGCATGATACTATTTAGGATCAAGTTTTTCCCTTAGGTTATTTTCCTTCTTTGCATTACATCATTTTCCTTTGAAAGACCAAAATCTTTTTTCTTAATCAAATACAAAAACACTCAATAAATGCGATACATATGATATATCACGAGCCTTAAGCATATGAAAAAAGATGAGCGGGATTTTTTCTTACCTCTTAGAATATTTTGTACGTGAGGCATTTGAAGCATTTGTACAAAGTATATGCATACACAAAAGAAGCAACACAAAGTCACCATTTACACTCATTCCTCTATGCCTAAAAAAGGTAAAGTTTGATGTAGAAACGAGCTTTTAGTTACAGTAGTAGAATTGTTTGCTATAAGTTGTTTTCAGCATCGTGATGATTTATACAACTCATTGCTCACCACATGCTGCTAGTCAATAGCAATATATTACTTTTATTTCGACTAGCTTAGTAGTTAGATATCCCTCATCTTAAATATACAAGTTACTCATACTCACACCTTTAAAATTAGACATTTAAATATGTTTTTATCTGAAACAATCGACGTGTCTAAATTTGTGTTCTATAAATACAAATATCATTGTCGTGTAGGAATAGTTAAAAAAAAATTATAATCATTTTTTGTTTGTATAATACACGTATCTATGTATCTATGCTTCTTTTCTTGCTACAAAAGTTACCAAGGCAAATTAGCCACCTACTTTTCTATGAAAAAAGGCAAATTAATAATGTTGACTATACTGAGGTAGGAAAATCATCACTCATATATAATGTTATTTTTATATAAATTATAAATGTCGGTTGTCAAGGTTGAAATGAAATTTGATGTGCCTAATAAATTTTACTTATTTGTATGATTCTTTCTGTCGATTCATAATTGGATAGAGTAGTGTCTTAAGTTTCTATTGTGCAATAAAACACTCAAAAGTGACAACCTCCTAATTGAATGAGATATACTTGTCTGCCTAATAGAAACTTTGGTAATCTTTCTTATATACAATATTGTCTTATTGAAAGATATTAGACTATGAATAAATTCATAAAAAATAGCAATCAATGGATTTGGAGGAAAAAAACAGGAGACAATATCAGTTTCAATTATAAACAGACCATCGCATCGTTAATCGAAATTAAAATGTCCCATGTCACAACAACAGCCTATTCCAAAACTCATTCACCTCATAAAATACATTATTTGTACATTTAAATTCTAACTTTTTAGTCAAATCATTAAAATTTTATTGATGAATAAATTGAATTTTTATGCACATCTACTAACTATTAAACAAAGTCTATAGAATTCATATTCTAAGTTTATATATATATATATATATATATATATATATATATATATATATATATATATATATATATATATATATATATATATATATATATATATATATATATATATATATATATATATATATATATATATATATTGTGAATGATTGTATATGTTTAGTGAAGAGTATGAAAAAAAAAATTCTCTTAATTAAGGCGGGTGTCAATTTTGGTTTTTATTAAGGTGGCAATTGTATTTGGATACAAATATATTTTAGTATTCTATGAGATTGAGACACCCCAACTGATCAATATATTAATTAATCATTGAATCATATATAAAATAGATTCACCTTACGTACATTATTTCTCCACCTCATACACATGTATATATACATACACATGCTATGCATATAAAGTCAAAGAAAACATAGAGTTTAACTCCAAAATAATTTTCATACTCTTCCATAAGTCCTTTCTTAAATCAAATGTCACTCTCTCTCTCTTTGTCCATCTCTATATATAAACAAATGGCAAAGTAATTTATTTCTTGAATTAAGACCAAGCTAGCTAGCATCATTGTAAGGTGAAGCTGAAAATGGGAGTACAAGGTACTTTGGAATACTTGTCTGATTTACTCAGTAGCACCACAAAGAAGAAGAAAAAGAAGCAAATCCAAACTGTATCTCTTAAAATCAGAATGGACTGTGATGGCTGTGTTCGTAAAGTTAAACATGTCCTATCTGGTGTTAAAGGTACTTTCTTCTTCTTTTTTTCCGGCTTCTGGTTGCAGTTACAGACCGCAATTTAAAACCATGGTTTTATATTTTATTTTTTTTAATGGTAATTGATTAGTTTGGAATTTGAACAGGAGTGAAGAAAGTGGATGTAGATATGAAGCAGCAGAAAGTAACAGTGAGTGGATATGTTGAGCCAAAGAAAGTGTTGAAAGCTGCACAATCAACAAAGAAGAAGGTTGAACTTTGGCCTTATGTTCCATACACTATGGTGGCTCATCCTTATGTTTCTCAAGCTTATGATAAAAAAGCACCTCCTAATATGGTTAGAAAAGTTGGTGACATTTCCAACACAAAAGAGACCACCTTTGATGATAGCTATATTGAAATGTTCAGTGATGAAAATCCAAATGCATGTTCTATTATGTAACTATATAATCTTAATATTATAATATGTGTGTGTGATTAGGCTTTGAGTGTAGAAATTAATTAATGTGTTTGAAAGATAGTTATTATGATAATAAAATATTTTTGCATGGGTTTGTGCTGTCATTATGTAAATCTAAATAATTGTTGGGGTAGTTGGAACTTGGAAGGGTATAGTGAATTATTGTTGTTTATGCATATTTTGAAGTATTGGACTTTTATCCTTTGTGGGTGGCTATATGTACGTTTCGTGTCTGGCAGGACATTGTTCTGTCTCTGTCTTTGTCTCTATTGCCATCTTTGAAATTGGACGTTTACAATCATTTCTGAAATGAATTTGGCAAAGTTTGGTTTTGATGTTAAGAACTCGTGAACTCTAAATGGGACATCTCTCAACTTTATAGACAACCTATAGAAACAATATTGAGAAAAATTTTAAATAAATATCACACACATGAATTGTTGAACAAATAACTTCAGACATAATAAAGCTAATTGTGTTATTTAAAAAAGAAAATAACTTTTTTAAAAACGGATTTTGTTGGTTCAACAGAGATAAAGTAGCAGAGAAGAAAAAGAAGATAAAAGTAAATGATATAAATTAAAGAGATAATATTAAAGATAGTGCACAAGAGATTTATACAAATTTGACTTACCACCTGGCTACTCTTTTTTCTAAGAATTTTTTCTTGAAAGGTGCACTAATAATAAGTCTTGAACTTTTAAGGATTTGCTAAAACCTTTTACGACAATTAGAGATTTTACATAGACCGATTCTCAAATTAAATAAAGTTTTTAATAGAATGAACTCACTAACCAAATAGAAATTTTACTAAGTTGATCTCAAGAATCAAATAAAGATTTTAACAGATTAATCTCAAAAACCAAACAAAAGTATTGCTCTAGAGAATCGCACCCTTAAAGAAGAACAAATACAACATCCTATTAGTATAATCAAACTCTCACGGGTATTTTTTACTCTCTTGACACTAAGTCAACTTTAATGAAAAAAATATAGAAAAGACGAAAGTAAAATATAGTATAGTATAACTTCAATTTCAAAATCTGATGCAAAGAGTAAATAAGAAGAAACCCTCTTTTTATAGAAAAAAATTGGCCCCAAAAGGAAAAAGTCCAGGAACCTTTTTAACGTTTTAATCGATTAACTCTAATTGTTAATCGATTAAATTACTTAAATTAGGAAGGTTTTTGAAATTTGTCGTGACTAATCGATTAGATACATTCATATGCGATTAAGAAGCATTACAAAAGAGTTAATCGATTAATAACCTTAATGTGCTAATAAACTAACTAGTGTAAAAATCACTCCTAATTATTTAGCATGTCACTAATTACTTAGGTAGGTGAGTAAAAGTATTTTCAGGTGAATTTAACAAACAAAAAAATAGAGAGGCTTCAAATCAATTTTAAATGTGTGTCCGAGCTTCCTTGGTATCTCGAGAGTTAATCTCATATTTTTACATTAGACTTGCCACACAAGCAGAAGACTATGTGAACTTTCACGCTTCCTTTTTTTTACAACCTTGAAGCTATAAGATCCCTTACTTGAATCATCATTGATTTAGAACTTCATACGAAAATTGAATCTTCTAACTAATTTGATTTGATATAGCTTCTTTGATAGACACTGTCATCAGAGGTTGTTCGACCAAATATCATCAGGGACTTCACCGAATGCACTATGTCAAAAATGACTTTTAACAGCGCACCTTAGACATCGCTTTATTACAAAAGTGCTGCTATAAGTTAAATAAAAAATAAAACATGGAAACTGCTCACGAAAAATAGGAAAAGCGCTACTAAAAGTCTCACCATAGACAGCGCTTTTGGAAAAGCACTGTCTAAGGTAGACATTAGACAATGCTTTCTGAAAGCGCTTTTAAAGGAATATATTAGACAACGATTTTCTCAAAAGTGCTGTCTAAAGTCTTGTAAATTAAAAAAAAAAAGAAATAAACTCAAAAGCGTTGTCTAAGGTTGACCTTAGCCATCGCTTTTCGAAAGCGCTTTTAAAGGGCTATCTTAGTCAGCACTTTTCTCTAAAGCGCTGTCTAAGGTCTAATTAAAATAAAATATTAGAAAGTCAATATTATTTTTTCATATTCTTTTCTCTTTCTTCCCTGCGAACGATACAAACCTAACAAACGAAAGTTATCGTCCACCGTCAACCACCGTCCTCCACCGTCGTTCTGAAACCCTATTGTCGTCGTTCTGAGTTCATTGTTCAAGCTTCCTTTTGATACATTGTTCTTTCTTTCTTTCATTGTCGTTCGGTGTCATCGTTCAAGCTATCAAGGTATTTCGTTTTTGAAGTTCGGTGTCGCCGTTCTGAAAAGTTGTTCTTTTTACCGTTTAATATTGGGTTAGATTTTCATTCTAAATTCATCTATTATAATTTTTTGTATTTTGACGTCGCGTAGAAAGTTTCCATCTAACATTTGTTTAATCTTACAATGGATATTGGTTGTTGGTCACAATTAATCCTATCAGAGAATTTGTGTATTATCTGGACTCGTTAGGAAATGATTGGACCCGGATATGAAGAATATGATTGACACGCAAGTGAGATTGTTCTAAATATTCATGTGTATATTTATTTATTTAATTATGTGAATTATTCTATATATTCATTTACATTTTATTAGCATTACACAAGATTTTCGAGCCCAACGAGATATACAAATACCAAAGAGGAGAGCCAACAACATTACATGGATAAAAGTGGAGGTATATTAATTATCACATTTTTTATTATATTAGTGATGATACTTGATAAAACTTAGAATTTATCCATATTTTCTTTTTATGTGTAGTGTTCTCGGCAACATAATGATATAGATTAATGATATTTCATGTTGAGGTTTATGAGAGAAACTATTTTTTTGGATCGATTAGAGATTCCATCTGATGTATGTATTTCTAACTTATGAGTTATTTTAATATTTAACACATATTTCTCATATAATTAAATAGTTGAAACTAAATCAAACTATGTTATATTATTATATAGTACTTTGATGAATTCAAGTGTGCGTATTACTCAAGAGATCATTTGGAAGAAATTAAAGAGGATTGATGTCAATTCATTATGGAGCTCGGAGTTTTATAAGGTATATTGTACTCTTACTTTAATTGTTGTGAATTTTGAGTATGTGTAACTTTGTAACTATAGATATATTGTTTATCTCTTGTTTTGATTGAATTATAATCTTTTTGTGTTGTTTCTGGTTATATGTGCAAAGTAGAAGATAAATTGTTTCAGGGTATATCATGTGCAAAGTATAAGTAATATGTAGATTTAATTTGAAGTAAAATGATTTGTTGGATGAAATGATTTGTATAAACTGTTTTGTATATATAAATTGGTGCGTAAATTGGTACGTTTGTATAAATTGTTTCGTATATATTGGTGTCACACCCTAAATTTTGACCGAATTTTTTTCAAATTTTATTCATCTGGCGCATTTTTATCGAATTATTTGATAGTCAGTCATTTTTGCATTATAATAAATTAATCATTATCATGCAGTTCTATTTATTTTACTTTTAATGTCATATTTTATTCTTGATTTTTTTAGAATTACTTATTTCGCTTTAAGAATAGGAGTTTAGATTATATTAGATATTTTAGAATTAGTTTTAATTTAAATTTTATTTTGGTTCAATTCTAATTTAGAATTTTTTTTATTTAAGTTAATTTAGATTTTAGTTTAATTTCAATTTCAATTTATTTAGTTTAACTTCAATTTATTTAATCCAATATAATTTATTTTTTGATAATCATTTTCAATTTTTTTTCTTTTTTATTATTATTAGTTTTATTATTATTATTTATTTTATTATTACTAATTTTCTTTTGTTTTTCTTCATATTCAAAAAAGGAAAAATAGCAAGTGGGTTCCACTACAATGTAGTACAAACACTTAACATGGATTGCCAACTTGGAATTATCAATGACCAAGAATCATTCTCATAAAGTCACATGGATTGCCAACTTGAACTTATCAATGACCAAGAATCATTCTCACACTTAACATGGATTGCCAATTTGGACTTATCAATGACCAAAAATCATTCTCATAAAGTCACATGGATTGCCACATCAACACTCCTACCTCATTCACACTATAAATAAGATCTATCTTTCTCTCATTTGAGACTAACAAGAATACCCTTAAATTCTCAAAATCTAGCATATTCATTACATATTTTTCAAAGTCCAAATTCTTTTTTTTACTTACACAATACCCATAAACATTCACCATCTTCATCACAACAACAACCTCCATCAAAACACCTTCACTTTATTCTATACAACAAGTTCAACCTTTACTAGCTTTGGAGTTTGTGAGTATTATCCGTCATTTATTTATTTATATTTTAGTTTATAAAACTTTCATTTTGATTTTATTTGTATTAATCCATCTTTTTTTAGATCTTTATTTTATTATTTCATTTTTTTTTGTAACTCTTAGTGTAGTTTAGTTTTAGTATTTTTATTATTATTTAAAAAACATGTCAAAAAACATAATAGTGAACTATTTGATTCTAATTTATTTTGTTCTTCCGGCCGATGATATCACAAAAGGCCATGATAAATCGTTTCCGATTAATCGTGACCAATATGAGGCTATTTATCTATTTTATTTTCATGTTATTTAATTTATTCTATCTCTATAATTCATTTCACTTTATTTAGTATATTTATTTATTTTATTTTATTTCTTGCATTTTTTTGTACAATATTTAATACTAACGATTCCGATTAATTCATACACTGCACACACGCTTCCTCTTGGGCAAACTACAACGATACCTTTTATTTCTTCGCAATCCCGCATAAATTATCATGTATCCCTCTCCCGTTTATTTTCAAACGCAATTTATTTTTTTCGCCTTTATTTTACGATTTAGTATTATTAGGAACACCTTTAGGAATTAGGATTAGAATCCACTTCATTTAATCAATTAAAACATTCTCGCCTACACTTCACACACGTAAGTCGGTCACTATGTGATTGTCATCTGCACGATCTTTATCGCATCTTAATTAATTAACGAGGAACTGAACTTCGGAATCTAGCATTCCGCGGGTTATTTAATGAACCACTATTGAGGCTAGCCTTCGAGTTGTGTTTCATTTATTCCTTCGTTTCTTAAATATTAAACCCTAAGTCATTTTTAAACAAATGTTCAAACAATCAACTCTTAATTAACACATTAAAATAATGAAAGAACTAAACTCAGGAATCTAGCATTCCTCGGGTTTTTGAATTGAATTACTGTTGGGGCTAGCCCTCGATTTGTAATTCATTCGCTTTTTCATTTTCAAAACGTAAATCTCTAATTAAAATCGTGAAAGAACTAAACTCAGGAATCTAGCATTCCCCGGGTTTTTGAATTGAATTACTGTTGGGGCTAGCCCTCGATTTGTAATTCGTTCGCCCTTTCACAATGGAGATACAACTTAAAATTCACCAACAAACGCAAATCACTTTACAATTAATCAACGAATAACTGAACTTTGGAGTCCATCACTCCACGGGTCCTTGAATGCAATCACTCTTGAGGCTAGCCCTCGAGTTGTGCTTCATTCGCCTTTCGTTTTAAAACACTTAACAAAGGTCAAACACCTTTTCTTTAAACGAACATTGTTTAAATCTTTCTATCTCGCAAACAAGCTAGCGCTTTAGCCTCCGCCGCGAGTATAAGCCAACGCTTAGCAGTAGAATGCATTTTAAACAATCGTTCCATTAAAAATCACAAACCGTAGTAGCACGAACTACGAAGCTCTGACTTTCCCATTGCACAAGGGAATACGTAGGCACATGGATTTTAATCCTTCGCGAGCACAATAATAAAAAATTTAACTAATTCTCTGGCACCATAATAAAAAGCTTTAATCTTTTCCCCGTAACATTAATAATAATTTAAAAAATTTCTTTTCCTTTTAAAACAAACATATTAACAAACATTTAGAAGACAAAGACTTAGATCAACATTTAATCGCATAGTTAAGCTAAGAGGTTCCCGTTGAGTACAACGGACGTGAGGGGTGCTAATACCTTCCCCTTGCGTAACCGACTCCCGAACTTAGAATTTGGTTTCATAAACCATTTCTTATCCTATTTAGGTTGTATCTATATCTCTCTTTTCTTTAATTAGAATAATTAGAATTAGGTGGCGACTCTGTTGTTTTCTTTCCGCGTCCCATCGTGAGGATCATATTTTTTTTCGAGGTACGACAGTTGGCGACTTCACTAGGGACTAGCTCCATTCTAGAGAGGGTCGAGCCTAACTTAGCTTTGTGCGTTTATTTTGTTTGATCTTATCTTTTTGTCTTCTTTATGTTTATTATTTATGTTTGTCTATTTGTTATTTTACCGCTTTCTCTTATTTGCTCATTATATTACTCGTCTGTGGGATCTCGGGGTCACATTGCAAGTAAAATACGAGTAGTGGAAAAAGAAGAGGGCACACCTAGGTTAGAATTGGTAGTTATTAATGTTAGTCTCCAAGAACTCGCTTCTTGAGGGCCTAGCATGAAAGCTCCCCCAGATAGTTAGACTTTTCGTAGATCTTGTCACAACGCAGCTAGCCTGTCGCGTGACCTGATTCCTGAAAGGGCTATGATTCTGGGATCCATCATTAAGAACCAGTTTCTATATTGGTAGTTGTAATGTTAGTCTCCAAGGGCTCTCCCCTTGAGGGTCTAGCATGAGAACTCCACTCAAGGTAGACCTTGTCGTTATTATCGTCAAAATGCAGCTAGCCTGCGGCAGGGCGTTAATACGATAAACTTCCATGACCTTGAGTATCCTAAACCTTCACCGTAGAAACCATCCAGTGAGTAGGGTTTTATGGGTACATAATATAGAACCAATCTCTTACAGTCTACCAAATAGGTAGTTTCGAGTTATTTCCAGTTTCCGAGTCTGTTTGTGCTTGTGACCCTAAGCATAGCTGCATTGCATGGCATTGCATACCATCTGCATCATTTGCATTATTTCATACACCCGGGTTGTTCGTCAATTCATTCAATTTGTCTCTGTATTCCAGTTATCTGTCGACCGTCAAACTGAAGCTTCGTAGCCGATACAGAACCCGAGCTTACCGCAGACGCAGGATGTCAGAACAAGAGGTTCATAATGCTGAGGTCCGAATGGAAATTGAGGAGTTGAAGACGAGTGTGACGAAGCTGACTGAAATGCTTCAAGTTTTGATTGCCATAGGAGAGCCACCTCAGAGGACAGTGATCCAAGAGGTTGAAAACGCCATTGTTGAACTTCAGCCTACCCCATTGCCACCTTCAACTTGGTCGGAGTTTGGCTTGCCACACAACTACTCTCCACCTTATGTTACTACTTCTGTGGTTGGTCAGGCGTCTAGACCCGCTTTTCAAGTTCCTATTTTCACTGAATCCAGACCTGTGATTCATACTGGCCAAATTCCCTATGAACACAATGCTGCTAGCGATCCGGGTGACGATCTTGAAGATTATGTTGAACCTGAAGTTGGTCGTGAGCAGTATCGAGCTATTGACAAACGATTAAGGGTTGCAGAGGGTAATGACTTCTTCAATGTTGATGCAAGTGATATGTGTTTGGTATCCGATCTCATCGTGCCTTCCAAGTTCAAGATTCCAGAATTTGAGAAGTACAAGGGGCACACCTGTCCAAAGCTCCATTTAACGATGTACTATCGCAAGATGGTTGCTTACACCAAGAACGACAAGATACTTATTCATTGTTTTCAAGACAGTTTGAGTGGTACCTCTATGAAGTGGTACATGGGGCTTGAGAAAGATCGTATCCATAGCTGGGCAGATTTGGGTGATGCTTTCGTGAAACAATACAAGTACAACTTAGACATGGCACCTGATCGCCGTCAATTGCAGAATATGTCTCAGAAAGAGAGGGAATCCTTCAAGGAATATGCTCTACATTGGAGAGAGTTGGCATCTCAGGTTGAACCTCCCCTAGCTGAGAAAGAAATGACTAGTATGTTCATGGATACTTTGGCTCCCTTCTACTGGGAAAAAATGATCGGAAGTGTCTCTTCCAATTTCACTGATCTGGTTACCATTGGACAGAGGCTTGAAGAAGGAATTAAGAATGGAAAAGTGTCCAAAGTTGTTGAGTCTTCTAATGTTGCTAAGAAACCTTTTAGGAATTTCCAAAGGAAGAGGGAAGATCAGACCAATGCTATTTTCGATGTGGGTAGAAGACCTCAATACAGGGCCCAACATGATAATCAAGCTTATGTTGCTGTTGTTGCTCCTGTGATTGCTGTTCAACCAGCTAGAGCTCCTCAACGTCCAACTTTTGGACAAACTCAGAATAGTGATAGGGTTCACTTTGACCTTATTCCCATGACATACACCGAGTTATATCCTGGTTTGGTTCAGAAAGGTTTGATAACCACTATACCTATGCCTCCTCCTCCAGATCCTCTCCCACCAGGCTATAGGGCAAGCCTTCATTGTGAATTTCATCAGGGTGGTGCAGGCCATGACTTGGAACATTGTTTTGCTTTAAAGACAAGAGTGAAAGAGTTGATCAGAGACAAGATCCTCTCCTTCCGTGATCCCAATCCAAATGTCAAGGACAATCCTTTGCCAAGGCATGCAACTTGAATCTTCAATCAACTTCAACTGGTTCTCCCTAAAGCCAGTGTTTCAAGACAAGACAACTCATCCTTGTAATTGATTAGTCACTAGGCCTTTGTTTCCTTTATGTTTGTATTTTCCTTGTGTTCGTAACAACTTTTTGCCTTTCAATTATGTTTGTACTTCTTTAATTAATGAAATGAGCATTTGCAATCTTTTGAATTCAGTTCATCTGTTTATTTATGTCTTTACACTTTCTATTTTAAAAAAATACATATATCCCTTTTTTCAAAACTTTTGACTATGCAAATGTTTGAGGAAGAATGATGAAAACAAATACACATAGCTATTGTGGTTTATTTTCGGATAAAATCTTGTCGATGATGTACAGGCATTGTTTCAATTCCCAAACACTAGAGAGATAAGGAGTTAATCCCTAGTTCACCACTTCGAGCCTAGAAGTAGGAGTTCCTTTCGGATCTAAACCTTTATGCTTAACATGGGGCAGGGTAGTTGTTCAATTATTTTGATTACACATTCAAATTACAAGATGATCCATTACAACCAATGGTTTGGCAGTCATAGTTTTCAATATTTCAAAAAAAAATACAAAAAAAAAATCCCGCTAAGTCAAACACAAAAAAGGAAAGGCAAAAGTTAGGGATCAGTAAAAAAAATCAAGCAAAAGAGGCCCTCAAAACCTCAAACAAACAAGATTTTTTGACCACCAAATCAAAACCAATGGCTCACTACAAACATCCATCAAAGCCAAATAAAGTGACTGTCATTTCCAATGAACCTCAAATTATAATCTTTACACTTACATTGTGTAACACGGTGGGAGAACTGACTTTAGTTAAATGTTGCGGATAGCAAGAGTCGCCACCGACTTTTATTTTATCCAAAAGGAAAGGACATAAAAGAACAGGAAAGACCTTAAAAAGATTTTGAGTTCAGGGGGTAGGTTATACAAAGGGAAGGTGTTAGCACCCTTTATATCCATGGTTATCCATGGGCTCTTAGTTACTTAGCTCACTTTAAATTGTTTTGAGAAAGGTGTAGTGTGTGATTAAAAATTTTCTAAGTACTTTATAATGATCCTCGTATGGATGTATATAAAGACTTTGTTTTGAAAATTTGTTTGAAATGTGAAGTGTAATGAAGTATTTTGAAGAAAAGTGAGCAAGTACTTAAGAGGAACCTACCCTATGCTAAGTCTTTACTGTTCTTATATGTTCTTTCAATGGTAAGACTATCCCTATTATTAAGGAATATGTAATCTTTACCTTGGATGTAATGAGGGACATGAGAAGGGACATCTGAGTATAGGCAACTGTAAGGTGTCTTAGCAATACGAAGGGACTTATCATCTTTTATTCGAAGGGACAAGATCATTTACCGTAGGCAACATCGAAGGGACTTGATCTTATAATCTTAAAGGGACTTGATGATATTAATGAAGGGACTTTGCTTTAAGACACCTTACTTGACCTTATAACTAGGCAACATGAGGAATACCCTTAGAAAGTGTAGGATGGCGATCAAAGATCGACTTACGTGTGTGAGTGTTCATATTCATATATTTATCTTATTAAATAAGTCATTCTAAATTAATTTTAAAGCACAAACATGTTATCACTCCCTATAATTACTAACCATGGCAAGAATATTTATAAACAATAAAACAATAATAAACTAAGACTATAACAAGGCTTTCGCAATTACATTATAATATAAATAATTAAATAATATATAATGAATAAATAACAATTAAAAGGGTTAGTAACAATAATAATCATAAGAAAAAGAGGTTAGAACAAGTAAACAAAATATATACAATTTAAGAGAATATTTCTAAATTAAACAAATAATTTTAAAGAAAATTTTTAAGAAGAAAATAATAAAGTAATTAGAATAATAATAAACAATTATAATAATAATTATTAGATTATAATTTAAATGTTAATATTAACAAGAATTAGGGTTAGGGTTAGAGAAAATTAGGGTTTTAATTAAAAAAAATTATGGTTAGTTTTTTAAATTTAGAAATTAAATAATATTTTACATAAATTATTTACAACTTAGAAGAAAATAATATTTTATATACAAAATTGTTTATTAAATTAATTAAAGTGATTTATCAAAAAAAATATTATAAGATTAATATAAAATACAAGGGTTTAATTAATATTTAAATAAAATTAATAATTATAAAAACAATTTAATTAATGTAAAATAAATAAAAAGAAATAAGTGGTAAAAAGAGAGGTGGGGAGGCCTGGTTTTGATCCTAGGACCTCCCCCTTACCATGCCTAAAACCCTGCCACTGGGCTAGCGCGTGCTAGCAAACACAGGATGAACAACAATTATTAAATATACAAACTGGTAAATATGATAAATAAAATAAAAAAACGCAAAACCTGGGATTCGAACCCAGGTACTGAAGCCGTTCACATGCGCGTCCAACCAACTGAGCCAACTAGTCTTTCTGAAATATATATAACAACAATAAAATAAAATATAATGTTAGAATTTGAAACTGGAATTTGGCGCGCAGCTTCATCTTCCTCATTTGAATTTCCTGCGAATTTTCATACGCCCTTTCCTGCGAATTCACCTGCGTGTTCATGAACCAGAAAACCTATGTTTTTGAAACATCAAGCAAACCACAATATTAATGCAAATTAGCAACCCAGATCAATTACATGAAGTTTATACATTATGACCATGTTCTTAGAATTCATTTAGACGCCCTAAATACTAAGATCCCAAATTCGAATCTCAAACCCTAACAATGGCATCTAATGATTTAGGCCATGAAACTTCAATTGGCTTATCCAGAAAGCTTCTATGCTTCAAAACAAACACAAATCAGCAAGCAAAATCAATTAATAACGCATGAGAGTATGAAATCGAAAAAATGTAAAAACTTGAACAAGAGTGATTCGGTTAGAGCAATTCATGGTGTTAGAGATGTAGATGATGATTGTTACATGATCAGTGATGATCAGAGAAGCTAATGCAACCTTTAGAATGTCTTGAAATTCTCTCTAACTCCAAAACCGTATGTGACTTTTTTCTTGATATTTTGAAGTTGAAGGATATGTGTGGAGGCTGCAAATTTGTGTCCAATTCATTGCTTTATGTTGTTTATATATGATACCTCAGAATTAGGTCAAAAAATTATTCAATCCACTTTTGGATATTTAGAGATTGAAAAAGTTCCATCCTTAAAAATTGAAATATTTTGATCTCACCTTGCTATATTTGTATGATCTGATTTTATATGGTACCAATCACTTTTAAATGAATATTAAGACCTTATAGAACCAAAATCAAATCAAATATCCATCCTTTTATATTTTATTTTAATTTAAAATGATTTTTAATATAAAAAATTATAATAAATAAAATAAAATGAATAAAATTATGAATAAATAAATTTTAATTCGTGCATGATGTCATGGAAGTGTTTGGATCATAAAAAAGCAAGCCCATTTGGTGAATTATGGTTTTAAGACCCCATTTGCTTCATAAACCTCTCAAAAATTTCCCAACTTTGCAAGGGCACAAGTCCTTCAATTTTAATGCTATGTAGGTATTCTTGGACATTTTAGAAAGCTTAGAGAGTCCTATAACCAACCTCTTTGGTCTCATGTCCATATCTTTTACCATTCTCAAGTTATGCTCTTTGGTAGTTATTGACTTTTTGTTGACTTTTAAAAAGACCTATAATGTCTTAGCTCATACCTTCCAAATGAAGCATTTTTGGGCTTGGCTTGTGAGACACAAAGTTGTAGAGAATTCAATTTCCTTCAAAATGAGCTTTGGATGGAAAAAATTTGATGAAGCATGTGAAAGTTATGTCTGGTCAAAGTTCAGTTGACTTTTCCTATGAAAACCCTAATTTAGAAACTCCTGATTCTTGATGATCTGAAATCTCCTTGATGAATCATGATCAACCCTTGATCAAATGATGAGTTTTAACTCATATACTTGATGTTGACAAAAAATCATGAAGTTTGACTTTGGTTTGACCACAGTTGACCTCAGTTTGACTTGTTGACTTCCTTGACTGATTTTAACCTATCTGATCATCTGACTGAGCAAATCTTTTGGGAAAGTCTTGAAACTTGACATGGGGATTATTGAACACATATAGGATGCTATGAAGCTCTCTTTAAGTCTTGGAAGTCCATTTAGCCTGATGAAAGTCAAATCCCTAGTTTAAGATGCATTGCTTAGGAGGATGCATTGTCTGAGGGAATTGTCAAACTTTCTGACTAATTGTGAACCTTGTGAACCTCATGAGATGTCTTGTGAACCTTGTGAACCTTTTTAACCTCTTAGTACACAATGTATTGTCTTGGGGAGTGCAAATTTTGGGGTGCAACAGCTGCCCCTGTTCAATTTTCTGAAACTTGAGGGGTTAGATTGGTATATGTGTCAATCGTGACCTGGAAGGTTGAAGGGGATTGAACACAAAAGCCCAAAAATTTGCACTCGCCGGTGCGTAAAGTAAAGCTGATGACTAATTGTATATGCCTGAGTGGGCTTGAAGATGCCACTTGGAAGAACTGGAGATGGGCTTATAGATGCCATCCATAATATCAGGAGGTGATAATATCTTGATATTGATACTGGATATCAGTACTAGGTCTTTGTATAGGCCGTCTCTGAATCGTTTATGCAACATGGTTTGAATTGTTGAATAGAACAGTAGAAATAAATCTTCGTGACAATTATCTCTTCTGGAAATATCATGGATTAGGGAATAGATCTTCGTATAGACCGTTTGCCTACTCTCCAAGGACAAAAGAATATCAGGATTAGTTCTTCTGAAAATATCTAGGACTAGGGAATGGATCTTTGTACATACCGTTTGCCTACTACCCAAGAACAAATAGATTAAATTCTCTGAAAATATCCTGGACTAGGGAATAGATCTTGTATAGACCGTTTTCCTATTATCCAAGAACAAATAGAGTGTCAGGATCAAATCTCCTGAAAATATCTTGAACTAGGGAATGGATCTTTGTACAGACCGTTTGCCTACTATTCAAGGACAAAAGAATATCTTCTGAAAATATCCTGGACTAGGGAATGGATCTTTGTACAGACCGTTTGCCTACTATCTGAGGACAAAAGAATATCTTCTGAAAATATCCTGGACTAGGGAATGGATCTTTGTATAGACCGTTTACCTACTATCCGAGGACAAAAGAGTATCAGGATCAAATCTCCTGAAAATATCTTGAACTAGGGAATGGATCTTTGTACAGACCGTTTGCCTACTATTCAAGGACAAAAGAATATCTTCTGAAAATATCCTGGACTAGGGAATGGATCTTTGTACAGACCGTTTGCCTACTATCCGAGGACAAAAGAGTATCAGGATCAAATCTCCTGAAAATATCTTAAACTAGGGAATGGATCTTTGTACAGACCGTTTGCCTACTATTTAAGGACAAAAGAATATCTTCTGAAAATATCCTGGACTAGGGAATGGATCTTTGTACAGACCGTTTGCCTAATATCCAAGGACATCTTGAGTAATGTATAGATCTTTTCTGACCTGTTGTGGATTGTTGATGTTGTTTTATCTGCATATAACTATCCTGCAAAGAAAAGGTTAGTTTATACAATATGTATGCATGCATGGCATGATGCATCTAAGTAAATGTATTATGGATATGCTATGGTATGATGTAAATGATGTATGTATGAATCAATGTAGCCTGAAGCGTCCGAATATCTTTGTATAATAACTGCTGGCTAGGGAAAATAAATCCCGATTTGTTGCTGAAGAATATGAGGACCTTGGTCCCGTTTCGTTTGATAGTATAGTATTTATATCCTCCCGTCCTTGTTCGTCGTACTTCTATTGAAGGAATAATCTCCTGAGTATCCTGACTGAGGATAAAAGAGATGGACATAAATTCAAGGGGAGGCGTAACTTGAAGTATCTATGAAGATAGATTTTCTCTACTGGGGATTTGTAGTTGTCTTGTGGGGATGAACCGGCGAAGCTTCGTTGAACTACTATCCTCGTTCGTCCTTAGTAAATACTATTACTGCATTTTATGCATTTCTGGTAAACATCAATCATATTCAAAAGCATACATACATTCAAATACAACCAATGGACGTTTTTGCTTATGTAAATAGGGTAAAAGTAAATCTGGATTCAAAGATGAAATTTTATTTATATTGCAAAGTGACCTATACATAGGCAAGTTTGTACAAGGGGACAGAAATCCTAGTAAGAGGAATTCGTCGTAAATTTTTTTTTTACAAAACAAAGAAAATCAGCTAGTGAGAAATAATCCTATTGAGTTTCAATTCTATTATTGCCATTATCTTCAAGCATCTCATCTTCTGCTGTTGAGACGGAAACGATTGGATTGAGCTTTATCTGTTTGAACTTGAGTTAGGTAGCATCAACAATTGGAGTTACAAGAGTGATCCAAACGAGACATAGTCATACGCTTTAATCCCTAACTTTTGCCTGGATTGCCTTTTCAGGTTTTCAATCCACCGGGATACCCTTTTGTGCCCAAGCTGCCTTTTCAGGTTTTCGACTTTCCGGGTGTACACTTTTTTTTATATATATATATATCCCTAATTTTTGCCCGAACCCTTTTGGTTCGTCGGGATGCTCTTATTTTTGCCTAGGCCAGTCAACCTAGCGGGTCTCTTTTTATGCGTAGTATTTTTTTTAACTATGTATGCGTTTACGGGCTGTGGGAAGTCTTCACCATCCATAATAGTAAGCATCATGGCACCTCCTGAAAATATCCTCTTGACTACAAATGGTCCTTCATATGTAGGAGTCCACTTGCCCCTAGGATCACCCTGTGGTAATATGATACACTTGATTACCAAATCACCAGCCTGATATACCTTTTGCTTAACCTTCTTATTAAAAGCTTTGATCATCCGTTTCTGGTACATCTGGCCATGACAAACAGCTGCCAGCCTTTTCTCATCAATCAAATTTATCTGGTCAAGTCGAGTCTGAATCCACTCATCTTCATCCAAGCCTGCATCCTTCATGATTCTTAAGGAGGGGATCTGAACTTCAATGGGCAGAACTGCTTCCATACCATAGACTAAGGAGAATGGGGTTGCCCTTGTTGAAGTACGTATTGTAGTACGATAACCATGAAGAGCAAATGGTAACATCTCGTGCCAATCCTTGTAAGTAACAATCATCTTCTGTAGAATCTTCTTAATGTTCTTATTAGCAGCTTCTACTGCCCCATTCATTTTTGGACGATACAGAGAAGAGTTGTGATGCTTAATCTTGAACTGCATGCAGAGATCAGTAATCATAGTGTTGTTCAGATTAGAGCCATTGTCTGTGATAATCCTCTCAGGGATGCCATACCTACATATGAGATTATTCTTAATGAATCGAGCCACAACATTCTTAGTAACAGATGCAAATGAAGCTGCCTCCACCCACTTTGTAAAGTAATCAATGGCAACCAGGATGAAACGATGTCCATTAGAAGTAGTAGGCTTGATCTCCCCAATCATATCAATGCCCCACATGGCAAAAGGCCAAGGAGCAGTCAACACGTTCAATGGAGCTGGAGGTATATGCACTTTATCAGCATAGATTTGACACTTGTGACATGTTCTGGAATGTTGATAGCAGTAAGCTTCCATGGTAGACCAATAGTAACCTGCTCTCAATATCTTCTTTGCCATAGTATGACCACTAGAATGAGTGCCAAAGATCCCATCATGCATGTCTTCCATAATCTCTGTTGCTTCTTTCTTATCCACACGACGAAGCAAAGTTGAATCATGATTGCGTTTGTACAAAATTCCATTACTCAAAAAGAACTTAGCAGAAAACCTCCTCAGAAACTTTTTATCTTTGACTGATGCCCCTTCAGGGAACTCCTGAGTTTCAAGATATCTTTTCACTTCATAGAACCAAGGTTTCCCCTCTGCTCCTTCAGTGTCAATCTCATTACAGTATGCAGGCTTCTCAAATCTATCAATAGTAATCTTGGGAGCTTCATCATCCCAGCTAATCTCAAAAATAGATGCCATGGTGGCTAATGCATCTGCCAACTGATTTTCTCCTTGTGGAATATGTCCAAAGGTAATCTCTTCAAAATATGGGATCAAAGACAACACATGTTCTCTGTAAGGAATAAGATTTTCATGCTTGGTATCCCAATCTCCTTTAATCTGACTCACTACCAGGGTTGAATCCCCATATACGTCCAGGAACTGAATCTTCATCTCAATGGCAGCTTTGATACCCATGATACATGCCTCATACTCAGCCATGTTATTGGTACAATAGAAACAAAGTCTTGTAGTAATCGGGGTATGACAACCTTCAGGGGAAATGATCACAACACCAACACCATTACCAAGCGCATTAGAAGCTCCATCAAAAACCATAGTCCATCGGGATCCTTGTTCAGGTCAGTCATATTGTCCAGGTTCTTTGGTAATAATCATAATGTCTTCAGCAGGGAACTCAAAACTCATTGATTGATAATCATCCACTGCTTGATGAGCCAAATGATCATCTACAACACTTCCTTTAATGGCTTTCTGAGTAGTGTACTGTATATCATATTCTGTTAAGATCATTTGCCATCTTACTATTCGTCCGGAGAGAGCAGGTTTCTCGAATATATACTTGATTGGATCCATTTTTTAAATCAACAAGGTAGTATGAGTCAACATATACTGTCTTAGTCGGCGAGCAGCCCATGCTAAAGCGCAGCAAGTTTTCTCGAGCAGCGAGTATCTTGTTTCACAGTCGGTAAACTTTTTGCTAAGGTAGTATATCGCTTACTCTTTTCGACCAGACTCGTCATGTTGCCCCAACACAAACCACATTGAGTTGTCTAATACTGTTAAGTACATGATCAAGGGTCTTCCATCAACTGGTGGCATCAAGATTGGAGGTTCTAGGAGATATTTCTTGATTTCATCAAAAGCTGTCTGACATTCATCATTCCATTCCATTACCTGATCTTTCTTCAACAGCTTGAAGATTGGCTCACAGGTAGCAGTTAGTTGGGAAATAAATCTTGCAATGTAATTCAGTCGTCCCAAGAAACCTCTAACTTCCTTCTCAGTACGGGGAGCTGGTATCTCTTGTATAGCTTTCACTTTTGCAGGATCCACTTCAATGCCTTTTCCACTGACAATGAAACCTAGGAGTTTACCAGATCTAACTCCAAAAGTACATTTGTTTAGGTTCAATCTCAATTTGTATTTCTTCAACCTTTCAAACAGCTTATGCAGATGATCAAGGTGTTGCTCTTCATTCTGGGACCTGGCTATCATATCATCCACATATACCTCTATCTTATGATGAATCATATCATGAAACAAAGCCACCATACCACGCTGATATGTTGCCCCGACATTCTTCAAACCAAATGGCATCACTTTATAGCAAAAGGTGCCCCACTGTGTAACAAATGTAGTCTTCTCCATATCTTCAGGTGCCATCTTGATTTGATTGTAACCAGAGAAACCATCCATAAAAGAGAATACCTTATGCTAAGCAGTGTTGTCTACCAAAACATCAATATGAGGAAGTGGAAAGTCATCTTTAGGGCTGGCCTTATTCAAATCTCTATAATCCACACACATACGTACCTTACCATCTTTCTTAGGTACTGGTACTACATTTTCAACCCATTGACAATAAGAAGTCACAGCTAAGAACCCTGCATCAAACTGCTTCATCACCTCTGCTTTAATCTTTTCTGACATTTCAGGAAGCATGCGACGAACCTTCTGCTTCTTTGGACGATAGTCTTCTTTTACTGGTAAACAGTGAACCACAATGGCTATATCCAACCCTGGCATATCTTCATAGGACCAAGCAAAGATTTCCACATAATCACGTAACATCTGAATTAGTCTGCTCTTAACACCATATTCTAGTTCAGCCCCTATCTTGATCTCTTTCCTGTTTTCTTCAGTTCCCAGATTCACAACTTCGATTGGCTCTTCATGTGGCTGTATAGCTTTCTCTTCTTGTTGTAACAACCTAGCAAGCTCTACAGGTACTTCACAATCTTCCTCCTTTCCATCTTCAGCTTGATAGATCGGATTCTCGAAATTATAATTGGCAATAGTAGAACTGTTATCAACAGGATCCAGAGTGGATGAGGATCTGCATTTTAGTGATGTGTGTGTGTGTAAGAACACATAGTTGATAAAACAAGAATAAAATAAAAGAAAGACAAGGAGCACAATATCTACAAAAACGAAACGTCCATTGATTTTTATTGAATGAAGTATGCAAATGAAATGACATCCCGAAACAAGCATACCATTGTGCCCCGGGTAAGGCACAAGGCTTAAAATTTTAATTGTTCAAAATTACAAACTTAAAATAACAACACAATAATAGTATTTACTCCTGACTAAAGGAGATAGGAATAACGTCTTCAGTCTTCCAATTGTTGAGCCCATCACCCACAGTAGGAAAGATCCAGTCATCCAGGTCGTAGTCTTCACTATAGTCACCCACAACATTGATTTGATCTTTCATGATCCCTTGATTGGTGATACGAACAGCACGAGCACGACGAACAGCCTTCTGGGACTCTGCAGTGAAACCCAAACCAAACTTGTCAGACTTGTAAGGAATGTCAGGAAGCTGACCCCAAATAGTACAACCACCTTCTTCAACCACAGCTCTAGCATCTTTGAGGGAAGCCATTGTAGGAGGTACTCTGGTAACCACAAGAACTCTTTTAACAACAGGAGGAGCTTCAGTAGCAGGAACGACCCAAGGAACTACTTCAAATGTTTGGTAAGGAGTCTCAACATATTCACCTTCCACTTCAACATACTTAAATGTATTCACATGACTGACCATATATTCTTCCTCTCCATAAACAGTGACGATCTTTCCCTTCACTGGATATCTCAACTTCTGATGTAGAGTAGAAGTTACAACACCTGCCCCGTGGATCCAGGGGCGCCCAAGCAAACAGGAGTACGCAGGACGAATATCCATTACATAGAAGGTAGAATTGAAGATTTGAGAGCCTACTTTGATCGGGAGATCTATTTCTCCATGCACCACTCTTCTTGAACCATTAAAGGCTCTCACCACTATATTACTTGATCTTAACACAGCATCTTCAGGACTGAGCTTGTTCAGAACCTCTTTGGGAAGTACATTCAATGAAGAGCCGTTGTCTATCAACACATGAGACAAGGTAGTGCCCCTACATTCAATGGAGATATGCAAAGCTCTGTTATGGTTTCTCTTGGCAGGAGTCAAATCAGCATCAGAAAACCCTAACCCATTATCATAAGTCAGATTTGCAACACAATTTTCAAATTGATCCACATAAATTTCATTTGGCACATGAGCAGTCCTCAAGAATTTGATCAAGGCTTTAGCATGAGCCTCAGAACACAGCAACAAAGACAACATGGAAATTTTGGAGGGAGTATGCCCCAACTGGTCAACAATATCATAATCACTCTTGCGAATAATCTTCATCACTTCTTCCATTTGTTTAGAAAGATTCTCAGCAGTCGGTGCCTCAGCTTGCACAGGTTCAACCACAGGACCTTTGCCCCGAGCATCAGCATTTGGCTCAGAAGTGGAGGTAATAGTTGGAGTAACTATATTTTTTGAGGTAGCCGGAGGAGAGAAAATTCTTCCACTTCTGGTGATCTTACTAGATCCAGCAATATTATCAACATCAAGGTTATCATCAGTAACAGGTGTATCAGTCAAAGGTTCCTGCTTAACACCGTGGATATAAACATCAGAACCGTAATTCCAGGGTATAGCTTTATCAGAAGTATACGGAATAGGACCAGGAGTGGTAATAATCATGGGAGGCATTCTAACTTCAGCAACAGTCTTCACCAGACCTTCAGTAGTAATTTTGATAGGACCCTTAGGAGTGATCTTGACAGGGCCTTTGGAGGTAATCTTCACTGGCACTTTATCAACCATAGCTACATCTTCAACCTTCGTACCTTGAGTTAGATGTTCAACCATACTTTCCACAAAAGGTGTCCTCTCAAACAATATGGTGTAATTGTCCATGAGGCGTTGAATACCATCTTTCAACTTCCAGCAGCTATCAGGTTTGTAAGCATAGTAAAAACAATCTTCATTACAACCTGGAAAGAATCCAACCTGTACCAACTTCCTCTTGATAATAGATAAGGGAGTAGTCACATCTGCAACTGAGGAAACATATGAAACTTCATCAATAGCATTAACAGCCTTCTCATGATTGGGCATGGGAGCAGTAATCACATTTGGAGTCCCAGGAGGGTCAAATTCAATCTCTCCAGCTTCAATCATATCTTGAATCTTGTTTTTCAATATCCAGCAGTTGTTGGTATCATGTCCCGGACAATTAGAATGATAGGCACATCGTGCATTAGGGTTGTATCGAGGAGAGGAAGTATTAGGATTCTGAGGAGGGTCCTTCAAAGTAATGAGTTCCCCTTTCAACATGTGTTGCAAGGCTTGGGCCAGTGACATGTTGATCTTGGTGAACTGTCTTCTAGGCTTTTGTTGATTGTTCTGTGGTATCTCTGGTGCTGCAGGAGTAGGATTGAAGATGTGAACTGCTCCCATAGATTGGTGACTTATGTTACGATTAGGTTGATCATACACAACATTGGACTCCTTCTTCCCACTAGGGGGATTCTTGGCAGTACTTGATGCAGAGGCACCCACCTGTATCTTACCACCACTTATGCCACTCTCTACACGTTCTCCAGTCATTATCAGCTCAGTGAAGCCGGATGATGAGCTTCCAATGAGGTGACTATAGAAAGGACCATTCAGCATACTCATAAACATATCCACCAGCTCCCTGTCAGTCAGAGGAGGTTGAACTCTGCCAGCCAGGTCTCTCCATTTTTGGGCATACTCCTTGAAACTCTCCTTAGCACCCATTGACATGCTTTGGAGCTGCATGCGAGTAGGTGCTAAATCAGCATTGTATTGGTATTGCCTATAGAAGGCCTCAGCAAGATCATTCCAATCACAAATATTGATGCTTTCCAGTTGATAGTACCATTCCAATTGAGCTCCAGACAAGCTCTCTTGGAAGAAATGAATCCATAACTTCTTATCAGCAGTATGTGGTTGAATCCTCCGGACATAGGATCTTAAATGCAGCTTGGGACATGAGACACCATCATACACCATAAAAGCAGGAACCTTGAAACCAATAGGTATAACCACTCCAGATATTAAACTTAGATCTTCATAATCCAACCCAGAAGATTTTTGCAACTCCATGGCATGCATCCTGTCTACCAGCATCTTGTACTTATCTTCATTAGGATCATGATAATAATTTGCTTCAGAATCCGAATCTCCCACAATATCATGGAGACTGCCTCCCCCTTTCTCAGAACCTTCAGACTCATAATCATCCACCTGTTCCCTTGCCTTGATAGGACCTTTGAACCTTCTTCCCAGATTAATAAGGCCTCCTGATCTTCTAGTCTTCTTATTCTTCTTAGCCAACAGTGTCTTCAACTCATCTTGTCCCTTGGACAAGTTCATAATCAACTCTTGGAATTGTGCATTCTGAGCCTGGAGATCTTTGACAGTCTGTTCAAGAGCCATTTATACTGAAATAAACAGTGAGAAGATAAGATACCTGTATATAAGAAACTTGTGATGCAATGATATGATATGTAAATGCGTATGCAATGTTTTCAAGGACCGCATGATTTAAATTTGTTTAAACAACCATAAAGTAAACTTTTATTAGTAAACAATAAACTTGTTTGCCCCTTGGGCTTACAATAAAAATGAAATAAATACAAAAAATGGGGTTTTAAGTCTCCCATAGACGTTTTCTCTTTATGTTGAGGTATGAGTTGAGATTCCGCTCCTCGTGAAGTTGTTTTGTTAGCTCCAGGATTCTTTCTTGACTTGCTTTGTAATGAGTCTCAAAAGTATCCCTTTGCTCCTTCAACTAGATCCAGGACCTTTGTAGCTCTTCCATGTCAGTGGGCATGTCTGGATGAAGAATGATATAAGAAATATCTCCTTCAGCAATAGGCTCCATAGTAACTGGCGGGATGGCAGGATACGACATCATAAGAGTCTGAGCACGAGATCGCACCCATCTGAGATAAGCTTCCATAGGAATGGTATACTTGGGTTCTAGAGTCTTGCTATCAACCTTGTTCACTTTACCCCATGCTCGTATAAACCTTTGACGGTAACCTTGCAGATCGTTGTCGTAGTCAAACACAATACCCTGAATAAGCATGTCATGAGGACCATTGCCCCGAGCATAACCAAACTGACGTAGAGCTAAAGAAGGATTGTAGGTAATGCCCCCTCTTATGCCAAGGAGTGGCACATTAGGGAACTCCCCACAATGGTCAATGATAGTAACATTATCCATAGATCTAGAGCACCAATGAATATCTGAATGAGAAAGTGACATGATTCTTTTAGACCACCTTAACGCTTGTTCATTCTTCATCACTGATCGGGGAAGGTGAGAAATAAACCACCTAGACAATAAAGGTATGCAACACATCAGAGTTCCTCGTGCCTTTGTAGTACGGGTATGAAGAGAGTGTAAGATATCTCCAAGCAATGTAGGCACTGGATTATGAGTCAGAAATATGTTGATGGCGTGTACGTCTATGAACTGGTCTGGATTGGGGAACAATACTAAGCCATAGATCAATAGGGCTAAGATCTCCTCAAAAGCATCATAACTCATAGCCTTCAGGAACACTTGAGCTTTCTCCATCAATAACTTTGCAAGAATACCCTTAACTTCACTCCTTGTTTCTAGGACAATGTCTGATTTCTTCAAATGTAAGGCTGCAACAATGACTTCAGGTTTAGGCTCTCTTTCCAAGCCTGTGAAGGGTTTCTGATCCAGGATAGGTATACCCAGAAGCTTGGAGAACTCTTCCATTGTAGGAACCAGCTGATAATCGGGGAATGTGAAGCAATGATGTTTAGGATCAAAGAACTGAAACAGAACACTCATCATGTCTTCATTGAACCCTGAAGTGAATAGATCCAGTAGGTGACCATGCCTCTTGATGAACTGGGAGTTTTCAGAAACTTGAGAGACCAATTCCTTAAGCTTAGGAGGTATTCCTACAAAATTGATCAGGATAGTGTTCCTACGAGCAGAAGCCATGACTTGCAACAAAGAACAAAGATAAATCCTTTGGTCCTTGAAATGGTTAGTGAAAATGATATGCTTATGATGCATGATGATGCTATGATGTTATGCTCAATCACAAACATGTGGCACACACAAACAAGTCACACAATAGCCCTAGGTTTGAAGGCTTGCATGAGGTTTAAAGGTAAGTACCCTCCCCTGAAATTAGTTGGTTCATCCTGTCCTATAAAGTAACCAGGTTCTAAGGGATCTCAATATCATTGATCCTTCACAAGGGTGGTTATTCAGTAGGCAACTTACTTGCCAACCAAAACCCTCCAAGTTTAAGATCTCAATGAGTGTAGTATCGAGTATCAACCAACTTCAGTCTTCACCAAAGCCGATTATCTCACTACTTTCTAAAGGCCAAGTTGGGATGACTAGGGTTCTAAAAGTCAGTTAGTGTATTGACAACATATGGCAGCCTCATATTATCCTCAACTTTCTTAAGGAACATAAGCACCAACCAAGAAGTCACACTAACTATGGCCACCAGATCAACCATATCGATATACACCGTACAGTTTCCTTGGTCTATTGCCATTTACCTAAGGTACACTAGATCCTGGTTAGGATCTTTCACACATAAGAGCACCCAACAAGTAAAATAAAGCAAACAAAGCAAACAATTTTAAAGTGATCTAATTCCTAAGGGTACCCCTCTTTTATTAAGTCCCCAGCAGAGTCGCCAGTTCTGTAACACGGTGGGAGAACTGACTTTAGTTAAATGTTGCGGATAGCAAGAGTCGCCACCGGCTTTTATTTTATCCAAAAGGAAAGGACATAAAAGAACAGGAAAAACCTTAAAAAGATTTTGAGTTCGGGGGGTAGGTTATACAAAGGGAAGGTGTTAGCACCCTTTATATCCATGGTTATCCATGGGCTCTTAGTTACTTAGCTCACTTTAAATTGTTTTGAGAAAGGTGTAGTGTGTGATTAAAAATTTTCTAAGTACTTTATAATGATCCTCGTATGGATGTATATAAAGACTTTGTTTTGAAAATTTGTTTGAAATGTGAAGTGTAATGAAGTATTTTGAAGAAAAGTGAGCAAGTACTTAAGAGGAACCTACCCTATGCTAAGTCTTTACTGTTCTTATATGTTCTTTCAATGGTAAGACTATCCCTATTATTAAGGAATAGGTAGTCTTTACCTTGGATGTAATGAGGGACATGAGAAGGGACATCTGAGTATAGGCAACTGTAACGTGTCTTAGCAATACGAAGGGACTTATCATCTTTTATTCGAAGGGACAAGATCATTTACCGTAGGCAACATCGAAGGGACTTGATCTTATAATCTTAAAGGGACTTGATGATATTAATGAAGGGACTTTGCTTTAAGACACCTTACTTGACCTTATAATTAGGAAACATGAGGAATACCCTTAGAAAGTGTATGATGGCGATCAAAGATCGACTTACGTGTGTGAGTGTTCATATTCATATATTTATCTTATTAAATAAGTCATTCTAAATTAATTTTAAAGCACAAACATGTTATCACTCCCTATAATTACTAACCATGGCAAGAATATTTATAAACAATAAAATAATAATAAACTACGACTATTACAAGCCTTTCGCAATTACATTATAATATAAATAATTAAATAATATATAATGAATAAATAACAATTAAAAGGGTTAGTAGCAATAATAATCAGAAGAAAAAGAGGTTAGAACAAGTAAACAAAATATATACAATTTAAGAGAATATTTCTAAATTAAACAAATAATTTTAAAGAAATTTTTTAAGAAGAAAATAATAAAGTAATTAGAATAATAATAAACAATTATAATAATAATTATTAGATTATAATTTAAATGTTAAGATTAACAAGAATTAGGGTTAGGGTTAGAGAAAATTAGGGTTTTAGAAATTAGGGTTTTAATTAAAAAAATTAGGGTTAGTTTTTTAAATTTAGAAATTAAATAATATTTTACATAAATTATTTACAACTTAGAAGAAAATAATATTTTATTTACAAAATTGTTTATTAAATTAATTAAAGTGATTTATCAAAAAAATATTATCAGATTAATATAAAATACAAAGGTTTAATTAATATTTAAATAAAATTAATAATTATAAAAACAATTTAATTAATGTAAAATAAATAAAAAGAAATAAGTGGTAAAAAGAGAGGCGGGGAGGCCTGGTTTTGATCCCAGGACCTCCCCCTTACCATGCCTAAAAACCTGCCACTGGGCTAGCGCGTGCTAGCAAACACAGGATGAACAACAATTATTAAATATACAAACTGGTAAATATGATAAATAAAACAAAAAAAACGCAAAACCTGGGATTCGAACCCAGGTACTGAAGCCGTTCACATGCGCGTCCAACCAACTGAGCCAACTAGTCTTTCTGAAATATATATAACAACAATAAAATAAAATATAATGTTAGAATTTGAAACTGGAATTTGGCGCGCAGCTTCATCTTCCTCATTTGAATTTCCTGCGAATTTTCATACGCCCTTTCCTGCGAATTCACCTGCGTGTTCATGAACCAGAAAACCTATGTTTTTGAAACATCAAGCAAACCACAATATTAATGCAAATTAGGAACCCAGATCAATTACATGAAGTATATACATTATGTCCATGTTCTTAGAATTCATTTAGACGCCCTAAATACTAAGATCCCAAATTCAAATCTCAAACCCTAACAATGGCATCTAATGATTTAGGCCATGAAACTTCAATTGGCTTATCCATAAAGCTTCTATGCTTCAAAACAAACACAAATCAGCAAGCAAAATCAATTAATAACGCATGAGAGTATGAAATCGAAAAAATGTAAAAACTTGAACAAGAGTGATTCAGTTAGAGCAATTCATGGTGTTAGAGTTGCAGATGATGATTGCTACATGATCACTGATGATCAGAGAAGCTAATGTAACCTTTAGAATGTCTTGAAATTCTCTCTAACTCCAAAACCGTATGTGACTTTTTTCTTGATATTTTGAAGTTGAAGGATATGTGTGGAGGCTGCAAATTCGTGTCCAATGCATTGCTTTATGTTGTATATATATGATACATCAGAATTAGGTCAAAAAATTATTCAATCCTTTGGACTTTTGGATATTTAGAGATTGAAAAAGATTCATCCTTAAAAATTGAAATATTTTGATCTCACCTTGCTATATTTGTATGATCTGATTTTATATGGTACCAATCACTTTTAAATGAATATTAAGACCTTCTAGAACCAAAATCAAATCAAATATCCATCCTTTTATATTTTATTTTAATTTAAAATGATTTTAATATAAAAAATCATAATAAATAAAATAAAATGAATAAAATTATGAATAAATAAATTTTAATTCGTGCATGATGTCATGGAAGTGTTTGGATCATAAAAAAGCAAGCCCATTTGGTGAATTATGGTTTTAAGACCCCATTTGCTTCATAAATCTCTCAAAAATTTCCCAACTTTGCAAGGGCACAAGTCCTTCAATTTTAATGCTATGTAGGTATTCTTGGACATTTTAGAAAGCTTAGAGAGTCCTCTAACCAACCTTTTTTGTCTCATGTCCATATCTTTTACCATTCTCAAGTTATGCTCTTTGGAAGTTATTGACTTTTTGTTGACTTTTAAAAAGACCTATAATGTCTTAGCTCATACCTTCCAAATGAAGCATTTTTGGGCTTGGCTTGTGAGACACAAAGTTGTAGAGAATTTAATTTCCTTCAAAATGAGCTTTGGATGGAAAAGTTTTGAAGAAGCATGTGAAAGTTATGGCTGGTCAAAGTTCAGTTGACTTTTCCTGTGAAAACCCTAATTTAGAAACTCCTGATTCTTGATGATCTGAAATCTCCTTGATGAATCATGATCAACCCTGGATCAAATGATGAATTTTACCTCATATACTTGATGTTGGCAAAAAATCATGAAGTTTGACTTTGGTTTGACCACAGTTGACCTCAGTTTGACTTTTTGACTTCCTTGACTGATTTTAACCTATCTGATCATCTGACTGAGTAAATCTTTTAGGAAAGTCTTGAAACTTGACATGGGGATTCTTGAACAAATATAGGATGCTATGAAGCTTTCTTGAAGTATTGGAAGTCCATTTAGCCTGATGAAAGTCAAAACCCTAGTTTAAGATGATTGCTTAGGAGGATGCATTGTCTGAGGGAATTGTCAAACTTTCTGACTAATTGTGAACCTTGTGAACCTCATGAGATGTCTTGTGAACCTTGTGAACCTTGTGAACCTCTTAGTACACAATGTCTTGTCTTGGGGAGGGAAAATTTTGGGGTGCAACACATTGTCAAGATAAATGTGTGTAGATTTAATTGAATGTAGGACTGGAGATTCATCACGAAGAAGGGTGGGTACAAAAACAATTTTGAGCCTTTATCTTTTGTTTCATAAACCGATAACCAGACCACGTTACAACCCTTAAAAGACCTAATTGAGGCAAGGTTATTCTAAAAAGCATACTACAGTAAGGTTGTGTAAACTGACTCCAAAAAGATCTTTGCAAGTCATTTTGTTTTGTACATATCTTTGCTTTACCTTTCACTTTGAATGTCATAAATCGCCGTGTTTTGACTAGTGATTCATTTGCTTTTCTTCCAACAATGATTTTGATTTCAAAATTTGCATTTGCTTTTAATTACCATGATTGTATAAATGTTTTTGTTCGCAAACTATCTTTTCTAGCAAGGAATTTTCAAACAGTAAAGAACTGGTCTGGTGATCCAATCAGGGGCAAGTTCCTTCCAAACCATGTTGAGAATCAGGGCAAGGTTGTTATCCAAAAGATTTTACAAAATGTATACTGAGGCAAGCTTCCAAGCGCATTATAAGGCAATCATTTTTAGAGTTAGTCAAGCTGAAGCAACGATCAGCTCATCTACAATAGTCAGCTTATTTGGGGCAATTCATTGGAAGAATCCCTAAAGAAATTTTTCATCCCTTCTCCAAGGATCATCAACTTGGTACAGTTTATTAGTGCGGCAAAGGTCTGTTCAACATCAGCATCCTTAGTCCCCGAGAAGAATAACGGTGATCTCACACATGTTGTTAGCATCTGCATTACATGCATTTGATCATGCATCATAACAAGTTCATATATATGCATAACAGAGTGTTTTATCCTCATTTGCACTTACCGTAGGTCATGTTGTGGTCAAACATTTACCTCACTTTGAAAGTCCAACTTCTTGGCACCTACCAAAAACTTACCTTTCTTTCACTCTAGTGACATTCCTGGATATTTTATTCCTCCAGTGCTATTCCTGAGTCTTTGTATTATTCCTCCAGTGTTGTTCATGGATCTTATCATACTTCTTCCAATGTTATTCCTGGGTCTATATCTTGTTCGTTCAGTGCAATTCCTGAAATTTTTATCTGCATATCCGATGCCATTCTTGGATATAATGATTTGCCTTTAACTTCTGTGCCATTCCTGAAAATTTTATCTGTATATTCAGTGTCATTCCTGGATATTTTCTTTCCTCCAGTGTTATTCCTGGGTCTATATCTTGTTCTTTTAGTGCCATTCTTGAAAGTTTTATCTGCATATCCAGTGCAATTCTTGGATATGGTGATTTGCCTTTAACTTCAATGCCATTCCTGAAAATTTTATCTGTATATTCAGTGCCATTCCTGGATATTTTCTTTCCTCCAGTGCTATTCCTGGGTCTATATCTTGTTCTTTTAGTGCCATTCCTGAAAGTTTTATCTGTATATCCAGTGCCATTCCTAGATATAGTGATTTGCCTTTAACTTCAGTGTCATTCCTGAAAATCATTGCTCAGCCTTTACTCAGTGTCATTTCTGGATATAGGTATTTGCCTTTACCTTCAGTGCCATTCCTGAAAGTTTTATCTATATTTTCAGTGTCATTTCTGAATATAGTGATTTTCATTTACCTTCAGTGCCATTCCTGAAAATCATTGCTCACCTTATCCAATGCCATTCTTGGATATCGTGTCCCTTGTCTAAAGCTATGATTGAATGTCTTGCCTTTGATTGAAAATCTCTTACTTTATGTTCGTCCAATACAATCTATGGATGTTTGTTTTTATTCGACTTCGTCCAATCCAATCCATGGACGTTATTTCTTCTCTGTTTTTATTCTTAAGTGTCAGTTGGTCGCATCGTGCCACTGTGCATTCACTTTGAATATTTTCTTGTCATCCTAAGTGTCAACTTGACTTCACCCGTGTTAGTTGAACCAACGCTTTGTATTTCTTTTTGTTTTCGCCTTTTGTTATTCTTAGTATAAACAGTTACACTTGAACCTGTTGATTTATCACTTCGAATACTTCCTGTCTACGTTTCTTCATCCTCAATGTTCTCAAATATTTTCCCTAGTGGGATCCTCTCTTGTTATCATGTTTCATATAACATAATTCCCTGCATAACTCAATCTCTCATACATCCATTCACATTGCATTTCATCTGCATCCGGTCAAAATTCTAGGTATTCTAATATTTAATCCTCTTCTACCTTGAATGTTAAAAAAAACTTTGTTATTCATACATTCAGGTTCAAAAAGATTAAATAGGGGCAACTGTCACACCCTAAATTTTGACCGGATTTTTTTCAAATTTTATTCATCTGGCGCATTTTTATCGAATTATTTGATAGTCAGTCATTTTTGCATTATAATCAATTAATCATTAATCATGCAGTTCTATTTATTTTACTTTTAATGTCATATTTTATTCTTGATTTTTTTAGAATTACTTATTTAGCTTTAAGAATAGGAGTTTAGATTATATTAGATATTTTAGAATTAGTTTTAATTTAAATTTTATTTTGGTTCAATTCTAATTTAGAATTTGTTTTATTTAAGTTAATTTATATTTTAGTTTAATTTCAATTTCAATTTATTTAGTTTAACTTCAATTTATTTAATCCAATATAATTTATTTTTTGATAATCATTTTCAATTTTTTTCTTTTTTATTATTAATTAGTTTTATTATTATTATTTATTTTATTATTACTAATTTTCTTTTGTTTTTCTTCATATTCAAAAAAGGAAAAATAGCAAGTGGGTTCCACTACAATGTAGTACAAACACTTCACATGGATTGCCAACTTGGAATTATCAATGACCAAGAATCATTCTCACACTTCACATGGATTGCCAACTTGTACTTATCAATGACAAAAAATCATTCTCATAAAGTCACATGGATTGCCACATCAACACTCCTACCTCATTCACACTATAAATAAGATCTATCTTTCTCTAATTTAAGACTAACAAGAATACCCTTAAATTCTCAAAATCTAGCATATTCATTACATATTTTTCAAAGTCCAAATTCTTTTTTTACTTACACAATACCCATAAACATTCACCATCTTCATCACAACAACAACCTCCATCAAAACACCTTCACTTTATTCTACATAACAAGTTCAACCTTTGCTAGCTTTGGAGTTTGTGAGTATTATCCGTCATTTATTTATTTATATTTTAGTTTATAAAACTTTTATTTTGATTTTATTTGTATTAATCCATCTTTTTTTAGATCTTTATTTTATTATTTCATTTTTTTTCTAACTCTTAGTGTAGTTTAGTTTTAGTATTTTTATTATTATTTAAAAAACATGTCAAAAGTGTTGGTGGTTCTACTTCAAGTAGTAAGGCTATCACGTTCACAAGTGCTGGGTTGCTCAACCGCGATCAGATCTGTACAGCAAGCCAAGATGGGGATAGTGACGGAGACTGGGACAATTGGATCCACCCGTGTGTGCCCGGCGAGGAGCTAGGAAATTGGTCTGCTGAAGACATTGTTCAAGTCACCTGGCTCTCAGAGTAATTGTTTTGTTTCCTTTTATTAGCATACTGCATTGTCAAATCCAGCATTCTGCCCAAGATGCTTGGATCCATTGTATCGGGCCACCATGTTTTGTATTGCATCATTATTTTGCTATGAAATAAAAGGACATTTTCAGACAAACTGTGTTCCCTGTCTTTGTTTTTAAACTTTTTCACAAAAAAATATAAAAATGGCAATGTGTTTTCCTTTTTGTTTTGTTTTAGCATCTCCTTTTTCAAAATAAGCAGATTCTGAATAAGCACATCATATATGCAGTGTTGATCATCTAGATTCCACGAATAACGTTCCTGCTATGACTATGCATGACTTTGATAATCCAGTCTACCAAGCTGATGAAGGGGTTGAGGAAGACTGTGACCTCCCTGAAGAATTGGTTAGATTGTTGAAATAAGAGGAACGAGTTATTCAGCCTCATCAAGAGGAGATCGAGACCATCAACATTGGCAGTGAAGAGGCAAAGAAAGAAATCAAGATAGGGGCCAGTCTGCAGGCCGACGTCAAGAAAGAGCTGATCAGTATGCTGAGAGAGTATGTGGATATCTTTGCTTGGTCATATCAAGATATGCCAGGTTTAGATACCGACATCGTGATGCATAAGCTACCTCTGAGAGAGGACTGTCCTCCTGTAAAGCAAAAATTGAGAAGAACTCGCCCTGACATGGCGATGAAGATTAAAGAGGAGGTTCAGAAGCAGTGGGATGCCGGGTTCCTTGCTGTGACTAGTTACCCACCTTGGGTAGCAAACATCGTACCAGTAACTAAGAAAGACGGTAAGGTCCGGATGTGCGTTGACTATCGGGATTTGAATAGAGCAAGCCCAAAAGATGATTTTCCGTTGCCACATATTGATGTGTTGGTGGACAATACTGCTCAATTCTCGGTGTTCTCCTTCATGGATGGCTTCTCCGGTTATAACCAGATCAAGATGGCTCCGAAAGACATGGAGAAGACAACGTTCATTACCCCATGGGGTACATTCTGCTATAAGGTCATGCCCTTTGGTTTGAAGAACGCCGGGGCAACTTATCAACGAGCGATGGTCACATTGTTCCATGACATGATCCACAAGGAGATTGAGTGTTATGTGGACGATATGATTGCAAAGTCCCGAGACGAAGAAGGGCATCTGGTCAACCTGAAGAAGCTTTTTGATAGACTGATCAAGTACAAGCTGAGTTTGAATCCGAACAAGTGCACTTTCGGAGTGCGTTCCGGGAAACTGCTGGGTTTCATTGTAAGTCAAAGAGGAATTGAGGTAGATCCTGCTAAAGTAAAAGCTATTCAAGATATGCCTGCACCGAAGATAGAAAAAGAGGTGCGCGGGTTTTTAGGGAGGTTGAACTACATTTCTCGGTTCATATCTCATCTAACTGCCACGTGCGAACCAATATTCAAGTTGCTAAGAAAGGAGCAAACAGTCAGGTGGAACGATGATTGCCAAAGAGCTTTCGACAAAATAAAAGAGTATTTGCAGGAACCTCCAATTCTAATGCCTCCAGTGGAAGGAAGACCTCTAATCATGTACTTGACCGTGCTAGAAGGGTCAATGGGGTGTGTGCTCGGCCAACATGACGAGTCTGGTCGAAAAGAGTACGCCATTTATTACCTCAGCAAAAAGTTTACCGACTGTGAATCCCGATACTCACTGCTCGAGAAAACTTGCTGCGCTTTGGTATGGGCTGCTCGCCGACTGAGGCAGTACATGTTGACTCATACCACACTTCTCATTTCCAAGATGGACCCCGTCAAGTACATCTTTGAGAAACCAGCATTGACCGGAAGGGTTGCTAGGTGGCAGATGATTTTAACTGAATACGACATCCAGTATACTTCTCAGAAAGCCATCAAGGGAAGTGTATTTTCAGATTACCTTGCACAGCAACCTCTTGAGGATGACTATCAGCCGATGAAGTTTGATTTCCCTGATGAGGACATCATGTACCTCGAAACAAACGATTATGAGGAACCACTTCCGGAGGAGGGGCCTGACCCTGAATCCAAATGGAAGTTGATGTTTGATGGGGCCGTCAATATCAATGGTCGTGGAGTTGGTGTCGTACTCATTACTCCTGAAGGTGTCCACTTACCCTTCGCTGCCAGAATTACTTTTGGCTGCACTAACAATGAAGCGGAATTCGAGGCATGTATAATGGGAATAGAGGAGGCAATTGATCTTCGGATTAAGAACCTCGAAATATTTGGAGATTCAGCCCTCGTCATTAACCAGGTTACCGACAAATGGTATACGCATCAAGAGCATCTAATTCCATACAGGGATTATGCTAGAAAGTTGTTGACGTTCTTCACAACAGTTAAACTTCAATTCATACCACGTGATGAAAATCAGTTTGCCGATGCATTGGCCACTCTCTCTTCGTCAATTAAAGTCTTGTGTTGGAATTATGTGCCCAGAATTGATATATCCAGGATTGACGCTCCGGCTTATGCCTTCTCTGTAGATGCCGTGTCTGATGAGAAACCTTGGTATTTTGATATCAAGTTATTCCTGGAAAAGCAAGAATACCCAACTGGGGCATCTTCCAACGACAAAAAGACCTTAAGGCGACTTGCTGCTAGTTTCTTCTTGAACACAGACGGGGTTTTGTACAAGAGAAACTTCGATATGGTCTTGCTCAGATGCGTGGATAGACACGAAGCAAGCATGTTGATGCAGGAGGTCCACGAAGGATCTTTCGGTACCCATGCAGGAGGGCATGCTATGGCAAAGAAATTGCTGAGATCAGGGTATTACTGGATGACAATGGATGCAGACTGTTGTTCATTCGCTCGTAAGTGCCACAAGTGCCAGATATACGCAGACAAAGTGCATGTTCCTCCTAGCCCGCTCAACGTCATGTCATATCCTTGGCCCTTTTCTATGTGGGGCGTTGACATGATCGGGAAGATCGAGCCAACTGCTTCAAATGGTCATCGCTTCATCCTGGTCGCAATTGATTACTTTACCAAATGGGTAGAAGCAGCATCTTATGCCAACGTCACTCGTCAAGTGGTGGCAAGATTTCTGAAAAGAGATATCATATGCAGATACGGAGTTCCCGAAAGGATCATTACTGACAATGGCTCTAATCTCAACAACAAGATGATGGCAGACTTGTGTCGGGACTTCAAAATACAGCATCACAATTCTTCTCCTTACCGACCAAAGATGAATGGTGCGGTGGAGGCAGCTAACAAGAATATCAAGAAGATTGTGCAGAAAATGGTTGTCACCTACAAAGATTGGCATGAGATGTTACCATTTGCTTTGCATGGGTACCGAACGTCGGTCAGGACGTCAACAGGGGCAACTCCTTTCTCTCTGGTGTATGGCATGGAAGCAGTCCTGCCTGTTGAAGTAGAGATTCCTTCATTGCGTGTGATGATGGATGTTAAGCTTGATGAGGCTGAATGGGTGCGTGCTCGTTACAATCAGCTATGCTTAATTGAGGAAAAGAGATTAGCGGCTATCTGTCATGGTCAGCTTTACCAAAGGAGAATGAAGCGTGCATTCGACCAACGAGTACGTACTCGGGGGTACCAAGCGGGAGAGCTTGTGTTGAAGAGGATAGTTCCTCCAGGTTCAGATCACAGGGGCAAGTGGACCCCAAACTACGAAGGACCATTCATAGTGAAGAAAGTCTTCTCAGGAGGAGCATTGATGCTCACCACTATGGATGGGGATGACTTCCAGTCCCCTGTTAACTCAGACGCAGTTAAAAAATACTTCGCATAAAGAGACCCGCTGGACACAAAAACAGAATTAAAGTCCAGGCAAAAATGGGCATCCCGGCGAGCTAAAAACAGAATAAAAAGCTCGGGCAAAAGTTAGGGAAATAAATAATAAAAAATGTACACCCGCTGAGTTGAAAAGCTACATTGGATAGCTCAGGCAAAAAAGGGTATCCCGGTGGATTGAAAACCCGGAAAGGCGATCCACGCAAAACAAGGGAATAAGCGAACAACTGCGATACGAGTTATCTGAACCACATCATCGTTTCGTACAACTTGACAATATCAGAAGGGTAGGAAACAATCCCCTCATCCTCTCAGAAAGCCAAAGCAGAATGGAGAGTCTCGACGACATGCAAGTCATAGCAGAAATGGAACTCCCTGGAATGTCGTGTACATTGCCATTAGGATAGTTTCTTTTTCTCAATTTTTATAGTGGCTACCTCTTTCCAGGTGGTTGCTTCCTGATGTAAAATCTTTGCCTATTCAGAGGCCATTCAATAAAAATAATATTCAGTCAAAAGCTGTGTGTGTTTATTTTTGACTGCAAAATGTCCTGAATTTCCAGCAAAAATAGCATTGCATCTAAACAGGTGATAATTTTGAAAAAGAAAACTGACATGCAGGGAAACTATAACCCTCTTTGAGTGTCGGGTGACGATGGATGAACAGATCATGCCACGCAAATCCCCGGGGCACACTTGTGTTTTCCTTTGTTGCAGGTTGAAGGATGGCGTAACATTCTCAAGCAATTTACTCTTCCCCAATGGAGTATCTCCCCAAACAGAGATTTCTTTCTCCAGCAGGTATCTGAAGCCTGGCATCCCCAAGCAGAGATTTTATCCAGCTAAGCCTTGGCGGTAGCCCAAGCATTTTTCTTCTTCCCCAGTGAAGTTGGCAGTCCGTTCTTCCCCAGCGGAGTATGCCCAGCAGGTATCTGAAAGCCTGACATCACCAGAGTTGGAATCATCAATATTCTATACTCAGCAAGAGTCCTCTCCAACAGGTGTGACTGAAAGCCTGATGTTCCCTCAGAGTCTTGAATCAGCAGATGCTCTCCCCAGCCAGAGTATTGTTCAGGCAGCTTCCCCAGCCAAGTCGGAAGATGATCCTGTCCCCGCAGAGTTCATATTTGATTTTCACCTCCGTCCGTGAAATATTTCCCAGCCAAGTTGCCATACTTTTGGGTATTTGATGATACAGCCAGGTATTCATCATCTCAGTCAGAGTTGAGTGTCCATACCTCTTGACTTGTCTTCCCCTGCAGAGTTGTATCTCTTGCTGCCAATTAGGCATTTGTCTACCGCTCGTCTGCGTTTGTTAACACTCGTTTGTGTTATCCCTAAACGGAGTTCTCCCCAGCATTGGTATTACTGCTTTATTGTTACTCGTCTGCATCTTTCAACACCCGTCTGTGTTGGCCCGGTGGTATTGCTCGTCTGCTTTCCCCCAACATTGGCTTATGATTACCTTGATATTGCTCGTCTGCAATTGTCCAGCACTCGTCTGTGTTTGGTTGTGATAGTTGTTGTTGCTCGTCCGCAACTCCTCAAGACTCGTCTGTGTTCTGATATGATATTTGTTGTTGCTCGTCTGCAACCTCCCAACACTCGTCTGTGTTTGGTATTGGATCCTTTGTTGCACTCGTCTGTGCCTTGATATGTATTCTCTGCTGTTGCTCGTCTGCTGTCCAGCACTCGTCTGTGTTTGTTTGAAGCTCGTCTGCTTTTATTCCCCAGAAGTCGTCTGTGTTCTGAAGCTCGTCTGCTTTGCTGAGATACTCGTCTGTATCATCCCCAGCACTCGTCTGTGCTAGCTTACATCTGTATGTGAGGATTTGCTGGCTACCCTGGTATTTCTGTATTGATACTTCAAATGCTCGTCTGCGTTTGAATCTCTGGTATTCGTCTATACCAGTGACTGATACTCGTCTGTATCATTGCTTGAAACGCTCGTCTGTTTTTCTCAGATCATCGTCTGATACTCGTCTATATCATTGACTTATGGCACTCGTCTGTGTAATCTTGATGATCATCCAATACTCGTCTGTATTGAAGAGGTTTCGAATCCTGACAGTGGGAATTAATGTCAAAAATGGTTACCGGTCCTGGCGTAACAGGTAAATCCGAAGGAGGCTCGTCTGTCTCAGGCACCAATTATTGTTGTTGCACCTGGCGTAACAGGTTTGCCAAGAAGACTCGTCTGTCTTGTATCATATATCCGCGGATAATATATGAAGAAGGTTCGTCTACCTTGATTGCATGTCTATCCCACAGACTCAAGTGCATTACCAGTCCTGGCGTAATAGGTAAATCCGAGAGAGACTCGTCTGTCTCATGTATTGAGGACTTGTACGTCCAGCTCCTGGCATCACAGGATTGTCTGGAGGCTCGTCTGTCTCAGTTTATGTTCTTGAAGTGTTTTGAAGGCTCGTACGTCCAGCTCCTGGCGTCACAGGATTGCTTGAAGGCTCGTCTGTCTTGGCTCTCTTATTCCAGATATCAGTTTCAACCAGGAAGAAGCTCGTCGGCTTCTTTCTCCCATGCAGTCCCCAGAGCGTCATCTGGTTGGGTTTATTTCCCAGGGTTGCATTCCTCGTCAGAGTGCAAATTTCTGGTCTTCTTGGTATTCAATCACAGTTTATCCTGAATGGTCGATAGCCCGTACTATCGTCCTTTTCAGATTAACTGATGATTGAATAGGGGCAGTTCGCCCTTTCACAATGGAGATACAACTTAAAATTCACCAACAAACGCAAATCACTTTACAATTAATCAACGAATAACTGAACTTTGGAGTCCAGCAATCCACGGGTCCTTGAATGCAATCACTCTTGAGGCTAGCCCTCAAGCTGTGCTTCATTCGCCTTTCGTTTTAAAACACTTAACAAAGGTCAAACACCTTTTCTTTAAACGAACATTGTTTAAGTCTTTCTATCTCGCAAACAAGCTAGCGTTTTAGCCTCCGCCGCGAGTATAAGCCAACGCTTAGCAGTAGAATGCGTTTTAAACAATCTTTTCATTAAAAATCACAAACCGTAGTAGCACGAACTACGAAGCTCTGATTTTCCCATTGCACAAGGGAATACGTAGGCACAGGGATTTTAACCCTTCGCGAGCACAATAATAAAAAATTTAACTATCTCTCCGACACCATAATAAAAAACTTTAATCTTTTCCCCGTAACATTAATAATAATTTAAAAATTTTTTTTCCTTTTAAAACAAACATATTAACAAACATTTAGAAGACAAAAACTTAGATCAACATTTAATCGCATAGTTAAGCTAAGAGGTTCCCGTTGAGTACAGCGGACGTGAGGGGTGCTAATACCTTCCCCTTGCGTAACCGACTCCCGAACTTAGAATTTGGTTTCGTAAACCATTTCTTATCCTATTTAGGTTGTATCTATATCTCCCTTTTCTTTAATTAGAATAAATAGAATTAGGTGGCGACTCTGTTGTTTTCTTTCCGCGTCACATCGCGAGGATCGTATTTTTTCGAGGTACGACAGTTGGTTTGAAAGTCCGATTGTTTGGTATATATAAATAGGTGCCTAAATTGGTACGTTTGAATAGGCAAAATTGGTGATATTTTTCTACGAAATGTGGTTGAAAAACAGGTACAAATTCTGGTTGAAAACCTGGTGAAAAATGTGGTTTAAAACAGGTGCATATAAATTGTAAAAAACAAACAACCTTTTTTAAAGTAAATTATTTAAAAAATGTCGTATACCTTAGACAGCGCTTTACATTAAAAGCGCTATCTAAGGTAGGGTTTAGAAAGCGCTTTCACTAAAAGCGCTTTCTAAGGTGGGGTTTAGAAAACGCTTTTACTAAAAGCACTGTCTTAGATATACCAAAAAATGTCAAAAGCGTTGTCTAAGGTATACTAAAAAAGGCAAAAAGGCGCTGTCTAAGGTGGGTTTTAGAAAGCTCTTTTGACAATAAAAGAGTTGTATAAAACACCTTTAGACAATACTTTTGACATTAACCAAAGAGCTTTCTAAACCTTTAGAATCGTCGGTTTATACAGCGCTTTAAAGCGCTGTCTAATGTAAAAAAAAGCGTTGTCTAATATCTTTTATGGCATAGTGATGTTAAGGTTTGATATTATATGTTGTTATTATCAAAACCACAAAGATTATTAGACATTTATAGAATGTTCTACATGTAAGCAAATACAAAGATTATATTATAATTTCCATGAGAATATACTTCTCCTTCTTTGGCGTAATAAAAAAAGACGGGAAACAAGGAAAGAAAACACATATATCATGTATAACATATAAAGAAATGGAAGAAAAATGATGAAGAAAAAGCATCTAAAATATTTCAACTCATGCATGACTGATTAAATATTCCTAATTTAGCTCTTATAAAAAAGAAATATTTCTGAAGAAGAGGTTTTGTAAAAATATTTTCTAGTTGATTAGATGAAGACACATTCAAAATTACAAAATTTCCATTTCAACATGAACCCTAATAAAATGGTACATAACCTCAATGTGCTTAGTCCGAGAGTGAAGTACCAGATATTTTGTGAGGTGTATGGCGCTAGTTTTATCGCATTTTATTGGAACATGTTCGAGATCAACTCCGTAAACACTTCGATGATGTTTTATCTGAAGTTTCTTTGTCCCTTTAGGGTTTCAGTTTTTTTTTTGCTCGTCTCATTTCTATGTTACCATTTATATATTTTTGGTTATTGAGTCTCCTCTAAGTTAATTTTTTGCGCATATCTTAGGATTGAGTACAATTCATCTAAACCATACTCTACATTAAATCATGTTTTGCATGCATTAAATTAAACCATCAGATAAAATTTGTTCAAAAGAGATTAAAGTAAAAGTAATCGTTTATGTGGTTCAAGAAACACATGAATTCATGATTCCTATCGTAGTACAAAAACTGACCAACTGAAGCATATTCGATCTTTCCGCTCTTCATACCACTTTCTACCCTCTCTCATGTGACTACCAAATATAATAAGCTTAATGACATACTTGTGGAATCTTCTTTTGTAGATTATTGATCTAGGAAGATCCGTGTATTTTTTATGATGAACTAATTTATGATGACAACAACTAAAAGTCGAGTATAAAGCGGTAAAAGATGCATACCAGTGTGTCGCTCCCCCGAAAAGACACCTCGTCAGATAGGGTACAGACGCGAATGGTCGGCGAAAGGAGAAAATGAAGTGAAGGTGAATAGAGTCGCCAGCTAGGCATTTTTATCCCGAAGGAAAGGTAATGCTGCATAAACCTAGAAAATAGATGGATAAGACGGTTGCGAACCAGAGAAACTAAGAAAGGGGGTTGGTTACAACCTGGGAAGGTATTAGCACCCAGATTGTCCGTCGTACTCGACGGGATCCACGCTTACAAGATTTTGTTTAAAAAGGGTAAGTATATGTGCTATCTGTGTGCAAAAGCTAGGAATGAAATCTACAAGTGTCAGTGCAAAAGGTGAATTGCTCAGGAACTGAGGCTTAAAAAGAGAATGTTGAAAGAGGGGGAAGACACAGAGACTTTTGTTCGATAACAGTTAAGTTATGCCTATGTATCCTCTCGTGAAATGAGGAAGTCAGAACACCGTAGTTCGACTCAAAGAGACTGAAAGATGAATTGACTGATGAACTGCTTGCTTGTCTATGCTCAAGTGTATGACTTGTCTGGCTCAAGTGCTAACTGTCTTGCATTAGACGGAAGAGGCGAGTTCTCGTTTGTGAGTGAAGATGATGAGAAAAGAATCCCGAAGGATACGATTATTATTTGTTTTTGTGTTTTCAATCTTTTATTGTTTTTGGTGTTTTGCATAAGTTAATGAGCTTAAGCCTAAATCAAGGGCTTGTAAACTCATTATATCCTCCCTGATTAGGGATAATGAGAATACTTAAGTATGAGATAAGCATCTCAACTTAATTACCATGATGATGTAGGATTAAGATCATTAACCTATTTGTAATTATTTAGATGTTTTTGGGTTTTTTGTTTAGTGTTAAGTAATGAATTTAAGCCATAATCAAGGATTAGTGAACTCATTACACCATCCTAATAGAAGGATAATAGATGAGCACACTTAAGCTGAGGAAGATACCTCAACTTAATCCATGATTAGGGATTAAATTCATGACAAAACAAAGCCTTTATTAAATGGATTTTAATTAAGGATGAAATTAAGAAGTGAGTTTTATGATTTGTAAGACAACTTGAGGGGGACCTGTCCATTAAACACTAGGGTTAGTCCTTCTTAACCATAAAGGAAGAATTAGAACCCTAATGTAAGGCCCAAGTTAAGAGTTAATGTCTTAGTGATTATTAGATGGATTGATTAAGAGGTTTAAACAAATTAAGGGTTTAACACTTAGGATTAAAGTTATGCACTCCATCCTAAGAGAAGGATGCAGGCATAACCCTAATTCCAAAGTCCTAAAGCCTTAAAGGTTTAGTCTTTAATGATGAGATGAGAAGAGAGACATAAAGAGGACTCAAAGGTAAAACTAAGGGGGGACTAATCACAACCCTAATTATTATCATGCTTGGATGTTCCTATGGTTTGTAAGGCTTAAGAAAGATCTTCAAGGAAGCCACCAATGGAAGAAGTAGATGAAAGGAGGAAGAAGCAGAAGAAATAAGTTACTTACTTCGTTGAAGAAGATAAGTAACTTAAAGAAAGAAAGTGAGAGATGAACATGGATGAGATAGCCCACCCAAAGACAATTGAAAATGCAGCAAAGATGCATATGAAGAAGATGAAGAGAAATGAGAAGTGAAGGCAAATTCACTTCTCAAATTAACTTACCACCTGAAAATGTTAGCACAAGATGCATAAAGAAAGAAGAGAAATGAAACAATGCATATGAATGAGAAAATGCCAAGACCAGAAGCATACACATGGTGTAAATGATGTTATGATATGATGCAAAGACATGCAAGATGCATATATGTGATCATACAGGAGAGTGAATGCATATGAGGCATGTGGGAAGCATGAAAACACATGGATGTTTATGAAATGAAATTGATGCAAAGCATAGCAAATGTATGAATAAATGATCAAGCAATGTTCAAGCAATGTCTTAATATGTCTAAGATGGCATATAAATGCTTGAAATGACATGACAAGTTCATATGTTCATGCAATGCAATGTAAGATGCAAGTAAAGATGCAAAATTAGGGTTACATGAGAGGATGAGATGCAAATGATCAAAATAGAATCATATGTCATGATAAAAAATTTCAAATGAGCTCAAACAAACCCTAACCCCATATGATATTACACCCCAAAGGAGAAGGTCAAACTCTTAACCTAAAGAAAGTTATGATTTTTCTAAGTTTGCTAGGGTTTTAGGGTACTTCTAAGGGAAAAATGAAAATCAAATTGAAAATGCAAGATAAATTCATGACAAAAATATCCTATAAACTACATGCTATGCATAACACAATGCAAAAAGAATCATCTTCAAAATCTTCATGGTTAGGCAGAAAAGTTTTTTCAAAGTTAAGATAAAAAACATTGATTTTATGAACCCTAAATTCAAAGAAAATTGTTAAGTTGTGATCAAAACCAAAAATAAATTTGTATGGAGGGTTTGACAATGTTTCTAAATGTGTTAAGATGCAACATGAATTTTTTGATGATTTTTAGAAACCTAAATGGTATTTTAATTAATTAATTTCCATTAATTAATTAAAATAAACATTTAAATATTTTAAAGATACTTTTTTAATGCAAAAAATAAAATAAAAATCATTTTTGGAATGAGAAAAATATTTAAAGTCAGAATGCAAAATAAAATATTTTTGTGATGCTTTTTGCTATTTTAAATTAATTATGCAAAAGAAATAAAAAGAAAATGAATTAAAATGAATAAAAATGAAAGTATGCAGATCCTAAGGCTGAGATTTGAACTGGGTTGGAGGAAATTGACTGCGCGCGCAGATCAATGGCTGACATTCAAACTGGGTTTTAATTGTGTTTTATATTTAATTAATCAGGATTAAAAGTTAATGGCGCATCTGGACCACACATTTCCTAACCCTAATCACCATCCAACGGCCACGCACGCATCTGGGCAACTAACCCTAATTAGGGTTCTAATCACTTTCAGGTGACCGGAGTTGGCTCCGGTCATCTTCTCCGGCAAGCCAAACAACCAACTTCTTCCCTAGACCATTTTAGGAGCTCTAAAGCTCCAGATCAAATCCCCAAACCTCCCTGAGCATGAATTTACCCTCAAAACAAATTTCTAATGCAACATGATCAAGATACGAATCAAAACACAAAAATGGCAAAACTTTCAGAAGCACGATACAAGCTCAATACTCAATCATTTTCAAAACCAACAAGTGCAGTGTGATCAGTGAAGCATGCAGATCATTTCTATAACTTAAAAAAAGGATTCTGGAAAATTTGTTCTTGAGGTATACCTGAGATGAAGCTTTTCAGTTTGGCACTTTCTGGACCTCTCCTTGACGCTAAACCACCTCACTTGATCCCTTGATGATGTTGCAAGGCTTTGAATGAGTTTAGAATGGCTGGATTGAGAGGATGAACTCTTGCTTCACCAGAATCGTGTTTTGTGTAAAGGGGCTTTGAGGCTTGTTTAATGGTTGGGAAATGATCTATGGATGACGGTGAGTTGGTTTATGAAGTTTGATTGAGGTTTTAGTGGCTGAGCAGAGAGAATCGAAAGTTTGAAGGTGGAGAGGATTTTTTTGAAACTTTCCCTATGGGATGATTCAGGTTCTAAGGTTATGTGAAAATGGCTTGCTTTTGGTCCACATAACATGTCTCTATTGGCCAGAGAGTTGTTATGGCTGCAGCTGATTAGTATGGACCAAGTTGCAAAAAGTCAACATTATGTGTACTTGAGGTATGGGCTCATGCAGGGGTTGTTCAAGGGCATGTCTTGGTTTAGCATAGATCAAGGAGAGCCATGGGATTCATTTTATGCAGCTGGCACAAGTGGAAGCATGGCTGCAAGAGATTTTGCAAGTGTTATGCAATTTTGCCCCTTTGAGAAATCTTGTGATGCAAGGCATGAAATGTTGTGGTTCCTTGGGCAATTCTGATCACAATGCATTGTACTATGTTTGTATGATGCCTAGAGATGCATTAGAGGTCACAAAATGGCTTGGCATGTGAAATTGCAAAACTCCCTCTTTGGTATGAAAGTGAAAATTATGTGATTTTTGCCAACTTTGCAAAGCCATATCTTGAGTTCTAAGCACTTCAATTTTATGAACTTCCAAGCACTTCAATGATCAAATAAAGATTATATAACTTCAATTTGATGAAAATATCACTTTGGTTCCATGGTTGGGGACCTCAGATGCCCTGATTTTGCTCTGACTTGCTCAAGAAGTTACCCAGTGAACAAATGACTTCCACAATGAATTTCTTTATCAAACTTGGTACACGTGATCCTTATAACATATTAAGAACATTAGAAACAAGAATTACCAAAATAATTGGAGATAAGGCCTCTGAAACCAAAACCCTAATTTTGGTCATCTGTGCAGTGAAAACCCTAGCTCTGCTTCTATGCTTTCCCAGTTCTTGTGATTTCTTGACTTCCTTGAACTTTGAAAGACATAATATGATGATAGAACACACATGGACCCTCTTGGAATTCTTGGAGGCCCTTGAAGTGGCTCAGATGAACCCTTGGATTGCTCAGATCACAAACCCTAGATGCAGATGAACTTGAACTATGCAGATGAAACAAAAATGCAATGTGATGTGGTATGCTCATGCTTATGCAAATATGAAATATCAAAAGCCATGGTGTGAAATTAGTGAGGGCAAATTTGGGGTGTTTACACAGTGTTTTATGGATGTGACTTTTAGATGATGGAAACCCAATGGAATATAACTCAAGCCTCATCTCAAAGTAAAGTCAAGAAAATGTCTATAAAAATGAAGCATCTGATAAGTCTTGAAGTATATGAAAGCATTCCTCGACTCATCTGAGTGAATATACATTGTTAAAGAATTAGGGCTTTATCATAAAAAATATGGTTAATATCACTCTCTATCTCTCTCTCTCACACACACAGACACACATTCACCCACACACACACACACACACTCTCTCTCTCTCTCTCTCTCTCACACACACACACACACACACAAACAAACACACACACACACACACACATGATAAGTGCAAACTGTAGGTATTTTTGTATTTAATTTTTGTTGCACTTATCGATACTTTTTGTTAGAATCGTTCGAATAAATCCCGCTTTGTTTGTAAATACGTTTACCTTACATTATAGTGTATATATTATATTATCTTGTAAATATTATTGAATTTAATTGTTTTCCATTTATTTTTGTAGGTTTTACATCATTGATATTGGAGAATTGTTAAATAGAACATTGAATAAGCTTTCCAACGCTTCAAAGCGGGCGAAAATCGGAGTTACAGTTCAAAAGATATGAAGAAAACAATTTTTAGATTTTGAACTTCCAGCAGGTTTTTTGCTGAGCAAGTTGTAAGGCGGTTTAACAAATTTTTAGGTCTCGCTGAGCGAGCCCTGCGATCATGACAACTTATATAAAGGGAAAAACAAATTTTTTAGGTTATGGTTTGGGTATTTTTTGCTCCCACTCCATCAAACTTCATTTCTTCATAGATTTAGCTTAGAAAACAACATTGGAGCTTGCATTTGGATGATCCAGAGTCGAATCTCTCGTTGATTGGTGTTGACAAACCAAGAAATGTTTGGTTCCTCTTCTTCTCTTCTCTTTTTAAATTCTATTTGTTGAGTGTTTTATAGTTACTATGAACATATGTATCTTTGTTGATCATAATAATGTATAAATCTGCTTTACAAATCATAATCGATCTCTTCCTTGATCTTTTTGCATTTATGTTTAGATTTGGGTTGTGTTAGAGATAAACATCACAAATCTTGGTTAGGGATGGATATCTATTGTCTAGATGCTAGAGATAGATTTAGATAATAATCTTTATGGTGTTGGAACTTAATTTCTTCCGTGTTTCGAGGCGTCGTGCGCAAGAGTGACGACGAGAGTGATATGGTTGCTCTCTCAGCTCAGTGTGCCAGAGATGGACACGATTGTGAGTGATGCTGGATGATTTTGATGAGTATTGTAGTAGATTGAAAATGATCAATAAATTTATGTTTGTGACGAGTCAATTATATACATGCTTGATAAGCTTCTTTTCTCTGAAGAATGTATACTTTTTAAGTTCTTATTTACTTTCCTGCATTTACCTTAAAACCATTTTAATCCAAACTCATAAAATTAGATATTGTCGAACGACAGTTCAATAGAACTGATCTCTGTGGATACGATAAATTCCCAGAAAAATACTTCCAAAACTTTTGCTGCTTGCCGATGTACCGCATTCAAACAACACACACACACACATACACACACACACACACACACACACTGTTAGAACAAGATTTGATTCTACATTCCTTAAGATTTTTGATGATAACAAATACTATATTATTATAAGGAACAAATTTTCTCCCTAATTAATTATCTTTATATACAAGGAAGTTCTAATACAAAAGCAAGAAGTTCTGATACTGGATAACATTAACACTTAGAAGAATCTAAACAATTACAAGACAACGAAGTTTTGATATAGAAGATCTGAATAAATATCACGCTCTAAGCACCAAAGCTGCAAGTTTAGCAGACTCTGATCCAGAACTTCAAGGCATGTGCTGATACGTTACATCTCATTTAATAAGAATTAGAAGTAAACAACTAGTACCAAACAAGATCTCTATTTATAGAAAGTGCTTTATAATCCTTTATCAACCTCCAAAAATATCATATTATGTCTCCAACAGATCAAAATCTCCTCACTTATATAAAGGAGTCCACGAAAGCTTGAAGATCTCTCTTGCATGCATACCAATTAGTTTAATCTTTAAGCCAATTTTTGTTATAATTTTGTGTAAAACATCACAGTAGTGATAACGCTTTCTAGAAGCAATTTTTATACACTTTAACTTTCTATTAATCTTGATTTTCCTAGAGTGACTAAAGTGTTAGTCGGTAGACTCAAAAAGACATTGACAATAGGTCTTTGTGTTGTAAAAACATTGATTAGTGGATTAAGACCTTGCTTGAGAGATGAAAAATCACCTTGGCGGGTGGACTGGAGTAGTTTGAGTTTATACGAACTAGGATAACAAAACATGTCACTTTGCTTTTTTTTAAAACCCCAATTTAAACCCCCTTTCTTGTGTGTTTATTTTCTTCAATTGGCATCAAAGCGCCTGGTTCTGGGTGCTAACACTATACCGTATCAAAAAAAAGATCCTACAAGAAAAACACTATGGAGGAACAAATTCAGAACAACAACGACATCCAGAATGACAAAATCAATGGCAAACCCCCAATTTTCGATGGTGAGAATTTTGACTACTAGAAAGATGTTCTTGAAAGTTTCTTTCTGACTCATGATGGCAATATCTGGGATATGGTGACTAATGGTTACACTCATCCAGTTGGAGACAACTGTTAGAAGATTGAAAGAAGAAATATGACAGTTCAATAAAAGAAAGATTTCAAAAATCATCACAAGGCTAGAACAATTCTATTGAGTGCTATCTCACACACAAAATATGAGAAGATATTGATTTTTTTGAAAGATGGTGAGAATGACACATGAAGGCAACACTTGAGTCAAGGAGACTAAATCTCTGGCACTCATTCAGAAGTATGAAGCCTTCAAAATGGAAGAAGATGATGCAATTGAGAAAATGTTCTCAAGGTTTCAAATTCTGGTTGCTGGAATAAAAGTTATGGATAAAGGATACTCAACAACGGATCATGCGAAGTAGATAATCAGAAGCTTACCAAAGGAATGGAGACCCATGGTCACAACTCTAAATCTTTCTAAAAATCTGAATGAGATATATCTTGAAGAACCGATCAACTCTCTGAGAAGTCATGAGATAGAACTTAAAGAAGATGAACCCCAGAAGAAAGGTAAGTTTGTTGCTCTTAAATCTAATAAATATAAATCTAAAGCTTTTCAGGAAGAAGAAGAAAGCTTTGGTGGCTCATCAGAAGAAGAAGAAGAACTATCACTCCTTTCCATAAGAGTTCAACAACTTTGGAAGCATAGACAAAAGAAATTCAGAAACCTTAGAAGATCAAACAATCATTCTGAATCATCCTCTGGCTACAAAAAGTCAAGAAGAAAAGAAGTGATTTGTTATGAATGCAAGGAACCTGGATATCACAAAAGTGATTGTCCTAAACTACAAAAAGAAAAGACAAGAAGATGTTTAACAGAGATAAGAAGAAATTCTCATGGCTACTTGGGATGACTCAGAATCTTCTGAAGCTGAATCTAAATCAGAAAATGAACATTCCAACATTGCTTTAATGGCCAACATAGAAGATAATACCAACTCATCAGAATCAGGATCAGAATCAGATACAAAAGAGGTATTTTCTAAACTTTCTAGATCTCAATTAGAAGATAGTCAATAAAAAATTCTTGAAAAATATCAGCAAATTCAACACAAATACAAAAACCTGAAACATGGTCTAGCATGTGAGTCTGAAGAGACTAGAAAACTAAAAACAGAAAATTCTGAGCTAAAATAAATTATTTCAAAACTTGAAAATTCCTTTGAAAAACATAAAGCTCAGAAAGAATCTGACTCAAAAGTTCTAACTAGTTCTGACAGCATCATAAAACATTATGATCATAGTTTTCAAAAAATTCTAGCTAAAAACATAGATAGAAGCAAAATGGTTTCAATAATCTATGGAGTTAGCAGAAATGGAAGAAAAGGCAAAGGATATGTCAAATAAAAAGGAGAAGCACCACATCAACCAAAACAAGTTGATGATATGGTCATAAATACACACCTTTAACCTCTCACTTCACATATGGACACAAACATGATTTAAAATACACTAGTGAATCATCTTATTCTACACATTCTATTGAGAAACCTAAACTCAATCAAAATTATGTAAACTCTAGCAAACAAGGATCCAAAAAGATATGGGTACCTAAGGATAAAATTTTCTATGTTGCAGATGTCTTTAACAGCAAAATTGAAACACCAATCTTGGTAACTGGACTCTGGATGCTCACGATACATGATGGGAAGAATGCCTATGTTCCAAAGTCTAGAACTTAAAGCTGGAGGTTACATAACTTTTAGAGGTAATAAAAAAGGAAAGATTATTGGCTCTGGAACCATTGGTGAGGATACTCTACCATCTATTCTAATGTTCTGTTAGTAGATCGACTACTGCATAAACTGTTATCCGTAATTCAATTAAGTGATAACGGTTATGATATAATCTTTTATCAAAAGTTCTGTAAAGAAGTTAGTTAGAAATATGGAACAATCTTATTCAATGGAAAGAAAAAGAACAATATTTACAAAATAAAACTTTCTGAACTAAAGAGTTAGAATGTAAAATGCCTTATGTCTATTAACAACGAGCAATGGGTCTGGCATAGAAGATTGGGGCATGTTAGTATGAGAAGAATATCTCAGATTAACAAAGTCAATCTGGTTAGAGGACTTCCTAACCTGAAGTTCAGCTCAGAAGCTTTGTGTGAAGCATGTCAAAAAGGCAAGTTTGTTAAACCTTCTTTCAAATAAAAATGTTGTTTCTACCTCTAGACCATTGGAACTTCTACACATAGATCTGTTTAGACTAGTGAAAACTGCATCCATTAGTGGTAAGATGGACATGGGTAAAGTTCCTAAGACACAAGGGCGAGTCAATCTCTGTATTCTCTACCTTATGCAACCAAGTTCAAAATGAAAAAGAGTTTAGAATTGTAAAAGTCTGAAGTGATCATGTTGGGGAATTTGAAAAAAAACTGGAATATGTTTTTTTAATGAAAATGGCATTTCTCATGATTTCTCTTATCCTAGAACTCCACAACAAAATGAAGTTGTAGAACGAAAGAACAAAACTTTACAAGAAATAGCCATAACCATGATCAATGAGACTAACATAGCTAAACACTTTTGGACAGAAGCAGTCAATACAACATGCTATATTCAGAATAGAATCACTATAAGACCTATTATGGAAAAGGCTCTATATGAATTATGGCAGGACAAAAAGCCCGACATTTTTTATTTCCATCCTTTTGGATGTACTTACTTTATTTTGAATACTAATGATCCTCTAAACAAGTTTGATTCTAAGGCACAAAAATGTTTCATGTTAGGATATTCTAAACATTCGAAAGGATACAGAGTATATAACACAGAAACACGAATTGTGGTAAAATCTATTTGTGTCAGATTTGATGATAAGATTGGTCTTCAAAAGCCAAAGCATAGTGAACCTCTTGCAATAATAGAATTTTAAATTACAGGTACTGAAATCAGACCATCAGAAGAACAACCAAATACAGATAAAGACAACACAAATGTCACAACAACTTCTGAAGAATCCATCAAGAAAAGACAATCCAGAAGTATACTAGCACATCTTGAAGATAAAATTCTAGGAAAGAAAGATGACCCAATCAGAATAAGATCCTCATTCAAAAACTATGAAGAATCTCTCATGGGATTAATGTCTTTGATTGAACCCACTTCCATTGACGAAGCACTCTCAGACTATGAATGGATACTTGCAATGCAGGAAGAATTAAATAAGTTCACCATAAATGACATATGGGATCTAGTTCCTAAACCCAAAGGCTTCAACATCATTGGAACCAAATGGGTTTTCAGAAACAAGCTGAATGAACAAGGAGAAGTTGTCAGAAACAAAGCACGATTACATTGACATCACTCTTTATCAAATGGATATAAGAAACCTTTGCACCAGTCGCAAGGTTAGAATCTATCAGACTCTTAATTAATTTTGCTGTAAATAATGACATCACTGTGTATTTCTAGTGTGATCCGGAGGATCATGATAATGTATAATATTTATTATATATGCATAAAATTTCCATGTTGTGTATCTTATGTGATTAGCAGGATCGTGAAGATGTATAATGATTATTATACATGTGTTGTATGCATACTCATTGTCATGCATTCATGAGATTAGGGTTGATTATTGTTGGAGATGAATCATTGTCAGATGGATGTATGTGATTCATCCAAACTCTGTTGTGGAGAGTGTTGGAGATAATTCATTGTCGGATGGGTGCATTTGATTTATCTGGATACTTTTATGAATCGGGTTTGAGCGTTGGAGATAAATTCAATCAAATTGCATTATTGATGTTGTTGAATCATAAGTCATGTTGATAAGTGTTGTTGTTGATAGGTGTTGTTTAGGTTTATTGCGTGAGTTACTATCCTTAACATGTATTATACACTGTTAATTATTGAATGTAGTTCTCACCCCCTTTGCTATTTGTTTTTGTGCATGTGCTTCTTTGGAAGTACATATGATTTAGGTACTTGAGTATACATGGAGTACAAATTGCTTGATCACTTATGAGTCGCTCTGATACGTAACACGGGATTTTATGGAAGTTTAACTTTGATGTATTCTTTAATTGAATTTTGTTACGTATCGTTCTTTATATTAAAATATTGTAAGCCATGAGACGATGTGGATATTTTGATGTTGTTGGCAGATCGTTGTGATTTGAATAAAATGATTATTTTTCCGCTCTGAATAATTCTTTAATAATAAAGAGGTTTTTATTGTTGATTTTGAGGTGTGACATTCCACTGCTGGTGTTAAAAACTCTGAAATTTGTATTATTCTAATATTTTTCTTAAATGGGGAAATGGGCATTACAAGAATAACCTTCAATAAGGGCTTATGCATGAGGGTTAGGGTAGAGAGGAGTCCTTAACCTCCAATAGGGATGATGATTGCAATAATTTATTTGTGTTCTTGAGAAGTGATATTCTCTTGACTGTGTTGATATGAGTTGATGTTTCAAATTATGTAATATATATAGGGGGCATATCAAGTGAGAGTGATTTAAAAATCAGATATGAGAGGAATAAACAACAACCATTAGATCTGGTTATCAAGAGAGAGAGAGAGAGAGAGAGAGAGAGAGAAATTAATAACACATTAATGAATAAGTTTAATCATAATTGTTTGATTAATCTAATAGTCATTATTTATTCCTCTCATCTCTCGTTTTAAAATCACTCTCACTTGATATGCCATATATATATATATATATATATATATATATATATATATATATATATATATATATATATATATATATATATATATATATATATATATATATATATTGTGTGTGTGTGTTTCATTAATGTAGGTTTCAGAGATGTGATTTGATGAATTGGTGATTGAATTGGTATGTTAATTGGTAGAACTTAGACTTAAAAAGAGAAGAGTTTTAATCTGAGAAAATAGTTGTTTGAAATAAGTGGTTTTTATGTTAAGAAGTGTTTGGATGATTTTATAACAGAAAAATACTTTCAAACGACGTTAAAAACTGGTTTTTAGGCAAAAACAACAGTTGGAGTTGACTCATTCGTGGTTCAATTTGAATCCAAACCAACACAATTGAATTTTTTTTTCAAAAACTACATAATATGTAACACTACATATGTGTTGGGAACCGCTACATAAGTGTTCGAAGTCGACTTATAAATGTTATGTATCGACTCCAAATTGGCTGAATGTTGTTTTGTCTTTTGTTGCACTATCCAACGATTTTGGCCATAACTTTCGTTTAGTAAGTCCAGATGAGACGCCATTTGAAGTATTAGCAATCTAACACACAGAGCTACCTCATGAAATACTTGATGATGTTTTTACACTGATGTTGATGTGTGAATTAAAAGTGTGATGATATCATTATGTTTGAGGATATATTTATGACTATTGTGTTGTTGCTTGTATGAAATAAAATCTAATCGAGGAGATTAATTTAATACTTGAATTGTACTGAATTATATGATGTTCTGAATTGTATGATTGTGATTGAGATGTAATCCAGATATAAGATTACTAGATTTGTCCATGCATTATGTTAGGATCAAAGAGGGGTCTTAACGCATTGATTTAATGATATGATCATGCATCATACGAGTTGTGTGAAGAGGAATATATGCTATTTCAGATAGTGGACTAATGGATTGTTCCAAGCTTAGAGAGAGGGTTTGAAGCTCAGAGAGAGGACTCATGGGTTTGTAGAAATTAAGACCCAATTTCTTGAGAGAACCAAATATTAAGTTTATACCACATGCATATGCACAGAGTTGTATAGTCGAGTTCCATTGCATAATGAGTTATATGCATAATTGTTGAATTGTGATTCATTGATGACTTTGGGTGTGAGATTATGATGAAATATACTATGAATGAGATTGTGCAGGGGATGATATGTTATTATCCTACCTTGCATTATATGTTTGTTATTATTATTTGGGATTTTCACTTATTTGTTGTTGTTGTTATTATTATTGTTGTGGTTTGTGCTCCTTTTCAGAATAACAATAAGTAGGTAACTGAGTGCCTTTTGCACTTAAAGAATTACTCATTACTTTTGTCAAACCTTTTCTTTTCCCCTCTAAAGTAGCATTTACCACCATTTTTATTTTAGTTTCTCTCACCCCTTTGATAAGTCGAATTCTTGGAACTTTAGGACTCTCTTCCACAAAAATTCTTAAAATGACCTTTACTCTTCAGTGGCCATTTTGCTTTTGATCTCTTGTCTTTCTCATTAAAGTGATCTTGCAAAAAGATTTCTGCCTTTTCCGTATCATTATTTATCTCCTCCATCCTTTGCTCATGAGCCTCAGTAGAGCTTTGCTACTTCTCTTTGCTCATCTTCGTAAGATCCTTTGATTCCTCAATCGCTACAACCATGTTGCCAAATCTCTGTGTTAAAAAACGCAAGATTTTCACGACAACATACTACTCTATGACTATTTCTCCATATGTCTCCACTTGATTCACTAATCGAGTGATTGTTGTTGAGAAATCATTGATCTTCTCCTTTTCCTCCATTTGAATCAATTAAAGTTGATGCTCGTGAGTTTGTAACCTCACCACCTTCGCCTTGTTAGCCCCTATGTATGTCTTCTATAAGATTTCTTACGCTTACTTTGTAATGCCCCGATTTAATTGTTAACTATTTATTTGATTAATTGGAAAATATTGTGTGAATAGTAGAGATTAATATGTGTTGTTGTGTCGTATTTTTGTGTGTTGAGTAAAAAGAATTATATTATTTTAATTAATATAAGTTTAATAATTTATATTATATAGTGAAATAATTTAATTAATGAAATATTAAGTGGAAAGGGCATTATGGTAATTATATGAGAAGTTAGCGACGACATGATGAGGATTCTAATATTAGGGGTCCAAGTGTTATGTTGGGAATTTGGAGAAAATAGAATTCAATTTGTAAAAATTGATCATGGAATTGGGAGGGCGTGAACGGAAGAAAGGAAGAAGGAAGCTAGGGCAAGGGAAGAGGAAGAGAATCCCATCAAGAGAGAAATTCTTCGTCGAATTAAAGTAAGGGTAGGATCTCTTTTATCTCTTGAAAGTAATTTGATATGAATATTAGAGTAGATATCCTTAAGTATGATAGTGGAATTGTAGGGTTTGGGAAATTGATAAGTATTGTAAGTACTTGTGAAGTTAGACTAAATTATGCATGATTGTGTGTTTAGAATTGTGATGTTGAATGATGAATTATTTTATGGATTGTGGTGTGAAAAATCTGAGTGTAACACTGTTGAAATTGAGTTTTGGTGGAAGGAAATCGCAGGGAAAGGTGCAGAAATCGCAGGCTGAAAGCGCAGAAAAATTCTGCCAAAATCGCTTTGCCCGCTTAACGAGGGATTGCTCGCTTAGCAAGCCGTTGAAAACTTTCCCCTCTTCCAGGCAGAGACGAGCGTGCTTAGCGCGGTAGGATGGTCCCTCAGTGCGGTCTGGAACAAAAAATACAGTATTTTTTATTACGAAAAAATCCATAAAAGTCTTTATTTCATACACTAGTGGTCTTATGCTGATGTGGTGGCGTTAGAAGCATGTATTGGTAAGTTATGTGTCTGTTTTGCAGTATGCTGAAAGTAACATTGTAGAAACATGAGTTAACATGTATATATGTGTATTGATGCGGTTATATGTTGTTGTTATTGTACGTGGTTGTTGATGTTGTTATATGTTGATGATGTTGTTGTACGTTGTTGTTGATGTTGTGATATGTTGTTGTTGATGTTGACATTGCATATTGTCATTGATGGTGCATGACATGTGCATAGTTATGGGATGGTATAGCAAGGTAGGGTAACAATATCCATCTGAATTCCAAAGGGAATCGTTGTTGGTGCAGTCATGAAATAGGGATCGTACGTGACCATGAAACAGGGGTCGTGGGTGTGATCATGATATAGGGATCATACTAGACCATGAAATAGGGATCGAGAGTTCCGACGGGAACTGGATCATGAAACATGAATCGTTGAATGGTACCACATGCATTTAGTCTATGGTTGGGTCTCATTTGCATGTTTTGATCTTGGTGTACATGTTGTTGAACTATGAGTTGTTGTATGTGGGTTGAGATTCTTGTTATTGTAAAGATGTGTGATGTATTTAATTGATATATGTCTTGTATTTATATCATTTTCTCTTTTGATGATTTAAGAATTTCACCCCTTCTGTTTGAATGTTACCTCTACGTGGATAACGTGCAAGTGATCAAGAGTAGTAGAGTCCGTTGTGGGTAAAGTCGATGTATTTCGCATTAGAGGAGTCGTCTCTGATACGTAACTTTGGGGAGTTATGATGATTTGAATTCTCTTGTTTTGAAAAGAAAGATTATGTTTTGTTGAACTTTTATGTTTCCTTTCTTAAAACTTACCGTTGCATGAACAATTTTTATGTTACGTATCGTTTGAGCTATATTTTGGAAGTAATGTAACACTTAAATTTAGATTTTGAATTTCATTACCCTGATTTTTAATTAAAATTTTACGGGGAAATATTTGGGTGTTACATACTTCGATGATTCGTAATCACCAACTTTCTCAAAGTTGTTATCATCCACACATTGTTGGATAAAAAACAACGCATTGAAATCTTTCTTCATATCTTTATGTGTTGCTCGTTATGCATACATTACACATTCAACAAGAGGATTCACCTCGTTGTTGATCACTTCAAGAACTTCTTGATATCCAAACAACACTTTCATTTGTGTGCACCATTTTTTTTTGTAATTCTCCGCATCAAGAACATCTTGATATCCAAACAACACTTTCATTTGTTTGCACCATTTTTTTTGTAATTCTCCGCATCAAGGTTGAGTATGTTTGCATGAATTCTTTCAATGGAGACATGATTTATGTTGTACACTAGGTATTTAAGGATCATAACTAGACTCTGATACTAAATGTTTGAAATTGGAACCACAAGATTGGTGAATAATGGAGAAATTTGAGTGTGGAAAGGGAGAGAGAAATTGAAAGAGAAATTAATTGAGGGTGAAAAAGTATATTCTATTCACATTGATGAGGATGTATAACCAATCCAATTACATAACCAATTACATCCACGATGCAACTTCAATTTCAATGATTAATGTCTTATTGTACCGATTACACACCCTGTATTAACAAATTACGATGCAACTTCAATTTCAATGATTATTATCTTATTGTACCAATTACACACCCCGTGTTAACAAATTATAACACTTAAATTATCAAATTTCATTTAAAAACGTCATTCATTTGATATTCCTACACAAGTACCAAATTTGATTCATATATATTAATACAAAAATTGAACATTTTTCATTATAAAATAACAATCTGACTAGTGATAAACTTATAATCACACCTAGAGGTAGACTAAGCTCACATAACAACTTGATTACCAGGTAACAAGAATGTGCAAGAAATATAGACCCAACAAATGATAAGAATAAGTTTCAACTATAAAAGTCTTTGGAAGTTTTGATTATATTTGTGTCTTAAAGCGATAAAACAGTTCACTCCAGTACTACAAACAATAATAGCAAAACCGTTATCAAACATCAATGACAGATCCAACTTTCTAAAACCCATATCTACATTTAAAATCATCCTCAAAAAGTTCAAATCAAACTCAAAAAACAATAGTCACTCTCATATACCTACACATTCCTTTCTTATACCGCAAATTCCTATCACTTTCAAGTTCTTTGCTCCTGTATACCTCAGACAAAGAAGACCAATAAAGCTGCAGAAAACCAGAATAACAAGATGACATTATCAGAAAGAAAATGTAGAAACTAACTGACCCATTTACAGAAACAACATTAACAAAGCATTTGATTAACATAAAACGAAAGTATTCAAATAAAGAAACAACATAAAGAAACAGTTTTGAATAAACCTTTCAACAAACTCATAAAAATCGATACTTTCAGTTTCAGCATAAAAGTGTTGAATAAAAAACGACTCAAATTCCAAAACTAAAGAACCAAGTAACAAGAAAGGGCAAATTGGTAAATCAATCAAAGAGATGAATGAAACAGTAACATACCCTATTCAAGGTTTTGTCTTTCGGTCTTGAAAACCTTCTTGGAGCAAAACCCATTATGAAGTTGTTGTAGCTGTTGTGAAGAAACCATCAACGGATGATGAAAAGATTGCGCTTGAAAGCTATTATCACCATTATATGTAAAACCAACATCTTGACGCTGTTGCTGAGTATAAAAAGGATTCACCATCCCCGGCGGGGAAGGGGGAGAAGGAAGATAAGCCTGAGGCCCAATATAAGAAGCAAGATTCTTCTTAGCATCATTCAGTTCATTCTGAACGCTTTTGAGTTTATTCTGAAGCGACGAAATAAGACCGACGCAACCATAAACAGGATCCCTCAAACGCGCTTCCGCTTCATAAGCGAGAGAACTCACAGTGTCTTCACGTTGCGACTCGCTCACCTCGTTGAGTAGCTTTGCGACGTTACTGGCACCGAACACTTTGTGTACGTAGAGAAACTTTTGAGGATTATTGGAAGGGAAGTAAGGTTTGAAAATGCAGTCTTGTGTGCATTTTCTTCGCTGAATCTTGCACGCTGCACACGGAGGAGAGTGATTCGATGATGAAAATGATGATGACGACATTATTGTTGTTGTTTTTGCCCTAAATTTACGTTGTTGTTGTTGGTGGTGTGTTTGTATTGTACGATGTTTGTTATTTATTTTGTTGTGTTGTGCCCATGATTCCGATTTTTTCGGTAACAAATTTGGAATGTTATTATTATTTCCAATCTAATTTTTCCTTTTTATATTTGTATCAATTTATGGTTTAAATATGTATTAAATCTTTATAAGTATTATTTTTCTTTTTGTTTTAGTATATAAACAAGCATATTTTTCACGTAAAAAAAAGAAAAATATATTTTGATTTTTTTTCACAACCACTTGTAAGTTTATCTAGTCATTTCAATTCTATTTCAATGACTTTTACAAAAAATCCAACCGTGATTCTTCATGTTAAATTAGTGTCGGTCACAAATAAATTTACTGGCCATTGATAAGAATATTTTGATTTTGGTTGGTAAAAGTATACTTGTTTTGTTTTAGTACTATCGAAATTTATTTATTCAGAAATTAATTTTTGAAATAATGACATTAATAGAGAGTGTAAATCTTTTTTATATATGCATCTAATTAAATCGTTTTATACTTATATTCTTTTAATTATTTTTATAAATAATTTAATGTCAATTAATATAGATTTGATATGATTGAATAATTTAGTTAGATATTTGATTATATATACATCTGGTAACATTTTAATTTATCTAAAGACTGAAACAAAAGATTAATTTTTTTCTATAAATAAATTTCACAGATGTTAAAACAAAGTAATAAGAATAAAATATAACAAAGAATACATTTGTAAAAGAGTAAAGAACATAAGTGGAGCCGGTATGCGGACAGGTAGGGCCGTTGTTCAGGCTCCCACCTCAAATCACTTTCATTGGGTTATATAGAGGGAGTGAGTATTTTAGAAAGAAAATGAAAAAAAAAATAGAGAAAATTGTTATTGTTGGTCTATTGGAACAAGAAAAAGAGAGAAATGAAACTTGAGTTGTTTATTATTTTTCTTTTCCACTTCCATATAATGAAACTTGAGTTGTTTATTATTTTTCTTTTCCACTTCCATATGTCGTAGTTTGAGTGGAGATTTTATAGAGTTTAAAAAATTTAAAGAAAAACACTCTCTCATTGATGTGTCTATCTTATTTTTTTGTTTTTTATTTTTATTTTTTTTATATTTATTAGATTTACTTAGATTTACTATTTTTGGCAAAATACTCAAATTGATCCTTTAACTCTACCCCTGGGTCCAATTTGATCCCCCCTTAATTCTAAAAAGTGTCAAAATAGTCCTTTAATTGTTCAAAAAGGTCCACATTAGTCCTTTCCGTCCATTTTTTACTAACGTCGTTTGTTTATACACACGTGGCAGTTGAGTTGGCAATGAGTTGTCATCTTCATCAGCACGGTCACCAATATTTTAAAATAAAACTCCAAAATTTGTCCTTCAACAAGAATCGAACCAAGGTAACCACATTTTTTTTGAAAGAAAGTTTACCACTGGGCTATATCACATTTATTTATTTATTTCATGAATAAAATACTTATCTCTTATTTATCAACTCTTCCAAACCCATTTTCATCTCTTCCATATTCTTCCATTTCCAACTCTTCCAAACCCATTTCTCCGACTGATGTGTCGTAGGCATTTTGGAAGATAACTTATGAAGCTGTGTGCATTGGCTGCTTTAGCTGCTATAATGATCTCCTCTTCTGTAGCATCTCCTTCTTTGCCATAAGCTATGTTGGCGCGAATGCTTTCGTTGAAAAGAATAGGCTCTTGGTTGAAAACCTCTTTCACCTACTTTGGTTGAGTAACCTTCTGGAAGTCCACTTATGAAGTTATGAGCATTTGCTAACTTAGCTGCTTCAATTACTTCTGAATCAGATGCACCTTCTTTTCCATAGAGAATGTTTTCGTAAATCGATGTGGCGAAAAGGGCGGGTTCTTGTTGCACTAGACCGATGTGTTTTCGTAGAGATTTTAGATTTATTCTTGTGATGTCTTTACCTGTAAGAATTTGATTCATCATTGTTAGAAGAAGATACAATTAACACTTTTGCATATATCAATAGTTTCAATATCTTACCATCAATTAACACCTTTCCTGAAGCTGGATCATAAAATCTGAGTATAATAGAGATCACAGAGCTTTTACCAGAACCACTTTGTCCCACTAAAGCAACACTTTTTCCTGAAGGAACTTTTAGATCGAAATCCTTGAAAATAATCACATCTGGTCTTGAAGGGTAGCTGAAATTGATTCTTTTGAGCTCAATTGTTCCTTCCACTGTCCTTAACTCTTCTCCAGTATCACCTCTTATTTCTGATTTTCTGTCCTTAACATATTGAGAAGATGATGAAGTTAAAGCATATACCATAAGGCAAGGCCATAAGATGAGAAGATGAAGAATTGGGAAATGCCATAAAATAAACCAGCAATTTGACCGCGTCGAAATGAATTTTTGGAAGGTGTGACGAGCTCGTTAGCATAAAGATCAAGGATCTTTTCTTCAGAGCAAAATGAGGCCTTCATTGCTACTGGAGTCAATAGTAGGTTTACTATCAAGAATTCCGAATATCGAAGCGGCAGAATCTTTGGCCTTACTAGTGTCTGGTGCCAAAGTACTAGACTGAGAAATGCCGACTGCTGTTATAGTTAAGCTGAAGAAAAGTTGCTTTATCATGCTGCACTAGAACAGCTTCTATGTAGAAGCAATAGTGTAGTCATGGTTGAGTTGAATGATGTTGTAATGTAATGATGCTACCAGGGGAGAATTTCGAACACGAGGGAGATGAATTCAGCAGCGTCTGCCATGATTTTCTTATAGAATAAGTTGTAGAGAGAGAAAAAAGGATTTGATTTGAGATAAGTATTTTATTCATGAAATAAGTAAATAGATGTGATATAGCCCAGCGGTAAACTTTCATTCAAAATATGTGTAGGGACCTTGGTTCGATTCTTGCATAAAGAATACTTTTGGGGTTTTATTTTAAAATTTTGGTGACCTTGTTGATGAAGATGACAACTCATTGCCAACTCAGCTGCCACATGTGTATAAACAAACAGCGTTAGTAAAAAATGGACGGAAAGGACCAACGTGGACCTTTTTGAACAATTAAATGACTATTTTGACACTTTTTAGAATTGAGGGACCAAATTGGACCCAAGGGTAGAGTTAAAGGATCAATTTGAGTATTTTGCCTATATTTTTATTTATTATTATTTATTTATATTGTTATTAATTTTGTGTTTTATTTTTATGGGTCTTGGTCTCATGCTTTGTTAATTTTTTTTATTGATTTACAACTTCATTGTCATGTTTACACCATTGTTTTTTATTATTACTTATAATTTTTTTTTGATTAATTATGATTATTGATTTAGTTAAATAATTGTTTAGTTTAATTGATTAACTACTTTTTAATGGTTAAATAGAATTTTAATTAAATGTCTCGTCAGTTTTTCATAGATGCGTTGTAATTTTGGAGTTAAAATTCATTTTAACTCCATAAATTGCTTAAATGCATAATTTTATTGTCCGACCTCCATAGAGCGATTCATAATCGCTTTATGGTTGCTTAACATAACGCTAAATTCTTCAGTTTGTTTGTTATTTATTTTGTGAATTAAAGTTCAATTTGATTTAAGAAATTGCTTAAACGCATAAAATTTTGTTAATCGGCCTCACATAAAGTGATTCCTACATGAACCGTTTTACAATTGCTTAACATAACACTAAATTTTAATAAATTTTAAAATATTTATTTATTTCCAAACTTTTGTCTTTTTAGGCATCACTTAATTTCGTAAAAATGAATGTGATGAACTAATTTTCTTGACTTTTATAGGTTTGTTTGTTTTGTGAGCATACCTGAGATATTGGAACGTGTATATACTTTAGAGTCTAAAATCTTACAAATTGAAGAGATAATTGTAATTCAAAGAAACAATTTCTTTGGGATTAACATTATACTGTCTTGCTAGAAAGTTATGAAGTCATTGGCTAAGTCAGTGAAAACTTAGCCACTGTTAAAGAGTAATATATTTATATCGGAATTTTACCTTTATTCAAATAAATAAGTGAGATTCATATAAACACAATCAAATCCGTTTATAAGTGAGATTCATATAAATAAGTGAAGATCATTGTAATTGTAATGATGTGTATGTTAGTAAATATAGTGTCAATTTATTTATTTATTTTAAATGATTTTTATAGTGTGATATAATTTTGAAAGAAAAAAAATTATAAAGAAATCTTTTGTAAAATATTCAATTAAAAAGTTGATTTGAATAGTTATTCTTAAAATATTATTTTAGATATTTTTATCATTTTATTAAGATATTTTTTTAATATCAAAATTTTATAAAATCATTTAATTTTGTTATTTAAATATCTTTTCATAAAATCATTTTATAGATACATATTTTTGAAAATTTGTGATTTCAACTATGTTATAATTTTCAATAATATATGTTTATGATATAGAATTTCAAAATTAATTTTTTTAAATTTGTTTTTGGAAAATTTAAATATGTTTTTTTAATTTAGAAACAAACTGACCCATGGTTCTTTATATAAAGTTAAGAAAACAAAACACTCTATGAAAGGATTTGTTTTTTTAAAAAAGTGAAAGGTTCAACATCTAGATATTCAGGCGGACTCCATTTTATGTTATGAATCCATCAATGATTCGGATGACAATCAGGATAGTTCGCGCATCAGAAGATCAATTAAGGATGTCCCAGCTAAAATTTGGCAAACAATCAAAGAGTTGGAAATTGAAGGAAAAGAGGACGATGAGCTATTTGATGGGATTATTATAAATATGGAGGATAAAGACAGAAAAATGTTTGAAGACAAGAGGTAGACAACTAATACGGTTCCATGAATATTGTCTCCTTTAATGTTCAATGGTGTGGAAACTCAATAAAAAAGAAGGATAAGGCCGATTTTATCAATTGGTAAAGTTGATATTTGTTTCATTCGAGAATTTATGATTCCAAAAATAGGGGATAACTTTGTACATAGTATGTGGAGTAATGAGGAATGTGATTGGTCAGTCTGGTGTAATCTTAATAATTTGGAGGAAGGATGTTGTTCTGAACTGGGCCAACTCAGTATGTGTCAGGCAGATGCCTAGTCGTCGGGCACGACCCAATATAATAGAACGTGGGGAGAGCGTCTTCCCCACATGCTCCACGTCACCTAACTGTCCACTATTGTCTCATGATATGTGGGGGAAGTTGGACAAAGGGCAAAAACCATGTGCTAGGTCTTATCTGCTCCCACGTAGTCCTTGACAGTTCTTCCTTGGGCCCAACTAATCCAACCCATGAGGAGAACCTTAGCCCATCGTTGGGGACACATTATAAATACCCTCTCACCAGAGGATCTGGTATTCTGAATTCTATTATCTTATCTACCTATTTTGTACTTGTAACTTCTCAATTTAGCATCGGAGTGCCTTGCAGGTACACCCCCAAGTTCACCATCGTAGCTGCTCATCACTGGAAGATCCCTTCTAATCAGGTCAGATCAGATGCTCTATGCTCAGTGTCCAACTTCAAGGGAAAAGGATTTCTAGGGATTAATGTATTTTGGAAAGGGTTCAATTGTTATCTCGCTAATGTGTATTTATCATGTAGTTTGGTGGAAAAAATGAAGTTGTGGGACGAACTCATTGGGTGGAAAAGTAAGCTTCCTCTTAAGGAGTGGTTGATAGAAGGTGATTTCAGTGCCATTAAATTAGAATAAGGAATTAAGGATAAGGGATGGTACTGCTCCCCTAAGATGGATGAATAGGTTCACTTGGTTCAAATCCAACGACAATTGTAAAAATAGGCTTGATAGGTTGCTTTTAACTACAGAGCTGATCAATAAATGGAACATTGTGGTTTAACAGGTTGGGGATAGGGATATATCTGACCACAGATCGACGTGGATCAATAAAAACAATGTTAATTATGGCCTAAACCATTTAAGGTATTTAATTACTTGTATGATCACTCAGAGTTCTTAGAATTTTTGAAGAATGAATGGTATTCAACTCAGGTCACTAGTAGTGCTGCTTATATTCTTAATGAGAAACTCAAATACTTAAGGACTACATTGAGGTGGTGGAATAAGAAGGTCTTTGGTTATATTGATTTGAGAATAGATGACAAGGTATACACTTTAAATGGTACTAAAACTGACATGGTGAGGGATTATGGGAAAACTTCAAAAGAATATTTGTTAAAGATGAGTGTGGTACAGGAGGAGATTTAGAACAACCTACATCTTAAAGAAAGCATCTTTAAACAAAAGTCAAAATTGAAATGGGTGAAATAAGGGGGCTTAAATTCTAGATATTTCCATTCTATGCTTAAAATTATGGTATACAGATCTCATATGTCTTAAAACATGTCGAGACATAGATCTCTGCATTACTTTAAACAAGGACGAGATAAAAACATATTGATATTCTAATTATCAGCATAGAGTCATGACAGAAGTTCTAACATCTGTTATAACATGTTAATCAACAAGCAGATGAACTTATTTGTAAATTTTCATAATTATTAACAACACATAGATATGATGACCCATATTGATGCAAATAAACTATTATGGGGGCTACCAAGCTAAGAAGAAGATCACACTATTAGTAGTATTATTTCTTGTAAATAACCTTCGGTTTACAAGTAAACAACCTTCATTTTACCTAATCACTACACAATGTAATCCTTATCTCAGAACTCCATCTTCGATAAGAGAAACATATCTCACCCCCTTAATCACCTCAGTGATATCTAACATTTATAATCCCATTAATTGCATTATTCTACTTGAAAGACACATCTTTCAATATAGTTCAACCAAGACTCTTGAGTAACAAACATACTTGGACTTGCTTAAAAGCTTCATCCAAGAGCAGTATACAATTCATTACCTAAGGTTTTCTGAATCTGTATAAACAACTATGTCTACCACAATGTATCAATTTGATAAAAAGGATAACTTACATTACAAGAAAGTACTCGACTCTCAAAACCCTAAACCCTTATTTGTATTTTACAAAAGTTTACAAAATAAGAACTTGTTATTTTCCCTAGGTCTAATCTTCCTTTTATAATCTTAAGCTATCCATGGGCTTCAAATAATCTAACCAATTATTCCTTGATCCATGTGTTAATTGTTTTAGATAAAAACTCCTCAAATCTTGAAACAGATCTGCAACTTATTTTGTTTGTAACAGACAAAGATGTCGAATCCTCGTGATAGGAAATCTTGTCCGACATGTTTGTTCTTCACAGAATTCTTCAAATTATTCATCATTCTATTTTACCAAAATTGAGTCAAATATTTAGAGCTTTCAATCTCCCCCTTTTTATTTTTTATAGCTAAAACGTCTTCTGCACAATAAACCCAAGATGCTCCTTTTGCACAATAAATTCGGGATGGAAGGAGTAGTAAATCTTGTAGTCATGATAGGAATACTAAAGTGACTCTTGGATCATTTAACCCAACTCATGAGACTAGTGAAGTATCTAGAAGTATACATTCGAGTCTAGCAGAAAATAATGTGACTCCTTTCACAAGAGATTGGAGACTCCTGAAATTTCTCAGTGCACACCTCGTTCATGTTGGTGTACATGAGGAAGGAGATATTAACACTCTCCCTTAACCTATGAATATATACTTCCTCACCTGGATAATTCAGAACACGGGACATGACTATGTTCATAACTCATATCACAAGACACAAAAAGAGAAAAACTGAAACAGACAGAAAGACTCAGATAGGATGTTAGAACATCCTCTCCAACATCCTTGCAAAACAATTTCAAGAACATAATCAATACTCAACTGAGATAAACACACAACCTTTATCCCCCTTTTTCTCCAAAAATATCAAACACATACACATACACATACAATACTCATCCATAATCTGATAAATGCCATAAGATCACGACTCAACAAAAACACAACTTCAAAGAAAAGAAGGAAAACCCCCTTTAAATACTCGGGAGGTTACTTAGGATATAATGATCCTAAAATGTAACAATTAATCATAGTCAAACAACACTTTATTTAAAGAGAATAACTTCAACATGTTGAATGTTCACCGTCCAAATCAGGTTTGTTGTATCCTTTTTAATGAGCATCGTCCAATGAAAACGAGATGAGTTCTTCAAGCCTTTAAACACTTTGGATTTTCTCTTATGGAAAAGAGAGTTCCAATAAATATGCATGCATAGTCAAAAACCACGTTTTACACAGCTTCCTGACATGCGCTTGACTCCACCGTCCATAAACAACCACTTGTTAAACAAGTCCAGAGCGTATGTCTTTACATCCTATCACACATTTTCTACACTTTTCTTGTCTTACTAAGAAACAAAACCAAAATCTTCTTCTGCATTTAGAAAGATATTTTATGACCAAAGTCCCATTACGTTGTCCCATAAATCACAATCATACTCCTTAAACAAACTCCTTTCATCCAATAGTAGTGAACCAAAATTATGGTAACTTCTATTTTTCATCATAAAACTTTCATTGATCCTAATCTCAATATATAGAAAAATAAATTCTCTCAGACAAACAATGATTCTCAGTTCAGTCTTAAGAAACATGTACACCTCATATTCAACTCATTGACTTCCCAAAGACAGAACTAAAAAACATTGTAAAGTCCACCATGAATTACACCAGTAACAAACTATCAAGACATCTTTTCTAATACTATATCTTCGCATGAGGACTTTAAACATAGTCTACTTGACCCCCTAAGCAATTTATGTACCGACTGTACTACTACAACAACACATCTTGGACAGAGGTTCAACTCCCCCTATCCCTCATAAACAATTATTCCTCTGAACTTTGAACCTTACATGATGTTACATGACCATCATCATGCTCTTGTACCAAAACCAACAATCTCTTGGTTTGAGATTAAATAACACCATTAATCACTCTCCCCCTGAACACATCAACACACTATATAAATCCACCTTGAATTTTACAACCATAAATAACCATCTTCTATGAGAATAAATCCAATCAAGCTTGGAATGCCCACATTCCTAAATAAAGACAAACATAATCTCTTAACATTTTAGTTATGAAAGATGTCATCCACACTTGAACCACATACTCCATACCAGTAATTCACAATTTTCTTGCTTCACAATATCCAAGTTGACACAATCCTTTTTAAAGACACTTACAGTACCAGAGACCACCATCATATTTAGGTAAAAAGACTATCAAACTTGGATTCTTCATACCAATGAATAGATATATCAAACTAAGTTATCCTCCAGGAGTAACCAAATGATGTTCCAACATTATTTAGGACATCATACTTCATGCACTTTGATCCTTGATATATTAACAGTCTAACTTACTATTTGCATAGTAAACCATACACTTTATAAAACCATAGAGAGAACACAAATGAACCAGCTTGATCATCAAGAAACCCAGAAAACTATAGAGATAAATAAACTTTCTTGATTCCACCATAGCAAGTCCTTAAGAAAGGATTCCTTCATTAAGCAACCAACAAGCCAATGACATAAATAGTTTCTCAATTGTAACTTCTCCTAAAGTTAACATAATTCTTCATTTGAAACTTGATCAGTAGTTGATCAAACTATATCATCAGTTAATAGAACCACTTATGAATATCCTGTTTTATATTATAGAAACTTAAACCATCTAAAGAGGAGATTCCCTTTAGTAGATACCAGATCAAGACAAAGACAAACTTCATAGGAGAATTTGCTTTACATTAGTCCTTTAGTCTTCTATTCTGTAGCACCAATCTCCAAACCAAATATCTCATCACTTGCAAGAGAAAAAGTTTCAAACATGCGATGAGACACATATCTTGGTCTCACACTTGAGCCGGAAATCTCTTTCCTCAATCAAGTTTCCTCAAATAACCATGATTCTTTGAACCACCAACAGAACTGGAGATCAAATGAGACTCCAAAAATATTATGAATATATCAATCGTTTGATCATTCTTTTTGAGATTGATCCACTGCAAGCTTCACAAAGATTGAGATTGACTTATAGAGATCCTTAATCTAACTCCTCCTAATATGATACTACATTCATCACTTTCAGATAGAGCTTCCATATGTTCAACCTGATGTTAGAACATTTGGTTATCATCAACCAATTACTGCCTGGTATTGACTTGATGAAAAAGGCTAAATTATGGTTTCATTTCTACTGGACTTCTCTATGAAGTTTTGATTCAAAGTGGATTCCATTGTCCTATGTATAATAACAAGCGCCTATGGCTCAAATTTCATCCAAGAAATCATTTTGGAAGAGGTTCAATTGGCCAGATGACTGAAAATCAAGGAATTGGGGAAAAGGCAACCGAGCTAGGTAAAAAAGGTCGACTCCTGACTTTTAAGATCAAAATCATGAAATTTGATCAAGAAATGATGGAGGAATCATAAAAAAGCAAGGAAAAAAAGATCATTTGAAAAATGGTTGACTTCACCTTTCCCTACACTTTTCCTTCCACTTTCCTTGCACATTTCCTTTCATTCTTTCCCTCTTATTTTTCCATTTCAATTCCAATCCATTTCCTTTGGATGCTTCTACCATGTTCCATAACCTTCTAGAGTATTCCATGGAATATTCCAAGGAATATATTCCTTCTCCAACCCTAACCCTAACTAACTACAAACCTAACTCCATTCCTAAACCTAACTCAATTCCCAAACCTAGCCCCTATATAATCATTAATCACTTCAATGCAAAAGGTTCCCAATTCTTTCATCTCTCACAATTTATAGAATCACTTTTTCTCTCTCACTTTTCCTCTATTTCCCTTTTCACCAAAGCTTTTTTGAAGAAGCTCTTCAAGTTTCACATTGAAACTTGAAGATCTTAAAGCTTAGCCTCCAACCTCCATTGAATTGTGGATTGTAGAAGAAGAAACTACTGATTTTTGTGAATATTTCGACTTATTGGAAGTGAAAGAAGGCTCAAGCATCAAGAACGCATATATTTTGCGGATTCGCGGTTTTCTTGGTTTTCTCTTCGATTAAGCTCCGATTCTTGCAACATTTACCGAAGCACTTCTCCGCTTCGTAGGTTGGTAATCTAAAACCATGCTAGCTTTAAGTTATTCTCTCCATCTCGCCATTTCGGCATTCTTTATGTGCTTTTTGTATTATTTGTGGTTGATTATGTTTTCGTAACGTTTTGCTTGCGATTTGTGGTTTTTGATGGATTAGAAGCTAGGTTGTAGCTTGTTATAGGTTTTAGCATGTGTTAATAAGCCCTCATTGAGTAGAAATTCGTGTTAACATGATTAGATGTGTGTTAGGGATGTTTAGAAGTAAGTTTTTGGCCAAAAGCACTTATTTCAAAGCTTTTTTTTCACTTTCTGTTCAGTGTTAACCGGTTAACGCTTTTGGTTAACCGGTTAACACATGCGTTTTTGGCCATTTTAGTGTTGTCTGGGGTCCGTTAACGGGTTAACCAATTTGGTTAACCGGTTAACGCTGTTAGATTTTGGTTTTTTAGCTTATTTTCTTGCTTGTTCTTGCTTCTTTGCACCTCTAATGTTCATGTATGTTTAGGTACTAATTTTAGAGAATTTTTAGGTCTATCTCCAGTAGCCAATTCATTTGTTTCGAGTCGTTTCGACATGATTTTGTTCACTTCTCCATGTTTTGTGTTAAATATGCATATGTGCTATAATTGATTCTTGATGTGTATTTCTACTCTTTAATCATTTGTTTCACATGTTAAGTGCTTACATAAAATTGATGTGTGCTTCATGATTATGATCCTTGCTTGTTGGATTGATTAGATGATTAAGTGCTACATGTTGATTTTTTGCTTAAAAGTGATTAAATACTTCACATGTTCATGCAAGTTTCTTGTGCTTAATTGATCATATATTAACATGAGTTCAATTCTGGATTTTTATGCAATACATGTGAAGTTGTTGATGCTTGTAGTGATACTTGTTCAATATCATGATAAATGCTCATTTGTGCAATATGGAAAAGTGTGGTTATTCTTGTTGATCATTGTTCCTTTTAACAAATAAATGCATGATAATAAATGATCACATGTTAATCAAGTTTCATATGTTGTGATGTGTGCAAATCCATGTTAATTGATGTTGATGTGTTGTTTATCATTCACTTTGTGAACATAAATGAAAAGAATCAAATCTGCCCCAGGTTTTCATAGCTTTTTGTTAGTGCAGTAGCTGTAAAATGTGTGTTTGCATGCTGATTGTGGGCTGTAGAAATTTACCTTGTGATATGCATTGTTTTGGTAGCTGTTGTTGCTCTAGGGGCTGTAGTAGGTGCTGAATTTTTGTTTTAGCATTTTTTTAGTTCTTTTAGAATTAAGATAGAGTTTAGATTGAGTCCTAGAGTTATTAGGATTTAATTGGTGTGGGTTTGCCTTATTATTTTTAAATAAAAATACACACTAATCTTTGTTTTGTAGGGAGGAAAAGGTATGTCTCCTTACACCTTATCCTTTTTATTTTTATGCATTCCCTTTATGCATTTAATTCACCTTTTACTTCCATATTTGTGATTGGTAGGATTTCCCTTTTGTTAGGACCAACTTATCTTCCTTAGGAAGTAAGTTGCATCCTTTTTCTTCTCTCTTTTCCTTTTGCTCTTTAGGATTAGAAAAGCCTCACTCACCATTAGGACCACCATTTTAATAAATAACTTAGGATTGTGTCTTAGTCCACCTTAATTTTTGTCCTTTTCCGATTTGAGTCTTCTTTCTCATCTTCAAACAAAATCCAAAAAGACTTAATAAATGCATGAAAGGATCCCTTGTGTATAGCCTTATTCCATGGGGCACTTACATTCATTCCATCTTGGAATAATATAAGCTGGTCTTGCATGATGTACACATCTTATCAAGGGGTTGTTTCACAAATAAAAAGGCTAAAAGATACTTCATAGACAACAAAAACATGTAATAAAGTTCAACAAGCTAGTGAACTTAGACCCTAATCCTTGGGAACAAGTCTTGGATAAATTCTCCTTACTTGGTGTGCTTGTTCTACTATTCCATCTTGGAATGTAGTAGCAAGTACACATTCCATGGAAAAGAGTTTGAATTCACTTCCTTGTGCCAAATTCATAAAAACTCTTAAAAAAGCAAACAACAAACAATAAGCGACTTTCCTGCGGGAATTCTCTTCTCACCTCATTCATTCTCAACGCGAACTTGCGACGACTTGTCTCATTTGCAAGACGGTAAATGCACTCGTACCAGACGAGTCTGCAACACCTGAGCATAGACATACACGGTTCCAGCCATAAAAAACACAAACAAAGTTCCCTCCTGGTTAAGCGAACTACGTCGACTATGATCCTCATTTTCCTGACGAGGTATGTAGGAAACGGGGTAGGGCCCGTTCGAGCACATTCTTTAATTTCCCTACATTTCCCTATATCCGTTCATTGTCTTTTCAGTTCCTTTCTTATCTCCAGTTCCATTCCAGTAGCAGTTCATTTGTTCAACAACAATTATATTCTTTTACCCTTTGAAACAAAACAAGCAAGCGTGGATCCCGTCGGGTACGACAAACGGTTTGGGGTGCTAATACCTTCCCAGGTCGTAACCGACTCCCAAACCCAGATCTTTGGTTCACAAGGCATCGTCCTTTCCTTCTTTCTCAGGTTTGTGCAGCATTACCTTTCCCGTTCCTTCGGGTTAAAAATGCATGGCTGGCGACTCTACCTTTTCCGCGCCACTTTCGCGTTTGTACTAGGATGAAAATCCCGGGAGCGATAACTAGTGATTCTGCTTGGGATTGAACCCAACAGTCAATCCTAGCACTTGTCTGTTTTTGTTTTCTTTGGGTGCTTATATATGTTTGTTATTGTGTTTGTTTGTTGTTTTGTTTACAGTTTACTTTACAACTTTATTTACTGCTTTCAGTATTTATTTTCACATGCATCATATTATGGACTGTGCTGGTTTCATTTTTTCTGTGGGAGGGGCTTTGTTACTGTGAGATGAGCTCGTAACCCGGGCTCGAGTGCACCTTAGGACTTAGAGTGGTTCCACTTTGGCTTCATGGCATCTTGCTATGTTAGTAGTAGTGAGTTCCACACCCATACTTGCGACCTTCTTGGAAATGTATTGATGCCAGAATATTTCTAGGGCAATATACAACCTTGATAGTTATGTGCAGTCAGGGGACCGATCATTGAGAACCTTTGTGGAAAATCCCCTCTCCAATGATGACAGTGGCAGACCATATTTGTTGGCAAATCCACTCGCATCCGAGGGCCCACTGGGAACTTGTATAGGATAGTCTGGTTCTCTCATGGGAATCCAGTTAAGGAAAACTGTTCGCATGACGATAGTATTGTACCCTTCGGGATGAATGTACTATTGTTTCTCGATTCAGTGCTTGAAGCTGGGGACTTATGAGGGATGATTGTTCCCTCGGACTCAGCTGAGACCTCCCTAAGTAGTACATAATGCCAAACTGATTCCCTGATTAGGTCATGAGCCATTTCTCGGAGATGGTGAACGTATTATTGCTATTCTGCTTTGAGATTATGTGATATTGACCCGAGTAGCACACCTGTGAGATTGGGAGGGGTTTACAGGATTGCAGGAGCCTTAACCTTCAGCATACCCAATGTACCAGCATGCTTCAGTGATATGATATTGTTTTGTTAATTATGGAATCTGAAATCATGAACTCCTGATCAGAGAGATAATTGTGATGATGTTGTGGCCTTGAACAGACACTTGATTACCTGATTCACTATAAGACACATCATTGATCACATGCTTTGCCTTTCATAACATCATGACATAATTAATCATTTGTGTTCTTTTTATTCTCAGGGTTCATTACTTCCTATTCCCGGTCATATTCCTACTTCAACATGGATATTCCAAGGAAGAGAAATGTCCATTATACTTTCCCACATCCGGAGACAGATGGTATTCAAAATTTGATTAGCTTGATGAGTGACAAAGTGCTTGATGATTTCAGAAAGGAGTTTGGAAAGATCCTAGACTATGTGAATAAGCCAACCATTGACCAGAGGGATAACTTGCATTCTCTACTGCAGTTCTATGATCCACGGTTGATGGTCTTTGTTTTCCCTGACTACATCTTGGCTCCCACATTAGAAGAGATATCCAGCATCCTCAGGATTCCCATAAAAATGGTGCTCCTTACTATGGCTTAGAGAAGATGCCTTCATCCAAAGATATAATTGATTCCTTCCATGTGGATTTATCCAAGGTCAGTAGAGGGATAGATGTCATCAAAGGTAAAGGACTTTTCTTGGATTTTCTTATCAAGGAAGCTCAGGATCTGGCATCTGAAAACAAATGGGCTAAGTTCAGCACCTTGCTTGCTTTGATAGTGTATGGGATCAGTTTGTTTCCAGGTGAAAAGGGTTTGATCAACATGGAAGTTATTACCATATTTGTCAGAAGAAACCTAATGCCTACCTTGTTGGGTGACTTTTACTATAGAGTCCACCATAGGAATGAAAAGAGGAAGGGACATGTAAATTGTTGTGCTCCCCTATTTGTTGATTGGTTTGTAAGGCAACTCCCTAAATCAGGGCCTTTCCAGGATTTGAAACAATCTTGGAAGTGGTCCAAAAGGTTAATGGGATTAACCTCAGTTGACATTGCTTGGGGATGCAACATGGATCTTGTGGGCAAAGAAATATTGGTCAGTTGTGGTAGCTTCCCAAATATGCCCTTGATAGGAAGGAAAGGTTGGATCAGCTACAATCCTATCTTATTCAGGAAACAGTTTGACTATCCTCTAAGAGCTGTACCTTTGATTGAAGAGATGAGTGAGTTTTTATACTTTCCAACAGAAGGTAATCTGAAGATGAGCATGCTAGCATCCCAAGCTTGGGAGGTTAGAGTGATGAAGGGGAAGAAAGACTCTGGGAGGGTAGATCCCAAGACTTATGATCCTTTTTCCACTTAGTTGGAAGATCGTGTAGAGACTCTGTTGCTCCCATTCTCTAAGAAAACACCTCTCTACCCTAAGGAGATAGCACCCACAACTTCAGTTCCTCTTCAGGAGTATCAAAAGTTGGAAGCCTTGGTTAAACAACTTAGGTTGGAGAACCAAGAAGCCAACAACTCATGCCAGAAGTTGAAAATGCAAAACCAGAAATTGGAAGAAAGGGCTCATAAAGCTGAAGAAATGGTCAGGCTCAAGCAGCAAGACTTTCAAGAGAGGGAGCTCTATTTCAAGATAAGGGGATTAGATGAAACTCATAAGTCGGTCCAGCGCCGAAAAGATAAGAAAAAGTTGAATGAAGCTAATGAAGCTATCACCTTATGGCAAGAGAAGTGGGAAGACAACTTGAAGAGGCAGAAAGAGCTGGAAGTCAAGTTCAAGTTAGAAATCAAGGGTCTTCAAGATTCTTTGGCTGAACTGGGAGAGCTCCTTCAGAAGGCTTATCATCAAGAGAAGAGTCGTCTCCAAGATCTAACAGAAAGTCAACAAGCAGTAAAGGAAGTTCAAAAGGAGATAGAAGAGTTGAAATTGAGAGCTGATATCAAGAGGACCAAAACTGATTCCATTACAAGCCAGGAGAGTGAAAAGGTGTTCCTACAACAAATTGAGGAATTGCATGCCTCCTTTGACCTTAGGGATATCCTGATTCAGAAGCTCGTACATGAGCCTACACATCCAGATATAGCTCAGCTGCTGCAAGGTGTCAAGCGCCTTAGTTGGAGGTTACACGATGTAGATCTTCCTAAGCTCTAGTGTAGATGTTTAGAATTGGCAGAATTTTTGACAAACAAGAAGTGTTGAACTTAGTTCAGGATGTCACACCAGATGTTGTGACATTATCAAACAGAGTATAAGTTAATGAACTTAGTTCAGGATGTCACACCAGATCTTGTAACATTGTATAAGTTAATGAATTAAGTTCAGACATCAGGATGTCACACCAGATGTTGTGACATCTCAGACCTGCTATCAGACTTAAATGATGCATAACAGAACTGAGTAAATTCAGGGAATTTATCTGGAATTAATTGTGAATGGATAAACAATGCAAGGCGCATCTGTAGGGATATTAGTTATCTGATTTCAGTATAACAGAATAACTACCTCACCTAGAATCAAGGAAGTAACAAACCCTAATTCAAGGTGATGACAACATGCGTATCAGGACTGGATAATCTACAGAAAGCCCAAGATCTAAGCATCTATTTAAGTAACAGAAACTCTCAGAATAGAGAACGAAATTAAGAAGACTAAATAGGGTGTTTGTGTTTAATAGCAGGTTTTAGTTGTGTATCATTTTATGAGCTTTTAAGCAAAAAGTGTATTGTGTCTTGATTGAAACTGTTAAGTAAAATCAAGCTGTTGTGTTTGAAGTGTGACTTCAATTTTATTAAACTTGTAACATATCACTGTGTGATTGAGGGGGAGTGAGTTGGTACTCATATCTAAGTTGTGTCTTAGGTAGAAATTTCCTTGGGTAGATATTAAGTGAAGGATTAAACTGAGTGGTTTAAGTCCAGAATTAATATTACTTATATTGGATTTCCTTCCTGGCTTGGTAGCCCCCAGATGTAAGTGTGGAGATACACTGAACTGGGTTAACAATTTCCTGTGTTATTTAATTTACCTACACTGTAAGTTTGTTTAAGTCTTCAAGTGTTTAAACATCTCATTCGACATCACGTACCTGATCCCAGAATTTCAATTGGCATCAGAGCAGGCACCCTGCCTGTTTAACTGGGTGAGATCTAGAGACTGCAAATTTTGGGAACATGGACAGAGATGTAGGATCTGTGAATAGACCACCTATATTGGATGGATCCAACTATGACTACTGGAAGCCTAGAATGGTAGCATTCTTAAAATCACTTGATAGTAGGGCTTGGAAAGCAGTCAACAAAGGATGGGAGCACCCTGTCCAAGACAACAAGGAAGGGGCAAAAGTGTTGAAGCCTGAAGAAGAATGGAGCAAGGAGGAAGAAGATTCAGCACTTGGAAATTCCAAAGCCTTAAATGCCTAATTCAATGGCATTGATAGGAACATATTCATACTTGTGCATCACTGTGAGCTGGCCAAATATGTTTGGGACACTCTCAAAACCACTCATGAAGGAACATCAAAGGTGAAGATGTCAAGACTTCAACTTCTCACCACCAAGTTTGAAAACTTGAGAATGAAGGAAGATGAGACAATTCATGAGTTTTACATGAACATCTTGGAAATAGCTAATACTTCTGGTGCTTTGGGAGAAAAGATGAGTGATGAAAAGCTGGTAAGAAAGAAGATTCTCAGATCTTTGCCAAAAAGATTTGACATGAAGATCACTGCAATAGAAGAAGCTCAGGACATATGCACAATGAAGGTTGAAGAGCTCATTGGTTCCCTTCAAACATTTGAGATGGGAATGAATGATACAATTGTGAAGAAAAACAAAAGCATAGCCTTGGTTTCAAATACTGATAAAGAAGTGGAAAATCATGAAGCAGACCCTGAAGAAAATTTATCAGAAACAATTGCTATGCTTGGAAGACAATTCAACAAGATTCTCAAAAGAATGGATAGCAGGTCCAGACCAAGTGGAAGAAACTCAAACTCTTCTGAGAATAAAAGACCTTATGATTCTAATAGAAAGTCAAATTATGATGAGAAGACCAACCAAGGAAAAGGGATTCAATTTCATGGATGTGAAGGATATGGACACATCAGAAATGAATGCCCTACCTATCTAAAGAAGCAGAAGAAAGGTCTCTCTGTGACCTGGTCAGATGAAGACTCAGGATGTGAATCAGAAGAAGAATCTGCAAAGCACATCACTGCTCTAGCTAGAGTATGTGAATCTGAAGGGGGATCCAGTGATGAGGAGCTGACTTTTGAAGAGCTTGAAGAATCATACAAGATGCTGTGTAAAAGGAGCACTGAAGTATGCATGGAGAATATAAATCAGAAGAAGCAGATCGAGACATTAAAGGTTGAAAAGACAAGTAATCTAGAGATCATTGACACTCTGAAAAGTGAAGTAAGCCTTCTCAACTCCAAGTTGGAACATATGTCCAAATCTGTCAGAATGCTGAACAGTAGCTCAAATACACTGGATGTCATTCTCAACAACAACAAGCACTCATGGGATAGAACTGGGCTGGGATTTAATAACGCTCAAAAGTTTGAGGCTAGCACTAGCAAAACAACTTCAAATCCCATAAAGTCAAACAAGATGTCCCAACAGATGTCCCAACATCATGAAAAGAACATGATGAAAAAGAAGTATCAAAGATGGAGATGCCATCATTGTGGAAGGTTTGGTCACATCAAACCTTTTTGCTACAAGCTGCATGGACATCCAAATCAGAGGTATCAGCAACCCCCTAAGCAGAAGTCAGAGGTTACCAAGAAAGTGCTGCATGGACATCAAAATCAAAGACATCAACAACCCCCTAAGCAGAAGACAAAGGTCATCAAGAAAATATGGGTACCTAAAGCTAGTCTTCATGCTGATCAAAGCTACAAATACATGCCCAAGAACAAGTTCAACAAACAACCTTGGAGCTCTAAAGATAGACACTACACAGGGCAGAGGCATCAAAGAAAACCTCACAACAGGCAAAAATGGTCAAAGAAGGTTGTTGCCTATATAGCTCATACATCTCTCAGAGTATCAGCTAAGGAAGACTGGTACTTTGATAGTGGATGCTCAAGGCACATGACTGGATTGAAGAATCTGCTGGTAGACTTAAAGTCACACTCATCCAGATATGTAACCTTTGGAGATGGAGCTAAAGGAGAAATCAAGGGAGTTGGGACTTTGGACTGCCCAGATGTACCAAGACTAGATGATGTGCTGCTGGTAAAAGGATTGACTGCTAACTTGATCAGCATAAGTCAATTATGTGATCAAGGTTACAGTGTAAAATTTACCAAAACTGAATGCATAGTGTCTGATAAAGAACAGAAGGTTGTCATGAGAGGAGTCAGATCTAAAGACAACTGTTATATGTGGGAACCTCAAGATTTCAGTTTCACTTCAACTTGCTCCTTAGCCAAAGAAGAAGAAGTGGAGCTATGGCACCAAAGACTGGGTCATCTTCATCTCAGAGGAATAAAGAAGATCATATCTATGGAGGCTGTAAGAGGTATTCCAAGAATGAAGATTGATGAAGGCAAAGTATGTGGTGAATGTTAAATAGGCAAGCAGACCAAGATGTCACATCCAAAGCTCCAACATCTGACAACTTCCAAAGTTTTGGAATTATTGCATATGGATCTTATGGGACCAATGCAGGTTGAGAGCCTTGGTGGTAAAAGGTATGCCTATGTGGTTGTTGATGACTTTTCAAGATATACATGGATACATTTCATCAAAGAAAAGTCTGATGTGTTTGAGTTATTCAAAGATCTATGCCAAAGAATACAAAGAGAAAAAGCAAGCTGTGTGGTCAGAATAAGAAGTGACCATGAAAAGGAGTTTGAGAATCAAAAATTCTCAGATTTCTGCTCTTCAGAAGGAATCAATCATGAGTATTCTTCTCCTATCACCCCTCAACAGAATGGGATTGTTGAGAGGAAGAACATAACTATCCAAGAATCAGCAAGAGCTATGATTCATGCTAAAAAGTTACCACTGTACTTCTGGGCTGAAGCTATGAACACAGCTTGTTACATTCACAACAGAGTCACTCTAAGAAAAGGAACCTTGTCCACCATCTATGAAGTCTGGAAGGGCAGAAAACCTACAGTCAAGTACTTCCATGTGTTTGGAAGTAATTGTTACATTCTGGCTGATAGGGATCAAAGAAGAAAGATGGATCCTAAAAGTGATGAAGGGATTTTCCTTGGATACTCCATAAATAGCAGAGCCTATAGAGTATTTAACTCCAGAACCAAGGTTATATTGGAGTCAATAAATATGATCATTGATGATGCCCCTGCAGATGTAGCTGATGATGTTGGAACATCTGCTGACAGTCAGACTGAAGTTGGAATAAAGAGTGATAATCCTGACTTCACTCTAACTGAGGCAAGGACAGAACAATCCAGCAAACCTCCCTCCATCAGAATCCAGAAGGATCATCCAAAAGATCTGATAATTGGTGATCCCAACAGTGGTGTAATCACTAGATCAAGAGAGATGATTTCAGGTTCTTGTTTTGTTTCAAAGATAGAACCTAAAAACATCAAGGAAGCTCTGAATGATGAATACTGGATTTCTGCTATGCAAGAAGAATTAGGCCAGTTTACAAGGAATGAAGTGTGGGATCTTGTTCCTAGGCCTGATGACATAAATGTGATTGGCACTAAGTGGGTGTATAAGAACAAGTCAAATGAGCAGGGAGTTGTTACAAAGAACAAAGCTAGACTTGTAGCTCAAGGATACACACAAATTGAGGGAGTAGACTTTGATGAAACCTTTGCACCAGTAGCAAGGCTTGAATCAATCAGACTACTTTTAGGAATTGCTTGTATCCTGAAGTTCAAGCTATTTCAAATGGATGTGAAAAGTGCCTTTCTAAATGGATATCTTAATGAGGAGGTATATGTGGAGCAGCCTAAGGGATTTGTTGATCCAAGTTGTCCATATCATGTATACAAACTAAGGAAGGCTCTTTATGGTCTGAAGCAAGCTCCAAGAGCATGGTATGAAAGACTAACCACTTTTCTCATAAAACAAGGGTACAGGAAAGGTGGAATAGACAAAACCTTGTTTGTGGAGGATGAAGAAGGAAATGTCATGATTGCTCAAATATATGTAGATGACATAGTCTTTGGTGGGATGTCAGACAGGATGGTTAAACATTTTGTTACTCAAATGGAATCTGAGTTTGAGATGAGCCTAGTAGGAGAACTAACCTACTTTCTTGGACTGCAAATCAAGCAGATGGAGGACTCCATGTTCATATCCCAAAGCAAGTATGCAAAGAACATTGTCAAGAAGTTTGGGATGGACAATGCTAGTCACAAAAGAACACATGCTCCCACTCATTTAAAGCTGACAAAGGATGACAAGGGTGAGAATATAGACCAAAGCTTATACAGAAGCATGATTGGAAGCCTATTATATCTGACTGCTAGCAGACCAGATATAGCCTTTGCAGTAGGTGTATGTGCAAGATATCAAGCTGAGCCAAAAGTAAGTCATCTAAACCAGGTTAAGAGGATTTTGAAATATGTCAATGGTACTTGTGACTATGGAATAATGTACTCTCATGGATGTGATCCAATTCTTACTGGCTTTTGTGATGCTGACTGGGCTGGAAGTGCTGATGATAGAAAGAGCACCTCATGAGGATGCTTCTTTCTAGGAAACAATTTGATTTCTTGGTTCAGTAAGAAACAAAATTGTGTATCCTTATCCACTGCTGAAGCTGAATATATTACAGCTGGTAGCAGTTGTTCACAGTTGGTTTGGATGAAGCAAATGCTCACAGAATACATTGTCCCACAAGATGTCATGACATTGTACTGTGACAATTTAAGTGCTATTAACATATCAAAGAATCCCATTCAACACAGCAGGACCAAGCACATTGATATCAGGCATCATTTCATCAGAGATCTTGTGGAAGAGAAGGTGATCTCATTAGAACATGTAGCCACAGATCTACAATTGGCTGATATATTTACTAAAGCTTTGGATGCTACCCAATTTGAAAACCTAAGGGGTAAATTGGGAATCTGCTTATGTGAAATATAGCAGTTATGGAGAAGTGCCAACATGTCCTATGACATCGTATGGCATGATCACCAGATGGCAGCATCAGTCTGGTCACTAACTCTGTGTATTCCACTTTTTAGAATTCCACCAGTAACGGAATTTATAAAAGCTCAAACGTGCTCTCAGCTCTTCATCTCCTCACTATCTTCTCAAAACCATTTGCATGCTAAAGATGATTTTCTGAGCTCATCAAAATCAATCAAACCTAAACTCTTCTTCCACCACATTCGAAAATGTCTCAACATCAAAACCCTAACATCATGGATGAAAATCGCTCAACCAAGAAGATGTGGTGCATGCAACCCCAATCTCTATGGTTCCAATGGATACTACTCCCATGGACGAAATCAGAGGAAGTGTCCCTCTTGCTCAAAAACCTAGAACTCCATATGTGAGAAGAGCAAAGGAACCTGTGTTCAGCAAAAGCAAAGGGATTCCTTCAGCTTCAAACACCACCCCCGAAGCTTCTGACTATGTGGATACTTCCATCAAGCATCTTGTGAATAGGATTCTATCTGAACAAAGAGTGGTGCATGGGATATCTGTTCCCCTGAACAGCATGCCTGCTCCACAAGAGGAACAGAGCAATCAGGCTGAAGAGGACACTCCTGCTCAACAGGATGTCCCAACAAATGTTGAAGCTTCTGAGGACCAGAACAAGGCCTCAACTGATGATGATGAAGCCACTGATGACCAAGCTTCTGTTGATCCACCTGCTGAAAAGAGGGCTTCCCAACCTCCTCCTGTTGAAACCATAGATGATGACTCTGACACAGAGATCATTACATATGTTAACCCTAGCATAGCCAAAAGGCTTAGGGCTAGGAAGGAGATGAAGCCTGCTGGACATTTAACTCCTGAAAAGAAACAGCCTACTCCAAAGAAGGACAAAGCAAAAGTTGCCTTTGGCCCTACTAAACAATGGAGCAAGGTGAGTACCCAAAAGAGGAAAGTTGCTACTCCACCTGATTCAGATGTTGAAGAGGATGTCCCAACATCCCCACCAAGGAAGAAACCAACACCTTCAAGGTCTACCTCTGCTGTTCCAGAAGCTCCTCTGGACAATGTGTCATTCCATCATGTGTCAAGTGTGAGCAAATGGAAATATGTCTACCAAAGAAGGGTGGCACTGGAAAGAGAGCTGGGCAATAATGCACTGGAGTGCACTGAGGTAATAGACCTAATATCCTCTGCTGGTTTATTCAAGACAATTTCAAGTTTTTCACCCTGCTATGAGCTGCTGGTTAAGGAGTTCATTGTCAACCTGCAAGAAGACTGTGCTGATGGAAAGTCAGAAGAATTTAGAAAGGTTTATGTAAGAGGGAGATGTGTGGAATTCTCTCCTAGGGTTATAAATCATTACCTAGGGAGAGAATCTGATGGGCCTAATGAGCTGGGGAAGACAGACAACCAAGTTTGCAAGGTCATCACTGCCAACCAGGTCAAAACTTGGCCAGTCAAGGGCAAACTTTCTGTTAGCTTGCTAACAAGGAAGTATGCAATGCTGCATAGAATTGGTACTGTCAACTGGGTCCCTACCAACCATACTTCTTCAATAGCTACTGGATTGGGAAGATTCATTTATGTTGTGGGCACCCAAAAAAAGTTGGACTTTGGGGCTTACATATTTGATCAAACTCTGAAGCATGCAGGAACATCAGCAACAAAGCTACCCATTGCTTTTCCATCTCTGCTCTGTGGAATCATCCTCAACTAGTATCCAGGCATCCTCACTGAGAAGGATTCAGTCTGCAAGAGAGAAAGTCCACTGGCCTTCCACTACAAATTATTCTTGAGCCATCATGCTGCTGATGTTGAAGCTCCCAGTGGGACATCTGCTGAACCTTCAAAAGCAAAGACTCCCATATCCAAAGCTGCTTTGATTGCAGAACTCAAGAACACTTGCAAAGAGCTAGATGCTAGAAAGAAAAAGCTTGAGGAAGTAATTCAAAGGCTGGAGATGGAAGAGGGTGCTCAGAATGCTGCTAAATCTGATGATGAATCTGAAGAAGAAGAAGATAGTGAATATGATGACTCTGAGTGAAAATGTGTGAGGAAAGTGAACTGCCTGTATCAGCATTGTAATTTTGATTTTGTAATTTTGTTTTTATCTCTGATTATGTAAAATTTGGCCCCAATTTCTGTCTAACAAGGGGGAGAAGAGAAGTGTACTGATCAACAACAATGTCTGCTGCAGTTTTGCTTGATTAATGAAAAATGTTGTTTGTCTGTTTAATGTCTGCTTCTGAACTAAGCTGTTTTTAATAGAAAATTTCTGTTGAACAAGTCAGAATACATACAGGTTTGAGGGGGAGTAAACTCTCACATGATTCAACAGAAAAGAACTGCTGCACTCTGATAAATAAAACTCTGCTGCACTCTGATAAAACCAGAAGATTGTGTTAGCCAAAAATTAGCCAAAGGGGGAGTTTGTAGATGTTTAGAATTGGCAGAATTTTTGACAAACAAGAAGTGTTGAACTTAGTTCAGGATGTCACACCAGATGTTGTGACATTATCAAACAGAGTATAAGTTAATGAACTTAGTTCAGGATGTCACACCAGATGTTGTTACATTGTATAAGTTAATGAATTAAGTTCAGACATCAGGATGTCACACCAGATGTTGTGACATCTCAGACCTGCTACCAGACTTAAATGATGCATAACAGAACTGAGTAAATTCAGGGAATTTATCTGGAATTAATTGTGAATGGATAAAAAATGCAAGGCGCATCTGTAGGGAGATTAGTTATCTGATTTCAGTATAACAGAATAACTACCTCACCTAGAATCAAGGAAGTAACAAACCCTAATTCAAGGTGATGCCAACATGCATATCAGGACTGGATAATCTACAGAAAGCCCAAGATCCAAGCATCTATTTAAGTAACAGAAACTCTCAGAATAGAGAACGAAATTAAGAAGACTAAATAGGGTGTTTGTGTTTAATAGCAGGTTTTAGTTGTGTATCACTTTATGAGCTTTTAAGCAAAAAGTGTATTGTGTCTTGATTGAAACTGTTAAGTAAAATCAAGCTGTTGTGTTTGAAGTGTGAATTCAATTTTATTAAACTTGTAACATATCACTGTGTGATTGAGGGGGAGTGAGTTGGTACTCAAATCTAAGTTGTGTCTTAGGTAGAAATTGCCTTGGGTAGATATTAAGTGAAGGATTAAACTGAGTGGTTTAAGTCCAGAATTAATATTACTTATATTGGATTTCCTTCCTGGCTTGGTAGCCCCCAGATGTAAGTGTGGAGATACACTGAACTGGGTTAACAATTTCCTGTGTTATTTAATTTACCTGCACTGTAAGTTTGTTTAAGTCTTCAAGTGTTTAAACATCTCATTCGACATCACGTACCTGATCCCAGAATTTCATCTAGTCTTGTATTCATATGACTTGGATTACCCACATGCTTGTTATGGGAGTCCCCTCTCTCTTGATGTGATTTTTCTCTCTGATGTATGAACTTGTACCCCATGAGGGCTTTGCTATTACAGTTTTCTTTTGATTCAGTTGAAGTCTTTGGTTGATTATCTGTTGCACGGACACGAGATATTGAATGCTTCCAATTCACGTCTGAATATCATACAAAGTCTTCTTTTCTCAACACCGGAATGGGAAAGTAAATAAAACCTTGAGAATAAAAGGAACACATTGCATTGCATACATATCATTTGCATTTTTCCTTTGTTTTTGTAGGTTTCTCCAGGTTGCTTAACTTATCCGCATTTCACGAAAAGATTGCGCGAGCTGCCAAGACCCGACACTTCAGACAGAACATTCCTCATCGTTACGCAACACGCAACAACCAGAGGACCTTCATGGATTCTATGCAAACTGAGCTCAATGAACTCCGCACTAGGATGGGGGAATTCATGGTCATGATGCAAGGGATGGCCTAGGGACAACAGGATTTAAGGAATGCAATTCAGGGGCTCAACCCTCCTCAGACTGATCCTCCTGTAGTCACTCCAGAAGTACAGGTGAATCCTCCCAACAACAACAATGGAACAGGTTGACCTCCAGTTCCAGAACCTGGCACAACCTTCATCCTTGTGCAAGGCAGACAAGAGGATCAGTTTCATTCCTTTAACAATGATATGGGGTTTGACGGAGAAGGAAATTTCCAGGAATTCTTGTTGCTTGCTGAGAAAGTCAAGGCCCTCAAGTGTAGAGACACTCTTGGGATAGATGTATCTGACATGGGCTTAGTCCCTGGGGTGGTCATTCTGCACAAGTTCAGGCCACCTACTTTTGACAAGTATACCAGTAATTCCTGCCCTAAAACTCACATGCAGGCGTTCTACCGAAAGATTTCTGCCCATACTAGGGACGAGAAGCTCTAGATGTACTATTTCCAGGATAGTCTCTCCGGAGGATCCTTAGAATGGTATATGAAGTTAGAGAGAAGCTCCATGAGAAGCAGGAACGAATTGGGAGAAGCATTACTTAAACAATATCAATATAACATTGACATGGTGCCTAGTCGCACTCAGCTCCAAAGTTTGACTTAGAAGAATTCAGAGAGCTTCAAAGATTACGCACAGAGATGGCGTGAAGTGGCTGCCAGGGTGCAACCCCCTCTACTAGAAAGAGAGATGGTGGACCTATTCATGGACACTCTTCCTGGACACTTTATAGAAAGGTTGGCTGGATGTTCTTCAAGTGCTTTTTCAGATATTATCTTGACTGGCGAGAGGATATAGAGATGGATCAAACAGGGAAAGATCCAGAATGGTGGCGCTTCAACTTCTGGTGTCAAGAAACCCTTCTTGAAGAGGATAGAAGGAGATACCGGGGCAGTGTATGCACAAAGAGGTGGAGGTAATAGAGGTGTTTATCAACAAGTGGCTCTCATCACTATCTCAGCTCAGCCTATTCAGCAGCAAGTCCAACAACCGCAACAACAACGCCAATATGGGTATCAACAAAGAGCTCCTCGTCCATATTATTCTTAGAAGACCAGAGAGAGACAGTTTGAAACTCCACCTATGTCCTATTCACAGCTTTTGAAGAATCTCCTCCAGCTCTAGATGGTTCAGTTCAGAACTTTTCAACCCCCGAAGCCGGGGCAACTCCCCGAAGGTTATGATACAAATGCTCGATGCGAATTTCATTCCGGAGCCCCTGGACATACCACAGAAAACTGCAAAGCCTTGAAGTATGTAGTCCAAGACCTGGTAGATTCCAAAGCGATTAACTTCGCCCCTACTTCGAATGTGATACAGAACCCCATGCCTCCTCACGTGGGTACAGTTGTGGCAATTAATGTTGGAGAGAATCTAAATTTGGTGTGTGATGTGAACGACCTGCAAACTCCGTTGAGTGCTTTTAAGGCTTGTTTGCCCCAGAGGGGTGTTTTTCCAGGTTGTGAAAATGATTGTCCAGGGTGTGAGCAATTGAAAAAGGGGATCCAGAATATGATTGATAGAGGGTTCCTACAGTTTGACAAGGTTGCAAAAGAAAAAGAAGTTTCTACAATAACTATTTTCTATGATCCGTCTCAAGTTCCTCCACATGCCAGAGTAGCACCGATAAATATCACTACTGCAGGGCTAGTGATGTACAAAAGTGATAAGGCCATCCCATGGCACTACGGAGGTGAAGTATATTGTAACGGCCAAAAGCAAGATTTGGCCACATCTATTATGTCTCCAACTCAAGTAGAAAATGTCAGAGTAGGAGGATTTACTAGAAGTGGGAGGTTGTTTGTGCCGGAAACACTAAGAAACAGTGTGATACCACACAGGGACACTGCAGAAGCCCATGCTAAAGCTAGAGGGAAACAACCAATGATTGCTAATGAGCCCACACTAGTGGCTGACCAAGACATTAAATTTGACAAAGAAGCTGAGGAGTTTTTGAGAATCATCAAAAAGAGCGATTACAAGATGGTGGACCATTTACAACAGACTCCATCAAAGATTTCCATCTTGTCTCAGCTAATATGTTCCGACTCCCACCAGAAAGCTCTCTTGAACATCCTGAACAAAGCTTATGTACCTCAGGATATCTCGGTGAACCAATTGGAGACTGTAGTGTCCCGTGTCAACGCCAGTCATGGATTGGGTTTTACTGATATAGATCTAACGTCTGAGGGTCGTGCTTACAATCGAGCATTGCATATTTCCTTGGAGTGTAAAGGTGCAATGCTATCTCATGTATTGGTGGATACCGGATCGTCTCTGAATTTTCTTCCCAAGAAGGCATTAATGAAGTTGGATTATGACGGAGTGATTTTGAAGCCCAGTGATCTGGTAGTTCAAGCTTTTGATGGATCGAGAAGATCATTGTTTAAGGAAGTAGAATTGCCAATCAAAGTGGGTCCACAAATATTCAATGCCACATTCTATGTAATGGACATACAACCTGCATATAGTTGTTTGTTGGGGAGGCCCTTCATACATTCGACAAGAGCAGTATCATCCACACTCAGAAACTGAAATTCGTCTGGGAAGGAAAAGTTGTAACGGTCTGTGGGGAGGAGGATATCTTCATCAGTCATCTGGCATCGTTTAAATATGTAGAGATGAATGGTGAGATAGTAGAGACTCCGTGTCAGGCTTTTGAGCCCCTGAAGACTGGTTTGGCATCTTCATCAGCAGCTTCTTCTGAAGAATCAAAGAAGGGGGTTTCCATAACTTCTTATAAGAAAGCTTTGAAGGTAGTGGAATCAGGAACATGAGAAGGCTGGGGCAGTCCAGTAGAAGTGTCAGAAAAGAAGGATATGTTTGGTGTTGGCTACCATCCTGGGCAGTCATCATCTGAACAGAGCGCTAGAGGACGTCAAGGCCCGCTTACCTTCACGAGTGCGGGAATGGTGGATTACGGAAGCATCAGTGTCGTGCAGGACGACACGTTTGATAGTGACTGTGACTTAGATGAGTGGATTAGACCCTACGCTCCAGAGATTCAACTTAGCAATTGGTCGTCTAAATGGCTCATTTCAGTCACCTCCTTTGAAGAGTAATGATTTTTTCTTTTGTCTTTTCTGTACTCAAGCACTATGTCTTGCCCGAGGCATAGTAGCTTATTTCAAGGGTTCTTTTGTTCCTAATACAATTCATAATCATTAATAAAGCTGACGTTTCACATTCATCCATGTTGTTCTTTGTCTTTCATTTTTGCTTTTGTTTTCAAAAAGAAAGAAAAGTTTTAAAGTGGCAACGTTTCTCATTTTCTCAAACTCATTCTAAAGCCTTGCATGAATCATCATTCATGCAGGTGCTCGTCACCGGATCTTATCAATGATGACCATGCTATGGCTAAGTATGACTTTGACAATCCGATTTACCAAGCCGATGAGGAATGCGAAGAAGATTGCGAACTACCTGAAGAGTTAGCTAGACTGCTTAAACAGGAGGAAAAGATGATTCAGCCGCATGAAGAGACCATCGAAGTGATAAACTTGGGTACCAAAGAGGACAAGAAAGAAGTCAAGATTGGGGCTGTATTAGAAGAATCTATCAAGACTCGTCTAATCGCCATGCTTCGAGAATATGTTGATGTCTTCGCCTGGTCTTACCAGGACATGCCTGGTTTAGACACTGACATTGTGGTACACAAGTTTCCTTTGAGAGAAGATTGACCGCCAGTGAAGCAAAATCTAAGACGGACACACCCTGATATGGCGATCAAGATCAAAGAGGAAGTACAAAAGCAATTTGATGTTGGTTTCTTGGTTGTGACTAGTTACCCTCCATGGGTTGCTAATATTGTGTCGGTCCCTAAAAAAGACGGTAAAGTCAAGATGTGTGTAGATTACAGGGATTTGAATAGGGCCAACCCTAAATATGACTTCCCTCTACCTCATATAGATGTGCTTGTTGATAATACTGCTCAGCTTTCAGTGTTCTCTTTCATGGACGGGTTTTTAGGTTATAACCAGATTAAGATGTCCCCCGATGATATGGAAAAGACTACCTTCATCACGCCTTGAGGCACCTTCTGTTACAAGGTCATGCCGTTTGGTCTTAAGAATGTTGGAGCCACTTACCAACGGGCAATGGTGATGCTATTTCACGACATGATTCATCATGAGATTGAGGTTTATGTTGATGATATGATAGCAAAATCCCAAACAAAAGAAGAGCACTTGGTAAATCTAGCAAAATTGTTTGACAAACTCCAGAAGTTCAGGTTGAGGTTGAATCCGAACAAATGCACCTTTGGGGTTCGTTCTGGAAAGTTACTAGGTTTCTTTGTTAGTGAGCGGGGAATTGAGGTTTATCCAGCCAAAGTAAAAGCCATCCAAGAGATGCCTAAGCCAATGACTGAAAAGCAAGTGCGTGGGTTCTTAGGGAGACTAAACTACATTGCACGGTTTATCTCTCACCTAATAGCCACGAGTGAGCCCATTTTTAAGCTTCTAAGGAAGAATCAGACCATCAAATGGAATGAAGAATGTCAGCAAGCCTTTGACCGAATCAAGGAGTATTTGTTAGAACCTCCAATTCTCATACCTCCAGTTTCAGGGAGACCCTTGATCATGTATCTTACTGCGCTTGAAGGATCAATGGGGTGTGTGTTGGGTCAGCAGGACGAGTCTGGTCGAAAAGAGCACGCCATTTATTACCTTAGCAAAAAGTTTATCGATTGTGAGACACGCTACTCACTACTCGAGAAAACTTGTTGTGCTTTGGCATAGGCTGCTCGCCGACTAAGACAGTACATGCTGACTCATACCACTTTCTTGATTTCTAAAATGGATCCTGTGAAATACATCTTCGAGAAGCCAACTCTGACAAGAAGGGTAGCCCGATGGCAGATAATCTTAACAGAATATGATATCCATTACACTTCGCAAAAAGCAATCAAAGGGAGTGTATTGTCAGAATACCTGGCCCAACAGCCAATTGACGATTTTCAACCCATGAAATTCGAGTTTCTGGATGAGGACATCATGTTCCTCAAGTTGAAAGACTGTGAAGAACCACTTCCGGAGGAGGGGCCAGACCCTGAATCCAAATGGAAGTTGATGTTTGACAGAGCTGTGAACATGAACGGAAGCAGATTAGGTGCTGTTATCATCTCACCAGAAGGGGTTCATACACCTTTAGTTTCTCTGTTGACTTTTGAATGCACTAACATTGAGGCAGAGTATGAAGCTTTCATCATGGGGATCGAAGAGGCAATTGGTTTGCGAATCAAGAACCTCGAGATATTTGGAGATTCTGCTCTGGTTGTGAGCCAGGTCAATGGCAAATGGTTAGTTCATCAACCTCACTTAGTTCCTTACAGGGATTATACCAGGAGGCTACTAACCTTCTTTACTAAAGTTAAGCTGAGTTATATTCCTAGAGATGAAAATCAGTTCGCTGATGCTCTAGCAACTTTGTCATCCATGATTAAAGTTTGTCAAGAGAATTTCGTGCCTCGAATCATGGTATCCCGTCTTGAAAGACCTGCCTATGTCTTTGCAGTTGATGGTGGTGAAGATAACAAACCTTGGTACCATGATATCAAGCAGTTATTGAAGACTCAAGAGTACCCGACTGGGGCATCCAGTAAAGACAAGAAGACCCTTAGAAGACTGGCAAGTGGTTTCTTCTAGAATCAAGATGGTGTGCTATACAAGCGAAACTTCGACATGGTTCTGCTCAGATGCGTGGATAGACACGAAGCAGACCTGTTGATGCAAGAGGTTCATGAAGGCTCCTTTGGTACCCACACTGGAGGACATGCTATGGCAAAGAAACTGTTAAGATCGGGATATTATTGGATTACCATGGAATCCGATTGCTGTAAATACTCCCGTAAATGTCACAAATGCCAGATATATGCTGATAAGGTCCATATACCTCCGAATCCCTTGAGCGTCATGTCTTCACCTTGGCCATTCGCCATGTGGGGCATTGATATGATTGGCAAGATTGAACCAACAGCTTCCAACGGTCACCGCTTCATCCTAGTTGCTATAGACTATTTCACGAAGTGGGTCGAAGCGGCGTCTTATGCCAACGTTACTAAACAAGTGGTAGCCCGATTTATCAAAAGGGACATTATTTGCCGGTATGAAATTCCCAAAAGAATCATTACTGATAATGGTTCTAACCTCAACAACAAGATGATGGCTGACTTGTGTCGGGATTTCAAAATAGAGCATCACAACTCTTCTCCATATCGCCCAAAGATGAACGGCGCCGTCGAGGCGGCCAACAAGAACATCAAGAAGATCGTGCAGAAGATGGTTGTGACATACAAAGACTGGCACGAGATGATACCATTTGCTTTACATGGGTACCGAACGTCTGTGCGTACCTCAACAGGGGAAACCCCGTTCTCATTGGTATATGGTATGGAGGCAGTCCTACCAATTGAAGTGGAGATCCCCTCGTTGAGGTTAATGATGGACATTAAGCTAGATGAAGCTGAATGGCTCCGATCCAGATACAATCAACTAAGCCTCATTGAGGAGAAACTCCTAACAGTTGTATGCCATGGATAGTTGTATCAACGGCGCATGAAACAGGCCTTCGATAAAAGGGTACGCCCTAAAAGGTATATACCAGGCGACCTGGTGCTGAAAAGGTTTCTTCCTCCTCTTAACGATCACAGGGGAAAATGGACACCTAATTATGAAGGACCATTCGTGGTTAAAAAGGTTTTCTCAAGTGGAGCCTTGATGCTAACAACCATGGATGGAGAAGACTTTCATTCCCCTGTCAACGCAGACATAGTAAGAAAATACTTCGTGTAAAAAAACCCACTGGATAAAAACAGAATAAAGATCCAAGAAAAAATGGGCATCCCGGCGAGCCAAAAACAGAATAAAAGGCTCGAGCAAAAGTTAGGGAAATATTGAAAAAATGTACACCCGCTTAGTTGAAAAGCCACGTCGGACAACTCAGGAAAAAAGGGGCATCCCAGTGGATTGAAAACCCAAAAGGGCAATCCACGCAAAAGAGGGACTAACACGAACGACTACGATCTACGAAATTCGTAATCCATCTGCAACTAAGGTCATTCTAAGGGTTGACGACCAATTCAATTACCTTTCTCAAGAGGCAGAGCAAACGGGTAGTCTTGAAGATATACGAGTCATAGTCGGGTCGAAACTTGATGAGATCCATTTTTCACATTGCCAATAGGATAGTTTATTCTCCTTTTTGGCTATTTCCTCTTTCCAGGGAATTGTTTCCTGATGTAATGCCTATTCATGGCCATGTTCCAAATCAATAGAAATCCAATTTTAGTCAACTTTTGACTAGTTGCTTTTGTTTTTGTTTTTCATCTAGCATTGATTGATTGCGAAAGCATCCAACAAATTGTGATTTATATTGTGTTGTGAACATTTGAATGCTTTCTAACTCATGCAGGAAGACCGAAACATTTAATACAACTCTAAAAAGATTAAGTGGCTGGGATAGTGATTCATACCATAAGCATGGGGCATACAGGTCCAGAACTAACTCTCCATGTTGCAGGCACTATCAGTTGTGTTTACGCAGGTGCAGGTACATGTGTTGCTAGCAGACCTAAAGCAGATTTCCAGGAGGAATATTTCGACAGTACTTGAATAGGAACAGGTGCCTTCCCATGTGTCTCCTGTTATCCCAAGTAGAAGTGAAGTTGAAGTTCTTCCCCAGTAGTAATGACAAAAGATGTTTGTCCTTCCCAAATAGAGGTTTTCTTTCAACACAAGGGCAATCCCTTAGCAATACAAGGAGTGTCTTTCCTCCCCGGCAAGTTGCTTCCTCAGCAGTGCCATACTTCTGGTTCCCCAGCCAAGCCAGAAGGTTTTCACTTCCCCATCAGAGTGCAATAAAGGTTCATCTCCGGCAGGGTCTTGGCTCTCTAATCTTAAAGTCCAATTTATTTTTGGCAATGACGGCAGTTCAGAGCCGACATATCATTAACAACATTCCCCGCATAGTTGTTTCCTCCTCGCCAGGATGGACCAGGTCAATGCAGTGATCATCAGTTCTCCCCAATCGAGCCACCTGGGATACTTGTAGTCTCCTTTCCAGGAGATCCTTTTGCATTCGCATACGCATAATCATCATTGCATGTGCATCCTCCAAAGCATAGCATTTCCATCATCATGGAGCATTACACCATAAGTTCAAAAATGTGCATACCAGCATGGGCCAGTTTTGAGGTATATTACATACAACCCGTAACATCTTCAAAACCAGAAATTCCCCACAGAAGACACTTATACCATTTTCCAGGCATCCTTTGTCCTTCCAAGTCAATGTTTATCATCTTTCCGTGGCTTGATTCCCTCAGCAGTCACGTGTTAAGCCATGTTTCGCTAACAGACACCTTCTTTGTGGCTTGATTCGCTCAGCAATCACATTGTCGAGTCTCATTTCACTAATGGTCTCGTTTTCAAGCCCTGTTTCGCCAACATGCACCTTCTTTGTGGCTTGATTCGCTCAGTAGTCACATTATTGAGTCTCATTTCTCTAATGGTCTCGTTTTCAATCCCTGTTTCGCCAACATGCACCTTCTTTGTGGCTTGATTTGTTCAGCACTCACATTGTCGAGCCCCATTCCGCTAATGGTCTCGTTAAGCCCTGTTTCGCCAACATGCACCTTTCTTTGTGGCTTGATTCGCTCAGCAGTCAGATTGTCGAGTTCTGTTTCGCCAACGGTCTCGTCAAGCCATGTTTCGCCAACAGGCATCCTCTTTGTGGCTTGAATCGCTCAGCAGTCACACTGTCGAGTTCCATTCCGCTAACAGTCTCGTTAAACCCTGTTTCGCCAACAGGCACTTTCTTTCTGGCTTGATTCGCTCAACAGTCACATTGTCGAGTCCCATTCCGCTAATGGTCTCGTTAAGCCCTGTTTCGCCAACATGCACATTTCTTTGTGGCTTGATTCGCTCAGCAGTCACATTGTCGAGTTCTGTTTCGCTAACGATCTCGTTAAGCCCTGTTTCACCAACATGCATCCTCTTTGTGGCTTAATTCGCTCAGTAGTCGCATTGCAAGTTATCATTCTGTATAATGATTTTATTACACCTAGTTCTATTTCCGCCACCTATTAAAAAAAAGAAGATAAATAAAAGGTAGATGACATTTCTCTTATCCACCGAGTTCAAATTTTCAGGTTTTTATTTGAGTATTCAATCACTCCATACCTTAAACGTCTAAAAGTTATCGCAATTACTCGTTCAGGCCTGGAGATGATTGAATATGGGCAGCTATAATACCTCAAAATTTTCCCTCTAATTTCCTCAACATTTTGCATAACATTTAGCATACATAAGTGCATAAAATAATTAAAAAAATTGAATCATGTGTAGCATGGCTGAGGCATAGGTATGTGATCAATGATTGGAGAAACTGAAGGTATTACAAAGGCAATCAAAGGCCACAAAGCTTCTCAACATTGTGTAAATGGTTCACAACATCCCACAAGTCTTCATTTGAAGCCACAAGCCATGGAAAGATTTGATGTGATCAAAGGAGGCAAGCAGTGCAAGACCTCCTGATGAAAAATGCTAAATTAGGGTTTCATTTCTACTGGTCTTCTCCGTGAAGTTTTGATTCAAAGTGGATTCCATTGTCCTATGTATAATAACAAGCGCCTAGGGCTGAAATTTCATCCACGAAATCATTTTGGAAGAGGTTCAATTGGCCAGATGACTGAAAATCAAGGAATCAGGGAAAAGTTAACCGAGCTAGGTAAAATAGGTCGACTCCTGACTTTTAAGATCAAAATCATGAAATTTGATCAAGAAATGATGAGGAATCATAAAAAATCAAGGAAAAAAAGATCATTTGAAAAATGGTTGATTTCACCTTTCCCTCCACTTTTCCTTCCACTTTCCTTCCATATTTCATTTCATTCTTTCCCTCTTGTTTTTCCATTTCAATTTGACTCCATTTCCTTTGGATGCTTCTACCATGTTTCACAACCTTCTAGAGTATTCCATGAAATATTTCAAGGAATATTCCAAGGAATATTCCTTCTCCAACCCTAACCCTAACTAACTACAAACCTAACTCCATCCCTAAACCTAACTCCATTCCCAAACCTAGCTCCAAGCCTAACCCCTATATAATCATTAATCACTTCAATGCAAAAGGTTCCCGATTCTTTCACTCTCTCACAATTTCTAGAATCACTTTTTCTCTCTCACTTTTCCTCCATTTCCCTTTTTACCAAAGCTTTTTTGAAGAAGCTCTTCAAGTTTCACATTGAAACTTGAAGATCTTAAAGCTTAGCCTCCAACCTCCATTGAATTGTGGATTGTAGAAGAAGACGCTACTGATTTTTGTGAAGATTTCGACTTATCGGAAGTGCAAGAAGGCTCAAGCATCAAGAACGCATTTATTTTGCGGATTCGCGGTTTTCTTGGTTTTCTCTTCGATCAAGCTCCGATTCTTGCAACATTTACCGAAGCACTTTTCCGCTTAGTAGGTTGGTAATCTAAAACCATGCTAGCTTTAAGTTATTCTCTCCATCTCGCCATTTCGGCATTCTTTAAGTGCTTTTCGTATTATTTGTTGTTGATTATGTTTTCGTTACGTTTTGCTTGCGATTTGTGGTTTTTGATGGATTAGAAGCTAGGTTGTAGCTTGTTATAGGTTTTAGCATGTGTTAATAAGCCCTAATTGAGTAGAAATGCGTGTTAACATGATTATATGTGTGTTAGGGATGTTTAGAAGTAAGTTTGTGGATAAAAGCACTTATTTCAAAGCTTTTTTTCACTTTTTGTTCAGTGTTAACCGGTTAACGCTTTTGGTTAACTGGTTAACACATGCGTTTTTGGCCATTTTAGTGTTGTCTGGGGTCCGTTAACGGGCTAACCAATTTGGTTAACCGGTTAACGCTGTTAGATTTTGGTTTTTTAGCTTATTTTCTTGCTTGTTCTTGCTTCTTTGCGCCTCTAATGTTCATGTATGTTTCGGTACTAATTTTAGGGAATTTTTAGGTCTATCTCCAGTAGCCAATTCATTTGTTTTGAGTCGTTTCGACATGATTCTGTTCACTTCTCCATGTTTTGTGTTAAATATGCATATGTGCTATAATTGATTTTTGATGTGTATTGCTACTCTTTAATCATTTGTTTCACATGTTAAGTGCTTACATAAAATTGATGTGTGCTTCATGATTATGATCCTTGCTTGTTGAATTGATTAGATGATTAAGTGCTACATGTTGATTTTTTGCTTAAAAGTGATTAAATACTTCACATGTTCATGCAAGTTTCTTGTGCTTAATTGATCATATCTTAACATGAGTTCAATTCTGGATTTTTATGCAATACATGTGAAGTTGTTGATGCTTGTAGTGATACTTGTTCAATATCATGATAAATGCTCATTTGTGCAATATGGAAAAGTGTGATTATTCTTGTTGATCATTGTTCCTTTTAACAAATAAATGCATGATAATAAATGATCACATGTTAATCAAGTTTCATATGTTGTGATGTGTGCAAATCCATGTTAATTGATGTTGATGTGTTGTTTATCATTCACTTTGTGCACATAAATGAAAAGAATCAAATCTGCCCCAGGTTTTCATAGCTGTTTGTTAGTGCAGTAGCTGTAAAATGTGTGTTTGCATGTTGTATGTGACTTTTTACACCTATCTTTACATGTTGATTGTGGGATGTAGAAATTTACCTTGTGATATGCATTGTTTTGGTAGTTGTTGTTGCTCTAGGGGCTGTAGTAGGTGCTGATTTTTTGTTTTAGCATTTTTTTAGTTCTTTTAGAATTAAGATAGAGTTTAGATTGAGTCCTAGAGTTATTAGGATTTAATTGGTGTGAGTTTGCCTTATTATTTTTAAATAAAAATACACACTAATCTTTGTTTTGTAGGGAGGAAAAGGTATGTTTCTTTACACCTTATCCTTTTTATTTTTATGCATTCCCTTTATGCATTTAATTCACCTTTTACTTCCATATTTGTGATTGGTAGGATTTCCCTTTTGTTAGGACCAACTTATCTTCCTTAGGAAGTAAGTTGCATCCTTTTTCTTCTCTCTTTTCCTTTTGCTCTTCAGGATTAGAAAAGCCTCACTCACTATTAGGACCACCATTTTAATAAATAACTTAGGATTGTGTCTTAGTCCCCCTTAATTTTTGTCCTTTTCCGATTTGAGTCTTCTTTCTCATCTTCAAACAATATCCAAAAAGACTTAATAAATGCATGAAAGGATCCCTTGTGTATAGCCTTATTCCATGAGGCACTTACATTCATTCCATCTTGGAATAATATAAGCTTGTCTAGCATGATGTACAAGTCTTATCAAGGGGTTGTTTCATAAAGAAAAAGGCTAAAAGATACTTCTTCACAGACAACAAAAACATGTAATAAAGTTCAACAAGCTAGTGAACTTAGACCCTAATCCTTGGGAACAAGTATTGGATAAATTCTCCTTACTTTGTGTGCTTGTTCTACTATTCCATCTTGGAATGTAGTAGCAAGTACACATTCCATGGAAAAGAGTTTGAATTCACTTCCTTGTGCCAAATTCATAAAAACTCTTAAAAAAGCAAACAACAAACAATAAACGACTTTCCTGCGGGAATTCTCTTCTCACCTCATTCATTCTCAACGCGAACTTGCAACGACTTGTCACATTTGCAAGACGGTAAACGCACTTGTATCAGACGAGCCTGCAACACCTGAGCATAAACATATACGGTTCCATCCATAAAAAACACAAACAAAGTTCCTGCCTGGTTAGGTGAACTACGTCGACTATGATCCTCATTTTCCCGCTGTGGTATGTAGGCAGCGGGGTATGGCCCGTTTCGAGCACATTCTTTATTATCTTTTCAGTTTCTTTCTTATCTCCAGTTCCATTCTAGTAGCAGTTCATTTGTTCAGCAACAGTTATATTCTTTTACCCCTTTAAAAAAAACAAGCAAGCGTGGATCCCGTCGGGTACGGCGGACGGTCTGGGGCGCTAATACCTTCCCAGGTCGTAACCGACTCCCGAACCCAGATCTTTGGTTCGCAAGGTCTCGTCTTTTCCTTCTTTCTCAGGTTTGTGCAACATTACCTTTCTCGTTCCTTCGGGATAAAAATGTCTGGATGACGACTCTACCTTTTCCGCGCCACCTTCGCATTTGTACTAGGATGAAAATCCTGGGAGCGACATCATTACCTATATAGCGGCAGCAAGTGCATCATCGTTTCTCCCAGCCATTCTAAATCTATCACACAATAACAATATTCAAACAACAGATAAGAATTCTACAACAACACTCAACACCCAACAACGACACAACCACTCAACGATTCAACTACTTGGTCGGACGAACCGACCTACTCTGATACCACTTTGTAACACCCAAAATACCCCACGGATTTATAATTAAAAATCAGAGTTATTAGATTTCACTAATCATTTTGAGTGTCACAATCCACTATAAATCCTAATTCATACATTTATCACACAATATCAAAAACTACTAACGAGTAAACACGATTTCATCCAAAATCGCTCAAAACCCCAAATCCTCTAATCAACAACACTATACCTAATTCCTATGATTAAACCCCTTAAGAGACGAAAGAATCCCACCCTTACCTCAGTTTCGATGAGAAATCCTTCTTCTTCGCAAGTTCTTCTTTTAGCCCTTGACTTTTCTCCTTCTTCTTCTCACTGATTTACGCTTCCTCTTTCGTTCACATGAAAACACGACTCTTTTCTCTTTTTTCTTATTCCAATCTTATCCCTTACACTCAATCTATGATCTTCCTCATTTACCCTTACTATCTTTACCAATTCACCATTCTACACTTTCCTCTCAATATTCTAATTTTATAATTATTTTAATATAATATAATTTATCTAAATTAATATTATACTAAATAATATTTTTATTTCCTCCAAACACCAAATACAACAAATCCAATTTAAATAATTAAATAAAAATCGGGGTGTTACAGAATACTATGAACTATTGGAATTGTTTTATGATGTCAGGCCCAATAAAGAGATCATTGATACTTTCTTGTAGCCTTTTTTGAACTCATAACTCTAATTCTTTGTTAAATCTTATTATGATAAGCTATTGCAAGCTCGTGTTCTATTCGAGATGGAGAGTGCTCTCAAGATTACATTGATACTTTCGTGGAAGACCAAGATCCCCATGAAAATGAAGACATTTGGTTGGAGATTATTGTTAGATAGACTCACTACTCGTTCAAATCTTGTCGTGAGAAGAGTTATTATCAATATCTATGACATGGTCTTTGTTTTTTACTTTAATTCTGATGAAGACACCAATCATGTGTTTATCTCTTGCCCTAGAATCAGACTGGTATGGAAGAGGATTGTGGAGTGGGTTGGGATATCGTGGATTGATGAAGATAATTTTTGCAATCACATCATGGTTTGGCTTGTAAAATTCATAGGAAAATGTTAAAAAAAGTCTATTTATCTCATTTGGTTTGCTTCATTCTTGTGTGTTTGGTGGACTATTAATCATATTTTATACAATATTGAAGTTGATAATCCTATTGTGATAGCTTAGAGGATCATTCTTTTCTCATGGTTGTGGTTCACATTAGGATCCAAATAAAGAATTAAGTGTAACTACTATGAATGGTATAAATGCCCATTGAATTACCTGTAGGTGAAATTGTTATATGTAGGGGGTGGTTATATTGTAATATTGGGTTGGAGTACCCCGGATACTCTTTGTGATGGGAAATTATACGAAAAGTTAAAATATGGTAGATTCATACTAATATAGTATAATATATAATATCGAAAAATTTCTCAACACAAAAAAAATTATCCTACTTCTGAATAAAGGAAACTTTAAAATAGAATAAGGAATTTGGCTACCTTAATATTCTAGAAATTTCTTAGTAAAAAAAATCAAAATTTTCATTATAGAGTATCAAACAAACACATGTGCAAATATGAAGTTTTATAATTAGATTTATTAGAGTAATATAGAATGATGACTATAGTAGTTAAAGTTAGTTAAAAGTAAGTTGAGAAAGTTAGTTAGAAAATCTAACTTACTTTCGCATCATATAAGTAATTATGAGAGCTTGAAATATATATATATATATATATATATATATATATATATATATATATATATATATAAGTAATGATGATTCTAGTAGTAAAACCATATGCATTGTATCTCTTATTGAACATTAGTTAAGATCTCATGCAGAGCATGTGATCATGATTTCACCATCTTCCATGTTCATTCTCAATATGGTATACACCACATCAGAATGGAATAGTGGAAAGGAAGCATTGAAGAATTGTGGAAATGGATTTTACCTTGTTTGGCTCATGCTTCATTACCACTTGATTTGTGGGATCATAACTTGACGACTACGATATATCTGATTAACTGTCTTCCTATATCATCTATACCAAACTACTGCTGACCATTCTTTTCCTTACATGACAAGAAACCAGGGTACATGAGTCTGAAGGGGTTTAATGCTACCCTCACTCGTGGCCATATAATCAACATAAATTGGATTTGAGAAACACCAAATGTGTCTATCTAGGAGTCTCCAACACACAAGGGTCAGAAATGCATGAACAAGGATGCTAGAATATTGTCTCAAAGGATGTAAGATTCAATAAAGTAAAATTTCCTTACTCTAGTCTACAACAAACTGAACAAGTCACACATTTTTCAACTCATAATTAGTATTTTATGCCTCTATTTGTACCTTCATACTCTAAATCTCAGGTAAAAACACCAGGCCCAACATTGAATGAGCAGGTTTCATATTCATTAGTTGAGTCTAATCACATAGAAACTTGTCCTCAACTTGAGTCTAGACAGTTTAAACATGCCTAATCTGTTATAATGTCCACTAGTAAATTACTACCAAGTGGTCCTAATCATGAACTTGTTGTATCTATTAGTAATTTCACTGATCTAATTGAAAATTCTAATCCTAGAAACTAAACATCAACATAAGTGACTTATATTTTAGACCTGCACATATACAACACTATTATAATCCTGAGCATGACTTGTTCAACAAGGCATCCAAAAATAATTAATCTTTTATTTCTAAATACATCACTCACTCCACAAACTATTTATCACCTTCATTTCATAGTCAACCCTTTAAGCCTACTCTCCTTGTCAACAATCACTTCATGCTAACAAAGGCAAAGAACTAGTAATTCCAAAACTAAAGCCTTCCTTGTACACTCAGAATCTACAACCACCAAACAAGCTCTGGCTCATCCTAGGTGGTTTAAAGCAATGCAAACTAAGTTTAATTATCTTCTCCATAATAGTACATGGATCTCTTCCAACTCACAGGTAAACCATTGGTTATAACTGGGTCTTCAAATTTAAAGAAAATCAACGTGGCACCATTAACAAATACAAGGTAAGACTTGTGACCAAAGGCATCCATCAACAATAAGGATTTGACTTTCATGAAACTTTCTCCTTTGAAATCAATGCTATCACTATCAGGGTCATCATGTCCTTAGACCTCATATTCAAGTGGCAAAATCAATAGATTGAAATCAATAATGTTTTCTTGAATGGTGGTCTTCTAGAGGAAATGCAAATGCAACAATCACATGGGTTTGTGGACACTAATAATTCATTAGTGTGCAAAAGGAAAAAGGAAATTTATGGTCTTAAACAAGCCCATAGGGCTTGGTATGAAATGTTCCTTCAAGCTCTCATTTAATTTGGATTTGCCTCAGGAAAATGTGATTATTCACTCTTCATATATTAACATAAAAATATCACTTAATATACCTTGGTCTATGTAGATAACATCCTGATTACATGAACCTCTTCCAAGCTTTTTCACAATCTAATTTCGAAACTACATCAAAAAATTTCTCTTAAGAGACTTGGGAAGCCAAATTAATTTCTTTGGATTGAAGTTTCTGAATAGAAAAATGAAGTCATCCCTCTCACTCAAACCAAATACATCAAAGATTTGTTAGCCAAGGAAAATATGGTATGTGAAAATGGGGTCAACACACCAATATTCAGTAGCTGCAAGTTGAGTAAAAATGGAATAAATATCATTTTAAATCCTACTCTCTACATTTCCAATTGTTGGTATCTTCATTATGTCACATCAACATGGCCTACTTCTAATATCTTAGTGGAACTGCACTCATGGCCTACTTCTAAGTCCAACTGAATTAGCACAGAAACTAACTCTTAAAGCCTATAGTGATGCCAATTGGTCTAGTGATCCTAATAACATGATATCTACATTAGGCTCTTGTTTATATCTTAAATCTAACCTCATTTCATGGGGTTCCAAGAAGCATCTGTTGGTAGCATGTTCAAGCACAAAAACTGAATATGGGCACTTGCACATACAACTACTGGGTTTTTATGGATAGAGTCTCTCCTTGCAAAACTTCACGTTGAATTCAAAATACCACCTCTTCTTTGTAATAATATAACTACAATCATGGTCTCTTACAACCCGGTTCTCCATGCAAGAACAAAGAACATTGAACTTGACAAACACTTTGTGCATGAAAGTGTAACATCTAACAAACTCATGACTCAACACATAGTTGGAACAATGCAAATTGTAGATGCTCTCACCAAACTATTCTCACATGTTTTATTTCAAAACTTCAAGTTCAAGCTCAAAGTTGCACAATGACTCCAACTATAATCTTGTGTGTATGTGTGTGTGTCGGTGGGGGTCGTTATTAAAGTTATATAGAATGACGTTGAGAATTATAAGTTAGAAAATCTAACTAATTATATATAATCAGGTTGAGAATTATAAGTTAGAAAATCTAACGAATTGCTCCAACTATAATCAGGTTGAGAATTATAAGTTAGAAAATCGAACTAATTATATATATATATATATATATATATATATATATATCTCAAAAATTACTTTGACTAGTTGATGTGTAATATTGAAAGAAGTCTGTGATGAAGTAAGGATGGTTCGAATGGAAGTCAGACTTTCAGATAGGTGTTTAGGTCAAACTTTCCTTAGGAACCATTCCAGATAGGTTTCCTTTAGCCATTCCCGATAGGCTCCTTAAGTTTTGAATCATAACCATTCCTAATAGGTGTTTAGGTAAAAATTTCCTTAGGAAGCATTCTCAATATGTTTCCTTTAGCCATTCTCGATAGGTGCTCTAATTTTTAAACCTTAGCCATTCCTGAAAGGTGTTTATGTCAAACTTTCTTTAGGAAACCATTCCCGATAGGTTTTTCTTAGTCATTCCTGATAGGCGCTTTAAATTTTTGAACCTTATCCATTTTTGATAGGTGTTTAGGTGAAATTTTCTTTAGGAAACCATTCCCAATAGGTTTTCCTTAGCCATTTCTAAAATTCACTTTAAGTTTTGAACCTTAGCCATTCCTGGTAGGTGTTTAAATCAAACTTTCCTAAGGAAAAATTCCCGATAGGGTTCCTTTAGCCATTCCCGACAGGAGCCTTAAGTTTTGAACCTTAGTCATTCCTGATAGGTATTTAAGTCAAACTTTCCTTAGAAAACCATTCCCGATAGGTTTTCCTTTTATCATTTCCGATGGGCTCTTTAAGTTTTAAACCTTAGCCATTCCCGATAGGTGTTTAGGTCAAACTTTCTTTTGGAAACCATTCCCGATAGATTTTCCTTAGCAATTTCTGATAGGCAATTTAAGTTTTGAATCTTAGCCATTCCTGATAGCTCTTTAGGTCAAACATTCCTTATGAACCATTCCCGATAGGTTTCCTTTAAATAATCCTGATAGGCACTTTAAGTTTTGAGCCTTAGCCATTATCGATAGGTCTTTAGGTCAAACTTTTCTTAGAAAACAATTCTCGATAGGTTTTCCCTTAGCTTTATGTTTTGAACCTTAGTCATTCTCTATAGGTGCTAGGTCAAACTTTCTTTAGGAAATCATTCCCGATAGGTTTTCCCTAGCCATTCCTAATAGGCGCTTTAAGTTTTGAACCTTAGTCATTCCTGATAGGTGTTTAGGTCAATATTTCCTTAAGAACCATTCCTGATAGGCTTATTATGTTTTGAAACTTAGCCATTCCATATAGGTGTTTATGTCAAATTTTACTTAGGAAACCATTCGCCATAGGCGATTTATGTTTTGAACCTTAGCCATTCCGGATAGGTGTTTAGGTCAAACATTCCTTTGAAAACTGTTCCCGACAGGGTTCCTTTAGCCATTCCCGTTAGGCGCTTTAAGTTTTGAACCTTAGCCATTCCCGACAGGTGTTTAGGTCGAGCTTTCCATAGAAAACCCTTTCCCGATAGGTTTTCCTTTAACAATTACCGATAGGCGCTTTAAGGTTTGAACCTTAGCCATTCCCGACAGGTCTTTAGGTCAAACTGTTCTTTAGAAAACCATTCTCGATAGGTTTTCCTTTAGGCAATCCCAATAGGCGTTTTATGTTTTAAACCTTAGCCATTCCCAATAGGTCTTTAGATCAAACTTTTCTTTAGAAAACAGTTCCCATAGGTTTTCCTTAAGCCATTCCCTATAGTCACTTTAAGTTTTAATCATTAGCCATTCTCGATAGGTATTTAGGTTAAAATTCTCTTTAGAAAACCATTCTCGATAGGTTTTCCATTTCCCATTACCGATAGGTTGTCATACCCCAAATTTGTCCCATTTTTTTCATTTTTCTTATTACAAGCATTTGTGATTCTTCTTTAAGAAGATCATTTGTCCTTTGGCCATGATCTTTTGAGCAATGTGTCCTTATACGCATGAATGGTTGATTATTAAAAAGATTTCAGATGCAAGTTTGTGTGAAAGTTTAACTATCCCTACTCATATTTGGAGCTTGCCTGAACATCTTACATTATTTTTTAAAATTAGGCGCATGGGATTGAGTTTGTTCAATGGCATGATTTCAAGAAATCAAAGTTGTTGTTCCTTATCCAATTCAAAGGGTTCATGGTATAGTTCATTGGAATTTCATGAGTTTATTTTCATGGTTCAAAGTTATGCTTGCATTAGTTATTGGGATTTCCTCTTGCTTATTGATTCAATTGAGTGTTGATCAAAATAAAGTGGAGCATTGAAGTATTCAATAAATGTTTTTTATCAGCCATCTAACACATTGAATTAAAACAAGATTTGAAGTACGACAGTCACATGAGTTACACCAAAATGAAAATTTCTTTGAGAACAAGTTACATAAAAATGCAAAAATTACAAGATGGCAGGACATTATGATACAAGTTAGAGTTGTAATATATTTCAAGAAATCTAAGAATATCTAAATCCTTGATACACCAATAAGGAAGACTTCAAATCTTATTTCAATTCATCCTTAAGGGCATCCATACATACTGCCTGCAAAAAAAGAAACATCATTAGATACAACATGAGTAAAATAGGAGCCTCATTTGTAAAGCATCCACAATTGCAGACAAGAAGGAGATTGAGGAAACCATTGAGCTTGTTATCCAGTGGTTAGACAACAACCAACTTGTAGAGGTAGATACGTCTGAGGACAAAATGAAGGAATTTGAAAATGTCTACAACCCTATCATTACCAAGGTGACAAAAAGTTACAAACAAGCTAAAGTTGCAATAAGCAGAATTAAAAACAATGGAAAGGAAAATATTCAAAGCACCAAACTTCAGTGACAATACCATGCATATACAAATTGAAAAACAATAAACCACAACAAGTGCACTTTTGTATAGCAGTAAAATTACACATTATGGGGTGGTAAAAATCAAGTTAAAATTCAGGGGACCACCTCTTCTAGAGGCTTTTCCTTTATCAATATAGACAAAGAAAAATTGAGTCACTAATATTGGTCCCCACAAAATCAGAGCCAAAATTCCCTCTAACAGATTTTAGGATTTTCACAGCACACCTCACATGTTTTCTTCTGAAATCCCTCACAACTCACACGTATGAATCATCCTAATTTTTCCCTAAAAAAGTGATTCAATCATTGAGAAAAGGAGGAAGAAAAATCCTAAGGATACTCTGCTGAAATTGCAATCCCATTAGCTAAAGCTTCATCACTCCATTAAGATTATTGAGTTTTCACCTTTAAATTTAATAATCTTGAGCTAAACTACACTTGTTCAAATCTATATTCATAGAAAAGTAATAAAATCAAGAAGGAAGGGATTCGGCTTGGCTTAGGGTATCCTTATATTCTCTCAATCGTAAGTCCCCAAAAAATTTCTTTTCTTGGATACTTTGGGTTTGTAACGCATTTTCGTCATTGTTACATTCATGTACATAGCCATTTCTTAAAAGAAAGAAAAGCAGATAAAGGGGGAGTCCTTTTTAACGACTCTAAAATATGATGCGTAGGGGATTTCTGAAGAAAATCAATTCCCCATAAAAATAATCATTATAGAAGAACGAGAGAATCTAGCAAAGATACACCCCCATGTCTGCCATGATTGCCCATGCCACTATGTCGGGTCTATAAAACAGATAACATTATGTTAGGTCCAAGTTATACCTCGACCCCATGATGGACAAAAAAATCAGGTTTCTTTTGTCCAAACATTATTAGTTATATAAAAATATATCTTTAAAAATTTAAGTATAGTTATAAATATATAAAATGACATATTATATATATATATATATATATATATATATATATATATATATATATATATATATATATATATTTGAATTGGTAAAAAAAGAGTCTCATATATATTTTTGATCTTGATTAAAATTATGGAGCACTTAAATTTTATGTAATATAACAGAGGAGTTATATAGTGTGAAAGTTGGTTTGGATCCATGAAACTCACTATTGATAATATGGCTTAGGAAGTATTTATGTTAAAAAAAGAGAAATGTCTTGAATGGATTGGAAAAATTCTAGGCCGAGGAAATATTTCAAGGTGCCTTTATCCTTTATCTTTGAAAAAAGGAACCAATGATTTTTTTACATGGTCAAACTTAGTCACTGAATTTTCTGCAAGGATAATTTCATCGACATATATAAGTAAAGTATAATGATTTTGATTTAGACTTGGTAAATAATGACTAATCAGATGTTGTTTGAGTGTATCCTTGTGGTATAAGAAGGGATGTGAGTTTCTCATGTTAAACTTGGGTCATGAGAGCCTATAACCAAAATACACTTCTCAACCCAATAGGAGAGAGAGAGAGAGAATAAATAAAAGTAATATTATTTCATAACTTTTACAATAGAAACATGAGACCCATTATATATACTGGGTTGGACTAACAAAATCTCCATCAAAATAGGCATGTTGGTTATAAAAGAAACTAAATGTAATTTTGAACTACCAAGTTAAAATTAGGAAATAAAAACATACTAATTATGTTTAACATCCTCCCTCAAAGTAGATTGAATGTTATTCAATCCTAGTTTGTGAAATAAAGTATGAAAAGGTCCATAGTGAAAAGCTTGGGCGAATATATTAACTATTTGGTATGTGGAGTGTATTGGCATTATATGAATGGTGCTAGATAGAAATTTATCATGGACGACATGATAGTCCATCTTGATGTGTTTGTTTCATTCGTGGAAGACGCAATTGATAACTATGTGAATTGCTGAGAGATTATCATAGAAGATGATGATAGGTTTTGTATGGTTAATACAAAAGTCTTGAAGGAGGTAAAGTAACCATTGTGCTTCTCAAGTGGAATTGAAAAAGGCCCCATATCCAACTTATGCAGATGAATGAGAGACTACATTTTTTTTTGCTTTTCCATCTAATAATTTAAATTCCAAGATAGAAGCAAAATAAAATGCCATGGGATGGCTTGTTTCTTTGCATGATCAGCAAGGGTGTTTGTGAGTTTTTAGTTCCATTGTCTATTGGATTTATTTAAGTCATAGATGGGTATTCTTAATTTACAAACTAGATATTTTTTTTTCAATTTTTAACCCCTGGGGAACATTCATACACATGCTCATATAAATCGCTATGTAAAAGAGTGGTATTAACATCTAATTGGTGTATGTGTTAAGTTAATCTATGTGTTCGGTTTGGTTGAATTCCTTAGCCTCTAAGCGGACCTTATATCTTTCAATGGTCCCATTGGCGTGAAAGTTAATTTTGAAAATTCATTTGTAGCCAATTGGTTTCTTGTTATGAGGAAGGGGAGACTAGGTCCCATGTGTTATTAGTATTAATAGATTCAAGCTCATTATTAATGAAATGCTTCTAGTTAGGATTAGTTATGGCTATAGAAGACAAAGTAAGCTCAGAAATATATATAGTTTCAAGTTGAAGCATTTGGGGTTTGGGGATAGGGAGATGTATGAAATAAATTGTTTGAGGGGGTAAGGAGATTTACATGAAGGTTATGTGGAATATTGGAAAGGAGTACCTTGTAAGAGGGAGTAGTGGTAATCCTTAAGGTAGGTGGGAGGAAGAGTGTTTCTACTGAATTTTCTGGTGGGAATGGTTGAAGAGTCAATGTTGGTTATAGGTTCTATATGCTCTAGTATGTAGAAGGTGAAAGCGAATTAATGGTAGTGGTTTGAGGTGTATCTTGATTAGGGGTGTCAAAATGGGCCGGGCCCTCCAGGCCGACCCATTTGATTTGCTGTTTTTGGCGGGTTGGGCCGAGGTTTTCAAATCGGTACCTTAAGTTGGCCCCCCCTGTCTAACCCGCTTAAAAAATGGGGCGAGGCAGGTTTTGCCAGAGAATTTTTTTTACTTAGAATGAAAACCGGGAGTGCATTTAGAAGCCCAAGCCAATAATTTTTTTTACTGATAAAAAAACTTACGATATTTATTCACATCCTTCAAAAGCTGGGTTTTTTCTAAAATTAGGTTTATTATAGTTTGTTTCATCTGCCTACCTTGTGCCTATTCCTCCACTGTATGGTTGTTCTAATCAATCATTCAAATCATTATTTAAGATTAAGGTAAAATTAAACTCAATTTTTCTAATTCATCTACCACAACTTCCACAAGTACTTCATCTTCCGCTACTTCGTCTACCCATAAATTGACTTCCAGTTTGTTTAGTGTAAGTAGCTTAATTAATTATATTCTTTCCAAATTGAATGTTATTGTTTTGTGTTGATCCATTTTCCGTTTGGTGTGGGATTATTTTTAAATTTGAATAATATAATAGTAATTAAAAGAACACAATCAACAACTTGCAACTTCAATAGGAAAGTCTCAACTTGATGTTTATTTAGAAGAGCCTGGCTTAGATTCAACTTATCAAAACTATGATGAGTTGAATGTTCTTCAATAGTGGAAGGAGAATATGTATCAGTTTAGATATTTATCTTTAATGGCTCGTGATTTGGTAGGGACTTCTATCACTAATATTTCATCTGAATCGACTTTTAGCATTGGTTCTGTCATTCTTAATAAGTATAGAAGTCGTTTATTATCGGAAAATGTGGAGGTTTTGATTTGCACTGGCAGTTGGCTTCACGATTTTAATAGTTCAGGTATATAATCATATTGAATCATTTTTTTAATTGACTTATTTCATTTATATGTGGTTTATTTTCCTACATAAAATATATCGTTGTGACTTTTTTTAAATTTTATTTTATGCAGTTGTAGTGGGTGACGATGAGGAAAGAGATGATGGAAGGTTCCAACAAATTTCTACAACATCAATTGAAGCTTTATATGTTAATGACATAGATATTGATTGATGAAGTGTTTGTCATGGAGGTTTTAGAATTTATTTTTTGCTACTACTTCTTAGTTATCTTTGATTAGCTTGTGTTAGTTTGCTTTGTTGATTTGTGTCCCTTCATGTCCTTAACTAGGTTTTGCTTGTTGTTTTTTGGTATTGGGATGTTGTTTCCATAGCATTGTTGAACCAAGTAATTTTTTTGTGTTTTAGTGTGTTAATTTTCGTTTTTTGATGTTATAATTATATTGATTTGTTTACATTGAAGAATATGACTTTGACATTAAAACTTATTGAAATTCTATTATGCCTTGTTAAATTCTTGTTGTTGTTGGCCTCATTGATAATCACTAAATTTGTTTGTAAATTATTTAATAAATCAAATATAATTTTTTTAATAAATGGGGGGCCGGTCCGTCAACCTGCCAACTCGGTAGTAAAAGGTACGGACATGACTTTTGAGCTCGGATACCTAAGTTGGTCCGCCCCGCCCCACCCCACTTTTGAACATGCTTGAACGAGGCAGGAAGCCTGCTTTTCCACCCCCATTGATGGATATGTTGGGAAGAAGAGTTGGTATGATTGTATTCAAGAGGGTATCCAAGAGAGGTGTCATGATTTTTTACAGTTTGGTTACGTGTTAGATTGGTGAGGGGAGTTGTGGTAAGGGAGTATAATATAAAAAAAGATTATATCTCTTGAGAGGAATACTTTTCTAATATGTAAATCAGAAAGAATTTTAACTTTGACTCCATGTTTAAGACCTAAAAATATACATTTTAAACTACCAGAATCAAACTTAGCTATACCTAGTTTAGGCTAGGTAGCATACACAAGACAACCAAAAACGTTTAACAGAGAGTAATAAAGAACTTTATTGTCCGTCATGAAATATGGAGAGTTATGTTTCAAAATATTTATGGTAGTCTAATAATTAATAGAGGGAATGAGCCCACATTTTTTTGGGGAAGATAATATTGAAAGAGAAGGGCTCTCATAACTCCTAAGAGGTGTTGCTAATTTCTCTAAACAATCCCTCTTTGTATTAGATTTCAATACAATAATTTTGATGATGAATCCCTTATTCTCTATAAATTTATTTTTAAAAAAATTGAGACCATTATCTGTTCAGATTATTTTGGCAGTCTTATGAAATATAGTTTGAATGAGAAAATTAAAAGTTTTGGTAAGTTTAGAAGTTTTAGATTCAGTAGTCATACGATAAATCTAGTCGAATTTGTTGAATTCTTCAACAAAAATAAAAAAAAAATTGTGACATATCATGGATGGAATAGAGTAAGGACCCCAAATGTCCATGTGGATCAATTCAAAACAAGTTGTGGAATATTGTGTCTAGTAGAAAATGGTAAGTGTTTGTGTTTAGCAAAGAAAGATGGATCACATTAGTCATATGCTTATTAAAATCACATAAATATAAGAGATATTTTATTTACTAGGGTGGTATTATATGGGACGGGTTCAATGTTACATCCTATTCCCCCCCGCATAATTATATAATAAAATTAGATTATTAACACAATCAAATAGGTGTCACACATTCTCTTTTCAAAACATGCATTCCATATACCACTTTATCAAATAAAATAACAATCAACACCTTTACTTAAGATGTCATCACAATCTAACACCCAAACTCATAAATCAATAAAACCTAAAAAATTATGCATATAACTCATTATGCAATGCAACTTGATTATCAACTCTATGCATATGAATGTGGTACCAACTCAACATTTGGTTCTTCATAAGAATCAGTTCCAATCTTTGAAATCCCCGAGCTCCCTCTCAGAGCTCCAAACCCCCTTGTCGCTCCCTGGATTTCCATCCTGGTACAAACGCGAAAGTGGTGCGGAAAGAGGTTAGAGTCGCCAGCCAAGCATTTTTATCCCGAAAGGAACGAGAATGGTAATGCTGCACAAACCAGAAGAAGAGAAAGGAGGGACACGGGTCCTGCAAACCAAAGAGACTAGGTTCGGGAGTCGGTTACGACCTGGGAAGGTATTAGCACCCTAGATCGTCCGCCGTACCTGACGGGATCCACGCTTGCAAAGAAACTGCTTCAAAGGGTGAAAGAAATGAAAGCTGCTGCAAAACTGAAACTGAAACTGAAAAAGAAATGAAAAGGAAAAATGTAGGGAAAATAAAGATTATGCTCGAACGGGCCCTACCCCGCTGCCTACTTACCTCATCTGGACATGAGGATCATAGACGTCGTAGTTCCCCTAACTAGGGGTGGAAAAGGTTGCTTGTGAATTAAGGCTTGAACTGCATATGCCAATGCTCAGGTGTTGCATGCTCGGACAACGAGTGCGTAACCGTCTTGCATAATGACAAGAAGAAGCATGTTCACGGACGGAGCGAAGGAGATGAGAAAAGAATTCCCGAAGGAAAGACGCTTATTGTTTGTTTGTGTTTTTTTAGAAGCTTTTATTTGGTGCGGCACAAGAGAATGAACACAAGCTCTTTTCTATGGAATGTGGACTTGCTACTACATTCCAAGATGGAATAATAGAACAAGCACACCAAGTAAGGAGAATTTATCCAAGACTTGCTTCCAAGGGAAAGAGCCTAAATTCATTGGCTTGTTGAATTTATTAAGTATCTTAGTGATTAAAAATGAAGAAGTATTTTTTAGGGTTTTTCTTGATGAAGATAACTTCATGGTCCGACTTGTGCATCATGCTAGACAAATGCATTATTCCAAGATGGAATGAATACCTATGCCCCATGGAATAAGGCTATTACACAAGAAGTCACTTCTTTCTTTATTAATGTTTTTTAGGTTTTGTTTTGAGATGAGAAGAGAAAGAACCAAAGGAGCAAAAAAGGCAAAAGTCTAAAATGGGGAAAGACTAAACCTAAAGTTGTCATGCAAAAAGTGGTCCTAAAGTTAGTGAGGTTTCAACTATCCTAAGAGAAAAGAAGAACCAAAGAGGAGCAAAAGAAGAAGAGGAGGAAAGCTAGCAAGCAACTTACTCCTCTAAAGGAGATAAGTTGCTCCTAAAGGGGGAAGAAAAGAGTTGCATCACATGATGACATAAGGCACATGAAAAACAGAAAGAGAAAGCAACTTTAAAAGGAAAGATGAAGAGTTGAAATGTGGATGAACATCCACACTTTTCTTACCATGAACCCCTGCAAGTGTTAGCAAAATCCAACATATGTTCATCAATATAATCATGGGATTGGCATGCTCAAAGCTCATATCAACAAGGCTCATACAACATGTCAAATTGCGCACACAAGCATTTACGTGTCGAGAACATGGAAGACATGCATCAACTAGCAAGAAAATCACCCTAAACTAGCACATTCAATGATCATATAATGATCCATGGCATTTAAAACAAGTAAGGGGATCAAACAAGCCCAAAACAGCTCAAAAATGGCATTCTGCTTCAGTGTTAACCGGTTAACCAAAGCGTTAACCGGTTAACATATTCAAACCTGCAGAAAACATCACAGAAAATGGATGCGTTAACCGGTTAACCAAAGTGTTAACCGGTTAACACTGTCAAAACAACAACAATTCCTGTAGAAAATCAGCTCAAAACAAGCTTATCCAAATAATCACACACCAGACCAGCAATCAATTATGCATGAAATAAATGGATCAATTCTTATTAATTAGCATCATCAAGCTCATGAACAATAGTACACGGATCCGGTTACAAATCAACCAATCAATTCAAGCAACACAAACAAATACGCAAGCACGTGGTGGATCTAAAACACAAGCATGCAAATAAGCTAAAACAGAGCTAGATCTGAAATTAACCAACCTACAAAGCATAGGTATGCTTTAGTAGTTGTTGATTGAGCCGAAAATGAGAGATTTCACGGAAAACTTTGAAGATCCAGTGCTAAGCTTCACACTCCATGCAAAATAAATGCAAGCAAAAGGTCTTGATGCAGAACTTGGATCCAAAAGCACTTCTAATTCCCAAACCAGATGTGAATCACCAATTAAACCAGCAAAATGATGCAAAGGAGCTATGGATGGAGGTCTAGTTCCAATATCTACACACCTTAAGGCAAGGTTATGTGATCTTCGAAGAGGAACTCTTAGTGAATTTGGAAAATGTGGGAGAGGAAATGAGAGAAAAGTGAGAGAGAATAGTGAAAATTCAGAATGAGAAGTGAAAAAATTGTGAGAGAGCCCCCTTTGGTTTGGAGAGAAATGGATTAAATATGGTTTAGGTTTGGGGCCCAAAATTTAGGCTTGGGATCCAAAAAAAAATGGTTTGATAATGTGATTAGGATTTAGCAATGGAATTAGGCTTGGATTAATGATCTAGATCCTTCTCTTTAATTCAAATGAATAAAAAATCAAAAAATTGGAAATTTAGAGCCAAAGCACATGCTGAATTTGCTGTTGGAATTCAAAACTCGCAGCCGTTAACCGGTTAACCAAAGCGTTAACCGGTTAACGCCAGTGAATTTTGAGTTTTCCCTCCTTTTGGTGGGAAACCTCAGGAATAACCCGGCGCCAACCGTTCTGACCTGATTTTGATCCTCAATCCCTTTTAAGGCTTTGACCCTGATACATAGTTTGTATAACATGCCTCGACTTTGACTTTTAGTGCTTCAAATTTCCCGAATGACTGATCATATGTCTTATGCTTGAACATGCAAGTGTTATGATTCATATTTTTATGAAAAAATGTTAAGGACATGACATACTGATGATGATTATTATATGATGATGATGCTAAATAGGAGAGGGCAAATTTGGGGTATTACAGATGCCCCTATTCAAGAAACAGTTAATCTGAAAAGGACGGTAGCACGGGCTATCGACCGTTCAAGATAAACTGTGATTGAATACCAAGACCGAAAATTTGCACTCTGTTGGAGAATGCAAGCAATGGGAAATAAAACCAACCAAATGACGCATTGGCGACTGAAGCGAGGACAAAGCAGACGAGCTTCTTCCAACCTGAATTGTTACTTTGGAAAGAAAAACCCAGACAGACGAGTCTTCTTCGAACAAACCCGTTACGCCAGGTGCTGGACATACGAGCCCTCATATGATCTGAGACAGACGAACCTCCTTCGGATAAACCTGTTATGCCAGGACCAGTGATGCAATTAAGTCTGTGGGATAGACATGCATAATCAGGATAGATGCACCCTCTTCATATGTTATCCATAGACATATGGTCTAAGACAGACGAGCCTTCTTTGAGCAAACCTGTTACGCCAGGTGCAACATTAGGATTTGACGAACCCTCTTCACAAATCTTGCGTAGAAGAGCGGTGCTTGAAACAGACGAACCTCCTTCGGATAACCTTGTTTCGCCAAGACCGGTAACCCTTTTGACGTTTAATCCCACCGTCAGGACTTCAAACCTCTTCAATACAGACGAGTATCAGATGATCATCAAAAGAACATAGGCGAGCGCTAGAAGTCAATGATACAAACGAATATAAGACGATGATCTAAGAAACGCAGACGAGCACTTCTGGCAATGATACAGACGAATATCAGCCACTGATATAGACGAATACCAGAAATCCAACACAGACAAGCCTTTGGAGTAGCAATACAGACGAGTACCAGAAATCCAACACAGACGAGCATTTGGACGAGCAATACAGACGAGTACCAGAAATCCAACACAGACGAGCATTTGGACGAGCAATACAGATGAGTATCCAAACGCTTATCAAATCGGCATTCATATGGATATAAATTAACACAGACGAGTGGGAAGGATGATACAGACGAGTATCCAACAATGCAGAGAAGCTTCAAACAAATAACAAACACAGACGAGTGCTGGAGAATGCATACGAGCATCAAACAAATTTCAAACACAGACGGGTGTTGAGAATTGCAGACGATCATTAAATAGATGTCACACACAAACAAGCACACTGAGAATGCGGACGAGCATCAGTAGATTTCAAACTCAGACGAGTGCTGAGGAAATGTGGACGAGCATCAGTATCTACCATCCATAGGCGACTGCTGGGGAAAACATACGAGCAACGACAAAGTGTGAACATAGACGAGTGTTGGGGCAATGCAAACGAGCCATAGACAGATGTCAAACATGGACGAGCGCTTGGAGAGTGCAAACGAGCAATCAACAAACATCAAACACAGACGGGTGTTGAGAATTGCAGACGAGCATCAAATGCCTGGTGAGAAACACAACTCTGCCGGGGAGAAAATTCACGATCAAGCGAGTGTCGGGAATGCAGAAGAACATCCAGCAGATATCAAACACAGACGAATGCTGGAGATTGCAGATGAGCAACATTCAAACATCAAACACAGACGAGTGCCATAAATCATGGAGACGAACACAAAACGGATACCCAACACAGACGAGTGCCAGGAACTGTAGACGAACACAAATACGAGCATGGACGCATGCCGGGAAATGCATATAAGCATCAAATGAATTTCCCTGGTTGGTAGCAAAAATCCCGACTCTGTAGGGGAGCCTAGTTAAGAGGCTTTGACGATGCTTAACTCTGACTTGGGAGATGAACAACGGTTTATATCGTCACATGGCCAAAATAGGTTGGCAACCTCTCTGGGGGATGCTTCAACGGTGGGAGTGAACCCCGATCATGACTCTGCAGGGAATAGTCATCTTCCGACTTGGCTGAGGAAAAGGCTTGATCAAAACCCCGTCTGGAGAGAGAATTCTGAAAATTCTGACTCGGTGGGGAAATAGGCATTCAACTGTTCGCTGGGGATAGCCCATTCTGACACAAAGACTCTGATTGGGGACAAACCTCTTCGATCGGGTTTTTAAGTTCTGCTGGGGATACCACCCTACTCTGACTCAGCTAGGGAAGGTTCCATCTGAACTATACTGGGGATAACCAGGTATTTCTCGTGGAGAACCACCACCACTTGAGGATGACACCTCTTTGATCAGGTTCGAAATTCTTCTAGGGGTTCCAATTTCCATAGCTCAACTGGGGAGCATTCTCTGCTTAGGGAAGTGCAACCTCGCCCTGCAAAACCTGCAACAACAGTATACACACAGGTGCCCTGGGGATTTGCATGGTATGATCTGTTCATCCATTGTCGCTCGACACCCAAAGATAATTTTAACTGTTTCCCTGCAATGTCAATTTTTTTCCAGAAAAATCAACATGTTTCATGTGCAATGCTCTATTTTTTGCCAAAAATTCAGGACATTTTTTGCAAAGTAAACACAACACAACACGTCTTTTGACTGAATATTCATTCATTGAATGGCCCCTGAATGGGCAAAGCTTTACATCAGGAAGCAACTACCTGGAAAGAGGTAGCTACCGTAAAATTGAGAAAAGAAATTATCCTAATGGCAATGTACACAGAATTCCAATGAGTTTCCTTCCTGCTATGACCAGCATGTCTTCAAGACTTTCTGTTCTTGCCTTTGCTTTTTTTGAAGAAGATGAGGGGACTGAATCCTATCCTTCTGATATCGTCAGGCTGCATGAAACGATGATTTGGTTCAGATTACCCGGATCGCAATTGTTCGCTTATTCCCTTGTTTTGCGTGGATCGCCCTTTCGGGTTTTCAATCCACCGAGATACCCTTTTTTGCCTGAGCTGTCCGATGTGGCTTTTCAACTCAGCGGGTGTACATTTATTTATTTGCTTTCCCTAATTTTTGCCCGAGCTTTTTATTCTGTTTTTAGCTCGCCGGGATGCCCTTTTCTTGCCTGGACTTTAATTTTGTTTTTGTGTCCAGCGGGCCTTTTTATGCGAAGTATTTTTTAACTGCGTCCGAGTTAATAGGAGACCAAAAATCTTCTCCATCCATAGTAGTGAGCATCAGTGCCCCACCTGAGAAAACTTTCTTCACTATGAATGGGCCTTCGTAGTTTGGGGTCCACTTGCCCCTGTGATCTGAACCTGGAGGAATGATCCTCTTGAGCACAAGCTCGCCTACTTGATACTCTCGAGTACGTACTCGTTGGTCGAATTCTCACTTCATTCTCCTCTAATAAAGCTGGCCATTACAGATAGCCGCTAATCTCTTTTCCTCAATTAGGCACAACTGATTGTATCGGGCACGTACCCACTCAGCCTCATCGAGCTTCACATCCATCATCACACGCAATGAAGGAATTTCTACCTCACCGGGAAAGACTGCCTCCATGCCATACACCAATGAGAAAGGAGTTGCCCCAATTGACGTCCTGACTGACGTTCGATACCCATGCAGCGCAAATGGTAACATCTCATGCCAATCTTTGTAAGTGACAACCATCTTCTGTACAATCTTCTTAATATTTTTATTAGCTGCCTCTACTGCGCCATTCATCTTTGGTTGGTAAGGAGAAGAATTGTGATGTTGAATCTTAAAGTCCCGACACAACTCTGCCATCATCTTGTTGTTTAATTTGGAACCATTATCAGTAATGATTCGCTCGGGCACTCTGTATTTTCAAATGATGTCTCTTTTCAGAAATCTGTTACCACCTGGCGAGTGACATTGGCATAAGATGTTGCTTCAACCCACTTGGTGAAATAATCAATCACAACTAGGATGAAACAATGACCATTTGAAGCAGTAGGCTTTATCTTCCCGATCATGTCAATGCCTCACATAGAAAAGGACCAAGGAGATGACATGATGTTGAGCGGGCTTGGAGGAACATGCACCTTGTCTGCATAAATCTGACATTTGTGGCACTTACGGGCGTACGAACAACAGTTTGCATCCATTGTTAGCCAATAGTACCCTGATCTCAACAACTTCTTATCCATAGCATGCCCTCCTGCATGAGTACCGAAAGATCCCTCGTGTACTTCTTGCATTGCCAGGTCTGCTTCGTGTCTGTCCACGCATCTGAGAAAAACCATGTCAAAGTTCCTCTTATACAAAACCCCATCTGTATTCAAGAAGAAGCTGGCAGCCAGTCGTCTCAAGGTCTTCTTGTCATTGGATGATGCCCCAGCTGGGTATTTTTGTTTTTCTAGGAAAAGCTTGATATCAAAATACCAAGGTTTCTCATCAGACACTGCGTCTACAGAGAAAGCGTAAGCTGGTGTGTCAAGCCTGGAAATGTCAATCCTGGGCACATAGCTCCAACACAAGACTTTGATGGACGAAGAAAGAGTAGCCAATGCATCGGAAAATTGATTCTCATCTCGTGGTATATACTGAAGTTTAACCATTGTGAAGAACGTCAATAGTCTTCTGGCATAATCCCTATAAGGAATTAAGTGTTCTTGATGTGTATACCACTTGCTGGTAATCTGGTTGATGACGAGGGCTGAATCTCTGAATATGCCGAGAGTCTTAATCCGAAGATTAATAGCCTCCTCTATTCCCATTATGCACGCCTCGTATTCCGCTTCATTGTTGGTGCAACCAAAAGTATTTCTGGTAGCGAAGGGAAAGTGAACACCTTCGGGAGTGATAAGAACAACACCAACTCCACGTCCGTTGATATTGACTGCCCCATCAAACATCAACTTCCATTTGGACTCAGGGTCAGGCCCTTCCTCCGGAAGTGGTTCCTCGCAATCTCTTACCTTGAGGTACAAGATGTCCTCATCAGGGAAATCAAACTTCATCGGCTGATAGTCGTCTTCAAGTGGTTGTTGTGCAAGATAATCCGACAATACACTTCCTTTGATGGCTTTCTGGGACGTATAATGTATGTCATACTCTATTAGGATCATTTTCCACCTTGCAACCCTTCCGGTTAATGCTGGTTTCTCTAAAATATACTTGACAGGGTCCGTTTTTGAGATTAGCAATGTGGTATGGGTCAACATGTACTGTCTCAGTCGGCGAGCAGCCCATACCAAAGCGCAACAAGTTTTCTCGAGCAGTGAGTAACGGGATTCACAAACGGTAAACTTTTTGCTAAGGTAGTAAATAGCATGCTCTTTTCGACCAGACTCGTCATGTTGGCCTAGAACACACCCCATCAACCTTTCTAACACAGTCAAGTACATGATAAGTGGCCGTCCTGGAACTGGAGGCATTAGAATCAGAGGCTTCTGTAAATATTCTTTTATCTTTTCAAAGGCTCTTTGACAGTCCTCATTCCACCTGACCGTTTTATCTTTTCTTAACAATTTGAATATTGGCTCGCATGTGGCAGTTAGATGAGATATAAACCGCGAAATGTAGTTCAATCTCCCTAAAAACCCACGCACTTCGTTTTCTGTTTTCGGTGCAGGCATATCTTGTATTGCTTTTACTTTTGCAGGATCTACTTCAATTCCTCTCTAACTAACAACGAAACCCAACAATTTACCAGAACGCACTCCGAACGTGCACTTGTTTGGATTCAACCTCAGTCTGTACTTTATCAATCTATCAAAAAACTTTTTGAGATTGACCAGATGCCCTTCTTCGTCCTGGGACTTGGCAATCCTGTCGTCCACATAGCATTCAATTTCTTTATGTATCATATCGTGGAACAAAGTTACCATCGCCCGTTGATACGTTGCCCCGACGTTCTTCAATCCAAAGGGCATAACCTTGTAACAAAATGTACCCCATAGGGTAATGAACGTTGTTTTCTCCATGTCTTCTGGTGCCATCTTGATCTGATTGTATCCCGAGAAGCCATCCATGAAAGAAAATGCTGAAAACTGAGCGGTGTTATCTACCAGCACATTAATGTGAGGTAGTGGAAAGTCATCCTTTAGACTCTCTCTATTTAGATCCCGATAATCGACGCACATCTGGACCTTGCCATCTTTCTTTGGTACAGGAACAATGTTAGCTACCCAAGGTGGGTAACTGGTCATAGCAAGGAACCCGACATCCCACTGCTTTTGAACTTCCTCCTTGATCTTCATAGCCATATAAGGGCTAGTTCTTCTCAGCTTTTGTTTCACGGGAGGACAGTCTTCCTTAAGTGGCAGCTTGTGCACAACGATGTCAGTATCCAACCCTGGCATATCCTGATACGACTAGGCGAAGATATCCACATACTCACGTAGCATACCAATCAATTTTCTCTTTACCTCGGCCTGCAAACTGGCCCCAATCTTTATATCTTTCCTTACATCCTCAGACCCAATGTTGACGATCTCTATTTCTTCCTGATGAGGTTGAATGACCCTTTCCTCTTGTTTCAACAACCTGACCAATTCTTCCAGGAGTTCACAGTCTTCCTCAACCCCTTCATCAGCTTGGTAGATAGAATTGTCGAAGTTATGCATAATCATAGCAGGAATATTATCACGAGAATCCGGATGATCAACACTGCACAAATGATGTGCTTATTTCAGAATCTGTAGGAGACGCAAACACACAAAAACACTGGAAAGAAAAACATTGCCATTTTATTTGTTTTTTGTGAAAAATTTAAAAGCGAAAGAAAGAGAACGCACTTTGCTTAAAAAAATGTCTTTTATTTCATGGAAAAAGTAAATGCATTAAAAACATGGTGTCCCTACAAATGGATCTGTACACCTCGGGAAGAGTGCAGGATTTGACATGCAGTATGATAAAAATGGCAGACCACATTTTGTGGCAAACCCATTCGCATCCGAGGGCCCACCTGGGACTTGCATAGGATGACCTTGTTTTCCCAGACTCAGCTGAGGCCTCCCTGTGTAGTATATAATGCCAAATCGATTCCCTGATCTGGTCATGTGCCATTTCTCGGAAATGGTGAAAGTATTATTGCTATTCGGCTTTGAGAGTCCGTGATGTTTGACCCGGAGCATACCAGTGAGATTGGGAGGGGTTTACAGGTTTGCAGGAACCTTTGGCCTCTACATACCCTCATTATCAGTGGTCCTTGTTATGATTTTGGTCCTATGGTTCTGGTGTTCTGGTTTTCTTGATACTACAGAATTGCTATCAGAGGGTTGTGACTCAGAGGATCTTGATTGCCAGTTATTCAGAGGGTCCTTATGTTCAGTATCCAGTATCCAGATGGTCCCAGATTGATCATATGCCTGCATTGCATTTGCATTTGCATCATTCTTGCATTAACTGTTTATGTTTCCACTTTTCAGGTTATTGTTCATAGTCAGCTCCTAGTTCTGGTAAATCTTATCTCCAGATGGCAGAAGTCAGAAGAATTACAAGGAAAAAGAATGTTCACTATACTTTTCTTCAACCTGAATTCAGAAGTGTTCAGAAATTAGCAGGTTTGATGAATGACCAAGTCTTGGGAAATTTCAGAAAGAGATATGGCCAGATATTGAAGTATGTGGACAAGCCCACTGCAGACCAGAAGGACAGTTTGCATACCTTGCTTCAGTTTTATGATCCCCTGTTGCGGTGCTTTGTGTTTCCAGATTACATCTTGGCTCCTACCTTGGAGGAGATTTCCAGCATTTTGAATGTTCCAGTCAAAGATACCTTGCCTTTTTATGGGTCTGAGGTGGTGCTTAAGGAAGAGGACATAGCCAAAGTCTGTCGTATGCCAGCTGCTACAGTTAAGAAGGCTCTGAAGGATAGTGAAGGCAAAGGACTCCCTTGGAGTATGCTCATACCAGAGGCTGAGGAATATGCTAAAGAGGGTAAATGGGGGGATTTTGGTGCTTTGCTGGCTTTGATGGTGTATGGGTCTAGCTTGTTCCCGGGAGAGAAAGAGTTTGTAAGCTTGGAAGTGATCTCTATCTTTGCTAAAGGAAATCCTGTGCCAACTCTGTTGGGAGATTTCTACTACAGCGTTCATTACTGGAATGGGAAAGGTAGAGGTGGACCAGTGGGCTGCTGTGCTTCATTGTTTGCTGAGTGGTTTGCCAGACAATTGCCAAAAGAAGGTGCTTTCAAGGAAATGAGAGATGAGTAGAGATGGTCTAGAAGGTTGATGGGGTTAACTGCTGATGACATAGCCTGGGGATATGATAGAGATCTGCTGGGAAAAGAGTTGCTGGTCAGCTGTGGAAGATTTGCTGGAGTGCCTTTGCTAGGAAGGAAGGGTGTGATCAATTATCATCCAACATTAGCCAGGAAGCAATTTGGTTATCCTTTGAGAGATCCTCCAAATATGGAAGAGTTTGCTGAGTCTTTATATTTTCCTGTGGAAGGAAACAAGGAGTTAGTTCTACAAGCATCTCAGGCTTGGGCTCACAGGACAAGGAAGGGTAAGAAAGACTTTGGCAGAGTAGACCCCAAGACGTATCCTCCTTTTGCTACATGGTTGCAAAAACATGTAGAAGAAGTTCTCATGCCTTTCTCAGTAGAAGCTCCACTTTATCCCAAAGAAGTACCAAGCCAAAGTACTGTCTCCCTTGAAGAGTATAAGAAATTGGAAGCTCAGCTGCATGAAGTTTGAGTGGAGAATGTTGAAATGGTTAACCTGTACCATCTTGCCAACCGGGCCAAAAATGAAGCAGAGGGAAAGCTGCAGAAGATACAAGCCTCTTTGGAAGCTAAAGAGAAGGACTTTGCTGGAAGGGAAGCTCACTTTCAAAGGATGGGTCTGATGGAGGCAAAAAGAGAAGCGGAACGCAAAAAGACTTTGAAAACTCTCAAGGAAGCTCGCCAGTCCATTGTTTGGTTGCAAGGCCAAAGGGAGGAATAGAAAAAGAAGTTTAAAGAAAAAGAAGAGTTTTTCGAGGTGCAAATGGCCTTTAAGAAGGAAGAGGTGGAGCAAGTCCATAACATACGAAGGGAAAAGACTCAACAGTTAGCACAAAGCCAGTTAGCCTTGGAGGAGGCACGAAAGGAGATTGAAGAGCTCAAGCTGAGAGCAGGTGTGAAGAAGAACAGAGCAGAGGTGGCTGCAGAAGAACCTGGGTCTCTAGTTTAGTTTGTTTATTTGTTCAGACTACCTACAGACTTGTTGTAGGAGTTTTGCTTTATTCTCTTGTCTTTTGTAATGACTTGTAACCCTTCGGGGAATATTTTTGTTTGTGCTCTAACTTTTGGCCGGCAGTGGGTTGTCCATGATATACAGTGTTAATATGCATATTATCATTTTTGAATATGCAAGGCTCGTTTGTTTGATACTGCTAATATCTGAACACTCTTCAAAGAGAAAGTCTGAAAGTTAATACTCAAAGTGGCTGTCTGGAGTAAATACCAGAACTGGGGCATACAAATGCTTAGAACATGGAAACATGAGCAGTTACATTGCATGCATATGACGTGTTTGTTTGTTTTGCAGGTAGTGCTTCAGTTTCTAACGTTTATGTTGTTTCAGGTACTATAGCTCCCAGGAAAGGTCGAGAACAACCAGTAATACACAGATATCCCACAAGAGTCAACAGAGAAAGAGTCATGGATCAAATGCAGGCTGATTTAGCTGACTTGAGGTTGAGGATGGACAATTTTATGACCCTTATGGCAGGAATGTGTCAGAATCAGGAACGTCTGCGTGAGTTGGTTGAAAATAGTCAAGCCAGGAACAACGGTACTGCTGATGGAGGTAATCGTAACGATGCGGGCGCCTGTCAAGTTGAAATCCCTGTAGCACAACCAGGGGTTACCATTATCAATGATGGACTGAACAATGTACAGATGGACGGTCAAGACGAACAGTTAACTCTGCTGGACGAAACTGAAGGCCAGGGGGCTGAAATGAACAGAAAATTTGAAGAGATGGCAGAACAGATCAAGGCTATTCAATCTCAGAACTCTTTGGGGTTCGACATTACTGACTTGGGCTTAGTTCCAGGAGTTAGAATCCCTTACAAGTTCAAGGTCCCAACTTTCGAGAAGTACAACGGCACAGCGTGTCCAAAGACTCACCTTCAGTCCTTTGTAGGAAGGATTGCTACCCACACTGATGATGAAAAGCTATGGATGTACTATTTCCATGACAGCCTGGTTGGGGCCTCCTTGGAATGGTATATGAAGCTAAGTAGAGTCAACATTAAGAGCTGGAAGGACCTGGCAGAGGCTTTCGTGAGACAATACCAGTACAATTTGGACATGGCTCCAAATCGCACTCAATTGCAAAACATGTCTCAAACTGCTAAGGAGGGGTTTAAAGAATATGCTTAAAGCTGGCATCAGCTCGCTGCCAAAGTGCAACCACCATTGCTGGAGAATGAGATGGCTGATATGTTCATGGGGACATTGCAAAGAGTGTTTATCGAAAGATTAGCGTCTTGTTCGGCTACAAAGTTTAATGATAGAGTAATTGCTGGAGAGAGGGTCGAGACTTTGTTAAATATGGGAAAGATTCAGGATACAAGTGCGAGCAGTTCGAATGGAGTAAGAAAAGCTTTCAGCGGACCCCCGAGGAGGAGGGAAGGTGAAACCAATGCTGTGTTTGGCTGAGGACGGGGCCGAGGATTTAGAAGATAGTATGAGCAAGTGGCAGCTGTCACTATCCCTTCCAATCCAGTGCAGCAGGTGCAGCCTCAACAACAACAGCAGCCACAGCGTAACAACTATCAACAAAGACCTTATCAGCCAAGACAAGCTCGCCCGATTAATAGGGTGCTTGAGGCAATTCCCATGACATATACTGCATTGCTACCTAGATCGCTGGACCTGAATTTGATACAACTGAGGACTTTGGCACCACCACCACCTGGAGAGCTTCTAGTGGGGTACGATGTCAATGCTAGATGCGCTTTCCATTCAGGGGCACCCGGGCACTCAACTGAGAAGTACAGGGCGTTACAGCACAAAGTTCAAGATTTGATCGACTCCAAGGAGATTAACTTCGCACCACCGCCAAATGTTACTTAAAACCCTATTCCGAACCACGGAGGGGCTAGAATAAATGTTGTTGATAGTGGTGAGAAGTTAAGTTTGATTCTAATTATAGAAGAAGTGAAGACTCCGCTGTTGGTAGTGAAGGGGAGGCTGTTGAAAGGACAAGTGTTTCCGGGATGCAGTTCAGATTGTGAGAAGTGTGTGAATTCAGTGAACGGTTGTGAAGATCTGAAGATGGGGTTGCAGAATTTGATTGATGAAGGATCATTGCAGTTTGAAAAAGTTGATAATGAAGTTGATGATGTGTCCACTATAACCATTTTCTATGATCCAGCTGAGATGCCTGCTAGAAGAGAGCCTGTGACCATTTATGCTCCTGAAGTTAGTCCTGTGACTATCACTGTTCCTGGGCCTGTTTCTTATACATATGATAAAGCCACTCCATGGCATTACGGCTCAGATGTCTATGTGGAAGGACAGAAAGTGGAGAGTAAGTTAGTAGCCATTGACCCGACTGTAGTGAATGTCGGAGGGGTCGGAGGTTTTACGAGAAGTGGTCGTCTATTTGCTCCCCCAGTTCTGAGAGGAGATCCTGAGGCTGAAGCTTCAGCAAAAGCTAAAGGAAAGCAAACAGCGACTGAAGACGACAAGTTTGGTTTGGGTTATCAGCCTAGTGGATCTAATTGGTCTCCAAGTGGTAAAGCTATTACTTTTACAAGCGCTGGGATGCTCGACCGCAACCATATTTGTGTGACAAATGAAGAGGGAGATAGTGATGGTGACTGGGACAACTGGATTCATCCGTGTGCGCCCGGAGAGTAGCTGAAGAACTGGTCTGCTGAAGACATCGTCCAAGTTACCTGGCACTCCGAGTAATTTATTTGTTTCCTTTTCTTATCATTGTCGCTCCTACCTGATGACACCTGGGCCAAGAGGGGTACAGACGCGAACGGTCGGCGAAAGAGAGAACATGAAGATGAACTGAAAAGAGTCGTCAGCTAGACATTTTTATCCCGAAGGAAAGGTAATGCTGCATAGACCTAGGAAAGATATGGACAAGACGGTTGCGAACCAGAGAAACTGAGAAAGGGGGTTGGTTACAACCTGGGAAGGTATTAGCACCCAGATTGTCCGTCGTACTCGACGGGATCCACGCTTGGAAGTTTGTGTTTAAAGGGGTAGTGTCAGTGCTATTTGTGTGCAAAAGGTGGAAAAGAATGCAAGTGTCAGTGTAAAAGAAATGTGAAGTGAAATAAAAGAAGTGTCAGTGTAAGGAAAGAGTGCAAAGCTCAAGACAATGAAGCTTAAAAAGAATAAAGCTGGAAGAGGGGGGAATATACAGATACTTTTGTTCGATAACTGTTAAGTTATGCCTACATATCCTCTCGTGCAATGAGGAAGTCAGAACACCGTAGTTCGACTCAAAGAGACTGAAAGATAAATTGACTGATGAACTGCTTACTTGTCTATGCTCAAGTGTAAGACCTGTCTGGCTCAGGTGCAAACTGTCTTGCATTAGACGGAAGAAGCAAGTTCTCGTTTGTGAGTGAAGATGATGAGAAAAGAATCCCGAAGGAGACAATTATTGTTTGTTTTTGGTATTTTCAATCTTTTATTGCTTTTTGTGTTTGTCATAAGTTAATGAGCTTAAGCCTAAACCAAGGGTTAGTAAACTCATCACATCCTCCCTTTGATTAGGGGTAATGAGAATACCTTAAGTATGAAGTAAACACCTCACACTTGATCACCATGGTGTGGGATTAAGATCATTAACCTACTTGCATTTATTTAGAGGTTTTTGGTGTTTTTGTTTAGTGTTAAGTAATGAGTTTAAGCCATAATCAAGGATTTAATGGACCCATTACACCATCCTAATAGAAGGATAATAGATGAGAACATTTAAGCTGAGGAAGGCTCCTCAACTTAATCCATAATTAGGGATTAACCTCATGACATAACAAAACCTTTATTAAATGGATTCTAGTTAATGGTAAGATTAAGAAGTGGATTTTATGGTTTGTAAGACAACTTGAGAGGGACTTGTCCATTAACATTAGGGTTAGTCCTTCTTAACCATTTAATGAAGAATTAGAACCCTAATGCAAGGCCCAAGTTACAAGTTTGACGTCTTAGTGATTATTAGATGGGTTGATTAAAGGATTTAAACACATTAAGGGTTTACCGCTTAGGATTAAAGTTATACACTCCATCCTAATAGAAGGATGCAGGCATAAGCTTAATCACAAAGCCTTAAAACCTTGAAGGTTTAGTCCTTGATTAAGAGATGAGAAGAGAAGACTCAAAGATGACACAAGGGTAGAAACTAATAGGGGGGACTAATCAAACCCTAATTGTTATCATGCTTGGGTATTCCTAGGGTTTATGAGGCTTGAAAGAAGTCTTCAAGATGAGCCACCATGGAAGAAGCGGGATGAAGGAGGAGAAACAAGAACAAAGCAAAACAACTTGCTTCACTTAAGAAGACAAGTTGCTTGAAGAAAGAAAGCGAAGAAGTAACATGAATGAGCAAGCTCACTCTAATACAAAAATTAAAATGCAGCAATGATGCATAAGAGAGATGAGAAGAGGTTGTGAGAAGTGAAGGCAAATTCACTTCTCAAACACTTACCACCTGAAAAGTTAGCAAAAGGAAATGAAAAGAAATGAAAATGAAATGCAAGGATGCAAGCCAAATTCAGAAGCATATTCATGATGCAAATGATGTTATGAGATGGTATGAGAGCATGTCAAGGGATGAGGATGATCATACAAAGGATGGGAATGCAAAGGAGACATGTAAGAAGCATGAAAGTTTATGAAAACTTATGAAATGCAATGGATGCATAACATGGCAAATGGATGATGCAATGATCAAACATGATTTCCATATGTCCTAAGATGTCTTATATGTCATGTGGATGTACAAAATGTCATGGCAAGTTCAAGTATACAAGCTTATGAAGAATGAATGCAAATGAAGGCAAAGATTAGGGTTTACATACAATATGCAATGCAAAATTCAAAACCAGAAGCAAGACATAAGATAAAAAATTGAAAATGGAATCAAAGGTACTCTAAACCCATACAAGTTCACTGCCCAAAGGGGAAGGTCAGAAGCTAAACCCTAAGGGACTTATGATTTTTCTAAGTTTCTAAGGTTTTAAGGGTGATCCTAAAGGAAACATGCCAAAAAAATTATAAATGCAAGATAAAAATGAAAAACAATTGTTTTTAGAAGCTTGAAAGTATGCATAACACAATGCAAAAAGAACCATTCACAAACTCAACTTGGATCAAAAGTTATGAATTTTTGAAGTTAGGGTTAAAAATATTCAAATTAAAGAACCCTAATTCAAATGAAAATTGTCAAAGTGTGATCAAAACCAAAAAGAAATTTGCTTTGTGAGTTTGTAAATGTTTGTAAATGTTTTAAAATGCTCTCTGAATTTTTTTTGGGATTTTTAAATACCTAAATATATTTTTAATTAATTAATTTCCATTAACTATTTAAAAATAAACATTTAAATGATTTAAAAATAATTTTTAATGCAAAAAATAAAATAAAAATTATTTTCAGAATGAGAAAAATATTTAAAGTCATGATGCAAAAAATGAAAATTTTTGAAAGTGCTTTGCTATTTTAAATAAAATGCACAGATTAAATGGCAAGAAAAATGAAATAAAAATAATTTAATGAGAAGTATGCAGATCCTAAGGACATGATTTAAACTGGGGACGCGGGAATTGACTGGCGCGTGTTTGGAGGGTTGTGATTCATTCTGAGATTTTGAATTTTATAAAACTTAATTAAGCTAATTAATGACTGATTAGGGTTTTAATGTGAAATCAGGGACGTTGGTTGCGCGCGGGAAAGAGGATCCAAGGGCCTACATTCAAACTGGCCTAAACCCTAACCCTAATCTAATCACTTTCAGATGACCGGAACAGTGGTTCCGGTCATCTTCTCCGGCGAGTTCAAAAAGCTAACTTTTTCCCTAGGCAATTTCAAATGCTCTAACTCTCCAAACTTAATCCTCTACCCACCCCAAACATGAATCTATCATAAAAACACAATTACACTGCATCAATAACAAGATTCAAGCAAGAACAAGAAAACTGCAAAAATTTCAGAACATACATACACACTCATTTCTCCACCATTTTCGGTGATTCAAAGCTTAGCATGATCAGGACAACACACTCTATCATTCTATAACAAGAAATCACATTTCTGGAAAATTTGTTCTTGAGGTTACCTGAGCTGGAGCTTTCACCTTTGGAGCTTTCTGACCAGTTCCTTGCTTCAAAACAAATCCAATGATCCCCCTGAAGAGTTTTCAAAGCTCGGTTGGAGTTTATATGGCCTCTATGTGAAGTTTGCTGAAGTTCAGTTCAAGGAGGGGCCAGAATCGTGTTTTTGATTTGGAGTGCTTCAGGTTGTTTCAAGGGGTGGGAAATGATCAGTGGATCATGGTGAGTTGTTCTATAGAATTTGTTTTGATGTTTGTGGCTTATGTGATCAGTTTCGAAGAAAAATGCAAAGAGGGGAGTTTTGGTGTATGCTGAGTTGTGGGATGATTCAGCTTGTGTTGTTGTGTGAAATGGCTTGCTTGAGGTCCACATAACATGTTCTGATTGGGCAGAGAGTTGTTGTGGAGCAGTTTGATTGGTATGGCTCAATTTGCATAAAGTCAACAAAGTTGTCCTTGGAGGTATGGGCTCATGGCAGGCCAAGGACAAGGGCATGTCCTGCGCAGCTGGCTTTAGGGAGATCCATGGAATTCAGATTTTGTAGCTGGCACAAGTGGATGTCAAGATTTGAGGCATTTTGCAATTTGTGAAGGTTTTGGCCCCTTTTGAAATACTTGATGATCAAGGCATGAAACTTGAGAATTATTTAGGAAATTCTGAATTATAGGTCATGTATGATGTTTGTGTAATGGTTAGAAGTCACTTTGAGGTCACAAATTGGCTTGGCATGAGTTTTTGCAAGTTTCCCCCTTTGGTGCATAAGTGAAATTTAATGATTTTTACCAACTTTGCAAGGCCATAACTTGAGTTCTATGATGAATTAGATCAAGTTCTTGTACTTTTTGAAAAGGGAATGATCCAATCTACAACTTTCATGACCAAGAATTTTTCATTTGAAGCATTTTTTAATCAAAAAGAGGAGGTTGAAAAACTTTCCCAAAATGGTAAGTTTGCATTACAAGTCACTTTCCCAAAATGGCAACTTTGCAAATGGCTTGAAATTCTTCAATTTTGTGAAATTCTAACTTCTTCTAAGATCAAATAAAGATCATATACACCCAAAATGATGGAGAAGACCCTTTGGTTGGTTGATTTGGGGCCTCAGATGCCCTGATTTTGCACTGACTTGCTCAAGAAGTCATCTATTGATCAAATGCCTTCCCCATTGAATTTCTTCATGAAAATTGGTATGCATGATCCTTATATCATATAGAGACTAATAGAATCAAGAATGACCAAACAATTTGGAGTCATGGCCTTTGAAACCAAAACCCTAATTTTAGGTCATCTGTGCAGTTAAACCTGGCTCTGCTTCCATGCCTTGCAGTTCTTGTGATTTTCTGACTTTCTTGATCTTGGGAGGATACAATATGATATTTGAACATACATGGACCCTCTTGAGATGATTGAAGACCTTTGGAATTGCTCAGATAGCTCAGGGATTGCTCATATCACAAACCCTAGATGCAGATGACTTTGAACCAATGCAGTGAAGCAAAAATGCAATATGAGATGATATGATTGAACTTATGCAAATGAAAAGATCATAAGCCATGGTGTGAACTTAGTGAGGGAAAATTTGGGGTGTTTACAGCTGCCCCTATTCAAACATGAGTTAGTTGTTAAGGATGTAAGCAACGGCTTATCAGGCAAACAAGATAACTTGTGGTTGAATACCAAAGACAGTCCAAAATTTGCACTCACTGGCGTGAAGGAGAAAAGGGATATAGATTGTAAAAGGAAATAAAGTATGATTATAAAGTGCGGGCGACGGAGGACGACCGTCGAGCAGAGGATGACTGCTGGGGATAAAGCAATGACGGGGACGGCCGACATGCTGGGGTGATGGAAGTATCATGATGGGGACGACCATCAGGTTTATAAAGTAATGGGTAAACAACGACGGGGACGGCCACCTGTAACACGGTGGGAGAACTGACTTTAAGTAATGTTGCGGATAGCAAGAGTCGCCACCGACTTTTATTTTATCCATAAGGAAAGGTTATAAAAGAACAGGAAAGACCTTAGAGAATATTTTGGGTCCGGGGGGTAGGTTATGAAAAGGGAAGGTATTAGCACCCTTTTCATCCATGGTTATCCATGGGCTCTTAGGTACTTAAGCTCACTTTAAATTGTTTTTGAAAGTGTAGTGTGTGAATAGAAAAATTTTCAGAATAGTTAATAAATAATCCATGTAAGGATGTGTTAAAAACTTGTTTGAAAATTTGTTGGAAACTTGTTTAAGTGTGAAAAAGTTTTGAAGTGAGCAAGTACCTAGAAGTAACCTACCCTAATGTTTAAGGTCTTTCTTATTCTTTATCCTTTCCTTGGTAAGACTATCCCTACTATTAAGAAGTAGGTAGTCCTTACTTTGGATGTTAAGGGACATGTGAGGGACAATTTGATTTTTGAAGGCCATTGTGGGGTGTAATAAGCACATATAAGGGACTATCATCATTTTATTCGAAGGGGCTCGATCCGTAAAGGCAACCATAAGGGACTTTGATGATTTTCTTTCGAGGGACTTGCTTTATACACCCCACTTATCCATTATTCGTAGGCAACTTGAGGGATAACCTTAGGAAGTGAGACGGCGATTAAAATCGACTTACGTGTGTGACGTGCTTAATTTAATTATCTTATATTAAAAATTATCTAAATTTACTTTAATATTGCATACATGTTGTGACACTCCCTAATTACTAACCATAGTAATAATTACAATATTACAAAATTTACATCCAATGAGCAATTACAAAATAATCATGATAAGCAAAATAAATAGCAAAATAAATAATAAATAAATAATAAATAATAAAAGAAAATAAGGGGTTAGTAAGCAAGATTAGTAAAACATAAAAATAAAATTGGGTTAGTGATATTAAATAATATTGAATAATAAGCAAGAAAAATAAAAGAGGTTAGTGAATAATAATAATTAATGAAATAATAATAGAAGTTAATAAAGCGAAATAAATAATTTGATTAGTGGTAATAATAATAATAAACAAAATTAATTCACAATATTATAAGAAATTAATAAATTTTCATATGAACAATTATAAAAAAAAGAAATAGGAACAAACAATTATTTTTATTTACAAGATTAAATTTCTAATAATATGTAATATATTTATATGAGAAAAATAATTTATAATTATATTTACAATGTGAGAATAAATAAATTTATATCATAATTATATTAACAATTAGAGAATAAAAAAAAAATATTTAGAAAAATAGGATTAGGTTTTATTTTTGAAAATAGTTTTAGGGTTGAAAAATGAGGGTTTTATAATATACAAAATTAATTAATGTATATACATATTATAATTATAAATTTTTTGAATAAAAGAAAAATTTAGAAATTTTTAGAAAATATGAGACTATTTTGAATTTGGAATATATATATACATAATTTTTTATTAGGAATATAAAACAAATAGACTATTAAAAAAATAAAACAAACAAATGACCAAAAAATTGAGAACTCACCTTGGCTGGGTTTGAACCCAGGTTTCTAGGCTGGACAACACCAAAACGTTCCACTGGACCAACCATGCGTTGGTGATGATAACATAGGCCCTGTTGGTTTTGTTCTTGATTCACAAAATATTCTGGAAAAAATAAAATATGCAAAAATGCCTGGGGAGGGATTTGATCCCAGGACCTTTATGCTTTCAAACGCGAGCTTCACCACCCGGCTGGGAGAGCCAATCTGACTATGGAATGACCACAATACATTATATAATATGTTGGCTTTTATCCTGAAAAAATAACAAAAAAAACAATGGCCCAAGCAGGATTCGAACACAAGTCATACGGCCAGCATACATACGCTTCCTTCCACTGGGCCACAAGCATACCTGTGATAACCAAACAACAACAATTCAAAACATATTTTCACAAATATTTGAATTTTCCAGCGCGCGGGAGACCTTCTTCTTCCCCAAATTTCCTGCGAATTTCCTCTTGAATTTTCCTGCGAATATTGTTACGAGTTCTTCATCCCTGCGAATCATAAACTCAATCCAAACAACAAAATTTCATGAAATTAATTATGTCGTTGAATTGCTACTGAGTTTTGCAATTGTCCTATGTTTTTCAAATCCATTTATCATTTGGAAATCGTGAAACCCTAAGGAGGGCCGAAAACCCTAATCATGGTGGATTCTTGTACCTGCAAGGAAAATCCAATTGAACCACCCAGAATCGTTCTATAGTCCATTCTAAACATCATACAACAATCAAAAACAATTTAAACAGAGTAAATCAATGGATTCGAAAAAGAAATATTCAAGGTCAAGATGAGTTCGGGTTGAGCGATTGGGTGCGTATGAGATGCATATGGATGATGATTTATGATCAGAAGAGTCCAAGGAAGCTTGCTATGTCTTCAAAATACCTTGCTATGCCCTGAATTTGAAAACCCGAATGTGACTTTTGGAAGGATTTTTGTGTTTTTGATCTTACCTTTAGGCTGCTCAATTTCGTCCTTGAGTGTTAGGTTTGTGTTAAGCATATATACATGAGTGAATTAGGTCAGAAATATGGCTTGGTTGTGTGGATATTTGATCCAAAAAATATTGAAAAAGATCATGTTGTAAATTTCAAATATTTGATCATGAGTGCTTGCTATTTTGGGATAATTCACATGATTTCATTCCTCTTTGACTCCAATCAATAATTATGAATTTCTAGAAACAATATCTTCACCCAAAAATAGACTTTCATATTTTTTATTTATTTAAAATGATTTTTATGAATTAAATCAATAATAAATAAATAAAAAATAATAAAAATGATGAATTTTGGTCAATTGGGTCGTGCACCATGTTATGAGATGGATTGGGTCATAAATTAGGCAGCCCATTTGGAAAGAAATATTTCTAGGCCTCCATTTTCAATATAAACCATCACAAAATTGCCCAACTTTGCAAGGGCACATCTCCCTCATTTTTAAAGGTATGAGGGTGTTCTTGGACTTTTTGGAAAGCTTGAAGAGTCCTTTAAACAACCCCATTGGTTTCAGGTCCATATCATTTACCAATCTCAAGTTATGCCCTTTTGAAGTTGTTGACTTTTTGTTGACTTTTGAAATGACCTATAATGTCTTAGATCATATCTTTCAAATGAAGCGTTTCTAGGCTTAACCTTAAACATCAAAGTTGTATAGAATTCAATTTCCTTCAAAATGAGCTTTGGATGGAGACTTGGTGATGAAGTATGTGAAAGTTATGCCTGGTCAAAGTTCAGTTGACTTTTACTAAGGAAACCCTAATTTAGAAACTCCTGATTACTGATGATCTGGAATCTCCTTGATGAATCATGATCAACCCTTGATAAAATGATGAATTTTACTTCATATACTTGATGTTGGCAAAAAATCATGAAGTTTGACTTTGGGTTTGACCACAGTTGACCTCAGTTTGACTTTTTAACTGCATTGACTGATTTTGACTTATCTGATCATCTGACTGAGCAAACTTTTGAGAAAAGTCTTGAAACTTGACATGGGGGTTCTTACACACATATAAGATGTTATGAAACTCATTTGAGGTATTGGAAGTCCACTTAGCCTGATTAAAGTCAAAACCCTAGTTTTGGATACACTGCTTAGGAGGTGCATTGTCTGAGGGAATTGTCAACTTCTTTGACCAATTATGAACTATGTGCACCTTGTGAATCTTCATAAAATGTCTTGTGATACCTATAGGAGGTATTGTGAAGCTTGTGAACCTTGTGAACTTCATGAAGTGGCTTTGTAGACCTCATAAACCTCAGGTAAGCTTTGTAATCATTGTGAAACTTGTGAACCTTGTGAACCTTCAAGAAGTGACTTGTAGACTTCCTGAACCTCATGAAAGGTATTGAAAGCATTGTGGGACTTGTGAACCTTGTGAACCTTCAAGAAGCAACTTATGGACTTCATGAACCTCATGAAAGGTTATATAAGCATTGAAAAACTTGTGAACTTTGTGAACCTTCTTAGCACACAAAGTCTTGTATTGTGAGGGCAAATTTTGGGGTGCAACAGCTGCCCCTGTTCAATTTTCTGAAACCTGAGGGGTTAGATTGGTATATTTTCCATTCGTGACCTGGAAGGTTGAAGGGGATTGAACACAAAAGCCCAAAAAATTTGCACTCACCAGTGCATTAGAGTGATACAGTTGAATATGATTGAGCGGGCTTAAAGATGCCACTAGGGGAAAGTTCCTCAGATATATTTCTTGGAAGATAAAGCAGTCCAAAATATGGAGGTATAATGAAAACTGTCAGGAGTCTGGAGCAGTCCTGAGGTATTGATGATATGCTTTCAGGAGACTGGAGTAATCCTGATATAACAGCATGTCTTCAGGGGGGGTGAAAAGCTATCAGGAGGCTGGAGCTGTCCTGAGGTAACAATATAATTTCAAGAGGATAGAGCAATCTTGAGAGATTGATGATATGCTTTCAGGAGACTGGAGTAATCCTGATGTAACAGCATGTCTTCAGGAGGATAGAGAAATCAATGATGATAACCCTAAAGCAGTCTTGAAGTAAGAATATGATTTCAGGAGGATAGAGCAATCAATAATGATAACTCTAAAGCAGTATTGAAGTAATAATAAGATTTCAGGAGGATAGAGCAATCAATAATGATAACTCTAAAGCAGTCTTGAAATAATAATATGATTTCAGGAGGATAGAGCAATCAATAGCTCTAAAGCAGTCTTGAAGTAATAATATGATTTCAGGAGGATAGAGCCATCAATAATGATAACTCTAAAGCAGTCTTGAAACAATGAGAAGTTGTCAGGAGGATGAAGCAACCCTGAGGTAATAGTATGATATGCTTTCAGGAGACTGGAGTAATCCTGATGTAACAGCATGTCTTCAGGAGGATAGAGCAATCGATAATGATAACCCTAAAGCAGTCTTGAAGTAATAATATGATTTCAGGAGGATAGAGCAATCAATAATGATAACTCTAAAGCAGTCTTGAAGTAATAATATGACTCCAGGAGGATAGAGCAATCAATAGCCCTAAAGCAGTCTTGAAGTAATAATATGATTTCAGGAGGATAGAGCAATCAATAATGATAACTCTAAAGCAGTCTTGAAGATGATTTCAGGAGGATAGAGCAATCAATAGCTCTAAAGCAGTCTTGAAGTAATAAGGTGATTTCAGGAGGATAGAGCAATCAATAATGATAACTCTAAAGCAGTCTTGAAGTAATAATATGATTTCAGGAGGATAGAGCAATCAGTAGCTCTAAAGCAGTCTTGAAGTAATAAGGTGATTTCAGGAGGATAGAGCAATCAATAATGATAACTCTAAAGCAGTCTTGAAGTAATAATATGATTTCAGGAGGATAAAGCAATCAGTAGCTCTAAAGCAGTCTTGAAACAATGAGAAGTTGTCAGGAGGATGAAGCAACCCTGAGGTAATAGTATGATATGCTTTCAGGAGACTAGAGTAATCCTGATGTAACAGCATGTCTTCAGGAGGATAGAGCAATCCTGATGATCATTTGTTGGATAATTAACCTGAAAACAAGGTAGCATTCTGTATGATAGTGTTAGTTTATGTATTATGTATGCATGTATAATATGATGCACTTAGGTAATGTACTATGCACTCATGGATATGCATGTTATGGTATGATGTAAATGATGTATGTATGACATGATACTGCCGGAAGAGTCTGGATATCTTCGTATAACAACTGCTGGCCAGGGAAAATAAATCCCGATTCGTTGTTGAGGAATATGAGGATCTTGTTCCCGTCTTGTTTGATAATAAGGTATACATAACCTTCCGTATGCTGGGGATAACAAGGTATATATAACCTTCGTCTTCGTTTGATAGTAGGGTAGATATAACCTCCCGTCTTCGTTTGATAGTAGGATAGATATAACCTCCCGTCTTCGTTCGTCGTACTCTTATTGGAAAGTAAATTCCCGAATATCCGTATGAGGATAAAAGAGATGGATATAAATTCCAAGGGAGACATGACTTTATGAAGATGGATTTGTCCTACTGAGAGTTTTGTAACTGTCTTGTAGAGATGAACCGGCGAAGCTTCGTTGAAATCCTTCCCTCGTTCGTCCTTAGTAAATACTATTACTGCATTTTCATGCATTTCTGGTAAACATCAATCATATTAAGCACACATGCATTCAAGCCCAACTAATGGACGTTTCGCTTATGAAAAATAGGGTAAAAGTAAATCTGGATTCAGAGGGAAATGTAAAGCTGAACTTGAGAACAGAAACGTTTCAACTTCGAGAGTGTATAACCAATTGGATTTGGAGCTCCTGAAATTTTTAACTTTCCTGAATACCTTCCCCGAAATCCTCATAGCTGGATCTGAAGACATGATACTGACACCATCTGATACTACTGGCGTAGACAATTAATTTCCATCATGGTTTCAGCTGAGAATCCAATATCAAGGTAATACAACGAGAGGAATGTGTCTTCAAATTGTGATGGACCATATGCGCTCCGGGTATTAGATTTGAAGAGAAAGCATTGCCCCTTGGTTGAGGATGAATTGCCTTATAATGGAAGTATCTGAATGTAGTTACCTCAAGAGAAACAAGCAGAATGCCCCATAAGCATATGCCCCTGGCATTTTGGACTCTGTAATGTCACCTTTGGTAATTCAACTGTATGAGGAAAAATGCCCCTGGCTATTAAGCACAGTTGAGTCTGGACCTAATTGCCCCAACTGAATTGAACAGTAACTTGGTATGCCTCTTGACTGGGAAACAGTGACTATGCCCTTGGCATTATGAACTTTGTAATGTTACCCTTGGCACTTCAGATAGATGGGGAGATCTGCCTCTGGCTGCTTAAACATAGTTGAATCTTGTCCTGATTGCCCCAAATGAGTTAGGAAGTAATGACCATGCCCCTGGAATTATGACTTCTGTAATGTTACCCTTGGCACTTCAGATAGATGAGGAGATCTACCTCTGGCTGCTTAAACATAGTTGAATCTTGTCCTGATTGCCCCAAATGAATTAGGCAGTATCATGGTCTGCCCCCTTGATTGGGAGATAATGATTATGCCCCTTTGTATATATGGACTTTGATCCAGGAAACAACTTTGTTTATCGGAAGGACTTTGGTTCATTGAACATTCATCCTGTAAGCTTCTCCATTTGTCAAACACTCAGGTATATGCAAACAGATATATTCAAAAATGCAATGCTTATGTCTGTCTTGAAGTTTTGAAACAAGTTGTTTTAGAAAAACTTTTTTTTTTGTTGTGAAAATTGTGATATTAACTCAAGTTTTATAACAAGCCCTAAAGGAGTCAGGATACCTTTTTGTAGCAGTACACTTTCAAACTAACCATGCTTCAGTTAGGACTTTTAACGGGTTATAACGTGGCCTGGTTCATGGTTTAAGAAACAAAGGATATAGGCTCAAATTTTATTTGTCCCCAACCCAATCTCCATGATGTTCTTCAGTCCTATGCTCAGTTAACTTATGCATTGAAGTTCCAAAGAGTTTTGGTACTGTAACACTGATATTTGTGATGGTTCAGAAACCAAAAATTTATTTGAACATTCAGTCATCTTTCTTTGTTGAGGATTCATAGTGACCTCTTTTTTCTTTTGACTTTGTTATCCCTTCTTTTTGCCTGAACTGTTTATTTCAAGGTTACAGTCAGCGGGATGTCTTAATTTTTATATTAAGTCTCCTTCATAGGTTTTGACTTAGTGAGCTTTTTTTTTTGTTGCTAGATATTGACTGTCAGGTTTAATGATTACAGAGAACCATCATTAGTTGTGTACAACACAAACAATTGACATAGTTGAGTTAACCGAGTAACTACCCTGCCCCAGGTTATGAATAAGGGTTTTAATTTGCATGAGAATAAAAACTCCTACTTCATAGGCTCAAAAGGGTTGACTAGGGATTAACTTCCTTATATCTCCACTGTTTAGGAATTAAAACAATGCCTGTACATCGTCAGCATAGTCTGTTCAAAAGCATACTGCATAAGATTATGGTATTGTTTTCGTCATCCTCCCTCTACAGGTTTATAGCTTTATCAGGAGTTAAATATCACAGGATAGAAATAAGAAGCATAATTCAAAATATAGTGGAACGAATGGATTAATTCAAGACAAACATATGCAATGCATTAATGAAAACAAAAGTTTAACATAATAGCAAGTGTTCAAACAAATAAAAGAAATTACAAATGAAAATTCAAATGTTGTCCCATCCAGTTGGCTGAATGTCCTCAATTGCAATCTGTGAACTTTGAGGAGCAGTATACTTCACCATGAAATCAAATTTACCACTTGGATGTCCCAAGGTGCCCCATATTTCAACAGGAACATGTAGGCTTTCTTTCTTGCAACCTTGGGCAACTTGTCTTGCAGCTTCGGTGTTTGCTGGATGATAGTAGAACTCAACTTGACCCTCTGGAGTAACCTCTAGGATTCCTTCGTCAATCAGGTCTTGGATCTTTTTCTTCAATGCCCAACAGCTATTAGTATCATGTCCAGGACTGTTGGAGTGGTACTCACACCTTGCCTTGGGATTATAGCGAGGAGAGGAAGTTTTAGGATTTTGAGGAGGATTTTCCAAGGAAATTAGCTTCATCTCCAACAAGCATTGCAGAACTTGTGACATTGGAGTGTTGAACTTGATAAACTGCCTTCTATATTTCTTGTGTTGAGGTGGATTAACCTTATCAGGTCTTTCTTCTTCAACTGAAGAACAATCAATGGCAACCTGTTTCTTACCTTCTTTTATCCTCATCTTTCTTTCAACCAAATCAGCTTGTTTTAACGGAGGTTGACTGACAATTAGATCCCTGACTCTATCACTTTGAAGTTTGTGGACAAAGGTTCTTAGCTCTTCTTGACCCTGAGCTAATCTGTGAATAAGAGCCACCTGGCCATTCATCTGGATCCTCATTCCTGTCATCTCAGCTTGTAGTTGTTTCAGCTGATCATCCTTGTTGTCCTCAGGATTCTTCTTCTTGGCCAGCAGTGTCTTCAACTCATCTTGTCCCTTGGACAAGTTCAGAATCAACTCTTGGAATTGTGCATTCTGAGCTTGGAGATCTTTGATAGTCTGTTCAAGATCCATTTCTGCTGAAATAAACAGCGAGAAGATAAGATACCTGTGCACAAGAAACCTGTGATGCAATGATATGGTATGCAAATGCGTATGCAATGTTTTCAAGGACCGCAGGATTTAAATTTGCTTAAACAATCAAGAAAGTAAACTGTTATTAGTAATAAATTTGTTTGCCCCTTGGGCTTACAAAAGATGGGGTTTTAAGTCTCCCATGGACGTTTCCTCTTTGTGTTGAGGTATGAGTTGAGATTCCGTTCCTCGTGAAGTTGCTTTGTTAGTTCCAGGATTCTTTCTTGGCTTGCTTTGTAATGAGCCTCGAAAGTATCCCTTTGCTCCTTCAACTGGATCCAGGATCTCTGTAAGTCTTCCATGTCAGTAGGCATGTCTGGGTGAAGGATGGTATAAGCTGTGTCTCCTTCAGCAACAGGTTCCATGGTAACTGGTAGGACGGCAGGATATGGCATCATGAGTGTCTGAGCACGAGATCGTACCCATCTGAGATAATCCTCCATAGGAATGGTATACTTAGGCTCCAGTGTCTTGCTGTCAATCCTGTTTACCTTTCCCCAAGCTCGTATGAATCTCTGACGGTAACCCTGAAGATCGTTGTCATAATCAAACACAATGCCCTGAATCAACATGTCATGTGGGCCATCACTTCTGGCGTAACCAAACTGTCGTAAAGCTAGAGAAGGGTTGTAGGTGATGCCTCCTCTTATGCCTAGAAGTGGCACATTAGGGAACTCCCCACAACGGTCAATGATGGTGACATTCTCCATAGATCTGGAGCACCAATGGATATCTGAGTGAGAAAGTGACATGATCCTCTTGGACCATCTGAACCCTTGCTCATTCTTCATTACTGAGCGAGGAAGGTGAGAAATAAACCACCTGGATAGTAAAGGTATGCAGCACATCAAAGTTCCTCTTGCCCTTGTAGTACGGGTATGAAGAGAATGTAGGATATCTCCAAGCAATGTAGGTACTGGATTGTGACTCAGGAATATGTTGATGGCATGAACGTCTATGAACTGATCTGGATTGGGAAACAATACTAAGCCATAAATCAGCAAGGCTAAGATCTCCTCAAAAGCATCATAGCTCATGGCCTTCAAGAACACTTGAGCTTTATCCATTAACACCTTAGCAAGAATACCTTTAACTCCGCTTCTCGTTTCTAGAACAATGTCAGATTTTTTCAGATGTAGAGCTGCAGCAATAACCTCTGGTTTAAGCTCTTTCTCCAGGCCTGTGAAGGGTCTTTGATCAAGAACAGGTATGCCCAGAAGTTTAGAGAACTCTTCCATGGTTGGAACCAGCTGGTAGTCAGGGAATGTAAAGCAATGGTGCTTAGGGTCAAAGAACTGGAACAGAACACTCATCATGTCTTCATTGAACCCTGAAGTGACTAGATCCAATAGGTGACCATGTCTCTTGATGAACTGGGAATGATCAGACACTTGAGCAACCAACTCTTTAAGCTTAGCAGGTATGCCTACAAAGTTGATCCTGATGGTGTTTCTACGAGCAGAAGCCATGACCTGCAACAAAGAACAAAGATAAATCCCTTGGTCCTTGAAATGGTTAGGGAAAATGCTATGCTTATGATGCATGATGATGTCATGATGTTATGCTCAATCACAAACATGTGGCACACACAAGCAAGTCACACAATAGCCCTAGGTTTAAAGGCTTGCATGAGGTTCAAAGGTAAGTACCCTCCCCTGAAGTTAGTTGGTTCATCCTGTCCTATGAAAGTAACCAGGTTCTAAGGGATCTCAATATCATTGATCCTTCACAAGGGTGGTTGTTCAGTAGGCAACTTACTTGCCAACCAAAACCCTCCAAGTTTAGAATCTCAATGAGCGTAGTATCGAGTGTCAACCAACTTCAGTCTGTACCAAAGCCGGTTACCTCACTACTTTCTAAAGGCCAAGATGAGTTAACTAGGGTTCTAAAAGTTAGTTAGTGCATTGACAACATATGGCAGCCTCATATTATCCTCAACTTGACTTAAGGAACATAAGCACTAACCAAGAAGTCGCACTAACTATGGCCACCAGATCAACCGTATCGATATACGTCGTACAGTTTCCTTGGTCTATTGCCATTTACCTAAGGTACACTAGATCCGGGTTAGGACCTTTCACACATAAGAGCACCCCAACAAGATAATATAAAGCAAACAAGGCAAACAATTTAAAGTGATCTAATTCCTAAGGGTACCCCTCTTTTATATTAAATCCCCAGCAGAGTCGCCAGTTCTGTAACACGGTGGGAGAACTGACTTTAAGTAATGTTGCGGATAGCAAGAGTCGCCACCGACTTTTATTTTATCCATAAGGAAAGGTTATAAAAGAACAGGAAAGACCTTAGAGAATATTTTGGGTCCGGGGGGTAGGTTATGAAAAGGGAAGGTATTAGCACCCTTTTCATCCATGGTTATCCATGGGCTCTTAGGTACTTAAGCTCACTTTAAATTGTTTTTGAAAGTGTAGTGTGTGAATAGAAAAATTTTCAGAATAGTTAATAAATAATCCATGTAAGGATGTGTTAAAAACTTGTTTGAAAATTTGTTGGAAACTTGTTTAAGTGTGAAAAAGTTTTGAAGTGAGCAAGTACCTAGAAGTAACCTACCCTAATGTTTAAGGTCTTTCTTATTCTTTATCCTTTCCTTGGTAAGACTATCCCTACTATTAAGAAGTAGGTAGTCCTTACTTTGGATGTTAAGGGACATGTGAGGGACAATTTGATTTTTGAAGGCCATTGTGGGGTGTAATAAGCACATATAAGGGACTATCATCATTTTATTCGAAGGGGCTCGATCCGTAAAGGCAACCATAAGGGACTTTGATGATTTTCTTTCGAGGGACTTGCTTTATACACCCCACTTATCCATTATTCGTAGGCAACTTGAGGGATAACCTTAGGAAGTGAGACGGCGATTAAAATCGACTTACGTGTGTGACGTGCTTAATTTAATTATCTTATATTAAAAATTATCTAAATTTACTTTAATATTGCATACATGTTGTGACACTCCCTAATTACTAACCATAGTAATAATTACAATATTACAAAATTTACATCCAATGAGCAATTACAAAATAATCATGATAAGCAAAATAAATAGCAAAATAAATAATAAATAAATAATAAATAATAAAAGAAAATAAGGGGTTAGTAAGCAAGATTAGTAAAACATAAAAATAAAATTGGGTTAGTGATATTAAATAATATTGAATAATAAGCAAGAAAAATAAAAGAGGTTAGTGAATAATAATAATTAATGAAATAATAATAGAAGTTAATAAAGCGAAATAAATAATTTGATTAGTGGTAATAATAATAATAAACAAAATTAATTCACAATATTATAAGAAATTAATAAATTTTCATATGAACAATTATAAAAAAAAGAAATAGGAACAAACAATTATTTTTATTTACAAGATTAAATTTCTAATAATATGTAATATATTTATATGAGAAAAATAATTTATAATTATATTTACAATGTGAGAATAAATAAATTTATATCATAATTATATTAACAATTAGAGAATAAAAAAAAAATATTTAGAAAAATAGGATTAGGTTTTATTTTTGAAAATAGTTTTAGGGTTGAAAAATGAGGGTTTTATAATATACAAAATTAATTAATGTATATACATATTATAATTATAAATTTTTTGAATAAAAGAAAAATTTAGAAATTTTTAGAAAATATGAGACTATTTTGAATTTGGAATATATATATACATAATTTTTTATTAGGAATATAAAACAAATAGACTATTAAAAAAATAAAACAAACAAATGACCAAAAAATTGAGAACTCACCTTGGCTGGGTTTGAACCCAGGTTTCTAGGCTGGACAACACCAAAACGTTCCACTGGACCAACCATGCGTTGGTGATGATAACATAGGCCCTGTTGGTTTTGTTCTTGATTCACAAAATATTCTGGAAAAAATAAAATATGCAAAAATGCCTGGGGAGGGATTTGATCCCAGGACCTTTATGCTTTCAAACGCGCGCTTCACCACCCGGCTGGGAGAGCCAATCTGACTATGGAATGACCACAATACATTATATAATATGTTGGCTTTTATCCTGAAAAAATAACAAAAAAAACAATGGCCCAAGCAGGATTCGAACACAAGTCATACGGCCAGCATACATACGCTTCCTTCCACTGGGCCACAAGCATACCTGTGATAACCAAACAACAACAATTCAAAACATATTTTCACAAATATTTGAATTTTCCAGCGCGCGGGAGACCTTCTTCTTCCCCAAATTTCCTGCGAATTTCCTCTTGAATTTTCCTGCGAATATTGTTACGAGTTCTTCATCCCTGCGAATCATAAACTCAATCCAAACAACAAAATTTCATGAAATTAATTATGTCGTTGAATTGCTACTGAGTTTTGCAATTGTCCTATGTTTTTCAAATCCATTTATCATTTGGAAATCGTGAAACCCTAAGGAGGGCCGAAAACCCTAATCATGGTGGATTCTTGTACCTGCAAGGAAAATCCAATTGAACCACCCAGAATCGTTCTATAGTCCATTCTAAACATCATACAACAATCAAAAACAATTTAAACAGAGTAAATCAATGGATTCGAAAAAGAAATATTCAAGGTCAAGATGAGTTCGGGTTGAGCGATTGGGTGCGTATGAGATGCATATGGATGATGATTTATGATCAGAAGAGTCCAAGGAAGCTTGCTATGTCTTCAAAATACCTTGCTATGCCCTGAATTTGAAAACCCGAATGTGACTTTTGGAAGGATTTTTGTGTTTTTGATCTTACCTTTAGGCTGCTCAATTTCGTCCTTGAGTGTTAGGTTTGTGTTAAGCATATATACATGAGTGAATTAGGTCAGAAATATGGCTTGGTTGTGTGGATATTTGATCCAAAAAATATTGAAAAAGATCATGTTGTAAATTTCAAATATTTGATCATGAGTGCTTGCTATTTTGGGATAATTCACATGATTTCATTCCTCTTTGACTCCAATCAATAATTATGAATTTCTAGAAACAATATCTTCACCCAAAAATAGACTTTCATATTTTTTATTTATTTAAAATGATTTTTATGAATTAAATCAATAATAAATAAATAAAAAATAATAAAAATGATGAATTTTGGTCAATTGGGTCGTGCACCATGTTATGAGATGGATTGGGTCATAAATTAGGCAGCCCATTTGGAAAGAAATATTTCTAGGCCTCCATTTTCAATATAAACCATCACAAAATTGCCCAACTTTGCAAGGGCACATCTCCCTCATTTTTAAAGGTATGAGGGTGTTCTTGGACTTTTTGGAAAGCTTGAAGAGTCCTTTAAACAACCCCATTTGTTTCAGGTCCATATCATTTACCAATCTCAAGTTATGCCCTTTTGAAGTTGTTGACTTTTTGTTGACTTTTGAAATGACCTATAATGTCTTAGATCATATCTTTCAAATGAAGCGTTTCTAGGCTTAACCTTCAACATCAAAGTTGTAGAGAATTCAATTTCCTTCAAAATGAGCTTTGGATGGAGACTTGGTGATGAAGTATGTGAAAGTTATGCCTGGTCAAAGTTCAGTTGACTTTTACTGAGGAAACCCTAATTTAGAAACTCCTGATTACTGATGATCTGGAATCTCCTTGATGAATCATGATCAACCCTTGATCAAATGATGAATTTTACTTCATATACTTGATGTTGGCAAAAAATCATGAAGTTTGACTTTGGTTTGACCACAGTTGACCTCAGTTTGACTTTTTAACTGCATTGACTGATTTTGACTTATCTGATCATCTGACTGAGCAAACTTTTGAGAAAAGTCTTGAAACTTGACATGGGGGTTCTTACACACATATAAGATGTTATGAAACTCATTTGAGGTATTGGAAGTCCACTTAGCCTGATTAAAGTCAAAACCCTAGTTTTGGATACACTGCTTAGGAGGTGCATTGTCTGAGGGAATTGTCAACTTCTTTGACCAATTATGAACTATGTGCACCTTGTGAATCTTCATAAAATGTCTTGTGATACCTATAGGAGGTATTGTGAAGCTTGTGAACCTTGTGAACTTCATGAAGTGGCTTTGTAGACCTCATAAACCTCAGGTAAGCTTTGTAATCATTGTGAAACTTGTGAACCTTGTGAACCTTCAAGAAGTGACTTGTAGACTTCCTGAACCTCATGAAAGGTATTGAAAGCATTGTGGGACTTGTGAACCTTGTGAACCTTCAAGAAGCAACTTATGGACTTCATGAACCTCATGAAAGGTTATATAAGCATTGAAAAACTTGTGAACTTTGTGAACCTTCTTAGCACACAAAGTCTTGTATTGTGAGGGCAAATTTTGGGGTGCAACACCACCAGGTTAATGAAATCAAAGGTTAAGGACGATCACCTAGCAGGGGACGGCTGCTCTGTTGGGGATAAGGATGAGGGACGGTCATCTAAGGTGAAGGACGATCACCTGGCAAGGTACGGTTGCCAAAAGTATCACGACATAGGACGAATTCCAGATAGAAAAGGTCGACGATGGGGACGACCATTGGATAAGCATGATGAAGGACGATCATCAAGAGGTGAAGGACGATCACCTAGCAGGGTACGGCTGCTCTCGGGGTTTATCATGACATATGACGAATGTCAGATAACAAGATCAACGATGGGGACGACCATCGGATAAAATGATGAAGGACGATCATCAAAAGGGTGAAGGACGATCACCTAGCAGGGTACGACTGCTAAAAATATCACGACATAGGACGAATTTCGGATAGGAAAGGGTTCCAATAATGGAGACTCCGCTGGGGTTTGATGAAGGACGATCATCTGGCAGGGTACGGCTGCCGAAAGTATCATGACATAGGACGAATGTCATATAGAAAGGAAATAATTTATTGGGATTTGCTGGGGAATGGTAGACACAGACGGGTGTCTAAATTCAAGAAAGAAAAGGTATAAGTGTTTGACACTGTGTATAGATTAAAGATGCGGACGAGCATCCTTAAGACTACGATACGGACGAGTATCGGTAGAAACAAACACTGACGCATGTTCAGAGATGATGGTACGGACGAGTACCAACTGGTTAACAAAGAACACGGACGAGTGTCGAATCTGGGGAAGATAAGTGGTGTATACAAGATACGGACGAGTATCTGTATGAGTAAAAAGTAAGCATAAGTGAGACACAGACGAGTGTTCAACTTGCTGGAGAGAGCATGATACAGATGAGTATCATAAAAGGAAGTGTATAAGTTAAACTTATAAATGTAAGAGATATTCTGAAGATCTGTGGGGATAAGATGACACAGACGGGTGTCGGAAGAAGTGTGTTATAAACAGGTGTTTGGGTAACTGTGCTGGGGAAAGGTGACACAGACGAGTGTCCAAAGAATGTATAGATATCTGTTTGTGGTTTATATCTGCAGGGGAGTGATACGACACAGACGAGTATCGGAAAAAGTATATATGTGCAAAGGTGAGTGCAAAGGGGATGCTTTGGCTTTCTGCTGGGACTGTGAGTCTTTGTGTATATATATATATTGCTGATGGAATGTTGGTATATACAGGTGTTTGATTCAAAACATGTCCTATGATTATGCAATATGTTTGACTTTTGCCGTAATGATCCGTATTAGACGGAATGCTACGCTCTGGGGGAAAATAAGATGTGAATGTTATGATTATGTAGAGATACCAATCCGGGATTCGAATCCCGTTGCTGTGAAGATCTTTGATTGATCTGCTTGAAGTGATATCCCAGCTGGGGGAAAAAATCATTGGTATATCTAATACATATGACTCTGCTTGGGGAAATAGGTCACTGATAGACCTATCTTTGTAATGAGGAGCCCAGATGGGGTCTGTGGGAGCTTCCGTCACTTTGTTGTGAGATCTTCGGACATTGCTCTTCTGGATAGAGGCTGAGCTCTGTGGGGAGATGGTTCCCTATCTAGCACTTGGTTGGGGGGGAATGATCACTGAACGATCTTCCTAAAGTCCTGTAGGGATTCTGCTAAGGATGATGATTTCTGACAACTCAGCTGGGGAGGATGAGCATCTGCAATCCTGTTATGACAAAGAAACGCACAAGTACCCCGAGGTATCCCTTACTGGATTCCATCATAGGATTTTAGACACTCCCGGGAGTAAGTAATATATGTCCTGCAAGCACGTGATTAGAAAAGCGCATTCGTTTTTATCCAAACATTATATCAAGGATATCGGACATTTTTTCAAATAAAGTGTACGAGACGAAATGTGACTGAAAATCTGATTTTATTAATTTGGAGTGCCCTGAATTGGCAAGTATAGTCAAAGAAACAAATCCCCTGAAATGAGGAGATTGTTACAAATTGAGAAACAAAAGGGTGCTGGCAATGTTGATGACGCTTCAGTATGCTTCCCTTTTGCTATGACTTGTATGACATTGACGTTCTTCTCATATTGCTTTCTGAAGAAGCCTGATTCTGACCGATGCTTTAACCTTTCGAAGCTTGCCATGCTGTAAGTGATACAGACGAATTCAGAACGCAGTTGTTCGCTTATTCCCTTATTCTGCGTGGATCGCCCTTTCAGGTTTTCAATCCACCGGGATACCCATTCTTGCCTGAGCTGTCCAATGCGGCTTTTCAACTCAGAGGATGTACACATTTTTTTATTTATTTTCCCTTATTTTTGCCCGAGTCTTTTATTCTGTTTTTGACTTGCCGGGATGCCCTATTTTTGCCTGGACTTACATTCTGTTTTTATGTCCAGCGGGTCATTTTATGCGAAGTATTTTTTAACTGCATCTGAATTCACCGGGGACAGGAAGTCTTCACCATCCATAGTGCTGAGCATCAGTGCTCCGCCAGAGAATAGTTTCTTTACTATGAACGGACCATCGTAGTTCGAAGTCCACTTGCCCCTGTGGTCTGTATGAGGAGGAAGGAGTCTTTTCAGCACAAGATCCCCTACTTGGTATTCCCGAAGCCTGACTTTCTGATCGAAGGCTTTCTTCATTCTCTTCTGATATAACTGCCCATGACAGATTGCAGCTAATCTCTTTTCTTTGATCAGATTCAGTTGTTCGTATCGGGATCGGACCCAATCTGCTTCATTTAGCTTAACATCCATTAGCACCCGCAAGGAGGGTAATTCAACTTCAACAGGTAGGACTGCCTCCATACCATACACAAGCTGATACGGTGTTGCCCCAGTGGATGTTCTGATTGAGGTACGGTACCCATGCAAGGCAAATGGTAGCATTTCATGCCAGTCTTTGTATGTAACCACCATCTTTTGCACAATCTTCTTAATATTCGTATTAGCTGCCTCAACAACGCCATTCATCTTTGGCCTGTAAGGAGAAGAATTGTGGTGTTGGATCTTGAAGTCCCGGCATAGTTCTGCCATCATTTTGTTGTTTAAAATGGAACCATTGTCAGTAATGATTCGCTCGGGCACTCCATACCGGCAGATGATGTCTCTCTTCAGGAATCGGGCTACTACTTGCCTGGTGAGATTGGAATACGAAGCTGCTTCAACCCACTTGGTAAAATAGTCAATGGCTACCAGGATGAATCTGTGGCCATTTGAAGCAGTCGGTTCAATCTTGCCGATCATATCAATACCCCACATGGCAAAGGGCCAAGGTGAAGACATTACATTCAAAGGATTCAGAGGCACATGCACTTTATCTGCATAAATCTGGCATTTATGACACTTTCTGGCATAAGCACAACAGTCTGCATCCATTGTGATCCAGTAGTAACCTGATCTTAGCAATTTCTTAGCCATTGCATGTCCTCCAGCATGGGTACCAAAAGATCCTTCATGCACCTCGTGCATCAACAAGTCTGCTTCTGTCTTATCCACACATCTGAGGAGTACCATATCAAAGTTTCTTTTGTACAAAGAACCATCAGCATTCAGGAAGAAACTACCAGCTAGCCTTCTTAATGTCTTCTTGTCATTGGGTGATGCCCCAGGTGGGTATGTTTGATCCTCCAAGAAGCATTTGATGTCATAGAACCAAGGTTTATCATCTTTAGCAAGGTCTACAGAGAATACGTATGCTGGTCTGTCAAGTCTGGATACTGAAATTCGAGGTACAAAGTTGGCAGCTTGAACTTTGATCATGGATGAAATGGTAGCCAGAGCATCTGCAAACTGATTTTCATCTCGAGGGATATACTCAAGCTTGACTGTTGTGAAGAATGTGAGTAACCTCCTTGTGTAATCCCGGTAAGGTATCCGATGCTCCTGGTGAGTATACCATTTGCCATTGGTTTGATTGATTACCAAAGCTGAATCTCTGAATACAGTTAAAGTCTTGATCCTGAGGTCAATGGCCTCCTCAAGACCCATAATGCAAGCTTCGTATTCAGCTTCGTTGTTAGTGCAGTTAAAGGTGAGTTTTGTCGAGAAAGGCATGTGAACTCCCTTAGGTGTAATGAGTACTGCACCAACACCACGACCATTCATATTGACAACCCCATCAAACATCATAGTCCATTCCTCTTCCGGGTCAGGCCCTTCAGTGTGAATAGGCTATTCATGATCTTTTGCTTTTATGAACATGATGTCTTCATCAGGGAAGTCAAATCTCATAGGCTGGTAATCATCAATGGGTTGCTCAGCAAGATAATCAGACAATACACTGCCTTTGATGGCTTTTTGAGATGTGTACTGAATGTCATACTCTGTTAGAATCATTTGCCATCTTGCAACCCGTCCGGTAAGTGCTGGCTTCTCAAAAATGTACTTAACTGGATCCATCTTTGAGATTAATAAGGTAGTGTGGGTCAACATATACTGCCTTAGTCGGCGAGCAGCCCACGCTAAAGCACGTCAAGTTTTCTCGAGCAGTGAATAACGTTGTTCACAGTCAGTAAACTTTTTGCTTAGGTAGTATATTGCATACTCTTTTCGACCAGACTCGTCATGCTGGCCCAGCACACATCCCATTGACTCTTCTAATACTGTCAAGTACATTATTAGAGGTCTTCCATCAACTGGAGGCATAAGGATTGGAGGCTCTTGTAAGTACCCCTTGATTTTGTCAAAAGCCCTCTGGCAGTCTTCATTCCACCTGACTGTTTGCTCTTTTCTTAACAGCTTGAACAAAGGCTCACAGGTTGTTGTAAGGTGAGATATGAACCGTGAAATGTAGTTCAATCTACCTAGGAACCCTCAGACCTCTTTTTCAGTTTTTGGTGCAGGCATCTCTTGGATGGCTTTGACTTTATCAGGGTCAACTTCAATCCCTTTCTCACTTACAATAAATCCCAGCAGCTTACCGGACCGCACCCCAAATGTACATTTGTTGGGGTTTAACTTCAATTGGTACTTCCTCAGACGCTTGAATAGCTTCAACAGATTCACCAGGTGGTCTTCTTCTGTGAGGGACTTGGCAATCATGTCATCCACATAGCATTCAATTTCTTTATGGATCATGTCATGGAATAATGTTACCATAGCTCGTTGATAAGTGGCACCAGCATTCTTCAGTCCGAATGGCATTACCTTATAACAGAATGTTCCCCAGGGTGTGATGAAAGTTGTCTTCTCCATGTCTTCAGGCGACATCTTGATCTGATTATACCCTGAAAATCCATCCATGAAGGAGAACACCGAGAACTGAGCCGTATTGTCGACCAATACATCAATGTGAGGTAAAGGGAAATCATCTTTCGGGCTGGCTCTATTCAGATCCCGGTAATCCACACACATCCGTACTTTTCCATCCTTCTTAGGCACATGTACAATGTTAGCGACCCACAGCGGGTAACTGGTTACAGCAAGGAAACCGGCATCCCACTGTTTTTGTACCTCTTCCTTTATCTTCATGGCCATATCCGGGCGAGTACGACGCAACTTCTGTTTTACTGGTGAACAATCCTCCTTTAGAGCCAGCTTGTGCATAACAATGTCGGTGTCCAACCCTGGCATATCCTGATAAGACCAAGCAAAAACATCTACATACTCCCGGAACATGTCAATAAGTTGCTCTTTTACTGAATCTTGCAGACAGGCCCCGATCTTAACTTCTTTCAAGTCTTCTTCTGTACTAAGATTAACCGTTTCGACCTCCTCCTGATGAGGGGTTATAACCTTCTCCTCTTGTCTTAACAACCTGGCTAGTTCTTCAGGTAGCTCATAATCTTCTTCAACCCCTTCATCAGCTTGATTAATTGGATTGTCAAAGTCATACGAAGTCATAGCGGTGTTGTTGCGGTGCAGTCTGGAGGGCACTCTCTGCAAGGGTTTAGATTTGTTCATTTTAGTGATCAGTTTTATCTTGTTTTAGAAAAAGGTGAAAATGAAGTTATTATTTTGAAAAACATTGCCATTTTATTTTTGTACAAAAAATGAAAAATGAAAAACAGTGAGCGGAAAAGAAAAGACTCATTTGCAAAAGATGTCCTGATATTCATTAATTGATCGTTTGCACAAAATACAAGATGGCCCGATTACAAAATGAGCCCTGACATCTTGGGCAAGATGTAGGACTTGATGCATGCTTAAAGACAGGAAATAATAATTACTTTGCCGGAGTAACTCTTATAATTTCCTGGGAAGACCAGTTTGAGACATGGTTCCCCGGGATCTTTGGACGTATCCAGCTTTCCAGGTTGCGTTCATCTTATGACTCATCTTCCAAACTATTCACTGCATCTGGGGTGAGCATCCCCCCGCTGACAAACTTGGGCTCCGTTGCAGCCTCTGGTTGATCTTGTCGAGTTGGTCTGTACCCCAACCTTAATCGGTCTTCTTTCTTCTCAACTGGCAGCAGCTTGCCCCATCCTTGGGCGGTACCCTCCTCAACAACCTTCCGGGCCTGTTGATATGATGCGATGGAAGTCCCAGACACAACAGATGCTTCATTAATATTAAGGGCTTCAAACCCTTGACTCATGGTCTCATGGATCTCCCCATCCATTTCTATGTACTTATACGTATCCAGCTGGCTAACAAAGATGTCCTCCTCCCCAAAGATGGTGATGATTTGGCCTCCCCACTCGAATTTTAACTTCTGGTGAAGGGTAGACGTAACAGCTCCAGCGGCGTGGATCCAAGGTCTACCCAACAGACAACTGTAGGCCGGCTGTATGTCCATCACAAAGAAGGTAGTTTTGAAGGTCTGCGGGCCAATCATCACAGGCAGATCAATCTCCCCAAGCACTGATCATTTAGAGCCGTCAAATGCTCTCACCACCAAATTACTCGGACGCAATGCCAAGCCATCATACTCCAGCTTCACTAAGGCTTTCTTTGGTAGGACATTGAGTGACGACCCAGTATCCACCAGTACATGAGACAGGACAACACCCTTGCATTCCAGGGTGATATGCAAAGCCTTGTTGTGGTTGCGTCCCTCTGTTGTTAAGTCAGCATTGGTAAAGCCCAGTCCATGACTGGTGTTGACATTTGCAACCACGATCTCTAGCTGATTAACAGTAATCTCCTCCGGCACGTATGTTGCGTGTAGGACTTTCAACAATGCATTCCTGTGAGCTTCGGAACACATCAGCAATGATAATATGGAGATTTTGGAGGGTGTTTGGTGAAGCTGGTCCACCACCTTGTAATCACTCCTTTTTATGATTCTCATGAACTCGTCTACATCTTGTTCAAAAGATGTCTTCTGAGTGTCTTTGGCAGTTGGTTCTTCAGATACCACACTCTTTCCTTTTGCCTTGGCAGCAACTTCTGCTTCAGCATTAGGTCTTTGTGTTTGTGAGGCAAAAAGGCGTCCGCTTCTGGTGAAGCCTCCGCCTCCCCCAACATTATCAATTTGTGGTGAAGAGATTGATGAATCCAGAGTGATTTTCTCCCCATTGCAGTAAAGATCCGAGCCGTAGTGCCAAGGTATGGCATTACTGCTTTCATAAGGAACAGGCCCTGGTACCATAATAGTAACTGGGTTGATTGCTGCAGAAGAAGGTACTGTAATGGTGTGAGGATCATAGTAGATAGTGACCGGAGATATGGTAGGAGGTGCCACAATTTGTTGTTGGAAATTGCTGCTGGGAGGAACATCTGATGGGTCATAGAAAATGGTAACTGTTGAGACATCTTCACTAATTTTTGCTGGCGTTGTAGAAGATTCCTTTGGTAAAATAGATGCTGATGTTGTAGAAGAAACAGTTGTTAAAAATTGACTTGTTGAAATGGTGGACGGGGTAATTGCTGGTGACGTTGATGAATCAGTAGGAGTGATTGTTGTAGCTGTTGTAGGAGAACTTGCTGCAGAAGGAATGATTGTTGATGTTGTAGGAGAAACAGTTGTGGAGACAAGAGTTGCTGCAGGAGATTTTGAAGTAATTTGTAAAATCCCATCTTGGATAAGACCATCTATTCCAATCCTTAACTTCTCACAACCATTGCTAGCTGTCTTACACAATTCACAGCAGGCCCCACAGCCTGGGAACACTTGGCATCTTAAAAGTTGAACTTTGACTTCAGCCAATGGTGTTTGAATTTGTGCAACATTATCAATCAATGTAGATGGTTGGTCCTCCTCAATAGAATTAATCCTAGGCCCACCATGATTAGGCATAGGATTTCTGTTGACGTTGAGGGCTTTAGAATCAAGATGGTTGTTGATAGTGATGTTGAGGGCTTTAGAATCAACCAAATCCTGCACCTTCATCTATAAGGCCCTACACTTCTCAGTATTGTGACCAGGTGCATTGGAGTGGAAGGCACATCTGGCATTGACATCATAATCCTTTGGGAGATTGAGGGGATCTGGAGGTGCCAACGTCCTTAACTCAACCAGGTTGAGCTTCAGGAGTTGTGGCAATAAGGCAGCATAAGGCATAGGGATAGGGTCAATCACCCTATTTGCCTGAGATGGTCTTTGTTGGAAGAGACGCTGCTGTTGGTTGCTATTGTTGTTGTTGTAGGTTCTCTGTTGCGGGAAATAAGATGGTTGTTGATAGTGATGTTGTTATTGTTGTTGTTGAGGATATAATGGTTGTTGTGGAACTAGAGATGGGATAGTAACAGCTGCTACTGACCTGTGAGAATACTGGGGCCTGCCCCTGCTTGAATGAACGGAATTTGTTTCACCTGTCCTTCGGGGTCCTGCAAAGGGTTTTCTTGGATTGCTGGAGGAACTTGCACCACTATCTGAGATTTTGCCCATCTTTAATAGGCTCTCAATTCTCTCACCAGCTATGACCACATCAGCAAAACTGGTAGATGAGAAAGCAGCAAGCCTATCAATATAAGTCCCTTGCAATGTGTTCATGAACATGTCAGCCATCTCCCTTTCTGACATGGGTGGCTGGACAATATCATCAAGCTGTCTCCATCTCTGAGCATAATCCCGGAAGATCTCTCTAGAAGACTTAGACATGCCCATTAGAAGAGTTCTATTGGGAGCCATATCCAGGTTGTACTGATATTGTCGGATGAAAGCTTCGGCCAAATCCTTCCAACATCTTATGGTGGCTCTAGTCAGGTGCGAATACAATTCTCTCGAAGCTCCAGTCAGACTGTCCTCAAAGTAGAACATCCATAACTTTTCATCCATGGTATAAGCCTTGAGTCATCCCAAGAAAGATTGCAGGTGAGTTCGTGGACAGGAGGTACCATTATACTTCTCAAAGCATGGGGGTTTGAATTTGTGGGGAATTCTCACCCCATCTACTAGGCCCATGTCCATCACATCGAAGCCCAAAGAATTCTGAGATTCCAAAGATCTTAACTTTTTGCCTATTTCATCCAATCTTCTGTCATATACCTCATCTCCTGCCCCTATAACAGTAAACTGTTCTTCTTGGGGGTCCTCTTGCAGGATTCTGCCCCCAGCAGTATTACCTTGAACATTCCTTAGGATGTTAACTTCTGGATTCAAATGAGGTCCATACTCTGGTGGATCAATACGAGGCTGGCCCCGTTCATTGTTGCTAGTCCCCCTGTTCCCAGATGAGGCTCTTCAGGAGTTTGTTTTTCCACTAGCTCTCTTAACCTTTCTTGACTTTGGGCTAAGCCAGTCATCACTGCCATAAACTGAGACATCTGATTTCTCATCTCTACTCTCTCATTGGCCATCTGATTTCTGACCTCAGTCAGGTCCTGCTGCACTTGCTCCATTTGAATGCCGGGAAGATTGTTACGAGTCAGGTACCGGTGCGTGCGGTTGACAGGGAACACTCGGCGACGAGCAGTGTTTCTTGAGATCACAACAAAGTTAGAAATAAAAATAATAACGAAACCTACAAAACAAAAACAAAGTTAGTATGCAATGCAGTATGCTTATTTTTTTTCCAAGGTATCCGGTTTGGTTCTTGGTTTTGACCTTTCCAGACCTCGAGGAAGATGCTTGATTTTGTTGAGAGAAAGCCCAAATGAAAACAAACTAAAATATATTACAAATGATGAACAATACATAGTTTGTTTTACAATACATGCCCATGGAGGGTCAAAATACAACAAAAGGAAAAGTACATCAAATGGAAATAAACAACAAACAAAGAATCAGACATCCAGTCCAAACTCATCTTCTCTAACCTCCTTCAGAAGTGCCTCAGTCACTGGACCAGTTGGGTGCTCTGTAATGGTCCTAATGAGGAGGTTCCTGGTAGCAATGGCAATAGTCAGCTTCTAATGCCTGTCCTGGTCCTTTGATCTCTTCAATCCTGCTCTGAGCTTCAACTCTGATATCTCTTTCTGAGCTGCCAACAAAGCTTCCTGCTGCTTCTTCTCATTGGCCTCTAGCTGTTCAATCTTGGCTTGGGTTTTCTGGTCTTCTTGTACACGGGCCTCGGTGATCCTGACCCACCTAGCCTAACTCTCTTGCAGATAGTGCTCAGTCCTAGCTTTCTGAATCTTGGCCTCTTTAGAGGCATTCTTCAATATCTGTTCCCCAGCCCTTGCTTTCCTTATATAGTCTTCTGTCTTTTCAATTTTGGCAAGATGCTCAACCCTGAGCTTTTCCAATCTCTCAATGTCCAGACGACCATCACTTCTTTCCCAAAGAGTCTTCTTCAAGGCTTGAGATAGCTGCTCATTCCTTTCCTTCAACTTTTCAAATTCCTCCAGGCTGACTGTTGCTACAGGCTGTACTGTAGATGGTCCAGGTGTGTCTTCCAAGGTGAAAGGCATTCTAGTAATCTGAGCTCTAGTACGGGACCAGTCTGTGTACTGAGCTGAAGCAATATTGTTACATTTTCCAAGAATGGCTATCCCTTTTGTCTGGATGTTGTCCCAAGCCCAGGATGCTTGTCTGACAACAGCTGAATTAGGTTGCACTTCACAATATAGGGTCTCAGCTAAATCCTGTCCTCGGGGAGGGTGAACCAAGGCATAGCCCAATTGTCTCTTAAACAATAAAGGATTGTAGTTGATGCAACCCTTCACTCCTATCAGAGGCACATTTGGGTATTGTCCACAGCTGGTGATAATGTCTTTGCCTTTGGTGCTCTGGGTGCACCATCTGATATCATCTGAAGTCAAGGCAATGAACCTCTTGGCCCAATTCTTCTGCTGATGTGGGTTTAGGAAGGCATCTGATTTAGGCAGGTGTCTGAGCAGCCAGGTGTAAAACAAAGGAGCACAACATCTTACCAACTTCCCCCTTTGTTTCTCATTCCTCTGATGAATGAAGTAGTAAAAATCTCCTAGCAATGTGGGTACTGGGTTCTTCAGAAGAAACAGATGGATGGCATTCTTGCTGACAAATTTAGGCTCATCTGTAAATAGTATAGCCCCATATATGTTGAGGGCTAATAATGCACATATTACCCTCCACTCTCCCAATGAAGCCTTCAGGATGGCCTGAGAAATCAAGAAGTCCAAATGCAAACCAGGAATCCCAGCTTTTGTGGTCATACTTTGCTCAATAAGGGCAGGCTCCAAGCACAATGCCCTTGCTATCTCTTCATTCCTAGAAGCAGTCATCTTTGGGTTGAAAGGGATTCCACCTCTGATAGGTACTCCAATCAATAAAGAAAACTCTTCCAGCAGAGGCCCTAACTGAAAGTCTGGAAAGGTGAAACATCTCAATGGAGGATCGTAAAACTGCAAGCATGTGTGAATCATGCTCCTCTGAGAAGGATCAAGGTCCATAACCATATCCAGGATACCTCCATAGTGTTCTCTAAACAGTGGGATGTGGTCAGGTGTGATGAGAGACTGGACCTGCCTGATACCAGTCAATACAGGCTCAAAAAAGTGGTAGGATATGTTGCTCTTCCTGGGAGTAGTCATGAGTGTTGCTGAAGAAGCTGAAGACAAATGCTGATGAAGATCACAGACTGATGCTGGAAGTGAACCACTGACAGACTGATGCTGGTGAGGATGGAGATAACTGAAGCAGATAACTGATGAAGACAGCTGAAGCAGGGGTCTATGCAGAAGAAGGGGTCAAAACCAAAACCAAGATACAATGAAATGGATACCCTGAAAAGCAAATAAACAAATGTTAAATGATGCAATGATGAGATATGTAAATGATATGCAAGGGTTTGTGATCAAGCTGGATCTGATTATCTATCTTGATATAAGGCCCATGTATGTTCAAAAGTCCAGATGGAGGTTCAAAAATTCAGTAACCAGGGTGGGGGACTGAAATAAAGAGTCACATGTCCATGGTTAATCACAAGAACTGTCCAAAGTGGAGTACTCTTAAACAAAACAGTAACAAGGTATGATGTGGCCAAGGGTTTCTGCAAACCTGTAAATAGCCCAACCCCCCTCACAGGTAGTGTTCTAGAACAAGGATCCTCAGACTTGGATCAGTTATGAGAAGTGTAAAAACTTCTAACCCAGAGGTACAATGTTTACAATAACCATAAATGATCCTCCTCTAATTCTCCTCAGCTTCTGAAGGTCAAAATAAAGGTCATCCAGACTTAGCAGGCTTCTCAGATAGCCCTAGCACTACAGGAAATCTGTAGCACAGAGTTCTCAAGAAGAAACCCACATCTGAACCGTGTTTCATATTCCCGCACCAGACCGAAATGGAATGGGAAAGAACATGAACCACTCTAGCCTAGGTGTCACTCAGGTCCCAGGTATAGGACCTTAAACTCTCAATGGAACCCCACCCACCAAAACAGCAAACCAGATCCAACAAATGACAGTATGAAATATGCATAAGACTGTAAAGAAGGCAAATAAATAAAGTTGTACATAAAGCAAAATAAATAAACACACATAGCACATAACACCCCAGTAAACAAGATCAAACAAGCGCTAGGAGGAACCCACAAAAAGAACTAGAAGCCCTGGTTGCGATATAAGGTTCCCCAGCAGAGTCGCCAAGCTGTCGCTCCCACCTGATGACACCTGGGCCAAGAGGGGTACAGACGCGAACGGTCGGCGAAAGAGAGAACATGAAGATGAACTGAAAAGAGTCGCCAGCTAGGCATTTTTATCCCGAAGGAAAGGTAATGCTGCATAGACCTAGGAAAGATATGGACAAGACGGTTGCGAACCAGAGAAACTGAGAAAGGGGGTTGGTTACAACCTGGGAAGGTATTAGCACCCAGATTGTCCGTCGTACTCGACGGGATCCACGCTTGGAAGTTTGTGTTTAAAGGGGTAGTGTCAGTGTTATTTGTGTGCAAAAGGTGGAAAAGAATGCAAGTGTCAGTGTAAAAGAAATGTGAAGTGAAATAAAAGAAGTGTTAGTGTAAGGAAAGAGTGCAAAGCTCAAGACAATGAGGCTTAAAAAGAATAAAGCTGGAAGAGGGGGGGAATATACAGAGACTTTTGTTCGATAACTGTTAAGTTATGCCTACGTATCCTCTCGTGCAATGAGGAAGTCAGAACACCGTAGTTCGACTCAAAGAGACTGAAAGATAAATTGACTGATGAACTGCTTACTTGTCTATGCTCAAGTGTAAGACCTGTCTGGCTCAGGTGCAAACTGTCTTGCATTAGACGGAAGAAGCAAGTTCTCGTTTGTGAGTGAAGATGATGAGAAACGAATCCCGAAGGAGACGATTATTGTTTGTTTTTGGTATTTTCAATCTTTTATTACTTTTTGTGTTTGTCATAAGTTAATGAGCTTAAACCTAAACCAAGGGTTAGTAAACTCATCACATCCTCCCTTTGATTAGGGGTAATGAGAATACCTTAAGTATGAAGTAAACACCTCACACTTGATCACCATGGTGTAGGATTAAGATCATTAACCTACTTGCATTTATTTAGAGGTTTTTGGTGTTTTTGTTTAGTGTTAAGTAATGAGTTTAAGCCATAATCAAGGATTTAATGGACCCATTACACCATCCTAATAGAAGGATAATAGATGAGAACATTTAAGCCGAGGAAGGCTCCTCAACTTAATCCATGATTAGGGATTAACCTCATGACATAACAAAACCTTTATTAAATGGATTCTAGTTAATGGTAAGATTAAGAAGTGGATTTTATGGTTTGTAAGGCAACTTGAGGGGGACTTGTCCATTAACACTAGGGTTAGTCCTTCTTAACCATTTAAGGAAGAATTAGAACCCTAATGCAAGACCCAAGTTACAAGTTTGATGTCTTAGTGATTATTAGATGGATTGATTAAAGGATTTAAACACATTAAGGGTTTAACGCTTAGGATTAATGTTATACACTCCATCCTAATAGAAGGATGCAGGCATAAGCTTAATCACAAAGCCTTAAAACCTTGAAGGTTTAGTCCTTGATTAAGAGATGAGAAGAGAAGACTCAAAGATGACACAAAGGTAGAAACTAATAGGGGGGGACTAATCAAACCCTAATTGTTATCATGCTTGGGTATTCCTAGGGTTTATGAGGCTTGCAAGAAGTCTTCAAGATGAGCCACCATGGAAGAAGCAGGATGAAGGAGGAGAAACAAGAAGAAAGCAAAACAACTTGCTTCACTTAAGAAGACAAATTGCTTAAAGAAAGAAAGTGAAGAAGTAACATGAATGAGCAAGCTCACTCTAATACAAAAATTAAAATGCAGCAATGATGCATAAGAGAGATGAGAAGAGGTTGTGAGAAGTGAAGGCAAATTCACTTCTCAAACACTTACCACCTGAAAAGTTAGCAAAAGGAAATGAAAAGAAATGAAAATGTAATGAAATGCAAGGATTCAAGCCAAATTCAGAAGCATATTCATGATGCAAATGATGTTATGAGATGGTATGAGAGCATTTCAAGGGATGAGGATGATCATACAAAGGATGGGAATGCAAAGGAGACATGTAAGAAGCATGAAAGTTTATGAAAACTTATGAAATGCAATGGATGCATAACATGGCAAATGGATGACGCAATTATCAAACATGATTTCCATATGTCCCAAGGTGTATTATATGTCATGTGGATGTACAAAATGTCATGGCAAGTTCAAGTATACAAGCTTATGAAGAATGAATGCAAATGAAGGCAAAGATTAGGGTTTACATACAATATGCAATGCAAAATTCAAAACCAAAAGCAAGACATAAGATAAAAAATTGAAAATGGAATCAAAGGTACCCTAAACCAATACAAGTTCACTGCCCAAAGGGGAAGGTCAAAAGCTAAACCCCAAGGGACTTATGATTTTTCTAAGTTTCTAAGGTTTTAAGGGTGATCCTAAAGGAAAAATGCCAAACAAATTATAAATGCAAGATAAAAATGAAACAAAAATGATTTTAGAAGCTTGAAAGTATGCATAACATAATGCAAAAAGAACCATTCACAAACTCAACTTGGATCAAAAGTTATGAATTTTTGAAGTTAGGGTTAAAAATATTCAAATTAAAGAACCCTAATTCAAATGAAAATTGTCAAAGTGTGATCAAAACCAAAAAGAAATTTGCTTTGTGAGTTTGTAAATGTTTTAAAATGCTCTCTGAATTTTTTTTGGGATTTTTAAATACCTAAATGTATTTTTAATTAATTAATTTCCATTAACTAATTAAAAATAAACATTTAAATGATTTAAAAATAATTTTTAATGCAAAAAATAAAATAAAAATTATTTTCAGAATGAGAAAAATATTTAAAGTCATGATGCAAAAAATGAAAAGTTTTGAAAGTTCTTTGCTATTTTAAATAAAATGCACAGATTAAATGGCAAGAAAAATGAAATAAAAATAATTAAATGAGAAGTATGCAGATCCTAAGGACAGGATTTAAACTGGGGACGCGGGAATTGACTGGCGCGTGTTTGGAGGGTTGTGATTCTTTCTGAGATTTTGAATTTTATAAAACTTAATTAAGCTAATTAATGACTGATTAGGGTTTTAATGTGAAATCTGGGATGTTGGTTGCGCGCGGGAAAGAGGATCCAAGGGCCTACATTCAAACTGGCCTAAACCCTAACCCTAATCTAATCACTTTCAGATGACCGGAACAGTGGTTCCGGTCATCTTCTCCGGCGAGTTCAAAAAGCTAACTTCTTCCCTAGGCAATTTCAAATGCTCTAACTCTCCAGACTTAATCCTCTACCCACCCCAAACATGAATCAATCATAAAAACACAATTACACTGCATCAATAACAAGATTCAAGCAAGAACAAGAAAACTGCAAAAATTTCAGAACATACATACACACTCATTTCTCCACCATTTTCGGTGATTCAAAGCTTAGCATGATCAGGACAACACACTCTATCATTCTATAACAAGAAATCACATTTCTGGAAAATTTGTTCTTGAGGTTACCTGAGCTGGAGCTTTCACCTTTGGAGCTTTCTGACCAGTTCCTTGCTTCAAAACAAATCCAATGATCCCCCTGAAGAGTTTTCAAAGCTTGGTTGGAGTTTATATGGCCTCTATGTGAAGTTTGCTGAAGTTCAGTTCAAGGAGGGGCCAGAATCATGTTTTTGATTTGGAGTGCTTCAGGTTGTTTCAAGGGGTGGGAAATGATCAGTGGATCATGGTGAGTTGTTCTATGGAATTTGTTTTGATGTTTGTGGCTTGTGTGATCAGTTTTGAAGAAAAATGCAAAGAGGGGAGTTTTGGTGTATGCTGAGTTGTGGGATGATTCAGCTTGTATTGTTGTGTGAAATGGCTTGCATGAGGTCCACATAACATGTTCTGATTGGGCAGAGAGTTGTTGTGGAGCAGTTTGATTGGTATGGCTCAATTTGCATAAAGTCAACAAAGTTGTCCTTGGAGGTATGGGCTCATGGCAGGCCAAGGACAAGGGCATGTCCTGCGCAGCTGGCTTTAGGGAGGTCCATGGAATTTAGATTTTGTAGCTGGCACAAGTAGATGTCAAGATTTGAGGCATTTCGCAATTTGTGAAGGTTTTGTCCCCTTTTTAAATACTTGATGATCAAGGCATGAAACTTGAGAATTCTTTGGGCAATTCTGAATTATAGGTCATGTATGATGTTTGTGTAATGGTTAGAAGTCACTTTGAGGTCACAAATTGGCTTGGCATGAGTTTTTGCAAGTTTCCCCCTTTGGTGCATAAGTGAAATTTAATGATTTTTCCCAACTTTGCAAGGCCATAACTTGAGTTCTATGATGAATTAGATCAAGTTCTTGTACTTTTTGAAAAGGGAATGATCTAATCTACAACTTTCATGACCAAGTATTTTTCATTTGAAGCATTTTTGAATCAAAAAGAGGAGGTTGAAAAACTTTCCCAAAATGGTATATTTGCATTACAAGTCACTTTCCCAAAATGGCAACTTTGCAAATGGCTTGAAATTCTTCAATTTTGTGAACTTCTAACTTCTTCTAAAATCAAATAAAGATCATATACACCCAAAATTATGGAGAAGACCCTTTGGTTGGTTGATTGGGGGCCTCAGATGCCCTGATTTTGCACTGACTTGCTCAAGAAGTCATCTATTGATCAGATGTCTTCCCCATTGAATTTCTTCATGAAAATTGGTATGCATGATCCTTATATCATATAGAGACCAATAGAATCAAGAATGACCAAATAATTTGGAGTCATGGCCTTTGAAACCAAAACCCTAATTTTAGGTCATCTGTGCAATTAAACCTGACTCTGCTTCCATGCCTTGCAGTTCTTGTGATTTTCTGACTTTCTTGATCTTGGGAGGATACAATATGATATTTGAACATACATGGACCCTCTTGAGATGATTGAAGACCTTTGGAATTGCTCAGATAGCTCAGGGATTGCTCAGATCACAAACCCTATATGCAGATGACTTTGAACCAATGCAGTGAAGCAAAAATGCAATATGAGATGATATGATTGAACTTATGCAAATGAAAAGATCATAAGCCATGGTGTGAACTTAGTGAAGGAAAATTTGGGGTGTTTACAATCATGCTGCATTGTCAAATCCTGCACTCTGCCCAAGGTGCTAGGATCCATTGTTTGGGCCACCATGTTTGTTATGCACTTATTTTACCATTGAAATAAAGGACATTTTCAGACAAATTGTGTTCTCTTTCTTTCGTTTTAAAGTTTTCACAAAAAATATAAAAATGGCAATGTGTTTTTCTTTTTTTGTTTCTGTGTTTGCGTCTCTTTTGAAAATAAACAGATTCTGAAATCAGCACATCATCTGTGCAGTGTTGATCATCCGGATTCCATTGATAACGTTCCTGCTATGACCACACATGACTTTGACAATCCTATCTACCAAGCTGATGAAGGGGTTGAGGAAGACTGTGAACTCCCTGAAGAATTGGTCAGATTGTTGAAACAAGAGGAACAAATTATTCAGCCTCATCAGGAAGAAATTGAGATCATCAACATCGGCACTGAAGATGTGAAGAAAGAGATCAAGATTGGGGCCAGTCTGTAGGCCGAAGTAAAGAAAGAGCTGATTGGTATGTTGCGTGAGTATGTGGATATCTTTGCCTGGTCGTATCAAGATATGCCAGGGTTGGATACCGACATCGTTGTGCACAAGTTACCATTGAGAGAAGAATGTCCTCCTGTGAAACAAAAGTTGAGAAGAACTCGTCCTGACATGGCGATGAAGATCAAGGAGGAAGTTCAGAAGCAATGGAATGCCGGATTCCTTGCCGTAACTAGTTACCCACCTTGGGTAGCTAACATTGTACCAATACCAAAGAAGGACGGCAAGGTCCGGATGTGCGTTGACTACCGGGATTTGAATAAAGCGAGCCCAAAAGATGACTTTCCATTACCTCACATTGATGTGTTGGTAGACAACACCGCTCAATTCTCGGTATTTTCCTTCATGGATGGCTTCTCCGGGTATAATCAGATTAAGATGGAACCGGAAGACATGGAGAAAACAACGTTCATTACCCCGTGGGGTACATTCTGCTACAAGGTGATGCCCTTTGGTTTGAAGAACGTCGGGGCAACTTATCAGCGGGCTATGGTCACATTGTTCCACAACATGATACACAAGGAGATAGAATGTTATGTGGACGATATGATTGCTAAGTCCCGAGACGAAGAAGATTATCTGGTCAACCTCAAGAAGCTGTTTGATAGACTGATAAAGTATAAGCTGAGGTTGAATCCAAACAAGTGCACTTTCGGAGTGCGTTCCGGGAAATTGTTGGGTTTCATTGTTAGTCAGAAGGGAATCGAGGTAGATCCTGCAAAAGTAAAAGCAATACAAGATATGCCTGCACCGAGAACAGAAAAAGAGGTGCGCGGATTTTTAGGGAGGTTGAACTACATTTCACGGTTCATATCTCATCTAACTTCCACGTGCGAACCAATATTCAAATTGCTAAGAAAAGAGCAAACGGTCGGGTGGAATGAGGACTGCCAAAGAGCCTTTGATAAGATAAAAGAATACTTGCACACACCTCCGATTCTAATGCCTCCAGTTCCAGGACGGCCGCTTATCATGTACTTGACTGTGCTAGAAGGGTCAATGGGGTGTGTTCTAGGTCAACATGACGAGTCTGGTCGAAAAGAGTACGCTATTTATTACCTTAGCAAAAAGTTTACCGACTGTGAATCCCGTTACTCACTGCTCGAGAAAACTTGCTGCGCTTTGGTATGGGCTGCTCGCCGACTGAGACAGTATACGTTGACCCATACCACACTGCTAATTTCCAAAATGGATCCTGTCAAGTACATTTTTGAGAAACCAGCGTTAACCGGAAGGGTTGCTAGGGGGAAAATGATCTTAACAGAGTATGACATATAATATACTTCTCAGAAAGCCATCAAGGGAAGTGTATTGTCGGATTACCTTGCACGACAACCTCTTGAAGATGATTATCAACCAATGAAGTTTGATTTCCCTGATGAGGACATCATGTACCTCAAAGAAAACGATTGCGAGGAACCACTTCCGGAGGAGGGGCCAGACCCTGAATCCAAATGGAAGTTGATGTTTGATGGGGCAGTCAATATCAATGGACGTGGAGTTGGTGCTGTTCTTATTACTCCTGAAGGTGTTCACTTTCCCTTCGCTGCCAGAATTACTTTTGGCTGCACCTACAATGAATCGGAATACGAGGCATGCATAATGGGAATAGAGGAGGCTATTAATCTTCGGATTAAGACACTCGATATATTCAGAGATTCAACCCTATTTATTAATCAGGTTACCGACAAGTGGTATACGCATCAAGAGCATATAATTCCTTACAGGGATTATGCCAGAAAACTGTTGACGTTCTTCACGACAGTTAAGCTTCAGTACATACCACGTGATGAAAATCAATTTGCCGACGCATTGGCTACTCTTTCTTCATCTATCAAAGTCTTGTGTTGGAATTATGTACCCAGAATTGACATTTCCAGACTTGACGCACCAGCTCATGCTTTCTCTGTAGACGCAGTGTCTGACGAGAAACCTTGGTACTTTGATATCAAGCTCTTCTTGGAAAAGCAAGAATACCCGGCTGGGGCATCTTCCAATGATAAGAAGACCTTAAGGCGACTTGCTGCTAGTTTCTTCCTGAATACAGATGGGATGTTGTATAAGAGAAACTTTGACATGGTCTTGCTCAGATGCGTGGATAGACACGAAGCAAGCCTGTTAATGCAGGAAGTCCATGAGGGATCTTTCGGTACTCATGCAGGAGGGCATGCTATGGCAAAAAAGTTGTTGGGATCGGGGTATTATTGGATGATAATGGATGCAGACTGTTGTTCATACGCCCGTAAGTGCCACAAATGCCAGATTTATGCAGACAAGGTGCATATTCCTCCTAGCCCGCTCAATGTCATGTCATCTCCTTGGCCCTTTTCTATGTGGGGCATTGACATGATCATGAAGATAGAGCCTACTGCTTCAAATGGTCATCGCTTCATCTTGGTCGCGATCGATTACTTCACTAAGTGGGTTGAAGCAGCGTCTTATGCCAATGTCACTCGTCAAGTGATAGCCAGACTTTTGAAAAGAGACATTATTTGCAGATACGGAGTGCCCGAAAGGATCATTACTGACAATGGTTCTAATCTCAACAACAAGATGATGGAAGAGTTGTGTCGGGACATCAAGATCCAGCATCACAATTCTTCTCCTTACCGACCAAAGATGAATGGTGCGGTACAGGCAGCAAACAAGAATATCAAGAAGATTGTGCAAAAGATGGTTGTCACTTACAAATATTGGCATGAGATGTTACTATTTGCGCTGCATGGGTACCGAACGTCAGTCAGGACGTCAACTGGGGCAACTCCCTTCTCATTGGTATATGGTATGGAGGAAGTCTTGCCTGTTGAAGTAGAAATTCCTTCATTGCGTGTGATGATGGATGTGAAGCTTGATGAGGCTGAATGGGTGCGTGCTCGATACAATCAGCTATGTCTAATTGAGGAAAAGAGATTAGCGGCTATCTGTCATGGTCAGCTTTATCAGAGGAGAATGAAGCGAGCATTCGACTAACGAGTACGTACTCGGGAGTATCAAGTAGGAGAGCTTGTGCTCAAGAGGATCGTTCCTCCAGGTTCAGATCACAGGGGCAAGTGGACCCCAAACTACGAAGGACCATTCATAGTGAAGAAAGTTTTCTCAGGCGGAGCACTGATGCTCACCACTATGGATGGAGAAGATTTCCAATCCCCTGTTAACTCGGACGTAGTTAAAAAATACTTCGCATAAAGAGACCCGATGGACACGAAAACAGAATTAAAGTCCAGGCAAGAAAAGGGCATCCCGGCGAGCTAAAAACAGAATAAAAAGCTCAGGAAAAAGTTAGGGAAAAAAATGTACACCCGCTGAGTTGAAAAGCCACATCGGACAACTCATGCAAAAAAGGGTATCCCGGTGGATTGAAAACCCGAAAGGGCGATCCACGCAAAACAAGGGAATAAGCAAACAACTGCGATCCGAGTAATCTGAACCAAATCATCGTTTCGTACAGTTTGACAATATCAGAAGGATAGGAATCAGTCCCCTCATCCCCTCAGAAAGCAAAGGTAGGAATGGAGAGTTTTGAAGACATGCTGGTCATAGCAAGAAGGAAACTCATTGGGATGCTGTGTCCATTGCCATTAGGATAGTTTATTTTATCAATTTTATGGTAGCTACCTCTTTCCATGTGGTTGTTTCCTGATGTAAATATTTGCCTATTCAGAGGCCTTTCAATAAAAAGAATATTCAGTCAAAAAGCTGTGTTGTGTTTATTTTGTTTGCAAAATGTCCTGAATTTTTAGCAAAAATAGCATTGCATCTAAAGCATGGTGATTGTTTTATAAAAAGAAAAATGACATTGCAGGGAAACATTTGAAATTTTCTTTGAGTGTCGGGTGACGATGCATGAACAGATCATGCCATACAAGTCCCCGGGGCACATATGTGTTTTCTGTTGTTGCAGGTTTTGCAGGATGGTGTCACATTCTCCCAAGAAGAATTTTCCCCAGCTAAGTCATGGCAGGAGGGATCCCCAAGCAGTTTATTCTCCCCAGTGGAGTATGCCCAGCAAGAAGTGGGAGGCCCATTCCCCACAGAGTTTATTTTTCAGAACTCTTTTCACTAACAAAGGATATTTGAGGAAACATTCTCTAGCACTCGTTTGTGTTCATACTTTATTACTGACCCGTCTGCATCTCTCAACACTCGTCTGTGTTATCACTTTGGTTGCTCGTCTGCACTTTCCAACACTCGTCTGTGTTTGGTATTTGGTGCTCGTCTGCATTTTCCAGCACTCGTCTGTGTTTGATATTTGTGGTTGCTCGTCTGCATTTCCCAACACTTGTCTGTGTTCGATATGTAATATGTGTGGGTGCTTGTCTGCATTCTCCGGCACTCATCTGTGTTTATTATCTGTTTGAAACTCGTCTGCATTGTTTGGATACTCGTTCGTATCATCTCTGGTACTCGTCTGTATTGCTACTCCAAATGCTCGTCTGTGTTTGAATTGCTGGTATTCGTCTGTACCAGTGGATGATATTCGTCTGTATCATCGCCTGAACACTCGTCTGTGTTTCTTAGATCATCGTCTGATATTCGTTTGTATCATTGACTTATGGCACTCGTCTGTTTTCTCTTGGTGGTCATCCAATACTCGTCTGTATTGAAGAGGTTTGAAATCCTGACTGTGGGAATAAATGTCAAAATGGTTACCGGTCCTGGCGTAACAGGTATATCCGAAGGAGGCTCGTCTGTCTCAAGCATCACTTATTGTTGTTACACCTGGCGTAACAGGTTTGCTCGAAGAAGGCTCGTCTGTCTTATATCATATATCCATGGATAATATATGAGGAGGGTTCGTCTACCTTGATTATTCATGTCTATCCCACAGACCTTAGTGCATCACCGGTCCTGGCGTAACAGGTTTATCCGAAGGAGATTCGTCTGTCTCAAGTCATATGTTTTGCAAAGTATGTGAGGGCTCGTATGTCCAGTTCCTGGCATAACAGGATTGTTCAAAGAAGACTCGTCTGTCAAAGTATTTTGATTCCAGATTTTAGTTTCAACTTAGAAGGAGCTCGTCTGCTTTCTCTTCACTTCATTCACCAAAGCGTCATTTGGTTGGGTTTATTTCCCAGTTTTTTTTGCATTCTTCGTCAGAGTGCAAATTTCAGGTCTTCTTGGTATTCAACCACAGTTTATCTTGAACGGTCGATAGCCCGTTCTACCGTCCTTTTCAGATTAATAGTTGTTTGAATAGGGGCAGTTGTAACACCCCAAATTTTCCCTCTTCTTTTTAAGCATCATATCACATCATATTCATCATGAACATATCATATTCTTGGTATCTAATCATGGGAAGATGAGGCATAACATTCTCATGACCTAGCATTAGGCATATGATCATCTGTGGAGGTTTTTGAAGCATCACAAGCTATCACAAGGGGCCCAATGGATTTGTTCAAGTCCTATGAGGGGTCTATATTGCATTCACAAGTTCATGATCATTCACAAAAGCTCATAAGGTTGGAAGATCATCAGGGAATTCAAGCTAGGGCAAAGCTCCTACACAGTGATCCCAAATTAGGGTTTGAGTTTCAAGCATGAAAACCTTAAGACTTTGGCCATTTCATTTGGGAAAAGTCTCTTATATGTTAAGAGGATCCTAGGGATGAAATTTGGTGAGAAAATTCCTTGTGGAAGTCAGGTATTTCTTCAGTTGCTTGTAAATGAAGTAATTGGTCAACTGTGCCTTATAAAAGTCAATTGTGAGATTTCAAGGGGTCCCACCCCATTTTTCTAGCCAAGGGATGTTCTTATAACATTAAAAGAGGTTTGGCAAGATCAAAGATCAAGAATCATGAGGTTTTGAGGTGTTTTGCAAAATTGGCATAAGCTTGGTCATGGAAAATGCCATTTTTAGTAATTGTTTGCCCTAATTTTCAAGTAAGAATAACTTGGTGAAAAAATCTTCAAATGGACCAAAGCCAAACATGAAAGTTGAAGATTAAAGCCTCCCATTTTCAAAAAGTACAAGTACTTTTTCATAGCCTTTATGGTTTAAGAGATGAGGCCCTCGAAAATTGCTTGAAAACTAGGGCATGACATGAAATTTCAATTGTCCACAAAGGCAAAAAGTCATGGAACTTATTTTTGAGTGTTGGTATGAACCAAATGAGGTCACAATGTTACAAAGCAATGAAAATAATCCACTTTGCTCCAAAAATAATACCAAATTCGTGCATGATGTGAGGGTTATTTCATAAGTGTAAAATTTGCATGATCATGAGAATTGTGTGATGCTTACATCCAAGGGCCAGATTAATTGTTGTTTTGAATAAAGGGTGAGATCTTGAGAGCACATGGGAAAAGAGAGAGAGAGCAGTGCACGAGTGTTTCATGATTTCACACCAAACTTGCAAATTGTGCAAATTCTCTCCCACACTCTCTTCCCACGTGCCAATGCCTTCATTCTTTCAGCATTACTTCTTAAGGTCATTTATAAGAGAATTAGGGTTTTAGTGTGCAAGAGATCATCACATTTTCTCTACTCTCAAGTTTTTTCTCATTCTATAATTCCCTTCGAATCACTCTCTACACTTACTCATTGTCAAAACCACTTGCATATTCTTCATCCTTGGGGGTTCAGGATCACAAATCCATACCTTGTTCAAGCTGATTCTCAAGATTCCACACCTTGCCATTTCAGTGCAGCAAGCTTTGAGCTCCTAGATCCAGCAGCTTTCAAGGCTCTAGTTGCATTTATTTTGCAACTAGAGTGTATTTGTAGTGGATTTGCAACTATTCTTGGCTTCTATCAAGCTATTTCCAGATCTGCAAGTCTCAGGTAGGCTCAAAATCCTTGGATCTGGAAATGAAAATAGATATGTGCATTGTGATCTTCTAATTGTGCTGATGATTCTGCACGTTTTAATTTTAAAAATGCTTGAGAATTGAGCTTTGTATGTTGATTTAAAGTTTCATGGTGAAACTTGTTTGTCTTCGATCTGGAGTTTTCTTTGATCATTTGAGAATTTGATTGCTATATTTGGATTCAGTGTGACCTGATGATCTGATTTGGAGCTTTTGAGTCATTTTCATTGATGTTTGTTCATGATTTGCATTTTCCGGTGCCGGAGCCCTAGCTCCGGTCACCGAATTCTGGGTTGGTGTTATTTAGGGTTTCAATTGAAGAAGACGATGCCAGGACCCTTGGATCTTTTCATCTCAACGTCCACCATCATGCCAACGCATAAATGAGGACCCTCTCCCTCACGTGCGTTTATATTTCTGTTTTAATTATTTTTGTTTCTCACCTCACAGCATTAACACGTTCCCTCACTCTCCAACCAATCATTCGCTGACTTTAATAAATAAGTTGACTGATCCCAGCTCTCCATTTGATCCATTGGCTCGCGTTTTTTCCCATATTTTCTGAATATCCACCCAATTATTGTGAACTTGCGCAGGACCCAATGGGCCTAGATGGCTATCCCCACCCCCCTGTGACTTGAGCCCAACTGAACTGAACTAAAATCCTTTCTATTCGCACCCCTCTGCCTAATTCCATTTATTTTATTTATTTTATTTTATTTCATTTTAATATCAATTTGGTTTTTAATTTTTAAAAATAGTTTTAGGTTATTAAAAATTCTAAAAAAATTCATGAATGTTATTTTTAGTTTTCTTTAATTTTTGACTTTTTTATTTTCCATTTATTTTATTTTGACACGTGGATATTAATTCTCCCCTTTAATTAATTCATTTTTATTCCATTTTGAAGCATGTTAACTTGTCCATTTTCTATATTGATCCTCATTTTGAATTTCTGGTTGGTTCTTTTTGCTCTAGATCCATAATAGAGTGTACTTTATGTGTGATTTTTTGTTCTGATTTTTAGAAGCTTGTTCAATTGGTTTTGGCCCTTGACTTATGAGTGAAGTTTCTTAACCCTAGTTGATGTTTGACCCCTCATCTGACTTGGTTGACTTCTGAATTTCTTCCTCTCCTTTTGGCATGTTGTTATATCATGATTGAAGATCTCTTGACCAAGGTTGTGGAATTTTTGGGTGCATACTTGATTTGTTTTTGGATTTTTGTTCTTAACTTGTCCCATTTTGCTTCTTTTTTATCATAAGTCCTCTCCTTAGCTTAGAAGGGCACTTGTGCCAACTTCTTCATCTTGTTTAGGGTCTCTTTAGGGCATTGATACCTCTCTGATCTTAGTTTGGGGTTTGTGTTTTGGAAATCTTGTAATTTGTTTACCTTTGAAGTTCTTCCTTTCTTTTATATAACCATCTCACCTCCTTCGCTTCTTTCTTTCCATAATGTGATTGCTTGACCATATGCTTCTCTCCCCTTCATCTTTCTTGAATCTTAAGCATTTTTTTTAACTTCATTAGGGTTCTGGTCTTGTGCCTTGAGGATGTGTTTTGTTTATTTTGCTTTATATCTTATCAAGTTTACTTTGCTTTGCTATGTGATTCATGTTGCCTCATGTTGATTGGTGTGCTTCTTATCTCATTCTTATGACTTGTGTTAGCTTTGAGCATATGTGTGTATGACTTCACTTCTGTTTGTATGATGTTGGTATGGCATTGTGATCATTTTATATTGCCTTTGTACTTGTGTTGCTAACCTTTTCAGGGGCTTTGGTAAGTGAGAGGTGTGGATGTGATTCTCACATCTCCAAATCTTATCTCTTCTCTTCTTATTCTTACTTTTTCTAACCTTGTGATTGTTGGGCTTAGACCTTACTTCCCTCCTCTTCTATTCTTCTTTCTTCTTATTCTCTTCTTCTTGCTTTCTTCTTTAGGATAGTAAACCTCATTAACCTAGGATTTCCATGCATGACAACACTTAGGATTCATTAGTCCCCCATTAGACTTTTGCCTTTGCGACCCTTTTGGTTTCTTTTCTCTCCTCATCTCAACACTCTAAAGAAAACACTTAATAAAGTTTGAAGTGATGCCTTGAGCAATAGCCTTATCCCATGAGGCACTTGTAGTCTTCCCATCTTGGGATAGTACCAGCTTGTCTTGTGATGCACAAGTATGATCAAGGTATCATCTTCACCAAGAAAATCATAAAACACACTTCTTCATTGTAAATACAAAAACACTTAATAAGTTAATGAGTTAGTGAGCTTAAGCCCTAATCTATGGACTCAAGTTTTGGGGATCTTCTCCTTAATTGAGTGTGCTTGTTCTATTATTCCATCTTGGAATGTAGTAACAAGTGCACATTCCATGGAAAAGAGCTTGAGTTCACTTCCTTGTGACACACTCCTAAATGCTTCATAAAAAGACACAAACAAACAATAAGCGTCTCTCCTTCGGGACTTCTTTTCTCATCACCTTCACTCTCATCGTACGAACTTGCTCCTACTTGTCATTTTGCAAGACGGTAATGCACTCGTCGTCCGAGCCTGCAACACCTGAGCATTGACATAGGAAGTTCAAGCCTTAAGACACAAGCAATCTTTTCCACCCCTAGTTAGGGGAACTACGACGACTCTGATCCTCATGTCCAGTGAGGTACGTAGGTAGCGGGGTAGGGCCCATTCGAGCACAATCTTTATTTTCCCTACATTTTTCCTTTTCATTTCTTTTTTTTCCAGTTCCCTTTTTGTTTCTTTTATCCAGTTCAGTTCATTTTCTTTTGCAGCAGTTTTTCATTCCTTCACCCTTTGAAACAGTTTCTTTGTAAGCGTGGATCCCGTCGGGTACGGCGGACAATCTGGTGTGCTAATACCTTCTCAGGTCGTAACCGACTCCCAAACTCAGTCTCTTTGGTTCGCAGAACCCGTGTCCTTCCTCTTCTTTCTTCTGGTTTGTACAACATTACCATTCCCGTTCCTTCGGGATAAAAATGCCTGGCTGGCGACTCTTTTCTTTTCCGCGCCACTTTCGCGTTTGTACCAGGATGGAAATCCGGGGAGCGACATTGTAGTGAAAGGTTTGTCATCATTTTGAAAAAAAGTGAGTGATATGATTAAAATAAATTTAAAAAAAAATACAAAAACATGAAATTTAATTTAATTAAGTAAAATAATAATTTTGAGAATTTTTTTGGAATATTGAGACTACGAAAACAGTAAAAAAATCATTAAAAATAGGAAAAAGATGAATTTGGGGTTTTGAAGGTGAAGTCTCGTAACTCTTCCAGAGTACATGACAAATGATCCCACGATTTTCTGCTCAGAATGCACGAAACAGATTTCAAAAAGAGACAATTTTCCCTAAAAACGAATTTTGTGACCAAGAAGACCTTAAACAAAATTATAGGCTATAATCACAGTTTTTTAAATACCTATGGTGAAAGGCATGTCATCATTTTGAAAAAATGAGTAACAAACCAAAAATGTTGGTGTTGGGACTTGAACTCATGACCAGACACTACATATAATCATGATTTATTAAATACCTGTGGTGAAAGGTTTGTCATCATTTTTAAAAAAACTAAGTAAAAACCCAAAAATGTTCGTGTTGAGACTTGAACTCATGACCAGACGCTACCTATAATCACAATTTTTTAAATAACCGTGATTTAAATCATTTTAATAAAATAAAGAACATGCACGCGCCAAAATATCACATATTGCTACAATGAATAGGAATCCGTTGTTACTTTAGCATTATTGTTTGCACATTTTATAGTAGTGCAAGCTACCTTTACCAAGGATATCTCCTTACCACGCATCCGGTTCACTTCCCGATCTTCTATCCGCATGGGTGTTTCCTCAATAGTTAGATTATCTCTCACATGCAAATCATCCATTTGGACCACATGAGATAGTTCCAAAATATGTCTCCTCAACTAAGACACATGAAACACATCATAAATATTAGAGTGACGTTGGTAAAGCAATCTGATAAGACACCTATCTTATCCTCTATAAAATCTGGTATGGACCAATGAAATGCAGAGCGGTCTTTCGAGACTTCAAAGGTTGGTCAACACCAGTTATCAGAGTAACTCTAAGAAAATAATGATCGCACACTTGGAACTCATGTGCTTTCCTCTTTTTGTCATGGTGACTCTTTTAGCGAATATGCGAAGCTCTCATCTTCTCTTGAACCACTTTAATTTTCTATGTCGTCTATTAGATAATCTCAGGCCCAATAACAACATTCTCTCCTGATTTATTTCAATACAAATGTGTCTTACACCTTCTACCACACAACATCTCAAATGGTTTCATTCCGATATTCGAATGGAAACTTTTGTTGTATGTAAACTCTATCAATGGTAAAAATCTTTCCCAAACACCTCATTTCTCGAGCATGCAAGCTCTCAAAAAGTCTTCTAAATATTGGATAATACTCTTTGTCTAACCATCTATCTGTGGATGATAATTGGAACTCAACCATAAATTTGTACCCATTTCTTTCTACAAGCTCTCCCAGAACCTTGAAGTAAACCTTAGATCTCTATCTGATATGATACTGGAAGGAATACCATGCAGAATGACAATCCTCTCAATATACATCTCCTCTACTTTCTCCAATAGATAATTAAGTCTCATTGGAAGGAAATGAGCCGATTTAGTAAACCTACCGATGATGACCCAAATTGTATCACAACCTTTTGATGTCCTCAGTAAACCATACACAAAATCCATCGAAATGTTGTCCCATTTTCATTTTAGAATAGACAACAACTGCATCAAACCCAAAAACTTTTGATTCTCCACCTTTGACTTGTCACAAGTCATACTTGCATACACAAAACTAGGAACCTCCTTCTACATTCCTGGCCACCAAAAGATCATTTTCAAGTCTTGATACATCTTAGTAGCACTAAGATGAATACTCATGCCACTTATGTGAACTTTATCAAGAAACCTCTGCTTAAGCTCTGGCACATCTGGAACACACACACGGTCTGAGAATCAAATCACTCAATTCTCGTCGTATCTGAAATCACCACCTTGACCTTGATTGATTTAAGTTAACTGATCAATCAATTTCAAGTCCATCTTCTGACCTTCTCTAACTCCTTCAAGAATATCACTAGTAAGCTTCAACATGCCTAATTCATAAACCAACCTCAAATTTCTAAACTCTTTGATTAACTCCAAGTCTCTAGCCATCGACATATGCAAAGTCTTGTGACTCAATGCATCATCTACGACATTGGCTTTACCAGGATAGTAACTCAAAACAAAGTTATAATGCTTCTAAAATTGGTTTCTTGAGGCAATGGTTATTGGGATTATGACTTCTTGTTAGGAAGTGAGAGGGGGGTCTCATATCTAGATGGGCTTCTAGGTAGAATTTGAACAAGGTAGGGATTAGGAGAGAAGTTGTAAACAAAGGAGTTTAGCTTGGAACTAATACTATCATAATGATTTTCCTTCCTGGCTTGGATGCCCTCAGATGTAGGTGAGTTGCACCGAATAAGGTTAACAATTAACCATGTCATGTATCATTCTGCAATTTACAGTCCTTGTTTAATTAAAGTTTGATAAAGTTGTTCTGTCCCACTTAAGATGTCAAAACATTTTTCATGACTTTGTGTTTTGATGTTCTATTAAATCAGTATCATTACTGCTGCATGTTTGTGTGAATGGCTTGTTCCCTAACTGTTATGATTACTAGTGTTGTGACATTTGTCTCAACATCTGTTATGTGAGTGCTAGAATTTCAGAAGTGATGCATTGTCATTTTCCCATATTTCCTACCTCTTACCCAATATTTTTATCCTTTCCTTTGGCCCAATAATAACTTCTACATTTTTCTTAAGATATTTCTCCCTTTGTAGGGAGTTTTTCTTCTTTGGGGAGTCTTCCTTGAATGTCTTGTCATCCCTGGTATACTCTTCTAAGTGTTTTTCTTATTCACCCCTTCAATTGCAATCTTCCCTTGAATATAATAAGTTATGTTATGGTTTTGAATTTTGTGGCAATGATATTATTTGGACTGGTTTGTCCAGGAAGACTTTCTGACTTGATACAAGTTCTTAGTCTCTACTTCTTTGAACTCTTTGTTTGCATATTCTATCCAAATTTAACCCCGTGAAATGTTCAAAGGGGCATAAGTATATCAAATCATGACAGAGGCCCATGCTCTCTTTCTTCTTTATAGTGACAAACACCTTTCTCTGATAGACTACTAGGTCCAAAATTCCATGATCTCTAGTTGATCCGCACGACTAAGAGTTTTTACTCATAATTTATGCAAGGTAATGCCCTAATCAGTAAATCTTTCACACTATTGGCTTGCTTGAGCCCCATATTCTCCCAGAATTTGCAGTTTGACCTGAAACCTATTTTGAAGATCCATCCCTCCAATCCCTTATTTGCTACCCTACTTTAGTGAAATAGTAAATGTACCTGCATAGAGTTTTCTTCTATCCTTTATTCCATTGAGAAAGACCATAATAATGGGATGACACTTTTGTGCGGTGAAGTTGGAGGTAAAGGCTTTGTAGAGGTCTTTCCATGAATACATGCTCTTGTCTAGGAGGTTTGTGTATTTGTTTATTGCAAATCAAATTAGGATTAGTGAATACAATTTTCATTTTACAACCCCTTCGTTAAGGTTGTAGTCCAATCAATCTTCCACGTGCTTGAAGTGATTATCTGGATCCCCGATCGCATCATAACTTTTGATCTTGAGAGGTTTCCTATTGACCTTGAAATTATACTCTCTAAAATGAACGAGGAAAGTGATTTCTCTTCCTATCTAAGATTCGACCATTTATTTCACATCTTTCCCTTCTACGAGGATGACTGGACTTTGTGGGGGAGTCTGACTATTTCTTCCTCCTTCCCAACTAGGGGAAGGAACATGATGTCTTTAATGGCATCAACCTAGTGATCTTAGAACCTATCTTCCATGAGTTATCATCCTAACCAAGGCCAGTTCTAGAACGACTATTTGATTTCTCTTGGAGACTGTTAGCGCTCCTAATTCTTACACCTAGTTGATTTCAAAAGACATTAAATTTATTATCATGTCTTTTGAAGGAATTAAAAGGCTTAGACCAAATCTGATTGAAGAAGCCTGAGTCAAAGACATGCAGGGAATGCAAGGATTTGGACTTAGAATATTTTCTAAGTATAGGAAATATACTTCGACCGAAAGCTTATGAGAGTGGTCGACGGGCAGCAATTGAGATTCAATGTTGGAAGGAAACTTATGGTTCTTTCAATTTGAAAAAGTGACAAATGGCGCATATTGGAAGTTCAAGAACATGCAAAGTTCCAAGAACCATGATTCCTTGAACCACCAACAAGACTAGAGATCAAGTGAGACTCTAAATATATTATGAAGATATCAATCGTTTGATCATTCTTTTTCAAATTGATCCACTGCAAGATTCAAAAATATTGAGATTGACTTATAGACGTCCTTAATATAACTCCTCCTAAGATGATACTACATTCATCGTTTTCAGAGAGAGCTTCTAGATGTTTAACCTGATGTTAGAACATTTGGTTATCATCAACCAATTACCGCCTGGTATTGACTTGATGTTCTGATCTATAAGACTACTAGTCAACACTCCTCCTTGAAGGATTTTATCACCTTAACAAAACAAGATTTGTGTGTTCTCATATACTTGATTATGATATCAAGTTTGACTAAACAACCTCCATCCTGAGAAGCATCAACAATTCTTCACGATGATCAACTACTATAAGAAAGATCAACCTAATATAAATTCTTTTGAGTTGATATATCTTCAAGATATCTAATTTTATGTCTTGGAAATTTTACTTTGACCTTTATATATGGTTGATCTTCCTTTAACAGTTCTTCACAAGGAATTTGAACACTTGCTGATACTGGAAGTTATCTTCTACATTCCTATATGCTTAGATCGGAAAAAATTGGTACAAGTTATTTTCAACAAGTTGGTGATGATATCATAACATCCACAATACAGACAAATTTCTAGGATAGAAACTTTCCAGATAGATCACATGCATATAAAGTCCAGTCTGATGAAAATATTCAGCACTTTTGATCAACACAAATGTTTGGTAAGCTACAATACTCCTTTGTCCTAGAAGTTCACTCCTTGGAATAGTAAAATTCTGCACACTTTTATCATAACCAAGAACTAGGTAATGACCTCTTTGAACACTTCACTGAAAGGTTCCACTATATCATTTCTTCAAAGAACTGGTGGATAGTCCTTTGTAACTGATGTGACACTGCGACTTCCCTTCGATTGATCATCAAGAAAAAGGATAATCAATTAAATACATGTGAAGATCACAAATAGCAATAATGTTGAGAAATGTTTTTCACAAAACTTTCTTCACTGCTTGGTTAACTGATGTTGATATTGACCTTTGATGAACTAAGCAATCATGTTGAGAATTTTTTTTCACAAAAGATGCATACAACTAGAATAATGTTTATCACAATGTTTAAATATTATCTTTGACATCCTTGACCCAGCTTTCTTTCTAAATAAGACATTCTATTTCTCCTCAGATTTTCAACCTTCTATCCATTCTTAGGCCTTTCTGAAATACCAGATACTTTTCAGGTGAATGTTCCAATTTCTTTAACACCTGATTGAACTGTCTTTTGAAGAATACGATAAGAAAACCTCCATAGGAAAACCAGAAGATATACTCCTATAGACAAGAAGCAAAAATTTCTATTGACTTTCTTCATTTATTTGTCATCATCATGTCAAACATTTTGAATAGGCTCCAAAAAATCTTCATCTTGATCATGTTTACTCCAACCGCATTTATATTCGCCTTTATGAGTGGTTTTGAGACTATCCCAAGTATCTTTGGAAAAAATGTTGATTGAACCAATCTCCTAGGAATATAGCTACATAGGATAATCCTTCAGAGAAAACCAGATAACAAGGTTCTCCCCTCTATATTACTCCCAGTTTATATTCCAAGAGCTCTTCAACAAGATCAATCATGAAAGATCACAGACTTACTCTATTATCTTATTTCCAGAACAAAATGTGACCATCAAAACATCTACACCTTAGATGTTTCTTCAAGAATTCTTGAACATAACTCAAGAACCTTAACAATACTTCATCAAAATTTTGTACATAGAACAACACATGCTATTCCAAGAACATATCTTCTGAACTATCAACACCAAAGATAGATAATGAACTCCCAGAGTTTCTCCATCATAGAAATATGCAGCGGAATACCAACACACAACAGTCTCAATAAGCGCTATATAATATGTCATAACATATTATAACACACCATGCAACATAACCCCTATTAGAAGTTAAAATAACGCCTCATCAGTAGCAGCTGTAGAATCTGCATAGAAGCAGCAATCAACCATTAATAGTTGTCAGACACGATTAAAAAATGTTTTCGCCCTAAATTTCAATCCTCTTGAACAAATCATTAATGAATGATCTGATCACATAGTAAACTTCCTTGTTCATACCACCAGAAAGTATCATCCCAAGATCTCATTGAGAAACAGACAAATATGCATGCTCTAATACCAATTGAAATTATAGTATACAAATCTCATATCTCCTAACTATAACGCCTCAAATTTTACTTAAATATTTAAATTGGATTTGTTATATTTTATGTTGTGGAAGAAATAACTATTATTCAATATGATATTTAATTATAAGAATTATATTATATGGAATAATAATTTGGTGAATAATAAAATAATTGGAAGAATAAGAGGTAAGGGATAAGGTGGTCATTTGGTAAAATTAGTAAGGGTAAAGGTGGAAGTTCATAGATTGGGTCCAAGGGGTTATGTTGGAATAAGGAAAAAGAGAAAAGAGAATCATGTTTTGGGAAGCGATATACCGATCGTGAAAAGAGAGAAGAAGGAAGAAGAAGTTTAAGGGCTTGAAGAATAATCTACGGAGAAGGAAGAGATTGCTCATCAAAACCAAGGTAAGGGTGAGATTCTTCCGTCTCTTAAGGGTTCTATAATATGAATTAGGTTGTGTTGTTGATTAGATGGTTTGGGATTTTGGTGTTTGAATAGGAATTGAATTGATTGATTGATAATTCATTGTTGTTGTATACTAATTATATGAAATAGATGATGATAAGAGTAATGCTGGATTATGAATATATTAGGTTTTGTATTTTGAGTAATTTGAGGTGTTTGATGATATAACTTGAGTTATGAAGGTATGAATTTATGAAATAGAATGAATTGGGTTGGTACTTGTTGATATATGTTTAATTGGTGGTTCATTTGATGCATTTTCCTACATGAAAACTTGAGAAATTGGGGTTTTTGGGGTTTGAGTTGTAGCAGGAAATTCCGCATTAGGAGAGATTTTTGTGAGTGCAGGCTTCCTGACACGGCCATGTCAGGTGACACAAGGGGTCGTGTCAGACCATTGTGTTTGGCTATTTTGTGGATTTTCAGAGGGTTTGGGCGTGGGTCTCTGACATGGGCTGTGTCAAGTGACACAGGGGGCATGTCAACCCTCTGTTTTGATGAATTTTGATGATTTCGATGTCTGTATTGGTTTTATAGTTGAAAATTAAAGAAAAGTTATACCCATAAATGTAGGGATCAAGAGGATAACTTGAATCTAAACATGGCTGATATGTTTTTTGAATTTGTAATTATAGTTGATGATGCACATGTTGACTTATGTCATGGTATGCTAAAATATGCAGGATGTTGATGAAAATTGTTGTTGTTATGTGTTCTTGAGTGTTGTTACCATATGTTGTTATATTTGAAGATGCATATTGTAGGTGTTAATAGATGTTGTTGTTGTTGTTGTTGTTACCGTATGTCTTATAGTTGAAGACGCATGTTGTAGGTGTTGATGGGTGTTATTGCTGATGCTATATATTATTGGAGTTGATGATGCATGAAGTAGATGTTTATTGGAATTATATGATGTTATTATGTGTTGTTGATGCCGATGTGGTTATATGTTGTAATAGTTATTTAGTATTATTGTATATTGATGATATATGTTGTAGATGTTGCTACATGTTGTTGTTGTAGTTGTGGTGATATGATGTGGTAGTTGGTAGCTGTTGTTGTATGTCGAGGATATAAGTTGTTGATGTTGCTAAGAGTTGTTGTTGTAGACATGGACATATGTTGTGTTAGTTGGTAGGTGTTGTTATTGCTTTTGATGCATGTTGTTGATGTGGTTATGGGTTGTTGACGATGCTAAGGCATGATATAGTTGTTGTTGTATGTCGTTGATGGTGTTGTTGTGTGAGGTTGATGTTGTGGTTGTTGCATATTGTCATTGATGGTGCATGACATGTGCATAGTCGTTGATGACGTGATTGAGTACAATCACCGTGGATGATGCGGTCATGAAATAGGGACCGTACGAGGGTGTGATCATGAAATAGGGATCATACTAGACCATGAAATAGGGGTCGATGGGTGTGATCATGAAATAGGGGTCATACTGGACCATGAAAGAGGGGTAGAAAGTTACAACGGGAACGGGGTCTTGAAATAGAGATTGGATTATGGTACCACATTCATAGAGTCAAGTAGAATCTCATTGCATAAGTTCTTGTTGTTGTGTATGATGTGTGATGTGTGTTTTCGATGTGGTTGTGTAGTTGTTGTTGTTTGGAGGTGGTGATCTAGTTAATGATACTTGCTTATTCTTATTATTTTTCTATTTTGATGATGTAAGTATCTCACCCCTTCTCTTTGAATGTTACCCTTATGTTGGTAACGTGCAGGTGACTAGGATTAGTCAATTGGTGGTCAGTGAAGTCAGTGTGCTTCGCATCTTTAGGAGTTGGCTCTGATACGTTCATTGGGTGTCGTGACAACAATTGTTGCTTGTTCATTTACTTTTAGAAAACAATTTGTATTTTGAAATACTATTTTATATAATTTTGAAAGTTTTCCGCTGCAAGGTGAAATATTTTTGTAACACGTATCTATTGAGCCATGAGTTTGGTCGAATGTGACACTCAGAATAAAATGATAATTTTTATTTACTCTGATTTTAAATATAAATTCGTCGGGAGTATTTTGGGTGTTACAAAGTGGTATCAAAGCAGGTCGGTCCGTCCAGCCAGGTTGTCGCGTGTCGTTTGTTCCCGAGTACACGATATGTGTGTGGCACACTATCGGCACTTGCTTGTTCTCTAACTGTTTGTTTGTAGATGTTAGTTGAAAACAAGTGGGGGAGAAGTTATTGCTTCTCTGGAGTGTTGGCCTGTGGTGTGTTGGAATTTCAGTGGTGAAAAGGTTGCTAAGGTTTGTGTTAATTATGGATTCGCTAGTGAAGCAACTTAATTCACAAGATGTGAAGAACGCTATTAGAGATGAGAAATATGGTTTATGACAGTCATGATTGTTGGCTATCTATTGACAAATTGAGGAACTAATCACCCTTAATCCCTTATTAATAGTAGACGGATCGTGTTGGATGCAAAAGAGATATTTTTCAACTGAGATAGTATGTTCTGTAGACTGTTTGGAGTTAAGCCAAAGTTATTAGGGGTTTAAAGGAACAGATGCAGATCCCTATATCTAGGAAAGAGATGGATTTGATGATTGAGTATGTTGATTAGATATTACAAATGGTTACTCCTCAGTGAGTAGGAAGTGAATTTGAGATCGGCGATTGTGAAAAGTTGAACGTTGTATCTACTGAGTACATAGAGGAACTTTTGAGAGGGGACTCTGATGTCTGATTTAGTTGCATTAGATGGTATTGATCAGAAGTAAGGTCACAACGATGGACCATCTGTAGAGTACAAATTGTAATTGTGTTTTGAATAATATATTAGAGGTGTTATTATAAGGATAGGTGGAGCTATTTCTTGATCTTCCCTGGTACTAAGAGGAATAGTTAAGGGATTCATTTATAAAGGATCAAGAGTGAGATGGAATTCATCTGTAGCATTACTGTTGTTGTAATTGGATTATCGTGTCTACCAAAATCTTGAGTTAGTTGAGACTTCATAAGAATAGTATAACGAGAATGTGGTAATTGGAACCAGATGTTGACAGGGCATGTTGGATGAATTTACTCCGTTGAAAGATGTGGAATGGAGATTTTGGATGTAATTTAGTTATCTTTTGGCATGGTATGATCAAAGGAGGACGAGTCTTCAAACATATAAAGGTGTAATTTTTTTCAGAAATTAATTATAACCGCATGTCTTCGAAATGTAGTTATGTTGATTCGTTGCCTAAGGAGTGTGGTATATGTTGATACAGAGTATAGATAGTTTCGTAGATTTTTTTGAAACGGTGAACCGTGAGTTATGGTATCGATTAAAAACTATATGTCGTGGTTATTATAGGATGAAGCAAGAGAAATATAAGGGTCTAGTTAATATGGAATTTGAAACATTGGAAGGATGATCCAGCGAGGGAGTTGAAGTATTGTGAAAATATGAAATGATCGTGGATGTTGTGTAGAAGATAGTGGTGAATGGTATGTATTAAGGTGAGTATGGAGTATGAATTGTGCCTTCCATATTTACTTGGATGATTTTGAGATGGTAACTTTTGGAAGATGTCATGATCTATGAAGAAAGTAAAAAAAGGATTTGTAGAATGCTAGAAATTAAAATATAAGAATTGGAAAAGATACAGTTATATACTAAGCTATCAAGGATGATTTTTATGAACAAGTGTGGACGTGTTTGATTGTGTTGTTTAGAGGAAGGTATGGGTATCAGTCTGTCTGAAGTAGATGTGGATCTACAATGATGGAAACGAGTAAGTTATAAGAGATTATAATGTATTTGGACTTAGTTGGTTGTTATTTTAGGTTATAAAAAGTTTTCCAAGTTTGTATTTTGTTATTCAGATAACTTGTGAAAGATAAGTTGTTCATTGAGAAGGGTTGTTTTGAGGTAGAGTGCTGGAGAGTCAGAGTAAGAGTTAGCTACGGTTACAGTCTGATTTTGTTTGATTCTGACAAGTTGTGGATAAAATGTTGGATAATGATTGTGATAAGTTGATAGGTTATTAGTACCTGATCATAAAATGGTAGATTGTATTATACGATGAGAGAGGAATTATTGAAGTATTTATCTTAACCATGGATTGGAAGTGGATGAGAGTTAAATTGTGTTGAGTATCCGATAATATTGTTGTTACGATTGGAGATTGAAGTGTTTGGTAATCAAATGAGTATACAATTCTGATTTGATCGGAAAGAATGGAGTATGAGACGACTAAGATAGTCGGAATGTCTGAGGTAGGGAGTCAGGAACTTTTCCTATGTTTGCATTGATAGTTAAAGAGTTGGAATTGAGTTAGCAGTCAAGAGACTTGCATTCAGATATTGAGGTATGCTAAGTGAATTATTATAATTGTAGTGAAGGTTAGAAAGAGTTAAAATTAGACATGAACTTGTTGTATTTGTTAATTGCATGTATCAGAGTGCGCAGCGGAAGCGCGAGGTAGCGTAGTTTGTTCGGATTTGTTTGACTTGCCGGAATTCGAAGGTTGAAGATAGATTTGTCGAGGATAATGAGATCATTGGATGTTCTAAGATGTAATTGAGATAGCGAAAGGTTTAATTGCTAATCTTTTACTTCTAGATGGATGGTTGTATTGGTTGTGTGTTCAACAGAGAAATTGTAGAGTAGATGTCTTGAAGTTGTGAGATCATAAAGATAGTGGTTTAGTTGTGGTAATATCGTGTTATGGATTTTGGTGTCCTTATCTTTGTTGTTTCCTGTTTCCTATGATGATGGTTCAGGTGTGTGTAGCTAATTCCTACGATGGGGAATTAGGGAGGTGTTACTTAAGATGATGGTAACTATTGTGTTGTGCCTGGTTTAAGAGTGAACTAGTGTGTTCGTAGTTTGACTAATTTGTGTCGTGAGTTGGTTGTAGAGTGAACTGCATGAGAAATGTGCCTTGTTATGATTGTCATCGATAAGTTGTATCATGTTTGCATTGTTGTGGTATCATTTTCAAGGAAGTGGTGGTTGACTAGTGGTTGTGAGGGCGTATCAGAAATAGTTCGTATTCGGTGAATTTTCAAGGACGAAAATATTCTAAGTGAGAGAGAGTTGTAACGCCCCAAATTTTATTTAATTATTTAAATTGGATTTGTTATATTTTATGTTATGGAAGAAATAACTATTATTCAATATGATATTTAATTATAAGAATTATATTATATGGAATAATTATTTGGTGAATAATAAAATAATTGGAATAATAAGAGGTAAGGGATAAGGTGGTCATTTAGTGAAATTAGTAAGGGTAAAGGTGGAAGTTCATAGATTGGGTCTAAGGAGTTATGTTGGAATAAGGAAAAAGAGAAAAGAGAATCGTGTTTTGGGAAGCGATGTACCAATCGTGAAAAGAGAGAAGAAGGAAGAAGAAGGTTAAGGGCTTGAAGAATAATCTGCGGAGAAGGAAGAGATTTCTCATCAAAACTAAGGTAAGGGTGGGATTCTTCCGCCTCTTAAGGGTTCTATTATATTTGTGTTGTTGATTAGATGGTTTGGGATTTTGGTGTTTGAATAGGAATTGAATTGATTGATTGATAATTCATTGTTGTTGTATACTAATTATATGAAATAGATGATGATAAGAGTAATGCTAGATTATGAATATATTAGGTTATGTATTTTGAGTAATTTGAGGTGTTTGATGATATAACTTGAGTTAGAAAGGTATGAATTTATGAAATAGAATGAATTGGGCTGGTACTTGTTGATATATGTTTAATTGGTGGTTTATTTGATGCATTTTTGTACATGAAAAATTGAGAGATTGGGGTTTTTGGGGTTTGAGTCGTAGTAGGAAATTCTGCATTGGGAGAGATTCTTGTGAGTGCAAGTTTCCTTACACAGCCGTGTCAGGTGACACGGGGGGGGGGGGGGGGCGTGTCAACTCTCTGGTTTTAATAAAACATAATTTTTGGGTACAATGGACCTGACACGAGCCGTGTCAGACCACTGTGTTTGGCTATTTGGTGGATTTTCAGAGGGTTTGTGCGTGGGTCTCTGACGGGCCGTGTCAGGTGACATGGGGGGCCGTGTCAGGTGACATGGGGGGTCGTGTCAGCCCTCTGTTTTGATGATTTCGATATCCGTATTAGTTTTATAGTTGAAAATAGTAAAAGAGAAGTTATACCCATAAATATAGGGATCAATAGGATAACTTGAATCTAAACATGGTTGATATGTTTGTTGAATTTGTTATTATAGTTGATGATGCACATGTTGACCTATGTCATGGTATGCTAAAATATTCATGATGTTGAAGAAAATTGTTGTTGTTATGTGTTCTTGAGTGTTGTTACCATATGTTGTTATAGTTGAAGATGCATGTTGTAGGTGTTAATAGATGTTGTTGTTGTTACCATATGTGTTATAGTGAAGACGCATGTTGTAGGTGTTAATGGGTGTTATTGCTGATGTTATATATTATTGTAGTTGATGATGCATGAAGTAGATGTTGATTGGAATTATATGATGTTATTATGTGTTGTTGATGTCGATGTGGTTATATGTCGTAATAGTTGTTCAATATTATTGTATATTGATGATATATGTTGTAGATGTTGCTACGTGTTGTTGTTGTAGTTGTGGTGATATGATGTGGTAGTTGGTAGGTGTTGTTGTTTGTTGAGGATATAGGTTGTTGATGTTGCTAAGAGTTGTTATTGTAAACGTGGAAATATGTTGTGGTAGTTGGTAGGTGTTGTTATATGTTGTTGATAAATGTTGTTGATGTGGTTATGTGTTGTTAATGATGCTACAGAATGATATAGTTGTTGTTGTATGTCATTGATGGTGTTGTTGTGTGAGGTTGATGTTGTGGTTGTTGCATATTGTCATTTATGGTGCATGACATGTGCATAGTCGTTGATGACATGATTGAGTACAATCACTGTGGATGGTGCGGTCATGAAATAGGGACCGTACGAGGGTGTGATCATGAAATAGGGATCATACTGGACCATGAAATAGGGGTCGATAGGTGTGATCATGAAATAGGGGTAATAATGGACCATGAAAGAGGGGTCGAGAGTTTCGACGGGAACGGGATCATGAAATATAGATCAGATTATGGTACTGCATGCATAAAGTCAAGTAGAATCTTATTGCATAAGTTCTTGTTGTTGTGTATGATGTGTGATGTGTGTTTTCGATGTGGTTGTGTAGTTGTTGTTGTTTGGAGGTGGTGATCTAGTTAATGATACTTGCTTATTCTTATTATTTTACTCTTTTGATGATGCAAGTATCTCACCTTTTCGCGTCTTTAGGAGTTGGCTTTGATACGTGCTTTGGGTGTCGGGACAACGGTTTTTGCTTGTTCATTTACTTTTAGAAAATAATTTTTATTTTGAAATACTATTTTATATAGTTTTGAAAGTTTTCCGCTGCAAGGTGAAATATTTTTGTAACATGTATCTATTGAGCCATGACTTTGGTCGAATATGACACTCAGAATAAAATGATAATTTTTATTTACTCTGATTGTAAATATAAATTCGTGGGGAGTATTTTGGGTGTTACACTAACACATGTCGAGACATATATATCTGCATTACTTTATACGAGGACAAGATAAAAACATATTGATATTCTGATTATTAACACATAGTCTTGACAAATGTTCCAACATCTATTATGACATGTAAATTAACAAGAAGATTAACTTATTTGTAAATTTTCATAATGATTAACAACAGATAGATATGATGACCCAATTCGATGTAAATCACCTACTATGAGAGCTACCAAGCTAGGTATAAGATCACACTATTATTAGTATTATTTCTTTTAAACAACCTTCGTTGCCCAATGTAATATTTATCCCTAGAACTCCATCATCGATAAAAGAAATCTATCTTACTCACTTAATCACCTCTGTGATATCTAACAGTTACAATACCAATAATTACATCAATCTACTTGAAAGACACATCTTTTAATACAAAGTTCAGTCAAGACTCTTGACTAAAAAACATAGTTAGATTTGCTTAAAAGCTTCATCCAAGAACAATTTACAATTTATTACCTACAAGTTTTTGAATCTGTATAAACAGCTATATCTACCACAACGTATCAAACTAATACAAAGGGTGACTTACATTACAAGAAAGTATTAGACTCTCAAAATACTAAACCCTTATATTTCTTTTACAAAAGTGTACAACATAAGAACTTGTTATTTTTCCGTAGGTCTAAGTCTTCCTTTTGTAATCTTCATTTGTCCACGGGCTTCGAATAATCTTACCAATTATTCCTTGATCAATGCATTGTTTGTTGTAGATAAAAAATCCTCAAGTCTTGAAATAAATCTGCAACTTATTATGTTTGTAACAAACAAAGATGTTGAGTCCTCATGATAAGACATATTATCCGACATGTTTGTTCTGCATAAAATTCTTCAAATTATTCAACATTTTGTTTTACCAAAATTTAGTCAAATCTTTAAAACTTTCAATGCTCAAATGTAGAACTAGAAGGAATGCAATTATATCCATCAAAGTTGGTTCTGAAGTTGTGGAAGAAGTGATTTTTGTTAAGATATCCATTAAGGAATTTCTTGCACCAAGGTTTTAGAGAAATTTGATTCAGAGACCAACCATGGATTTTAATGGTTTTCCTAAATTTACCATAGAACAAACTGCGAAGTTGGTGGATCTTTTTAGTTTAGAGGAAATCCAAGAGGTTGTATTTGATTTTGATGGGAACAAAACTATAATGCTAGATGACTTTAACCTGGATTTCTTGAAGTGGTGTTAGTAGTGATGAGGCCAAGTGCTTACAAGAGTTTCATTACACTACAACATTACCCAAAGTTATGATTTCTTAATTTATTTCCTTGATTCCCAAGTCTAAAATCCCTCGAGGCTATGACGTGTACAAGCCAATATGCCTTATAGGTTGTGTTTACAAAGTGATCTCGAAAATTGTGGTAGCTCACTTGAGAAAATGTATAACAATGTTGATTTCGAATATGAAAACAACTTTCATTCAAGGGAGATAATTACTTGATGGGGTTATGGTAGCAAATGAATTGATATACTTTGCTAAAGAGAAGAATATGAGTTGTTTATTATTCAAAGTATATTTTTACCTGGAAAATGATTATGTTGAATGGGTGTTTTTAGACAAGGGGTGGGGGCTATCAAATTTGGTGTTAAGTGGATGCAATGGATAAAAGGGTGGGGTTTTTTACTATCTACACGTCAGTGTTGGTGAATGGGAGTACAAATGAGGACTTCAAGGTGTCTATAGGCTTAATATATGGAGATTTATTGTTGCCTTTATTGTTTGCAATAGTGGTGGAAGGCCTTGCTTTAATGGTTAGAAGGGCAGTGAGTTTGAATATACTGAGTGATTTCAAATTAAATGATGAAACCTCTTATAGTTTATTACACTTTATTGGCCTATGTAAACACCCCAAATTTTCCCTCTCTCTTTTATCATCTTGACTTATGATTATCATCATTGCATATCCTATCAACACATTTCACAATGCATAATCACCCTTTAAACATTTCATCGGCATATATGCATCTAGGGTTTGTGATCAGATGAATCCTAGAAGTGGTGTTAGCTATCTCAGAGGCCATGAAGCATGCCAAGAGGGTCCATGAGTGTTCTATGATCACCTTATGCCCCCATGGGTCCATTGAAGTCAAGATATGTCAAAACACTGCAGAGGTATGGAAACTGAGCTGAGCTCCTACACAAATGACCTGAAATTAGGGTTTTGGTTTTGAAGGCCTTACACCCAAAACTTTTGGTCATTCTTGTTGCTATTGGTCAATATATGATATAAGGAGCATGTGTATCAAATTTCATGGAAAAATTCAATGTGGAAGTCATCTGATCAAGTGGTAACTTCCAGAGCAAGAAAAGTCAGATTATGGGCATCTGAGGCCCCCAACAAGGGTACCAATGGGTCATCATCATCATCAATTTGAAGTCATATGGTCTTTATTTGATCATTGGAATGCTTGGAAGTTCACAAAATTGAATAAAAATGAGCAAAGCCAAAACTTGCCAAAAATGGAAATGACTTGTAATGTAAACTTTCTATTTTGGGAAAGATCTTCAACCTCCTCTTTCTTGATCAAAAAGGTTTCAAATGAAATTTCTTCAAACCTGAAAGTTGTAGATTGGATCCTACCATTTTCAAAAAGTATAATAAATCATTATAATTCATCCTAGAACTCAAGTTATGGGCTTGCAAAGTTGGCAAAAATCACATAAATTTCATGTTCATGTCAAAGAGGGATTTTTGCATATTTGCATTTCAATCTTCTAAGTGACCTCTAATGCACTCAAATGTATCATAACTTGTTCAAGCAACTTATAAAGATCAAAATTGGCCTTTGAACCCAGGGTTTTGATAACTTGATTCTTAAGAAACTTCAAAGATGCCAAATTGCATAAACCATGAGAACACATGATCAAGGCCATCTAGCTGCATAAACTTGATCCAATGGCCTTCCTTGAAGATAGATGAGGCAATCCAAGCACAAAAATCTCCTCTGCCATGGCCCATACCTATAGTACACAATTGTTTACTTTTTGGCCAATCACCCCATACCATTCCCACAGTGCATATCTGCCCTCCTGAATTGTTGGGATTGCTTATGGATTGCCTCAAGGTCATAAAACAAGAAGGACAAAGGCTCAGAAGACACAACATCAGATTTCACAAAATTTTCCAAAAAATTCTCTTCTTCGATTCCCTCTAACCATCCATCAAACTTCAAAGATATTTTCACCATTCAATCAGAAATCACCTCTAGAACACAAAGCAACCATCACCATGGCCTGAAACCTCATAAACCAAAGCTTCCATTTCTGCTTTGTCAGAACTGAAACTCATAAAACAACCATTATAAACTCCATTCAAGCATCACAATAGCATAATGGGGGGCAAAGGAGGTGGATTGCACAAAGGAGAGGCTCAGAAAGCTCCATTTTGAAGAACTTCATCTCAAGTATCCATCAAGAACTTTTTTTCCAGAAGCTTGTTTTCTTGTTACAAAATGATTTTGTGTTATGCTGATCATGGGGATGTGTTTAGTTTTGAAAATGAGTAAGAATTGAGTATGTTATGGTGTTCTGAAAGTTTGACCTAAAATTTTTTTTGATTCAATTCTAGGTGATTGTGCATAAAAAATGTTGTTTGATGAGTGATTTAGGTTGCTAGAAGGTTGAAGAGTGTTTCTGGGCAGGTTTTAGGACTTGATTTTGCCTAGGGAAGATTTTGGGATTTTTGGTTCACCGGAGAAGACGACCGGAGCTTCCCTTCGGTCGCCTGAAAGTAATTAGGGCTTAAGCTTGTTTTAGTTTCTAGATTGAATTGCAGCCTTTAGATCATGATTAGGGTTAGCAACGGATGGTCCAGATTGCGTGTTTAGTTATAATCTCACTTAATTAATTTAAAAACGTGTTTAAATGCCAGATTGAATCCTAGCCACTAGATCATGCCCGCATTTTTCATTTGAATTTCGGGCCATAGGATCTGCATACCCCAAGTTAACTAGACTTTGAATCTTGCGCGTTGATCCCTCCCCCTTTCAATCACAGCCACCCATTTGAATTACTTTCCCTTTTATTTAATTTTTATTGCATTTTATTTTGTTTTCTTTTCTAAAAATCACAAAAAATACTAAAAATCATTTTAAAAATCTGAAAATTTTTGTCACCATTCAAATTAATTTTCAGAAACCAAAAATATTTTTATTTCTATTTTTTCTTTAAAAGATGCATTTTTAAATAATTTAATTGTATATTTTAATTAATTAAGTTCATTTAATTAATTAAAAATACTTTAAAGTATTTAAAATTCACCAAAAAACTTCAGAGAGGTCCTTTAAACATTTAGAAACATTTACAAACTCATTTCACAATATTCTTTTTGGTTTTGATCAAACTTTGTCAATTTTCTTTGAATTAGGGTTTCTAAATTTCTTATTTTTCAACCCTAACTTCAATAATTCATAACTTTCAAACCAAGATGATTTTGAATTTGATTCTTTTTGCAATCTTTCACCTTTGACCTCTAGTTTCTATATATATTTTTGTCTCAATTTTATCTTGCACTTTCAAATTGTTTGGAATTTTTCATTGAGAAGTATCCAAAACCCTAGCAAATTTTAGGATGACCATAACTTGAACTTGGTAAACCTTTAGACCTCCCCCTTTGGATGGTGATTTCATGAATGCTTAGGGTCCCCTTGGATGCATTTTCAATTTTTTATCTCTTGGTTTGTTTATGCTTTTGAATTTGTACATATCTTGCTTTCAAAACAAACCATTTAAGGTGCATTTGGTAGGTTAATCAAGATGTGGATGTGCATCCACATCCAACCTCCCGTTCTCTCTTTACTTTTTATGCACTTTGTCTGTGTGTTTGAAGTGAATCTCATTCACTTATGTTCTCTCTTGTTCCTAGGTTACTTAGCTTCTTCATGAAGTAAGTAACCTAATCCTTCTCTCTCTCTCTCTCTCTCTCTCTCTCCCTCTCTCTCTCTTTTCATCTGCTTCTCTTCCTTGGTGGCCATCTGAAGACTTCTCTTGATGCCTCACAAACCATAGGAACATCCAAGCATGATAACTTTAGGGTTGTACGTAGTCCCCCCTAGTTTTTATCTTTTGGGTCTCCTTGAGTCTCTCTCATCTCATAATCAAGGCTAAACAGTTAAAGTTTTGGGACTCTAAATTAGGGTTATGCTTGTATCCTTATCTTAGGATGGAGTGTATAAATTTTATCCTTAGTGATAAACCTTTAAGTTGTTTTCACCTTCAATCAAAAACACCTAATAATCATTAAAGACTTAAGCTTGTAACTTGGGCCTTATATTAGGGTTACATCGCTGCCTGGTGGTTCAGAGGGACTAACCCTAGTGTTCAATGAACAAGTCCCCCTCATGATAAAGTATTGCAAACATAAAAAACACTTCTTCATCTCACCTTTAATTAAAATCCACTTAATAAAGGCTTGTTATATAATGAATTTAATCCCTAAACATGGATTAAGTTGAGGTATCTTCCTCAGCTTAAGTGTTCTCATCTATCATCCTTCTCTTAGGATGGTGTAATGAGTTCACTAATCTTTGATTGGAGATTAAAATCAGTACTTAACATTAAACAAAAATCCAAACACACTTAATAATTACCAATAGGTTGATGATCTTAATCCTATATCATCATGGTAATTAAGTTAAGATCTTCATCTCATACTTAAGTAGGCTCATTATCCCTAATCAGGGGTGATATAATGAGTTTACAAACCCTTGATTAAGGCTTAAGCTCATTTTCCTATGCAAAACACCAAAAGCAATAAAAAACTGAAAACACAAAAAAACAAACAATAATTGTCTCCTCCGGGATTCGTTTCTCATCACACTCACTCTGAAAATGAGAACTCGCTTCTCCTGTCTAAGGGAAGACAGTTAGCACTCGAGCCAGACGAGTCATACACTTGAGCATAGATAAGTAAGAAGTTCACAACAAAAGCTTCTAAGACTCTTTGAGTCGAACTACGGTGTTCTGACTTCCTCATTGCACAAGAGGATACGTAGGCATAACTTAACAGTTATCGAACAAAAGTCTCTTTGTCTCCCCCCTCTCCTCCTCCCAGTTTCTCTTTTCTTAGCCTCAGTATTTGAGCACTCACTTTCGTTTTGCACTGACACTTTGTACATCCTTTTCCCCTAGCTTTTTATGCACAATTTAGCACATACACTATCCCCTTTTAAACACAATCAAGTAGGAGTGGATCCCGTCGAGTACGATGGACAATCTGGGTGCTAATACCTTCCCAGGTTGTAACCAACCCCCTTTCTCAGTTTCTTTGGTTCGCAACCTTCTTATCCATACCCTTCCAAGTTTATGCAACATTACCTTTCCTTCGGGATAAAAATTCCTAGCTGGAGACTCTATTCAACCTCAACCTCCAACATCACCGACGGTTCACGTTTGCACCGAGATGAAAATCCGGGGAGCGACAACTTGGCGACTCTGCTGGGGATTTTTTGCAACCAGGGCTTCTGGTTCTCTTTTGGGTTTCTCCTAGTGCTTGTTTGTTTGTGTTTATTGGGGGTGTTATGTGCTATTTGTGTTTAGATTATTTTTGCTTTATTTACTGCTTCCTGTACAACTTTGTTTATTGCATTTACTTTATCGCTTTCATTTATTGATTTCTGCATTTCATTATTATCATTGTGCTGGATTTATGTTTACCCTGGTGGGTGGGGTATCTCAGTGAGAAAGGATCAACACAAAAGCCTGAGTGACACCTAGGATTAGAGTGGTTTTGTATTCTTTCCCTTTCCATTTCGGTCTGGTGCGGGAATATAGAAACACGGTTCAGACATGGGTTTCCATTTGAGAACTCTGTGCTACGGATTTCTTGTAGTGCTAGGACTATCTAGGAAGCCTGCTAAGTCTGGATGACCTTTTAGATGACCTTCAGCATCTGGGGTGAATTAGAGGAGGATCCTTTATGATTAGGGTAAACACTGTACCTCCGGGTTAGAAGTGTTTACACTTCTTATAATAGATCTGAATCTGAGGATCCTTGTTCTAGAACAATACCTGTGAGTGGGTTGGGTTGTTTACAGGTTTGCAGGAACCCTTGACCTCAACACACCTTGCTACTGGAATTTGTTCTTAAGGTTGTACTATTTTGGATTGATTCTTTGAAACCCTGGACTTTTGACTCTTTATTTCAGTCCCCCACCTGGTTACTGGTTCTCAAGCCTTCATCTGAAACTTTGAACACTCATGGATCCTACCAAGGGCAACTGATTATCCAGCACATGATCACAAACCCTTGCCTATCATTAGCATACATCATATTGCATCATTTAACATTTGTCTATTTGTTTTACAGGGTATCCATCCTTTCTTTGTTTGGTTTTGACTGTTCTTCTGCTCAGCTTATCTGCTTAACACTTCTTCAATTATTTCCTTCAGTCATTTTCTTCAGTTATCTTCTTTAGCTATCTTCTTCAGGTTGTCTCCTTCAGCACACATCTTTAGCATGGATTCAATCAGGAAAAGCAACATCACCTACCACTTCTTTAAGTATCCTCTATCAGGCATCAGGTAGATATAGGCCCTTATCACCCCTGGTCATGTACCCTTATTCAGAGAGCATTATGGTGGAATCCTGGACATGATCATGGACTTGGATGCATCACAAAGGAGCATGATTCATACCTGTCTTCGGTTTTATGACCTTCCTCTCCGTTGCTTCACTTTCCCAGATTTTCAGATAGGTTCTTTACTGGAAGAGTACTCTATGTTATTGGGTGTCCCTATCAGAAGAGGAATTCCTTTCAATCCTGAAATGATTCCTCCAAAGAATGAAGACATAGCCAAGGAATTACATTTGGAGGTAATTATCATTGATGAGCACATGAATTCCAAGGCTAGAATCGCAGGCCTCCATCTGGATTTCTTGGTTACTCAAGCTACAGAGCAAGTTGTAGTAGGAAATTAGGAAACTGTGTGTGCTCTCCTAGCCCTCAGCATTCATGGTATCATCTTGTTTGCAGACGAGCCTAAGTTTGTAAGCAAGAATTCTATCCACATCTTCATGCTAAAGAACCTAGTTCCCACCTTGTTAGGAGACTTTTACTACTCAGTTCATCAGAGGAATGATAAATAGAGAGGAAGACTGGTAAGGTGTTGTGCACCTCTTTTCTACAGTTGGTTGATGAAGCACTTGCCGAAGACGGAAGCTTTCTTGAACCCACATCATACAAGGAATTGGGCTAAGAGAATGATTGCCCTTACTTCATAAGATATCAGGTGGTGTACTCAGAACACCAAGGGTCGAGACATAATAGCAAGTTGTGGGCAATACCCAAATGTGCCACTTATTGGAGTAAAGGGTTGCATCAATTACAATCCCTTACTTTTCAAGAGACAGTTGGGGTATCCCTTGATAAATCCACATAGGGAGCAGGACTTAGCAGAATCTCTTTACTGTGCTATTCTGAAAAATCATGCCATCGTCTGACAAGCAGCCTGGGCTTGGGACAATATACAGACTAAAGGAACTGTTATTCTGGGAAAGTGTAACAACATAGCTTCTGCTCAGTAAACTAAATGGTCTCGCATCAGAGGATATGTTACTCGTATGCCATTCACCCTGGAAGATGTACCAGGACCATCAGCAGTTGAGCCCATAGCCACAATCAGTATGGAAAAGTTTGAAAATATGAAGGAAAGAAATGCCCAGCTAGCTGAAGCTTTGAGGAAGACCCTTTGGGGAAGGAATGATGGTCGTCTAGACATTGAGAGGTTAGAGAAGCTACACATCGAGCATGTAACCAAGATTGAGAAGACTAAAGATTACATCAGGAAAGCCCGAGCAGGGGAACTTGTGTTGAAGAGTGCAAGCAAGGAAGCAAAGATTCAAAAGGCAAGAGTTGAGCATTATCTGGAAGAAAGCCAGGATAGATGGGTTAAAATAATCGAGGCTCATATGATAGAAGACCAGAAGATGCAAGCCAAGGTAGAGTAGTTAGAGTTGAATGAGAAAAGAAGCCAAGAGGCATTGTTAGAAACTCAGAAGGAGATCTTAGAGTTGAAACTCCGGGCGGGGTTAAAGAGATCCAAGGAACAAGATAGGTATCAGAAGATGACAAATGCCATTGAAACCAGAAACCTTCTCATCAGAACCATCACAGAGCACCTAGTTGGATCAGTAACTGATGCTCTCCTGAAGGAAGTCAGGGAGGATGCATATGGATTGAATGTTTGATTTTCCTTGTACTTGTTTTTGTATTTTGGCTCACCATGGTGATTTTGTTGGTTGTATTCTTGAATTTAATTGTATTTTGATTCACCCTGGGAGTTTTGTTTGGTTGCAATTCATGAACTATTTGTATTCTTGCATTACCACTTGTATTTTATGGTTATGAACCAGATGATCTTATGGACTTCGTTTACTTCAACATCTTTATCTCCTCCAAGGGGTCTGGAAGGTCAAAACCAAGAACCAAACTGGATACCCTCTAAAGACAAATAGACATATTGCATTGCATGCTAACCTCATATCCTTTGTTTTGCAAGTGTTTTGTTGTTGATTTCTCACTTTATTGATTGTTTTAGGAAATATTGCTCGCAGGAGGGTCTTTCTCGTCAATCGCATCCACAGATATCTGACCCGTAACAACCTTCCGAGTCTACAAATGGATCAGTTACAGCAGGAACTGACAGATGTGAGAACTCAGATGACTGATGTGAGGACAAAAGTAAGGACTCAGATGAATCAATTCATGGCTGTAATGACTGGGCTGACACATACCCAGGAAAGGTTGAGGGAGTTAGTCGAGCGGCAAACTCCAGAAGATAACCATGCAGGCACTTGAGGTATTAATAATAACGAGCACGGACATCCGCGAACAAATCCACCAGAATTTGGGCCCCACAACAACCCTGAAGTCAATATTATTGGAAATACCCATAGAAACACTGGAGATCGTGTTCTACAGGAAGATCCTCAGGATGAGTAGTTTACAGTGTTAGGTGTTGGGGCTGATGAAGCTTATGATCATCGTTTGGACGAGATATCAGAGAAGCTAAGATCCTTGGAATCCTAAAACTCTTTGGGATTTGATGTGATGGATATGGGCTTAGTTGACAGGGTAAGGATTCCTCACAAGTTCAAACCCCCGTGTTTTGAGAAGTATAACAGTACCTCCTGTCCTCGTACCCATTTGCAGTCTTTTCTGGGAAGGCTGAAGGCAAATACCATGGATGAGAAACTGTGGATGTTTTACTTTGAAGACATTTTAACCGGGGCATCCAGAGAGTGGTATTAACACTTGTCAAGGGCTACTTCCAGGAACTGGAAAGACTTAGCTGAAGCCTTTATACGCCAATATCAGTACAACCTGGATATGGCACCTAATAGGACCCTCTTGATGGGTATGTCTCAATCTTCAAGGGAAAGTTTCCGTGAGTACGCTCAAAGGTGGAGACAACTCGTTGCTGTTGTCTAGCCACCTATGTCTGAAAGGGAAATGGTTGATATGTTTATGAATACCTTGCAAGGGACCTACATTGATAGACTTGCTGCTTTCTCTTCCATTTGTTATGCTGATGTAGTTATAGCGGGAGAGAGAACTGAAAGCCTATTGAAGATGGGTAAGATTTATGACAATGGCGCTAGCTCTAGCAATGCAAGGAAACCCTTCTCAGGACCTAGAAGAACAAGAAAGACCAATGCAGTACATGTTAATAGAGGTAGACCACCCAGTACTTGCCAAGATCAGTGGCCGCAGTCACCATTCCTACTCCAGCACCACAACAACAATAGTATCCTCAGAAACAACAATATCCTCAGCAACAACAGTTTCCACAATAGCAACAAAGATCTTACAACAACAATAACCAATATCAACGTCCTTTCCAACAAAGGCCTTCTCAAATTAACAGGGTAATCGATCCCATCCCGATGCCCTATGCATCCTTACTCCCACAGCTATTGAAGCTTAACCTGACTAAACTAAGAACTTTGGCTCCACTAGATCCTCTGAATCTTCCAAGGAATTATGATGTCAACGCCAGATGTGCTTTTCACTCCAATGCACCTGGTCATTCAACAGAGATATGCAGGGCCTTGCACATGAAGGTCCAAGATCTGATTGATTCCAAAGCTTTGAATTTTTCACCTCCACCAAATGTCACAAAGAATCAAATACCGAATCACGGTGGGCCGAGGGTTAACGCCATTGAGGATGACCAACCAACAATTTCGATTGATGACATTGCAAACATTCAAACACCACTGACCGAAGTAAAAGCTCAGCTATTGAAGTGCCAAGTGTTTCCAGGTTGTGAGGCTCATTGTGAAGCTTGCAAAATTTCTACCAATGGTTGTGCAAATATGAAGAATGGTATCAATAGTTTGATCAAAGAAGGCATCCTGCAAATCACCTCAACAGTTCCATCTTCTACAACTGCAAAAAAAATCTCTCCTACAACACCAGCAAACATTATCCCAACAGAAGCTTCTACAACGCCAGCAAAAGTCATTCCAACAGAGTCTTCTACAACAACATCAAACACCACCACTGACAACATCTCAACAATCACTATCTATTATGATCCAACAACCATCCATGTTCCGGATTCTCTCAACAATAACTTTCATCAACATCAACAACTTCCTGCACTTGCACCATCTTCAATCAGACCTCCTGTCACCATCTACCATGATCCACAGACTATCCCAACTCCTTCTTCTGCTGCAATTAGTTCGGTGACCATCACATTGCCTGGACCAGTTCCTTATGATAACAACGGTGTCGTGCCTTGGCATTATGGTTCAGATCTTTATTACCAAGGAAAGAAGGTTACCCTTGATTATTCAACTTTTACACCACAAATTGACAATGTTGGGGGAGGCGGAGGCTTCACTCGAAACGGACGTCTCTTCGATTCACAGTTTCCCAGAGTTAATGCTGAAGCAGAAGTCGCTGCTAAAGCAAAAGGAAAAAATGTGGTGCCAGAAGAACCAGCTGCAAAAGAGACTCAGAAAACACCCTTTGATCAGGATGTAGATGAGTTTATGAGGATTATCAAAAGAAGTGATTACAAAGTTGTGGATCAGCTCAACCAAATACCCTCCAAGATCTCCATACTGTCTCTGCTCATGTGTTCCGAGGCTCACCGGAATGCATTACTTAAAGTCTTGCACGCAGCTTATGTGCCTGAGGAGATCACAGTCAACCAGTTAGAAATGGTGGTCGCAAATGTCAATACTAGTCATGGACTAGGTTTCACCGATGCTGACTTGACTATGGAGGGGAGTAATCACAACAAGGCTTTGCATATCACTTTGGAATGTAAAGGTGTTGTACTTTCTCATGTCCTTGTTGATACCGGATCATCACTCAATGTGTTACCAAAGAAATCTTTAGTCAAGCTGGAGTATGATGGTCTTGCACTTCGACCGAGCAACCTAGTTGTCAGAGCTTTTGATGGTTCTAAGAGATCGATTCTCGGAGAAATTGAGCTGCCTGTGGTAATTGGCCCACAAGTTTTCAAAACTACCTTCTACGTGATGGACATACAGCCTGCCTACAACTGTTTGTTGGGTCGACCCTGGATTCATGTTGTCGGCGCAGTAACATCGACCCTTCACCAGAAGTTAAAATATGAGTGGAAAGGCCAAGTTATTGTAACACCCCCTTTCTATACCCCAAATAAGCAATTCAAGTACTTAGGCACATATTAAAATTTCATCAGAGTATATTTGAAAAACGGTATAAAAGAGAAATGCCACATTATACTTGGAATTAAAAACATACAACACCTACTCAATAAAGATATGCAATGACCGGGGTAACTTACATACACAAGGATTTCATCCTTACACCCGTATTCATCAATTCATTAAACAGCGGAAAACAAAACATAACAATTTCAAACTTATATACTTATCATAAATATATCTGCAAGTTTGAATCACCAAAATACTTCCATGTTTACATAAAACATTTCACATCAAAATACATATACAAATGTATTCACAAAAGGCATCAAGCCAACCCTAGCTACCCGGTGCTACATATCAGAGCCGACCGACCAAAAAGATGAAGACGAACTTCACACAAATATCATCCTGCAACCTACTCTGCAATGCCTCATAAAGCATCATAAAACAGCATAAGAGTGAGAAACATTATCATAATAACATTTCATATAATTATATATCTCAACATATAAAAATGCACATAAAACATATTCTCACCACACATTTCATTCCTCATCACCTATACACATCGCAACGTGTACATACATAAATCAAGCATGTTCATCATGCACCAATTCATTAATTCACACATATACATTCCGCATAAACATACGTCTAACTATGTTTAATCACACATATACATTACAAATGTATAAACCACAAACATATACATATCAAACATGCATATATACAATCAAGTATGTTTCATCACACATATTATCATCTCCATAACACTCCAAATAAACATTTACACATTCATGTTTATTTCTGCATATCATAATTAAAATGATAAAAATGCAACTCATAGAGACTGACAGACGACTCTATGCAGATGCAAATGCGGTACCGACTCAACATTTCAGCAGGTTCTCTCAGGAACCAAATGGAATCATCGCTTGTTACCTAAAGTAACTCCCCGTCAGGCACACGATGTTCACCCATTGCTCACACCCCACATGGGCACACAATGTTTATGGATTTCTCACACCCCACATGGGCACACAATCCGATTGCTCACACCCCACACGGGCACACAATCAATGTGAATAAATCACCCATTGCTCACACCCCACATGGGCACATGATGTTTCTGGATTGCTCACACCCCACACGCGCACACAATCCGATTGCTCACACTCCACATGGGCACACGATCTTGTTGTATTCATCGCTCACACTCCACATGAGCACACGATGCTACAACGGATTCACAAAGAATCCCACAGCACAAGAATGCATACATTATGCTTACATGCAAAATGACACACAACATTCTTGAAAATGCATACATATTCACAATATAGCTATGCATTCATCTCATACAATTAGCATACATTCGAATTTAATTCAAGCAATGTATCTACTTACCAAACGGCCACAACACAACAATCAGACCCACAATTCCATAATTAACATAATTACGTTTTATCGGAAAAGTCGGGTAAAAGTCGGCTAAACATTACATATTTTAGCATCATTAGATTCTATATGTTTTTAGCTTCAAATCGATATAAGGATCACTAAAAACGGATACCCGAAACTCAAGTTACGAAACAAAACGTAAAAACCCAAAAATCCTCCCAGGCTCGCTGAGCGACAAACAGCTCGCTGAGCGAAACTCACCCTGGAACTTTCGCTGAGCGAGGGGTAGCTCGCTGAGCGACCACTGCGATTTCAGCAACATGCAAGCTGCGAATAGTCAACCTTAACCACTCCAAAACTCCTCTAAACCCATACAAACATGATCAATAACATATATCTAACATCATACTTCGATTATAACGATTTCTAACCGATTAATCTACCAATTTCTCACATTTTCTCTCAAACCCTAACTATTCATCTTCTCTAACTTTCATCAAAACCAAAACTCAACCAATCAAACACATACATAATCATACACAATATTAAGATAATAATGTTTATCACCCTTACCCGATTATTTCGATTCCTCTGAGCAATCTTGAAGCTTTTCCAACTTTCCCTCTTTTCTCTTCTTTTCTCTTCTCTCATTTTTCTTTCTTCTCTTTTTCTTTCTACCTTTTCTTTCTCTTCTTACCAACTTATACTCTTTCTCACTCTCTTATATTTTCTTTCTATTTTCTACTCTCTCCAACCAAATATCATTTTCTCACAAAATACCAATTCTACTAATTTCTAACTTATCACTAATTACCAAAAGTCTAGAATACCCTCTTATCCAATTTTTACCCGAAAATTCATAAAACGGTAAAAATCACTACATGACATATCACCATATTAATTCCTCAACATCAAATATCATCATGATAATTTCACAAACAAAACAATTATCATATAAATAAAATAAAAGACTCCGCAAAATTTGGGAAAATCGAATCGGGGCATTACAGTTATCACCATCTGTGGAGAGGAAGACATCTTCGTCAGTCACTTGGCTACATACAAGTACATAGAGATGGATAGGGAGATCCATGAAACCATGAGTTATGGTTTCGAAGCTTTGAATATCAATGAAGCTACAACTGAGGTGTTTGCTGCATCCCAAGAGGAAAGGATGGGCACCTCAATTGCTTCCTACAAGCAGGCTCGGAAGGTTGTGGAAGAAGGGAATGCCCAAGGCTGGGGCAAGCTGCTGAAGATTCAGATGAAAGAAGACAAATTCGGTTTAGGTTACAGACCATCCCGACAAGTTCCAGAGGAGGCTACTGAAGCTCCCAAGTTCATAAGTGGGGGAATACTGACCCTGGATGCTGTCAACACTTTGGAAGACGACGCTGAGAGCGACTTCAACCTGGAAAGCTGGATCTGTCCAAGAGTCCTGGGCCAACAAGTCCTCAATTGGTCTTCCCAGGAAATTATAAGGGTTACTACTGCAGAGTAATTATTATTTCTTGTTTTAAGCATGCATCAAAGTCCTGCATCTTGCCCAAGATGTCGGGACTCATTTTGTAATAGGGCCATATGTATTTTGTGCAAATTGAATATTAATGAAAAATGGACATCTTTTTTGCAAACAGTCTTTTTCGCTCACTGTCTTTTCATTTTTGTTATTTTTGCCCAAAAACAATAAATGGCAATGTTTTTCTCAATAATAACTTCATTCACTTTTTCTAAATAAGATAAAAACAATCACTAAAATGAACCAAATATCAACCCTTGCAGAGATAGCCTTCTAGATTGCACCGACAACGACACTGCTATGACCTCGTATGACTTTGACAATCCGATTAATCGAGCAGATGAATGGGTTGAAGAAGACTATGATTTACCTGAAGAGTTAGCCATGTTATTTCTCCTCATCAGGAGGAGGTTGAGACTATCAATATTTGTACCGAGGAAGATGTGAAAGAGGTGAAGATTGGAGTCAGTCTGCAAGCTCTAGTAAGAGAACAACTTATCAGTATGCTGCGAGAATATGTCGATGTGTTCGCTTGGTCCTATCAAGATATGCCGGGTTTGAATACAGATATCGTCATGCACAGGTTGCCATTAAAAGAAGGTTGTTGTTGCACCCCAAAATTTTCCCTTACCTAGTCAAGGCATTGTGTACCAAGGTATCCCAAGAGGTTCACAAGGTTCACAAGATTCACAATTAGTCAGAAAGTTGGACAATTCCCTCAAACAAAGCTTCCTCTTATGCAATGCACCATAAACTAGGGTTTTGAGTTTCATCAGGCTAAATGGACTTCCAAGGCTTCAAGTGAGCTTCATAGCATCCTATATGTCTTCAAGAGTCCCTATGTCAAGTTTCAAGGCTTTCCCAAAACATTTGCTCAGTCAGATGATCAAATATGCAAAAATCAGTCAAAGTAGTTAAAAAGTCAAACTAAGGTCAAATGTGGTCAAACCAAAGTCAAAATTCATGATTTTTTTGCCAACATCAATTTTATTAAGTAAAATTCATCATTTGATCAAGGGTTGATCATGATTCATCAAGGAGATTTCAGATCATCAAGAATCAGGAGTTTCTAAATTAGGGTTTTCATAGGAAAAGTCAACTGAACTTTGACCAGCCATAACTTTCACATGCTTCATCAAGAATTTTCCATCCAAAGCTTATTTTGAAGGAAATTGAATTCTATACAACTTTGTGTCTCACAAGCCAAGCCTAAAAATGCTTCATTTGGAAGGTATGAGCTAAGACATTATAGGTCATTTCAAAAGAACAAAAAGTCAACATCTTCCAAAGAGCATAACTTGAGAATGGTAAAGGATATGGACAAGAAACCAAAGAGGTTTGTTAGAGGACTCTTTAAGCTTTCCAAAATGTCCAAGAACACCTTCATAGCCTTAAAATTGAGGGGGTTGTGTCTTTGCAAAGTTGGGAAATTGTTTAGGGGTTTATTGAGCAAATGGGATCTTAGAACCAATTCTTTTCACATGGGCTTGCATTTTTATGACCCAATCACTACCATGACATCATGCACGAATCAAATATCATTTATTCAGATTTTTATTAGTTTATTTTTATTTATTTTGATTTTATACATTAAAAATCATTTTAAATCAAAATAAAATATGAAAACTCAATATTTGAATGTGATTCTTCTTCTAGAAGATCTTAAAAATCATTTAAAGTTGATTGAAATCAAGAAAATTCGTGCTAGCCTAAATTAGAAAGGTTTGGTGAGATTTTTTTCAATATTTGAATCATATCTTTCTTCACCATCAAGATATCCAAAAGCCCAAAGGAGAGACAAGTTTTATGACCTAATTTCATTCACTATAAGACCATGAACATAATACAATACTAGGGGACGAAATTGGCAGCCAAGAACACCTCATTCAAATTCTCAAAAAGTGTTGAAAAATTCACATTCGTATTGTGGAGTAGAGGCTATATCAAGACATTTTAAAGGTTGTAATATGTTCCTTGAACATCACTGAAGCTATCCCAATCATTACCATCATTCAAAACCTCATAATTCATTGAAACCGAATCATCATGTTCTTGAGTTTTTGAATTTTTCGATTTCATTGATTCGAACAATATAAATGATTTTTGTGCATTGATTATTGTTTATTAATGTCTCTGGAATGTTTTTGTATGCTTGAATTGAGTTTTTGTTGCAGAATCAAGGAGATGCCATTATTAGGGTTTGAAGCTCGAATTTGGGATCTTAGGATTTAGGGCATATAAATGAATTCTAAGAACATGGCTATGATGTATGAGCATTGGGTAACTGATCTGGGTTGTGAATTTTTGTTATTATTATGGTTTGAATGATGTTTCAAAAACCTAGGATTTTCTGGTTAATGTTATCCGCAGGAAATTTCGTAGGAAATATTACATGAATTTTCGCAGGTAATTCAAACGAGGAAGAAGAAGCTTGGCGCGAAAATCTGATTTGAAATTTGAGTTTATTTTATTATGTATTGTTTGTATAATGTTTCACGAAAGCAACATTGGCTCAGTTGGTTTGTGTGTGTGCGTGTGAGGTTGATGGTCCTGGGTTCGAATCCCCCCAGGCCATTTTGCTTTGTTGTATTTTTTATGATTTTCACAGGATTGCCACAAAAGGAATTGTACCCCTGATGCTAACACCAGCGTGCGCTTGGCCTGGTGGTGATGTTGTTGGTCCATAGTGATTGAAGCCTAGGGCCTGGGTTCGAATCCCAGCCCCAGGTATGTCTTTTTTTTCAATTTTTTTTTGTTATTTTCTTATATTATATTTATTTAGCTTAATTAAATTCTAAATAATAATTCCTAAAACAAATATATATATATATATATATATATTATTTTCTTGTATAAAAAACTTATTTTTTAAATTCATAATTTATTTTCTTAAAAAATCAAATTATTTATTTCATTATATATTTATATTATTGTATATATTTGGTAAATAAATTAATTATGTTTAAATTAATAATAAAAGCCCTAAATTTTTTTAATGAAGCATAAACCCTAATTTTTATTGTTCTAACCCTAATCCTAATTTTTCTTAACTTTTAAAATTTAACCTAATATTTTCATAAATTATAATTAATTATTTATCATTTGTTTAATATGTATATAATTTATTATTTATTTATTATTATTAAAAACCTATTTTCTTTATTAAAATATTTAAAATACTTCCTAATATTAATTTATTTTGCTAATTTCCTATTTTTTCTTATTTTTATTTTTTTTCTAACCATTTATCTTCACTCTTATTATTATTGTTTATTATTGGTTATTATTATTTATCGTTATCATGTTTCTCGATTATATTGTAATTGTCCCGAAGCTTTGTAATAGTTTAGTTTATATTTTTTGCTTTATTTTTATTATGAATATATTTATTGTATGGTTAGTAATTCTAGGGTGTGAATAACATACTTGTGATTAAAATTAACTTAGAATAATTAACTTTAAAAGATAAATATTTGAATATGCACACTCACACACGTAAGTCGATCTTTGATCGCCATCTTGCACTTTCTAAGGTTACCTCTCATGTTGCCTATTTCAAAAGGTCAAGTAAGGTGTTTTAAGCAAAGTCCCTTCACAAATATCATCAAGTCCCTTCAGTTCATAAGATCAAGTCCCTTCGAGGTTGCCTACGATAAATGATCTTGTCCCTTCGAATAAAAGATGATAAGTCCCTACGAATTACTAAAGACACCCTACAGTTGCCTATATCCAGATGTCCCTACACATGTCCCTTAACACATCCAAGGTAATGACTACCTATTCCTTAATAATAGGGATAGTCTTACCATTGAAAGAACATAAGAACAGTAAAGACTTAATATAGGGTAGGTTCCTCTTAATTACTTGCTCACACATTTCAAAATACTCTTTACACCACACTTTTCAAACAAATTTTCAAAAACAAGTCTTTATATACATCCATACGAGGATCATTATAAAGTACTTAGAAAGTTTCTAATCACACACTACACCTTTTCAAAACAATTTAAAGTGAGCTAAGTAACTAAGAGGCCATGGATAACCATGGATATAAAGGGTGCTAACACCTTCCCTTTGTATAACCTACCCCCCGAACTCAAAATATTTTTAAGGTCTTTCCTATTCTTTTATGTCCTTTCCTTTTGGATAAAATAAAAGTCGGTGGCGACTCTTATTATCCGCAACATGACTAAAAGTCAGTTCTCCCACCGTGTTACAGTTGTCCGCCGGTCAAACAGAAGTTGCGTCGTACTTGCCTAGACATGGCCATGAAAATCAAAGAGGAAGTAAAAAAGCAGTGGGACGCTGGTTTTCTTACTGTAACTAGTTACCCGCCGTGGGTAGCTAACATTGTACCCGTACCTAAGAAGGATGGCAAGGTGCGTATGTGTGTTGCTAACATTGTTCCCATTACCTCACATTGATGTATTGGTGGATAACACAACTCAGTTCTCGTTATTTTCCTTCATGGACGGATTTTCTGGGTACAATCAGATCAAGATGTCACCTGAAGACATGGAGAAGACAACCTTCATCACACCTTGGGGCACGCTTTGCTACAAAGTAATGTCGTTTGGTTTAAAGAATGCCGGTGCAACATATCAACGGGCTATGGTAACATTATTCCACAACATGATCCATAAGGAAATCGAGTGCTACGTGGATGACATGATTGCCAAGTCCCTCACAGAGGAAGAGCATTTGGTAAATCTGTTGAAATTGTTCAAATGTCTGAGGAAGTATCAGTTAAGGTTGAATCCTAACAAATGCACATTCGGGGTACGTTCTGGTAAGTTGCTGCGTTTCGTTGTATGTGGAAAAGGAATTGAGGTTGATCCCGACAAAGACAAAGAAATTCAGGAAATGCCTGCACCTAAGACTGAAAAAGAAGTTGGAGGGTTCTTAGGAAGATTGAACTACATTTCAAGGTTCATATCTCATCTCACTGCAACCTACGAGCCCTTGTTCAAACTGCTAAGAAAGGAACAAACAGTCAGATGGAACGATGACTGTCAAAAAGCTTCTGACAAGATCAAGGAGTATCTGCAAGAGCCTCCAATTCTCATGCCTCCAGTTGAAGGAATACCTCTAATAATGTATCTGATAGTATTAGATGAATCGATGGGGTGTGTGTTGGGCCAACATGACGAGTCTGGTCGAAAAGAGTATGTAATATACTACCTAAGCAAAAAGTTTACCGACTATGAACAACGTTATTCACTGCTCGAGAAAACTTGTTGTGCTTTAGCGTGGGCTACTCGCCGACTAAGACAGTATATGTTGACCCATACTACCTTGTTGATCTCAAAGATGGACCCCGTCAAGTACATATTTGAGAAGCCAACACTTACCGGAAGGGTTGCAAGGTGGCAAATGATCCTAACAGAATATGATATATAATACACCTCTCAGAAAGCCATCAAGGGCAGTGTATTTTCTGACTATCTGGCTGAGCAACCCATTGATGACTACCAGCCTATGAGATTTGATTTTCCTGATGAACACATCATGTTATTAAAGTCAAAATATTGTGAAGAGCCTATTCACACTAAAGGGCCTGATCCAGAAGAAGCATGGACTATGATGTTTGATGGAGCAGTTAATTGTAACGGTCGTGGGGTTGGTGCAGTGCTTATTGCACCCAAAGGAGTCCATCTTCCTTTTTCAGCAAGGCTCACCTTTTCCTACACTAACAATGAAGCAGAGTACGAAGCTTGTATCATGGGTCTTGAGGAAGCCATTGACCTCAGGATCAAAACCTTGAATGTATTCGGAGATTCAGCTTTGGTAATCAACAAAACTAATGGAAAGTGGTATACTCATCAAGAGAATCTGGTTCCCTACCGTGACTATACGAGGAGATTATTGACTTTCTTCACAACAGTCAAGCTTGAATACATCCCTCGAGATGAGAATCAGTTTGCAGATGCCTTGGCCACCGTTTCATCTATGATCAAAGTACAGACTGCCAACTATGTACCTCGGACTTTAGTATCCTGACTGGACCGACCAACATATGTCTTCTTTGTGGACACTGTCACTGACAACAACCTTGATTCCACGACATCAAATGCTTCTTGGAGACTCAGACATACCTGTAATACCCCAAATTTGCCATCTCATGTTTAGCATCATCATCATATCATATTCATCATCAGCATGTCATGTCCTTTGCATATTACATAGAAAAATGAAGCTTAGCACTTGCATGTTCTAGCATAAGGCATATGATCAATCATCAGGGAAATTCAAAGCTCACAGGGCATGTTGCAAGTTTAGTGTCAGGGTCAAGGCCTTAAAAAGGACTGGGGATCAAAATCAAGTCAGAATGGTTGGCGTCGGGTTATTCTTGTGGTTTCCCACCAAAAGGAGGGAAAATTCAAAATTCATCGGTGTTAACCGGTTAACGGATTGGTTAACCAGTTAACAGTTGCGAATTTTGAATTCCAGCAGCATTTTCAGCATGTGCTTGGCTCCAAATTTTCAAGTTTATGATTTTTATTCATTTTTAAATTAATTGGAAATTAAAGAAAAGGATCTAGAGCACTTATCCAAGCCTAATCCCATTGCAAAATCCTAATCACATTACCAAACCATAATTTTGGATCCCAAGCCTAATTTTTGGGCCCCAAACCTAAACCATATTTAATCCATTTCTCTCCAAACCAAAAAAAAACTCTCTCACAATTTTCAGTCTCATTCTGAATTTTCACTTTTCTCTCATTTTCCTCCCAAATTTTCCAAATTCACTCAAAGTTCCTCTTTGAAGATCACATAACCTTACCTTGAGGTGTGTAGATCTTGGAACTAGACCTTTATCCATAGCTTCTTTGCATCATTTTGCTGGTTTAATTGATAATTCAGATCTGGTTTGGGATCTAGAAGTGCTTTTGGATCCAAAATTCTGCATCAAGATCTTGTTCTTGCATTTATTTTGCACGGAGTGTGAAGCTTAGCACCGGATCTTCAAAGTTCTCCGTGAGATCTCTCATTTCCAGCTCAATCAACAACTACCAAAGCATACCTCAGCTTTGTAGGTTGGTTAAATTCAGATCTAGCTCTGTTTTTAGCTTATTTGCACGCTTGTGCTTTAGATCCACCATGTGCTTGTGTATTTGCTTGATTTGATTGGTTGATTTGTGACCGGATCTATGTATTAATGTTCATGAGCTTGATGATGCCATTTAATGTTAATTGATCCTCTTATATCATGCTTAATTGATTGCTGGTCTGGTGTGAGATTAATTGGATAAGCTGGTTGTGAGCTGATTTTCTGCAGGAATTGTTGTTGTTTCTTCAGTGTTAACCGGTTAACGGATTGGTTAACCGGTTAATGCACCTGTTTTTGTGCTGTTTTTCTGCAGGTTTAGCTTGGTTAACCGGTTAACGCTTTGGTTAACCGGTTAACACTGATGTAGTGGGCCACTTTTGAGTTATTTTTAGCATGTTTGACCCCCTTACTTGTTTTAAATGTCATGGATCATTGTATGATCATTGAATATGATTGTTTAGGGTGATTTTCTTGCTGGTTGGTGCATGCTTCCATGTTCTCGACACGTAAATGCTTGTGTGCGTAATGTGACATGTTGTATGATCATTGTTGATATGAGCTTTGAACATGCCATTTTCCATGATTTTATTGATGAACATATGCTGGATTTTGCTAAAACTTGTAGGGCCTCATGGTAAGAGAAGTGTGGATGTTCATCCATATTTCAACTCTTCACCCTTTTCCTTTTAAGTTGCTTTCTCTTTGTGCTTTTGATGTGCCTTATGCCATCATGTGTTGCAACTCTTTCCTTCCCTTTTTAGGAGTAACTTATCTCCTTTAGAGGAGTAAGTTTCTTGCTAGCTTTCTTCTCCTCTCTTTGCTCCCCTTTGGTTTCTTCTTTTCTTTTAGGATAGTTGAAACCTCACTAACCTTAGGACCACTTTTGCATGACAACTTTAGGATTAGTCTTTCCCCATTTTAGACTTTTGCCTTTTGCTCTTTTGGTTCTTTCTCTTCTCATATCAAAACAAAACCTAAAAAACATTAATAAAGAAAGAAGTGGCTTCTTGTGTAATAGCCTTATTCCATGGGGCATATGTAGTCATTCCATCTTGGAATAGTGCATTTGTCTAGCATGATGCACAAGTCGGATCATGAAGTCATCTTCATTAAGAAAAACCCTAAAAAACACTTCTTCATTTTTAATCACCAAAACACCTAATAAATTCAACAAGTCATTGAAATTAAGCCCTTGCCTTTGGAAACAAGTTTTGGGGATCTTCTCCTTACTTGGTGCACTTGTTCTATTATTCCATCTTGGAATGTAGTAGCAAGTACACATTCCATGGAAGAGAGCTTGAGTTCATTCTCTTGTGCCACACAAATAAAAGACTCATAAAAAACACAAACAAACAATAAGCGTCTTTCCTTCAGGAATTCTTTTCTCATATCCTTCGCTCCGTCTGCGAACTTGCTTCTTCTTGTCATTTTGCAAGACGGTTACACACTCGTCGTCCGAGCCTGCAACACCTGAGCATTGACTTAGGCAGTTCAAGCCTTAATTCACAAGCAATCTTTTCCACCCCTAGTTAGGGGAACTACGGCGTCTCTGATCCTCATGTCCAGATGAGGTACGTAGGCAGCAGGGTAGGTCCCGTTCAAGCACAATATTTATTTTCCCTACATTTTTCCTTTCTTTTTTTAGTTCCCTTTATTTTCTTATCCAGTTCAATTCCTTTTCTTTGCAGCAACTTTCATTCCTTCACCCTTTGAAGCATTTTCTTTGCAAGCATGGATCCCGTCGGGTACGGCGGACAATCTGGGGCGCTAATACCTTCCCAGGTCGTAACCGACTCCCGATCTCAGATTCTTTGGTTCGCAGGACCTGTGTCCTTCCTATTCTTTTCTTCTGGTTTGTGCAGCATTACCATTCCCATTCCTTCGGGATAAAAATACCTGGCTGGCGACTCTAACCTCTTTCTGCGCCACTTTCGCGTTTGTACCAGGATGGAAATCCGGGGAGCGACAACTGGCGACTCTGTTGGGGAGCGAACCCAGAATCTCTGGTTCCCTTGATAGTCTCTCCTAGCGCTTGTGTGTTTCTGTTTCTTTGGGTGTTGATTGATTGCTGCGTGTTTATTTTATTGTTGTTTATTTAAAGTTTTATTTACAACTTTATTTACAGCTTTCAGTATTTATTTTCATGCATCATATATTATACTGGACTGTCTGGACTGGTTTTCTGTTTGGTGGGACTTGGGTAATACTGTTATCGTGAGATGAGCTCATTACCAAGGCTCGAGTGCACCTTAGGACTTAGAGTGGTTCCACTTTGGCCTCATGAGATCTTGTCATAGGGGTAGTAGTGAGTTCTACGCCCAGGTTTGCGACCGTCTCAGAAATGTTTTGATTTGGGGATCTTCCTCTCTCATTTCATAACCTTGATAGTTATGTGCAGTTGGGGACCGATCATGGAGAACCTTGTGGAAACATCCCTCTTTAGTGGTGACAGTGGCATACCACATTGTGTGGCAAACCCATTCGCACCCGAGGGCCCACTTGGAACTCACATAGGATGACCTTGTTTTCCCAGACTCACGCTGAGACCTCCCTGAGTAGTACATAATTCTAAACCGATTCTCTGATTTGGTCATGAGCCATCTCTCGGAAATGGTGAACGTATTATTGCTATTAGGATTTTAGAGTCTGTGATGTTTGACCCTGAGCATACCCGTGAGAGGGGGAGGGGTGTACAGGTTTGCAGGAACCCTTGAATTCCACCTACCCTCATTATCAGTATGTTCTATGTTGTGATTTGGTTATTATGGTTCTGGACTTCTTGATCTTTGGTTTTGAGGGTTCCTGTCAGATGGTTATGGTTCAAAGAATCTTGGTTTTCAGTCACTTGGGGCCATAATATTCAGTATCCAGATGGTTCCAGATTGATCATATACCTGCATTGCATTTGCATTGCATCATACTCACATTAACTATTTGTGTTTCCACTTTAGGGTTTCCTGTTTACATTTTAACACCCAGTTTTGGTAATTGTAAGTTTTCCAGATGGCAGAAGTTAAGAAGATTACAAGAAAGAAAAATGTCCATTACACTTTTCTTCAACCGGAAGTCAAGAATGTTCAGAGACTAGCAGGGCTGATGAATGATCAGGTTTTAGGAAACTTCAGAAAGAGGTATGGTCAGATTTTGAGGTACATGGATAAACCTACTGCAGACCAGAAGGATAGCTTGCACACTTTGCTTCAGTTCTACGACCCTCTGCTGCGGTGTTTTGTATTTCCAGATTATATTTTGGCTCCTACCTTGGAGGATATTTCTAGTATTTTGGGTATTCCTATCAGAGATACTTTGCCTTACTATGGATCAGAGATAGTTCCCAAGGAAGAAGACATATCCAGAGTCTGTCGTATACTAGCTGCTAAGGTCAAGAAAGCTTTGCCGGTTAGTAAGGGCAGAGGAATTCCCCGGGATGTGCTTATACTGGAGGCTAAAGGGTATGCCTAAGAGGGTAAGTGGGGAGATTTTGGTGTTGTGGTGGCCTTGATGGTATATGGATCTAGTCTTTTCCTAGGAGGAAAGGAGTTTGTGAGTTTGGAGATGATCTCCATTTTGCTAAAGGCAACCCTGTACCAACTTTGTTGGAGATTTCTATTATAGTGCTCATTACCGGAATGAGAAAGGAAGAGGTGGACCGGTGAGTTGTTGTGCTCCATTGTTTGCTGATTGGTTTGCTAAGAAATTACCAAAGTCGGGTCCCTTCAAAGAAATGAGGGAAGAATGGAGGTGTTCTAGAAGACTAATGGGACTAACTTCTGAGGATATAGCTTGGGGTTGTAACAGGGATTTGTTAGGCAAAGAGTTACTTGTTAGTTGTGGGAGTTTTGCTAATGTGCCCTTGCTAGGGAGAAAGTGTATGATTAGTTACAATCCAGTTTTAGCCAGGAAACAATTTGGCTACCCTCTGAGGAACCCACCATGTATCGAAGAAATAGCTGAGTCTTTGTACTTTTCTATGGAGGGAAACAAAGAATTATTTATACAGGCATCTCAGGCTTGGGTTTACAGGGTGAAGAAAGGTAAGAAGGATTTTGGAATGGTAGATCCCAAGACATATCCTCCTTTTGCTACATGGTTACAGAAGCGTGTAGAGGAATTGCTCATGCCGTTTTCAGTAGAAGCTCCCTTATATCCCAAAGAAGTGCCATGTCAGAACACTGTTTCTCTTGAAGATTATAAGAAGTTGGAATCTCAGTTGCACGAGGTCCGGGTAGAGAATTCTGAAATGGTTAACTTGTACCACCTTGCCAATCGTGCTAAGATTGAAGCAGAGGAAATGCTACAGAGGATACAGGTCACCTTAGAAACTAAAGAAAAGGAATTTTCTGGGAGAGAAGATCATTTTCAGAGATTGGGTCTAATGGAATCCAAAAGAGAAGCGGAGCGTAAGAAGAATTTGAAGACTCTTAAAGAAGCTCACCAGTCCATTGCTTGGTTACAGGGCCAAAGGGAACAAGAGCAGAAGAAGTACAAAGAAAAGGAATATTTCTTTGAGGCGCAGATGGCATTCAAGAAAGAAGAGGTCGAACAAGTTCGAAGGGAAAAGACTTAGCAATTGGAGGAGGCAATGAAGGAAATTGCAGATCTTAAGCTGAGAGCAGGCGTGAAGAAGAACCAAACAGAGTTGATAGCTGCAGAAGAAGAACCTGAGTCTTCCTTTAGCCTAGAGTTTTAGTTTATTGTTATTTGTATCCAGACTACGTATAGGCTTGTTGTAGGAGTCTTGCTTTATCTTTTTGTTCATGTATTGACTTGTAACCCTCCGGGGAATTTGTTCGTGTTTTAACTCTGGCTGCCAGTGGGTTATCCATGTTATGCAATATTAAGTTCCAGTTACCATTTCTGAGTATGCAAAACTTGTTTGTTCGGGGATGCTAGGATTTGAACACTCTTCAAAAAGAGAAAATCAATGCTCAAAAGGGTCATTTGGAGTATTTTCTGTCAAAATACCAGAACTGGGGAATATTAATGCTTGGACATGGAAACATGAATAGTTACATTGCATGCATATAACGTGTTTGTTGTTTTGCAGGTATTTCTCCAGTGTTCTAACGTTCATGTCACTTTTAGGCACTATAGCTCCCAAGAAGGTTCAGAGATAGTCAACGGTGCACGGATACCCTACAAAGGGGAACAGAGAGAGAGAGCAATGGAGCAGATGCAAGCAGATCTGGCTGATTTAAGGATGAGAATGGATAATTTCATGACCCTCATGGCTAGGATGGGCAAGAGCGTTTGCGCGAGATGGTAGAGAACAATGAAGTCAGGAACAATGGGACAGTAGATGGAGGTAATCGCAACGGGGATGGCTCCCGTCATGTTGAAATCCCTGTGGTGCAACCAAGGGTCACTATTGTCAATGATGGAGTGAATAATCTGCAGATGGATGTGCAAGATGAAAAATTCACTTTTCTGGATGAGGTAGAAGTCCAAGGGGTTGACATGAATAGGAGGTTCAAAGAAATGGCTGAGCAGATTCGTGCCATTCAATCTCAGAGTTCTCTGGGATTTGACATCACTGATCTGGGCTTGGTGCCAGGGGTGAGAATTCCCTACAAGTTCAAGGTCCCTACTTTTGATAAGTACAACGGCACAGCTTTCCCGAAAACGCATCTTCAGTCTTTTGTGGGAAGGATTGTTGCGCATATAGATGATGAGAAGCTGTGGATGTATTACTTCCAGGATAGTCTTGTAGGAGCTTCCTTGGAATGGTACATGAAGCTTAGCAGGGTCAATATCTGAAGCTGGAAGGATTTAGCTGAGGCATTTGTGAAGCAGTATCAGTATAATTTGGATATGGCTCCAAATCGTACCAAGTTGCAGACAATGTCTCAGAATGCTAAAGAAGGGTTCAAAGAGTACGCCTAGAGGTGGCGTCAGCTTGCTACTCGAGTGCAACCTCCATTGTTGGAGAATGAAATGGCAGATATGTTTATGGGAACGCTGCAGGGGGTGTTTATTGAGAGACTGGCATCTTGTTCGGCGACAAAGTTCAACGACATCGTGATAGTTGGAGAAAGGGTTGAGACTCTTCTGAAAATGGGGAAGATTCAAGACACTAGTGCAAGCAGCTCAAGCAGTGTGAAAAAGGCTTTCAGTGGACCTCCAAGAAGAAGGGAGGGTGAGACTAATGATGTGTACGGTCGAGGTCGAGGCTGCGGATATAGAGGATCTGATGAGCAGGTGGCAGCTGTCACCATCCCCACAGGTCCTGTACAGCAACAGCAACAGCCGCATCGCAATAATTATCAGCAAAGGCCATATCAGCAGAGGCAAGCTCGTCCAGCTAATAGGGTGCTTGAAGCCATCCCAATGACGTACAAAACTCTGCTCTAGAGATTGTTGGACTTGAACTTGGTGCATTTGAGGACGTTAGTACCACCGCCGCCTTGAGAGCTTCCAGTGGGGTACGATGCTAATGCAAGATGTGCATTTCATTCAGGAGCTCCCGGGCACTCAACGGAGAAGTGCAGGGCGTTACAGCATAAGGTCCAGGACTTGATTGATTCAAAGGCAATTAACTTCGCACTGCCTCCAAATGTCACATCAAACCCCATTCCAAATCATGGAGGGGCCAGGATAAATGTCGTTGATGGTGGAGAGGGTTTAAACTTGACCTTGAATGTGGATGAAGTGAAGACTCCCTTATTAGTCGTGAAAGACAGATTGTTAAAAGGGCATGTATTCCCAGGGTGTGATTATGACTGCAAGGGTTGTTTGAATTCGGTTAATGGTTGTGGGGATTTGAGAGCTGGGCTGCAGTGTTTGATTGATGAGGGGTCTCTACAGTTTGACGGAGTGGATGATAGAAGTGATTGTGTGTCTACAGTGACAATCTATTTTGATCCTGCTGATGTTCCTTTCCGGAGAGAGCCTGTGACTATCTATGTTCCCGAGGTGAGTCCAGTGACTATTACTGTTCCGGGACCAGTCCCTTATGCTGATGACAAGGCCATCCCTTGGCACTATGGCTCGGACGTGTACGTAGAAGGCCAAAAGGTGGAGAGTAAAGCAGTGACAATTGACCTGACTGTTGTGAATGTCGGAGGAGTTGGTAGATTTACAAGGAGTGGACGTCTCTTTGCTCCTCAAGCTCTTAGAGGTGATTCCGAAGTTGAAGCTACTGCAAAGGCTAAGGGTAAATAGATAGCAACTGAAGAGGTGACAACTCCTACTACCGGTCAGAGCACTTTCGAAAAGGAAGTCGAGGAATTCATGAGAATAATTAAGAAAAGCGACTATAAGATGGTTGAACAGCTGAATCAGACCCCGTCCAAGATATCTATTCTGTCATTGTTGATGTGTTCCCAAGCTCATCGAGAGGCTTTGCTGAAAGTTTTACAAATGGCATATGTACCATAGGAGATAACTGTCAACCAGTTGGAGGTCGTGGTAGGCAGCGTAAACTCCAGCCAAGGGTTGGGATTCACAGATAGAGATCTCACTTCTGAAGGACGCAATCACAACAAAGCCTTGCACATCACCATGAAGTGTAAGGACGCTGTTCTATCACACGTCCTGGTAGATACAGGCTATTCTCTCTATGTGCTCCCTAAGAAGGCCTTAATGAAGTTGAATGTTGATGGCATCGTCTTGCGACCCAATGATTTGATTGTGAAAGCCTTTGATGGGTCCCGAAGATCTGTGTTTGGGGAGGTGGAGCTACCAGTGAAGATTGGGTCTCAGGTCTTTAAGAGCACATTCTATGTTATGGATATTCAACCCGCTTATAGCTGTTTGCTGGGACGTCCTTGGATTCACACTGTTGGCGCAGTGACATCCACATTGCATCAGAATTTGAAGTATGTGGTAGAGGGACAAGTTGTTACTGTGTGCGGAGAAGAAGATATTTTCGTAAGCCATCTGTCAACCTTCAAGTCTGTAGAAATGGACGGGGAGATCCATGAAACACTTTTCCAAGCCTTTGAAACGGTCAATGTCAGTACCTTGTCTCCAGCGGTTCAGAGCAACGAGAAGGAAGGGACTCCTATATACTCCTACAAGCAAGATAGGGAGGTAGTTCAATCTGGAAATGCCCAGGGCTGGGGCAAGCTGTTAGAAGTGGAAAAGAAGGACGACAAGTTCGGTCTCGGATATCAACCTGGTCAGTCCAGCTGGTGTCAGGACAGTAAGCCCATAGCATTGACAAGCGTTGGAATGCTTGACTATAATAATGTTTGTGCAATAGATGCAAATGGGGATAATGACTGCAACTTGGATAACTGGATTCACCCTGCGTACCTAGGGAAGAGCTTCGGAACTGGTCTGCTGAAGATTTTGTTCAAGTTACTTAGCAGTCAAAGTAATTTTCTTTGTTTCCATTTTTATCATACTGCATGTCAAATCCTGCACTCTGCCCGAGGTGTACAGATCCATTTGTAGGGCCACCATGTTTTAATGCATTTACTTCTTCCATGAAATAAAGGACATTTTTCAAGAAAATTGTGTTCTCTTTCTTTCGTTTTAAATTTTTCACAAATAAAATGGCAATGTTTTTCTTTCCATTATTTTTGTGTGTTGGCGTCTCCTATAGATTCTGAAATAAGCACATCATTTGTGTAGTGTTGATCATCTGAATTCTCGTGATAATGTTCCTGCTATGACTATGCATGACTTCTATCTACCAAGTTGATGAAGGGGTTGAGGAAGACTGTGAACTCCCAGAATAATTGGTCAGGTTGTTGAAACAAGAGGAAAGGGTCATTCAACCTCATCAGGAAGAAATAGAGATCATCAACATCGGATCTGAGGATATAAGGAAAGAGATCAAGATTGGGGCCAGTCTGCAGGCCGAGGTAAAGAGAAAGTTAATTGGTATGCTACGTGAATATGTGGATATCTTCGCCTGGTCGTATCAGGATATGCCAGGGTTGGATACTAACATCGTTGTGCACAAGCTGCCACTAAGGGAAGACTGTCCTCTCATGAAACAAAAGCTGAGAAGAAATAGCTCTGATATGGCTCTGAAGATCAAGGAGGAAGTTCAGAAGTAGTGAGATGTTGGGTTCCTTGCTGTGACCACTTACCCACCTTGGGTAGCTAACATTGTGCCTGTACCAAAGAAAGATGGAAAGGTCCGGATGTGCGTTGATTATTGGGATCTAAACAGAGCAAGTCCAAAAGATGACTTTCCATTACCTCACATCGATGTGTTGGTAGATAACACCGCTCAGTTCTCGGTATTTTCTTTCATGGATGGCTTCTCCGGGTACAATCAGATCAAGATGGCACTGGAAGACATGGAGAAAACGACGTTCATTACCCCGTGGGGTACATTCTGTTACAAGGTTATGCCCTTTGGATTGAAGAACGCCGGGGCAACATATCAGCGGGCTATGGTAACTCTGTTCCATGATTTGATACATAAAGAAATTGAATGCTATGTGGACGACATGATTGCCAAGTCCCAGGACGAAGAAGGGCATCTGGTCAATCTCAAAAAGCTGTTTGATAGATTGATAAAGTACAGACTGAGGTTGAATCCAAACAAGTGCACTTTCGGAGTGCGGTCCGGTAAATTGTTGGGTTTCATTGTTAGCCAAAGAGGAATCGAGGTAGATCCTGCAAAAGTAAAAGCAATACAAGACATGCCTGCACCGAAGACAGAAAAAGAAGTGCGTGGGTTTTTAGGGAGATTGAATTACATTTCGCGGTTTATATCTCATCTAACTACCACATGTGAGCCAATATTCAAATTGTTGAGAAAAGAACAAATGGCCAGGTGGAATGAGGACTGCCAAAGAGCCTTTGAAAAGATAAAAGAATATTTGCAGGAGCCTCCGGTTCTAATGCCTACAGTTCCTGGACGACCACTTATCATGTACTTGACTATGTTAGAAGGGTCGATGGGGTGTGTTATAGGCCAACATGACGAGTCTGGTCAAAAAGAGCATGTTATTTATTACCTTAGCAAAACGTTTACCGACTGTGAATCCCGTTACTCACTGCTCGAGAAAACCTGTTGCGCTTTGGTATGGGCTGCTCGCCGACTGAGACAATACATGTTGTCCCATACCACATTGCTAATCTAAAAAATGGACCCTGTCAAGTACAGTTTCGAGAAACCAGCGTTAACTGGAAGGGTTGCAAGGTCGAAAATGATCTTAAAAGAGTATGACATACAGTATACTTCCCAGAAAGCCATCAAAGGAAGTGTATTGTCAGATTATCTTGCACAGCAACCGCTTGAGGACGACTATCAGCCGATGAAATTCGATTTCCCTGATAAGAACATCGTGTATCTCCAGGAAAAAGATTGCAAGGAACCACTTCCGGAGGAGGGGCCTGACCCTGAATCCAAATGGAAGTTGATGTTTGATGGGGCAGTCAATATCAACGGACGGGGAGTTGGTGTTGTTCTTATCACCCCCGAAGGTGTTCATTTTCCCTTCGCTGCCAGAATTACTTTTGGCTGCACCAACAATGAAGCGGAATACGAGGCGTGCATAATGGGAATAGTGGAGGCTATTAATCTTCGGATTAAAACTCTCGATATATTTGGAGATTCATCCCTCGTCATCAACCAGATTACCGGCAAGTGGTATACACATCAAGAACACTTAATTCCTTATAGGGATTATGCCAAAAGACTGTTGACGTTCTTTACAACGGTTAAGCTTCAGTACATACCACGAGATGAGAATCAATTTGTCGATGCATTGGCTACTCTTTCTTCGTCCATCAAAGTCTTGTGTTGGAACTATGTGCCTAGGATTGACATTTCCAGGCTCGACACACCAGCTTATGCTTTCTCTGTAGACGCAGTGTCTGATGAGAAACCTTGGTATTTTAATATCAAGCTTTTCCTGGAAAAACAAGAGCACCCAGCTGGGGCATCATCCAACGACAAGAAGACCTTGCGACGACTTGCTGCTAGTTTCTTCTTGAATACAGATGGGGTTTTGTATAAGAGGAACTTTGACATGGTCTTGCTCAGATGCGTGGATAGACACGAAGCAGGCCTGTTAATACAAGAAGTCCACGAGGGATATTTTGGTACTCATGAAGGAGGGCATGCTATGGCTAAGAAGTTGCTGAGATCAGGGTATTATTGGCTAACAATGGATGTAGACTGTTGTTCGTATGCCCGTAAGTGCCACAAGTGCCAGATTTATGCAGACAAAGTGCATGTTCCTCCAAGCCCGCTCAACGTCATGTCATCTCCTTGGCCCTTTTCTATGTGGGGCATTGACATGATCGGGAAGATAAAGCCTACTGCTTCAAACGGTCATCGTTTCATTCAGGTTGCGATTGATTACTTCACCAAGTGGGTTGAAGCAGCGTCTTATGCTAATGTCACTCGTCAAGTGGTAGCCAGATTTCTGAAAAGAGACATCATTTGCAGATACAGAGTGCCCGAGCGAATCATTACTAACAATGGTTCAATTTTGAAGAACAAGATGATGGCAGAGCTGTGCCGGGACTTTAAGATTCAATATCACAATTCTTCTCCTTATCGGCCAAAGATGAATGGCGCGGTAGAGGCGGCTAAAAAGAATATTAAGAAGATTGTGCAAAAGATGGTTGTCACTTACAAAGATTGGCATGAGATGTTACCACTCGCACTGCATGGGTACCGAATGTCAGTCAGACGTCAACAGGGACAACTCCTTTCTCATTGGTGTATGGCATGGAAGCAGTCTTGCCTGTTGAGGTAGAAATTCCTTCATTGCGTGTGATGATGGACGTGAAGCTTGATGAGGCTGAGTGGGTACGTGCCCGATATGATCAGTTGTGCCTAATTGAGGAAAAGAGATTAGCGGCTATCTGTCATGGTCAGCTTTATCAGAGGAGAATGAAGCGAGCATTCAATCAACGAGTACGTACTCAAGAGTATCAAGTAGGTAAGCTTGTGCTCAAGAGGATCATTCCTCTAGGTTCTGATCACAGGGGCAAGTGGACCCCAAACTACGAAGGCCCATTCACAGTGAAGAAAGTTTTCTCAGGTAGGGCGCTGATGCTCACTACTATGGATGGAGAAGATTTCCAATCCCCTGTTAACTCGGACGCAGTTAAAAAATACTTCGCATAAAAAGACCCGCTGGACACAAAAACATAATTAAAGTCCAGGCAAGAAAAGGGCATCCCGGCGAGCTAAAAACAGAATAAAAGCCTCGGGCAAAAGTGAGGGAAATAAATGAAAAGATGTACACCCGCTGAGTTGAAAAGCCACATCGGACAGCTCAGGAAAAAAAGGGTATCCCGGTGGATTGAAAACCCGAAAGGGCGATCCACGCAAAACAAGGGAATAAGCGAACAGCTGCGATCCGGGTAATCTGAACCAAATCACTATTTCGTGTAGCCTGACAATATCAGAAGGATAGGAATCAGTCCCCTCATCTTCTTCAAAAAGCAAAGGCAAGAACAGAAAGTCTTGAAGATATGCTGGTCATAGCAGGAAGGAAACTCATTGGAATGTCGTGCACATTGCTGTTAGGATAGTTTCTTTTCTCAAATTTTACGGTAGCTACCTCTTTCCAGGTAGTTACTTCTTGATGTAAAACTTTGCCTATTCAGAGGCCACTCAATGAATGAATATTCAGTCAAAAGCCGTGTTGTGTTGTGTTTACTATGTTTGCAAAAATGTCCTGAATTTTAGCAAAAAGAGCATTGCATTTGAAACATGTTGATTTTTCTAAAAAGGAAATTGACATGGCAGGGAAACAGTTAAAAAGAAAAAATCTTTGAGTGTCGGGTGACAATGGATGAACCGATCATACCATGCAAATCCCCGAGGCACCTGTGTGTATACTGTTGTTGCAAGTTTTGCAGGGCGATGTTGCACTTCCCCAAGCGGAGAATGCTCCCCAGCCAAGCTATAGCAGTGAGATCCCTAGCAGAGGTTCGAATCTAATCAGAGATGGTGTCTTCCCCAAGCCGTGGTTTTTCTTCACGAGAAAGACATAGTCATCCCCAGTAGAGTTCAGATGGAACCATTCCCAGCTGAGCAAGAGCAAGTGGGATCCTCAGCAGAGTTACGAACCTAACCGAAGAGGTTCGTCTCCAATCGGAGTCCGTATGGGCTATCCCCAGCGAGCAATGGAATGCCTATTTCCCCATAAAGTTGAAATTTTCAGAATTCCCTCCCCAGCTAGGGTCTGACCAAGCATCATCCCCAGCCAAGTCTAAAGATTGTCATTTCCCCACAAAGTTAGAATTGTCAGAATTCTCTCCCCTGCAAGGGTTATTTAGCGAAGCGTCTTCCCCAGCAAGCAGCTGAATGCTTGTTTCCCCAGTGAAGTCCCCGACCGAGTCTGAAGGTCGTCATTTCCCCGCAGAGTTCATGATCAAGATTCACTCTCGTCATTGGAGTATTCTCCAGAGAAGTTGCCAATCTATTTGGGCCATGTGATGATACAAACCGTCATTCATCTCCCTAGTCAGAATCATGCATCGTCAAAGCCTCTTGACCCGTATCCCCTGCAGAGTCGGGATTATTGTTGCCGATCGAGGCATTTCGTTTTGATGCTCGTCTATGTTTCCTGGCACTCGTTTGTGTTGGGTATCCTGTTTTGTGCTCGTGTGAATGCTCTATGGAACTCGTCTGTGTTTGATGTGTGATAAGTGCTCGTCCGCGTTCCCAGCAATCGCTCGGTCGTGAAGTTTCTCCCCGGCAGAGTTGTGTTTTGCACCAGGCATTTGATGCTCGTCTGCAATCCTCAACACTAGTCTGTGTTTGATGGCTGCTCGTCTGCATCCTCCTCAGCACTCGTCTGTGTTTAATGGTTGCTCGTAGGCATCCCCCTTGGCACTCGTCCATGTTTGATGTTTAGTATCTGCTGGATGATCGTCTACTTGCCCAGTACTCGCTCGTTTGAGAAATATTCTTCAATTCTCCCCGGCAAAGTTATGTTTCTTACTGGGATGTCGTCGCTTGTTTGCTTTTTCCAGCGGTCGCCTGTGTGTGGTGAATGTCGTTGCTCGCACTCATCTGTGTTTGATTTGGCTAATGTTTGTCTGCAACTCTTAACACCTGTCAGTGTTTAATGTTTGATAGCTGCTCGTCTGCATTGCCCCAACACTCGTCTGTGTTCGTACTTTGTTGATTGCTCATTTGCTTTTCCCAGCAGTCGCCTACGGTTGGTAAATGTTGATGCACGTCCGCACTCCCCCAGCACTCGTCTGTGTTCAAAATCTAATGATTCTCTCCAGCACTCGTTTGTGTGTAACATCCGTTCAATGCTCGACACTCGTCTGTGTTTGAACTTATGTGATGCTCGTATGCATTCTCCAACACTCGTCTGTGTTTGTTATCTGTTTGAAGCCTGTTTGCATTGTTGGATACTTGTCTGTATCATCTTTCCCACTTGTATGTGTTGACTTATACCCATATGTACTGATTTGATAATCACTCCAAGTACTCGTCTGTGTTGGATTTCCAGTACTCGTCTGTATTCCTACCCCAAATGCTCGTATGTGTTGACTTATACCCATATGTACTGATTTGATAATCACTCCAAGTACTCGTCTGTGTTGGATTTCCGGTACTCGTCTGTATTGCTGCCCCAAATGCTCGTCTGTGTTGACTTATACCCATGTGAATGCTGATTTGGTAATCGCTCTGGTACTCGTCAACTTGCTACTCCAAATTCTCGTCTGTGTTGGATCTCTGGTATTCGTCCGTATCAGTGGCTGATATTCGTCTGTATCCTCTCCTGAAGCGCTCGTCCGTGTTTCTTCGATCATCGTCTGATATTCGTTTGTATCATTTACTTATAGCACTCGTCTGTGTTCTCTTGATGATCGTCCAATACTCGTCTATATTGAAGAGGTTTGAAGTCCTGACGGTGGGATTAAACGTCAAAATGGTTATCGTTCCTAGCGTAACAGGTATATCCAAAGGAGGTTCGTCTGTTTCAAGCACAACTTATCTACGCAAGATTTGTGAAGGGGGTTCGTCAAATCCTAATGTTGCCCATGGCGTAATAGGTTTATCCAAAGAAGACTCGTCTTTCTTAAACCATATATCCACGGATAATATATGAAGAGGGTTCGTCTATCCTGATTTATGCATGTCTATCACACAGACTTAAGTGTATCACCGGTCCTGGCGTAACAGGTTTTTTCCGAAGGAGGTTCGTCTGTCTCATATCATATGTGGCAAAACGTATGAGGGCTCGTATGTCTAGCACCTGGCGTAATAGGTTCGTTTGAAGAGGGCTCGTATGTCCAGTGCATGGCGTAATAGGTTTGTTCGAGGAAGACTCGTCTGTCCGGGTTCTTCTATCCGAAGTAACAATTCAGGTTGGAAGGGGGCTCGTCTGCTTTCTCCCCACTTCAGTCGCCAAAGCGTCATTTGGATGGGCTTATTTCCCATTGCTTGCATTCTCTAGCAGAGTGCAAATTTCAGGTCTTCTTGGTATTCAACCACAGTTCATCTTGAACGGTCGATAGCCGTGCTACCGTCCTTTTCAGATTAACAGTTGCTTGAATAGGGGCAGCTGTAATACCCCAAATTTGCCCTCTCCTGTTTAGCATCATCATCATATCATATTCATCATCAGCATGTCATGTCCTTAGCATATTACATAGAAAAATGAAGCATAGCACTTGCATGTTCCATCATAAGGCATATGATCAATCATCAGGGAAATTCAAAGCTCACCGGGCATGTTGCAAGTTTGGTGTCAGGGTCAAGGCCTTAAAAAGGACTAGGGATCAAAATCAGGTCAGAACGGTTGGCGTCGGGTTATTCTTGAGGTTTCCCACCAAAAGGAGGGAAAATTCAAAATTCACTGGTGTTAACCGGTTAAGGATTGGTTAACCAGTTAACGGCTGCGAATTATGAATTCCAGCAGCATTTTCAACATGTGTTTGGCTCCAAATTTTCAAGTTTATGATTTTTATTCATTTTTGAATTAATTGGAAATTAAAGAGAAGGATCTAGAGCACTTATCCAAGCATAATCCCATTGCAAAATCCTAATCACATTACAAACCATAATTTTAGATCCCAAGCCTAATTTTTGGGCCCCAAACCTAAACCATATTTAATCCATTTCTCTCCAAACCAAAAAAAAAACTCTCACAATTTTCATTCTCATTCTGAATTTTCACTCTTCTCTCTCACTTTTCTCTCATTTTCCTCCCACATTTTCCAAATTCACTCAAAGTTCCTCTTTGAAGATCACATAACCTTGCCTTGAGGTGTGTAGATCTTGGAACTAGACCTCCATCCATAGCTTCTTTGCATCATTTTGCTGGTTTAATTGATATTTCAGATCTGGTTTGGGATCTAGAAGTGCTTTTGGATCCAAAATTCTGCATCAAGATCTTGTTCTTGCATTTATTTTGCACGGAGTGTGAAGCTTAGCACCGGATCTTCAAAGTTCTCCGCGAGATCTCTCATTTCCAGCTCAATCAATAACTACCAAAGCATACCTCAGCTTTGTAGGTTGGTTAAATTCAGATCTACCGAAGATCACATAACCTTGCCTTAAGGTGTGTAGATCTTGGAACTAGACCTCCATCCATAGCTCCTTTGCATCATTTTGCTGGTTTAATTGGTGATTCACATCTGGTTTGGGAATTAGAAGTGCTTTTGGATCCAAGTTCTGCATCAAGACCTTTTGCTTGCATTTATTTTGCATGCAGTGTGAAGCTTAGCACTGGATCTTCAAAGTTTTCCGTGAAATCTCTCATTTCCGGCTCAATCAACAACTACCAAAGCATACCTATGCTTTGTAGGTTGGTTAATTTCAGATCTAGCTCTGTTTTAGCTTATTTGCATGCTTGTGCTTTAGATCCACCATGTGCTTGTGTATTTGCTTGTGTTGCTTGATTTGATTGGTTGATTTGTGACCGGATCTATGTATTAATGTTCATGAGCTTGATGATGTCATTTAATGTGAATTGATCCTCTTATTTCATGCTCAATTGATTACTGGTCTGGTGTTAGATTAAATTGATAAGCTGGTTGTGAGCTGATTTTCTGCAGGAATTGTTGTTGTTTCTTCAGTGTTAATCGGTTAACGGATTGGTTAACCGGTTAACGCACTTGTTTCTGTGCTGTTTTTCTGCAGGTTTGGCTTGGTTAACCGGTTAACGCTTTGGTTAACCTGTTAACACTAATGCAATGGGCCACGTTTGAGTTATTGTTAGCATGTTTGATCCCCTTACTTGTTTTAAATGCCATGGATCATTGTATGATCATTGAATATGATTGTTTAGGGTGATTTTCTTGCTAGTTGGTGCATGCTTCCATGTTCTCGACACGTAAATGCTTGTGTGCGTAATGTGACATGTTGTATGATCATTGTTGATATGAGCTTTGAACATGCTATTTTCCATGATTTTATTGATGAACATATGCTGGATTTTGCTAACACTTGCAGGGGCTCATGGTAAGAGAAATGTGGATGTTCATCCACATTTCAACTCTTCACCCTTTTCCTTTTAAGTTGCTTTCTCTTTGTACTTTTGATGTGCCTTATGCCATCATGTGTTGCAACTTTTTCCTTCCCCTTTAGGAGCAACTTATCTCCTTTATAGGAGTAAGTTGCTTGCTAGCTTTCTTCTCCTCTCTCTGCTCCTCTTTGGTTTCTTCTTTTCTTTTAGGATAGTTGAAACCTCACTAACCTTAGAACCACTTTTGCATGACAACTTTAGGATTAGTCTTTCCCCATTTTAGACTTTTGCCTTTTGCTCTTTTGGTTCTTTCTCTTCTCATCTCAAAACAAAACCTAAAAAACATTAATAAAGAAAGAAGTGGCTTCTTGTGTAATAGCCTTATTCCATGGGGCATATGTTGTCATTCCATCTTGGAATAGTGCATTTGTCTAGCATGATGCACAAGTCGGATCATGAAGTCATCTTCATTAAGAAAAACCCTAAAAACACTTCTTCATTTTTAATCACCAAAACACCTAATAAATTCAACAAGTCATTGAAATTAAGCCCTTGCCTTTGGAAACAAGTTTTGGGGATTTTATCCTTACTTGGTGTACTTGTTCTATTATTCCATCTTGGAATGTAGTAGCAAGTACACATTCCATGGAAGAGATCTTGAGTTCATTCTCTTGTGCCACACAAACAAAAGACTCATAAAAAACACAAACAAATAATAAGCGTCTTTCCTTCGGGAATTATTTTCTCATCTCATTCGCTCCGTCCGCGAACTTGCTTCTTCTTGTCATTTTGCAAGACGGTTACGCACTCGTCGTCCGAGCCTGCAACACCTGAGCATTGACATAGGTAGTTCAAGCCTTAATTCACAAGCAATCTTTTCCACCCCTAGTTAGGGGAACTACGGCGTCTCTGATCCTCATGTCCAGATGAGGTACGTAGGCAGCGGGGTAGGGCCCGTTCGAGCACAATCTTTATTTTCCCTACATTTTTCCTTTCTTTTTTTTAGTTCCCTTTCTTTTCTTATCCAGTTCAATTCCTTTTCTTTGCAGCAACTTTCATTCTTTCACCCTTTGAAGCATTTTCTTTGCAAGCTGGGATCTCGTCGGGTACGGCGGACGATCTGGGGTGATAATACCTTCCCAGGTCGTAACCGACTCCCGATCTCAGATTCTTTGGTTTGCAGGACATGTATCCTTCCTCTTCTTTTCTTCTGGTTTGTGCAGCATTACCATTCCCGTTTCTTCGGGATAAAAATGCCTGGCTGGCGACTCTAACCTCTTTTCGCGCCACTTTCGTGTTTGTACCAGGATGGAAATCCGGGGAGCGACAATACCCATATAGGGCATCGCCTAATGATAAGAAGACATTGAGAAGCCTAGCCAGCAGTTTCTTCCTCAATACTGATGGCTCCTTATACAACCGGAATTTTGACATGGTCTTACTCAGATGTGTTGACAAGAAGGAAGCAGGCCTACTAATGCACTAAGTACATGAAGGTTCGTTCGGTATCCATGTCGGAGGACATGCCATGGCAAAGAAATTTTTAAGATTAGGTTACTACTGGATAAAAATGGATGCAGACTGTTGAGCATATGCCAGAAAGTGCCATAAGTTCCAGATCTACGCAGACAAAGTGCATGTGCCTCCCAATCCTTTGAATATAATGTCTTCACCCTGGCCCTTCGCCATGTGGGGCATTGGTATGATTGGAAAGATCAAGCCAACTGCTTCAAATGGTCATTGATTCATCCTGGTAGCCATTGATTACTTCACCAAATAGGTCGAAGCAGCTTCATATGCAAATGTCACTCGCCAGGTGGTAGCCCGTTTTCTGAAGAGGGATATCATTTGTCGATATGGAGTCCCTGATCGAATCATTGCTGATAATGGTTCAAATCTTAACAACAAGATGATGGCAGAACTGTGCCGAGACTTCAAAATTCAACATCACAAATCTTCTCCTTACAGGCCAAAGATGAATGGCGTTGTTGAGGCGGCTAACAAGAACATTAAGAAGATTGTGCAAAAGATGGTAGTCACATACAAAGAATGACATGAAATGTTACCATTCTCCTTGCATGGGTACCGAACTTCCATCAGAACATCTACCGGGGCAACACCTTATCAGCTTGTGTAGGGTAAGGAAGCAGTCCTACCGGTTGAAGTGGAATTACCCTCCTTGCGGGTAATGATGGATGTGAAACTGGACGAAGCAAAATGGGTCCGATCTCGTTATAACCAACTGAGCATGATTGAAGAAAAGAGATTATAGGTTATCTGTCATGGTCAGTTATATCAGAAATGAATGAAGAAAGCCTTCGATCAAAATGTCAGACCTCGGGTATATCAAGTGGGAGAGCTTGTACTGAAAAGACTCCTTCCTCCGCATACAGACCACAGGGGCAAGTGGACGCCTAACTATGAAGGTTCTTACGTCATAAATAAAGTCTTCTCATGCGGAGCACTGATGCTCGCAACCATGGATGGCGAAAATTTCTTTATCTCCTGTGAATTTAAATACAATTAAAAAATACTTCGCATAAATGACCCGCTGGACATAAAAACAGAATGTAAGTCCATACAAAAATAGGGCATCCCGGCGATTCAAAAATAGAATAAAAGACTCGAGCAAAAATAAGGGAAAAATTGAAAATATGTACACCCGCTGAGTTGAAAAGCCACATCGGACAGCTCAGGCAAAAAATGGTATCCCGGTGGATTGAAAACCCAAAAGGGCGATCCACGCAAAATCAGGGAATAAGCGAACAACTGCATTCCAAATTCGTCTGTATCACTCCCATAACATGGAAAGCTTCGAAAGGACAAAGCGTCGGTCAAAATCAACATCCTTCAGAAAGCAAGATAAGAAGAGCGTTCAGGTCATACAGGTCATAGCAAAGGAAGATTGAAGCATCAACTTCAACATTGCCAAATAGGACTTTTATTTTCTCAATTTTTTAGCAATCTCCTCATTTCAGGGATTAGCTTCCTCACTGTACTCGCCTATTTAGGGCACACAAATCAATAAAATCTAATTCTTATTCACACTTTGTCTTATACTTTTTGTTTCATTTGCAAAAAAAATCAAAGTTCATAATACAACATTTGAATAAAAACATATAAGCCATTTTCAATAAATGCTTACAGGGAACATTTGCTCTTAATCGAACCTAACTCCTAAGACGGAATCCGGTTGAGGATACTTCAGGACACTTGTGCGTTTCCTTTGTTTAACAGGTTGCAGGTACTCAAGGTGGACAACCTTTCATAACATGGGGCGTATCAGGTACTATATCCCCAGCCAAACTGGAATTCACATCATTAGAAGGACTACTTGACGAAAGTATTCCCCCACGGAGCTCTTTATCCCCTCAAAGTATCCCCGCAAAGCTGATCCTCCGACATATTACTTCCCAGAAGTTCTCTCCTCCCCAAGCAGGATCTCCAAAGCAATGACTGGATCACTCTTCCCCAGCAAGTTTCCAGATCTTATCATCCCCAGCATGAGATCCCCACAGAGTTCATCCCCCAGAGATCTCCAGAAAGATCGTACAGTGATCCTTTCTCACCACAGATCGTACAGTGATCATTTCTCCCCACAGATCGCCCAGTGATCCGTTCTCCCAGAATATTTCAGATCTCGGATCTTGTTCTCTCATTTTCATAGTTATAACATTCACATCATTCCTCCCCCAAAAAAGCGTAGCATTCCATCTAATACGGAGCATTACGGAAAAACTCAAACATTCGCATGATCATAAGCCAGGTTCGGGCCAGTCACCTGCAAATACCAAAATCACTCCTTCAGCAATACACAAAAACTTATGCCCTGCAGATAAAAGCCAAAATATCCATTTGCACTCTCAATACAAATACTTGTGCATACTTATACACAATCCTTCTGATATTTGTCCGTATCCTACTTGTAAACAATTCTTTGATACCCGTCTGTATCTTACGCATCTCCCCAGCAGATCAACACTCGTCTGTGTTCCTTGTTCAAAGGCCGATACTTGTTAGTATCGTCAATCCTTAAACACGCGTCGACATTTGTTTCTATTGATACTCGTTTGTATCATGGTTTTAAGGATACTCATTCGTATCTTTGATCTATACACTGTCGAAACACCTATACCACTTCATTTTAGGGCTTAAACACTCGTCTGTGTTTATAAATCCCCAGAAGTCGCCAACAAAACAGCTTCATATCCGACATTCGTCTTATGTCGCGATAATCCTCAGCAGTCGTACCATGCTAGGTGATCATCCTTCACCTCTTGATGACCGTCCCTCATTATTTATTTTGATGACCATCCCTCATCATGTTATCCGATGGTCGTCCCCATCGTCGACCTTTTTATCCGGCATTCGTCCTATGTCGAGATAATCCCCAACAGAGCAGTCGTCCCCTGCTAAGTGATCGTCCTTCACCTTTTGATGATCGTACCTCATCATTCATCCGATGGTTGTCCCCGTCGTCGATCTTTCGATCCGACATTTGTCCTATGTCGTGATCTTTTTAGCAGCCGTACCCTTCTCGGTGATCGTCCTTCACCTTTTGATGACCGTCCCTCATCATTGATTTATTTTTCACCTGATGGTCGTCCCTATCGCGGTCTCCTTACTCTTCGGCCTAACGGTTGTCCTCGTTAGTGCTTTTAAATCCCCAGTAAAGTCTCCTTTCTTTACCTAATGGTCATCCCCATCGCGGACTCTTTACTCCCCAGCATGATGGTCGTCCCCGTCAGTGCATTTTTCACCGTTTTTATCCCCAGCAGTCGTCCTCTGCTCGATGGTCGTCCTCCATCGCTATTATTTAACATCATTTTGTACAATACAATTTATATCCCTTTTCTTCTTTTCCCCAGTGAGCACAAATTTTGGACTGTCTTCGTATTCAACCACAAGTTATCTTGTTTGTCTGTTAAGCCTGGCGCTTACATCATACACAGCTAACTCATGCTTGAATAGGGGCAGCTGTAAACACCCAAAATTTGCCCTCTCTCTTTTATCATCTTGACTTATGATTATCATCATTGCATAGCCTATCAACACATTTCACAATGCATAATCACCCTTTAAACATTTCATCTGCATAACTGCATCTAGGGTTTGTGATTAGATGAATCCTAGAAGTGGTGTGATCTATCTCAGAGGCCATGAAGCATTCCAAAAGGGTCCATGAGTGTTCTATGATCACCTTATGCCCCCATGGAGTCCATTGAAGAGGTATGGAAGTTGAGCTGAGCTCCTACACAGATGACCTGAAATTAGGGTTTTGGTTTTAAAGGCCTTACACCCAAATGTTTTGGTCATTCTTGTTGCTATTGGTCCATATATAATATAAGGAGCATGTGTATCAAATTTCATGGAAAAATTTAATGTGGAAGTCATCTGATCAAGTGGTAACTTCCTGAGCAAGAAAAGTCAGATTTTGGGCATTTGAGCCCCCTAACAAGGGTACAAATGGGTCATCATCATCAATTTGAAGTCATATAGTCTTTATTTGATCATTGGAATGCTTGGAAGTTCACAAAATTGAATAAAAATGAGCAAAGCCAAAACTTGCCAAAAATGGAAATGACTTGTAATGTAAACTTTCTATTTTGGGAAAGATCTTCAACCTCCTCTTTCTTGATCAAAAAGGTTTCAAATGAAATTTCTTCAAAATGAAAGTTGTAGATTGGATCCTCCCATTTTCAAAAAGGACAAGAACTCATTCTAATTCATCCTAGAACTCAAGTTATGGCCTTGCAAAGTTGGCAAAAATCACATAAATTTCATGTTCATGTCAAAGAGGGATTTTTGCATATTGGCATTTCAAGCTTATAAGTGACCTCTAATGCACTCAAATGTATCATAACATGTTCAAGCAACTTCTAAAGATCAGAATTGGCCTTTGAACCTAGGGTTTTGATGACTTGATTCTTAAGAAACTTCAAAGATGCCAAATTGCATAAACCATGAGAACACATGGTCAAGGCCATCCAGCTGCATAAACTTGATCCAATGGCCTTACTTGAATTGTTGGACAATCACCTCATACCATTCCCACAGTGCATATCTGCCCTCCTGAATTGTTGGGATTGCTTATGGATTGCCTCAAGGTCATAAAACAAGAAGGACAAAGGCTCAGAAGACACAACATCAGATTTCACAAAATTTGCCAAAAACTTCTCTTCTTCAATTCTCTCTAACCATCCATCAAAATTCAAAGATTTTTTCACCATTCAATCAGAAATCACCTCTAGAACACAAAGCAACCATGGCTTGAAACCTCATAAACCAAAGCTTCCATTTCTGCTTTGTCAGAACTGAAACTCACAAAACAACCATTATAAAATGCATTCAAGCATCACAATAGCACAAGGGGGACCAAAGGAGGTGTGTCGTACCTCGAAAAAAAACACGATCTTAAAACAAACAACATAGTCGCCACCTAATTCCATTTATTCTACGAGAGAAAAGGGAGATATAGATACAACCTAAAGGAAGGATAAGAATGGTCAACGAAACCAAATTCTAAGTTCAGGAGTCGGTTACACAAGAGGAAGGTATTAGCACCCCTAACGTCCATTGTACCCAACGGGAACCTCTTAGCTTAACTATGCGATTAAATGTTGATCTAAGTCTTTGTCTTCTAAATGGTTGTTAATATGTTTGTTCTAAGGAAATTAAAGTTTTAAATCTTATTATTAAGACGGAGAAAAGATTAAAGTTTTTATTATTGTGACGGAGAGATAGTTAATTTTTTATTATTGCGCTCGCGAAGGATTAAAATCCTTGTGCCTACGTATTCCCTTTGTGCAATGGGAAAGTCAGAGCTTCGTAGTTCGTGCAACCACGTTTTGTGTTTTTTTAATTGGACGATTGTTTCAAACGCATTCTACTACTAAGCGTTGGCTTATACTCGCGGTGGAGGCTGAAGCGCTAGCTTGTTTGCAAGATAGAAATATTTAAACAATGTTCATTTAAAGAAAAGGTGTTTGACCTTTGTTAAAGTATTTTAAACGAAAAGGCGAATGAAGCACAACTCGAGGGCTAGCCTCAAGAGTGATTGTATTCAAGGACCCGTGGAGTGCTAAACTCCAGAGTTCAGTTATTCGTTGATTAATTGTAAAATGATTTCTGTTTGTTGGTAAATTTTAAGATGTATTTTCATTGTGAAAGGGCGAATGAATTACAAATCGAGTGCTAGCCCCAACAGTAATTCAATTCGAAAACCCGAGGAATGCTGGATTCCTGAGTTTAGTTCTTTTGTTAATTAATATGTTAATTAAGAGTAGATTGTTTGCGAATTTGTTTTAAAATGGTTTAGGATTTAGTATTTTTATAACAAAGGAGTAAATGAAACACAACTCGAAGGCTGACCTCAAGAGTGGTTCATTAAAGAACCCGCGGAATGCTAGATTCCGAAGTTTAGTTCCTCGTTCATTGATTAAGACACAATAAAGATCGTGCAGATGGCGATCACTTAGTGATCGACTTACATGTGTGCAAATGTAGACTCACGAATTTACTTGGCATTTAACCAAGAAATTAATTATTTTCGAAATGATTATAAATTACTATGCGCGTATTCGTTTTTTATTTGACAAAAAGTAAACATAACTTATTGTAAACAAACGATAAATAGGCACATAATACACAAATGAAATCAGCTACAATGATTAATTAATTAACTAAATCAAATAGAAATATTTGATAGAATTAGTTAAATAAATTGATTAGTCAAATTTAATAAAGTTATAAAATAATCATAAATATTATTTCCTTTATATTTTTTGAATATTCAATCTAAACTATAATAAATCAAATAAGGATGAGAAAATAAAGTAAAAAAAATAAAAACAATGAAACAAATAAATAATTTAAAAAAAAGGTTTAAAATCAAGGTCGGAGGGTGCAAGAAAAAAAACGTTCTAGGCCCACAAAACGGAGGCCCATTCTGGGAGAGGCCGTATAGCATGGAAGCATGGTCAATCGTTGACCTCGGAAGAAGATTTAGGACGTCTGATTAGGATGGGGTCAACATGGACCTTGATCCAATGGCCCAAAAAAATGGTACACGCGGGGAACTATGCACAAGCATGTGCGTGAATCGAACAGGGGCATCCTCAACTTGTGACAGGTGTCCCAACGAAAACACCTATCGCTGGTAGAGTGGACCGAAACACAAAAAAATGTTTCCACATTTGTTTTTAATATGTAAAAAAAAAGAAAAAAACGAAAAAGGTTGAGGGTTTCACTCGCTCGTCCATTTCTCATTCTAATAATTTTCCAGAGAATCTCACCCTTCTTCACCGTCTCTCTCTCTCTATTCACACTTAGCAATATCATCTGAGACAAAACCCAGACCATACTAGAAAAGCTCCAACATACAGAAATCAAAACGTTATCGCTCATATACTAAGAACAAAATCAGCAAACGAAAATCATATACAGATCAAATACAAATCCCAAATTGAAACCATAAAGTGGAAAAGAGATTTGGCCGACACGAAATCGACAAAAAGAGAATCGTCAGAGCTTTTCAACTCCGACGATATTCTAGTGATGGTGAAATACCTCAGGTACGCTTGAAATCTTTTAATATTCGTCTGATTCCTTGCGTCTCCTTGTTTTCCTTCTCGCTAATACTTCCGTTATTCCTCTCCGCGCCTACAGGTTCTTCTGCGTGGTTAAGTTTTGGTGGTGGATCAAATATTGATGCCAATGGTGGCTCAAGTGATGAGTTTGGCAGTTCGTATGTGTAGAAGGTGAATGTGGTTTTGGAATTGAGGTGAGTGTGTAAATGTTATTTTTTCTGTTTTTTTTGTTGTTGCGGCTCTCTCTTCCCTCTCTTCACGAATTTTTCCTCCCCCTTTTTATCCTGTGAAAATTAGGGTTTCTTATTTGAAAATTTTTCTAAGAAATTCCCCTTTAGTTATGCCTGTCATGCTCTCTTCTGCATCAAAAAGTTTATTTTACCAATTCGTGAAAATTCCGATTTTGCAACTCTGTTGTATTCTGTCCATTTACCTTTATCTCTGCACCGTTTGACTTAGTTTCTTTTATTTAAAACGAAACTGAACATGTTGGCTTTTGATTGAACTGATTTCTCTTAGTTTTCCTTGATTTTTGTCTGTTTGTTAATTTTAAAATCAAGTCCTTACTGTGGTAACATTAGTTACTTGGCGGAAAGCTTTTATTTTTACTGATGCACAACATTGGTTTCATCCTTGGTTCACTAATCAATCTCTTTATTTTTTGTATGTAAACTTGCTTGGAGCATGGCTTGGTCAGGTTACTTCATAACCAAGTGCAATGTGACAGTAGAAAGTATAACAGATGATGGTTCCACGTCCTTATGTAAGGGTCCTTTCCGTAACAAGGATAAAGAGTGCTCGGATGCATGACCATCAATCAAATTGGACTGCCCAACTTTTGCACCAAAATCTTTGTCCTGTAAGCGCCAATGAGATGACAAACCATTTTCATTAACTTGTGATAGAATTGACTGTTTGAAATCTTCACATGTGAGAACTGTGGGTAAAATTTCAGGTACATTACTCTTGTAACATGGCTGGGATTGCTAATAAAGGTATGCATTGCATTCGTTGGTATAGCCTTATCAGTGGGTTCAGGATTTGGAAACTACAATATGGTGCAACATGTTGGGCAGTCTCTACAATGGATACATGTAACCTGCCTTTTTCACCACCAATGTTAAGCGAGAGCAAGTCATTTGGCTTACGTGTCAAGTCATACATCGACTTCTTTTCATCTTCAGCAAACCAAAAAGTAAACTTCAAAGATTGGAAGGCCTGGATAGGATGAAGTTTAAATTTGGCAGGATTAAAACTTTTAGAATTTGTATTAGGTTTGTATCTCTTGTAATTCTAGCAAAACGTGGCTTCAAACTATGTAATGACACTTATTTATTTGTAAGCTTGGCTTTGATATGGCTTAAAACAAGCTTGAACCAATCTTGCAAACAAAATACAATATGGATTGCCCTTTCTTACAAGTGACTTGAAACTTCTCAACCAACTTTGGGACTTGAATCCCATACATTTCATGTGACCAGTAAACAAATAGTATTCCTATTCTTATCTCTATTATGGCCTAAGTCAAATGATCCCCTTAAGAAATGGTCCTTCATAATACACATGTTCAAGAAGATATGAAAGAAATAAAAGGGATAAATAATTTAAAAAAAACAGAAATAAATGAATGTAGGAAAGTAGAATCAAAAGAAAAGGTGAGGCAAACTAGACTTTAGATGAGCTTGAAGATTGAAATTGGAACGAAGAGTTAAATTTAGCAATTAGGACATAGGTGATACATGAGAAACAACAATGGAGTCGAGTTGAGAACTAGTGACTTGAGATTAGTAACTTGAAATCGGGTATGGAAGTGAATTTGGTAATAAATTTGTAAACAAAATTAGAAATTGGATTGATAATTTAGACATTAAATTTGAAACTGAGAGCTTTGAATAAATCCTGGAAACTAAACTCTGGGAAATTGAAATTGAACTTGGAATAAATGATTATTCAAGTTAAATAGAAACTTAGGACCAAAATCTACAATAACCAAAACTCCAAATTTCCAAGATTAGTTAGAATACACTCATAACCCTGATCGGAATCCAAAAGAACTTCAATCTGAGTCTGGAACACGAAAGGAACTTTGAGATACCAATTTGATGTTTGAGAATTGGCAAGAACAAATAAAAACAAACAAAATCTCGTCGTGATGAACCAAAAGTTCAGGGTTGACATAGGGATCCATTTTCTTTCCTCCAATCTTAGTAACAAAAGAAACTTGTTTTGCAAGCAGACAATAAAACTTCAACACTGGCAGTTCGCACTGAGGCACCTCACCAGATAGAAATTCATAAGTAACCTGAGATTTCAAACACATTCATGATCCAACCTTGGAAACCTTAATCACGATTTATAAGATCAATCCCCCAATCTAAGCTTCTAAGCATGATACCTAGTTTTTCGAGCCAAAAGACAAGATCTCCAAAATTGGTTAAAACAAACAGGCCCCTCTTGTTATTCCTGCAAAAGAAACAAAATGTCTGGTATGCATTTGGTATGCTGATGGTAAGATGAATGCGAAATGCGAAAAGTTAGGGGTAAAATTTGGGGTGTGACAGTTGCCCCTATTTAAATAACTTCACCATATGGCATGAGGAATGTTAATCCTCACAAAATCGCAGTGAAAGGTATTTAAATATAGAAATAACCGAAAATTTTGCCCCTTAAATGCAATGACATGCTATGAACTTATGAGAGACTCTTTGCTGGGGATATGTCATGCGAGATGCAATGAAACCTAGCATGCTGATTTTTTTATGATGAATAGGCTGGATATGGTATGATGAAGACAAATACAAACGGTGATCCACAGAAATGAAATTGAGGGTGAAGACTCACTGGGGATTATAATATGTTGGGGACCACGAGACGAAACAGGAAGTATCCAAAGTGATAAGTCAACAGGTTCAAGTGTAACTGCTGGCACTAAGAATAACAAAAGACGGGAAACAAGACAAGAGTCCAGAACACAAGATTAATGAATGGACTGACACCCTAGGATAGCAAGAAAATAGTTCAAAGTAAAAAAAGATAATGGCTTGGTGCAACCAAAACTGACACTATGAACAAGAACAGACTATTTGAGGTGATGAGTGTACATGTTCAAGGGTGGCTGTTAGGGATCCCAATAGAACAATTTGGCGATTGAGAAAGGTAGTTGAAATGACATCGACACGGCGATTGGGAAAGCAAACTCAACATGGTGATTGAGGAAAATAAATAACAGGTATCGACACGGTGGTCAGAAAATAAAATAACAGACATCGACATGGTGGTCGGGAAATAAAACTCAACACGGCGACTGGGGAAGTAAACAACAGATATCGACGCGGCGGTCGAGAAATAAAAATGACAGGCGGCGACACGGTGGTCAGGAAATAAAATAGCAGACATTGATGCGGCGGTCGGGAAATAAAATAACAGACATCGACACGGTGGTCAGAAAATAAAATAAACGGACATCGACACGGTGGTCGGGAAACAAAATAGAAGACATTGACGCGGCAGTCGGGAATAAAATAGAAGATATCGACACGGTGGTCAGAAAATAAAATAAACGGACATTGACACGGCGGTCGGGAAATAAAATAACAGACATCGACACGGCGGTCGGGAAATAAAATAACAGACATCGACATGGTGGTCAGAAAATAAAATAAACGGACATCGACACGGCGGTCGGGAAACAAAATAGCGGACATCGACGCGGCGGTCGGGAAATAAAATAACAGACATCGACACGGTGGTCAGAAAATAAAATAAACAGACATCGACACGGCGGTCGGGAAATAAAATAATAGACATCGACGCGGCGGTCGGGAAATAAAATAGCAGACATCGATGCGGCGGTCAGGAAATAAAATAACAGGCATCGACACAGTGGTCAGAAAATAAAATAAACGGACATCGAAACGGCGGTCGGGAAACAAAATAGCAGACATAGACGCGGCGGTCGGGAAATAAAATAACAGACATCGACACGGTTGTCAGAAAATAAAATAAACAAACATCGACACGGCGGTCGGGAAATAAAATAACAGACATCGACACGGTGGTCGGGAGAACAACTCAAAACGGTGATTGAGGAAATAACTAAAAGGACATCGACTCGGCGGTCGGAAAAACAAACTCAACACGGCGATTGAGGAAAACAAACTCAACACGACGATTGGGGAAATAACTAAAAACATCAACTCGATGGTCGGGAACAAATAAAGGAAAATATTCAAAGTAAAATGCGCAGCAGGTTCAAGTGTAACTACTGACACTATGAATAAAGGAGACAAACACAATGATTGGGCAGCGGCTCTATGCGACCAACTGACACTAGGAGTAGAATGCAAATTACTTAAATATAAATCAACGGCTCTAAGCGGCCAGTTGGTAATAGGAAGAGATGTTGGAGTTCTCAACGAGATAAACGACCAACTTCTGGAAATTCCTTACATGAAGAGTTCAAAGAAGAACTTTAGGAACCATCAGGAAAACACGGATGCGTGTTGAATTAAACAGCCTTAAATCCTAAGCAAACAACTTAAAGGATTTATGGCAATGATAGTTGGGCTTAAAAGAAATATTGGTGGTACTAAGGTACATATCAATGAGGGCCTCTGCGGGGGATACCAGTGTTACTGGAATAAGACTTTGGTTAACCACACTTCAGGGTGCCCACAACAATGGATGAAAATTGACAGTAATCTGGACCTGGAGTCAGACAGACGACAACTGGGAAGGGACACATGATTATGTCAAATGAGTATGATTGAGCATGATGCGAATGATTATGATATGCAAATGCTAACTGAAGGGAGACAGAGAGTTTTGGTAAAGCAGGGGAGAGTAGGATCTCAATGCCAATACTTGGACGAGTAATATGAAAGATGCTGGGGAGATGTCTACAAACTTGGAAATCGATGTTTGGTCCAAGGATCCATCCAAGAGTGCTATCAGCTTTTAATCCTCTATGGGGATTTCTATAGTAATGGCATGAGAGTGTTGCTGCAAGCCAAAGGTTTTTTAGAAGACAAAATATTTTTTTCAGTATTTCCAAAGTCAAAGAAATTTGAAAGTTTTCCATGTGTTTCGAAAAATCAATCTTCTAAAATATTTGTCATTTTCAGAGCTAATTGGTAATTCACTAAAGACATTTTGCATAACAAAAGAAAATAAGAAAATGTAAGGAAAAGTTTGAAAGCAAAGGTTGTATTTGATTCAAGAATGGTAGCTTGCCAATTGCAAAACTCCATGGGAAATTACAATTTGAAAATGGCAATGGGGAAAGGTCTACATTGAATCCAACAACCACTATAATCCCTAATAACTAAGACCTCTTAACACCTTGCTTCTGACAAGAGCAACTGGATTGGTCTTCGAGTAATGATCTTCGATAATGGTAAACACCATCTGATACAGTCAAATGCCTTTGTCCCTAATTTTTGCCTAGACCGCCCTTTCGGGTTTTCAATCCACCAGGACGCTCTTTTTTGCCTAAGCCGCCGCCCTTTCGGGTTTTCAACTTAGCAAGCTCTTTTTTTTCTTTATCCCTAACTTTTTCCTGAATCTTCTTCATAGGTTATGATCCATCGGGATACCCCTTTTTGCCTAGGTCGCCATTTCTGGTTTTCGACCTATCGGGTTCTATTTAGGCATAATATTTTTTGACTGCATCAGAATTCACCGGGTGTTTCATTTGTTCACCATCCATAGTTGTGAGGATTAGGGAACCTCCGGAAAATGCCACCTTCACAACATACGGGCCTTCATAGTTAGGACTCCACTTTCCACGCATGTCTTTGTGGACTGGAAAGATTTTCTTGAGTACAAAGTCTCCTTCTTTGAATTCTCAGAGACAGACTTTCTTATCAAATGCTCTCTTGATGCTTTTGGTACAACTGGCCATGGCACATGGCGGTCATTCTCTTTTCATCAATGAGGTTCAGTTGATCATATATGTTCTGGACCCACTCAGCTTCCTCCAGTTTGGTTTCCATCAAGATCCTCAAAGATGGTATCTCTACTTCGATAGGGAGAACTGCATCCATCCCATACACCAAAGAGAAAGGGGTTGCCCCTATTGAACTGCGAACTGATGTTCTGTATCCGTGTAGAACATAAGGTAACATCTTGTGCCAGTCTTTGTAAGTCTTCACCATCTTCTGCAGAATTTTTTTGATGTTCTTGTTCGCAGCTTCAACAGCTCTGTTCATCTTCAGACGATAAGGAGAAGAGTTATGATGTTCAATCTTGAATGTCCCACATAACTCTTTCATCGTCTTGTAGTTCAAATTGGTCCCATTATATGTGATGATTCGGCTTGGGATTCCATAACGGCAGATAATTTGGTTCTTGATGAAGCGGACGACCACTTGCTTTGTCACATTGGCATAGGTAGCTGCTTCTACCCACTTGGGAAAGTAATTGATTGCAACTAAGATAAATTGGTGACCATTGGAAGCTTTAGGCTCAATTGCCCCTATCATGTCAATGCCCCACATTGAGAAAGGCTAGGGTGATGATAGAACATTCAAAAAGGTCAGAGGCACGTGCACCTTGTCGGCATAAATTTAGCATTTATGACACTTCCTAGCATATTTGAAACAATCTGATTCCATGGTCAACCAGAAGTATCCAGCTCTCAAGATCTTCCTGGACATGGCATGTCCATTGGCATGTGTTCCAAATGATCCTTCATGGATTTCTCTTATCAACAAGTCTGCTTCACGTTGGTCCACACATATGAGTAGAACCATATCATGATTTCTCTTGTAAATCACATTGTTGTTGAGGAAGAACTTGGACGCCAATCTTCTCAGAGTCTTCTTGTCTAAAGTTGTTGCATCCGCTGGGTATACCTGATTTTGCAAGTAGTTCTTGATATCATAGAACCATGGTTTCTATTCAGTTTCTTCTTCGACCAATAGACAGTAGGCTGGTGTAGTTTTTCGCTCGATTGTAATGAGTGGAGCCTCATTAAGAAATCTAACTTGAAACATAGAGGCCAACATAGCCAAGGCGTCTGCTATTTGATTCTCTACCCTTGGAACGTGATGGAAAGTGACTTCATCAAAGTATTTGATTAGTTCCACAATGTAAGGACAGTAAGGGATCAACTTCTCATCACGGGTCTACCATTCACCTTTGACTTGGTAGATTACCAAAGCTGAGTCTCCATACACTTCAAGGATCTTGATTCTGGTATCAATTGCAGCTTTGATACCCAAAACACATGCTTCATACTTAGAGATGTTGTTTGTACATTCAAAACATAATCTGGTCGTGAAAGGAGTATATCCACCATCAGGATTCATCAAAACAGCTCCCACACCATGCCCCATGTGTTGCACCCCAAAATTTTCCCTCACAATACAAGACTTTGTGTTCTAAGAAGGTTCACAAGGTTCACAAGTTTCTCAACATATACAAGACCTTTCATGAGGTTCATGAAGTCTACAAGTTACTTTATGAAGGTTCACAAGGTTCACAAGTTCCACAATGCTTTCAATACCTTTCATGAGGTTCATGAAGTCTATAAGTCACTTCTTGAAGGTTCACAAGGTTCACAAGTTTCACAATGATTACAAAGCTTTCCTGAGGTTCATGAGGTCTACAAAGCCACTTCATGAGGTTCACAAGCTTCACAAGCTTCACCACACTTCCCATGAGTATCACAAGACATTTTATGAAGATTCACAAGGTTCACAAAGTTCACAATTGGTCAAAGAAGTTGACAATTCCCTCAGACAATGCACCTCCTAAGTAGTGCATCCAAAACTAGGGTTTTGACTTTAATCAGGCTAAATGAACTTCCAATACCTCAAGTGAGTTTCATAACATCTTATATGTGTGTCAGAACCCCCATGACAAGTTTCAAGACTTTTCTCAAAGGTTTGCTCAGTCAGATGATCAGATAAGTCAAAATCAGTTCATGCAGTTAAAAAGTCAAACTGAGGTCAACTGTGGTCAAACCAAAGTCAAACTTCATGATTTTTTGCCAACATCAAGTATATGAAGTAAAATTCATCATTTGATCAAGGGTTGATCATGATTCATCAAGAAGATTCCAGATCATCAATAATCAGGAGTTTCTAAATTAGGGTTTCCTCAGTAAAAGTCAACTGAACTTTGACCAGCCATAACTTTCACATACTTCATCACCAAGTCTCCATCCAAAGCTCATTTTGAAGGAAATTGAATTCTCTACAACTTTGATGTTGAAGATTAAGCCCAAAAATGCTTCATTTGAAAGATATGATCTAAGACATTATAGGTCATTTCAAAAGTCAACAAAAAGTCAACAACTTCAAAAGGGCATAACTTGAGATTGGTAAATGATATGGACCTGAAACCAATGGGGTTGTTTAGAGGACTCTTCAAGCTTTTCAAAAAGTCCAAGAACGCCCTCATACCTTTAAAATTGAGGGAGATGAGCCTTTGCAAAGTTGGGAAATTTTGTGATGGTTTATGTTGAAAATGGAGGTTTAAAATCACTTCTTTCCAAATGGGCTGCCCAAGTTGTGATCCAATCCATACACTAATGCTATGCACGACCCAAACCATGTAAAATCTGATTTTTATTATTTTTATTTCTATTTAATTTGATTTAAATCATTAAAAATCATTTTAAATAAAAATAAAATATGAAAATTAAAGATTTTATTTGGATAATGTTTCTAGAAAGTCTTAATTGGTGATTAGAATCAAAGAGGAATGGAATCATGTGATTGATACAAAAATAGCAAGTATTCATAAGCCAATATTTGAATTTCATGACACCATCTTTTTCAATCTTTTTTTGAATCAAATCTCCACACAACTAATCAATGTTTTGACCTAGAATGATTCACCTATAAGTATGGATCATAAGCATAACCCTAGCGGACGAAATCCAGCAGCCATAGTGTAAGTTCACAAACTCAAAAATCCTTCCAAAAGTGAGATTCGGATTTTGAATTCCAGGGCATTTGAAGGCAAAGTAAGAACATAGAGATGTTTATTGGACATTGTTGAAGCAAAATCATCACTCATATGCATCTCATGTGCACCATATGGCTCAACCCGAACTCATCTTTGCCTTGAATTCAATTTTTTCGAATCCATTAATATATGTATTATGAATTGTTTTTGATGACTGATTTGTGTTTATTTTGATCCCTAGAACGATTCTGGACAAATTAATTGGATTTTCCTTGCCTAGAACAGATTCGGCCATTGTTAGGGTTTAGCTCTTGAAGTTAGGGTTTGGTGATTCAATGAGTTTAAATAAATTCTAAGAACATGGGAGTGTTCTATGAGACCTAAGGATCATAAAACTGTAATCAATTTGATGAACCATTACTGTTTGGTGTGAGTTTGATTTTCGCAGGTCAAGAAGCTTGAAGAACTCGCAGGTAAAATCGTAGCTGAATTCGTAGGAAAAAACGCAGGGCAAGAGGTTGAAGAAGGAGCTCTGGCGCGCATTTAAAAATTCAAATTATGTTAATATATTTTATTGTTGTTTTGTTGTTTTGTTATCACACGCGTGTGTGTGCCCTGGTGGTAAGCTTTGCCTGTGTATGTTGTAAGGACCTTGGTTCGATTCTTGGCCAAGTGCATTGTTTTGTTTTATTTTTCAGGATAAAAGGAGATTGAATATATTATGTATTCTTGCCATTCAATAGCCAGATGGGCTCTCCCAGCCAGGCGGTAGCGCGCGCATGCTTGCATTCATAAGGTCCTGGGATCAAATCCCACCCCAGGCCTTTTGCTTGTTCATTATTTTTCTGATTTTTCAAAGTCAAAGCACAAAACAAATTGAAGCTATTTCCTTATCACCTACGCATGGCTGGCATAGTGGAGGGTTTTGGTGTTTGCAGGCAGAACGTCCTGGGTTCAAACCCAGCCAAGGTAAGTTTCCTTTTTACTATTTTTCTGTTTTATTTTATTTAAATAATTGGCTTAAATTATTTTCTTATTTATTAATCAAAAAATAAATTATAAATGTATATATATATTTAAAATGTCTAAAAAACACCAATTATATTTTCTAAAATTCTAAACTCTTGTTTTTCTCAATTTGAATTTTTATTATTATTCATGTAATTAAATTATAATATGTGTATATTAATTAAAATAATCTTATATTAAAAACTCTTAAATATGTTTCTAACAAACCCTAGTCGTAAAAAACCTTAATTTATTTTCTAAATAACTATTAAGCACCTAATTTTATTTTTTCCTAATTTTTGTAAATATAATATTTAGTATAATTAATTTTAATAAATATAAATATAATCAAACTTTTCTTTATGTAATTATAAATTGTCTATAATCTAAATTGTTATTCTTTTAATATATATATGTTTAAAAATAGTTAAAATTATGCTAATATTATAATTACAATTTTTATGTTTAGAATTAATAAATTGCATATAATTTTAAAGTTTTAATTAAATTGTTTATATTTTCTTAATAATGTCTAATTCTTATTTGCTATTTTATTTTGTTTACTAATCCATTATTATTATTTCATTAACCTTGTTTATTTTTTTTAATTTTTATTATTACTAACCCCTAATTATAATTTGCTTACTTATTTATTTTGCTTATTATTTATATTTTGCTATTATATTTATTTATTTGCTATTTATTTTTTATTTGCTTATTATAATTATTATGTAATTGTTCCTGGATGTAAATTTGTAATTATTTAATTATTTTCGTTATGGTTAGTAATTAGGGAGTGCAAAACATGTATGTTCTTAAAAATTAATTTAGATCATGTTAATATAAGATAATTAAAATAAACACTCACACACATGTAAGTCGATTTTTAATCGCCGTCTCACTTTCTAAGGTTATCCCTCAAGTTGCCTAATTCATAATGGTCAAGTCCCTATAAAGCAAGTCCCTTTAAAGAAAAAATCATCAAGTCCCTCGTGGTTGCCTTTACGAATCAAGTCCCTTCGAAATAATGATGATAGTCCCTCCTAAAATGCTTAATACGCCTCACAGTTGCCTTCATAAAATAGAATGTCCCTCACATGTCCCTTACATCCAAGGTAAAGACTACCTACTCCTTAATAGTAGGGATAGTCTTACCATTTAAAGGATAAAGAACAGAAAAGACTTAGACTTTAGGGTAGGTTCCTCTTATGTACTTGCTCACTATTCAAACTTTTCAAACACTTAACAAATTTCAAACAAATTTTCAAAAACAAGTTTTTACGCATCCGTACATGGATCATTATTAACTATTATGAAATTTTTTCTATTCACACACTACACTTTCAAAAACAATTCAAAAGTGAGCTAAGTAACTAAGAGCCCATGGATAACCATGGATGTAAAGGGTGCTAATACCTTCCCTTTACATAACCTACCCCCCGGACCCAAAAATATCTCTTAAAGGTCTTTCCTATTCTTTTATGCCTTTCCTTTGGATAAAATAAAAGTCGGTGGCGACTCTTGCTATCCGCAACATAACTAAAGTCAGTTCTCCCACCGTGTTACAGAACTGGCGACTCTGCTGGGGACCTAAATTAAAGAGGGGTACCCTTAGGAATTAAGATCACTTTAAATTGTTTGCCTTGTTTGCTTTATATTACTTGTTGGGGTGCTCTTATGTGTGAAAGGTCCTAACCCGGATCTAGTGTACCTTAGGTAAATGGCAATAGACCAAGGAAACTGTACGACGTATATCGATACGGTTGATCTGGTGGCCATAGTTAGTGCGACTTCTTGGTTGGTGCTTATATTCCTTAAGTCAAGTTGAGGATAATATTGAGGCTGCCATATGTTGTCAATGCACTAACTAACTTTTAGAACCCTAGTTAACTCATCTTGGCCTTTAGAAAGTAGTGAGGTAACCGGCTTTGGTGCAGACTGAAGTTGGTTGACACTCGATGCTACGCTCATTGAGATCTTAAACTTGGAGGGTTTTGGTTGGCAAGTAAGTTGCCTTCTGATCAACCACCCTTGTGAAGGATCAATGATATTGAGATCCCTTAGAACCTGGTTACTTTATAGGACAGGATGAACCATCTAACTTCAGGGGAGGGTACTTACCTTTGAACCTCATGCAAGCCTTTAAACCTAGGGCTATGGTGTGACTTGTTTGTGTGTGCCACATGTTTGTGATTGAGCATAACATCATGACATCATCATGCATCATGAGCATATCATTTTCCCTAACCATTTCAAGGACCAAGGGATTTATCTTTGTTCTTTGTTGCAGGTCCAACTGAAGGAGCAAAGGGATACTTTTGAGGCTCATTACAAAGCAAGCCAAGCAAGAATCCTAGAGCTGACAAAGCAACTTCACGAGGAACGAAACCTCAACTCATACCTCAACACGAAGAGGAAACGTCCATGGGAGACTTAAAACCCCATATTTTGTACTTATTTCACTTTCATTTTTTGTAAGCCTAAAAGGCAAAACAAGTTATTACTAATAAAAAGTTACTTTCTTGTTTGTTTAAGCAAATTTAAGTCCTGCGGTCCTTGAAAACATTGCATATGCATTCCCATATCATTTCATTGCATCACAGGTTTATAATTGCGCACAGGTTTCTCATCTTCTCGCTGTTTATTTCAGCAATGGCTCTTGAACAATCAGTTAAGGATCTTCAGGCACAGAATGCACAGTTCCAAGAGCTGATCTTGAACCTGTCCAAGGGGCAAGATGATTTGAAGGCACTGCTGGCCAAGAAGACTAAGAAGACTAGAAGGTCTGCTGGGTTGCTCAACATGGGAAGAAGGTTCAAAGGTCCTGTCAAGACCAAAGAACAAATTGATGACTATGAATCTGAGGAATCTGAGAAAGAGGGAGGCAGTCTCCACAACACTATGGGGGACTCTGATTCTGAGGCTAACTACTACCATGAGCCTAATGAAGACAAATTTAAGAGGCTGGTAGATAGGATGGATGCTATGGAGTTACAGAAATCATCTGGGCTGGATTTTGAGGATTTGAGTTTGATATCTGGGGTTGTGATACCCATTGGCTTCAAGGTTCCTACCTTTGTCGTTTATGATGGGGTCTCTTGTCCCAAGCTGCATTTGAGGTCTTATGTCAGAAGGATTCAACCTCACACTGCTGATAAGAAGTTGTGGATCCACTTTTTTCAAGAGAGCTTATCTGGAGCTCAGCTGGAGTGGTATTATCAGTTGGAGAGTGTCAACATCAGAGATTGGAATGATCTTGCTGAAGCTTTCTATAAGCAGTACCAATACAATGCTGACTTAGCCCCCACTCGCATGCAACTTCAGAGCATGTCTATGGGTGCCAAAGAAAGTTTTAAAGAGTATGCTCAGAAATGGAGAGACTTAGCTGGAAGAGTTCAACCCCCTTTGACTGATAGGGAATTGGTTGACATGTTCATGTGTACGCTGAATGGTCCGTTTTACAGTCATCTCATTGGAAGCTCATCATCTGGCTTCACTGAGTTGATCATGACAGGAGAGCGAGTAGAGAATGGTATAAAGAATGGTAAGATCCAAGTGGGTACTTCTTCATCAGGTGCTGCAAAGAAGCCTCCCACTGGGAAGAAGGAATCCAATGCTGTTTATGGTCAACCTGATCGTAACAGAAGGCATCAGTCTGTTAGTGCAGTTCATATTTCAAATTCAACTCCTGCAACAACAGAGCAGCCTCAGGGCAACCAACAGAGGGCTAGAAGACAGTTCACGAAGATCAACATGTCAATGGCTCAGGCATTGCAACACTTGTTGAAGGCTGAACTTATTACCCTGAGGGAGGCTCCTCAGAATCCCAATGTTACATCTCCCAAGTACAATCCCAATGCACGATGTGCATATCATTCAAACTGTCCAGGACATGATACTAATAACTGCTGGGTCTTGAAGAACAAAATTCAAGATATGATTGATGCTGGAGAAATTGAGTTTGATCCACCAGGTACTCCAAATGTAAATACAGCACCACTGCCAAATCATGAGAAAACTGTCAATGCCATTGATGAAGATCTTCATATCTATTCAGTTGCGGAGTTGACCACACCGTTGTCTGTCATCAGAAAGAAGTTAGTACAAGCTGGTTTCTTTCCGGGTTGTCGTGAAGATTGTGTTTATTGTGAGTATAATCCAGAGAAGTGCTTCAGGTTGAAGGATGGAATTCAGCGTCTCATGGATAATTACACCATTGTATTTGAAAGGAGGCCATCTTCTGTAGAAGGCATGGTGGATCATCTGACTCGGGGTAAGAAGATTGAAGAGGTTGACATGGTTGACAAAGTACCGGTAAGAATCACTTCAAAGAAGCCCATTAAAATCTCTCATCAGGGTCCAATCAAGATTACTGCTGAAGGTCCTGTGAAGGTTGTTGCTGAAGCCAGAGTGGCTCCTCTGGTCATTACTACTCCTGGTCCTATTCCTTATACATCTGACAAAGCTGTGCCTTGGCACTATGGGTCTGACGTTTACATCCATGGGGTCAAGCAGGAGCCTTTACCTGATGTGCTTGCTGACATTGATAATATTGCTGGATCTAGCAAGATCACTCGTAGTGGAAGAGTCTTCTCTCCTCCAGTTGTTTCTAAGAGTGCAGTTACTCCTGCTGCTACTTCCACCACTGATGCTCGGGGCAAAGGTCCTGTTATTGAGCCTGTATCTACTGATGTGCCAGCTGCTGATGATCTCTCTAAGCAGATGGAAGAAGTATTGAAAATCATTCGCAAGAGTGATTATGACATTGTGGATCAACTGGGGCATACTCCCTCAAAGATTTCTATGTTGTCCTTGTTGCTGTGTTCTGAGGCTCATGCCAAGTCCTTGATCAAGTTTCTGAAGTCTGCTCACGTGCCCAGTGCAGTTTCTGTTGATCAATTTGAGAACTGTGTTGCTCACCTGACCTATGACAATGGGTTAGGGTTCTCTGATGCTGATTTGACCCCTGCCAAGAGGGATCATAACAGGGCCTTGCATATTTCAATTGAATGCAGAGGCACTACCCTGTCACATGTACTGATAGACAATGGTTCCTCTCTAAATGTGTTGCCCAAGGAAGTCCTGAATAAGCTGAGTCCTGAAGATGCTGTGTTGAAACCCAGTAATATTGTGGTAAAGGCTTTTGATGGTTCTAGAAGAGTAGTTCATGGGGAAATTGATCTTCCAATCAAAGTTGGCTCTCAGGTTTTTACTGCTACATTTTATGTGATGGATATTCGTCCTTCATACTCTTGTCTGCTTGGTCGTCCCTGGATCCATGGGGCAGGTGCTGTGACCTCTACATTGCACCAAAAGTTGAGATATCCGGTGAATGGAAAGGTTGTTACTGTCTTTGGAGAGGAAGAATACTTTGTCAGCCATGTAAATACCTTCAAGTATCTGGAAGTAGAAGGTGAATACATTGAGACTCCGTGTCAGTCATTTGAAGTGGTTCCCTGGGTTAATGATTATGTAGCTCCTCCTGCTGTGAAGAAAGTTCCTGTGGTCATCAGAAAACCTCCAACAATGGCAATGGCCTCCCTCAATGATGCTAGAGCTGTGGTGGATGAAGGTGGTTGTACTATTTGGGGTCAGCTTCCTGATATTCCATACAAGTCTGACAAGTTTGGTTTGGGTTTCACTGCAGAGTCCCAGAAGGCTGTTCGTCGTGCTCGTGCTGCTCATATCACCAATCAAGGGGTTATCAATGCTGTGGAAGATCAAGATGAAGACTACAACTTGGATGCTTGGATTTTTCCTACTGTGGGTGCTGGACTCAATAATTGGAAAGCTGAAGATGTTATCCCTATCTCCTTTAGTCAGGAGTAAATACTATTACTGTGTTGTTGCTTTTAAATTTGTAATTTCTTGAACAATAAAACTTTTAAGCCATGTGCCTTACCCGGGGCACAATGGTGTGCTTGTTACGGGCTGTCATTTCATTTGCATACTTCATTCAATAAAATCAGTGGACGTTTCGCTTTCGTAAATATTGTGTTCCTTGTCTTTCTTTTCTTTATTTTTGCTTTATCAGCTATGTGTTCTTACACACACCCACATCACTAAATGCAGATCCTCATCCACTCTGGATCCTGTTGATAACAGTTTTACTATTGCCAATTACAATTTCGAGAATCCGATCTATCAAACTGAAGACGGAAATGAGGATGATTGTGAAATACCTGTAGAGCTTGCTAGGTTGTTACAACAAGAGGAGAAAGCTATACAGCCACATGAAGAGCCAGTCGAAGTTGTGAATCTGGGAACTGAAGAAGACAGAAAAGAGGTCAAGGTAGGGGCTGATTTAGAGGACAGTGTCAAAAGCAGATTGATTCAGATGTTACGTGACTATGTGGAGATCTTTGCTTGGTCCTATGAAGATATGCCAGGGTTGGATACAGACATTGTGGTTCACCGTTTACCAGTGAAAGAAGATTGTCGTCCAAAGAAACAGAAGGTTCGTCGTATGCGTCCTGAAATGTCAGAAAAGATCAAGGCAGAGGTAATGAAACAATTCAATGCAGGGTTCTTGGCAGTGACTTCTTATCCCCAGTGGGTTGAAAATGTGGTACCAGTTCCTAAGAAAGATGGTAAGGTGCGTATGTGTGTAGACTACAGAGATTTGAACAAAGCTAGCCCCAAAGATGACTTTCCACTTCCTCATATTGATATTTTGGTAGACAACACTGCTCAGCATAAGGTATTCTCTTTTATGGACGGTTTCTCTGGTTACAATCAAATCAAGATGGCACCTGAAGATATGGAGAAGACAACATTTGTGACACAATGGGGCACCTTTTGCTATAAGGTGATGCCATTTGGTTTGAAGAATGCAGGGGCAACATATCAGCGTGCTATGGTGGCTTTGTTTCATGATATGATTCATCATGAGATAGAGGTATATGTGGACGATATGATAGCCAGATCTCAGAATGAAGAGCAACATCTTGATCATCTGCACAAGTTGTTTGAGAGGTTGAAAAAATACAAGTTGAGATTGAACCCAAACAAGTGTACTTTTGGAGTTAGATCTGGTAAACTCCTGGGTTTCATTGTCAGTGGAAAAGGTATTGAAGTGGATCCTGCAAAAGTGAAAGCTATACGAGAGATGCCAGCTCCCCGTACTGAGAAGGAAGTTAGAGGTTTCTTGGGACGATTGAATTACATTGCAAGATTTATTTCCCAATTAACCACCATCTGTGAGCCAATCTTCAAGTTGTTGAAGAAAGATCAGGTGATGGAATGGAATGATGAGTGCCAGACTGCCTTTGATGAGATTAAGAGATATCTGCTAGAGCCACCAATTTTGATGCCACCAGTTGATGGAAGACCCTTGATTATGTACTTAACAGTGCTGGACAACTCAATGGGGTGTGTATTGGGGCAACATGACGAGTCTGGTCGAAAAGAGCAGGCAATATACTACCTTAGCAAAAAGTTTACCGACTGTGAAACAAGATACTCACTGCTCGAGAAAACTTGCTGCGCTTTGGCATGGGCTGCTCGCCGATTAAGACAGTATATGTTGACCCATACTACCTTGTTGATTTCAAAGATGGATCCAATCAAGTACATATTTGAGAAACCTGCTCTCTCCGGAAGAATTGCAAGATGGCAAATGATCTCGACAGAATATGATATACAGTATACTACTCAGAAGGCCATTAAGGGAAGTGTTGTTGCTGATCATTTGGCTCATCAAGCAGTAGATGATTACCAGTCAATGAATTTTGAGTTCCCTGATGAAGACATTATGACTGTTACCAAAGAACCTGGACAATATGACGGACCTGAACAAGGATCCCGATGGACTATGGTTTTTGATGGTGCCTCTAATGCACATGGTAATGGTGTTGGTGTTGTAATTAGTTCCCCTGAAGGTTGTCATACCCCGATTACTGCCAGGCTTTGTTTCTATTGTACCAATAACATAGCTGAGTATGAGGCATGTATCATGGGTATTAAAGTTTCTATTGATATGAAGATTCAGTTCCTTGATGTGTATGGAGATTCAGCCCTGGTAGTGAGTCAGATTAAAGGAGATTGGGATACCAAGCATGATAATCTCATTCCTTACAGAGAGCATGTGTTGTCTTTGATCCCACATTTCAAAGAGATTACCTTTGGACATATTCCACGAAGAGAGAATCAGTTGGCAGATGCATTGGCCACCATGGCATCTATGTTTGAGATCAGCTGGGATGATGAAGCTCCCAAGATTACTATTGATAGATTTGAGAAGCCTGCATACTGCAATGAAATTGACACTGAAGGGGCAGAGGAGAAGCCTTGGTTCTATGAAGTGAAAAGATATCTTAAAGCTCAGGAGTTCCCTGAAGGGGCATCTGTCAAAGATAGGAAGTTTCTGAGGAGGTTCTCTGCTAAGTTCTTTTTGAGTAATGGGATTCTGTACAAGCGCAATCATGATTCAACTATGCTTCGTTGTGTGGACAAGAAGGAAGCAACTGAGATTATGGAAGAGATACATGATGGGACCTTTGGCACTCATTCTAGTGGTCATACCATGGCAAAGAAGATTTTGAGAGCAGGTTACTATTGGTCTACCATGGAAGCTGATTGCTATCAACACTCCAGAACTTGTCACAAATGTCAAATCTACGCTGATAAAGTTCATATACCTCAATCACCATTGAATGTGTTGACTGCTCCTTGGCCCTTTGCCATGTGGGGCATTGATATGATTGGTGAGATCAAGCCTACTGCTTCTAATGGGCATCGTTTCATCCTGGTTGCTATTGATTATTTCACGAAGTGGGTGGAGGCAGCTTCATTTGCATCTGTTACCAAGAATGTTGTGGCTCGGTTCATTAAGAATAATCTCATATGTAGGTATGGCATCCCTGAAAGGATTATCACTGACAATGGCTCTAATCTGAACAACACTATGATTACTGATCTCTGCACGCAGTTCAAGATTAAGCATCACAACTCTTCTCCGTATCGTCCAAAGATGAATGAGGCAGTTGAAGCTGCTAATAAGAACATTAAAAAGATTGTACAGAAGATGACTGTTACTTACAAGGATTGGCACGAGATGTTACCATTTGCTCTTCATGGCTATCGTACTACAATACGTACTTCAACAGGGGCAACCCCATTCTCCTTAGTCTATGGTATGGAAGCAGTTCTGCCCATTGAAGTTCAGATCCCCTCCTTGAGAATTATGAAGGATGCAGGCTTGGATGAAGATGAGTGGATTCAGACTCGACTGGACCAGATAAATTTGATTGATGAGAGGAGGTTAGCAGCAGTTTGTCATGGCCAGATGTACCAGAAACGTATGATCAAAGCTTTTAACAAGAAGGTTAAGCCAAAGGTATATCAGGCTGGTGACTTGGTGATCAAGCGTATCATATTACCACAGAGTGATCCTAGGGGCAAGTGGACTCCAACATATGAAGGACCATTTGTAGTCAAGACAGTGTTCTCAGGAGGTGCCATGATACTGACTACAATGGATGGAGAGGACTTCCCTCAGCCTGTAAACGCAGACATAGTTAAAAAATACTACGCATAAAAGAAGACCCGCTAGGTTGACAGGCCTAGGCAAAAATAAGGGCATCCCGGCAAACCAAAAGGGTTTGGGCAAAAATTAGGGATATATATAAAAAGATGTACACCTGGCAAGTCGAAAACCTGAAAAGGCGGCTTGGGCAAAAAAGGGTATCCCGGTGGATTGAAAACCTGAAAGGGCAATCCAAGCAAAAGTTAGGGATTAAAGCGTATGACTATGTCTCGTTTGGATCACCAATGAAACTGCAACCAGTTGTACTACTTATTCAAGCTCTAACAGATAAAGCTCAATCCAATCGTTTCCGTCTCAACAGCAAGAAGATGAGATACTTGAGTGGCAATAGTAGAATTGAAACTCAACAGGATTGTTTCCCACGTAGCTGATTCTCTTTTGTAAAACCTTATGGCAAAATCCTCTTACTAGGGTTTATGTCTCTTTGTACAAACTTACCCGTGTATGGGTCACTTGTTGATATAAATAAATTCCATCTTTTGAATCCAGATTTACTTTTACCCTATTTACATAAGCGAAACGTCCATTGATTGTGTTTGAATGCATGTATGCTTTTAATATGATTAATGTTTACCAGAAATGCATGAAAATGCAGTAATAGTATTTACTAAGGACGAACGAGGGAAGGATTTCAACGAAGCTTCGCCGGTTCACCTTACAAGACAATTACAAACCCTCAGTAGGACTAATCCATCTTCATAAAGTCTCATCTCCCCTGGAATTTATATCCATCTCTTTTATCCTCATACGGATATTCGGGAAATTACTTTCCAATAAGAGTACGACGAACGAAGACGGGATGTTATACTTATCCTACTACCAAACGAAGACGAAGGTTATATATACCCGACTATCCCCAGCATACGGGAGGTTATCTATACCCTATTATCCCCAGCAGACGGGAGGTTATCTATACCCTATTATCCCCAGCAGACGGGAGGTTATCTATACCCTATTATCCCCAGCAGACGGAGGGTTATATATTCTTCAGCAACGAATCGGGATTTATTTTCCCTGGCCAGCAGTTGTTATACGAAGATATCCAGGCGCTTCCGGCAGTATCATATCATACATACATCGTTTACATTATACCATAACATATATATCCATAGACATATAGTACATTACCTAAGTGCATCATATCATACATGCATACATAAAGCATAAACTAATGTTATTATACAGAATACTACTTTGTTTTCAGGTTAATTATCAAACAAACAAGCTTATGATCTTTGGGACTGCTTTATTGTAACCTCAGGGTTACTTTATCTTCCTGATGAGCTTCTTATTACTTTGGGACTGCTTTATTGTAACCTCAGGGTTACTTTATCCTCCTGATGAGCTTCTTATTACTTTGGGACTGCTTTATTGTAACCTCAGGGTTACTTTATCCTCCTGAAATCATCTTATTATTTCAAGACTGCTTTAGAGTTATCATTATTGATTGCTCTATCCTCCTGAAATCATTACTTCAAGACTGCTTTAGAGTTATCATTATTGATTGCTCTATCCTCCTGAAGACATATCACATCATTATTTCAAGACTGCTTTAGAGCTATTGATTGCTCTATCCTCCTGAAGTCATATCATTACTTCAAGACTGCTTTAGAGTTATCATTATTGATTGCTCTATCCTCCTGAAATCATTACTTCAAGACTGCTTTAGAGTTATCATTATTGATTGCTCTATCCTCCTGAAATCATTACTTCAAGACTGCTTTAGAGTTATCATTATTGATGGCTCTATCCTCCTGAAATCATCTTATTACTTCAAGACTGCTTTAGAGTTATCATTATTGATGGCTCTATCCTCCTGAAATCATTACTTCAAGACTGCTTTAGAGTTATCATTATTGATTGCTCTATCCTCCTGAAATCATTACTTCAAGACTGCTTTAGAGTCATCATTATTGATTGCTCTATCCTCCTGAAATCATATTATTACTTCAAGACTGCTTTAGGGTTATCATTATTGATTGCTCTATCCTCATGAGGACATGCTGTTACATCAGGATTACTCCAGTATCCTGAAAACATATCATCAATACCTCAGGATTGCTCCCGATACCTGACAGCTTTCATTATACCTCCATATTTTGGACTGCTTTATCTTCCAAGAAATATATCTGAAGAACTTTCTCCTAGTGGCATCTTTAAGCCCACTCAATCATACTCAATCAACCATCAATATCATTCTATGCACTGGTGAGTGCAAATTTTTGGGCTTTTGTGTTCAATCCCCTTCAACCTTCCAGGTCACGAATGGAAAATATACCAATCTAACCCCTCAGGTTTCAGAAAATTGAACAGGGGCAGCTGTTGCACCCCAAAATTTGCCCTCACAATACAAGACTTTGTGTTCTAAGAAGGTTCACAAGGTTCACAAGTTTCTCAACATATACAAGACCTTTCATGAGGTTCATTAAGTCTACAAGTTACTTTATGAAGGTTCACAAGGTTCACAAGTTCCACAATGCTTTCAATACCTTTCATGAGGTTCATGAAGTCTATAAGTCACTTCTTGAAGGTTCACAAGGTTCACAAGTTTCACAATGATTACAAAGCTTTCCTGAGGTTCATGAGGTCTACAAAGCCACTTCATGAGGTTCACAAGGTTCACAAGCTTCACCACACTTCCCATGAGTATCACAAGACATTTTATGAAGATTCACAAGGTTCACAAAGTTCACAATTGGTCAAAGAAGTTGACAATTCCCTCAGACAATGCACCTCCTAAGCAGTGCATCCAAAACTAGGGTTTTGACTTTAATCAGGCTAAATGAACTTCCAATACCTCAAGTGAGTTTCATAACATCTTATATGTGTGTCAGAACCCCCATGACAAGTTTCAAGACTTTTCTCAAAGGTTTGCTCAGTCAGATGATCAGATAAGTCAAAATCAGTTCATGCAGTTAAAAAGTCAAACTGAGGTCAACTGTGGTCAAACCAAAGTCAAACTTCATGATTTTTTGCCAACATCAAGTATATGAAGTAAAATTCATCATTTGATCAAGGGTTGATCATGATTCATCAAGAAGATTCCAGATCATCAATAATCAGGAGTTTCTAAATTAGGGTTTCCTCAGTAAAAGTCAACTGAACTTTGACCAGCCATAACTTTCACATACTTCATCACCAAGTCTCCATCCAAAGCTCATTTTGAAGGAAATTGAATTCTCTACAACTTTGATGTTGAAGATTAAGCCCAAAAATGCTTCATTTGAAAGATATGATCTAAGACATTATAGGTCATTTCAAAAGTCAACAAAAAGTCAACAACTTCAAAAGGGCATAACTTGAGATTGGTAAATGATATGGACCTGAAACCAATGGGGTTGTTTAGAGGACTCTTCAAGCTTTTCAAAAAGTCCAAGAACGCCCTCATACCTTTAAAATTGAGGGAGATGAGCCTTTGCAAAGTTGGGAAATTTTGTGATGGTTTATGTTGAAAATGGAGGTTTAAAATCACTTCTTTCCAAATGGGCTGCCCAAGTTGTGATCCAATCCATACACTAATGCTATGCACGACCCAAACCATGTAAAATCTGATTTTTATTATTTTTATTTCTATTTAATTTGATTTAAATCATTAAAAATCATTTTAAATAAAAATAAAATATGAAAATTAAAGATTTTATTTGGATAATGTTTCTAGAAAGTCTTAATTGGTGATTAGAATCAAAGAGGAATGGAATCATGTGATTGATACAAAAATAGCAAGTATTCATAAGCCAATATTTGAATTTCATGACACCATCTTTTTCAATCTTTTTTGAATCAAATCTCCACACAACTAATCAATGTTTTGACCTAGAATGATTCACCTATAAGTATGGATCATAAGCATAACCCTAGCGGACGAAATCCAGCAGCCATAGTGTAAGTTCACAAACTCAAAAATCCTTCCAAAAGTGAGATTCGGATTTTGAATTCCAGGGCATTTGAAGGCAAAGTAAGAACATAGAGATGTTTATTGGACATTGTTGAAGCAAAATCATCACTCATATGCATCTCATGTGCACCATATGGCTCAACCCGAACTCATCTTTGCCTTGAATTCAATTTTTTCGAATCCATTAATATATGTATTATGAATTGTTTTTGATGACTGATTTGTGTTTATTTTGATCCCTAGAACGATTCTGGACAAATTAATTGGATTTTCCTTGCCTAGAACAGATTCGGCCATTGTTAGGGTTTAGCTCTTGAAGTTAGGGTTTGGTGATTCAATGAGTTTAAATAAATTCTAAGAACATGGGAGTGTTCTATGAGACCTAAGGATCATAAAACTGTAATCAATTTGATGAACCATTACTGTTTGGTGTGAGTTTGATTTTCGCAGGTCAAGAAGCTTGAAGAACTCGCAGGTAAAATCGTAGCTGAATTCGTAGGAAAAAACGCAGGGCAAGAGGTTGAAGAAGGAGCTCTGGCGCGCATTTAAAAATTCAAATTATGTTAATATATTTTATTCTTGTTTTGTTGTTTTGTTATCACACGCGTGTGTGTGCCCTGGTGGTAAGCTTTGCCTGTGTATGTTATAAGGACCTTGGTTCGATTCTTGGCCAAGTGCATTGTTTTGTTTTATTTTTCAGGATAAAAGGAGATTGAATATATTATGTATTCTTGCCATTCAATAGCCAGATGGGCTCTCCCAGCCAGGCGGTAGCGCGCGCATGCTTGCATTCATAAGGTCCTGGGATCAAATCCCACCCCAGGCCTTTTGCTTGTTCATTATTTTTCTGATTTTTCAAAGTCAAAGCACAAAACAAATTGAAGCTATTTCCTTATCACCTACGCATGGCTGGCATAGTGGAGGGTTTTGGTGTTTGCAGGCAGAACGTCCTGGGTTCAAACCCAGCCAAGGTAAGTTTCCTTTTTACTATTTTTCTGTTTTATTTTATTTAAATAATTGGCTTAAATTATTTTCTTATTTATTAATCAAAAAATAAATTATAAATGTATATATATATTTAAAATGTCTAAAAAACACCAATTATATTTTCTAAAATTCTAAACTCTTGTTTTTCTCAATTTGAATTTTTATTATTATTCATGTAATTAAATTATAATATGTGTATATTAATTAAAATAATCTTATATTAAAAACTCTTAAATATGTTTCTAACAAACCCTAGTCGTAAAAAACCTTAATTTATTTTCTAAATAACTATTAAGCACCTAATTTTATTTTTTCCTAATTTTTGTAAATATAATATTTAGTATAATTAATTTTAATAAATATAAATATAATCAAACTTTTCTTTATGTAATTATAAATTGTCTATAATCTAAATTGTTATTCTTTTAATATATATATGTTTAAAAATAGTTAAAATTATGCTAATATTATAATTACAATTTTTATGTTTAGAATTAATAAATTGCATATAATTTTAAAGTTTTAATTAAATTGTTTATATTTTCTTAATAATGTCTAATTCTTATTTGCTATTTTATTTTGTTTACTAATCCATTATTATTATTTCATTAACCTTGTTTATTTTTTTTAATTTTTATTATTACTAACCCCTAATTATAATTTGCTTACTTATTTATTTTGCTTATTATTTATATTTTGCTATTATATTTATTTATTTGCTATTTATTTTTTATTTGCTTATTATAATTATTATGTAATTGTTCCTGGATGTAAATTTGTAATTATTTAATTATTTTCGTTATGGTTAGTAATTAGGGAGTGCAAAACATGTATGTTCTTAAAAATTAATTTAGATCATGTTAATATAAGATAATTAAAATAAACACTCACACACATGTAAGTCGATTTTTAATCGCCGTCTCACTTTCTAAGGTTATCCCTCAAGTTGCCTAATTCATAATGGTCAAGTGGGGTGTATAAAGCAAGTCCCTTTAAAGAAAAAATCATCAAGTCCCTCGTGGTTGCCTTTACGAATCAAGTCCCTTCGAAATAATGATGATAGTCCCTCCTAAAATGCTTAATACGCCTCACAGTTGCCTTCATAAAATAGAATGTCCCTCACATGTCCCTTACATCCAAGGTAAAGACTACCTACTCCTTAATAGTAGGGATAGTCTTACCATTTAAAGGATAAAGAACAGAAAAGACTTAGACTTTAGGGTAGGTTCCTCTTATGTACTTGCTCACTATTCAAACTTTTCAAACACTTAACAAATTTCAAACAAATTTTCAAAAACAAGTTTTTACGCATCCGTACATGGATCATTATTAACTATTATGAAATTTTTTCTATTCACACACTACACTTTCAAAAACAATTCAAAAGTGAGCTAAGTAACTAAGAGCCCATGGATAACCATGGATGTAAAGGGTGCTAATACCTTCCCTTTACATAACCTACCCCCCGGACCCAAAAATATCTCTTAAAGGTCTTTCCTGTTCTTTTATGCCTTTCCTTTGGATAAAATAAAAGTCGGTGGCGACTCTTGCTATCCGCAACATAACTAAAGTCAGTTCTCCCACCGTGTTAAACCATGTAATTAGAGGAACCATCAAACATCATCTTCCATCGAGAACCTGACTCAGGACCTTCATCTAGACCTGGAACTTCACAATCTTTTATTAACATAATGTCCTCGTCTAGGAAATCGAATTCCAAAGGTTCAAAATCTTCGACAGGTTGATCAGCAAGGTAGTCAGACAAAACACTGACCTTGATATACTTCGGGGTTACATATTGGATGTCATATTCGGACAGCAACATGTGCCAACGGGCAAGTCTTCCAGTCAAGGAAAGCTTCTCAAAAATGTACTTTATTGGATCCATTTTCGAGATCAACAAAGTAATGTGACAAATCATATAATGCCTGAGTCGTCTGGAAGCCCATGCCAAAGCACAACAAGTCTTCTCTAAAAGTGAATATCTTCTTTCACAATTTGTAAACTTCTTGCTTAAGTAATAAATGGCATGCTCCTTACAACCAGTTTCGTCCTGTTGGCCTAATACGAAACCCATAGATCCCTCGAGTACAGTCAGATACATGAAAAGAGGCTTCCCTGGAGTAGGTGGGATTAAGATAGGAGGTTCCTATAGATAAACCTCAATCTTCTCAAAAGCCAGTTGACAATCGGGACTCCGCTCAATTGCTTTATACTTTCGAAGCAACTTGAATAAAGGCTCACATGTAGCAGTCATGTTGGAGATAAATCAGGAGATGTAATTCAATCTTCCAAGGAAACTTATGACTTTTTTTTCTGTTTCCGGAGCTGGCATTTCTTGAATTTCTCTGACCTTGTCTGGATCTACCTCAATTCCTTGCTGACTAACAATAAAACCGAGTAATTTCCCTGATCGGACACCAAAGGTACACTTAGCTGGATTTAGACGTAGTTGGAACTTTCTAAGGCGCTCAAATAACTTCAGGAGATGATTCAAATGATCCTCCTCACTCTGTGATTTGGAAATTATATCATCCATGTAAACTTCTATCTCTTTATGCATCATATCATGGAAAAGGGTGACCATTGCCCTTTGATAAGTGGCTCCTGCATTTCTGAGACCGAACGACATAACCTTGTAACAATAAGTGCCCCATGGTGTGATGAATGTAGTTTTTTCCATATCGTCAGGATCCATCTTGATCTGGTTATATCCTGAAATTCCATCCATGAAGGAGAAAACAACAAACTTAACAGTGTTGTTAACCAAAGTATCAATGTGCGGAAAAGGGAAATCGTCCTTTGGACTGGATTTGTTCAAATCTCTATAGTCCACGCACATTCTAACCTTTCCATCCTTCTTGGGGACTGGCACAATGTTAGCTACCCACTCAGGGTACATTGCAACTGCGAGGAATCCAGCATCAAACTGTCTTTTGACCTCTTCTCGAATCTTCAGAGCCATGTCTGGTATTGTTCTTCTGAGCTTTTGATTTACTGGCGGGAAATCTGGTCGAAGCGGCAACTTATGAACAACTATGTATGTTTCCAAACCGGGCATATCCTGATACGACCATGCAAACACATCCACATATTCTTTGAGAAGCTTGACCAATCTTTCTCTGACGTCTGCCCCAAGTGTTGTACCAATCTTGACTTCTTTCTCGTCTTCATCGGTGCCAAGGTTGATGGTATCTACCTGCTCCTTATGTGGCTGAATATCTGTGTACTCATACTCAACCAATCTTTCCAGTTCTTCGGGAATATCACAATCTTCCTCACTTTCATCTTCCTCTTGGTAGATGGGCTAATCGAAGTTAGGAGAGAATATAGATTCATTGGATTCAATAGGGTTTTCATTTGCTCCGCATATGGGAATGATTTGCTTTTATTAAAAGTGAAAATAGATGGATGCAAGAAAAACTTTTTATTGGTTTTGAAAGATTGCCATTTTCTTTTAAAAGTGAAAAGAGAAAAAGCAGTAAATAAAACAAGATAGGAATTTAACAAAATGCCTTCATTGATTAAATAACTTGAAAATGAGAAGGGGCCCTACAAAATGATCCCATAGCCTTGGGCGAAGCTAGGGAACTTTGAAAACATTAAAAAAAACTATAAATTACTTTGACAGTGGAAAACATTCTGGGATCTCAACTGCCTTCCAATTGCCCAAAGCTGCTTCACACTGATAAACCAAATGATCCACATCTTCATCTTCAGATCCCCATTAACTGCATTGATTTGATATCCGGCACTGGAAAACACCTCTTGAATGGTCTTTGGACGTCCTTTGACGGAGGTTGACGCTCATTCCTTCACATGAGTTGGTTTATAACCCAACCCGTAGCGATCTAGCTTCTGTTTGACTTCAATGACATCACCCCAAACTTCGTAGCTTCCTTCTTCGATAGTGGAAATGGTACTTTTTAGCGACGTAAAAGATGGAATACCCATCCCCTTTGGCTCCTCTACTTCCATAAGGACAACATTGGCTATCTCCAGGGCTTGGAAAGTAGTTTCCAAAGCATCTTCATCAGCCTCAATATAGCTAAAGGAAGAAAGGTTGCTGACCATGAGATCTTCTTCACCAGACACAGTTACCAACTTATTATCGACCACAAACTTCATCTTCTGGTGTAAGGTGGAAGTGACTGCCCCAGCGGCATGGATCCAAGGTCTTCCCAGCAAACAACTTTAATTAGGGTTAATGTCCATAACCTGGAAAGTGATCTTGAACAGCTGTGGTCCAATCAAGATTGGCAGGTCTACTTCTCCAATAACAGTCCTCTTTGACCCATCAAAAGCTTTCACAATCAGTGCACTAGGCCTCATCTTTGCCCCTTGATAAGATAATTTAGCAAGTGTTCTTTTCGGCAAAACATTCAATGAAGATCCCGTATCCACAAGAACTCTTGCTAAAGTATCCTCCTGACATTTTACAGATATATGAAGAGCACGGTTATGGTCCAAGCCATCCTTTGGAAGATCCTTCATGCTGAAGCTGAGATTATTACATGCGGTAATATTGGCAATGACACCATCAAACTGATTCACAGTTATGTCATGTGTAACATGAGCTTGGGCTAGTAATTTCTGGAGAGCAGCTCGGTGGGTCGGCGAATGCATAAGAAGTGATAAGATAGATATTTTGGAAGGTGTTTGATGTAGCCGATCAATAACCTTATAATCACTCTTCTTAATGATTCTGAGAAATTCTGCATCCTCTTCTTCCAAGACCAACCCTTTATCCTTGTTGGCAACAACGGGAATGACTTCTTTAGGTGGAACGGGTGGAACTGTATTGACTTGCTGAGTGTAAACACGACCACTGTGAGTTAATCGACTGGCACCTGCTATGTCAGCACTTGCCACTTTTGAACTTTCCTTCTGACAAGCCTGTTCAAACTTCTGATGAATTCCCCCTGTATCATACTTCCACAGAATTGCCTTGGTATCTTCATAAAGGAAAGGGTTACTCTTTTGCTCAATCCTCAGTTCTGGAAAATTAAAAATGGGCACCACAGGTTCTGGCATATTGAAGATGGGTTGAATTCTTGGGGACTCAAGCATGTTAAACACTGGTACCATGGTAGAAACAGATTCAGACAAGTTAAAAATGGGTTCAATCATTGCCACTTAATTCCTCTTCACACGACCGCTTACTTGTAACACACCCAGATTAATCAAACTTTGAACATCTCTCAAAACCAGTTCACATCCCTTTGGATTATTAGCACAAGCTTCACAATTCTTATGACAGTTTTTCAGCATACCCACCTCTACTAACTTCGCATGGAAGTCTCTAAGCGGGGTTTTGATCTCTGTGGCGTTGAAAATCAAATATTCGTCATACTCGTCAACAATGGCATTTATGGACCCATGGTTGGGTAGAGGATTATTTTTGACATTCAGACCAGTATTTCCAAACGACAAAATGTTTTTATCCAATAAATCCTTCACAACATACCTCAAAGCAATACAATTTTCTAAATCGTGCCCTGGAGTACCTTCATGGAATAAATAGTGGGCACTTGAGTTGTAACTTGGTGGAAGCGGATCTGGTGGAGGACCCAAAGGCCTTGGAGTAACAAAGCCTTTCTTTAGTAGTGAGGGATATAATTCAATATAGGTCATAGGGATCCGAGGATTGGGAGGCCTTCCTCCTAGTCTTCTATTCTGAAAGTTGGAATTCAGATGAGGAGCTGGAGTCCTCTGCTGGTAGACTGAAGCATTGGGCGCTTGTTGATAGCCTGGATTATTGAGGATTGGTTGATAAGTTGGAATCACTGGAGCCGCTTGCTGATACATCGGTATTGCTTGAGTTGGCTGATACATTGGAACTTGCTGATTATACGATGGTTGAACTGCCGCTACATAGGGATGTTGAACGTACTGTGGTGGATAGACATATTGCTGTTGAGACACAGGTGGAGGCCTCTGCCAAAGCTTATTTCTCGTTTGACTCATTATTACTGCATTTGTCTCGCCCTCTTTCTTTTTGTTGAAATTGCTGGTAAACTTCTTAACATTGTTTCCACTACTATTGTTGGAGCTGCTGGACGCACCACTCATCTTTCCATTCTTCAGACCGAGTTCAACTTTGATTCCCACAGCCACAAGATCAGAGAAGATAGCAGTTATGCTTCCCGCCATTATCTCAAAGAATTCTGGTCGCACCGTGTCAACAAACTAGTCTGCTAACTCTTTTTCGGTCAACGGGGGATCTACTTGAGAAGCGGTCCCTCTCCACCTTTGAGCGTATTCTTTAAAAGATTTGGAATCCTTCTGGGACATACTCAACAACTACCTCCCATCGGGAGCAAGGTCCATATTGTACTTGTATTGTTGGATGAAAGCATCTGTAAGATCTTGGAAACAACGGATCCTTGACTGATCAAGTGTTAGATACCACTTGGAGGAAATTCCCTTCAGACTATCCTGGAAGCAATGGATCATTAGTTTGTCATTGTCCACTTGCGTGGCCATTCTTTGATAGTACATTAAAAGATGGCTCTTAGGACATGTTGTGCCTTCATACATATCAAAGGTGGGTGTCTTGAACTTGGGAGGTATCACTAGTCCAGACACAAGGCACATTTCTCTGGAAGCAGCACCAAAGATCTGGTCACCTTCAATTGCTCACAACCTCTTTTCAAGGGTGTCAAAATTCTCTTGCATCTTCTCATGTTTCACATTTCCATTTTCAGACATGTCTGGCACATCATACACCTGAGGATCATTAAAGTATGGTTGGACACGGGTGTGCACAAAATCTGGTGTAAAATTAGTAACCGCGTGGTTCACTTCAGTGGTCAAAGTAATAGTCTGCTGAGCGGTAAATCCTTGAGGGGGAGGCACAAAACCTTGGGAAGGAAATGCAAAACCCTGAGAAGGAGGCGCGAAACTTTGAGAAGCAAAACCCTGAGGAGGAGGTACAAACCCGTGAGGAAGCCCAAAAGGAGGCCAGGTTACAGGGGTAGTGACTGATGGTGTAGGCTCAGTCGTTTCAGTGACAATCTCAGACACCACGGTCTGTTGGGTATCTAATTTTTCTCGAATGACTTGCAGCATTTCCATCATCTGACCCATATTTCCACGAAGATTAGAAAGCACTTCATTAACCTTGTCCATTTCTGGGTCTCTGGCAGCCATCTTCTTCTTGGCCTGAGCTCGAGTGGAGTACTTGTGTGAGATCCTCAGTGTGACAGTCTTGAAAGAAGGTGTCGGGAATGAGTTTTTTGACAAAAATGCAAATGCGGAGATGCACTCATGAGTAAAAAAAATGCAAATGCTTCAAGGGAAATGAGAAGTTATTGCAAAACATCAGAATGGATAAAACTTTCTTATTTTTTTTCAAGAACTAATAAACTGAAGTCCATTTATGGTAAAAATATGATGTTTGCAACAAACATCTCTTTGTTCCTTGAAGCCCTTACTGAAATGATGCATATGATGTTGAGATGCAAAGATGCAGGGATGCAAAGATGCAAGGATGCGAGGTATCACAAGTAAATTCGGAGTCTTCTTAATAGGTGGGCTGTAAGAGATTGGTTCTATGTTTTGCTACCCATAAGTCCCACTCACAAGATAGCTTCTACAGTGATGGTTTAAGGAAACTCAAGGTTACAGACGTTTATCGTATTAGCGCCCCGCCGCAGGCCAGCTGCATTTTGACAATAATAACGATAAGGTCTACCCTGAGTGGAGTTCTCATGCTAGGCCCTCAAGAGGCGAGCCCTTGGAGACTAACATTACCCAACTACCAATATAGAAACCGGTTCTTAACAGTGGATCCCAGAATCACAGCCCTTTCATGAATCAGGTCACGCGACAGGCTAGCTGCGTTGTGACAAGATCTATGAAAAGTCTAACTATCTGGGGGAGTTTTCATGTTAGGCCCTCAAGAAGCGAGTTCTTGGAGACTAACACTAATGACTACTAATTCTACCCTAGGTGTTCCCTCTTCTTTTTCCACAACTCAGATTTTACTTGCAAAATGACCCCAATATCCCACAGACAAGTAATATAATGAGCAAATAAGAGAAAGCGGAAAAAGAACAAATAAACAAACATAAATAATAAACATAGTGAAGACAAGAAGAGATAAGATCAAACAAATAAACACACAAAGCTAAGTTAGGCTCGACTCTCTCTAGCATGGAGCTAAGTCCCCAGCAGAGTCGCCAACTTTCGTACCTCGAAAAAAAATACGATCTTAAAACAAACAACAGAGTCGCCACCTAATTCCATTTATTCTACGAGAGAAAAGGGAGATATAGATACAACCTAAAGGAAGGATAAGAAATGGTCAACGAAACCAAATTCTAAGTTCGGGAGTCGGTTACACAAGGGGAAGGTATTAGCACCCCTCACGTCCGTTGTACTCAACGGGAACCTATTAGCTTAACTATGCGATTAAATGTTGATCTAAGTCTTTGTCTTCTAAATGGTTGTTAATATGTTTGTTCTAAGGAAATTAAAGTTTTAAATCTTATTATTAAGACGGAGAAAAGATTAAAGTTTTTTATTATTGTGACAGAGAGATAGTTAATTTTTTATTATTGAGCTGGCGAAGGATTAAAATCCTTATGCCTACGTATTCCCTTTGTGCAATGGGAAAGACAGAGCTTCGTAGTTCGTGCAACCACGTTTTGTGTTTTTTTAATTGGACGATTGTTTCAAACGCATTCTACTGCTAAGCGTTGGCTTATACTCACGGTGGAGGCTGAAGCGCTAGCTTGTTTGCGAGATAGAAAGATTTAAACAATGTTCATTTAAAGAAAAGGTGTTTGACCTTTGTTAAAGTATTTTAAACGAAAAGGCGAATGAAGCACAGCTCAAGGGCTAGCCTCAAGAGTGATTGCATTCAAGGACCCGTGGAGTGCTAGACTCCAGAGTTCAATTATTCGTTGATTAATTGTAAAATGATTTGTGTTTGTTGGTAAATTTTAAGTTGTATTTTCATTGTGAAAGGGCGAATGAATTACAAATCGAGTGCTAGCCCCAACAGTAATTCAATTCGAAAACCCGAGGAATGCTGGATTCCTGAGTTTAGTTCTTTCGTTAATTAATATGTTAATTAAGAGTAGATTGTTTGCGAATTTGTTTTAAAATGGTTTAGGCTTTTGTATTTTTATAACGAAGGAGTATATGAAACACAACTCGAAGGCTGGCCTCAAGAGTGGTTCATTAAAGAACTCGCGGAATGCTAGATTCCGAAGTTCAGTTCCTCGTTCATTGATTAAGACACAATAAAGATCGTGCAGATGGCGATCACTTAGTGATCGACTTACGTGTGTGCAAATGTAGATGCACGAATTTACTTGGCATTTAACCAAGAAATTAATTATTTTCGAAATGATTATAAATTACTATGCGCGTATTCGTTTTTTATTTGACAGAAAGTAAACATAATGTATTGTAAACAAACGATAAACAGGCACATACTACACAAATGAAATCAGCTACAATAATTAATTAATTAATTAACTAAATTAAATAGAAATATTTGATAGAATTAGTTAAATAAATTGATTAGTCAAATTTAATAAAGTTATAAAATAATCATAAATATTATTTCCTTTATATTTTTTGAATATTCAATCTAAACTATAATAAATCAAATAAGGATGAGAAAATAAAGTAAAAAAATAAAAAAAAAAATGAAACAAATAAATGATTTAAAAAAAAGGTTTAAAAGCAAGGTCGGAGGGTGCAAGAAAAAAAACGTTCTAGGCCCACAAAACGGAGGCCCATTCTGGGAGAGGTCGTATAACATGGAAGCATGGTCAATCGTTGACCTTGGAAGAAGATTTGGGACGTCTGATTAGGATGGGGTCAACATGGACCTTGATCCAATGGCCCAAAAAAATGGTACACGCAGGGAACTATGCACAAGCGTGTGCGTGAATCAAACAGGGGCGTCCTCAACTTGTGACAGGTGTCCCAACGAAAACACCTGTCGTCGATAGAGTGGACCGAAACACACAAAAAATGTTGCCACGTTTTTTTTTAATATGTAAAAAGAAAAGAAAAAAACGAAAAAGGCTGAGGGTTTCACTCGCTCGTCCATTTCTCATTCTAATAATTTTCCAGAGAATCTCACCCTTCTTCACCGTCTCTCTCTCTCTCTATTCACACTTAGAAATATCATCTGAGACAAAACCCAGACCATACCAGAAAAGCTCCAACATACAGAAATCAAAACGTCATCTCTCATATACTAAGAACAAAATCAGCAAACGAAAATCATATACAGATCAAACACAAATCCCAAATTGAAACCCTAAAGTGGAAAATAAACTTCAAGCAAACGATAAAGCATTCAAACAAACGGCAAGCAATGAGGAGTCGTGCAAAAGAGATTTTGCCGACACGAAATCGATGAAAAGAGAATCGTCAGAGCTTTTCAACTCCGACGATATTCTAGTGATGGTGAAATACCTCAGGTACGCTTGAAATCTTTTAATATTCGTCTGATTCCTAGCGTCTCCTTGTTTTCCTTTTCGCTAATACTTCCGCTATTCCTCTCCGCACCTACAGGTTCTTCTGCGTGGTTAAGTTTCGGTGGTGGATCAAATATTGATGCCAAGGGTGGCTCATGTGATGAGTTTGGCGGTTCGTATGTGTAGAAGGTGAAGGTGGTTTTGGAATTGAGGTGAGTGTGTAAATGTTATTTTTTCTGTTTTTGTTTTGTTGTTGCGGCTCTCTCCTCCCTCTCTTCATGAATTTTTCCTCCCCCTTTTATCCTGTGAAAATTAGGGTTTCTTATTTGAAAATTTTGCTGAGAAATTCCCATATGGTTATGCCTGTCATGCTCTTTTCTGCATCAAAAAGTTTATTTTACCAATTCGTGAAAATTTCGATTCTGCAACTCTGTTGTATTCTGTCCATTTACCTTTATCTATGCACTGTTTGACTTAGTTTCTTTTATTTAAAACAAAACTGGACATGTTGGCTTTGGATTGAATTGATTTCTCTTAGTTTTCCTTGATTTTTGTCTGTTTGTTAATTTGAAAATCAAGTCCTTATTGTGGTAACATTAGTTACTTGGCGGAAAGCTTTTATTTTTACTGATGCACAACATTGGTTTCATCCTTGGTTCACTAATCAATCTCTTTATTTTTTGTATGTAAACTTGCTTGGAGCATGGCTTGGTCAGGTTACTTCATAACCAAGTGCAATGTGACAGTAGAAAGTATAACAGATGATGGTTCCACGTCCTTATGTAAGGGTCCTTTCCGTAACAAGGATAAAGAGTGCTCGGATGCATGACCATCAATCAAATTGGACTGCCCAACTTTTGCACCAAAATCTTTGTCCTGTAAGCGCCAATGAGATGACAAACCATTTTCATTAACTTGTGATAGAATTGATTGTTTGAAATCTTCACATGTGAGAACTGTGGGTAAAATTTTAGGTACATTGTGTAACACCCCAAATTTGCCCTCTTCATTTTAAGCATCATATCACATCATATTCATCATGAACATATCATTTTCTTAGCATCCTAGCATGGAAAGATGAGTCATAGCATTCTTCATGTCCTAGCATTAGGCATATGATCATCTGTGGAGGTTCTTGAAGCATCATAAGCTATGACAAGGGGCTCAATGGTTTTGTACAAGTCCTATGATGGGTCTACATTTCATTTTACAAGTTCAATTTCATTTGCAAAAGCTCAGAAGGTTGTATGATCATCAGAGATTCTAGGATAGGGCAAGGCTCCTAAGCATTGGTCCTAAACTAAGGTTTGAGATTCAAGCATCCAAACCTCACAACTTTGGCCATTTCATTTGGGAAAAGTCTTCTATATGTCAAGAGGATCCTAGGTACCAATTTTCATGAGAAAATTCCTTGTGGAAGTCAAGCATTTCCTCAGTTGCTTGCAGATGAAGTAATTGGTCAATTGTGCCCTTAAAAAGTCAACTGTGTGATTTCAAGGGGTCCAATCCACTTTTTCTAGCCAAGGGATGTCTTTACAATGTTATAAGAGGTTTGGGATGTTCAAAGATCAAGAATTATGGAGATTTGAGGGTTTTTGCAAAATTGGCACAAAGTTGGTTTTGAAGAAATTCCATTTTTGGCAACTTTTGCCCTAAAATTCAAGTGAGCTTAACATGATCAAAAATTCTTCAAATAAACCAAAGTCAAACATGAAAGTTGGAGATTAAGGTCTCCCATTTTCAAAAAGTACAAGTACTTTTTCATAGGATTCTTGGTTTGTAAGCTAGGCCCCTCGAAAATTTCACTTAAATTAGGGCAAATTTGAAGTTTCATGCATGCACCAAGAGCAAAAAGTTTCAAAACTTTATTTCAAGGCTTGGTATGGATCAAATATGTTTCCAATGTTAAAATACAAGGAAAATGGCACACTTTTCTCCAAAGAATACACCAATTTCGTGCCAAATAAGAATGTCACTCCAAAATGCAAAATGTGCATGAACATGAAAAGAGTGTGACCCCTTTAATCTAAGGGCCATGATTTGTTGGACTATGATTAATGGATTAGATTATAGTGCACATGGGGCTGAAGGCCAAGGCAAGCATGAAGAGTGCATGCTCTCATCACAAATTTTCAAGAATTGCAAAATCACAATTTCTCTTGATTCACACGTGCAAATCATACAATTTTTTAAGCATTGGTTCATGACTTGGTATATAACAAGCTAGGGTTTCAGAATCACACCTCTCTCTCTCATTATCTCATTTCAAAGTTTTTGCACAAATTTCATTTTGTCTCATATCTCATCATACACTTGCTCAATCAAAAAACCAGTTGTAGATCCTTGATCAGTACAAGCTTAGGATCACAAATATCACCCTCATTCAAGCTTTCTCTCAAGATCAACAACCTTGCCATTTCAGGGCAGGTGCTGGCAAAACTCAAGATCCAGCCATATTCAAGGCTTTAGGTGCATTTATTTTGCATCTAAAGTGAATTTGGAGTGATTTGCATCCATCATCTAGTCTTCTATCAAGCTCTTTCAAGATCTGCAACTCAGGTATGCCTTGGAATCTTAAGATCTGAAAATACAATTGGTTGTAAATTTCTTGATCCTTGATGTACACTGATCATTCTGCAAGTTTTGGTTTCGAAAATGGTGCATTGTAGGGTTAGATATGTGAGTTTCAAGTTTCATGGACAAAACTGTTTTTGCTCGATCCGTAGCATTCATTGATCTTTTGGCTTTTTCATGTCCATTTTCGTGCTCAGCGTGCATCAATTAGTTAATCTGGAAGTTTTGATTCATTTTAATTAAGTTTTGTTCATATGATGAGGTTTCCGTTGCCGGAGCCCTAGCTCCGGTCACTGGAATCTGGGAAACCTGCGTTAGGGTTTGTTAGGAAGAAGAAGAACTCCCAGCCCTTAGATCTCTCCTCTCTGCGTCCAGGATCTTGACACCTCACCAAGAACTCACCCTCTCTCTCACGTGCAAAACCTGATTCTATTTTAATTCATAATGTTGCGCGTCTCACCATAAGTCTCATGGTCCTCCACTCATAACTCAGCAAACTGCCATGTCATTTAATGAGGAGAGTCACAATGCGCGCTGGATCAATCTGATGGCCTTGTATTTTCCAGTTTATTTCCTGATTTTCCACTATATGAATTATATACTAGCGCAACATACTGGGCCTCAGGCTTGCTTTTCGCACCCCACAGCCAATAAGCCCAGTTCATTTACACTGCGTTTCCCTTCTATTTGCACCTCTCATCTCATTTCTCCTTTTAATTTCTTTTTCTTTATTTCTTTTTATTCCATTTTGGTTTTTAATTATTAAAAATGCTTCCAAGTCTTAAAATATTCCAAATTAATTCATGAGTCTTCATTTGAGTTTTCCCTAATTTTCTATATTTTTATTTTCCATTTTTTCCCAATATCCACGTGTCAAGTAATTCTTCATTTCAATTAATTCATTTTTAAGTCCTTTTTATGCAATCTGTCTTGTTCATTTTCCATAGAGTTCATTATTTTGAGTTTTGTGTTGATTCGTTTTGCTTTGGATTCCTAAGAGAATGTAGTTTGTGTGTGATTTTTCCCCTGGTTTTTAGAAATGTATTCATTTGGTTTTGATCCTTGGCTTGTGCTGGAAGTTTCTTAACCCTAGTTTGTGTTCTTGTCCTCTTTTGACCTATCTAGCTTATGAATTTCTCCCAATCCTTGTGGCTCATTGTTATATCATGTTTGAGGATCATTTGTCTTGAGTTGTGGAAATTTTGGATGCATTGTTGAATTGATTTGATTTTTGGTTCTTACCTTGTCCCATTTTGCTTCTTTGTGATCATAAGCTCTCTTATAAGCTTAGAAGGGCACTTGTGCCAACTTCTTCTTCTCATTTGGGGTCCCTTTGGGGTATTGGTTCCATTATGGTCTTGACTTAGGGTTTGTGTCTTAGAAAAGTTTGTGTTTGGCTTGACTTTTAAGTTCTTCCTTTTCTTGTGTACTTTCACTTCATTTCTTCACTTCTTTACTTCCATTATGTGATTGTTTGATCTTGTGTGGCTCTTCTCTTCATCTCTCTTGCTTCTTAAGCATTTCTTCAACTTGTTTTGGTTCTGGTTGTATGCCTTGAGTCCATATTTGTGCATTTTGCTTTGCATATCATTAAGTTTGCTTTTGTTTTGTCATGTGTTTCATCATGCTTCATATTTGACTTACATGTTTCTTCCTTCATACTTGTAACTTGTGTTTGCATTGGACACCTGCATATATGACTTCACTTATGTTTGTAGGATGTTGGCATGTCATTTGCTTCATTTTACTTTGCTTTTGTGCTTGTTTTGCTAACCTTGCAGGGGCTATGGTAAGTGAGAGATGTGGAAGTGATTCCCACATCTCCAAGTCTCATCTCTTCTTCTTATTTATTTATTGTGCTAACCCTTTGCTTGTTGGGCTTAGGCCTTACTCATCCCTCTTCCATTCTTCTTCTTCTCTTCTTCTTTCCTTATTCTTTAGGATAGAATACCACACTAACCTTAGGATATCCATGCATGACAACATTTAGGATTCTTTAGTCCCCCATTAGATGTTTTACCTTTAGATCCTTTGGTGCTTTCTCTTTTCATCTTCAAATTTAATTCTAATTCACTTAATAAATGTTGAGTGCTTTCATGTGACATGAGACTTTGCTATGAGATACTTGCACACGTTCCGTTTCGGGACGAGGTGTAAGTTATCCCTCGTGGTGGATAGGGCTTAGCATGAGTACCTCACAAGGAAAAGCTAAAAAACACTTCTTAATCCAAAAATCACAAAAACACTTAATAAATGTTAATAGGTCAGTGTGTCTGAGTCTTCACTTGTGGGACTAGCTTTGGATATTTCCTCCATAGATAGGTGTGCCTCTTGCGCATTCCATTTCGGGATGATGTGAGACGTACACATCCCAGTGAGTAAGACTTAGGTACACTTACCTATGCAAACTTTCACTCATAAAAGCTTCATAAAAAACACCAAACAAACAATAAGCATCTTTCTTTCGGGAATTCTTTTCTCATCTCCCTCGCTCTGTACGCGAACTTGCTCCTACTTGTCATTTTGCAAGACGGTTACGCACTCGTCGTCGGAGTCTGCAACACCTGAGCAATGGCATAGGCAGTTCAAGCCTTAATTCACAAGCAATTTCCTTGCCACCCCTAGTTAGGGGAACTACGGCGTCTCTAATCCTCATTGTCCTGATGAGGTACGTAGGCAGCGGGGTAGGGCCCGTTCGAGCACAATCTTTATTTTCCCTACATTTTTCTTTTTTTTCTTATTCAGTTCTTTTCTCAGTTTCTTTTCCAGTTCCATTTCTTTTTCTTTGCAGCAGCTTTCATACCCTCACCCTTTGAAACAAATTTCTTTGCAAGCGTGGATCCCGTCGGGTACGGCGGACGATCTGGGTGCTAATACCTTCCCAGGTCGTAACCGACTCCCGAACTCAGTCTCTTTGGTTCGCAGGACTTGTGTTTTTCCTCTTCTTTTCTTCTGGTTTGTGCAGCATTACCATTCCCGTTCTTTCGGGATAAAAATGCCTGGCTGGCGACTCTATTCTTTTCCGCGCCACTTTCGCGTTTGTACTAGGATGGAAATCCGGGGAGCGACAGCTGGCGACTCTGCTGGGGACTCATAACCAGAGTATCTTTGGTTCCCCTGTGAGTCTCTCCTAGCGCTTGTTTGTTTCTGTTTCTTTGGGTGATGTTTGTTTGTTGTGCCTTGTTGTATTTTACTGTTGTTTGTTTACAGTTTATTTACAGCTTTATTTACAGTTTTCCGTATTTATTTTCCGCATCATATATATCATACTGGACTGTCTGGACTGGTTTTCTGTTTGGTGGGCTCGGGTGATACTGTTTCTGAGAGATAAGCCAAGTACCCGGCTTGAGTGCACTATAGGATTAGAGTGGACATATTGTACTCACATGGGACATGATGAGTGGCGATGTGTTTCACGCCCAGATTGCGACCGTCTTGGAAATATCTTGTGTGGGGATTTCCTCCACTTCGGGATAGGACCTTGATAGTTATGTGCATTTGGGGACCGATCATTGAGAACCTTTGTGGAAACAACCCTCTTCAGTGGTGGCAGTGGCAGACCATATTTTGTGGCAAACCCATTCGCACCCGAGGGTCCACTGGGAACTCGCATAGGATGGCCTGGTTCTCTTATAGGAACTCAGTCAAAGCATCTGGTCGTATGACATTAGTATTGTATCCTACGGGCTGAATGTACTATTGTTTCTCGATTTCAACGCTCGAAGCTGGGAACTTATAAGGGATGCTTGTTTTTCCCGGACTCAGCTGAGGCCTCCCTGCGTAGTACATAATGCCTAACCGATTCCCTGATTTGGTCATGAGCCATTTCTCGGAAATGGTGAAAGTATTATTGCTATTCGGCTTTGAGAGTCCGTGATGTTTAACCCGGAGCACACCTGTGAGATTGGGGAGGGGTTTACAGGTTTGCAGGAACCCTTGACTCCATCATACCTTTGTTACCAGTGCAGTTTCATGTTCTGATACAGTTACTTTGGTTCCGGAGTTCTTGAGTTTATCTGGTTCCTAATTGGGAGTATCTGAGCTTATCTGAGTGTTTATGGGTTGATATCCAGAGGATTTGGGTTTCTGATCATTTGGCCTTGGTATCCAGATTCCAGACAATCCCAGATGGATCATATGTCTTTGCATTTGCATTTGCATTGCATCATGTCATCATTAATCATGTTTTGTTTTCATTCACAGGTTCATATCTTTGCTTCCGGTTCCGGTATCCTCTTCAGAGATGGAAGATCCTCGCAAGCAGAATTTTCATTTCAAGTTTTTCGACACTAAGGTTAGCCTGTTAAAGAAGATGGTGAAGCTGATCACACCCAATCATGTAGAGAAGTTCAGGAAAGCTTATGGGAGTATTCTGGATGTGGTGGTAGAGCTAGATCCTTCTGAGAGAAGTGCCATTCATACCCTGCTTCAGTATTATGATCCTTAGCTCCGTTGTTTCACTTTTCCTGATTTTCAGTTAGGTCCTTTGTTGGAGGAGTATGCTTTGATCTTGGGAGTTCCTGTTCGAGACCAGATTCCGTTCAATGCTGAGATGAGTAGACCTGCACCAGAGGCTATTGCCAAGGCTCTTTATTTGAGCACTTCTGCTGTGAATTCTTTGACCATCATTAAGGGAGGTGTACCTGGATTTTCTTTAGAGGCTCTGGTAAAGAAGGTGGAAGAGTTGGCTGTTGAGGAAGAATGGGATGTTGTCTGTGCTATCTTGGCTATTTCTATCTATGGCATTATTTTGTTTGCTGATATGGAGAAGTTCATAGACATGAATGCCATACATCTCTTTTTGCTAAAGAATCTTGTGCCTACATTGCTCGGAGATTTGTATTATTCGGTGCACTACAAAACTGAGAAGAAGAGGGGAGGTTTAGTTCGTTGTTGCGCTCCTTTATTTCATATGTGGTTCATGAGGCATCTGCCTAGTACTGGAGTGTTTAGTGATCATACCTTGGTATGGGCTCAGAAGCTAGAAAAGTTACTTGCCAAGGATATCAGGTGGATTACTCAGAGGCTTCAGGGTGCACGTTTCATCACTAGCTGTGGGAGTTATCTTAGTGTACCTTTATTGGGAGTAACTGGAGGGATCAACTACAATCCAATCTTGTTGAGAAGACAGTTGGGATATGCCTTGAGAGAGGTACCAGAAGAACTGAAGTTGACCCCTATTTTCTACTTCCCGGTAAAGGACAATATGCCTTTAGTGAGGAAAGTTGCTGGAGCTTGGAAGTGTATCAAGGGAGAAGGGATAGCCAGTTTTGGAAAGTGCAACAATCAGACTTTCCCAGAGTATGAGGCTTGGTTGAAAGATAGAGCCAGAAGGGTATTGCTTCCATTCTCATTTCCAGTTCCTCCAGTTGCTGAGTCTACTGATATTGTGTCTTTAGAAGAGTTCAAGAGGTTGGAAGCCCAGCTGCATGCAGTCAGAGTGGAAAACACTGAAATGGTTAATCTGTATCATCTTGCCAACCGGGCCAAGAATGAAGCTGAAGAGAAATTATTGAAGATGCATACCACCTTGGAGGTTAAAGAGAAAGATTTTGCTGGAAGGGAAGATCACTTTCATAGGTTAGGTATGATGGAAGCAAAAAGAGAAGCTGTACGCAAGAAGAATTCGAAGACTCTCAAGGGAGATCGTCAGTCTATTGTCTGGTTGCAGGGACAAAGAGAGCAATAGTTGAAGAGATATAAGGAAAAAGAAGAGTTATTCAAAGTGCAAATGGCCTATAAGAAGGAAGAGGTGGAGCAAGTCCACAACATTCGAAGGGAGAATACTCAGCAGTTAGCAGATAGTCAGCAGGCCTTAGAAGCAGCACTTAAAGAGATTGAAGACCTCAAGTTGATGGTTGGAGTCAAGAAGGATATGCCTGATGTGGAGCTTAGTGAGGGAAGTTCAGAGTCCTCAAGCAGTGGTTTTGCTTCTTAGTTTGTTTTCCTTGTATTTGCATTACCTACAGGCATGTTGTAGGAATCCTGGCTGTTTGCTTTTCTCTTTAGAGATTTGTACCCTACGGGGAATTCTGTTTTGTTTGCCTTATAGGCTGTTTTATGTTATGCAGTTTTTCAGTTCACCATTTCTTTGTGTGCCTGCTGTTATGATTTGAATGTGGTTTCTTTGTGAAGGTTTCTGAAAGTCGAGGATCAGTATCCATCTGGTTTTCTTTGCTAAATACCGGAACCGGGGCATGAATGACCTGGGATTGGAAACATAAACGACTTCATTGCATACATATCACCTGTTTTCTTGTTTTGCAGGTATGGCAAACAGTTCCTAATGTCTTTTGTGTTTCAGGCACTATAGCTCCCAGGAATGTTCGGGAACAACCAATCGCACACAGATATCTAACAAAGGTCAACAGAGAGAGAATCATGGATCAGATGCAAGCTGACTTAGCTGATTTGAGACTGATAATGGACAACTTTATGACCTTGATGGCAGGCATGGGTCAGAATCAAGAACGTCTGCGGGAGATGATAGAAAATGGACAAGCCAGAAACAATGGTACTGCTGAGGGAGGTAATCGTAACGGTGCGGGCGCACGTCAGGTTGAAGCCCCTGTAACACAGCCAGGGGTTACTATAATCAATGATGGGATGAACAATATCCAAATGGATAACCAGGACGAACAGTTCACTCTGCTAGACGAAGCTGAAGGTCAGGGGGCTGAGATGAACAGGAAGTTTGAGGAAATGGCAGAACAGATCAAGGCTATTCAATCCCAGAGCTCTTTGGGATTTGACATTACTGACTTAGGCTTGGTTCCAGGGGTTAGAATCCCTTACAAGTTCAAGGTTCCAACTCTTGAGAAATACAATGGAACTGCATGCCCAAAGACCCATCTTCAGTCCTTCGTAGGGAGGATTGCTGCTCACACTGATGATGAAAAACTCTGGATGTACTATTTCCAGGACAGCCTGGTCGGGGCTTCCCTGGAATGGTATATGAAGCTTAGCAGAGTCAACATCAAAAGCTGGAAAGACCTGGAAGAGGCTTTTATGAGACAATACCAGTATAATTTGGACATGGCTCCAAATCGCACTCAATTGCAACACATGTCTCAAACTGCTAAGGAGGGTTTCAAAGAATATGCTCAGAGGTGGCGTCAGCTTGCTGCCAGAGTACAACCACCACTGCTGGAGAATGAGATGGCTGACATGTTTATGGGGACTTTACAGGGTGTGTTTATTGAAAGATTGGAGTCTTGTTCTGCCACCAAGTTCAATGACATAGTAATTGCTGGAGAGAGGGTTGAGACCTTGTTGAAGATGGGAAAGATCCAAGATACAAGTGCAAGCAGCTCGAATGGAGCAAGAAAAGCTTTCAGTGGACCTCCTAGGAGAAGGGAGGGTGAGACAAATGTTGTGTTTGGCCGAGGACGGGGCCGAGGGTATAGAAGACCTTATGAGCATGTGGCAGCAGTCACAATTCCTTCCAGTCCTGTCAAGCAGGCACCACCTCAACAACAACAACAATAACAACCGCAACGTAACAACTATCAACAGAGACCTTATCAGCCAAGGCAAACTCGCTCGGCTAATAGGGTGCTTGAGGCAATCCCCATGACGTATGCTATTTTGCTACCAAGATTGCTGGACTTGAATCTGATTCAATTGAGAACTTTGGCACCACCACCACCTGGAGAGCTTCCAGTGGGGTACGATGTCAATGCAAGATACGCATTCCATTCAGGGGCACCCGGGCACTCAATTGAGAAGTGCAGGGCGCTGCAGCACAAGGTTCAAGACCTGATAGACTCCAAAGCGATTAACTTCGCGCCACCTCCAAATTTTAATTCAAATCCTATTCCGAATCATGGAGGGGCTAGAATCCACGCTGTTGAGGGTGGTGAGAAGTTAAGTCTTATTTTGAGTATTGAAGAAGTGAAGACTCCGTTATTGGTAGTGAAAGAGAGGTTGCTGAGAAGTCAGGTGTTTCCGGGTTGCAATTCTGATTGTGAGAAATGTTTGAATTCAAAGAATGGGTGTGAAGACCTGAGGATGGGGTTGCAGAAGCTGATTGATGAGGGATCTTTGCAGTTTAACAAAGTTGGTAATGAAGCTGATGATGTGTCCACCATAACCATATTCTATGACGAAGCAGAGATGCCTGCCAGAAGAGAGCCTGTAACCATTTATGCTCCTGAGGTTAGTCCTGTGACTATCAACGTGCCTGGGCCTATTCCTTATACAGACGATAAAGCCATTCCATGGCATTACGGCTCAAATGTGTACATAGCTGGACAGAAGGTTGAAAGCAAGTCTGTTGCTAGTGACCCGACTGTAGTGAACGTCGGAGGAGTTGGAGGTTTCACAAGAAGTGGTCGTCTATTTGCTCCCCCAGTTCTGAGAGGGGATCCTGAGGCTGAGGCTTCGTCAAAAGCCAAAGGAAAGCAAGTTGTGACTGAAGAATCAACAACTCCTGTAGCTGGGCAGGGTACCTTTGAGAAGGAGGTCGAGGAGTTTATGCGGATCATTAAAAAGAGTGATTATAAGGTGGTCGAGCAGTTGAACCAGACACCTTCCAAGATATTCATTCTATCTTTGCTGATGTATTCTCCTGCACACAGAGAGGCCTTGTTAAAAGTGCTGCAGATGGCCTATGTTCCTCAAGAAATCACTGTCAATCAACTTGAAGCTGTAGTGGGCAGTGTGAATGTAAGCCACGGGCTGGGCTTTACAGACAGAGACCTCAGGTCAGAGGGCCGAAACCATAACAAAGCACTACATATCACTATGGAGTGCAAGGGTGCTGTGTTATCACATGTCCTTGTTGATACAGGATCCTCTCTTAATGTACTTCCGAAGAAAGCATTAATGAAGCTCAATGTTGATGGTATAGTCCTAAGGCCCAGTGATTTGATTGTCAAAGCTTTTCATGGTTAGAGAAGATTAGTTTTTGGAGAAGTTGAGTTGTCCGTGAAAATAGGTTCTCAAGTATTCAAAAGTATCTTCTACGTCATGGACATTCAGCCTGCATACAGCTGCTTGTTGGGACGCCCGTAGATTCATGTTGTCGGGGCTGTTACTTCCACCCTGCATCAGAAGCACAAATATGTGGTTGATGGCCAAGTAATCACAATGTGCGGAGAGGAAGACATCTTTGTAAGCCATTTGTCAACGTTCAAGTATGTGGAGATGGATTGAGAGATCCACGAGACTCTATGTCAAGCCTTCGAAGCAGTCAATGTCAGCATCTTGACTCCTGTAGAGAAAGGCAGTGAGAAGGAAGGTACCTCCATCCATTCGTACAAGCAGGCAAATGAGGTAGTTCAGTCAGGAAGCGCCCAAGGCTGGGGCAAATTGCTGGAGCTAGAAAAGAAAGACGACAAGTTTGGTTTGGGTTATCAGCCTGGTGGATCTACTCCAAGTAGCAAAGCCATTACATTTACAAGTGCTGGGATGCTCGACCGCAGCCAAATCTGTGTGACAAGTCAAGATGGGGACAGTGATGGTGACTGGGACAACTGGATTCACCCGTGTGCGCCCGGAGAGGAGCTGAAGAACTGGTCTGCTGAAGACATTGTCCAAGTTACCTGGAACTCAGAGTAATTTATTTGTTTCCTCTTTTATTATCATACTGCATTGTCAAATCCAGCATTCTGCCCAAGATGCTTGGATCCATTGTATTGGGCCACCCTGTCTTGTATGCATCTTATTTTACCATGAAATAAAGGACATTTTCAGACAAATTGTGTTCTCTTTCTTTGTTCTAAATTTTCTCACAAAAAATATAAAAATGGCAATGTGTTTTTCCTTTTTGTTTTTGTGTTAGCGTCTCTTTTTCAAAATAAGCAGATTCTGAAATAAGCACATCATTTGTGCAGTGTTGATCATCCGGATTCCATTGATAACGTTCCTGCTATGACCATGCGTGACTTTGACAATCCTGTCTGCCAAGCTGATGAAGGGGTTGAGGAAGACTGTGAACTCCCTGAAGAATTAGTCAGATTTTTGAAACAAGAGGAACGGGTTATTCAGCCTCATCAAGAAGAAATTGAGATCATCAACATTGGCAGTGAAGATGTGGAAATAGATTAAGATTGGGGCCAGTCTGCAGGCCGAAGTCAAGAAAGAGCTGATCAGTATGCTGCGAGAGTATGTGGATATCTTTTCTTGGTCATATCAAGATATGCCAGGGTTAGATACCGACATCGTTGTGCATAAGCTACCTTTGAGAGAGGACTGTCCTCCTGTGAAACAGAAGTTGAGAAGAACTCGTCTTGACATGGCGATGAAGATCAAAGGGGAGGTTCAGAAGCAATGGGATGTCGGTTTCCTTGTTGTAACTAGTTACCCACCTTGGGTAGCTAACATTGTGCCTGTACCAAAGAAGGACGGCAAGGTCCGGATGTGCGTTGACTACAGAGATTTGAATAGAGCAAGCCCAAAAGATGACTTTCCATTGCCACACATTGATGTGTTGGTAGACAATACTGCTCAATTCTCGGTATTTTCCTTCATGGATGGCTTCTCCGGATATAATCAGATTAAGATGGCGCCGGAAGACATGGAGAAAAAAACATTCATTACCCCGTGGGGTACATTCTGCTATAAGGTCATGCCCTTTGGTTTGAAGAATGTCGGGGCAACTTACCAGCGGGCTATGGTCACATTGTTCCACGACATGATACACAAGGAGATAGAGTGTTATTTGGACGATATGATAGCTAAGTCCCGAGACGAAGAAGAGCATCTGGTCAACCTTAAGAAGCTATTTGATAGACTGATCAAGTACAAGCTGAGGTTGAACCCAAACAAGTGCACTTTCGGAGTGCGTTCCGGGAAACTGCTGGGTTTCATTGTTAGTTAGAAAGGGATTGAGGTAGATCCTGCAAAGGTAAAAGCAATTCAAGACATGCCTGCACCGAGAAAAGAAAAAGAAGTGCACGGGTTTTTAGGGAGGTTGAACTACATTTCTCGGTTCATATCTCATCTAACTGCCACGTGCGAACCAATATTCAAATATCTAAGAAAAGAGCAAACAGTCAGGTGGAACGATGTCTGCCAAAGAGCTTTTGACAAAATAAAATAGTATTTGCAGGAGCCTCCAATTCTAATGCCTCCAGTGGAAGGAAGACCTTTAATCATGTACTTGACCGTGCTAGAAGGGTCAATGGGGTGTGTTCTGGGCCAACATGACGAGTCTGGTCGAAAAGAGTACGCTATTATTACCTTAGCAAAAAGTTTACCGACTGTGAATCCCGTTATTCACTGCTCGAGAAAACTTGTTGCGCTTTGGTATGGGTTGCTCGCCGACTGAGGCAGTACATGTTGACTCATACCACACTGCTCATTTCCAAAATGGATCCTGTCAAGTACATCTTTGAGAAACCAGCGTTAACTGGAAGGGTTGCTAGGTGGCAGATGATCTTAACTGAATATGACATCCAGTATACTTATCAAAAGGCCATCAAGGGAAGTGTATTGTCAGATTACCTAGCACAGCAACCTCTTGAAGATGATTATCAGCCAATGAAGCTTGACTTCCCTGATGAGGACATCATGTACCTCAAAGCAAACGATTGCGAGGAACCACTTCCGGAGGAGGGGCCAGACCCTGAATCCAAATGGAAGCTGATGTTTGATGGGACAGTCAATATCAATGGACGTGGAGTTGGTGCTGTTCTAATCACTCCCGAAGGTGTTCACTTTCCCTTCGCCGCCAGAATTACTTTTGGTTGTACCAACAATGAAGCGGAATACGAGGCATGCATAATGGGAATAGAGGAGGCGATTAATCTTCGGATTAAGAACCTCGATATATTCGGAGATTCAGCCCTCGTCATTAACCAAGTTACCGGCAAGTGGTATACGCATCAAGAGCATTTAATTCCATACAGGGATTATGCTAGAAAGTTGTTGACGTTTTTCACAACAGTTAAGCTTCAATACATACCACATGATGAAAATCAGTTTGCCGATGCATTGGCCACTCTTTCTTTGTCTATCAAAGTCTTGTGTTGGAATTATGTGCCCAAAATTGACATCTCCAGGCTTGACGCTCCAACTCATGCCTTCTCTATAGACGCAGTGTCTGACGAGAAACCTTGGTATTTTGATATCAAGTTATTCCTGGAAAAGCAAGAATACCCAGCTGGGGCATCTTCCAATGATAAGAAGTCCTTGAGGCGACTTGCTGCTAGCTTCTTCTTGAATACAGACGGGGTTTTGTATAAGAGAAACTTTGACATGGTCTTGCTCAGATGCGTGGATAGACACGAAGCAAGCCTGTTAATGCAGGAAGTCCACGAGGGATCTTTTGGTACCCATGCAGGATGGCATGCTATGGCTAGGAAATTTCTGAGATCGGGGTATTATTGGATGACAATGGATGCAGATTGTTGTTCATTCGCTCGCAAGTGCCACAAGTGCCAGATATATGCGGACAAAGTGCATGTTCCTCCTAGCCCGCTCAACGTCATGTCATCTCCTTGGCCCTTCTCTATGTGGGGCATTGACATGATCGGGAAGATAGAGCCTACTACTTCAAATGGTCATTGCTTCATCCTGGTTGCGATTGATTACTTCACTAAGTGGGTTGAAGCAGCGTCTTATGCCAACGTCACTCGTCAAGTGGTGGCAAGATTTCTGAAAAGGGACATCATATGCAAATACGGAGTGCCTGAAAGGATCATTACTGACAATGGTTCTAATCTCAACAACAAGATGATGAAAGAGTTGTGTCGGGACTTCAAGATACAGCATCACAATTCTTCTCCTTACCGACCAAAGATGAATGGTGTGGTAGAGGCAGCAAACAAGAATATCAAGAAGATTGTGCAAAAAATGGTTGTCACTTACAAAGATTGGCATGAGATGTTACCATTTGCGCTGCATGGATACCGAACGTCAGTCAGGACGTCAACAGGGGCAACTCCCTTCTCTCTGGTATATGGCATGGAAGCAGTCCTGCCTGTTGAAGTAGAGATTCCTTCATTGCGTGTGATGATGGATGTGAAACTTGATGAGGCTGAATGGGTGTGTGCTCGTTACAATCAGCTATGTCTAATTGAGGAAAAGAGATTAGCGGCTATCTGTCACGGTCAGCTTTATCAGAGGAGAATGAAGCGATCATTCGACCAACGAGTACGTACTCGGGAGTATCAAGTGGGAGAGCTTGTGCTGAAAAGGATAATTCCTCCAGGTTCAGATCACAGGGGCAAGTGGACCCCAAACTACGAAGGACCATTCATAGTGAAGAAAGTCTTCTCAGGAGGAGCACTGATGCTCACCACTATGGATGGAGATGACTTCCAATCCCTTGTTAATTCGGATGCAGTTAAAAAATACTTCGCATAAAGAGACCCGCTGGACACAAAAACAGAATTAAAGTCCAGGCAAAAAAAGGGCATCCCGGCGAGCTAAAAACAGAATAAAAAGCTCGGGAAAAAGTTAGGGAAATCAATAAAAAAAATGTACACCCGCTGAGTTGAAAAGCCACATTGGACAGCTCAGGCAAAAAGGGGTATCCCGGTGGATTGAAAACCCGAAAGGGCGATCCACGCAAAACAAGGGAATAAGCGAACAACTGCGATCCGAGTAATCTGAACCACATCATCATTTCGTACAACTTGACAATATTAGAAGGATAGGAAACAGTCCTCTCATCTTCTCAGAAAGCAAAGGCAAGAATGGAGAGTTTTGAAGACATGCTGGTCATAGCAAGAAGGAAACTCATTGGAATGTCGTGTCCATTGCCATTAGGATAGTTTCTTTTCTCAATTTTTTGGTGGCTACCTCTTTCCAGGTGGTTGCTTCCTGATGTAAATCTTTGCCTATTCAGAGGCCTTTCAATAAAAAGAATATTCAGTCAAAAAGCTGTGTTGTGTTTATTTTTGTTTGCAAAATGTCCCGAATTTTTGGCAAAAATAGCATTGCATTAAAACATGGTGATAATTTGAAAGAAAATGACATTGCAGGGAAAAACTTGAAACCCTCTTTGAGTGTCGGGTGACAATGGATGAACAGATCATACCATGCAAGTCCTCGGGGCACATATATGTTTTTTGTTGTTGCAGGTTGCAGGATGGCGTCACATTCTCCCCAAGCAGAATTCTTCCCCAGCTAGGTCTTGGCAGGTAGCCCAAGCAGTTTATTACCCCCCAGTGGAGTATGCCCAATAGGAAGCTGAATGCCTGATGTCCCCACAGAGCTCAGAATTAGAAAAATGCTCTCCCCAGCTAGAGTATTGTTGAAGCATCTTTCCCAGCCAAGTCTGAAGATGATCCTTCCCCAGAGAGTTCATATTTGATTTTTCACTTCCGTCAGTGAAATGTTCCCTAGCAAAGTTGCCATTCTATTGGTCAGTATGATGATACAGTCAGGTATTCATCACCTCAGGCAGAGTCAAGTATCAAGGCCTTTTGACTTGTTTTCCCCTGCAGAGTTATAACTCTTGTGGCCAATCAGGCATCTGTTTATTGCTCGTCTGCACATCTCCAGCACTCGTCTGTGTTATAACTTTGATATTGCTTGTCCGCATCTCTCAACACTCGTCTGTGTTGTAACTTTGGTATTGCTCGTTTGCTCTCCCCAGCAGTGGTCCATGATTACCTTAATGTTGCTCGTCTGCAATTCTCAACACTCGTCTGTGTTTGATATTTGATCTTTGGTGTTGCTCATCTGCAATTCTCAACACTCGTCTGTGTTTGGCATGTAATCTTTATTATTGCTCGTCTGCAAGTTCCAACACTCGTCTATGGTTGGTATATGGTATTTGTTATTGCCCGTCTGCAATTTTCCAACACTCGTCTGCGTTTGACATTTGCTGTCTGCTCGTATGCACTTCCCAACACTCGTTTGTGTTTGTTATCTGCAATATTTCTGATGGCTCATATGCACTTCCCAACACTCGTCTGTGTTTGTTATTTGTAATATTTATGATGGCTCGTTTGCATTTCCCAGCACTCGTCTGTGTTTATTATCTGTTTGAAGCTCATCTGCTTTGTTTGGTTACTCGTCTGTATCATCCCCAACACTCGTCTGTGTTAGCTCATACTTGTATGCGTGGATTTGCTGATTATCCTGGTACTCTTCTGTATTGCTACTACAAATGCTCGTCTATGTTTGAATTTCTGGTATTTGTCTGTACCAGTGGCTGATACTCGTCCGTATCATTGCTTGAAGCGCTCGTCCGTGTCTCTTAGATCATCGTCTGATACTCGTCTGTATCATTGACTTATGACACTCGTCTGTGTTATCTTGATGATCATCCAATAATCGTCTATATTGAAGAGGTTTAAAATCCTGACTGTGGGAATAAACGTCAAAATGGTTACCAGTCCTGGCGTAACAGGATTATCTGAAGGAGGCTCGTCTGTATCAGGCTTATTATTGTTGCACCTGGCGTAACAGGTTTGCTCGTAGAAGACTTGTATATCTTGTACCATATATCCATGGATAATATATGAAGAAGGTTCGTCTACCTTGACTTTTGCATGTCTATCCCACAGACTTAAATGCATCCCGGTCCTGGCGTAACAGGTATATCCGAAGGAGATTCGTCTGTCTCAAGTCATTTATGTCTTGCAAAGTGTTTAAGGACTCGTATGTCCAGCTCCTTGCGTAACAGGATTGTTCGAAGAAGACTCGTCTGTCAGTGTATTCTTATTCCAGATAACAGTTTCAACTTGGAAGAAGCTCGTCTGCTTTTTCTCCCCTCATCAGTCACCAAAGCGTCATTTGGTTGGGTTTATTTCCTAGTGTTTCATTCTTCGTCAGAGTACAAATTTCTGGTCTTCTTGGTATTCAACCACCGTTTATCTTGAACGGTCGATAGCCCGTGCTACCGTCCTTTTCAGATCAACAGTTGTTTTAACAGGGGCAGCTGTAACACCCCAAATTTGCCCTCTTCATTTTAAGCATCATATCACATCATATTCATCATGAACATATCATTTTCTTATCATCCTAGCATGGAAAGATGAGGCATAGCATTCTTCATGTCCTAGCATTAGGCATATGATCATCTGTGGAGGTTTTTGAAGCATCACAAGCTATGACAAGGGGCTCAATGGTTTTGTACAAGTCTTATGATGGGTCTACATTTCATTTTACAAATTCAATTTCATTTGCAAAAGCTCAGAAGGTTGTATGATCATCAGAGATTCCAAGATAAGGCAAGGCTCCTAAGCATTGGTCCTAAACTAGGGTTTGAGATTCAAGCATCAAAACCTCACAACTTTGGCCATTTCATTTGGTCAAAGTCTTCTATATGTCAAGAGGATCCTAGGTACCGATTTTCATGAGAAAATTCCTTGTGGAAGTCAAGCATTTCCTCAGTTGCTTGCAGATGAAGTAATTCGTCAACTGTGCCCTTAAAAAGTCAACTGTGTGATTTCAAGGGGTCCAATCCACTTTTTCTAGACAAGGGATATCTTTACAATGTTATAAGAGGTTTGGGATGTTCAAAGATCAAGAATTATGGAGATTTGAGGGTTTTTTGCAAAATTGGCACAAAGTTGGTTTTGAAGAAATTCCATTTTTGGCAACTTTTGCCCTAAAATTCGAGTGAGCTTAACATGATCAAAAATTCTTCAAATAAACCAAAGTCAAACATGAAAGTTGGAGATTAAGGTCTCCCATTTTCAAAAAGTACAAGTACTTTTTCATAGGATTCTTGGTTTGCAAGCTAGGCCCCTCGAAAATTTCACTTAAATTAGGGCAAATTTGAAGTTTCATGCATGCACCAAGAGCAAAAAGTTTCAAAACTTTATTTCAAGGCTTGGTATGGATCAAATATGTTTCCAATGTTAAAATACAAGGCAAATGGCACACTTTGCTCCAAAGAATACACCAATTTCGTGCCAAACAAGAATGTCACTCCAAAATGCAAAATGTGCATGAACATGAAAAGAGTGTGACTCCTTTAATCTAAGGGCCAGGATTTGTTGGATTATGATTAATGAATTAGATTATAGTGCACATGGGGCTGAAGGCCAAGGCAATCATTAAGAGTGCATGCTCTCATCACAAATTTGCAAGAACTTCAAAATCACAATTTCTCTTGATTCACACGTGCAAATCACACAATTTTTTCAGCATTGGTTCATGACTTGGTATATAACAAGCTAGGGTTTCAGAATCACACCTCTCTCTCTCATTCTCTCATTTCAAAGTTTGTGCACAAATTGCATTTTCTCTCATATCTCATCATACACTTGCTCAATCAAAAAACCAGTTGTAGATCCTTGATCAGTGCAAGCTTATGATCACAATGATCACCCTCATTCAAGCTTTCTCTCAAAATCAACAACCTTACCATTTCAGGGCAGGTGCTGGCAAAACTCAAGATCCAGCGATATTCAAGGCTTTAGATGCATTTATTTTGCATCTAAAGTGAATTTGGAGTGATTTGCATCCATCATCTGGTCTTCTATCAAGCTCTTTCAAGATCTGCAACTCATGTATGCCTTAGAATCTTAAGATCTGAAAATGAAATTGGTTGTGCATTTCTTGATCCTTAATGTACACTGATCATTCTACAAGTTTTGGTTTCGAAAATGGTGCATTGTAGGGTTAGATATATGAGTTTCAAGTTTCATGGACAAAACTGTTTTTGCTCGATCCGTAGCATTCATTGATCTTTTGGCTTTTTCATGTCCATTTTCGTGCTCAACGTGCATCAATTAGTTATTCTGGAAGTTTTGATTCATTTTAATTAAATTTTGTTCATATGTTGAGGTTTCCGGTGCCGGAGCCCTAGCTCCGGTCACCGGAATCTGGGAAACCTGCGTTAGGGTTTGTGAGGAAGAAGAAGAACTCCCAGCCCTTAGATCTCTCCCCTCTGCGTCCAGGATCTTGACACCTCACCAAGAACTCACCCTCTCTCTCACGTGCAAAACCTGATTCTATTTTAATTCATAATGTTGAGCGTCTCACCATAAGTCTCATGGTCCTCCACTCATAACTCAGCAAACTGCCATGTCATTTAATGAGGAGAGTAACAACGCGTGCTGGATCAATCTGATGGCCTTGTATTTTCCAGTTTATTTCCTTATTTTCCACCATATGAATTATATACTAGCGTAGCATACTGGGCCTCAGGCTTGCTTTTCTCACCCCATAGCCAATAAGCCCAGTTCATTTACACCGTGTTTCCCTTCTATTTGCACCTCTCACCTCATTTCTCCTTTTAATTTCTTTTTCTTTATTTCTTTTTATTCCATTTTGGTTTTTAATTATTAAAAATTCTTCCAAGTCTTAAAAAATTCCAAATTAATTTATGAGTCTTCATTTGAGTTTTCCCTAATTTTCTATATTTTTATTTTCCATTTTTTTCCAATATCCACGTGTAAATTAATTCTTCATTTCAATTAATTCATTTTTAAGTTCTTTTTGTGCAATCTGTCTTGTTCATTTTCCATAGAGTTCATTATTTTGAGTTTTGTGTTGATTCTTTTTGCTTTTCATTCCTAAGAGAATGTAGTTTGTGTGTGATTTTTCCCCTGATTTTTAGAAATGTATTAATTTGGTTTTGATCCTTGGCTTGTGCTGGAAGTTTCTTAACCCTAGTTTGTGTTCTTGTCCTCTTTTGACCTATCTAGCTTCTGAATTTCTCCCAATCATTGTGGCTCATTGTTATATTATGTTTGAGGATCATTTTTCTTGAGTTGTGGAATTTTTGGATGCTTTTTTGAATTGATTTAATTTTTGGTTCTTACCTTGTCCCATTTTGCTTCTTTGTGATCATAAGCTCTCTTATAAGCTTAGAAGGGCACTTGTGCCAACTTCTTCTTCTCATTTGGGGTCCCTTTGGGGTATGGGTTCCATTCTGGTCTTGACTTAGGGTTTGTGTCTTAGAAAAGTTTGTGTTTGGCTTGACTTTTAAGTTCTTCCTTTTCTTGTGTACTTTCACTTCATTTCTTCACTTCTTTTCTTCCATTATGTGATTGTTTGATCTTGTGTGGCTCTTCTCTTCATCTCTCTTGCTTATTAAGCATTTCTTCAAATTGTTTTGGTTCTGGTTGTGTGCCTTGAGTCCATGTTTGTGCATTTTGCTTTGCATATCATTAAGTTTGCTTTTATTTTGTCATGTGTTTCATCATGCTTCATATTTGACTTACATGTTTCTTATTTCACCCTTGTAACTTATGTTTGCATTGGACACCTACATATATGACTTCACTTATGTTTGTAGGATGTTGGCATGTCATTTTCTTCATTTTACTTTGCTTTTGTGCTTTTTTTGCTAACCTTGCAGGGGCTATGGTAAGTGAGAGATGTGGAAGTGATTCCCACATCTCCAAGTATCATCTCTTCTTCTTATTTCTTTATTGTGCTAACCCTTTGCTTGTTGGGCTTAGGCCTTACTCATCCCTCTTCCATTCTTCTTCTTCTCTTCTTCTTTCCTTATTCTTTAGGATAGAATACCACACTAACCTTATGATATCCATGCATGACAACATTAAGGATTCTTTAGTCCCCCATTAGATGTTTTACCTTTAGATCCTTTGGTGCTTTCTCTTCTCATCTTCAAATTTAATTCTAATTCACTTAATAAATGTTGAGTGCTTTCATGTGACAAGAGACTTTGCTATGAGATACTTGCACACGTTCCGTTTCGGGACGAGGTGTAAGTTATCCCTCGTGGGGGATAGGGCTTAGCATGAGTACCTCACAAGGAAAAGCTAAAAAACACTTCTTAATCCAAAAATCACAAAAACACTTAATAAATGTTAATAGGTCAGTGTGTCTGAGCCTTCACTTGTGGGACTAGCTTTGGATATTTCCTCCATAGATAGGTGTGCCTCTTGCGCATTCCATTTCAAGATGATGTGAGACGTACACATCCCAGTGAGTAAGACTTAGGTACACTTACCTATGAAAACTTTCAATCATAAAAGCTTCATAAAAAACACCAAACAAACAATAAGCGTCTTTCCTTCGAGAATTCTTTTCTCATCTCCCTCGCTCTGTACGCGAACTTGCTCCTACTTGTCATTTTGCAAGACGGTTACGCACTCGTCGTCCGAGTCTGCAACACCTGAGCAATGGCATAGGCAGTTCAAGCCTTAATTCACAAGTAATTTCCTTGCCACCCCTAGTTAGGGGAACTACGGTGTCTCTGATCCTTATTGTCCTGATGAGGTACGTAGGCAGCGGGGTAGGGCTCGTTCGAGCACAATCTTTATTTTCCCTACATTTTTCTTTGTTTTCTTATTCAGTTCTTTTCTCAGTTTCTTTTCCAGTTCCATTTCTTTTTCTTTGCAACAGCTTTCATACCCTCACCCTTTGAAACAGATTTCTTTGCAAGCGTGGATCCCGTCAGGTACGGCGGACGATCTGGGTGCTAATACCTTCCCAGGTCGTAACCGACTCCCGAACTCAGTCTCTTTGGTTCGAAGGACCTGTGTTCTTCCTCTTCTTTTCTTCTGGTTTGTGCAGCATTACCATTCTCATTCTTTCGGGATAAAAATGTCTGGCTGGCGACTCTATTCTTTTCCATGCCACTTTCGCGTTTGTACCAGGATGGAAATCCGGGGAGCGACACATTGCTCTTGTAACATGGCTGGGATTGATAATAAAGGTATGCATTGCATTCGTTGGTATAGCCTTATCAGTGGGTTCGGGATTTGGAAACTACAATTTGGTGCAACATGCTGGGCAGTCTCTACATTGGATACATGTAACCTGCCTTTTTCACCGTCAATGTTAAGCAAGAGCAGGTCATTTGGCTTACGTGTCAAGTCATACATCGACTTCTTTTCATCTTCAGCAAACTAAAGAGCAAACTTCGAAGATTGGAAGGCCTGGATAGGATGAAGTTTAAATTTGGCAGGATTAAAACTTGTAGAATTTGTATTAGGTTTGTAACTCTTGTAATTCTAGCAAAACGTGGCTTCAAACTATGTAATGAGACTTATTTATTTGTGAGCTTGGCTTTGATATGGCTTAAAACAAGCTTGAACCAATCTTGCAAACAAAATACAATATGGATTGCCATTTCTTACAAGTGACTTGAAACTTCTCAACCAACTTTGGGACTTGAATCCCATACATTTCATGTGACCAGTAAACAAATAGTATTCCTATTCTTATCTCCATTATGGCCTAAGTCAAATGATCCCCTTAAGAAATGGTCCTTCATAATACACATGTTCAAGAAGATATGAAAGAAAGAAAAGGGATAAATAATATAAAAAAACAGAAATAAATGAATGTAGGAAAGTAGAATCAAAAGAAAAGGTGAGGCAAACTAGACTTTAGATGAGCTTGAAGATTGAAATTGGAACGAAGAGTTAAATTTAGCAATTAGGACATAGGTGATACATGAGAAACAACAATGGAGTCGAGTTGAGAACTAGTGACTTGAGATTAGTAACTTGAAATCGGGTTTGGAAGTGAATTTGGTAATAAATTTGTAAACAAAATTAGAAATTGGATTTGGAAATTGGATTGATAATTTAGACATTAAATTTGAAACTGAGAGCTTTGAATAAAGTCTGGAAATTAAACTCTGGGAAATTGAAATTGAACTTGGAATAAATGATTATTCAAGTTAAATAGAAACTTAGGACCAAAATCTACAATAACCAAAACTCCAAATTTCCAAGATTAGTTGGAATACACTCATAACCCTGATCGGAATCCAAAAGAACTTCAATCTGAGTCTGGAACACGAAAGGAACTTTGAGATACCAATTTGATGTTTGAGAATTGGCAAGAACAAATACAAACAAAAAAAATCTCGTCGTGATGAACCAAAAGTTCAGGGTTGACATAGGGATCCATTTTCTTTCCTCTAATATTAGTAACAAAAGAAACTTGTTTCGCAAGCAGACAACAAAACTTCAACACTGGCAGTTCTCACTGAGGCACCTCACTAGATAGAAAACCATAAGTAACCTGAGATTTCAAACACATTCATGATCCATCCTTGGAAACCTTAATCACGATTTATAAGATCAATCCCCCAATCTAAGCTTCCAAGCATGAAACCTAGTTTCTCGAGCCAAAAGACCATATCTCCAAAATTGGTTAAAACAAACAGGCCCCTCTTGTTATTCCTGCAAAAGAAACAAAATGTATGGTATGCATTTGGTATGCTGATGGTAAGATGAATGCGAAATGCGAAAAGTTAGGGGTAAAATTTGGGGTGTGATAAGGTGGATTGCACAAAGGAGAGGCTCAGAAAGCTCCATTTTGAAGAACTCCATCTCAGGTATCCATCAAGAACTATTTTTTCCAGAAGCCTTTTTTCTTGTTACAAAATGATTTACATGTGTTATGCTGATCATGGAGATGTGTTTAGTTTTGAAAATGAGCAAGAATTGAGTATGTTATGGTGTTCTGAAAGTTTGACCTAAAATTTGTTTTGATTCGATTCTGGGTGATTGTGCATAAAAAATGTTGTTTGATGAGTGATTTAGGTTGCTAGAAGGTTGAAGAGTGTTTCTGGGCAGGTTTTAGGACTTGATTTTGCCTAGGGAAGATTCTGGGATTTTTGGTTCACCGGAGAAGACGACCGGAGCTTCCCTTCAGTCGCCTGAAAGTAATTAGGACTTAAGCTTGTTTTAGTTTCCAGATTGAATAACAGCCTTTAGATCATGATTAGGGTTAGAAACGGATGGTCCAGATTGGGCGTTTAGTTATAATCTCACTTAATTAATTTAAAAACGTGTTTAAATGCCAGATTGAATCCTAGCCACTAGATCATGCGCGCGTTTTTCATTTGAATTAGGGCCATAGGATCTCCATACCCCAAGTCAACTAGACTTTGAATCTGGCACGTTGATCCCTCCCCTTTCAATACAGCCACCCATTTGAATTACTTTCCCTTTTATTTAATTTTTATTGCATTTTATTTTGTTTTCTTTTCTAAAAATCACAAAAAATACTAAATATCATTTTAAAAATCTGGAAATTTTTGTTACCATTCAAATTAATTTTTAGAAACCAAAAATATTTTTATTTTTATTTTTTCATTAAAAGATGCATTTTTAAATAATTTAATTGTATATTTTAATTAATTAAGTTCATTTAATTAATTAAAAATACTTTAAAGTATTTATAAATCACCAAAAAAATTCAGAGAGATCCTTTAAACATTTACAAACATTTACAAACTCATCTCACAAATTTCTTTTTGGTTTTGATCAAACTTTGTCAATTTTATTTGAATTAGGGTTTCTAAATTTCTTATTTTTCAACCCTAACTTCAAAAATTCATAACTTTCAAACCAAGATGAGTTTGCATTTGATTCTTTTTGCAATCTTTCACATTTGACCTCTAGTTTCTAAATATATATTTTCTCATTTATATCTTGCACTTTCAAATTGTTTGGCATTTTTCAGTGAGAAGTATCCAAAAACCTATCAAATTTTAGGATGACCATAACTTGAACTTGGTAAACCTTTAGACCTCCCCCTTTGGATGGTGATTTCATGAATGCTTAGGGTCCCCTTGGATGCATTTTAAATTTTTTATCTCTTGATTTGTTTATGCTTTTGAATTTGTACATATCTTGCTTTCAAAACTAACCATTTCAGGTGCATTTGGTAGGTTAATCAGGATGTGGATGTGCATCCACATCCAACCTCTCTTTCTCTCTTTATTTTTTATGCACTTTGTTTGTGTTTGAAGTGAATCTCATTCATTTATGTTCTCTCTTGTTCCTAGGTTACTTAGCTTATTCATGAAGTAAGTAACATAATCCTTTTCTCTCTCTCTCTCTCTCTCTCTCTCTCTCTCTCTCTCTCTCTCTCTCTTCATCTGATTATCTTCCTTGGTGGCCATCTGAAGACTTCTCTTGATGCCTCACAAACCATAGGAACATCCAAGCATGATAACTTTAGGGTTGTACATAGTCCCCCCTAGTTTTTACCTTTTGGGTCTCCTTGAGTCTCTCTCTCTCTCATCTCATAATCAAGGCTAAATAGTTAACATTTTGGGACTCTGAATTAGGGTTATGCATGTATCCTTATCTTAGGATGGAGTGTATAAATTTGATCCTTAGTGCTAAACCTTTAAGTTGTTTTCACCTTCAATCAAAAACACCTAATAATCATTAAAGACTTAAGCTTGTAACTTGGGCCTTATATTAGGGTTACATCTCTTCCTGGTGGTTCAGAGGGACTAACCCTAGTGTTCAATGGACAAGTCCCCCTCATGCTAAAGTCTTGCAAACATAAAAAACACTTCTTCATCTCACCTTTAATTAAAATCCACTTAATAAAGGCTTGTTATATAATGAATTTAATCTCTAACCATGGATTAAGTTGATGTATCTTCCTCAGCTTAAGTGTTCTCATCTATCATCCTTCTCTTAGGATGATGTAATAAGTTCACTAATCTTTGATTGGAGATTAAACTCATTACTTAACACTAAACAAAAATCCAAACACACTTAATAATTACCAATAGGTTGATGATCTTAATCCTATATCATCATGGTAATTAAGTTGAGATCTTCACCTCATACTTAAGTAGGCTCATTATCCCTAATCAGGAGTGATATAATGTGTTTACAAACCTTTGATTAAGGCTTAAGCTCATTTTCCTATGCAAAACACCAAAAGAAATAAAAAACTGAAAACACAAAAAAACAAACAATAATCGTCTCCTCCGGGATTCTTTTCTCATCACATTCACTCTGAAAACGAGAACTCGCTTCTCCCGTCTAAGGCAAGACAGTTAGCACTCAAGCCAGACGAGTCATACACTTGAGCATAGATAAGTTAGTAGTTCACAACAAAAGCATCTAAGTCTCTTTGAGTCAAACTACGGTGTTCTGACTTCCTCATTGCACGAGAGGATACGTAGGCATAACTTAACAGTTATCGAACAAAAGTCTCTTTGTCTCCCCCCTCTCCTCCTCCCAGTTTCTCTTTTCTTAGCCTCAGTATTTGAGCACTCACTTTCTTTTTGCACTGACACTCTATACATCCTTTTCCCCCTAGCTTTTTATGCACAATTTAGCACATACACTATCCCCTTTTAAACACAATCAAGTAGGTGTGGATCCCGTCGAGTACGACGGACGATCTGGATGCTAATACCTTCCCAGGTTGTAACCAACCCCCTTTCTCAGTTTCTTTGGTTCGCAACCGTCTTATCCATACCCTTCCAGGTTTATGCAGCATTACCTTTCCTTCGGGATAAAAATGCCTAGGTGGTGACTCTATTCAACCTCAACCTCCAACATCGCCGACAGTTCGCGTTTGTACCGGGATGAAAATTCGGGGAGCGATAGCTTGGAGACTCTGTTGGGGATTTATCGCAACCAGGGCTTCTGGTTCTCTTGTGGGTTTCTCCTAGCGCTTGTTTGTTTGTGTTTATTGAGGGTGTTATATGCTATTTGTGTTTATATTATTTTTGCTTTATTTACTACTACCTGTACAGCTTTGTTTATTTCATTTACTTTATCGCTTTCATTTATTGATTTCTGCATTTCATTTTTATCATTGTGTTGGATTTCTGTTTACCTTGGTGGGTGGGGTATCTCAGTGAGAAAGGCTCAACACAAAGGCCTGAGTGACACCTAGGATTAAAGTGGTTTTATATTCTTTCCCATTCCATTTCGGTCTGGTGCGGGAATATGAAAACACGGTTCAGACATGGGTTTCCATTTGAGAACTTTGTGAAACGGATTTCTTGTAGTTCTATGGCTATCTGGGAAGCATACTAAGTCTGGATGACCTTTTAGATGACCTTCAGCATCTGAGGTGAATTAAAGGAGGATCCTTTATGATTAGGGTAAACATTGTACCTCCGGGTTAGAATTGTTTACACTTCTCATAATAGATCTGAATCTGAGGATCCTTGTTCTAGAACAATACATGTGAGTGGGTAGGGTTGTTTACAGGTTTGCAGGAACCCTTGACCTCAACACACCTTGCTACTGGAATGTGTTCTTAAGGTTTTACTATTTTGGATTGATTCTTTGAAACCCTGGACTTTTGACTCTTTATTTGAGTCCCCCGCCTGGTTACTGGTTCTCAAGCCTTCATCTGAAACTTTGAACACTCATGGATCCTACCAAGGGCAACTGATTATCTAGAACATGATCAAAAACCCTTGCATATCATTAGCATACATCATATTGCATCATTTAAAATTTGTCTATTTGTTTTACAGGGTATCCATCCTTTCTTGGTTTTGTTTTGATCGTTCTTCTGCTCAGCTTATCTTCTTCAACACTTCTTCAGTTATTTCCTTCAGTCATTTTCTTCAGTTATCTTCTTCATCTATCTTCTTCAGGTTGTCTCCTTCAGCACACATCTTCAGCATGGATTCAATCAGGAAAAGCAACATCACCTACCACTTCTTTGAGTATCCTCTAGCAGGCATCAGGCAGATACAGACCCTTATCACCCATGATCATGTTCCCTTATTCAGAGAGCATTATGGTGGAATCCTGGACATGATCATGGACTTGGATGCATCACAAAGGAGCATAATTCATACATGTCTTCAGTTTTATGACCCTCTTCTCCATTGCTTCACTTTCCCAGATTTTCAGATAGGTCCTTTGCTGGAAGAGTACTCTATGTTATTGGGTGTCCCTATCAGAAGAGGAATTCCTTTCAATCCTGAAATGAATCCTCCAAAGAATAAATACATAGCCAAGGAATTACATTTGGAGGTAACTATCATTGATGAGCACATGACTTCCAAGGCTGGAATCCCAGGCCTCCATCTGGATTTCTTGGTTACTCAAGCTACAAAGCAAGCTGCAGTAGGAAATTGGGAAACTGTGTGTGCTCTCCTAGCCCTCATCATTTATGTATCATCTTGTTTGCAGACGAGTCTAAGTTTGTAAGCAAGAATGCTATCCACATCTTCATGCTAAAGAACCTAGTTCCCACCTTGTTAGGAGACCTTTACTACTCAGTTCATCACAGGAATGAGAAACAGAGAGGAAGACTGGTAAGGTGTTATGCACCTCTTTTCTACAGTTGGTTGACGAAGCACATTCCGAAGATGGAAGCTTTCTTGAACCCACATCAGACAAGGAATTGGGCTAAGAGAATGATTTCCCTTACTTCAGAAGATATCAGGTGGTGTACTCAGTACACCAAGGGCCGAGACATAATAGAAAGTTGTGGGCAATACCCAAATGTGCCACTTATTGGAGTAAAGGGTTGCATCAATTACAATCCTTTACTTTTCAAGAGACATTTGGGGTATCCCTTGATACATCCACCTAGGGAGCAGGACTTAGCAGAATCTCTTTACTGTGCTATTTTGAACAATCATGCCATCGTCAGACAAGCAGCCTGGGCTTGGGACAATATACAGACTAAAGGAACTGTTATTCTGGGAAAGTGTAAAAACATGGCTTCTGCTCAGTACACTGAATGGTCTCGCATTAGAGGACAGGTTACTCGTATGCCATTCACTCTGGAAGATGTACTAGGACCATAAGCAGTTGAGCCCATTGCCACAATCAGTATGGAAGAGTTTGAAAAGATGAAGGAAAGAAATTCCCAGCTAGCTGAAGCTTTGAGGAAGACCCTTTAGGAAAGGAATGATGGTCGTCTAGACATTGAGAGGTTAGAGAAGCTACGCATCTAGCATGTAACCAAGATTGAGAAGACTGGAGAGTACATCAGGAAAGCCCGAGCAAGGGAACTTGTGTTGAAGAATGCATCCAAGGAAGCAAAGATTCAAAAGGCAAGACTTGAGCATTATCTGGAAGAAATACAGGATAGACGGGTCAGAATAACTGAGGCTCGTATAATAGAAGACCAGAAGATGCAAGCCAAGGTAGAGCAGTTAGAGTTTAATGAGAAAAGAAGCCAAGAGGCACTGTTAGTAGCCTCAGAAGGAGATCTCAGAGTTGAAACTCCGGGCGGGGTTAAAGATCCAAAGAACAAGACAGGTATCAGAAGATGACAAATGCCATTGCAACCAGAAACCTTCTCATCAGAACCATCACAGAGCACCCAGTTGGACCAGTAATTGATGCTCTCCTGAAGGAAGTCAGGGAGGATGCATATGGATTGAATGTTTGATTTTCCTTGTACTTGTTTTTGTATTTTGGCTCACCATGGTGATTTTGTTGGTTGTATTCTTGAATTTAATTATATTTTGATTCACCCTGGGAGTTTTGTTTGGTTGTAATTCATGAACTATTTGTATTTTGGCATTTCCACTTATATTTTATGGTTATGAACCGGGTGATCTTATGGACTTCGTTTGCTTCAACATCTTTATCTCCTCCAAGGGGTCTGGAAGGTCAAAACCAAGAACCAAACCAGATACCCTCTAAAGACAAATAGACATATTGCATTGCATTATAACCTCATATCCTTTGTTTTGCAGGTGTTTTGTTGTTAATTTCTCACTTTGATGATTGTTTCAGGAAATATTGCTCGCAGGAGGGTCTTTCCCGTCAATCGCATCCATAGATATCTGATCCGTAACAACCTTCCGAGTCTACAAATGGATCAGTTACAGCAGGAACTGACAGATGTGAGAACTCAGATGACTGATGTGATGACAGAAGTAAGGACTCAGATGAATCAATTAATGGCTGTAATGACTGGGCTGACACAGACTCATGAAAGGTTGAGGGAGTTAGTCGAGCGACAAACTCCAGAAGATAACCATGCAGGCACTAGTAATAACGAGCACGGACATCCACGAACAAATCCACCAGAATTTGGGCCCCACAACAACCCTGAAGTCAATATTATTGGAAATACCCAGAGAAACACTGGAGATCGTGTTCTACAGGAAGATCCTCAGGATGAGCAGTTTACAATGTTAGGTGTTGGGGCTGATGAAGCTTATAATCTTCGTCTGGATGAGATATCAGAGAAGCTAAGATCCTTGGAATCCCAAAACTCTTTGGGATTTGATGTGATGGATATGGGCTTAGTTGACGGGGTAAGGATTCCTCACAAGTTCAAAACCTCGTGTTTTGAGAAGTATAACGGTACCTCATGTCCTCGTACCCATTTGCAGTTTTTTCTGGGAAGGCTGAAGGCATATACCATGGATAAGAAACTGTGGATGTTTTACTTTGAAGACAGTTTAACCGGGGCATCTAGAGAGTCGTATTCACACTTGTCAAGGGCTACTGTCAGGAACTGGAAATACTTAGCTGAAGCCTTTATACGCCAATATCAGTACAACCTGGATATGGCACCTAATAGGACCCTCTTGATGGGTATGTCTTAATCTTTAAGGGAAAGTTTCTGTGAGTACGCTCAAAGGTGGAGACAACTCGCTGATGTTGTCCAGCCACCTATGTCTGAAAGGGAAATGGCTGATATGTTTATGAATACCTTGCAAGGGACCTACATTGATAGACTTGCTGCTTTCTCTTCCACTAGTTCCGCTGATGTGGTTATAGCGGGAGAGAGAATTGAAAGCCTATTGAAGATGGGTAAGATTTCTGACAATGGTGCTAGCTCCAGCAATGCAAAGAAACCCTTTCTTAGGACCTAGAAGAACAGGAGAGACCAATGCAGTACATGTTAATAGAGGTAGACCCCAGTACTTACAAAGATCAGTGGCCGCAGTCACCATTCCTACTCCAGCACCTCAGCAACAATAGTATCCTCAGCAACAACAGTATCCTCAGCAACAACAGTTCCCACAACAGCAACAAAGATCTTACAACAACAATAACCAACAACAACGTCCTTTCCAACAAAGGCCTTCTCAAATTAACAGGGTAATCGATCCCATCCCGATGCCCTATGCAGCCTTACTCCCACAGCTATTGAAGCTTAACCTGACTGAACTAAGAACTTTGGCTCCACCAGATCCTCTGAATCTTCCAAGGAATTATGATGTCAACGCCAGATGTGCTTTTCACTCTAATGCACCTGGTCATTCAACAGAGTAGTGCAGGGCCCTGCACATGAAGGTCCAAGATCTAATTGATTCCAAAGCTTTGAATTTTGCACCTCCACCAAATGTCACAAAGAATCCAATACCGAATCACGGTGGGCTGAGGGTTAATGCCATTGAGGAAGACCAACTAGAAATTCCGATTGATGACATTGCAAACATTAAACACCACTAGCCTAAGTAAAAGCTCAACTATTGAAGTGCCAAGTTTTTCCAGGTTGTGAGGCCCATTGTGAAGCTTGTAAAATTTCTACCAATGGTTGTGCAAATCTAAAGAATGGTATCAACAGTTTGATCAAAGAAGGCATCCTGCAAATCACCTCAACAGTTCCATCTTCTACAACTGCAACAAAATCCTCTCCTACAACACCAGCAAACATTATCCCAACAGAAGCTTCTACAACGCCAGCAAAAGTCAATCCAACAGAGTCTTCTACAACAACAGCAAACACCACCAGTGACGACATCTCAACAGTCACTATCTATTATGATCCATCAACCATCCATGTTCCGGATTCTCTCAACAACAACTTTCATCAACATTAACAACTTCCTGCACCTGCACCATCTTCAATCAGACCTCCTGTCACCATCTACCATGATCCATAGACTATCACAACTCCTTCTTCTTCTGCAATTAGTCTGGTGACCATCACATTGCCTGGACCAGTTCCTTATGATAACAACGGTGTCGTGCCTTGGCATTATGGTTCGGATCTTTATTACCAAGGAAAGAAGGTTACCCTTGATTCTTCAACTTCTACACCATAAATTGACAATGTTGGGGGAGGCGGAGGCTTCACTTGAAGTAGGCGTCTCTTCGATTCACAGTTTCCCAGAGTTAATGCTGAAGCAGAAGTCACTGCTAAAGCAAAAGGCAGAAATGTGATGCCAGAAGAACCAGGTGCAAAAGAGACTCAGAAAACACCCTTTGATCAGTATGTAGACGAGTTTATGAGGATTATCAAAAGAAGTGATTACAAAGTTGTGGATCAGCTCCACCAAACACCCTCCAAGATCTCCATATTGTCTCTGCTCATGTGTTCCGAGGCTCACCGGAATGCATTACTTAAAGTCTTGCATGTAGCTTATGTGCCTGAGGAGATCACAGTCAACCAGTTAGAAATGGTGGTCGCAAATGTCAATACTAGTCATGGACTAGGTTTCACCGATGTCGACTTGACTACGGAGTGGCGTAATCACAATAAGGCTTTGCATATCACTTTGGAATGTAAAGGTGCTGTACTTTCTCATGTCCTTGTTGATACCGGATCATCACTCAATATGTTGCCAAAGAAAGCTTTAGTCAAGCTGGAGTATGATGGTCTTGCACTTCGTCCGAGCAACCTAGTTGTTAGAGCTTTTGATGGTTCTAAGAGATCGATTCTCAGAGAAAATGAGCTGCCTGTGGTAATTGGCCCACAAGTTTTCAAAACTACCTTCTACGTGATGGACATACAGCCTGCCTACAGCTGTTTGTTGGGTCGACCCTGGATTCATGTCGCCGGCGCAGTAACATTGGCCCTTCACCAGAAGTTAAAATATGAGTGGGAAGGCCAAGTTATCACCATCTGTGGAGAGGAAGACATATTCGTCAGTCACTTGGCTACATACAAGTACATAGAGATGGATGGGAAGATCCATGAAACCATGAGTCAGGGTTTCTAAGCTTTGAATATCAACGAAGCTACAACTGAGGTGTTTGCTGCATCCCAAGAGGAAAGGATGGGCACCTCAATTGCTTCCTACAAACAGGCTCGGAAGGTTGTGGAAGAAGGGAATGCCCAAGGCTGGGGCAAGCTGCTGAAGATTCAGATGAAAGAAGACAAATTCGGTTTGGGTTACAGACCATCCCGACAAGTTCCAGAGGAGGCTACTGAAGCTCCCAAGTTCATAAGTGGGGGAATGTTGACCCCGGATGCTGTCAACACTTTGGAAGATGAGGCTGAGAGCGGCTTCAACCTGGAAAGCTGGATCCGTCCAAGAGTCTCGGGCCAACAAGTCCTCAACTGGTCTTCCCAGGAAATTATAAGGGTTACTGCTGCAGAGTAATTATTATTTCCTGTTTTAAGCATGCATCAAAGTCCCGCATCTTGCCCAAAATGTCGGGACTTATTTTGTAATAGGGCTATATGTATTTTGTGCAAATTGAATATTAATGAACAATGGACATCTTTTTTCATGATAAATTTCAAACACTAATAAAAAATAAGTTGAAACCTTGGATCTATGTTTGAAAAATTTTGTTTTATCCATGAGACAACTTGAATATCATTTATGTTTGAAAAATCAAGTGAAAGAAATGAATTTTAAAATGTTTAGAAACAAATAAAATTAATTCCTTATGAAAATAATAAATATATTTAAAAATATATTTTTTGAGATTTTTTCATGGAATAAAATATTTAAACATTTTTGAGAATTAATGAAAAAGAATCATTTAAAAAATCAAAATGATCAGAAAGTTATTAATTTTTGAATTAGTTAAACAAATATTAGAAAATTGAAGATTTTGAATTTCTAAAAAGGGAGCCAAGAACATGTGTGAAGGGTGTTCTTGCTCCAGATTGCAAAATCTATGCTATCTCATGGAATAAGCATCCATTTGGGATGAAATGAACATTAAAATTGCTCGTTTTGATCCCACGAACCCAATGGTACCAAGTAATTTCATTTATTTTAAGTGTGGATTGAGAAATCAGGGATGAACACTGAAGAATCCTAATTTGTCTTGAGCCTCATGAAATTATACTTGATGATTGTTTTATAAAATTTATTAAAGGGAATCACTTAAAATATGATTACGCATATATGACAAAACGATAGTGCAAGGAAATATGCATGGATTATGATTTGGCATAGTTTGAGGCTTACCTGAACTTGGAGTTGCAGCTGGAGTTGTGATTTCGAGATGGAGGTGTTACAAAGATGTTGTGATGATCTGGATAGCTTCCTTACACCATATGGAGTGTTTTTGAACACTTGGACTTGATTACAAATGTTTGGATCAACTTCTGATTTTCAATCAGAAACAATGACTTTTGGAGGTTTTAATGAGTGATTTTAGGTTGGGAGTGTTTCAGAGGTGATCTAAGTATTTGAACACCTCATCAAAATCATATATGATGTGTGTGAGCAATTGGTTTGAGCTTGTACTAGCTCAAACTCAAAAACCAGAAGTGATTGCTCAAAATATTTAGTTTTGAGTCATTGAGAGCAAAGAAGAGAAAGCTTGGAGATCAGAGGCTTTGGTGTAATTTTTATGATGGAATGAGGTCTCTATTTATAGGCAAACATGTTGAGATTTCTTTGGACTTAAGTCTTGAAGAGCTGAGGTCACAATTGTTGAGTCATTGTTTATGAAAATATCTCTTACAAGTGAAATGATGATTTTGTGAAATAGCTCAGCTATGCAGCAGCAAAATTCACATTCCTAAGAAGTTTGATGTTTGGATTGTGTCCACCTATTGCTTGTTGAACAAGAGATCCAAGAATATGCCTTTTTGAAGCTTTGTGGCCCTTGGATCAAAATGCATTATGATGCAATTCAAGAATGTCATTTTGGTGAATTCCATGGTGCAATAATGAGTTTGCAGGTTTGATCAGACTTGTAATCATTGTTTAGATGCTTGAATCCACTTGACAATGTACTTTGATTCAAAAACTCAGATTTCACAAGTTTGTGAAAAATCTGTTTTTGCAAAACAGCTTGAGATGTTAACTTTGATCCATGATTTCTTCATGTACAAGTAAGATATTTTCATGCCAATTGGTTCTTTGAATTGTTGGCAACATTTGAAACAACATTGGTGTTTTGAAAAGAACCTGAATCAGCTTGGAACTTGGTGTAAAATCCCTCCAAGTTTTGATGTTTTGCTGATTTTACACTTGGGCAGATTTTTTCTAAGTGTTGAAAATCAGTATTTTTCTTGATTTTGATCCATCTTCAACTTGAAATCCATAATAAATTGGAGTTTCTCCTAGTTGAATCATTTGTAGTTTGTAGCAATATTTTTTATTTGAGCTTTGGTTCACCAAAATTTGATGTTTGGATCACAAGTTATGATGCTTGAAAGTAGGGTACTTGAACACTTTTTCCATAACTTACAAAATTTTGTAAGTTTCAAAGGTTGCCCCTTTTACAAGTTATCTTCAAATTTATGATTTTTTTTGTGATCAAATGCATTCATAGATCATATATTCTTGAAATATAGGTCATGCGGATCGTTTGGGTGAAAAAGTCAAACTTTGACTTTTTGGCCCAGATGGAAATTACACTAGATACCCCTAGATTTCTGATTTTCTAACTGGACATCCTCTGAGGTATTTTGTCCTTATGAATGGACTTATATGATGTATATGTGCTATTTAAACCATTCCCTATGGTATATGATCTTTTCCAGATGAAAATCTAGACTTTTGGTTCCCCGATTAGTCAGAAACCCTAAATTGGGCACTGTGAAACCCTAATCTTGCAATCCTTGATCTCTGCACCTTTTGTACTTGTAATGACTTGTCATGGTCATGTCAGCATTCTTGATGATAAGTGGAGGTCTTGGCCCCTCTTCCCATGAAAAATTTCATCTGGAGGGCTCAATTGAGTGAATCCCTAATCATTGATTGTGATGGCTCGGGGCCCAGATCACAGAGAATTTTGTATAGTCCTTGAAAGATTTTATATCATTTGAGACTTCTTAACCCTTTGATTGGTGATTGAATGGTTTAAAATCTTATGTATTAATGATTGGTCTTTTTCCTAAATCCTTTGAGGGACTCAGGAATCCTGATCCATTGCGGGGATACTGTTTAAACCAGTCTGGCACAGTCCTTTGGTCAGTGAATTTCTTTTGATGATGTACATATCTTTGGATCAAATTTAGGGTATGACATAGGGTTTTAATCTGCAAGGTTAGTACTCAAATGTTCAAGTTAGTATGAGACTAAAAAATAGTGTACGAAAGAAATGAATTTGAATACTTGAGAAATGACGTGTTTTTCTTTTTAAATGGGAAAAGAGGTTGGCAACTAAAAACATGAAATGAGATATGAATCGCAATCAATTGTCAGATTGATCTGGACAGACAATAGAACTCCTTATACAGAATTACATGTTCAAAGGGTAATTAAAGTCTATATGTTGTGTTTTATTCCTCGACCATGTTATTGAGTCTTTATCTTTAGGTCTCGTGGATAACATAAAACAAAAATGTCTAATTAGAATAACATATAATTTGAGATGAAGAGAGTAATAAAACAAAACCTTTTTATATTTGTTGCCTGTGTCTCAAAAATAATTATATTCAGTTGAGAAAATCTATTAAGAAAAAAAAACATTCTATCTAGTTTGTAACAATAAAATTTATTTAAAAAATATAATTGAGTCTAAAGAATGACTTAAAATCTCACTATATGTAATATAAAATATGACTTTTGACTAAAGAGGTGTCAACATTTATTACTAATAATTATTTGAGGAAATTCATGTAATTTGTTTTACTAATGAATACAAATATATTATCAATAGTTAGTTAGTTCAGGTGATTAACGTTGGATTTGGTAGGAAGAATCACGGTTTGATCACCTACGATTCCGATTAAAAAGGGATTAGAACCACTTGATGTCAGAACTGACCCTCAAACCGGACTAAATCTGAGATGATAAAAAAAAAACAAATATATTTATTTAAACTTGTCATTATGTCACAATTTGTATTTATAAACAACGTGTTTTTGGGAAGCTTTGTGTTGTTTTCCTTTGGGTTGAGTCAAGGTACATTTCCTTTGTCTATCTTCTCCATACTTTCATATTTTCCCTTTTGCATCATGTTCTAATCAGATTCTTAGTATTTTCACATTCAAACTCACTCTTTTCTTGGTCCTCTTTTTCAATTAACTTTGAAGAGTAAATATAAATTTCTGTTTATCTACATTGTCATACTCATACTTTTATTTTGTTTTCAGGGAATATGGATTGGCCTCAAAAAGATGGTACTAATCTACCTAATCATTTTTCTTCAATTGATTGATTTTTTTTTATCGATTTGATTTATACATAGATCTATACATATTCAAACACTATATTTTTTCTTTGGTTTATTTATAGGATCAACCTCAACACATCCTTTGTTTGGGCAAGAATTGCATGATTTTGAGGTAATTTTACTCAATTAAAATATTATTTCTTTTCAATTTGAGAATTGTATCTAATGTCAATGATATTGATTATTTTACTTCACATGTTTCTTCTGTATACATTGATTTTAAATCGATTTTGATTAGTTTTTTTTTTTTAATTCATATGAAACTGATTTTAAATGTTTCTTCTCTAGTTAGATTATTTTTACAAATATTAATAATCTATAAAATTGATAAATATTATGGATCAAGAATACATAGTCAAATGTGTTTAGTGGTTAGGTTGTGAAAAAGTTTTATTTAATATTCTGAATACTTTTTTGGATCATTATATTTTCTTTTTCAGCAAATATTTGTTTGAATATGTTGATCATTAAAATATTTTTTTTTCAATTTTATTTATAATCAATGTATTTGGTCTAAAATTTAGAACAAAAACATTTAGTTTTTAAACCCCTTTCAATTCTATAGTTCAATGTATTTTAACTATTAAGTTCAATTTATTTTAACTATTAAGTACTATTTTGTAAAAATAACTAAAAATAATAATTATTTTTATAATTTGGTTGAATTTAATTATTATTTGTTTATCATGTAATATAATTTTACACTCACATCTTTTCAAGTGCTGATATATATTTGCTCAAATATTTTTTTTTTAAAAATTATTTATATTTTATTTGTCAAAAGTATAAAATTGTGACAACCCTTAGTGATTAAAGGGTTGTCATAGACTTTAAAGTTTATTGTGAGGTTGAGAGATAACTCGTATAGAGTGAAAAGATATGTATGTGTGTATTTTTTTTAGTTGAAGTTATGTTATTCCCTCCCAACTACGAAGTCGATATATTTATAGTCGCATCGGACCAGGATCTGAGGTCTTATGGGAAATGGTAACCTCTTAGGAAATGGACTGTTGATTCCCTAATATTCAGGGAGTGTAACAAATCCTTCTGCATCATCGTAGACCAAAACATACACCTTCCCTAAGATCACTTGAAATTGATGGAATATGGGGGATTCAGACGACGTATCTAAAAAAGGGCATCATATCTCACAAATGACACCTGACCTATAAAATGGATGACCTTAGAGGACAACATGAGAGACTTATACCTTTGTCACGCCTCTTATGGCCTTCTTCAACTATACCACTACATATACTATATTATATTTATTCTTAATAGTAAAATAAATTCAACATAAATATACGAGGTCCATGGTTGGACATGGATGTTATCTTTGGTGCATCTATGTGGCCAATCTTACTCTGGTTGTACATGGAGTAGGTTTCCATGGAACTCAATGTTTTGTAACCCGACAATCCATCAATATGACGATCTATGTTAGGGATATGTTATGGATCTTTGGGCATGCAACATTGAGGTTAGTGAAATCAAAACAGATACACCATTATTTTGATGCATTTCTCATTAAGACCAAGTTAGCCTTCCTTGAAGGAAATTTGGCCTCGGATATGAAACCAACTCTTGTTAGATTTTGCACCTCTTCGTCAATGGCTACTATTTTACTCTTCAACAGTACACTTTCTTTAAGATACTAGCTTGACAGCGGGAATGAAATTTTGTTCAGGAATGGAACAAAATTATGAGAAAGAACCTAAATAGAAAGAATTATGTCATAATCATTATTCTTCTTTAGATTCTTTGGTTGATAAACAACACCTCATTTGAAATTTTCCATCTTGAATAGTATAAGAACCCAAGAAACACCCAAACAGAATAGGGTGCCTGCTCATATGCCAAGTGAAATTTTGTTCTCGAGAGGACTGATGTTAGACCAGATACCTGGGATAACATGTACAATTGGTTTGTGATAGATAATATATTTTGAGGATAGATGTCAGACATGATGTCTGGGACATTGATTACCAAAATAAAAACCAATTTATACTACCAAGTTATGACAATTAAACTTATACAAGATGATGGAGCAAAAAATCAATAAAAATACACAAAAATTTATTAAGTCAGTTCGGTGAAACCACAACTACGTTTGGGGGGCACTATACCCAAGAAAGGAAACTCACTACTTTGAATTAATACAATTAGTCTTATAGGAATAACAACCCCATATTGTTCAAAGCCTCTTTCTAATCCTAGTGAATTTCTATTTAGGACTCCCTATAGAACTATTTCACTCCCAATAATCAGAAGGAAAAAAAGGCTTACTCTAAACTCTCCAAATTCAAGGCCAATTTCCTAATATTATTCGTGAAGCTTCGTTCTACATTCCCTCTAAATATGAGAACCCTCTCAGTTTCACTCAAACACTCTCCCAAGTGTTTAGAAAATTATACTATGATTGAAACAATTGTACCATACAAATACTTTGTTCTCAAGCTTATAGAGTTAGTATCTAGGAACAAATAATTACAACTCTACTAACAAACCAAAATTTATGCCTTAAGATATGAATTCAGGCGCGAGAGTGATGCACAATAATAACTCAAACAAAGACTCAAAGTATAAACCCTAACATACAAAGTCTTTAATACTTGCACACCCTCTCATGAGAGGTTTGGTTCTTCTTAAATAACAATACTTCTTCTAGGATTTTTCCAATGGGCATAAGCAACTTTGATCTTGTCCAGAAGTATAGGAGACTCTGTTTTGATTTGTTCCACAAAAGTCTCCAAAATATATGATTTTTTTTTATCCAAATTCAAATTTAAATTTCCATTTAAATTGTTTTGATAATGTCCAATCCAATCCAACAAATCCACATAAATGTATTGCTAAAAGATAGCAACAAATAGAAACAAATATGGTTGAGATCTAATCGAAAATTCACGCTCCAAATGAATACAACAACGACCTGCTAACTAGGGTCAGATGTTGCACACATGCTCGAACATTGGGTCCCAAGGTGTCCTCGTGATAGAATAAATATCTCGCTAAAACTGAATCATACTAAGATCTTCTCATTAAGCGCAAATCCTTATCTTGTAATTAAAACAAATCCCATTTAATATCTTCATGAAATATTTGTTTAGTTAAATCTTCGACTCAATCTTGGATAAAAATGAACCAAATTTATCGTCAATGCATATCCAATTAAATATTTCCTTTAATGAAAATCCAATCAAATATTCCAAATCTAAATATTTCTAACTAATTCGTCTTTATGCTTATAGATTAATAAAATATTTTTATCAAATCTTACTGAAAATGTTTGATAAAAGATACGATAATGAATCTTCTAGGAATCAAACACCAATGTGCACAGATTTGCTCACAAATATTGTAATGCAGACTGAGGCCAGATGCAGTGCACATATGTTGGAACATCTTGTTTTACATGTTTCCTCAGCACAAAATACATATGATAGAACACATGCTAGAACATCTTGTTCCACATGTTACCTCTGCAAAAAAATATATCTTGTACATATGTTGTTTTACTTAGAGTATTCAATCAAAAGGAACAATAGGGATCTATGGAGAGTTGATGACATACCACTCTAATATCTATGTCAGACATATATGAGGAGGCACATGCGAACAAGTCGATATTCTTACTGAGTAGGGCGACCAAATCCTTTTCTTCATACTCAGATAAAGAGGTGTCTAGCTTAGTAACTTGGTGGTGTAAATTCCCGATCTAGACCCCTTTCAAATATTTTTATTTGCGTAAGTCTATCACTCTCTGCTCCCAGCCTAGTGTCCCAACTTGCTCCATCAACATTATCTATCTCAGGAAAATGGATAATACCCAGTGCAACAAGTTCCATCGTCATTTCCATAATAGTCTATTAACTTTCTTGGGTGATCGCCTAATCCCCATCAACCATACCAACACGCCCATCAAGTAGCGAGTATTTAAGGCTTAAATATTGGGCGGACAAGATGTCCCCGAACAAGTTAGTAATGGGCCTTCCTAAGATGACATTGTAAGGGTATGTGGCATCTACCACAAGATACTTCACTTTGATTGTTCTAGTGTTCGCCCATGTGCCAAATGTTTTTCGAGTGTGACTTGGCCCTTGACGTAAACCTGCTCGCCTGCAAGTCCAATCATGAACCCTCAAAAGGCTCTGATGCTATTGGGATCAAGTTAGAGTCTCTAAAAGACACTAAAAAACTAGACGCATGTTAAACTACTAGGGTCGATTAACACTCTTTTCATATCCCAATTGGTGTACTAAATTGTGATGACCATGGGATCATTGTTGTGGGGGAAACACCAACTACTTATTCTCTCTAAAAGGTGATTATGGGATATCGGTCCCTCATTGAGTTTCAAGAAGCTTTAACTGGTGAAATGCTTGCTGTTAACACCTACTGGGAGTACCTTCTCCAATAGGAGGAAGATTCTCCCTCTCAATGAAATCTTCAGCGATAGTGTTGATGATCATATCACAACATTGCTCTAAGATCCTTACAAGGAGATGGTGTAAGCAACAATAAATAATGATGAGTGTTTCCCTTGTTAATTATACTGGGGCCCCATAGTGGGCACCAATTGTATATTTTAAAAGTATATATGTGTGACAACCCTTATTGATACAGGGTTGTCAGAGGCTTTAAGTTTTCTTGTGAAGTTCAGAGCTAACTCAAGTGGGATGAGAAACTCTATATGTGTGTGTGTATTTATGTGTTAAAGTTAAGTTGTTTCATCTCAACTGCAATGTTAAGATATTTATAGCCGTATTGGGCCTGAATCCGGGGCCTCCTGAGAAATAACAACCACTTAGAAAATGGATTGTTATTCCCTAATATTCAATATTCAGGGAGCGTAAATAACTCTCATGACTTCTTTTGCATCATTGTCGATCAAAACACATTTCATCCCATGATCACAGAATATTAATGGAATATGGGGGATTTGGGCACAATATTTGTAAAAAGGGCGACATATCCCACGAACCGTGCCTGAACTATAAAATGGAAAACCTTGAGAAAATAACGGGTGCAACATATACCTCAGTCACGCCACCTAAAGGCCGTCCAGTTATACCACTCCATATACTATATTATATTTATTCTTAATAATGCAAAAAATTCAACATAAATATCTATAATTAGATTTTGGGACTTAAATATGAAAAGAAACGAGTTAGATTCTTCCTTTTTCTTATAATAGTATATGCATAATTGAATAAAAATAAAAATATTTGCATAATATAAATGTTTATGGACTAAAATTTATTTAAGAATCTAGCAAAGTTATTTGTGCATAGTTTGATATTATAAATGTTTGTTTTAACAGGGACAGCAACACAAACGAGATCTCCAATCGGATATCTTTCAAACTCTTGAAAACCAAGACAATGTTTTGGGTTCTACACATGTGGTAAATACTAATTAACATCTCACTAGTTTACTTTACTAATTTAAATTTGATTATACATAATTGTACCAGTAACGTTAATTAAATAATTTTCGAGTTTCAGAATGACTTGGATGTACTAGGACGACAAATCACAACTCAAAATCAAGTCCCAACCACTGAGCTTATACCAGATAATGTTGTTCAAGATTTTTCTATGTATCAATCTTCAGAGAAGGTTTTCTCTCCACAATCTCAAATGTTAATGCATCCAAATTTCTATGAGCCACAGATGTTTACTACAAATCCAGTCATGAATTATCAAATGGCTCAAAGTTCCAGGTGATTTATAAGTCTTTTTATGATATTCATAGAATGTCTTAAAATTTTAAATTTTTTTTTATTGAGATAATTATGCTTATTTGGAATTTTTGTTAAATCCATAGGTTGGAACACATTCATGCTCCTAATGTTAGAGGTTCACAATATGCTCCCAACTACATCATGTATGATTCTTTCACTTTTTTAGTCACTAAATAATAAACTATCTTCATGTTTTCTTCCCTATTTTTTAGAATTTCTTTCGACATTTTGAATATATTTATTATTTTAGACCATCGCAAAATCAATTGTTAACTACACCAATGTATCAAGCAAATGAGAGTCCTCAAATGTTGGCTGATTCTTATTCACAATTTCAACTTCCAAGACAGCAGCAAACTTTTTCACCAGAAGTCAATACTAGGTATCAAAATATCTCTCTCTTCAACTTAGTTGATTTTTACATGTCGTTTATATTTATTTATTTGTAGTTTTTTTCTCTCTAGATTATCATGGTTCCTCTAGTGTCTTATCATGGTACTTCTTTGATATATATGATCAATTGTGGCAGGCACAATGCATTAGTGCATAGTCAAGAGAATACATCCCAAGTCATGGCCTCGAGTGGTAACATACAGCATAATGTTTTTGCCCCAATGCAACAACTCTCGATGTAAGTACTAATCTTAACCAATCATTTCTCATTATACAATATAAACAAAAAGTATGTGTATCTAATTTATATTTAGTAATGGTTAAAATGGATGTAGCTGGTAAAAATAAATGACAATAATTAGAAAAAATTAGAATAGTTTAAAGTCTCTATATGTTTCTAGATTGCTCCAATAACTCTTAAATTAATGTAAAAATCGGTAAGGGATTTTTTCTTCGTAAGTTTGAAACCAAAAAAAGGCCCAACAAAATCAGGAGGTGAAGAGGAAATTGGATCCGAACCACCAGGGGAAGGAACAAGCCCAATTAAAAAAACACTTATCCAAGGTCTGGCCGACATCAACCTCTTTAGGTTTGGAAGGAACTAACTCTTTGGAAAATACTTCATTCGTAATGCTAATTGGCACTACTACCGAAGGGTCGTCCTTACCTATATTGACTTTAAGCAGGTAGTCAACCCCTTATCTGCTTCTGCCAATATCCTCAACATATCCCAATGAATCACCAACACAGGTATCATGGAAAGCTACGTAACTCCTTGTTGTATCAGAAGAGGCCTCAACATCCTTATTGTTTTGAGAATTCCTAAAACTCCTAAGGCAAGTCCCATCTACGTCAACATCACCCTCTAAGGACCGGGAACCATCACTTTCATCATCCTCAGAATCCTTAGAACTCATCGAAAAGAGATTATCTTCTTTCTCAACAATGGAGCCACTGCCCTAGCCGTCAACATCCTCCACCAGAATTATCGGGAAAACTGAACCGTTAATCTAAATCTCTGATTCAACAAAAATAGGCCTACCGAGACTGGTTTTGATGAGAAACCCAGCTTCATCAAATCTGGAATTATTCATTGTAACTTCATTGCCTTTAATAAAACTACCAAGAGTGTTTGACAAATTCGTGAATACATCCAACGTCCAAGAAAAGCAAGGAAGACCTTTGCATTTGATCCAGACAAATCTTTGTTTATCAACCATATCCATTATCCACGGTTTTATATCCACAAACCATCTATCACACAAACGTTTTAGCTTGATTCACAAATTGTTGAATATCCCCTTTATTCTTACATTCCAGAAGACACATGCTCGCACCAAGAGGAGTTGCAAGGACATCAAAGATACCTTCCTCAAACAAAGATTTATGAATCAAGAACGAATTACCCTTCTCATGAACTACTCCCACAATCACTGATTCGAACCTTTTCAAATCCGCAATATCAAACTTAAGCCTAAAGGAATTAACCACAGGATTCACAAAAGGTGTTTTCCTACATGTCAAGCCCTTCTCAATGGCCTGAACATAGGAAAATGTAGATTTGGGCCTTTTTTCAAAAACTCTATTTAGAATAGATCCAAAGAAAAGATTATGATGATCAAATCCCTCCTTAATCTCCGGAAAAAAATTCCTTGGTAAATCGCGGAACATTAGCATGAATCTTTTTACCACGAAGATAAATGTTGTCAAGATTAGCTGCCAATATACGCCTATCGTGAACCTTCCTAAATCTTACAAAACCAAACTTCAAACCTCTTTTATCCCTTCTACCAGGAATGTAGAGCTCTAATATAACCCCATAAACATTGAACACCTCAAAAAGGTCCTTAGCAGACATATTCTCTAAGAAATCGGAAATAAAGAAGGAATTTACACGCTCTCCTTCCATCTCACCCTTACCGTCGTTCTCCTTCCAAACCGAAAACCTTGAAGCTTCAATGTTATTTTTCTTACGGCTAACCTTATTCCACTCCATGAATAAGCAAAAAAAAACTCTATGACAAATCACCAAGACAACCCAGGCAATAAGCAAAAACAAGAAGAAACAAGTTAATACCAAGGCCCCTAGTCCTAAGGCTAGGAGTTTAAGCCAAAAATATCAGCAAGAGATCTCCTGATTATACTTGTTCATATTGTTTGTGGGTAGGGGATGCGTTTGGTGTTCTAGAGAGAATGTGGAGTTTCTCACTCGCGTCGTATACAGCTTAAGGAGAAGCTTGGCTCTTTACCCCCCCCCCCCCCTTAGAAGGTAGTGAGGTTAAAGCCTCCTTGGATAGTTCTTATTCAATTGATGAATCAGATATTTACATAAGTAACCTTCCTTTTAGATAATTGAGAGAAATCACGAACCTCAAGCTTCCTAATAATAGACTCATATGCTTCAACATCTTCTTCCGCATCGATGGTCAATAATCATAGTATCTTACAATGTTCAAGGGTGTAACTTACCTTTTAAAAGGAGAAGAATTTGCTTTATCCTTCTGAAAGTTAATGTTGATCTTTGTATGATTCAGGAGACAAATATTTCTTCTTTGAAAGACTCTTTGGTTAAGAGCTTGTAGGGAAAATGGGGGTTTGAATGTTTATCCAGTAGTGCTATTGGCTCTACATGAGGCATTTTGACTATTTGGAGGAAATGTCTTTTACAGTCCATATATACTGTTAAAGGTAAAAGGTTTTTGTGTTCTATATTTTTGTGCAGAAATTCTCCCTTGTTTGTAGTCAACATCTACTATCCTTGTGGGATTCAAGACAAACGTAAATTGTGGACTGACTTATATGATCTTAAATCTCGGAATCCTAGTGGGAGTTGGATAGTTGGTTGTGATTTTAATTATGTTAAATCTCCTGAAGAGAGGAATGGTAGAAGTAACACTTTGTCTCGCAAGTGTGTGGACTTCTCCGTGTTTGTAAATGATCTGGACCTTATTGATTTGCCATTCATAGGAAATATCTTTAATTGGTTTAATGCTAACGGTTTAAGTTGTAGCAAATTGGATAGATTTTTAATTAATGAATCTCTTATAGACTGTTGGGATTTGAAGGCTCAAACAGTGGACAAGCGCGACATTTCTGATCACTGATCTATTTTGTTAAAGCCTTATAACTATAACTCTGGGCCTAAACCATTTCGCTTCTTCAACCGTTGGCTTCTCCATAAGGATTTCTTCTCTTTTGTCAAACAATTGTGGAACTCTATCTTTGTCCAAGGTTCTCCTACCTTTGTTTTCAAAGAGAAGTTGTTTTCCCTAAAAGCCTTCTTGAAGTGGTGGAATGTTTACATTTTTGGTTGGATAGATCTCAACATTGATAGGTCTGTTGAAGTTATCAATGAATTAGATGGTGTCTTAGAGGAAAGTGTCGAAGGCCTGTCGGTAGAGGCTATAATCAATAGAGGGGAGGCCTAAGAAAATTTACGGAGTAATCTGCGTATCAAGGAAAGTATGATATTCCAAAAGTTTTGAGATCCAAGTGGTTGAAAGAATGAGATATTAACAGTTGTTACTTTCATGCTTCCTTATAGTCAAGGAATAGGAAGAATTTTATTTTAGTTGTGGGTTCTGTAGATTCTCTAATTGAAGATCCTTTACTTATTAAGGAACAAGCCTTTAATTTCCTTGCTGTAAAATTTATAAGTGAGGAGAACTTCAAGCCTGTGTTGAATCTTAAGAATATTCAAAAACTAAGTTTTCAAGATAGGCAGAAGTTAGATGAGGCTTTTTGTTACGAGGATATATATGCTGCTGTTATTGCTTGTGAAGGAAATAAATCGCCAGGTCCAAGTGGATTTTCTTTTAAGTTCATCAAGCATTAATGGGAAATTATTGGAAATGATTTTGTTGATTTTCCTAAAGGATTTGTGGATTTTAGGCCTATTACTCTTGTCGGATGTGTTTCCAAAGTTATATCTGAGTTGCTAACTCATAGGCTTTCCTTTGTCATTGTTTGTTTATTTTTTCTTGTTCAAACAACTTTTATACCTGACATAAATCTTTTGGACGGGGTTTTATTAGAAAACGAGATTATTGATTCATCTAGACGTGATAAGAAAAAATGTTTTCTTTTCAAGGTCGACTTCGCTCAAGCCTACGATTGTGTAGATTGGAACTTTTTGATTCATGTCCTTTGTTCTTTGAATTTTGGGCCTAATTGGTTAAAGTGGATTCAAGGGGCTGTGTGTTCTAGTTTTGTTTCTGTCTTGATCAATGGTAGTCCGTCAAAGGATTTCCGGGTTTCAAGAGGCTTAAAATAGGGAGATCCTTTAACTCCGTTCCTTTTTAGTTTGGTAGCTGGATCTTTGGCTATTTTGGTAAACCGTGCGAAGAATTCTCATGTCTTTTCGGGTTTTAAATTCAGTGAAGATGAATATATTAACCTTCTACAGTTTGTTGATTATGCATTGTTATTCTGTGAAGGTAGCTATAATAACTTATGGGCCTTGAAGACCATTCTTAGAGGTTTTGAAACGGTTTCAGGTCTCAAAATCAATTTCTCTAAAAGTGGTATTTTTGGTATTATTCTTGACCTTATTTTCCTTAAGGCTGCAGAAAATTTCCTATATTGTAAAACTTGTTTTCTCCCTTTTACTTTCATGTGAGTTTGTATTAGAGGTAATCATCGGAGAGTTTCTTTTTGGAATCATGTGATATATAATCTTAAAGAAAGGCTTAACTCTTGGGCTAGTAGGAATTTGTCGATCGGAGGAAGGGTTTCTTTGATCAACTTTGTTCTTGTTATGCCTATTCATTATCTTTCGTTCTTTAAGGCACCTTCGAAAGTTATAACGTTATTATAACAATCCAAAGAAAATTCTTGTGGTTGGGTTTGGAGTCTAAACAGAGCATTGCTTGGGTGAAGTGGAGTAATCTTTTTAAACCAAAAGAGTTTGGTGGTTTAGGCATAAAACATATTGAGATTCTCAATAAAGCTCTCCTCTTCAAATGGCTTTGGAAATTTCTCTCGGGTGGCACGAAGATTTGGAGGAAATTTCCAATTTTTAGTTATGGTAATTTGAGCTTTTGGGTGCAAGAAAATAATTCAGATTTCCTTCCCTCTGCAGTTTCATTTTTGATGCGTGATTTGATAAACCTCAACAATCAGGAGGCACTTTCCAATTTCCAATCCCTCGTCTCTCCTATATTGGGAAAAGGCGATACTATTTCGTTTTGGAACTCCAATTCGTGTGGTAATTTCATGTTAAAAGAAGTTTTCCCCAATCTGTTTAAAGCTTCCTTGTGTAAATCAGTGTGCATTGCTGACCTTGGTTATTGGATGCAAGGCAATTGGATTTTGGATTTTGATTGTATTTGGCCAATTGGTTTTATTATTGTCCAGGATTTTACTTCTGCATTTCTGTCCCTACTGGATGGATCGATTTTATCCCGCAACATTGATGACAGGTGGGAATGGAAGTTGGACACTTCTAAGGAGTTTTTGGTCCATTTCGCGTATGATTACCTGAGCTCCGCCCTCCCCACCTTCAACTTTATTGTAGCGGAAATTTTGTTTCTTAAGGTAGTTTGAAAAACTTGTATCCCATTGAAGCTAAAGGTCTATGGTTGGCGATTGATTTGTGATAGACTCCCTACTTGTAATAACCTTGTTTCTAAAGGTATCGTTCCCTCCTCCCACAACAATGTATGTGTCTTGTACTTTCAAGATGGCGAGGATGCATTGCACCTTTTCTTGAACTGTTTTAAAGTGAAATTAATTTGGAACAAAGTTTCAGCTTGGCTTGGGATGACTCTGGTTAGTGATAACTCTATAAGTAATCATGCTTTGCTTTGGTTTTTGGTTATGTTTTATAAAGGAAAGGAGAACATGAGTTGCTTTGTGTGGTTCATTACGGTATGGTGTATTTTGATCTATAGAAACAACGTTATTTACAATGATGCCATAGGTATAGTCGACGACATTTTTAATTGAATTGTCATTCTTTCTTAGAGATGGTTGGAATTAGGTCATTTGAGGTGTAATTTTTATGATTGGTCGAAACATCCTTTAGATTTATTGTAATCTTTAGGTTGTCTTTTCCTAATTTTTGTTTTGATTGGTTTTTTGTATCGGGTCGGAGATTTACTTTTTCTCCTTTTTAATACAAATTGCTTATAAAATAACTCTTAAATTAACTTATAGTCTAGAAAGTTCTATGTCAATGTAATGTATAAAAAAGAACACAAATCTAGATAGTTCTATTCTAGAAACATCCTCAAGCACCTATAAATAGACAAACTTATATATAATTGTATTCAAACCTTTAAAGTCCAATGTCAATAGCATTAGAGGCTTCACCATATTATCACTCGCCTCTTATAATAAGTTGATTACTTATATGTTGCATCTTATTTCGCGTTACTAAACTAACTGTCACACTACTTGCTACTATCTTTCAAGCTTTTTGCACTAATCAACTACATTATAAACTATCACTACTACCTAAAATACTAACAGTGGTATCAGAGCTACGTCCAGTCATTCACTGGCGTGACAAACTATTTCGTCTTGTCACTAACAATTTTATTAAAATTAGAAAATGAGATCTCAGACTAAAACACAAAAGGAGTATAGGTAGCCACACAGTCCGACTCTGTTTGAGTTCAAATTCAAAACTAAAAATGAGAGAGAGGAGTTCAGCCTAACAGTCTGACCCTCTTAATTTCAAGTCCAACTAATGTCGCAAACTTATGGAAAATAAGGCTCGACTTCTGATAGAGCACAAACGCATGCGATAAAAAATTGAGATATGTGGCCTCTGAGGCTCAAGTTAAGTAAGCCTATGAAAACACATACAACTACTAGAGCAAGAATGAGACCTTGTAAATATACTTCTACAAGAATGACAAGGAGACTTATAAGCAACTAAGAAGCAAGAGTGATCCTTGTCAAAAATATCGACAAAGAGATTCACGTGCAATTAGACAATAAAAGTGATCCGTGTTAAAAATCTTTAACAAGACAAATAAGGAAGATCAGAAGCGCAACTAAGGAGCAAGAATGATTCTCGTCAAAAGCCTTCAACAATGATAAGAAAGAGTTTAATAACAATCATTGTGACAAGTAGTGTGATAAAATTGAATCAAGGTAGAAATAAAACTTTTCAAAATAAAATATATTACATAAAAATGTCAATGCAGGAGGAGATAGTTTCACAAATTCACATTTGAACAACTATTGACTATACTTGGAGTTACTGAAATTTGCATCAAAGTGGAGTGTTGAAATTGATGCACATTTCTAGAACATTCTGGTAAAAATAAATGACAATGTTTAGAGAAAACTATAATAGTTTAGTGTCTCTATGTCAATGTAATGTAGAAATGACAACAAAAACCTAAATAGTTCTATTCTAGAAACATCCTCAAGTCCTAATATCAATAACATTGGAGACTTCATCATATTATCACTCATATCCTACAATAAATTGATTACTTAGGTGTTGTCTCTTGTTCTGTATTACTAAACTAACTTTCACACCACTTATTACTATCTTTGAATTATCTACCAGAATTTTTTACACTACTCAACTACATTTTAAACTATCACTACTACCTCAAAATACTAACAATAACAATTATTTCTACATGATACTGTTAAATAATATTAATTCACTATTTTCAAAATACAGGTTCCAAAATAGGCCAGATCAGATGCTTTATGAACAAAATGCTCCATTGCATGAGCCAACAGATTTGTCTTTTGACATTCCAACTTCAGAGGAACTTATAAGAATTTTGGGTCATTCAGACAAAAGGCCCTGTGAAGAAAATAATTTAAGGTACAATTTTTTTCTTAATTTTATAATTTTTTTTTTACAGTTTTTATATTACAATAAATCTTACTTTTATTAATTAATTACTCAGGAAAGCAGAAATAGCTGAACAAAGAAACAATGAAGTAAGGACCCAAGTTGTTTCATGGGATGAAGTTCCTAGTAATACTCAAATTGCTTCATGGAATGAAGCTAATGTGAAGGCTCCAACTATTTCATGCGATGAAATTCTTGCAAATAGTCATAATATTTCTTGGGATGAAATTCTCGCAAATACTCAAACTATTTCAAGAAATGAAGTACATTATAACAAAGGAAAACTCCCCGAATCGACATCAACGGGGTAATTAACTCGATTTTATTAGTTTATGTGACTCATATTTTTGTAACTAAAAAAAACCTCTAACAATTTGATTATATTTCTTGATGTCTAGGTTGGAGCATCGCAACAAAAATCAACGATTTTCTCCTAATATTTGTGATTCGCAAGATTCCCCCAACACTATGCTGTAACACATATTCCTCTCTTTCATTAATGAGTTAACACACAAATCAAATGCATATGCATGACATTATTTGTTTAATTAATATATTTTCAGGCCACCCCAGATGCAGCAAGTGCCTCCATTTGCTACAACAGGTAATGTTCAAGCAAATCAATCTGATAAAGGAAAGCTTCCTCAGACTCCACCAACTAGGTATATTTTAACCAAATATGTTTTAAATTAAGAAATTTCAGTTACATATTCTTTAACACACTTTCTTGCATAAATAAATGATATATGTATAGGATACATTCCGGGACAATTCAGAGAATAACTTACATAAGTCCTGGTCGAACGGTTACAGTCGTTCCTCCTTCTTTATCACCTATAACTCAACAAAATCAAAGAGAAATGATGGTTAACCAAAAGGTTGATGATCCTACAAAACAGGTTAGTAAAACTCATATCCTAATTTTCTTTTTAGTACAAAAGACTGTGTTTTCTGAAGTGTATATTTATTGCACTAGGGAAAGAAAGAAAAAGAGCCTGTACTGCCAAAACGTCGTGGACGTCCTCCAAAACAACGTGAGCAAGGAGGAAATAATTTGTCCAAACTCACAAAGGTATGTTAATTTAAATTAGATTATTATCCAAATTTTGAATGTAATTAGTAAAGTCATGTGCATGTAAAAAATGATTTTATTAAGGCTCTTATGCTAGGTTATTTTATTATGTAGAAACAAAAGAAGGGAAGTAGTTCTGTTGTATCAGGAAGTGCTGAAACAACTTTTACACCTCAACAACAACAAATGACTAGTGAAAATGTGTCAAATGTTCAACCCAGGTAATATCAATTACCATGTCTTTTGTGTTTAACTCTCATAATTTAATGTTGAAAATATTGTTAACTTATGCCAATGTTGGACTTTATAGCAGAAAATATGAAAATGCTATTTTTCATAAGAATTATGATGGAGCCTTGGACCCTCATCTTAAAAAGTTCAGAGATTTATTCGGTAATTATACAATTCTTCAAACACTATTTTAAATATATTCATACTAAGATTACAATGCTAGGTTGAATAATATTATAGATTACATTAATTGTAATAAAATCTAGAATTTTGACAAAATTGCATTTTTTTTCTTCATGCAGATGAGTAATGTGTCAGGCCAACTCGGAATGGAAATAAGTGCTTGAAATTCTTATGAGACTATCTGAATTAAATGGTGACATTTAATAAATTTAATCAGACATTAATTTTCATATTATTTCTCAAATATGTTGTTACATTGTATTGTCTATTTTTTTATCGGTGTGCAAATAGTACTATTTGACCATATTGACATTATTTCAATAAAATAAAAGAGAAAACTTTATGACAATATATATGGATCACTTTTCATATAAGAGAAAAGAGAAAAAAATTAAATAAAAATTTAAAGTGTTAATAATTATTTCATTTTATAACGGAGATCTATAATTTATTTATATAGTTTCTTTATAACAATAGATTATGTGCATTTTTTAACATGTATATTTTTAATCAATATTAATAATAAATAAACATAAATTTAGAATAAATAAATAAGTTAAGAAATATATTCCCTTTCTCCAACCATTCTTTGGTTCCTTGAAAATATAAGAGACGGCGGAGTTATTTTTTAGATCCTAATAAATACTTTAACATTTTTATTTCTCATATTTATAAAGAAGGTAATACTTGTGCCGACTTTTTGACGAATCTAGTGCATGACATCATCAACTCTATATCTCTTTTTGATTCCATTCCTTCACGGATTAGGAAAGATTTTGTAAAGAATAGGTTAGGATTACCTTTCTTTAGATTTTCGTAATTGTTGGGGGCTAACTTGTTCCCCTTTTTGTATCAGTTTCTTTTGATCAATATATTTTGACCTTATTCTCGTACGTGAAACAAATATGTATGTTTAAATGTTGCAATAACTAATTAATGATAAGCATTTGTCAAAAAGAATAGTGTATTATGCATCAGGAAAAGTGTACTTCTGAGGTTGTTAGAAAGGCAATCCTTAGAATACTTGTTGGGTATATTAGTGCAGAATGTTTGACTGTGACTGAACAAGTGGACCAGGGCTCTAAAGTTATTTTGGATGCTAGTGTTTTGGGCCTTTCTCCTATACTTGAGGTCCAAGTGGGCCTGTAATCGGTTCAACCTTTTTTCATCATATTTCTTCTAGTGGGGCTAAGGATGTGGGCTCTGGAGCTAGAAAGGAAGAAAAAAAACTCTGAAGGACATTTATGATGAAATTAGAATTCCCTATGTCCTTTGTTCTATTTAGCTTTATTGCAATCGGGTAATTGTATGAGTTCTCCTGAGAAGGTTGTTGTTATTTCTGATTGTAGATTGTTGATAAATACTGATGCTCAGGAGTCATCTAATTATAGGTTTGTTGGAAGTTCGGTCCTCTGTTGTGACTCGTTGTGTGATGAGGACGTTGTTCAAGGCAATTCTAGGATCAAAAAATCGGCTGAAGATGTTTCGTCTAAAGTGTGGAAATCAATAAAGGAATTAGGGGTAGAAGGAGACGAGGATGATAGATTTTTTGAAGGCTTAATTATAGTGATAGAAGCAAGAGATAGAAAGGTGTTTGATGGAAAGAAGGTGGTAGCTACAAGGGTGCCATAAATTTGGTATCTTTTAATGCTAGAGGGTATGGGTCCTCGATTAAGAGGAGGATGATATGCCAATTGTTGAAGGAGAAGGAGGCAGACATTTGTTTCATTTAGGAGTCAAAGATTTAAATTATGGAGGAATGGTTGATTAAAAGCTTATGGGGTCATTCACCATGTGAATGGTCGAATAAGACTTCTTTGGGAAGATCTGGTGGTTTGATTTCTTTTTGGAATTTGGAAACTTGTTTTCCTATTTTCGGATTTAGTGAGGAGGGTTGGTTGGGTATCAATTGTTGTTGGAGAGGAATTAAATTCTATTTGGTGAAAGTTTATTCACCGTGCGACATTGCCTTTAAAAGAAGACTTTGGCTGAAACTTTTAGATTGGAAGTGCTGGATGTCGTTAGGTGAGTGGTGGTCTGTTGAGACTTAACGCGAATAAATCATTGGAGGAAAGGAAAAGTTAAAGGGAAACCTCGTGTGGCTTAGGTTGAGGAATTCTCAATGTTTATTCAGGTAATGGATCTTGTTGGCTTACCTATCGTAGGAAACATATATGTTTGGTTTAGTCCCAACGGTTGGAGTAAGAGTATATTAGATAGGTTTCTCATTTCAGAACTTTGTTTAGAGAATGAAATCTTGAAGTTCAATTCATAAATGATCGCGACATTTTTTACCATAGGCTAATTTGGGTAAAAAAAACCATTTTACAATTGGGGACTGAAGTTTTTCAAGGTCTTTAGATATGGATTTTATTATAGAGGTTTGGAACTCAAAAAAGGTGGGGTAGTGTCATGATGTTAACCTTGTTGTTAAATTATGTATCGTAAGGGAGAGGCTTCGTTGGTGGAATTGTAATATGTTCGGGTGGCTCAATTTGAAGATTGATAAAGGGTGGAAAATCATAATGCAATTGAATTCAATATGGTTGCAACTAATAGGGATGTTGTGGAGGAAGAATTAGTGAACATGGGTAAATTACAAAAGGAAATTTGGCAAGCCCTTTTGTTTAAGGAGAGCATGTTGAAACAAAAATCTAGATTTAAATGGGTTTTGGAGGGAGATTTAAACACTATTTTTTTTCATTCCATGATAAAGATTAGATTTAGGAGTAACATTGTTTTCTCTTCTATGGTTAGACTTGGTTTGGAAGATGGTGTTGGGAGCGTTAAAGAGGCGGTCAAAGACACTTTCAAGGATAGATTTGTGAAACCATGTACCTCTTTTATTCATTTAAATCTGGGCAATGTTGCTAGACTGTCGATCAGGATGAAGAGATGCTACAACGTTCGTTTTTAGGTGAGGAGATTTTGGATGCAATTAAAGAGGGTGATAATAATAAGAGTTCGGGTCCGGAAGACTTCAATCTTGAGTTTCTCAATAGGTGTTAGGATTGTTGGTTAAGAGGTATCAAAATGCATTCATAACTTCTATTATCCGACTTCGCTTCCCAAAGCTTTTAGTTATTCATTTATAGCTTGACCCATAAAAAAGTAAATCCTCAATGTGTGGGTGAATTTCGGCCTATTAGTCTCATTGGATGCATATACAAAGTTATTTCTAAGATTCTTGCATGTAAGTTACAAAAGGTCATTGGAAGTCTCATTACTCAATCCCAAATAGGATTTATCTCGGGCCGATAGATTCTCGATGGTGTCCTAGTAATTAACGAGCTTATTTATCTTTCCAGGAGAAGGAAAAAGGGGTGTATTATGCTCAAAGTCGATTTATCGCAAGCCTATTATTGTGTTGATTGGGATTTCCTAGTTTATATGCTAAAGGCTATGAATTTTGGCGATATTGGATTCGGTGGATCAAGGGTGATATTATGGATGTGTTTACCCCCAAAATTGGTAAACAATCGTTGGTCCTCTAAATATACCAAAAATACCCTCAGTTACTCGTAGGATCGACCAGATTGATCCTAGGACATGTGCTAGGAAGGTTGGTTTGGTATATCATGTTTTTGGGGAAAAAAGGTCTTGAATCTTTCAACAAGATTCAGAAATCGTTTTATAAGGAAAATAAAGTAAAAGACAAAGACTTTCAAAGTAAATTAAGGTAAAAGAAAAGAATTGAAATTTTAAAGGGAAGTAAAAACAAGGCTTGAAAGTAAATGAAATTTAAAGGCAAGGCGGGGAATGTTAAATCGCTGGAAAGATAAAAGGGCTGAAATTGTAAATTAAATGTAGTAAATTGCTGAAAAGATAAATGACTTTGAAACATAAATTGCTTTAAAATAAAGGCTTTGTAAAGGATAAATGGCTTCAAAAGTAAATGACTTGAAGATAAATTTGACATTGAAGATAAATTGGTGGTGTTTCAATCATGTACATTCTCACTGCACTCCTTTCTCTACACGCGGATACTTTGAGTATACATAATTACTAGTACATATGATTTCCACACACTTATTATAACACTAGACTAAGCTATTTATATACATTACAAAGTAATCGCTCTCGATGGTTTCTCTTACAACTATCCTAAGATGATGAAACTTTTCCCACTATATGTTGAAGAAGCTTCATCTTGCGCCACTTGTCCCTGTCTTTGAATTGAAAACTACACATGTTCCCTCCAAAATTGAACGTGCAAGAACCTTGGTAACTTCCATCTTCGTCGAACATACACTTGGTCGAATCCCTCCAACACTTAGAAAATATTCCAAACTTAGAATTTCACCAAGTATGAAACTTATAGGCAGGTTCCTTTGACTTTCATCCTTTAGTTAGTTAGGTCGAAACCTTACTTTTATCTTATCACAAGAAAACTCTTTTATTAAGCCAACATAACCTCATTAATTGCTAGCGTCGAAATTTAGGGATAACAAATTGCCCCCCAAAAATGTTCTTTTCGACCATCTTGATGAAAAGATCATTTTTTGATATTCATCTTTTCGACGCCAACTTAGGTCAGACAAAAGCATAGTTGAAACCACCTATCCCACATTCTAAAATTGTTGTGATTCTTCGCCCACGTGTATGACTTCATGTCATAATGGCAAAAATCCCAAAAGTCCCATCAGCCATTTCCACGGCTTTCTGATCATGATTTTCTTCTTGAAACAATGCGCTAATGTCTTTTCCATTAACTGTTTCCTTAACGCGTCAGGTCCCAAGTGCCACATGTCCCACCACTTTACGTCTCCATTAAGTGGCTAGACTTCAAAACTTCTCATTGCCTACGCCTATAAATACCTTCTTCAGCAAACAAAGAAACTTTCCCAAACTTTTGCAAATTTATCTCCTTCTTGCTAAAGTTTTCTCCTTTCTTTCTAAGAACCCTAGAAAACCTCCATTTTCTTCTCCAACAATGGTGTCCTCTAAGACTAATGTTTCTCAGAAGAAGGGTCAGAAAGCCAAAACTTTCCACTTCGAACAAACTTTTCCACCCTTCAACAACATTTCTAAACCAAAAACAATAAAAAATCCTTAGTTCACACCCAAACCCTTTAACAACGAAACAAGGAGCTTGTACCGATCTCAGGTAATGATTCATTTCCTTGTAAATGATTGTCCTTTTGTTGTATCTGGTCCTTTAGCTATTGTACAGAGCATAGACGAAAAACTAAAAGAGTTCTTTCCTTGCTACCGCAAAACTCAACCTTTAGGGCATAAACACCTCCCTAAATCTGACGAATCTTCCTCTGACCCACCTCCTCTTAATGAACTAGATTTGAAGTATCTCCATGATGGTACTAGGATGGTTAGAGCTGTCAGCCAGTTTACTGAGTTTGATATGTGGTTAGCTAGGTTAGAGAAAACTAAGGCTGACCACTAGAAAAACATAGGGATATATGATCTTTTAATGCTGACAAAGACACATATACCCTATTGCATGAACCTCCTGGACGCCTTTTTGTACTTCTGGGACTGCACCCACTATACCTTTCATCTTCCTTGTGGGATGGTTAGCCCCACTCTTTTTGACATAGCCGCTATCGCAGGGCTTCGTCCTGATGGTCCTACTTATGACCCTACCATTGATGCTGAAGACATTATTAGCTACAATACATCTAAATTGACATACACCCTCTTCCTCATGCACCATTCCAAACCAAATGAAGAGGCAATTTATGATAAGGAACATATTTCCTTCCTTACTTTCTGGCTGTCTAGATATGTCTTCTGCACCAAATCTTTACAGGTGGCGATGAAATATCTACCCTTGGCAAACCAGCTTCACAACAACAAAAAGGTTTGCTTAAGTGAACTTATTCTGGCCAGTCTCTATGAGTCTCTCAATGAAGGAGTGACTCGACTGAGGTACCCAGACCACGACTCTGGTACCATGAGTCTCAATGGTCCTCTCTGGCTCTTTCAACTTTGGTTGAATGCCACCTTTGAACCTGTGCTTCCTAGAAAAGGGAAAGTTGATGAGGAATCATAGAAGATCAGGCTCAGGAGTACTGAGGGCGTTTGACTAGCAAAGCTCACCCCCAATGATGAAGGTGAAACCCTAAAAAGGGTCTTTTCTAGTTTTATGATGATGTTTGCACATCAATATGTTTTTACACCGTCCATGGCTCCCTTTGCTGGTAGAAAGTGTGGTCCTAGATAGTTCACTAGGGATTTCCCCAACTCCCCCACAAGGAAACTTCATATGGACTCTGTTGGAATTTGGGAAGCCTTTTTAATTCCCAAATTCTTTGTTTATAGTATGAATAGCGGAAAACCCGACACAATCCTTATTGCTTACCAACCCAATTTGGTTTCTAGGCAGTTTGGGCTGAGTCAGAGCGTCCCCAAATGCCTTTATGATAGAAAGGGCCAGGTCATTTTATACAATAATGTTTTCGACGGGGATGATGTTGCTGACATCTTCGCCAAATGGGAATCCCAGAAGGAAATCTTATCTCCTGTCTTCTTTCGAACTTTGACCCAGTGCACCCATTTCTTTAATGATTGGTGGCGCAAGTACTACAATGAGAACTTTCTCACTGCCACTGAATTTTCTGCCCAACTTGACCTTGCTTTTGTTATTGTGCAGGAGAAAGTCAAGAAAAGTAAGTCTGCTCACATCCAAGAGATACAAGCTTTCCAAAAGTACTTTGAAACTATCTATCGACCAGATGATCTTAGTCGAACCGTTCGTGAGGATGTTGTCACTTTGAAGGAGAAATTTTTACAAAAGATGGATAAGTTGAAAATCCCTCCAAACATTCCTCGTGAGAGGCGGTATGAGGTGGCTTTTCGACTTTTTTCCCTGAAATTCCCTCGACTTCCTACTGCTGATTTTCATCACAACAACATGGAGAATTCTGCAAAGAAAGTAGATGGCACTGTTTCACATGAACAGGAGAAGAACACAAAAAAATAGAACCCTTATCCTCATGTAGGGGTAGTCACTCGTTCCCAAACAAAAGGGGGGTAGGACGACCTCTCCAACCAAGGAGCCTCCCAAGAATGAGAAACCATCTGATGATGAAGTTGATAAAGACTGGATGAATTACCTTAATTCTCTCACTTGGGAGGATGTTGAAGTCTAGGTTTTCTTTTCTTTTGGTTGTTAAACCATGTTTTTAGACTCCTGTAATTGCAGGCCCTTCATGGCCCCCTTAATTATCAATGAAAATTTTATTTTCTTATATGAATCTCTTGAAGCATTGGCCTATATACATGATGGATTAACCCTTTTTGAAAGTCAGAACATATATTTCTGTTAGTGAGTATTAGAGATTGTACTTTGTGAGTCTCTCTTGTATCATGTTGATGCTAGAGTTGGATTGTTTTATTGAGTTGTAAAGTGTTGATCACTCTTAAGCTCTTAAGCCCAAAGTGAGTGTGATCATGGAGTGAATGTAAGAGAATTGAGAAAGGGTCTCATACCTAGGAGAGTCTTAGGTAGAAATTAAGCACGTGTAGTGATTAAGTGACAAGTTGTAAATCAGAGGTTATTTAGCTTAGAATTAATACTATCTAGTGGATTTCATTCTTGGCTTGGTAGCCTCCAAACATAGGCATTGTTGTATACCGAATTGGGTTAACAATTGATTGTGTGTTCTTTACTTTCTGCAATTCTATTTTGTGTTCATCTTGTCATTATGCTAAAAGAAGATATCAGATCTCGACATCTCATAGGACATCTGAGATCTATTATACCAAAATTTCAATTGGCATCAAGAGCTTGCACCCTATTCTATTTTTGAGTGAGATTCAGTGACGATAATTTCTGGTACAATGGACAAGGAAGAAGGAATGGTAAACATACCACTTGTTCTTGATGGAACTAATTATGACTATTGGAAGTTTTGTATGGTTTCCTTTCTCAAATCCATAGATGGCAAGGCCTGGAAATCTGTGGTCAAGGGATGGGATCCACCAATGGTTAAAGACAATGATGGTAAAATATTGATATGGTGAAACCTGAAGAAGACTAGGATGATGAAGATGACAAGTAGGCTCAAGGAAATTCCAAAGCATTGAATGATCTATGCAATGGAGTATATAAAACCCTCTTCATATTAATCAACAATTGTATTGTTGCAAAAGAGGCATAAGCGATTCTAAAGACTGCTCATGAAGGAACTTCTAGAGTTCAGATGTCAAGACTTCAAATTCTTACAACCAAGTTTGAGAACTGGAAGATGAAGGAGGATCAGACCGTTCATGATTATCATATGACTATTATTGGTATAGCCAATGCATCAGGTTCCTTGGGGGAAAAGATGTCAGATACTAAATTAGTCAGAAAAATTCTTAGGTCTCTTCCAAAAATATTTTACATGAAGGTGACTGCTATTGAAGAAGTTCAAGACATTAACACCCTGAAAGTTGATAAGCTTATTGGATTTCTTTAGACCTTTGAGGTAGGGATCCGAGGTGATAAGCTTGAAAAGAAGAAAGACATAGAATTTGTGTATAATGAAGATGGATGTGATCTAGATACAAAAGAGTGTTTGTCTAAAGTTATTGGGTTACTTGGAAAGTAGTTCAAATAGGTAATAGAGAAGATGAACTTGAATTCAAGATCTGATGTCAAGAATAAGTCATCTAACACCAACAAAAGGGTGGATTCTAGGAGAAGAACCAAAACTGAAGAGAAGACTAACTAAGGCAAAGGAATCCAATGTTATGCCAGTGATGGTTTTGGACACAAAATAGCTAAGTGTCATACGCGTCTCAAACAGCAAAAGAAAAGTTTATTTGCATCTTATTTAGAAGATGATTCTTCAAGTGAAGGAAAGTCATCCAAACAGGTTACGGCCCTTGCTGGAACTTATGATTTTGATGTAGAATCAATAAGAGAAGAACTCACTTATGATGAACTTGTTGATTCATACAAAGAGTTATGCATTAGAAGTACAAAAGTTTATAAATTGGGAAAATATCAATATAAAGTCATTGATCTACTTCAAGATGAATAAGAAAAACATATGGATGTCATATCTGATTTTGAAGATGAAGTTATTATGCTCAAATCAAAACTTGAGTCTATGATTAAATCTGTAAGAATGCTTAATAGTAGTTCTGGTGTGCTGGATGAAATTCTTTAAATTGGGAAGAATGTTAGAGATGTTATAGGTCTTCATTATAATAATCAAACTAAAAAGAATAAAAACAAAGAGCCTGCAATGACTGTTGCTTAACCTAAAGGAAGAAAAATTCACAAGATGTTGAATCACATGTCCCAACATCAGAAACAACATCAGAAAATACATCAGGAAAATAAGTCAGGAGGCAAGAATCAAGGCTTGAAATGTCATCATAGTGGTAAATTTGGTCACATAAAACCATACTGCTACAAATTACATGGCTATCCCAAACCTGCCACATAACCCAGAAGAAGACAAAATGTTGTTAAAGCCAATAAAATATGTATTGCCAAAAATAATATTAATGTATTCATGGCTCATACTTCTCTAAGAATTTCTATTAGAGAGGACTAATATTTTGATAGTGGTTGTTCTAGACATATGACTGGTGTCAAGAAATTTTTTATGAGCATTAAATCACATTCCACCAAGTATGTCATCTTTGGGGATGGATAAAATAGTGATATAAAAGGTGTTGGAAAGATGGATTACGCTGGATTTCCTAGTCTGAATGATGTGTTATTTGTTAAAGGGTTGACTACAAATCTTATAAGTATTAGTCAACTGTGTGATCAAGGTTTCCAAGTTAACTTTACTAAATCATAATTTCTGGTTACTGTCATACCCTATTTTTTTTTACCCTAATATTTTTCGCATCTCATCTACATCTTGCATACAAACAAGATCACATATCAATTCGTCTGTCCTTTTCAGTTGCGGGTTTATACCTCACAGGGGATCACTATGCTTTTACTTGCTTTTATCTGTTTATATTTACTAACCTCTAACTAAAAAACCAAAAATATGTTGCAATTTGCTTCTTCTTCTTATCTCTGTGTGCAGGCTTTCGAAAACAAGGCAATGATTTCAATTCAGATATGGTTGTTCAGTTATGATTCGATTCAGATGGACGTTTGACCTAATCTTGGTCAAACCATCAAGAGATTGTTTCAACTGCAGTTGTTTGTGCTATTGGTTCATTTCTCAGACAATGTGTATGCAAGTTCAAGTTGTCATGTGTTGAAATTCATCAGTTTATCGAGCAGTGGTTCGTGTGAAGTTTGGGTTGAATCTTCAGGTTTATCAAGGTCCATTAGTCCATTATTGGTTCATATGTGGATTTAGTTTCCAAAGATTTAATTCAGACAAATTTGATGTGACTCGATTCCTTTGGGAAGAGATTCAGATAATTAAAGTTGATGGTCGTATTCAAGTTTCAAGTTTGTTCATAGTTCATGATTGGCTTTAATCAAATGGTTTTTGTGGAAGCAGTGCAAGTTTGGTTTTGGGTAGAAAAATCGAGGCTTCGTAGTTATGTGCATGTTGATGGTAGTCGTTTCATTCCATAAATCGATTTTACCCATCCTCATATCCATTTTTACCCTTTTTTTTTTCTTCATATCTCCATCATCCAATTATTTTCTATCCATTATCTCTTATTATTCAATAACCATTTTTTTAATTATTTTTTTCTCGATTATCCGTATCTCACAAATTATTTCATAATATTCATTTATGCCATTTAAAATCAAGTCATTACCATTTATTACTACCACCATTATTTTCTTTTAACCTTTGCCATTTTTACAATACAAAGCCCATATGCATTTTTCCATGAAGCCCATGTTATTTCTTTAATTCCATACACACAATAAAATTGAAAAGAAAACAATATCCATACATCTGCAGGCACAATGTTACGCACACGAATACACGCACAAGCCGCATTCCAGCCGAAAAATCACAGCTGCTCACATACATAAACACCATCGGTTGAACAATACAAGTCGTACATGAGGCCACACGCATCCAGCCAAACAAGCCTCCGTGCATCAGCTTCTATCACACCGGGATGCACACAACATCATAAACACGCATTCTACACATATCAAAACGCAAGAAAAAGTAAACGAAACGCAGAACAAAACTCAGCAGAAGCACGCATTATTCATGACCGGTAAAACGCGGGCGAAATCAATTCAAAACGGCAAGTTTGGATTTTTCAAATTCAATTAAAAAACTCTATCAATTGAACACTCCTCTCTTCAATTCAACAAGCTTGAATAGCCTCTCAAAATTCTTTCAAAATCCCTGCACAAACCAACACCATTTTTCTTCACAGTTTCATCAATTCAAAATCCGAATTAATTCCAGCAATCCGAATCAACAACAAACAACAACAACACAACAATAACCTACGAATAAGAGACGAGAAGCTTGGAAGATTATTTTCACCATTTTTAAAGGTATTGGAAGTTTTTCCACTAACCTTTGTCTCTGAAATCCGTTGCACACAACTTACGTCGGGATAAATCGATCATATATTCTCGATCCTCTCGTTCTCCCTGTCACATTGATACCTTAACAGAGCTCCACCACTCCAATACGGAGGAGCTTCGATGCATTTGGCACTCCATGAACAGTAGCATTGCAGCTTGACTTTCACGAGGAAGATGATGTTTCAGCTTAAGCTTCTTTTTTTTTTTTTTTTTTATAAAGTTTGTTTTGATTATTGGTTTAATAAACCTGTGGTTTGGGCTTAGAGACTTGTGGACCAATTGTTACTATCTCCACTCCCTATTTCTTGCGCAAACACTGACATTCTTATTATTATTATTTTTTTCTAACAATTTGATTTTTTTTTCCTCTTATTTGATTTGATTTGTTCAAAGTTTTTTTTAAAAGAAAATTGTTCATATATTTTTTTCATTTTTTTAAAAAATATTTTAGATAAATCTTTAAAAATCTTTTAGTAATTTCTCTTTAAATTTTCTTTATGATTTTTTCTATTGAATTTTTTTATTTCATTTGTTGGTTGTTGTGTGGATCATAAATGTTAGATCCACTTTCTTTCATCACTTATTTTTCTTTTGGTCGATGAGATCTCTGATTCGACGATTATTGATTTTCAAAGATGTTTAATCTTCATTATTTTAAATCTATGGTGGATGAATGATCATTTGGATCATTCTCCATAATTTGGAATCGTGATAGGTTGTCTTTGATAAATCAATGTGAAATATCGATTAAATTAGACCGTTACCACTTTTTCTTTTTGTGTGACATGTTTTCGGAGGCTGATCCATTATATCATCTCTCTAACATGTATTAGCACAAATATCGTTCACCTTAATTGGTGTTGACCGACCTCATTTGTAGGGTAATTACTTCGTAAATTACTCGGCGATTGCTTAACATAGACTTAAATGTGTCCCGAATTCGGAATAAAAATCTAATTAGATACTTGCACTTTTGTGGACCGGACCACGTGTTGGTCGCGTAATCCCAAAGTGGTTAGTCTTTTGCGTTAAGATCCACGACTTTTGAAACTTGATGCGTAGTTACTTTGGGTATCCCAATCTTCTTTCAAGTTTCATTGAATTTGGATCTAATCGCCTCAATTAATCATTATAGTGTAAGATACTAAGCGGAGTCAGTTGTCTTGTTATTTTCTTTGGTTGTGGATGATTAAGTTCACCATACCATTATTATGATATGATTCATTCTTTTTAGCGGAATTATTCACTAAAGAATGACGACTTATTTATACATTTTAAAATAAATCAAACACAGTAAATTTTCACTATTTGTACCATGAACTACGAGGTTTTGATTTTATATTGCACATTGTGGGTACGTAGGCATGAGACGAATGTCTCGTCAAACACAAAAATCTTAAAAAAAACATTTCTTTTCTAATCTCTTCAATCTCTTTTAACAAACAATTTTCAAACCAAAAGCAATAAATTTTTCAAAGGGCTTCCATGCAGTACTATAGACATTTTGGGTGCTTAAAATATTCTCATTTTGTAACCAACCCTTTTATCCAGTTCTCTGCTCTTTTCTTTTAGCTTTTTGCTTGTAGATTCACTAGGATTTATTCGTTTTTTTTCCTTTTCCACCTGGAATAAAATAAAAGCACGGTGACGAATTTGTTTACTTTGAGTTAAGTTAACTAATAGCTTACACTCATGAAGATGGAATGTAAGCTATTAGTTAACATCCAAGGAAGATGGAGTGAGGTTGTGGCCTTAGAAGTTTGATCATTTACATCTGAAGAAGATGATGGAAGCCTTGTCCAGTGAAGCAATCATGGGTATTAAATGAGCCTATAGAGCATTGTATTCCAGTACTGAAGTTTTAACTATTGTTGATAAGGATGTTGTAAAATCGGAAATCAGTACTAGATCAAAGGAAACAATGTTAAAAGTCTTATTTGAATCCAAAAATGTAAAAGGGGTATTAACTAATGATTTTTGGAGAAATGTCGTGAAAGATGAACTGAGGAAGTTCAAAAGGAATGAATTTTGGGTTCTGGTGCTAAAGCCTGAAGGATCAGTGTTGTTGGTACAAGTATGGTGTATGAGAACAAGTTTGGTGAGCTAGACATGAATACCAGACTTGTTGCTCAAATTGGAGGGGTGGAACTTTCTGAAACAATTTCCATTTTAGCTAGATTGGAATCTATCATATTGTTACTTGGAGTAACAGATTTGTTAAGGTTGAAGATAACTCAAATTTACAAGGGTGACATTTCTTTTAGAGAGATGTCAGATATGATGCTCCAAGATCTTATTCCATAAATGTGATATGAATTAGAGATGAATGAGGTAGGTGAATTAACTTACTTTCTTGGAATCCAAGTCAAGAAAATGGAGAATTCCACATGTCTTTATCAAGGAAATTATGAGAAGGGTATCTTTGAAGAATGTGTTTTTGTGAAAAAAAATTGAATTCATGGTTCAGCAAGAGATATAGTTGCGTTTTTTTTTTTTGAAATTGAGTACATAACACATGTAGTAGTTGTTCAAAATTGGTCTGGACGAAGAAAATGTTAACTAAGTTTAATGTCACAGACGATATCATGACATCCTTCTATGACAACTTATATGATATTAACTAGGGTAAATTAGTGATTTGCCAATCTGAAGTGTTATAGCAATTAATTGGGCATGGGAATATTCAAGTGTGTGTGTGTGTGTATTCCCAACAAAGAGAAAAAAGGGTTTCAAGGTCAATCATTTAAAATTTACCTAAACCGCTCACACACACGTTTCCTCCATACCGTGTTATTCCTAACAAACTGTTTCATCTTCCATCTAAGAGAAAGACCTTATCGTCTTTGTTTTTCTCCAATCCTCATGTTTTTCAAGATGTCTCAAAGATGCATAAAAAAGGAGAATGTATTGGCTTTCATCTAGGGCTAAACCTATCAAGATGTCTAAAAAATAATAACCCTAGTTGAAAGGTAGAATATATAACGCTTTTATTGAGTATCAGGGTTTGTACTTTGTGAGCCTCTCTTGTATTGTGTTGATGCTAGAGCTGAATTGTTTTATTGAGTTGTAAAATGTTGATCACTCTTAAGCTTTTAAGCACATAGTGAGTGTGATCACATGGTGATTGTAAGGGAATTGAGAAGGGTGTCACACCTAGGAGAGTCTTAGGTAGAAATTAAACACGAGTAGTGATTAAGTGACAAGTTGTAAACCAGAGGTTGTTTAGCTTAGAATTAATACTATCTAGTATATTTCATTCTTGACTTGGTAGCCCCTAGACATAGGTGTTGTTGTACACCGAACTGGGTTAAGAATTGATTGTGTTTTCTTTACTTTCTGCAATTCTATTTTATGTTCATCTTGTAATTGTACTAAAAGCAGATATTTGTGTCTCGACATCTCATAGGACATCTGAGATCTGCTATACCAGAATTTCACGTAGGTCCACGAGTGGTTTTCGACGAACCAGTATAGGAAGAAATGTATCAGTTGATGGCTTTGCTTGATTTTTTGCTGCTAAATTTGTTAGTCCTGGACTCATTTGATTAGTCGGGAGTGTCACATAATGTTTTTTTGTTAAATCCTATTATAACGCGCTTTAGAAAGGGAGAGTATCGTTTGATTTAGATATTATTCTCAAGAACGTTTTAGATTTGGTGTGGATTTATAATATTCTGAAGAAGGTAAAAGTATTTGGTTGGCAATTGTGTTTAGACAAGCTTGCAACTCGATCAAATCTTGCGGCCAAGGGTATAATATTGAATCCTCATGAGTTGGTGTGTATGTGTGTTGTTTTAATTCCATACATTGCAAATTGTGTGAGCTCAAGTCTTATCCTTTTCCCTCTTGACTTTAGTTAGGAATGGTTTAGAATCTTATAGAGCTGAACGAACCCATAAGATAGAGGAACTCGCTAAGATTATTATCTCACCCCATTATTGTCGTTATTTTTAAGGTATTGTTTACAGGTTTAGTTTACAAGTGGAGTGATGCATGGATGTTTTAAGGGAAGCCTATATTGTGTTTATTCTGCTGTGTATTGTATTCTTTGAACAATGAAGGATATTGTACCTCGATCTTAGATTTAATTTTACTTTGGCACTTTCCATATCTTGTACCATATGTTTCTTTTATGTTTTGTAAGTGGTCAAATATGTAAATTATGCCAATAGGCACTTATGATGGTGTCAGTACTAGATGATAAATCTTGTATGATATTAATTTTTATATATATATATATATATATATATATATATATATATTATACAGGGCATTACAGTTGGTATCAGAGCAGGTCGTATCCTTGACCTAGCCTTGAAACATCATAAGTAAATCTATTCATGCTTCTCAAATATGTCTTATCGACATCATTCTGAAAGTCATGTTATGTAGTATTGAGCCTGATCAACCTAGTGTTATGTGCATGGTAGATAGAATCATTGTTGAGAGACCATAAGGACTTTAAAGTGTTGTCAAAACTGGTATCTTTAGGGTAGGCTCAAGCCAAGGGTTAGTAAGTAAGGAGAATAAGTTAGCTCATCTAAGGTCTTAGTAGAAATTGTGTTTCCAGTAGTATGGAAATGAAAACGTAGTGTATGGTTCAAGCAGTCCTTTAGAATTGATGGAATTAGGTAGTTGAGGATTTCTATTGGATGAAATCTTAGAGTTTGAGACATATGTGGATTTGCTAGTGGAACTGGATTGACCACTGATATGGACAAGAATTTCAAGTAATCCCATTCGGTAAGAAAGAAAGAATGTTTTGTCGAGCGTACGATATGAGGACCTGAAGTGAGTTAGTTGTCAGCATGTCAATTTCTAAGGACAATATGATATCTTTGATGACAGGAGTACTTCGAGGAATATGTTTGGAATGGTATTTTCTAAGTAGTCATGAAAGTGGGAGTTAAGGACATTCCACTTTTATTGGGAACCTAAGGTAGTAGCATAATCTAAGAGGAGACACAAAGACCTGACTGTATGTTACAAGTGAAACATGAGTGCACCAGATAGAGAGTGGGAGATAAATCAAGCATATTTAGTTTTGGAAGGGAGATCGGGTTTAGGGCATTACATCAGGAATTCAATATTCAGTGAGAGACCAATTTGGAAATGTTAAATTGCCCAAGGAACAATTATAAGATATTGTGTTAGAGAAAGAACGACCATTGTATAGTAATGAAGGAGTTTTATATCGAGAGATAGAGCAAGTGATTTGGATTCAAAGAAACTTTAGTAAAATGGTTTTATAATTGGGTCTAAGAGAAATACCATAGGAGAAGAAGCAAACGCAAAATGTAGAACGATATCAACATTGTAATATGAAAGCGGTAACATGATGTATTTTGGACGGATGCACTATGGAGTTATTAAGATTTTGTTAAGGCTAAGTGAGGATGTGTAATCGATGGTTGTTCACTCTTGAAGACTTTCGAAATGTAAAATTGAGTGGAAGAAATCACACCTCGATAATATGAGATATGTGGTAGTAGCATTGTGGTCACAAGTATACGTAATGGATTCCTAATCTTGAGATGGATGTGAAGTAACAAACTTTTGTTAAGCAGTGAGATTATGGTAAGGAACAAGGAGAAAACTTAGATTTAGTACGGACTAAGTTTAAATCATGGAATGGACTGTACCAGAGGGTCTTATAAGTAATTAGTGAGAGTTGTTGGTTACGATGTAGTGAAGTGTTCGATGGATTTTGGGTTGGAAGAGAATCCTAATCCATAAGTATGTGGAGGACGTCAAGGTTCTCCAGGAGGATCTATTATTGTTGTTGTCAACAATAGGAGGATTTCCGTATTTGTGGATGGTTGAATTATTCCTAACCTACCTTTTGTTCGATTAGGAAAGTATTTTGTCTTGATTCTCACCACAGAATCAAGCAAGAAGATGAGATTAAATGCTTGGCATGGTTTGTTCATGACTAATATGGTATCATGTAGTGGTTGTGTGTTGATTTTTTCTTGTGGGTGAATCAAGTATGAGTTTGTGTTTTATAACTCTTTTGAATGCCATCATTTGGTAAAGTTTTGCTGGCGTCACAATGCAAGTTGTGGCAAACTGAAAGCGAGCTCGATGTGCGACTGTGACAAAATTTTGAGATTTTTCCGTGTCTCTTGTTTGGAGTGTGTCATCTGCATATTTTAGCCTCGTTCTCTGTACTCGGTGTTAGGCGTGGTTGGTGAGTATTATGCAAGTTAAGGATGGAAAAAGAAGTTAGTGTAAGTATGGTTGATGGTTTTGATATTGCAACCTCTATAAGGGTATTGCATAGTTGACTATCTCTATGGATGCCAAAGTAGTTTGACATTGGGGAAAACAATCTTATGAACTATACTTAGTATGATTGAATCTTTGATGTATCACCATTATGACTAACGAGGACCTTAAAGATTAAAACTTGAAGAGACTTGACAAATGGTAATTTTGCAAATATCATTTTAGTGTCTTTCATATATGTGGGTAAGATGGAGGTGGTTAGTGATTTTATAGTATTGGATGATTCTCGGATTTATGACTTTGGATGTGGACCCCCGGGAGAGTTTTACTTGTTGTATACAAAGATATGTTACCATATTGAAAGGATTATAAGTTATCCTTCCAGGCCGAAGACAAAATGAGATATTTATGAGGTTAGGCATATGACATAGATTATGTACGAAATAGGAGATGAGTAGGAGTTATGGGAAATGAAGCAAGATGTTTGAGAGGAATGAACTTAGACATGATGTACAATGTTATCTCTATTTATGTGTGAAGCGTTGTGTATGCATCAGTGAGTGGTATGGAAACTCACAATTATATTTTGGATGGTTTAAGTTTTGGCAGTAGTGACTCACAAATGATTTGAAGTTCCTTTGAGGAATTATTTTGTTATTGAATGAGATCCTATTTCAGCAGAAACCTTGGAGGATTCTGAACCCCATAAGAGAGCTTGATATGGAAGGTAGTAACCAAAACCAGAAGTTGTCGAGCTACTTTGGATGAATTATTTCAAGCTTAGAATGGATTTGAAAGTTGTATATGTTTATAGTTGTAGTCATATGATTCATATGTGTGTGTGTGTGTGTGTGTGTATATATATATATATATATATATATATATATATATATATATATATATATATATATATATATCTTATGGAGAGTGTTGAACATATGCTAAACATTGTGTGTTAGCAAGGAAGTTATTCCACTAGTAGATGTCAGTAAGGTTTTTGTACCATTTGGTTAGTAGGCACTCTGGTGAATAACTGTGCTTCTATGAAGACTATTAGCTATTGGGTAATGCTTAAGTATTCAAGGTGTTCCACTATTGAAATCGGATTAGCACAGTGGAAGGTGACAAATGTAAAAATTCAACCAAGTTAATAGGAACCAAATATATGATTATTCGTAAGAATGTAAGTAAGACCATCTCGTTCTAAGGGTGTCACCTTAATGGTAAAATATGGAAGAAACGAAGCTTAGGGTGTAAATGGTTGCAATATATAGTATCAGACCAACTTGGATTGGTAAGGATGTGAATTGATGGCTTATGAAGTTATTCTAAAGGTTGAAGATTTATGAAAGGATAGTTGTCAGTATTTGCATGAAGATAAGGAATCATTGGATTATCTTGCGGAGATTTGATGAGTGTTTATTGTCCCTAAACAAGATGAGGTATTACAATTTTGTGTTGTGAGTTAGTAGATGTATGCGGGGTTGTAGATTCTGAAACATAATGTAACTAAGTGTTTAAATGGCATGACAAATGAATTAAGGAAAGCAAGTTATAAGTTAACCCAACATTGGAATGAGAGTATGTCTATGATCATGATGTTTGAGAATATGTGAGATAAGAGAATTGGTCTGTGAAGATAAGTTGGAATTTGAGTACGTCAGAAGTTTTTAACAGAAGTAAAGTTAAGTGTAGATCTAAGATGGTGATACAAGGAGTGGTTATGGTTGAGTAGAGGAAATTCGGGGGAGAATATAATACCCCATATTCCCTTAAGTGCTCAATTGGATATTAGTTGAGATCAATTGAGTTCCTATGTACTCTATCTTTTATCAGATGGAATAATTAGATCTCCTAAGTGCTCTAAATGTTGTCAATTAAGATCAATAAAGTAATTAGTGAACTCTTAAGAGATCAATTATGGATGAAAGGGATAAACTAATAATAATAAGTATAAGAAAGGCCATTTTGGTAACTCTAATATTTGGTCAATTGGTGTTGGATGACAAAATATCAAATGGAGATATTTTACACTATAATATTATTTTATATTATATTTAATATATATATATATATATATATATATATATATATATATATATATATATATATATATATATATATATTTATGAAGAAAGAAAATAAGATGAAAATTGGTAAGTGAGAAAGAGGAAAAGAAAAGAGAAAGGGAAAGAAGAGAAAAGCTCATGGAAGAGAATGAGAAGAGTTTGGATTCATCATTCATCATCATCTCATCTTCATTATCCAAACGTGAGTTGCATTAGTTAGTATAACTTTGGGAGGAAAATATGAGAACATTGGTGGGTTAGGGTTTTGTTGGAATTGACTCAAATGTTGATTTCTTGTGGTAATTGATGGATTACTTGCCTATATAGTTTTATACTATGTTATTTAGGTGTTTGGATGTGTTTTTGATTGTTGGGTGTTGAAGCAAATTGGGTTTTTGCTAGGGATGTTCTTCCTAGTACGTTGTTGCAAATCAGAAATTCGCATGGGTCACACAACGAGCTCTCAGCGAGCCTTAGGAAATCTCCTCACTTTCCCGTTGCACAACGACCACAAAGAAGTTTTGGATTTTATAATGCTAAGGCCTCACCCAGATTTTGCAAAACGAACCCAAAGCAACCCAAATTTCTTTCCCATTGCACAACGAGCTTGACAGGACTTTGAGAAATTGTTTTGATACTTGTTTGGTTGCTTCATATGCATGCTTAATTATGTCATGGATGGTTGATGTTGATTATAATGATTGATATGCACGGCTAAAGTAGATATATATGTGTGCTTGATCGAATAATATATAATCAAATGAAGGCAGGATATATGTGAACAGGTGAGGATGAACACCTAGTGTTGTGACGAGCACCATGCGAATGGTTTGATATTTGGGGAGGAACCTTTGTCATAAAAGTCCTATTTATTGTGAGATCATGAATTAACCAAGGATTATTGGTGGTGAATATAAATGTGCATGTTTATAAATTATATGTTAAATATTGTTGTTTTGCTTATCTAATGCATTTCATAGTCTATACTCGGCTCATTGTTGTCTCTTATGATTATATTGGTTGTGTGATAACATGATTAAAATACTATAAGGAATGGTGATTAAACCCTTGATATTAATTAATGAAATGAATTAGTAAGGTTATTAGGGCATGAAGAATAACATAGATGGAAATGCTTGTGCAATGATGTCTAGGTGTGTATCATTTGCAAGTAGTTGTCTAGTTGTGAGGAGAGCTTTGTATGGAACATGTGTTTTTTGTGTTACCTTATGATTAAGGTGAATGTGGTCATCTTGTGATTGTTTAATATAATCACATTATGTTGTGTTTTATCACATAGTCAGAAACAAGCCATTGAGACGTGTCATCCCAAAAGTTGATGCTTATGTTGAGCTCCTTTAAGACGTACGCACTAATACTTTGTCAAGAGTTCCCTTAAACAAATAGAGACTACGGGTAAAAAGACTTCAGATGGGTAGAAGTCCCATGATAAGTGATGATTCATAAGGTTTATTATATGTCCCTTAGAATCCGAATCCTTTTTTTTAGTGTCGTGTGTATGAATGGAGCATACATGTAAAGAGACTTGAGATAGGTAGAAGTCCCATAAGAAGTGACGATTCATAAGGTTGATTATATGTCCCTTAGAATATGAATCCATTTTGTATGTCAAAGTATTAGATAGGTATTTGTGACCCATGTCGAGAACTCTATGGTGTATGGTTGGCCGGGGAAAGTTACCTTTGATAAAAGGATTTGTGACCCGTGTAAATAATCCTAGACATAGGATTGGCAGGGGAAAGATACCTTAGTATGGTTTTCGATTAGTGATTGTTTATGTTGGTGGACTTAAGAGACATGTTTACATACATTGCAAACTGTGTGAACTCACGTTCTATCCCTTTCCCTCTTGACTTGAGTTAGGAATGGTTTAGAACCTCGTAGAGCCGAGTGAGCCCATAAGATAGGGGAACTCGCTGAGATTATTATATCACCCCATTGTTGTTGTTGTTTTTCAGGTATTGTTTGCAGGTTTAGTTTACAAGTGGAGTGATGCATGGATGTTTCAAGGGAAGCCTATATTGTGTTTATTCCGATGTGTATTGTATTTTGTGTACAATGAAGGATATTATACCTTGATCTTAGATTTTATTTTACTTTTGCATTTTCCATATCTTGTACCACAAGTTTCTTTTATGTTTTGTAAGTGGTCAAGTATGCAAATTATGCCAATAGGCACTTATAATGGTGTCATTACCAGATAATAACTATTGTATGATATTATTCTAGATATATATTATACAGGGAGTTACAATTAGGCAAAGTACCAAGAAGCTACACACTTTGGGTTTCATCATCAAAAGTAAGACTCATCACCGAAAATTGGTTTATAATCCATTGGAAAGTGTTCAAGTGATCGGTCATTGGTGAATCATCACTATATGCCAATGACATCAATTTCTTGAACAAGGAAAACTTATTGTTCCCCGAATTTCTTACATACAACTCCTCAAGTTTTGTCCAAAGATAGCAAGCATGAGTCACTGAGGTCACATGATTCAAAACATTATCATCCAACAATTGACAAATGTAACCACAAACTTGTCTATGCAACAAAGCCTGTTCTTCATCACTCTTTCCATCGGCTTTTTCACTAGAGAAAAAAAAAACAAGTGAAGGCCTTTAACATAGAGAAAATCTTCCATCTTCCCTTTTCAAACATTATAGTTGGATCCATTCAAACTCACCATCCTAGATGTGTTACTCTCCATTTTTACCCAAATCAAACCACGACTCTGATACCACTTGTTGAGAGGAAATCCAAAACCCAACAGAATAATCGAACAACACAATCTCTCCCAAATATCAAATGCAACGACAATCAACAAAATACACCAAACAACACAACACAATTTCAGTGTGGAAAAAACCCGTTAACTAGGAGTAAATAATCACGATACCTGTAGGCCACTTAAATCTCTATTATATTCAAACAATACGTACAATCAAGGTCTCTCTAACACTAGTTAGAGAGATACATCAAAATCATCAAGATCTACGATTAATCTTGGAATACAATTAGAATCAAGAGAGACGATCAACCTAAACAACCACAAAAACTACACCTCCAAAGTGGACTCTTCAGAAAGACTTAGAATGCTTCTGATCTGATCTCCACCATTCAAAATGTACCTTTATGAGTTTTGAATGTTGTCACCAAATATCAAGACAATTCGATGATTAGATTGTGAGAGAACTCTGATCTCGTGGGACTGTTATGTGCTGAATTTGGATTGCGGGAATTTTACTTTTCTCTTAATTTTTCTTTTTTTTTTGTTTCTCGCCTTGTGAATTGTTGTCCCAATTCTCTTTGTTATATAATAATAAAGGCTTACACACATATGGGTTACTAACCCACTTTCATTTGGGCCACTCTAAATATGAAGCTTTTATGTGTGTTTTTCTCTACTTTGCTTGTTGTTTTTTGATTCATGACAAAACGGGGGAGAATGTAAAATATTTTGATCAATAACAGTTCACCGGGGCTAAGTCTCAAACATTCTATAATATTCTGATAATTATAATATGCTTTTAAGTAAACAGGAAAAGGTTCTAACTCAGGGGGAGTTTCTCCATAAGAACTTCCAACCAAAGCTCTAAGGAAACACATTCAGGGAAGTTTATAACTCAGGGGGAGTTTCTTCTCTACCTTATGCTCTTAGGTATTCATCAAATTATAAGAGTTTTTTCATCATAAAAAAGGGGGAGATTGTTAGAACAAGAATTGATTCTGCTCTCTATAATTAGTTTTGATGATAACAAACACCATAATATTTTAAAGAACAAATATGCTATTTAAAATTATTTGTTTTGATGTGCAGGAAGTTATGATACAAAGCAAAAATTTTCAACATATGATAGAAGTTCTGACGCTACTACAAAAAATATTCACGAAAGTCTGGTATGAATGATCTGAATTTTTTTATGACGCTCTTAGCACCAACTACTCTTTTGAATAAACTCTGATATTCTCATGCAAATCTAACTCTGATTTCAAGCATCATCCTCATTAAATGAGTATCAAGATTTAATGGCATATCAGACAAGAATCTATATTTTTGGAAACATCTTTAACGTCATATATCATCATCCAAAACATCCTCTTGGTGTCTCCAACGGATCAAAATTCTTCATATATATAAAGGAGTAACTTGGAAGAAAAATGAATGACACACTCGCGCTCATATACAAACTACTTTAACAGCCCCAGTCTTATTTTGTATTAAACTTGTGTAAAAACATCACAATTGTGATTATAACTTATTAGAAGCAACCTCATACACACTTGTAATCTAAGATATTTTGATATTCCTTAAGTGACTAAAGTGTTAGTCAGTATACTTAAGAAGACATTGACAGTAGATCTCTATGGTTGTATTCAAATCTTGAATAGTGGATTAAGACCTCGCTTGAGTGAGGCAAATTTTGAAAAATCCCAATTCAAACCCCCCTTTCTTGTGTTTTTCGTCCCTTCAATTATAACATGGAAGTCATGCGTCATTAAGCTCTTTAACTTGAGGTCTTTCATAGACACAAGTCTTCTAATATCTGACGAGTATCCTTCTGGGACTTTAACTTCACTTAGAAACTTACACAATACTTTTTTCTCCTTTCTAGATAGAGTATATGCAGTAGGTGGTAAATATGTTTGTTTTCCTTTCTTCAAGGGTCCTGATTCAGTTCATATCCCTATCACAATCAAATCCTTTCTTGCTTTAAGGCCATCCTTAAAATTTCCTTGTATATTGAGTAACATACCAATAACACTGTCAAACACATTCTTTTTTTATATACATAACATCGAGAAAATGTCTTACATACAACAACTTCCAATATGGCAATTCAAAAAAATGACCTCTTCTTCCACCTACTCTTGACAAGTGTATGTGCAAAAGGCTTGCCAAACTGAGTACTCACATCTTTCACCTTTTCAAAAATTTGATCATCTGTCAATATAGGTGGAGCTCTACCTTGTTATGTGTCTCCATTGAAGGCTTTCTCCACCCACGGTCGTGACGATTCAAATTTAAGAATCTATGATAATCGAGAAAGATATTCTTCTAACTAAACTCCAATTGCGTCCAATCTATTTTATCTTCACAAATAGGAGACACACATTGACCTTTTATGTTGTACCCTGATAGATTTTCGTATGCTGGAAAATCATTAATTGTTCCAAACAACATCGCCCTCAAGCTGAAACTTTCTTTTCTATACCCATCATAAACCTCCACATCGTTCTCCTAGAAAAACTTTAAATCTCCAATTAAGGGTGTCAAGTATACGTCTATGTCATTCTCTGGTTGTTTAGGCCCAGAAATTAACATAGATAACATCATGTACTTATATTTCATACATAGACATGGAGGTAGGTTATAAATCATTAAAATCACATACCAAGTGTTATGTGAGATACTTTTAAGACCGTGTTGGTTCATTCCATTAGTAGATAATTTCAGGAGAATGTTTCTGGCTTCTTTTCCAAATTCAGGATAATTATCATCAATTTTCGTCCACTGTAGAGAATCTTCCGGATGTCGAAACTTTCCATCAATAATTATTTCATCTGCATTCCAATTTAAGTGTCTTGAATCAGTTTCACAATAAAACATGCGTTTGAATCTCAAAATTATAGGAAAATACCATAAGACTTTTGCTAGAGACAACTTCTTCTTATATCGAGAGACACCACATTTAGGACACTCATTTAACGATGCATAATCATTTCAAAACAAAACGCAATCGTTTGGACAAACATGTATCTTATCATAGCTCATGCCAATAGAGAACAACATCTTTTTGGCCTTATATGTACGATTGGGAAGAACATTATCCTCTGGAAGCATATCTTTCATAAGGGGCAATAACTCTGTGAAACTTTTATCCGACCATCTATTGACCGCCTTTAAGTTGTACAACTTTAATACCGTAGACAAACTTGTGAATTTAGTGCAACCATTATACAACGGGTTCTCTGCATCGCTTACCAACCTCTCGAACATTTCAGGACAATCCTTAAGACCATCTTCAAGTGCTTCTGCAATCTCTTCAACTCGATCATAATCATATGTATCTGTGCCATTGTCGTTTGAAGCATAGGTCGTATTATCCCCTGTTTCAACATTCCTGTTACTTTTCTCACCATGAAAATTCCAACATGTATAACTTTGATTAGTTCCACGCCTCTTTAAATGCGATATGCTAACTAAACTGCATCAACCCGACTACCATAACAACAACCCAAGCAAGGACATGTCATTTGATCGGGTTCTTTGGCGTGCATAACAACAAACTTAAAAAATTCTGATACCCCATTCTCGTACACTTTTGACAATTGACTTGAAGACATCCATTTCTTATCCATGGTTTTACTAGTTAAGCAAAACAAAAATAAAATAAAGACTATTTACTTGTAGGGAGACGATCCGACTTTCACACTTTGATCACAAGTAACCCCTATATATAGCAAATTCAATAAGTTAGTTCTCAATCATTACAATAAATGATTATCCATCATAGCAGTTCTTTCAAATGGTTTAACTAATTAAGCTAAACAAAAATATTAATTATTCACGCAACTATAGAAAAAGAACAACTAATTACCTGTAGAGAAGTAATCAAGTTCTGGACCCACACAATGTAAGATTCTCTAATGATTAGACTTTCACTCTGCACCTGTAAAATAATCATACTATCAATATCAATCCAACTTTTCACTTTTCAATGTCTCTTCCACAAGATATATCCTATGCCAAATTCTAATAGTAATTTATTCAAGAATTCTACATAATATATATTGACTCAATCCTATGCCTCAAAATTATTCAATCTAAGTTGTGTTGTATTTTATATTTTCAACAAATATTTCATTCCAATAATGTTTTTAGGAAAAAATTTCAACAAAAGAAAACTGATGAATCAGAGCATTTTGTTTGGAAAATGACATAAAAGTTCCTTGTGATAGAATAATTGCATCAGAGCATAAAGATAGTCCTTTGGAATACAATGAGTATGTTGTCTATGATCCTAAGCAGGTATAACAAGTCTTATCCAACAATATAAGCCAAATTTCAGTAGGTTATATCTGGGTTTAAGCACTATTTTGTTTTGTAGGTCCGCATCTGCTACTTGGTAGGGGTGAAGTTTGAAGAGAATGGTGTTGTGATAGACACAGAAGAGTAAAAGGCATAACAAAATGATAATCAAAAAATAATTTTTGTACTGCATATCTAACTCAAGACCATCTTGTTTGACGTTGTGTTATGTTTAGATGAATGTATAGGCCATACTTAACTTAAGAGTAAATGTTTTGTCCTACTAAGTATTAAGCTTTAAACTTTAAACTTGACTCCATCAATATTATGAATGATATATTATAGATGATGAGTAGTAGTAGATGAAATGTTATGTCTTTTGGTGTATACTCTACCATCTAAATAATAACTATTATGATCATCAAAAGGGTAATAAACTCTATTTAGTTACAAAAACTAAAATAGAACAAAATAACTCATTGAGCAAAGTTCTGATCATCAAAAGGGTCATGGGTCATGAGCTATTAAGTTACAAAAACATAAATACAAAAAAGTTACAAAATATTTTTTTTAGGAGAGTTTTGTTAACTAGTTCTTGAAGCTTTTTTAGGAGAAAATAACAGAACAACAACAACAACAACAAAACAACAACAACAACAACAAAACAATATTTACAACCCTTAACTATCATTTTCAACCCTTTTATTCACAGTATACAGAAATCAATCAACATCAACAGAAAGAACAACAACAACAACAACAAAGCGTACCTCGTTCGACAACATCAAGGAATTCGTTCGACAACAACAATGGCAGATGGATAAAACCTAACAATGGAGAAAGAACGACGAACAATGGCAAAAGAATGGCGAAAGAACGACGAACAATTTCTAACAATGGCGAGAGAAACAGTCGCGAGAGAGAATAAGAGTGAAAATGATTAGGACGCTTTTCTGAAATTGATTGTTTTTATTTTTTAATGATAAATGACCTAAGGCAGCGCTTATGGAAAGCGATGTCTTAAGTTCTAGATTTAGCAGCGTTTTTTTCTTAGAAAGCGCTTTCTTTTAATTGGTCTATAGCAGCGCTTTATAAAAGCGTTTTCTAAGGTTACCATTTAGCAGCACTTTCTAAGGGTAAACCTATAGTAGCGCTTTTATAGAAGTGCTTTCTAAGGTGAGGTCTATGTACGACCTTTAGCTGCGCTTTTAGGAAGCGCTTTCTAAAGGTAGCCTTTACTAGCGCTTTTTTTAGTGAATATTTTTAAGAACTTATAGATGCGCTTTTTATTAAATGCGTTGTCTTTTTAGTGATGTCTTAGGCCACTTTTGGCGTAGTGTTTGTTATTAAAAATGCTAAAAGGGCATATAAAATAATAATATTTTTTTATAAAATATTATAAAATTCAACAACATAAATTATGTAACAATATGTCTAAACAACTACAAAATTCAACAACATAAATATACTTAAAAAACTATACTTCATCAAAACTAACAAGGAATAATTGTAAAATTCAGCATCATGATTATGCTTGAAAAGCTAAAAAATATTTTATAATAAATATACTTGAAAATATATACTTAAGTATAAACTCATAAGGTATAATTGTTAAATTTTGCATCACTCCATCATAATATATCATTTTAAAATATAGTTAAATAAGGGGGGTGGGGGTCCGCGGGACGAAGATGTATTCCCTATCCTTGTCCTCAAAGTGTTATCGGAAAAACAATTCTCCTCATCCCCGACTTCGTGGGAAAAAATCATCATCTTTGAGACCCCAAACAGAATAAATCTCAAGTAACAGATATAGACTGACATCCCTAGAGATATCCATAATTTCTTAAAAAATAAAATTATCCCTAGAGATATCCATAATTTCTTAAAAAAGAAAATTTTCACTAATATATACAAGACAATATAATACACAAATTTAATTGGCCCATATACCAAATAATTGTGGAAAATCTATCATAATCCCATATAAAAATACACGTCTTGAATAATTTATTTTTAAATTAAATACACTTCCAAAAACATATTCTTAATCAAACATAACAATCATTATGCCGTATAAGTACACTAAAGATAGTGCCCATGAATCATGGGTCAGCGAATTTATAAGATAAGCATGCATCCACAGCTTCAGCAACAGTAAGAAAAACCCATTCTTTTCCAATTTTATCCACAAAATGTGCCACTTTAAGCTTGTGAATTACTAGCCACCTTGGATTCACCATACAAAACTGCACAAAAAAATATCAATTTAACAATTATATTTAATATTACATATTTGTTTGAATATGGTTAATTTGACAAAAAAAAATATATTATTTTCCGATTTTAAGAAAACTCACTTTTATGCCTCTTGAGAGCAACCTCTTGTGCAGTTCCTCCAATACTATAATTCCAGAAGTATCAACATTCATCAAATCTATAAAAAAAATTTGTACAAGTCATTCACTCCAAAACTCAATATATTGATAGAAAAAAATGTATATATATGAATGAATGATAGTATTGGAATTAAAATGATGAGTTTTGATACTCACTGGTCATTTCCAATATTACTGCTTGGACTCTTCCTTTGGTGGTTTGAGTTTCCTTAAGTCCATCTTCTTCAGTGATCCACTTGAGTATCCTAAAAATATTATTTAATTTAAATTTAAATTTGTATTCATTAATTAATTATTATTTTCTCTAAACACATTAGTTAATTACCTTTCTCTAACAACATTTGCATTTGCAAAGCAAAGTGAGCCAGAGCTTATACGAATGACCAAAATGCCTGGAGTGCTTGTAGCCATAGGATATTGACTAACATCACAGAAAGCTTCTGTTGTTGGAATTCTACCTAGGACTTCTATTCCAGGTCGAATCGATTGTATTACTATCTTCGCGAATGAAATTGACACCTACAAATACGTACATATGATTATATATAAATAACAGACAAACAGACAACATACTGTATCATTTTTTTTACGGCAAAATTAATATTCTTAAACACTACATTCATCGTCATAGATGCATAATTAAGTGGATGTTCTTGAGACTTTGTTATCATGCAACATTATTTTTAGAGTTGGAGAGTAACGACAAATTGGAATATAAGTTCAATAATAGAGAAGTAACAACTATGTATATGAGACATATTTGTGGACCATATTGTATTCTACAGCCTGACAACACAACTATGTAGTATTGAACAAGACATCACTGCTTTATTTATTTCTATGTCTAATTATTATGAAATGTTTTGAATGGAACTTGGAACCCACCTCTTACCTAGCACTTATAAAATAACCGTGGTTAAATATGATCTTATAAAATATTTTACGGTTAAATTATAATTAAATAAAATATTTATTGTTTGGTCACGGTTAAACTGTGACAAATTTACTGAAAGGGGTGAAGAACTTACTGCGACAATGAGGCCGGTTTCGACGGATACAAACAAGACACCGAAGAAAGCGCCGATGCAAGCAAGGAAATCAACTTTGTCAACCTTCCATATATAACAAGCTTCTCTTATGTCAATTAATCCAGGAAGTGCAGAAAGAATTATGGAAGCAAGTATAGCCATAGGTGTGTAATATAACAGCCTTGTAAACAACTCCAAGCACAGAATCACTGTCACTGCCATCACAATATTTGATATTGATGACTGACATCTTGCACTGAAATTTACTGCAGTTCTTGAAAATGAACCTGCAATTTTTAAAACAGTAAAAAACAATTTCATATTATTGGTATGAAATATTCATCATGTTTTGACATTGATTAATTTTTGTTCATGTTAATCATGATTCAATTATGACAAAACAGTTAAGGAGTTTATTTAATAATAATTTAACTGTGTTAAATTTATTATAAGATCTTATTTAATCACATTTTAAGATATTATGTTGTAGTCTTATTTTGAAATATATTCTCTTTTTCTTTTTGAAATCTTGTTTCACTCAGATAGAAATATAAAATGAATTTCTAATCAGTATTCAAAAGTTAAGAAGCAAAACCTTCCTTTTATGTCTTTTAACTTTTGTTAATACTTTTTGTCAAAAAAGAAACTTTTGTATTTGTACTTTTTTTTTATAATTTTCTTTTGCACTTCAATGTATCTACCAGTGAATTCTGGCTTTGTTCATTGGAAAAAAAGTAGTCACAACTCACCAGTTGCAACATAGCATGAAGTGAAAGATCCTGCAATGTTACCACAACCCATTGCCAACATTTCTTTGTTCCCATCAAGTTGATATCCTTTAATTGAAGCAAAAGATCTACCAACAGCCATAGCTTCCTATAAACCAAAAAAAAAAAAAATCAATATTTGAAAAAAAAAATGTTAAAGAAATTAAATAATTAATTAATTAAGTAAACATACAGTGAGAGCAATAACAGCAGAAATCAATCCAATTTTTGCTGCTTCTCCAACATGTTCACCATTGAGTTGTAATTGATGAACTGAACTTGGATTAAGCCCTTTTTTCACATGTTTTACTATATTAACTCCATTTTTATCAGCTTTGAAAATATACACGATAAATGTTGATAATATAACTGATACAAGTGGAGCAATAGCTGGTAACCAAAAAAGCTTTTTATTTCTTTTCCCCTGAAATTAAATATTACACATAAAATCAGATTAAATATTGTACTAGTGGAAATTTATATGCCAAACATATTTCATCACTGACTTACCATAAATCTTGCAAATAATAGGAAAATCAGAAATGAACATCCAATGACAAAATTCAGAGGGTACCACTGCAAATATAATAAACATAAAATGTCATATATAAATAATTATAAAAAATCGCATAAACAATTTTGTTGAAATTTTATAATTTTTTGCAGCGTCTATTATTATTCATTAAAACGTTACTAATCATCATTTTACATCTGTCTTATTACTTACTTCTCCAGATGGAATTTGGTGACGGAGTGATTTATAAACCGATTCCAAAACCGAAACGACATCAGATTTATTTGTAAAGTTGCTAATTCCAAGCAATCCCTTAAGCTGTTGAAGACCAATCATGATTGCTGCACCTGCCATGAATCCTACAAGTGCAGCATGTGAAAGAAAATCCACAAGAAATCCCAACCTGCATAAAAAATTTAGAAAATAATAAATAATTAAACTACAAACTTTATAATAATGAAATTTAATTAATTAATTAAGCACCTGAAAATTCCAAATGCAACTTGAAAAATTCCAGCAAAAAATGTTACAGTGAAGACAAAATTTCTGTAAGCATCATGATTTAAATCTGGATCAACCACTTTGTGACATAAGGAAGATAGTAGCAGTGAAACTACAGCTACAGGTCCTATTGCAATTTCTCTTGAACTTCCCATCACAGCATAGATAAGAGGAGGAACAACACTTGTATCTGAAAATATAATTTACATTGAAAAATAAATATTCATACTATAAAAATTTATTGCAATTTTATAAATTATATTATAGTTAACTAAATTCAGATACCTACATAATCCATATTGAGGATCAAGTTTTGCCAAATTAGCATATCCTATACTCTGCAAGATTAGATTAAAAAAAATGTATTAGATATTGTTATTTATAGTTTCATGCATCTGATGCATAAAGATTATACAGAAATAGCGACAAACGGACAACAAATACCTGGGGTATGCTAAGACTAGCTAGAGTTAAGCCTGCTAGAAAATCATCTTTAAACTTGAAAGCATCATAGTTTTTGAACAAGTTAAGGATAGGGAACAAACTACTAAAGAAAGAAAAAGCATTTTCATTGCAAGTTCTCTTTTTGGAAGAAGAAAAGAGCTTGTTATTCTTGATTGGAGAGATTATTTTTTTCCATAGAGGAGGTGGATTTGGAGTGTTTAGCATCCACTTTGATCTCTCTAATTGATGAGTATCTTCAAGGTGAAGATGTTCATCTTCTGTGACTCTCATGTTGAAAGCATCTGAGGGTAATGAATTCATTTTTGTTGAAGTGTTTGGGTGAACTCTTGGAGAAGAATCAGTACTTAATAATGTACATTCATGTCAGTTGTCAATTCAGTGGTGTCATTTAAGGGTCAATTTGGCTTGGATAATTGCTTAAAAGAGGTTGTAAGAGATTATTATTCTTTCTAGACTGTGTGTGACTGAGAGGATTCTTGTGTCTTGTGGTACAGGTTAGATTGGTTCATCTATAAAGTTGTGAAGATGAGTATCAATCCCCCTCTATTTATTCTCATTAGTTATTACTTTTTCCATATTCAAATGGAAGCTAGAGATAAAAGTTTTACTAGCTATTTTGGGGAATTGAATATTAATAATATAAACAATTGTTTTCAACTATGTTCTATGTAAATTTTTGAGTTTTTCTTTTTCTCTATCTTAACTTTTAGAAATTTCTAAATGACAAAGATATCCTCTAAGATTTTACAATTTTAAACATATTTTAAATTATTCATATTCTAGAATTTAAAGTTTCTTTTAATCAAAGAAAATACTCTTCATCTTATTTAAGCAAACATGTTTTTTCACATTTCTATATTCTCGAATCCGAACATCTAAGTATTGCCTCATTTTAGACAAAATCTTGTTTGAATTAATCGCCATTTTTGTATTTTGAACCAATTGGTACACAATTGTTTGATTATAGATTTATCCATTATATTATTTGTATTGTAGAATTCGGTTACGCCCTATGTTTATTTTTATATTATAGAAACCAAAAATGTTTTCGGTCTCTTTAATCTGAACCATGATCATAGAAAAAGTTATATTGTTCTTGATTATCAAAAAATAATAATTACCCTATAAAAATGTTGAAATCCGATTTATGTTATTTTCTTGTCAAATTGATTGATTAGTAATGGACAAGAAAAACATGTTGAGGACCCGCACAATAGAAAACAAAGATCTCTTATTACCTCTACTAAAAATGAATGTGCACATAACATACGCACCGATAAAACTAGACCATATGAGCCACAACCTTAGCGTAAGGTCTAGGAGCCTGAGGTTGAATGACCCAAAGTAGAGGTGTTTGAGGTTCAAGTTCCTAAAATGTAGGTGGTTGAGTCAGAGGTATATTCAATGTGGTTCGTATGACACATTTGTATCGTGTTATTATGAGAACATGTTACCAGAGATATCTGAAAGGGGGATATATTTTACATCTTTGATGTTGTCGAATATTGTAACAAACCCTAGTACAAAAAGCATACCGTTGAAGTCCGCTCTGTTGTTTAATTGGGCCTTGTATTATGGATCCAATTGTTTAAGTTAGCTTGTACCATAAGTTAGCTTGTAATGGGTAATTGTTAAAAAGCCCATTAGGTTTGTGTAATAGTTTTCTTATGAATATCATACTAGTCTCTCATATTTTGCATAAGCGAAAATAGGAAGATAAAACCCTAATTCAAAACTGAGAGAAGTTATTTGTTATTCTTGTATACTTGTAATTTTTTTTAAAGAGAAAGGAAAGAATAACAGGTTATAACCAATCTTTGTTGTTACCCTTGTGTTCTCATAAACCATAACTCTTGTGGATTTCTTGATCATAAAAAAACCTATAATACTTTGTTTCTAAGGTATCTGATTCACAATAAATTGGTGCGGTGAGTGTGGAGAATATGCCTTCAACAAAGTATGAGATTGAAAAGTTCACCGGTGTGAACGAATTCGGTCTGTGGCGCTTGAAGATGAAAACCCTACTTGTTCAGCAGAGTTGTTTGGAAGCGTTGAAGGGAGAGACGATCATGAATGATGCGTTAACGGTAGATGAAAAGACGACCATGATTGAGAAAACACACAACGCAATATTGTTGAGCCTTGGTGATAAGGTTCTTCGACAGGTATCAAAGGAGACGACGACGTCAGGGTTATGGTTGAAACTTGAAGGTTTGTACATGACCAAATCGCTGGTGAATCGAATCTACCTAAAGCAAGCTTTGTATTCATTCAAGATGAATGAAGACAAAGTGTTGGCTGAGCAGTTGGATATGTTCAACAAGCTGATTCTTGATCTTTTAAAATATTGATGTGAAGATCAAGCGTTGTTGTTGTTATGCGTTTTTCCCAGAACACATGAAAGAGAGTCCCTGACCTTTGAATATGTTCAATCTTCCTTGTACTCTAAGGACTTGAACAAACGAAAGGAGCATAAACCTTCGACGGTTGGTGAAGGTTTGGCCGTTAAGGCGAAATTCTTGCGAAAGGATGGTGAGTTCGACAAGAAGAAGGGTAAAAGTCAGCAGAAGTCTTATAGTGGTGAAGCATCTGGTGTTCAATGTTATCATTGTAAGAAGGAGGGTCACATTCGAAAGGCGTTCCCTGAACACCTGAAAGATCATGGGCATGAAGGTAAGGATAATGGCAACACAACCATCATTCAAGATGATTTTGACTCATCTGATGTTGTTGTGGTTTCAAGCGGCGACTTAAGAAAATAGTGGATTATGGATTCAGGTTGCACTTGGCACATGACTCCAAACAAAGATTTGTTCGAGGAATTATGTGATCAATATGGTGGATCAATGTTGCTCGGGAACAACAAAGCTTGCAAAATTGCAGGTATTGGATACATGAGATTCAAGCTCCATGATGAGTCAATAAGGTTATTGACCGAAGTTAGGTATGTACTTGACTTGAAGAGAAATTTTTTTTTTCTTGGTAAATTCGACAAGAAGGGATATGTTTTTCAAGGAGATAAAAGTATTCTAAGAGTCATGAAGGGGTCGAAGGAAGTCTTGAGAGGCGTGAAGAAACAAGGATTGTATACCCTTGAGGCTGAAGTTATTAGTGGTTCGACAAATGTTCCATCCACAAAACTGTCGTCGAAGACAAAATTATGACACATGAGATTGGGCCATGTTAGCGAGAGAGGCCTAGTCGAACTGGGGAAACAGAACCTGCTAGGTGGTGACAAAGTTGAGAAGTTGGATTTTTGTGAACCTTGTGTATTTGGTAAATCATGTAGGGTGGAGTTTAACAAAGGTAAACAAAGAACACATGGATCCCTTGATTACATTCATGCTGATCTTTGGGGGCCTGCAAAGAATCCTTCACATTCAGGTGCAAGGTATTTTCTATCTATAGTTGATGATCATTCCAATATGGGTATTCATTCATTCAGAAGAAGGACGAAACTTTTGAGAATTTCAAGAGTTGAAAGGTTCTGGTCGAAACTCAAACTGGCAGAAAGGTCAAAAGGTTGAAAACAGATAATGGCCTTGAATTCTGCAACAAAGCTTTCGATAGTTAATGTTTCGAGTCTGGGATTGCAAGGCATAAGACTATAGCAGGTACTCCTCAACAAAATGGTCTAGTTGAGAGATTCAATCGTACAATTCTCTAGAGGTTTAAATACATGTTGGTTAGTGATGGATTGAAGAAGGTGTTTTGGGTTGAGGCTGTTTCGACAACAACATATTTGATAAATAGATGTCCTTCGACTGCGTTAGATATGAAGACACCTAAAGAAGTTTGGTCGGGACATCCACCAAATCTCGACAAACTAAGAGTATTTGGTTGTGTAGCCTACGCTCATATTAGGCAAGACAAGGTCGAACCTAGAGCTCTGAAATACATGTTCATGGGATACCCTGAAGGAGTCAAAGCTTATAGGTTATGATGCCCATAGCCAGATCACAGGAGGTGTATCACCAGTCAAGATGAAGTTTTCAATGAAGTTGAGATGGCTTTCAAGAAAATTGATGATGCTGTCGAAGAGCTGGAACATGGAGAAATTCATGTTGAGGTGGAGCATAGTCATATAGAATTGCAAGACCCAGATAAAGTTGAAGAAGAAGCAGAAAATGCTGTCGAAAATGAGGAGACTGATAATGAATACATGCTGGCAAGAAATAGGTCGAGAAGAGTCATCAAACCACGTTAGAGACTTGATTATGAAGATCTTATATATTATGCCTTAATCTCTGCAAGTGAGGTTCTAGATGAAGGCCATGAATGATAAGATGAAATCTCTTCATGATAACAACACATCGGAACTGATCAATAAACCTGTTGAAGCTAGGTTAGTTAGCTGTAAATGGATTTTCAAAGTTAAGGAAGGAATCGAAGGAGTCGCGTCGAAGAGATACAAGGAAAGGTTGGTTGCAAGGGGTTCACTCAGAAAGAAGGTGTCGCTTCAATGATGTGTTATCTCCTGTTGTGAAGCAAGGTCCATTCGAATGTTGCTTGCCTTGGTAGTACAATTAAACCTTGAATTGGGACAAATGGATGTGAAAACTACGTTCTTGTATGGTGATCTTGATGAAACAATCCTGATGAGGAAACTTGAAGGGTATGTCGAAGAGGGGAAAGAAGAGTATGTATGAAAACTGAAGAGATCTTTATATGGGATGAAACAATCTCCTCGACAGTGGAATAGGAGATTCGACAAGTTCATGGTACGCATAAGTTTCACTAGAAGTCAGTTCGACTATTGTGTTTACATCTGATTTCGACCTGGTAATTCATTTGTTATTTTTTTTCTTTATGTGGATGATATTCTAATAGCAAGAAATAATGTCGAAGATGTAATGAGGGTGAAGGCTGAACTCAATAAGGAGTTAGATATGAAGGATTTGGGAGCTGTGTCAAGGATTCTTGGGATTGATATCTGGAGAGATAGAAAGCAGTCAAGATCATGCTTATCTCAAGAGGCATGCCTAAAGAAGATTCTCGATAAGTTTGGTATGTCGAATTCAAAGCCTGTTGTGACTCCGACAAACCCTCAATTCAAGATGAGTATAGATCAGTGTCCCAGTACTGATGTCGATAGAACCTATATGGATAGCATTCAATATGCTAATACAATAGGTTCTTTGATGTATGCAATGGTTTGTACTAGACCCGATATAACATATGCAGTAAGTCTTGTAAGAAGGTACATGGAGAATCCTAGAAAGGCTCACTAGGAAGCATTAAAGTAGATTCTAAGGTACATAAATGGGTCTCTAAGCAGAGTCCTAATTTATGGTGGAGCCTTGGGTGAAGATAGTAAAGCAGCAATCGAAGAATATGTCGACTCTGATTATACAGCTTGTATGGATTCTAGAAAATCTATTTTTGGATATGTTTTCACTATGTTTGGCACACCAATTAGTTGGAAAGAAACACTTTAGAAGGTTGTTTCCTTATCAACCACTAAAGCATAACATATCGCCCTAATTGAAGTTGTAAAGGAAACATTGTGTCTTGAAGGTTTTGCAAAGGAGTAGAAACTTCAAGGTCAAGGTATCATTGTTAAATGTGATAGTCAAAGTGCAATACACCTGTCGAAGAACTCAACCTATCATGAAAGAACTAAGCATATTGATGTGAGGCTGCATTTCATCAGAGAGGTAATCGAGTTGGAGAGGTCCCAGTTCTAAAGGTTTTGATATATCATAATGCTGCTGATATGATCACCAAGACATTGTCCAATTGCAAGTTTTTTCACTGTATGCAGTTGATAAAACTGCATGAATAAAGCTAGTTTGGTCCTTGTTGGTATAGGTTTTTTTCCAAGGTGGAGATTTGTGGAATATTGTAACAAATCCTAGTTGTTGCACCCCAAAATTTGCCCTCCCCTAGTCAATGCATTGTGTACCAAGGTGTTCCAAGAGGTTCACAAGGTTCACAAGGTATCCCAAGAGGTTCACAAGGTTCACAATTAGTTAGAAGGTTTGACAATTCCCTCAGACAAAGCATCCTCCTAAGCAATGCATCCTAAACTAGGGTTTTGGATTTCATCAAGCTAAATGAACTTTCAAGGCCTCAAGTGAGCTTCATAATATCCCACATGTCTTCAAGAATCCCTATGTCAAGTTTCAAGGCTTTCCATAAAAGTTTGCTCAGTCAGATGATCAGATATGCAAATATCAGTCAAAGTGGTTAAAAAGTCAAACTGAGGTCAACTGTGGTCAAACCAAAGTCAAACTTCATGATTTTTTGCCAACATTAATTTTATGAAGTAAAATTCATCATTTGATCAAGGGTTGATCATGATTCATCAAAGAGATTTCAGATCATCAAGAATCAGGTGTTTCTAAATTAGGGTTTTCATAGGAAAAGTCAACTGAAATTTGACCAGCCATAACTTTCACATGCTTCATCAAACATTTTCCATCCAAAGCTCATTTTAAAGAAAATTGAATTCTCTACAACTTTGTGTCTCATAAGCCAAGCCCAAAAATGCTTCATTTGGAAGGTATGAGCTAAAACATTATAGGTCATTTTAAAAGTCAACAAAAAGTCAACATCTTCCAAAGGGCATAATTTGAAAATGGTAAAGGATATGGACATGAGACCAAAGAGGTTGGTTAGAGGACTCTCTAAGCTTTCCAAAATGTCCAAGAACACCTTCATATCCTTAAAATTGAGGGATTTGTGTCTTTGCAAAGTTGGGAAATTTTTGGGAGGTATGTGAAGCAAATGAAGCCTTAAATCCAATTTTTGTCAAATGGGCCTACCAAATTACCATCCAATCTTCATTATATCCTCAAGCACGACCCAAACCAAGTATTATCTGATTTTTTTATTTAGTATTTATTTGAATTTTATTCATTAAAATGCAAATTAAATCAAAATAAAATATATAAATCAAATATTTGGATGGGTTTGTGATTCTAGAAGGTCATAAACATCATTTAGAGATGATTGATCACATCCAAATTCGTGCATAATCAATTTGGCATTGTTAGATTTGATTTTTGGTGATTTTAAAATATTTGATTTCTTCATGATCAAGCTACATCATAAAGCCCACAAATCCATAAGATTTTTGACCTAATTCACTCTATGATATAAGGACAACAAGACCATTGCATTGAGGACGAATTTTCTGCCTCCAAAGCACAAGAACAAAAGTAAAAAAATTCCAAGGAAAAGTGAGATTCGGATTTCATCATTTAGGCTACTTATCAAAGGTTTTAAGGTGTAAAATCATTCCTGGATGCCTCCTAAACCTTTCCCAATCATCAAAAGCATCACATTGACTCATACAAGCATAAACCGAATTCATGTTCTTGAGCTTTTTCTTGATTTTTCGATTACATTGGTTTATGCATAAATAATTGATTTGAGCTATATAATATTGTTTGTTTGAGTTTGTAGATGGATTCTGGATAATTTGTTTCAAGCTTTGATGCAGGAATCATACAATGTCATTATTAGGGTTTTATGAACTTGAAATTGGGAACCTCTGTTAAAAGCAATTTTAGTTGAAATTGATGAATTAATTGGACTTAGGGACATCATATTAACTTGTTTGAACCATTCAAAGTGATTTATCTTTGTTGTTGTGATATTTGAATATGCAGGACCTTTAGTGATGGAAAAAATCTGTCACTAAAACATTTAGTGACAAACGTCTGTAGGTATAGCCTAAGACGACAACCAGAGGAAGGAGATTAAGTCTGGCGCGAAATTGGGTTTTCAAATCTTTACTTATTTTATTAGATTGCGTTTGCGTTTGTATTTCAGATGTGTGGCTTGGCTCAGTTGGTTGGTGAGACGCGCATGAAGGCAGAAGGGTTGGGGTTCGAATCCTTGGTTCTAACTTTTTTTCACATATTTATTTTTGGTTGCAGGTTTAACATATAATGGATGCGTTGCACATAGATAACGCCAGCGCGTGCTGGCTCAGTTGGTTTTGTGTGTTGTTGTTAAGGTAAAGGACCTGGGGTCAAATCCCAGGTCCTATCTTTTAAGGCATTTTTCATATTTTCTTGTTTTTTTCTATTTTCTTTATTTTGATTTAAATTAATATAATTAAAATGTTTTCTAAATTAATAACCAATAATATTTTTATAAATCTTATATTTTCTAAAAAAACTCATAATTATTTTCTTAATGTTAATTATTTGTATTAATATTATAATCTGTTTGTATATAATTATTATATATATTTTTGTAAATAAATAAATAATGTATTTTAATTGTAATTCTTAACCCTATTTTTTTAAAATTAAAATGTTAACCCTAATTTTTCTATTAACCCTAAAAATTAACCTATTTTTCTAAACCATAATTAATATATTTTTATTATGTAAATAACTTAATATTTTGCTTATTATTATTAAATTGGTTAATTAATCTTTAAAAAAAAATTCTAATATTTGTCTAACCTAAAAATAATTTTTCTTTTAAATTTTTCTTTTCTTTATTATAATCATTATTATTATTATTATTATCTTATTATTACTAATATTTTGTGGTTTATTTATTATTCTTATTATGTTTATTATTATTATTTTTATTTTGATTATTATGTATCTGCTAAAGCCATGTAATATTTGTAGATTTATTTTCCGTCTTATTTTATTTCGTAAATATTTTTATTGTATGGTTAGTAATCTTAGGGTGTGTATAACATATATGTGATTAAAAATAATTTAGAAAATTAATTTAAATAAGATAAATATTTGAATATAAACACTCACACACGTAAGTCGATCTTTGATCGCCATCTTGCACTTCCTAGGTCACCCCTCCCAGTTGCCTTAAATATGGTCAAGTCCCTCGAATATAGGGGTGTCTTAAGCGAAGTCCCTTCATAAAATCATCAAGTCCCTACAGTTTAAAAGATCAAGTCCCTTCGAGGTTGCCTACGGAATAATGATCTTGTCCCTTCGAATAAATGATGATAGTCCCTACGAATTGCTAAAGACACCCTTAAGTTGCCTTCATTGACCATACGATGACCATACGCTTGTCCCTTAAACATCCAAGGTAATGACTACCTATTTCTTAATAATAGGGATAGTCTTACCATTGAAAGAACATACGAGAACACGAAAGACTTAATCTAGGGTAGGTACCTCTTAGTTACTTGCTCACACTTTTCAAAATTACTTTTACACCTCACAATTTCTAAACTAGGCTTTGTATACACTCATACGAGGGTCATTACCAAGTACTTAAAGAAATTTTTCTAATCACACACTACACTCTTCAAAAACAATTTAAGTGAGCTAAGTAACTAAGAGCCCATGGATAACCATGGATATAAAGGGTGCTAGCACTTTCCCTTTTTATAACCTACCCCCGAACTCAAGTCTTTTAAAATACGTCTTTCCTGTTCTTTTATGTCCTTTCCTTTTGGATAAAATAAAAGTCGGTGGCAACTCTTGCTCTCCGCAACATTTATAGAAGGTCAGTTCTCCCACCGTGTTACAGAACTGGCGACTCTACTGGGGAATTAATAAAAGAGGGGTACCCATAGGAATTAGATCACTTAAATTGTTTGCCTTGTTTGCTTTATATTACTTGTTGGGCTTTATGTGTGAAAGATCCTAACCCGTGGATCTTAGGTAAATGGCAATAGACCAAGGAAACTGTACGGCGTATACCGATATGGTTGATCTGGTGGCCATAGTTAGTGTGACTTCTTGGTTGGTGCTTATGTTCCTTAAGTAAGTTAAGGATAATATAGGGCTGCCATATGCTGTCAATACACTAACTAACTTTTAGAACCTTAATTATTCCATCTTGGCCTTTAGAAAAGTAGTGAGATAACCGGCTTCGGTGAAGACTGAAGTTGGTTGATACTCGATACTACACTCATTGAGATCCTAAACTTGGAGGGTTTTGGTTGGCAAGTAAGTTGCTTACTGAACAACCACCCTTGGGAAGGATCAGTGATATTGAGATCCCTTAGAACCTGGTTACTTTTGTAGGACAGGATGAACCAACTGAACTTCAGGGGAGGGTACTTACCTTTAAACCTCATGCAAACCTTCAAACCTAGGGCTATTGTGTGACTTGTTTGTGTGTTCCACATGTTTGTAATTGAGCATAACATCATAACATCATCATGCATCATAAGCATAACATTTTCACTAACCATTTCAAGGACCAAAGGATTTATCTTTGTTCTTTGTTGCAGGTCATGGCTTCTGCTCGTAGGAATACTATTCGAATCAACTTTGTAGGAATACCTCCTAAGCTTAAGGAATTGGTCTCTCAAGTTTCTGAAAACTCCCAATTTCATCAAGAGGAATGGTCACCTACTGGATCTAGTCACTTCAAGGTTCAATGAAGACATGATGAGTGTCCTGTTTCAGTTCTTTGATCCTAAACATCATTGCTTCACATTCCCCGACTATCAGCTGGTTCCTACAATGGAAGAATTCTCCAAATTACTGGGTATACCTATCCTTGAACAGAGACTCTTCACAGGCTTAGAAAAAGAGCCTAAACCTGAAGTCATTGTTGCAGCCCTACATCTGAAGAAATCTGACATTGTCCTAGAAGCGAGAAGTGGAGTTAAGGGTATCCTTGCTAAGGTATTGATGGAGAAAGCTCAAGTGTTCCTGAAGGCTATGAGTTATGATGCTTTTGAGGAGATACTAGCCCTATTTATCTATGGCTTAGTGTTGTTCCCTAATCCAGACCAGTTCATAGACGTACACGCCATCAACATATTTCTGACTCGCAATCCAGTGCCTACATTACTTGGAGACATCTTACATTCTCTCCATACCCGTACTACGAAGGCAAGAAGGACTCTGATATGTTGCATACCTTTATTGTCTAGATGGTTTATTTCTCACCTTCCTCGATCAGTGATGAAGAATGAACAAGGGTTAAGGTGGTCCAAGAGGATCATGACACTTTCTCATTCAGATATTCATTGGTGCTCTCGATCTATGGAGAATGTTACTATCATTAACCGTTACGGAGAGTTCCCTAATGTGCCACTCCTTGGCATAAGAGGGGGCATTACTTACAACCCTTCTTTAGCTCTACGCCAGTTTAGTTATGCTCGGAGTGATGGTCCTCATGACATGCTTATTCAGGGTATTGTGTTCGACTACGACAACGATCTGCAAGGTTACCGTCAAAGGTTTATACGAGCTTGGGGTAAGGTGAACAAGGTTGACAGCAAGACTCTGGAACCAAAGTACTCCATTCCTATGGAACCTTATCTCAGATGGGTACGGGCACGTGCTCAGACTCTTATGATACCATATCCTGCTATCCTGCCAGTTACCATGGAGCCTATTGCTGAAGGAGATACTCCTTATATCATTCTTCATCCAGACATGCCCACTGACATGGAAGAGTTGCAGAGGTCCTGGATCCAGTTAAGGAGCAAAGGGATACTTTTGAGACTCATTTCAAAGCTAGTCAAGAAAGAATTCTGGAGCTGACAAAACAACTTCACGAGAAGCGGAATCTCAACACATACCTCCATACAAAGAGGAAACGTCCATGGGAGACTTAAAACCCCATCTTTGTATTTATTTCATTTTATTGTAAGCCCAAGAGGCAAACAAGTTTATTGCTTACTAATAAAAGTTTCATTTCTGGTTGTTTACACAAATTTAAATCTTGCGGTCCTTGAAAACATTGCATATGCATCTACATACCATATCATTGCATCACAGGTTTCTTATGAACATGTATCTTATCTTCTCGCTGTTTATTTCAGCAGAAATGGCTCTCGAACAAACTGTTAAGGATCTCCAGGCTCAGAATGCACAATTCCAAGAACTGATCCTGAACTTGTCCAAGGGACAAGATGAGCTGAAGGCACTTCTGACTAAGAAGAAGAAGAAGACTAGAAAATCAGGGGGCCTCATCAACCTGGGTAGAAGATTCAGAGGTCTTATCAAGACAAAGAAGAGGTTGAGGATTTTGAGTCTGAAAATTCTGAGAAAGAAGGAGGTAGTCTCCATGATACTGTGGAAGATTCTGATTCTGAGGCGAACTATTATCATGATCCTGCTAGTGAAGAGAAGTACAAGATGTTGGTAGACAGAATGAACGCTATGGAACTACAGAAATCCTCTGGGCTTGATTTTGAAGATTTGAGTTTAGTTTCTGGAGTGGTTATACCTATTGGCTTCAAGGTTCCTGTTTTTGTGGTGTATGATGGTGTTTCATGTCCTAAACTGCATTTAAGGTCCTATGTCCGGAGGATTCAACCACATACTGCTGACAAGAAACTGTGGATTCATTTCTTCCAAGAGAGTTTATCTGGAGCTCAATTGGAGTGGTATTATCAACTTGAAAGTGTTAATATTCGTGATTGGAATGATCTTGCTGAGGCCTTCTATAGGCAATACCAATATAATGCTGATTTAGCACCAACTCGCATGTAGCTCCAAAGCATGTCTATGGGTGCTAAGGAGAGTTTCAAAGAGTATGCCCAAAAATGGAGAGACCTGGATGGCAGAGTTCAACCTCCTCTGACTGACAGGGAGCTGGTGGATATGTTTATGAGTACGCTGAATGGTCCTTTTTATCGTCACCTCATTGGAAACTCATCATATGGTTTCACTGAGCTGATAATGACTGGAGAACATGTGGAAAGTGGGATAAGAAGTGGTAAGATACAGGTGGGTGCCTCTTCATCAAGCACTGCTAAGTAGCCCCCTAGTGGAAAGAAGGAGTCTAATGCTGTGTATGGTCAACATAGTCGTAACAGGAGTCACCAATCTGTGGGAGCAGTTCACATCTCCAATCCTGCCCCTACAGCACTAGAGCAACAACAAAACAATCAACAGAAGCCTAGAAGACAGTTCACCAAGATCAACATGTCACTGGCCCAAGCCTTGCAACACATGTTGAAAGGGGAGCTAATTACTTTAAGGGATCCTCCTCAGAATCCTAATATATCCTCTCCTCGGTACAATCCTAATGCAAGATGTGCATATCATTCTAATAGTCCGGGACATGACACCAACAACTGCTGGGTGTTGAAAAACAAGATTCAAGACATGATCGAAGCCGGGGAAATTGAATTTGACCCTCTTGGGACCCCAAATGTGATCACTGCTCCTATGCCCAATCATGAGAAGATTGTTAATGCTGTTGATGAGGTTTCCTATGTTTCCTCAGTAGCAGATGTGACTACTGCTCTATCCATTATCAAGAAGAAGCTGGTGCAGGTTGGGTTCTTTCCAGGTTGCAATGAAGATTGTTTTTACTGTGCCTATAAACCTGATAGTTGCTGGAAGTTGAAGGATGGTATTCAACGCCTCATGGACAATTACACTATATTGTTTGAGAAGACTCCTTCTGTGGAAAGTATGTGTGAACATCTGACTCGAAACACGAAGCTTGAAAATGTAGCTATGGTTGATAAAGTACCAGTGAAGATTACCTCCAAGGGTCTTGTCAGGATCACCTCTAAAGGTCCTGTCAAGATTACTGCTGAAGGCCCTGTGAAGACTGTTGCTGAAGCTAGAGTGGCTCCCATTATCATTACCACTCTTGGCCTTGTTCCTTATACTTCTGATAAAGCTATACACTGGAATTATGGTTCTGATGTCTATATCCATGGTGTCAAACAAGAACCTTTGACTGATGCACCTGTTACTGATACTAGTCTTGATGTGGACAACATTGCTGGATCTAGTAAGGTCACCAGAAGTGGAAGAATTTTCTCCCCTCAAGGTATAGTTACTCCAAATCATACCTCTAATTTTGGGCCAAGTACCGATGCCCGAGGCAAAGGTCCTGTGATTGAACCTATGCAAGCTGAGGCACCAACTGCTGAAAATCTTTCTAAACAGATGGAAGAAGTACTGAAGATCATTCACAAAAGTGATTATGATATTGTTGACCAGTTAGGGCATACTCCCTCCAAAATCTCCATGTTATCTTTGCTACTGTGTTCTGAGGCCCATGCTAAAACCTTAATCAAGTTCTTAAAGACTGCTCATGTGCCAAATGAAATTTTTGTGGATCAATTTGAGAATTGTGTTACACATCTGACTAGTGATAATGGTCTGGGTTTTTCTGATGCTGATCTGACTCCTGCCAAGAGAAACCATAACAGAGCTCTGCATATCTCCATTGAATGTAGGGGCACTACCTTGTCTCATGTGCTGGTGGACAATGGTTCTTCATTAAATGTGCTCCCTAAAGAGGTTCTGGACAAGCTCAGTCTTGAGGATGTTGTGTTAAGACCAAGTGATATGGTGGTGAGGGCCTTTGATGGTTCAAGAAGAGTGGTACATGGAGAAGTAGACCTCCCAATCAAAGTAGGCTCTCAAGTCTTCAACTCTACTTTCTATGTGATGGATATTCGTCCTGCGTATTCTTGCTTGCTTGGGCGCCCCTGGATCCATGGGGCAGGTGCTGTGACTTACACCTTGCATTAGAAGTTGAAATATCCGGTGAAAAACAAAATTGTCACTGTCTATGGTGAAGAAGAGTACATGGTTAGCCATGTGAATACTTTCAATTATGTAGAAATGGAGGGTGAATTGGTTGAAACTCCGTGTCAAACATTTGAAGTTGTTCCTTGCTCTTCTCCTATTCCTCAGTCTGTCCTTACTTCTGAAAGAGCTCTTGTGGTTACTAGAATACCTCATGCAATGGCCTCCTCAGAGATGCTAAGGCCGTGGTTGAAAAAGGTGGTTCTGCTATTTGGGGTCAGCTTCCCAACATCCCTTACAAGTCTGACAAGTTTGGTTTGGGTTTCACTGCAGAATCTCAGAGGACCGTTCGTCGTGCTCGTGCTGTTCGTATCACTAATCAAGGGGTCATAAGAGATCAAATCAATGTTGTGGGTGACCATGAAAAAGACTACAACCTGGATGATTGGATCTTTCCTACCATGGGTGATGGGCTCAACAATTGGAAGGATGAAGACGTTATTCCTATCTCCTTTAGTCAGGAGTAAATACTATTACTATGTTTTGTTTTAAGTTTGTAATTTCAAACAATAAAACCTTTTAAGCCTTGTGCCTTACCCGGGGCACAATGGTATACCTGTTTCGGGATGTCATTTCATTTGCATACTTCATTCAATAAAATCAATGGAAGTTTCATTTTCGTAAATATGGTGCTCCTTGTCTTTTCTTTTATTATTATTTTATCAGCTATGTGTTCTTACACACACCCACATCACTAAAATGCAAATCCTCATCCACTCTGGATCCTGTTGATAATAGTTATACTATTGCCAATTATAATTTCGAGAATCTGATCTATCAAGATGAAGATGGAAAGGAGGAAGATTGTGAAGTACCTGTAGAGCTTGCTAGGTTGTTGCAACAAGAAGAGAAAGCTATACAGCCACATGAAGAGCCAATCGAAGTTGTGAATCTAGGAACTGAGGAAAATAGGAAAGAGGTCAAGATAGGGGCTGAACTAGAAGATGATGTTAAAAATAGACTAATCCAGATGTTACGTGACTATGTGGAGATCTTTGCTTGGTCTTATGAAGATATGCCAGGGTTGGATACTGACATTGTGGTTCACCGTCTACCAGTAAAAGAAGATTGGCGTCCAAAGAAGCAAAAGGTTCGTCGCATGCGTCCTGAAATGTCAGAAAAGATTAAAGCAGAGGTGATGAAACAATTTGATGCAGGGTTCTTAGCTGTGACTTCTTATCCTCAATGGGTTGCAAACGTAGTACCGGTACCTAAGAAGGATGGTAAGGTACGCATGTACGTGGATTACAGGGATTTGAATAAGGCCAGTCCTAAAGATGACTTTCCACTTCCACATATTGATGTTTTGGTAGACAACACTACTCAACATAAGGTATTCTCTTTCATGGATGGTTTATCTGGTTACAATCAGATTAAGATGGCACCAGAAGATATGGAGAAGACTACATTTGTTACACAATGGGGAACTTTTTGTTATAAAGTGATGCCATTTGGTTTGAAGAACGCTGGGGCAACATATCAGCGTGCTATGGTGCCTTTGTTTCATGATATGATTCACCATGAGATAGAGGTATATGTGGATGATATGATAGCCAGGTCCCAGAATGAGGAACAACACCTTGATCATTTGTGCAAGTTGTTTGAGAGGTTGAAGAAGTATAAACTGAGATTGAATCCAAACAAGTGTACTTTTGGAGTTAGGTCTGGTAAACTCCTAGGTTTCATTGTCAGTGGAAAAGGTATTGAAGTAGATCCTACAAAAGTAAAAGCTATACAAGAGATGCCGGCTCCCCGTACTGAAAAGGAAGTTAGAGGTTTCTTGGGACAACTGAATTACATTGCAAGATTTATTTCCCAGCTAACTGCTACCTGTGAGCTAATCTTCAAGTTGTTGAAGAAAGATCAGGTAATGGAATGGAATGACGAGTGCCAGCTAGCCTTTGATGAGATCAAGAAATACCTCCAAGAACCTCCAATTTTGATGCCACCAGTTGATGGAAGACCCTTGATTATGTACTTAACAGTATTAGATAATTCAATGGGGTGTGTGTTGGGGCAACATGATGAGTCTGGCCGAAAAGAGCAGGCAATATACTACCTTAGCAAAAAGTTTACCGACTGTGAAACAAGATACTCACTGCTCGAGAAAACTTGCCGCGCTTTGGCATAGGCTGCTCGCCGACTAAGACAGTATATGTTGACTCATACTACCTTGTTGATTTCAAAAATGGATCCAATCAAGTACATATTCGAGAAACCAGCTCTCTCCGGACGAATAGCGAGATGGCAAATGATTTTAACAGAATATGATATACAAAACACCACTCAAAAAACAATTAAAGGCAGTGTATTAGCTGATCGTTTAGCTCATCAGGCAGTGGATGATTATCAGTCAATGAATTTTGATTTCTCGGATGAAGACATTATGATTGTGACTAAAGAACCTGGACAATATGACGGACCTGAACAGGGATCCCGATGGACTATGGTTTTTTATGGAGCTTCTAATGCGCTTGGTAATGGTGTTGGTGTTGTGATCATTTCCCCTGAAGGTTGTCATACCCCAATTACTGCTAGACTTTGTTTCTATTGTACCAATAACATGGTCGAATATGAAGCATGTATCATGGGTATCAAAGCTTCCATTGAGATGAAGATTCAGTTTCTGGACGTATATGGAGATTCAGCCCTGGTAGTTAGTCAGATTAAAGGAGATTGGGATACCAAGCACGCAAACCTCATTCCTTACAGAGAGCATGTTTTGTCTTTGATCCCATATTTTGAAGAGATTACCTTTGGACATATTCCACGAGGAGAGAATCAGTTGGCAGACACATTAGCCACCATGGCATCTATGTTTGAGATTAGTTGGGATGATGAAGCTCCCAAAATCACTATTGATAGATTTGAGAAGCCTGCATATTGTAATGAGATTGATACTGAAGGAGTAGAGGGAAAGCCTTGGTTCTATGAAGTGAAAAGATATCTTGAAGCTCAGGAGTTCCCTGAAGGGGCATCTGTCAATGATAAGAAGTTTTTGAGGAGGTTTTCTGCTAAGTTCTTCTTGAGTAATGGAATTTTGTACAAGCGCAATCATGATTTGACTTTGCTTCGTTGTATGGATAAGAAGGAAGCAACAGAGATTATGGAAGAAATGCATGATGGGATCTTTGGCACTCATTCTAGTGGTCATACCATGGCAAAGAAGATATTGAGAGCAGGTTACTATTGGTCTACCATGGAAGCTGTCGCTCCCACCAAATGACACGGGGCCAAGAGGGGTACAGACGCGAACGGTCGGCGAAAAGAGAAATGAATAGAGTCGCCAGCTAGGCATTTTTATCCCGAAGGAAAGGTAATGCTGCATAAACCTAGAAAGATATGGATAAGACGGTCACGAACCAGAGAGACTGAGAAAGGGGGTTGGTTACAACCTGGGAAGGTATTAGCACCCAGATTGTCCGCCGTACTCGACGGGATCCACGCTTAAAATATTTGTGTTTTAAAGGGGTAGTGTCAGTGCAATCTGTGTATCAAAGCTGGAAAGAATGCAAGTGTCAGTGTAAAAGAAGTGTGAGGTGTATGAGAGAAGTGTCAGTGTAAGAACAAGAGTATGAAGCTCAAGACTATGAGGCTTAAAGAATGAAGCTGGAAGGAGGGGGAATATACAGAGACTTTTGTTCGATAACTGTTAAGTTATGCCTACGTATCCTCTCGTGCAATGAGGAAGTCAGAACACCGTAGTTCGACCCAAAGAGACTGAAAGATAAATTGACTTGTGAACTGCTTGCTTGTCTATGCTCAAGTGTATGACCTGTCTGGCTCAGGTGCAAACTGTCTTGCATTAGACGGAAGAAGCAAGTTCTCGTTTGTGAGTGAATGAGATGAGAAAAGAATCCCGGAGGAGACGTTTATTGTTTGTTTTTGTGTTTTCAATCTTTTATTGCCTTTTGAAGTTTGTCATAAGTTAATGAGCTTGAGCCTAAACCAATGGGTTAGTAAACTCATCACATCCTCCCTCTGATTAGGGGTAATGAGAATACCTTAAGTGTGAAGTCAGCATCTCACACTTAATCACCCTGGTGTAGGATTAAGATCATTAACCTACTTGTGATTATTTAGATGTTTTTTTGTTTTTGTTTAGTGTTAAGTAATGAGTTTAAGCCATAATCAGGGATTAAACAGACTCATTACACCATCCTAATAGAAGGATAATAGATGAGAATGTTTAAGCTGAGGAAGACTCCTCAACTTAATCCATGATTAGGGATTAACCTCATGACAAAACAAAGCCTTTATTAGATGGATTTTAGTTAATGATAAGATGAAGAAGTGAGTTTTTATAGTTTGTAAGACAACTTGAGGGGGACTTGTCCATTAACACTAGGGTTAGTCCTTCTTAACCAATTAAGGATGAATTAGAACCCTAATGCAAGGCCCAAGTTACAAGCTTGATGTCTTGATGATTATTAAGTGAGTTGATTAAAGGATTTAAACACATTAAGGGTTTAACACTTAGGATTAAAGTTATACACTCCATCCTAATAGAAGGATGCAGGCATAAGCTTAATCACAAAGCCTTAAAACCTTTAGGGTTTAGTCCTTGATTATGAGATGAGAAGAGAAGACTCAATGATGACACAAAGGTAAAAGCTAAATGGGGGACTAATCAAACCCTAATTATTATCATGCTTGGTTGTTCCTAAGGTTTGTGAGGTTTACAAGAGAGATCTTCAGAGAAACCACCAGGAAGCAGATGAAAGGAGCAAAGGAAAGCAAAGTAACTTGCTTCATTTAAGAAGACAAGTCACTTGAGGAAAGAAATTAAGATGAAGAAGAATGAGCAAGCTCAATCTCAAGCACAAGACCAAATGCAGTAATGATGCATAAGAGAGATGAAAAGAGATTGTGAGAAGTGAAGGCAAATTCACTTCTCAAAGTAACTTACCACCTGAAAAGTTAGTGAAAGGAATGAAATGCAATGCAAATGAGATGAAATGGCATGATGCAAACCAAAACCAGAAGCATAAGCATGGTGCTAATGATGCTATGAGATGATGCAACCATGAAACAAGGCATGAGAATGATCTTTCAAACATATGGATGCAAAAGAAGCATGCTTGGGACCACGAATGTTCATGAAAAGTTATGAAATGCAAATGACATACAATATGTCAAATGAAAGATGCAATGATCACACATGATTCTAACATGTCCTAAGATGTGTTATGAACCAAATGGATGCACAAAATGTCATGGCAAGTCATGTTATGCAAGCAAATGAGAAATGGATGCAAAGGAAGGCCCAAATTAGGGTTCATGATCAATGCACAAAACAAAATTCAAAACCAGAAGCAAACATCATGATAAAAATTTGAAAATGCATTCAAAGGAACCCTAAACCTAGACAAACTCACTGCCCAAAGGAGGGGATCCAACTCTTAACCTAGTGAGGGTTATGAACTTCCTAAGATTGCTAGGGTTTTAAGGTACCTTGTCAAGAAAAAAGCCAAACAAATGGGAAATTCAAGATCAATTCATGCCAATTTAATCCTATAAACTACATGTTATGCAAGATGCAATGCAAAAAGAATCATTGTCCAACTCTCAATGGTTAAGCAGAAATGAATTTTTGAAGTTTGAATCAAAATAATGCCTTGAAATGGATTTAATTCAAAAGAAAATAATCAAAAGGCATCAAGAACAAAAAATAAATTTGGTTTGGGAGTTGGACAATGTTTCTAAATGTTTTTAAATGTTACATGAATTTTTTTTGTGATTTTTAAATACCTAAAAGTATTTTTAATTAATTAATTTTCATTAACTAATTAAAAATAATCTTTTAAATGATTTAAAAATAATTTTTAATGCAAAAAATAAAAATAAAAATATTTTTGGTTTCTGGAAATTAATAAAATGCTTGATAAAAATTTTCAGAATTTTTCAAACTGTTTTGCTATTTTTAAATAAATGTACAAAAGAAATGAAATGAAATGAAATAAAATAGAATAAAATGAGAAGTCAACTGATCCTAAGGCTGGTATTCAAAGTTGAGACGCGGGAGTTGACTGCGCGCGTTATCCAGTGGTTGAAATTCAAACTGACTAATCTTAATTAATTAATTTAAATAAATGAGATTAGGGTTAAGTGAGGAATCTGGGCCATTGAAACGCGCGGGGAATTGACTTAGTCAGCCTAATCTACGCTCCACATTCAAACTTCACTTAATGACAAAATTAGGGCTAATGACTTTCAGACGGCCGGAACAGTGGTTCCGGTCGTCTTCTCCGACGAGCCATTTTTCTAACTCTCTCCAAACTCCATAAAAATGAAATCTCTCTGCCCAGAATCAAACCCCACTCATCACTGAATCAAAACCCCCAAACAAAAACCATTTTTCATTCATCAATCATGCAAATCGAAGCAAAACAAATTTAGGGCAGAAAGTTTCAGACAACTCATACATACTCAATACTCCACCATTTTCATTTTTAAACACATCATGATGATCAGGATAACATGTAGAATCAATTTATAACAAGTAAATGAAGTTCTGGAAAAAGGTTTTGGATGGTTACCTGAGCTGGGGTTCCTCTGATTCCAAGCTTCCTGGCCTCAAGCTTTGCACAAACCTTCTCCTTTGATCCTCCTGATGATGGAATGGAGCTTAGAATGCTTTGAAAGTGGCTGGTTTGGGAGATTAACAGAGTTCTGTTCAAGGGGGGAAGGAAATCGTGTTTTGGTTTCAGTGAGTTTCAGGCTGTTTCAATGGTTGGTTTGTGATCAGTGAGTCATGTTGAGATCAATGGTGAAGTTTTTTTTGTGTGTTTGAAGCTTGTGCTGTGTGATTTGAAGCAAAATGCATAAGGGGTGAGTTTCTTGAACTATGGCTTAGGGAGAGCTTCAGCATGAGTTGTCTGTTGTGTTGTGATGTATTTGGTCCACTTATCAATCTTGGGTAGGTCAGAAGAGTGGTTGTGCCCTATTGTGATTGGTATGGGTCTTTTGCAAAAAAAGTCAAGCTTTGTGTAAGAGAGGTATGGGCTCATGGCTAGCCAAGGACAAGAGGGGTGTCCTGCGCAGCAAGAAGTGAGGAGAACCATAGGATCAGTTTTGAAGCCAGCCAGCACATGGATTAGGGTTTGAATGAGGTTTTGCAACTTTGTTCATCTTTGGCCCTTTTGACATTTCTTGATCCACAAGCCATGAAAATGAGTAAACTTTTGATGCAATCTGATCCTTAGGCCTTGGTTTATGTTTGTATGAAGATTAGAAGTCCATTTGATAGCACAATTTGTCTTGGCAAGTGGTTTTGCAACTTTGCCTCTTTGGTAGAAAACTTGAAATTATGTGATTTTTCCCAACTTTGACAAGCCATAACTTTTGATCCAAAATGAATTAGAACAAGTTCTTTTACTTTTTGAAAAGGGAATGTTCCATTCTACAACTTTCATGACCAAAGTTTTCCCATTTGAAGCATTTTTGAATCAAAAAGCAAGGGTTGAAAAAGTTTCCCAAAATGGCAAGTTTCCATTACAAATCATTTTCCCAAAAAGTCAACTTTGCAAATGGCTTGAAATTCTTCAATTTTGTGAACTTAGAACATCTTCTATGATCAAATAAATATCATACACAATCAAAATGATGAAGAACACCCCTTGGTTGGGTCATTGGGGGCCTCAGATGCCCTGATTTTGCACTGACTTGCCCAAAAAGTCAACTCTTGATCAGATGCCTTCCCCATGGAATTTCTTCATGAAAATTGATATTCATGATCCCTATACCATATAGAGACCAATATAAACAAGAATGACCAAAAAATTTGGAGTTATGGCCTTTGAAACCAACACCCTAATTCTAGGTCATCTGTGCAGTCAACCCTGGCTCTGCTTCCATGCCTTTTCTCAATTCTTGTGATTTTTGACTTTCTTGACTTTGTGGGGATATAATATGATGCTTGAACATACATGGACCCCTTTGAAGTGATTGATGACCTTTGGAGTGGATCAAGAGGCTCTTGGATTGCTCAGATCACAAACCCTAGATGCAGATGACTTAGAAGTAATGCAGTGAAGCAAATATGCAATATGAGATGCTATGATTGAACTTATGCATATGAAAATATCACAAGCCATGATGTGAATGGGTGAGGGAAAATTTGGGGTGTTTACAGCTGCCCCTATTCAAGCATGAGTTAGCTGTGCAGGATGTAAGCAACGGCTTAACAGGCAAACAAGATAAGTTGTGGTTGAATACCAAAGACAGTCCAAAATTTGCACTCACAGAATGAAGAAGAAAAGGGATATAGATTGTAAAAGAAAATAAAACATGTATATAAAGTGCGGGCGACGGAGGACGACCGTCGAGCAGAGGACGACTCCTGGGGAAGGAGCAATGACGGGGACGGCCGACATGCTGGGAAAAATGCGGGAAATAAAGCAAAGACGGGGACGGCCGACTAGCTGGGGATATAGGAGATTATGATGGGGACGACCATCATGTAAAGCTATAAGATTCTCTGGGGATTATAGGTAAAAATAAATGATGAGGTATGGTCATCGGGTTCATAAAGTAATGCAAACAACGATGGGGACGACCATCGGGCTAAACTGATGAAGGACGATCATCAGGAAAAGAAAAGGGGACCACGACGGGGACGGACATCGGGTTAAAGAATAAATGAAATAATGATGAGGGACGGTCATCAAAGGTGAAGGACGATCACCAGGAAAAGGAAAAGGGACCATGACGGGGACGGCCATCGGGTTAAAGAATAAATGAAATAATGATGAGGGACGGTCATCAAAGGTGAAGGACGATCACCTAGCAGGGGACGGCTGCTCTGATGGGGACAAGATGAGGGACGGTCATCTAAGGTGAAGGACGATCACCTGGCAGGATACGGCTGCCGAAAGTATCGCGACATAGGACGAATGCCGGATAAAAGGTCGACGATGGGGACGACCATCGGATGAGCATGATGAAGGACGATCATCAAGAGGTGAAGGACGATCACCTAGCAGGGGACGGCTGCTCTCAAGGTTTATCATGACATAGGACGAATGTCAGATAACAAGATCAACGATGGGGACGGCCATCAGATAAAATGATGAAGGACGATCATCAAAAGGTAAAAGACGATCACCTAGCAGGGTACGGCTGCTAAAAATCACGACATAGAACGAATGCCGGATAAAAAGGGGTTCCAAAAAAAATGGAGACTCCGCTGGGGAAAGGATGAGGGACGGTCATCCAAAGGTGAAGGACGATCACCTGGCAGGGTACGGCTGCCAAATGTCAGATAGAAAAGGGTTGCTTTGCTGGCGACCTACTGGGGAATAGTAAACACGGACGAGTGTTTACATCCAAGAAATAAAAGGTATAAGTGTTTTGACGTTGTGTATAGATTAAAGATGCAGACGAGCATCCCTAAGACTACGATACTGACGAGTATCGGGTAAAAACAAATACTGACACTTGTTCAGAGATGATGATGCGGACGAGTATCAACTGGTTAATAAGGAACATGGACGAGTGTTGATTCTGGGGGGGGGGGACTCTTCTGGGGAATAGTAGACACAGACGAGTGTCTAAATTCAAGAAGACATAAGTGTTTGACACGTGTATGGATTAAAGATGCGGACGAGCATCCTTAAGACTATGATACGGACGAGTATCAGGTAGAAACAAACGCTTGACGCATGTTCTGAGATGATGATACGGACGAGTACCAACGGGTTAACAAAGAACACGGACGAGTGTTGAATCTGCAAAGGGATGAGTGGTGTATACAAGATACGGAAGAGTATTTGTATGAGTGAAACAGGAGTAATAAGTATGAGTGGTGTACAGATGAGTGTTTAACTTGCTGGGGAGAGTTTGACACGGACGAGTGTCGGAAAAGGTATACTATAAACAAGTATATAATTTACAAAGCGTTCAAGTAACTATGCTGGGGAAAGTGACACGGACGGGTGTTAGGGAATCTGTTATGGATTTATGTATCTGTGAGTGCAAAGAGGACGCTTTGGCTTTCTGCTGGGGATATGACACAGACGGGTGTCAAGAAGGATATGTTATTGATGATGATTCGGGCGGAAGCCTTTCAGTGCATTTTCGGGGCGCAACGACACGTGCATGGAATTCTGCAACAAAATGTCTGCATTCATCATGATACCCAATACTAGTGTTTGGCTATGCGAAAACATAACTACATATCAGAGTGCGAAATATGACCCGAATAAAATCTCCTCTTTCCTTTTAGCCGGTGTCGCCACAGCAAGATAGTATCCCAAATCCTTCGTTGCCCTTTTTTAGCAGCAAAGCCGCTTAGAAAGTGAATCAGAATTGCCTGCTGAAACATAAGAATGCCTGGCTTCAGATTTTCTGCAGAAATGATGACATTCTGAGCAAGCTGCACTAGCCTTGGTGAAATTTACAAAGGCATATCCTTTGTTCAGCCCAGTTCGGAAATCTATCGGTAAGTAGACAAATTCAAAGGAGAAAGTGTTTTCTATTCCATTTTCTCGGTCTTTAGCGTTTTCAACCACGCAATGGTTCTCCAAGAATTTCACTATCATGTCTCGATTGTATTTGCTAGGAATGTTTTTTTTTATTCTTTTTATTTTTTTGCGACTTCACTGGGGCATCATGACACGGACGGGTGCCAAAAAAAGTGTTCATTTGTATTTATGAGTGTAAGGCAAATGCCTTAGCTTTCTGTCGGGGAATCTTGGGGAATATTCTGTATACCGTTGATGGATTGTCAGTATTTACAAGTGTTTGATTCAGACCACGGCTTATGATTATGTAATATGTTTGATTTTTGCCGTAATGCTCCGTATTAGACGGAATGCTACGCTTTGTGGGGAGAATAATGATGTGAATGCTATGATTATGCAAAGATAACGATCCGGGACTCGGATCCCGTTGCCGCGAAGATCTCTGGCTGATCTGCTTGAAATGGACATCCCAGCTGGGGATGAGATCATTGGTAGATCTATTATGCGTGACTTTGCTTGGGGAATAGGTCATTGGTGAACCTATCTTGGTAATAAGGGACCCAGCTGGGGGTTTGTAGAAGCTTTCTTCACTCTGTTGTGATTCCTTCGTGCGTTGTTCTTCTGGGTAGAGGCTGACACCATGTGGGGAGATGGTTCCCTGGCTTTCGTACTTGGCTGAGGAGGAATAATGGATGGTGACTCGGCTGGGGAGAAAGCACCTCCGGTGTTAAGATTGAGTAGATAATGATTTGCCAGCTTGCTGGGGCGAAGCTTTCATGCCCCATGTCGTGTTTTTGAACACCTGCAATCCTGAAAAGACAGAGAAATGCACAAGTAATCCCGAGGTATCCTTTACTGGATTCCATCATAGGAGTTTAGACACTCCCGGGGGTAAGTATATTTCCTGCACGCACGTATTTTTAGAAGAAAAGCATCTGTATTTGTGCAATCAGTATCTTAAAGACATCGGACATTTTGCAAACAAAAATAAAATGTACGAGACGAAATGTGACTGAAAATCCAATTTTATTAATTCATGTGCCCTGAATCGGCAAGATACAGTCAAGGAAACAGATCCCCTAAAATGAGGAGATTGTTACAAATTGAGAAACAAAAGATGTTGGCAATGTTGGCAACGCTTCAAGGAGCTCCCCTTTTGCTATGATTCGTATGACATATGACGTTCTTCTCATCTTGCTTTCTGAAGAAGGTTGATTCTGAAAGAGGCTTGATCCTTTCGAAGCTTACCAAGTTGTAAGTGATACAGACGAATTCAGAATGCAGTTGTTCGCTTATTCCCTTATTTTGCATGGATCGCCCTTTCGGGTTTTCGATCCATCGGGATACCCATTTTTGCCTGAGTTGTCCAATGCGGCTTTTCAACTCAGCGGGTGTACATTTTTTTATTTATTTTCCCTTATTTTTGCCCGAGTCTTTTATTCTGTTTTTGACTCGCCGGGATGCCCTATTTTTGCCTGGACTTACATTCTGTTTTTTGTGTCCAGCGGGTCACTTTTATGCGAAGTATTTTTTAACTGCATCTGAATTCACAGGGGACGGGAAGTCTTCACCATCCATAGTGCTGAGCATCAGTGCTCCACCCGAGAAAACTTTCTTTACTACGAATGGTCCTTCATAGTTCGGAGTCCACTTGCCCCTGTGGTCTGTATGAGGAGGGAGGAGTCTTTTCAGCACAAGATCTCCTACTTGGTACTCTCGGAGTCTGACTTTCTGATCGAAGGCTTTCTTCATCCTTTTCTGATATAACTGCCCGTGACAGATTGCAGCTAACCTCTTTTCTTCAATCAGATTCAATTGCTCGTATCGGGATCGGACCCACTCTGCTTCGTTCAACTTAACGTCCATTAACACCCGTAAGGAGGGTAATTCAACTTCAATGGGTAGGACTGCCTCCATACCATACACAAGTTGATACGGTGTTGCCCCAGTGGACGTTCTGATTGACGTACGGTACCCATGCAAGGCAAATGGTAGCATTTCATGCCAGTCTTTGTAAGTGACTACCATCTTCTGCATAATCTTCTTGATATTCTTGTTAGCTGCCTCAACAGCGCCATTCATTTTTGGCCTGTAAGGAGAAGAATTGTGGTGTTGGATCTTGAAGTCCCGACACAGTTCTGCAATCATTTTGTTGTTCAAGTTGGAACCATTATCAGTAATGATTCGCTCGGGCACTCCATACCGACAAATGATATCTCTCTTCAGAAATCGGGCTACCACTTGCCTTGTAACATTTGCATAGGAAGCTGCTTCAACCCACTTGGTAAAGTAGTCAATGGCTACCAGGATGAATCTGTGGCCATTTGAAGCAGTCGGTTCAATCTTGCCAATCATATCGATGCCCCACATGGCAAAGGGCCAGGGTGAAGACATCACATTCAAAGGATTGGGAGGCACATGCACTTTATCCGCATAAATCTGGCATTTATGACACTTTCTAGCATAAGCACAACAGTCGGCATCCATTGTGATCCAGTAATAGCCTGATCTTAGCAACTTCTTTGCCATTGCATGCCCTCCTGCATGGGTACCAAAGGATCCTTCGTGCACCTCGTGCATTTACAAGTCTGCTTCTGTTCTATCGACGCATCTGAGAAGTACCATATCAAAGTTTCTCTTGTATAGGGAACCATCAGTATTCAGGAAGAAACTACCAGCTAGCCTTCTTAATGTCTTCTTATCATTGGAAGATGCCCCAGGTGGGTATGTTTGATCCTCCAAGAAGCATTTGATATCATGGAACCAAGGCTTATTATCTTTAACAATATCTGCTGAGAATACATATGCTGGTCTGTCAAGTCTGGATACTGAAATCCGAGGTACAAAGTTGGCAGCTTGAACTTTGATCATGGATGAAATGGTGGCCAGAGCATCCGCAAATTGATTTTCATCTCGAGGGATATACTCAAGTTTGACTGTTGTAAAGAAAGTCAATAACCTCCTTGTATAATCCCTGTAAGGTATCAGATGATCCTGGTGTGTGTACCATTTGCCGTTGGTTTGATTGATTACCAAAGCTGAATCTCCGAATACAGTCAAAGTTTTGATCCTGAGGTCAATGGCTTCCTCAAGACCCATAATGCAAGCTTCGTATTCAGCTTTGTTGTTAGTGCAGTTAAAGGTGAGTTTTGCCGAGAAAGGCATGTGAACTCCCTTAGGTGTAATGAGTACCGCACCAACACCACGACCATTCATATTAACAGCCCCATCAAACATCATAGTCCATTCTTCTTCTGGGTCAGGCCCTTCAGTATGAACAGGCTCTTCATGATATTTTGCTTTTATGAACATGATGTCTTCATCAGGGAAGTCAAATCTCATAGGCTGGTAATCATCAATGGGTTGCTCAGCAAGATAATCAGACAATACACTGCCCTTGATGGCTTTATGAGATGTGTACTGAATGTCATATTCCGTGAGGATCATTTGCCATCTCGCAACCCGTCTGGTGAGTGCTGGCTTCTCGAATATGTACTTAACTGGGTCCATCTTTGAAATCAATAAAGTAGTGTGGGTCAACATATATTGTCTCAGTCGGCGAGCAGCCCACGCTAAAGGACAGGAAGTTTTCTCGAGCAGTGAATAACGTTGTTCACAGTCGGTAAACTTTTTGCTTAGGTAGTATATTGCATACTCTTTTCGACCAGACTCGTCATGCTGGCCCAACACACACCCCATTGACTCTTCTAATACTGTCAAGTACATTATCAGAGGTCTTCCTTCAACTGGAGGCATAAGGATTGGAGGTTCTTGCAAGTACTCCTTGATTTTGTCAAAAGCCTTCTGGCAGTCTTCATTCCACCTGACCGTTTGTTCTTTTCTTAACAGCTTGAACAAAGGTTCACAGGTTTCTGTAAGGTGAGATATGAACCGTGAAATGTAGTTCAGTCTACCTAGGAACCCCCGAACTTCTTTTTCTGTCTTCGGTGCAGGCATTTCTTGAATGACTTTGACTTTATCAGGGTCAACTTCAATCCCTTTCTCACTCACAATAAATCCCAGCAACTTACCAGAACGCACCCCGAATGTGCACTTATTGGGGTTCAGCTTCAGTTGGTACTTCCTCAGACGCTTGAATAGCTTCAACAGATTTACCAGGTGGTCTTCTTCTGTGAGGGACTTGGCAATCATGTCATCCACATAACATTCGATTTCTTTATGGATCATGTCATGGAATAATGTTACCATAGCCCGTTGATACGTTGCACCAGCATTCTTCAGTCCGAATGGCATCACCTTGTAACAGAACGTGCCCCAGGGTGTGATGAAAGTTGTCTTCTCCATGTCTTCAGGTGACATTTTGATCTGATTGTATCCTGAAAATCCGTCCATGAAGGAGAATACCGAGAACTGAGCCGTATTATCCACCAATACATCAATGTGAGGTAAAGGGAAATCATCTTTCGGGCTGGCTCTGTTCAGATCCCGGTAATCCACACACATTCTCACTTTGCCGTCTTTCTTAGGCACCGGTACAATGTTAGCAACCCACGGAGGATAGCTAGTCACAGCAAGGAACCCGGCATCCCACTGCTTTTGTACCTCTTCTTTGATTTTCATTGCCATATCTGGGCGAGTACGGCGCAGTTTCTGTTTTACTGGCGGGCAGTCTTCTCTTAAAGGCAGCTTGTGCATGACAATATCGGTGTCCAACCCTGGCATATCTTGATAAGACCAAGCAAAGACATCCGCGTATTCACGAAGCAAGTCAATCAATTGTCCCTTTACTGAATCTTGTAGGCAAGCCCCAATCTTGACTTCTTTCACATCTTCTTCTGTACCAAGATTAACCGTTTCGACATCCTCCTGGTGAGGAGTGATAACCTTCTCCTCTTGCCTTAACAACCTGGCTAGCTCTTCAGGAAGCTCATAATCTTCTTCAACCCCTTCATCAGCTTGATTGATTGGATTGTCAAAGTCATACGAAGTCATAACTGTGCTGTTGTCGGTGCAGTCTAGAGGATAATCTCTGCAAGGGTTTAGATTGTTCATTTTAGTGATTGATTTTAATCTTGTTTTAGAAAAGTGAAATAAAGTTGTCATTTTGAAAACATTGCCATTTTATTTTTGTACAAAAAGAAAAATGAAAACAGTGAGCGGAAAAGAAAAAGACACATTTGCAAAAGATGTCCGATATTCGTTGATTGATCCGTTTGCACAAAACTACAAGATGGCCCGATTACAAAATGAGTCTTGTCATCTTGGGCAAGATGCGAGACTTGATGCATGCTTAAAATATACAGGAAATAATAATTACTCTGCAGGAGTAACCCTTATAATTTCCTGGGAAGACCAGTTTGAGATACGGCTCCCCGGAATCCTTGGACGTATCCAGCTCTCCAGGTTGCGTTCATCTTCCGACTCATCTTCCAAGTTGTTCACTGCATCCGGGGTGAGCATTCCCCCGCTGACAAAATTGGGCTTCTTAGCAGCCTCCGATTGATCTTGTTGAGTTGGTTTGTAACCCAACCCAAATCTGTCCTCCTTCTTCTCCACAGGTAGCAGCTTGCCCCAGCCTTGGGCAGTACCCTCTTCAACAACCTTCCTGGCTTGCTGATAAGATGTCATGGAGGTTCCCAGTACAGCAGATGCTTCATTAATGTTCAGGGCCTCAAACCCCTGGCTCATGGTTTCATGGATTTCTCCATCCATTTCAATGTACTTATACGTAGCCAGGTGGCTAACAAAGATGTCCTCTTCACCACAGATGGTGATGATTTGGCCTTCCCACTCGAATTTCAGCTTCTGGTGAAGGGTAGACGTAACTGCGCCAGCGGCATGGATCCAAGGTCTACCCAACAAACAGTTGTAGGCCGGCTGAATGTCCATCACATAGAAGGTAATCTTGAAGGTCTGCGGGCCAATCATCACAGGCAGATCAATCTCCCCAAGCACTGATCATTTAGAGCCATCGAATTCTCTCACCACTAAATTACTTGGACGCAGTGCCAAGCCATCATACTCCAGCTTCACTAAGGCTTTCTTTGGTAGAACATTGAGTGAAGACCCAGTGTCCACCAGTAGATGAGATAGAACAGCACCCTTGCATTCTAGAGTGATGTGTAAAGCCTTGTTGTCGTTACGTCCCTCAGTTGTTAAGTCAGCATTGGTAAAGCCCAGTCCATGACTGGTGTTGACATTTGCCACCACAGTTTCTAGCTGATTAACAGTGATCTCCTCTGGCACGTATGCTGCGTGCAAGACTTTCAGTAATGCGTTCCTGTGAGCTTCAGAACACATCAACAGGGATAATATGGAGATCTTCGAGGGAGTTTGGTGAAGCTGATCTACCACTTTGTAATCACTTCTCTTTATGATTCTCATAAACTCGTCTACATCTTGCTCAAAAGATGTCTTATGAGTTTCTTTGACAGCCGACTCTTCAAATACCACACTCTTTCCCTTTGCCTTGGCAGCAGCTTCTGCTTCGGCATTAGGTCTTTGAGTTTGCGAGGCAAAAAGGCGTCCGCTTCTGGTGAAGCCTCCGCCTCCCCCAACATTATCAATCTGTGGAGAAGAGGTTGAAGACTCCAAAGTGATTTTCTCCCCGTTGCAGTAGAGGTCAGAGCCATAATGCCAGGGGATGGCATTACTGCTTTCATATGAAACTGGTCCAGGCACCGTGATGGTAACTGGACTGACTGCAGCAGAGGAGGGTATTGAAATGGTGTGCGGATCGTAGTAGATGGTGACTGGTGGTCTGGCAGGAGATGCCACTGCTTGTTGTTGAAAGTTGTTGTGTGGAGGAACAAATGATGGATCATAGTAGATGGTGACTGCTGAGATATCCTCATTATTTTCTGTTGGCGTTGTAGAAGATTCTGTTGAATAAATGGGTGCTGATGTTGTAGAAGAAATGGTTGTTGATATCTGATTTGCTGACGTGATGGACGAAGCCATTGTTGATGATATTGATGAATTGGTCGGAATGATTGTTGTTGCAGTTGTAGAAGAGTCAGGAATTGTTGCCAAAGGGATTGCTGGATTTGTAGGTGCTGATGTTGTGATCTGAAGTATACCACTTTTTATAAGACCATCTATGCCGCTTCTCAAGTTATCACACTCGTTGACCGAAATGTTGCAATAACCACAACCGAGCTCACACCCGGGGAACATCTGGCATTCTAGGAGCTGAGTTTTAATTTCTACCAGAGGTGTCCGAATCTGCCCAACACTGGTGATTAAGAAAGATGGCTTGTCTTACTCAATGGCATTAATTCTTGGTCCTCCATGATTGGGCATGGGATTCTTGTTGACATTTGGCGGGGGTGCAAAGTTAAGGGCTTTAGAATCTACCAAATCTTGCACTTTCATTTGTAAAGCCCTGCATTTCTCAGTATGGTGGCCAGGTGCATTGGAGTGAAAAGCACATCTGGCGTTGACATCGTAGTTTCTTGGAAGATTGGAAGGACCTGGAGGTGCCAATGTCCTTAACTCAACCAAGTTGAGCTTCAGGAGTTGTGGCAACAAGGCAGCATAAGGCATAGGGATAGGGTCAATCACCCTATTTGTCTGTGATGGTCTTTGCTGAAAGGGTCTTTGCTGTTGATTGCTGTTGTTGTTGTTGTAGGTTCTTTGTGGCGGATACTGAACTTGCTGTTGATAGTGTGGTTGTTGTTGTGGTTGATATGCTGGTTGCTGAGGAATTGGAGCTGGAATAGTGACAGCTGCTACTGACCTGTGGACATGCTGAGGTCTGCCCCTGTTGGCATAAATGGCATTTGTCTCACCAGTTCTTCTAGGTCCCCCAAAAGGCTTCCTGGGATTACTTGACGAACTTGCACCATTATCAGAAATCTTGCCCATCTTTAGAAGGCTTTCAATTCTTTCCCCGGCTATAACTACGTCAGCGAAGCTGGTGGAAGAAAAGGCAGCTAGCCTATCAATATATGTTCCTTGCAGGGTATTCATAAACATGTCGGCCATTTCCCTTTCCGACATGGGTGGCTGGACAGCAGCAGCAAGCTGTCTCCACCTCTGGGCATATTCCCTGAAGCTTTCTCTAGAAGATTGAGACATTCCCATCAGAAAGGTTCTGTTAGGAGCCATGTCTAGATTGTATTGGTACTGTCTGATGAAAGCCTCAGCTAGGTCCTTCCAGCATCTGGTGGTAGCCCTGGTCAAGTGAGAGTACCACTCTCTTGAAGCCCCAGTCAAACTATATTCAAAGTAAAACATCCACAGTTTTTCATCCATGGTGTATGCCTTAAGTCTTCCCAGAAAAGACTGCAAGTGAGTTCGTGGACAGGAAGTTCCATTGTACTTCTCAAAGCACGGGGGTTTAAACTTGTGGGGAATCCTTACCCCATCCACCAACCCCATGTCCATGACATCAAAGCCTAGGGAGTTTTGAGACTCCAGAGATCTCAACTTCTCAGCAATTTCATCAAACCTCCTATCATAAACTTCATCCCCAGCTCCCATCACAGTGAATTGTTCTTCCTGGGGGTCTTCCTGTAAGATCTTTCCTCCAGTAGTATTTCCTTGCACATTACCCGGGATGTTAACTTCCGGGTGTAGATGAGGCCCACATACTGGTGGGTTAACATGAGGCTGCCCCCTTTCATTGTTACTTGTTCCTCCAGTTCCCAGGGGAGGTTCTTCCGGGGTTTGTCTTTCTACCAATGCCCTCAATCTTTCCTGACTTTGAGCCAAGCCATTCATTACTTCCATGAACTGGGTCATTTGGTTTCTCATCTCCAACCTTTCATTAGCCATTTGAGTTCTGACCTCTGTCAAATCTTGCTGTACTTGATCCATTTGGATACCAGGAAGGTTGTTGCGAGTAGGATACCGGTGCGGACGATTGAGAGGGAACACCCGACGGCGAGCAATAGTTCCTGAATCACAACAGAGTTAGTAACAATAAAACAAAAAACCTACAAAACAAAACAAAAGGTTAGTATGCAATGCAGTATGCTTATTTGTTTCCAAGGTATCCGGCTTGGCTCTTGGTTTTGACCTTTCCAGACCCCGAGGAAGATGCTTTGATGTTGCTTGAGAGAAAGAAAACTCAGTGAAACAAACTGACAAATACATTACAAATGGTGAATAATACATAGTCTGTTTTTACAACACATGCCCCTGAAGGGTCAAAATACAACATAAACGAAAAGTACATGAGATGGGAATACCAACAAGCAAATAAGTAAAACATCTAAGCCAAACTCATCCTCCTTAACCTCCTTCAGAAGTGCTTCAGTTACAGGACCAGCCGGATGCTCTGTGATGTTCCTGATAAGAAGGTTTCTGGTGGCAATAGCAGTGGTTAGCTTCTTGTGCCTATCATGGTCCTTTGACCTCTTTACACCAGCCCTAAGCTTTAATTCTGAAATCTCCTTCTGGGCTGCCAGCAGAGCCTCCTGTTGTTTCTTCTCATTAGCCTCCAACTGCTCAATCCTAGCTTGAGTTCTCTTATCCTCCTGAGTGCGAGCTTCAGTGATCCTGACCCACCTAGCTTGACTTTCCTCTAGATAGAGATCAGTTCTAGCCTTCTGAAACTGGGCCTCTTTACAGGCATTCTTCAATATTTGCTCTCTAGCTCTTGATTTCTTGATGTAGTCTTCTGCTTTCTCAATCTTAGCCAGATGCTCCACTCTAAGCTTCTCCAACCTCTCAATGTCTATACGACCATCACTCCTCTCCCAGAGGATCTTCTTCAGAGCTTGAGACAGGTTCTCATTCCTTTCCTTCAGCTCCTCAAATTCTTCCAAGCTGACAGTGGGTGGAGGTGGTACTGTGGATGGTCCAGGTGCATCTTCAATGGTGAAAGGCATCCCAGAAATCTGAGCTCTAGCATGGGACCATTCATAATACTGAGCTGAGGCCATATTGTTGCATCTCCCAAGAATGGACATCCCCTTTGTCTGGATGTTGTCCCAAGCCCAGGATGCTTGTCTGACAACAACTAGATTAGGCTTTATCTCACAATACAGGGTTTCAGCCAAGTCTTGCACTCTAGGAGGGTGAACCAAAGCATAGCCCAATTGTCTTTTAAATAGCAAAGGATTGTAGTTGATGCAACCCTTCACTCCCACTAGAGGTACATTGGGGAACTGCCCACAGCTAGTAATTATGTCCCTGCCTTTGGTGCTCTGGGTGCACCACCTGATGTCATCTGAGGTCAGAGCAATAAGCCTTCTGGCCCAATTCTTCTGTTGGTGAGGGTTCAAGAAGGCATCAGTCTTGGGTAAGTGTTTGAGCAGCCAGGTATGGAATAGAGGAGCACAGCATCTCACCAATCTCCCTCTCTGCTTCTCATTCCTTTGGTGAACAGAATAATAGAAATCTCCCAGCAGGGTGGGTACTGGGTTCCCTAAAAGGAAGAGATGAATAGCATTCTTGCTGATAAACTTGGGCTCATCTGCAAAAAGTATAACCCCATATATACTGAGGGCTAACAATGCACAAACTGCCTTCCATTCTCCCAAGGAGGCCTTCAGGAGGGCCTGAGAAGTCAAGAAATCCAAGTGTAGGCCAGGAATTCCAGCCTTTGTTGTCATGTTCTGCTCAATCAGGATAGGTTCCAAATGCAGTGCCTTTGCCACTTCTCCATTGCTGGGAGAAGTCATCTCAGGGTTGAAGGGGACACCACCCCTGACAGGTACTCCAATTAAAGATGAGAACTCCTCCAACAAAGGTCCTAGCTGAAAATTCTGGAAAGTAAAGCATCTCAAAGGAGGATCATAGAACTGTAGGCAAGTGTGAATTAAACTCCTCTGAGAAGGGTCCAAGTCCATAACCAAATCAAGAATGCCTCCATAATGCTCTCTGAATAGTGGTATGTGGTCTGGAGTGATAAGTGCCTGGACCTGTCTGATTCCAGTCAGCACAGGCTCAAAGAAATGATATGAGATGTTGCTCTTCTTGGGTGCCATGACTGCTGATGAAGAGCTGAAAACAAATGCTGATGATGAAGACTGATACTGGAGATGAACCACTAATAGGCTGAGACTGGTGATAAAAGCAGCTGAAGCAGGTAACTGATGAAGACAACTGAAGCAGATAGCTGATGAGGATAGCTGAAGCAGATAAAGGTCTATGCAGATGAAGGGGTCAAAACCAAGCCAGATGTAATATGGATACCCTGAAAAACAAATAAACAAATGTTAAATGATGCAAATGATGAGTATGCAAATGATATGCAAGGGTTTGTGATCAAGCCGGATCTGATAACTTTCTTGATATAAAGGCCCATGTATGTTTAAGAAGTCCAGATGAAGGTCTAGAAGTCCAGTAACCAAGGTGGGGGACTCAAATAAAGAGTCACATGTCCAGGGTTAAATCACAAGAACTGTCCAAGGTGAGGTACTCTTAAATAAAACAAGAAACAAGGTATGATGTGGTCAAGGGTTCCTGCAAACCTGTAAACAGCCCAACCCTCTCACAGGCAGTGTTCTAAAACAAGGATCCTCAGACTTGGATCAGTTATGAGAAGTGTAAACACTTCCAACCCGGAGGTACAGTGTTTACAATAACCATAAAAGATCCTCCTCTAATTCACCTCAGCTTCTGAAGGTCAATAATAAAGGTCATCCAGACTTAGCAGGCTTCCCAGATAGCCCTAGCACTACAGGAAATCTGTAGCACAGAGTTCTCAAGAAGAAACCCACATCTGAACCGTGTTTCATATTCCTGCACCAGGCCGAAATGGAATGGGAAAGAACATGAACCACTCTAGCCTAGGTGTCACTCAGGTCCCAGGTATAGGACCTTAAACTCTCAATGGAACCCCACCCACCAAGACAAAAACCAGATCCAGCCAGATAATAGTATGACAGTATGATATATAAAGCTGTAAAGAAAGCAATAAATAACTGTACATAAAGCAGTAAAATAAACACATATACCACATAACACCCCAGTAAACACAAATCAAACAAGCGCTAGGAGGAACCCACAAAAAGAACCAGAAGCCCTGGTTACAGTATAAGGTTCCCCAGCAGAGTCGCCAAGCTGTCGCTCCCACCAAATGACACGGGGCCAAGAGGGGTACAGACGCGAACGGTCGGCGAAAAGAGAAATGAATAGAGTCGCCAGCTAGGCATTTTTATCCCAAAGAAAAGGTAATGCTGCATAAACCTAGAAAGATATGGATAAGACGGTCGCGAACCAGAGAGACTGAGAAAGGGGGTTGGTTACAACCTGGGAAGGTATTAGCACCCAGATTGTCCGCCGTACTCGACGGGATCCACGCTTAAAAGATTTGTGTTTTAAAGGGGTAGTGTCAGTGCAATCTGTGTAGCAAAGCTGGAAAGAATGCAAGTGTCAGTGTAAAAGAAGTGTGAGGTGTATGAGAGAAGTGTCAGTGTAAGAACAAGAGTATGAAGCTCAAGACTATGAGGCTTAAAGAATGAAGCTGGAAGGAGGGGGAATATACAGAGACTTTTGTTCGATAACTGTTAAGTTATGCCTACGTATCCTCTTGTGCAATGAGGAAGTCAGAACACCGTAGTTCGACCCAAAGAGACTGAAAGATAAATTGACTTGTGAACTGCTTGCTTGTCTATGCTCAAGTGTATGACCTGTCTGGCTCAGGTGCAAACTGTCTTGCATTAGACGGAAGAAGCAAGTTCTCGTTTGTGAGTGAATGAGATGAGAAAAGAATCCCAGAGGAGACGTTTATTGTTTGTTTTTGTGTTTTCAATCTTTTATTGCCTTTTGAAGTTTGTCATAAGTTAATGAGCTTGAGCCTAAACCAATGGGTTAGTAAACTCATCACATCCTCCCTCTGATTAGGGGTAATGAGAATACCTTAAGTGTGAAGTCAACATCTCACACTTAATCACCCTGGTGTAGGATTAAGATCATTAACCTACTTGTGATTATTTAGATGTTTTGTTGTTTTTGTTTAGTGTTAAGTAATGAGTTTAAGCCATAATCAGGGATTAAACAGACTCATTACACCATCCTAATAGAAGGATAATAGATGAGAATGTTTAAGCTGAGGAAGACTCCTCAACTTAATCCATGATTAGGGATTAACCTCATGACAAAACAAAGCCTTTATTAGATGGATTTTAGTTAATGATAAGATGAAGAAGTGAGTTTTTATAGTTTGTAAGACAACTTGAGGGGGACTTGTCCATTAACACTAGGGTTAGTCCTTCTTAACCAATTAAGGAAGAATTAGAACCCTAATGCAAGGCCCAAGTTACAAGCTTGATGTCTTGATGATTATTAAGTGAGTTGATTAAAGGATTTAAACACATTAAGGGTTTAACACTTAGGATTAAAGTTATACACTCCATCCTAATAGAAGGATGCAGGCATAAGCTTAATCACAAAGCCTTAAAACCTTTAGGGTTTAGTCCTTGATTATGAGATGAGAAGAGAAGACTCAATGATGACACAAAGGTAAAAGCTAAATGGGGGACTAATCAAACCCTAATTATTATCATGCTTGGTTGTTCCTAAGGTTTGTGAGGTTTACAAGAGAGATCTTCAGAGAAACCACCAGGAAGCAGATGAAAGGAGCAAAGGAAAGCAAAGTAACTTGCTTCATTTAAGAAGACAAGTCACTTGAGGAAAGAAAGTAAGATGAAGAAGAATGAGCAAGCTCAATCTCAAGCACAAGACCAAATGCAGCAATGATGCATAAGAGAGATGAAAAGAGATTGTGAGAAGTGAAGGCAAATTCACTTCTCAAAGTAACTTACCACCTGAAAAGTTAGTGAAAGGAATGAAATGCAATGCAAATGAGATGAAATGGCATGATGCAAACCAAAACCAGAAGGATAAGCATGGTGCTAATGATGCTATGAGATGATGCAACCATGAAACAAGGCATGAGAATGATCTTTCAAACATATGGATGCAAAAGAAGCATGCTTGGGACCACGAATGTTCATGAAAAGTTATGAAATGCAAATGACATACAATATGGAAAATGAAAGATGCAATGATCACACATGATTCTAACATGTCCTAAGATGTGTTATGAACCAAATGGATGCACAAAATGTCATGGCAAGTCATGTTATGCAAGCAAATGAGAAATGGATGCAAAGGAAGGCCCAAATTAGGGTTCATGATCAATGCACAAAACAAAATTCAAAACCAGAAGCAAACATCATGATAAAAATTTGAAAATGCATTCAAAGGAACCCTAAACCTAGACAAACTCACTGCCCAAAGGAGGGGATCCAACTCTTAACCTAGTGAGGGTTATGAACTTCCTAAGATTGCTAGGGTTTTAAGGTACCTTGTCAAGAAAAAAGACAAACAAATGGGAAATGCAAGATCAATTCATGCCAATTTAATCCTATAAACTACATGTTATGCAAGATGCAATGCAAAAAGAATCATTGTCCAACTCTCAATGGTTAAGCAGAAATGAATTTTTGAAGTTTGAATCAAAATAATGCCTTGAAATGGATTTAATTCAAAAGAAAATAATCAAAACGCATCAAGAACAAAAAATAAATTTGGTTTGGGAGTTGGACAATGTTTCTAAATGTTTTTAAATGTTACATGAATTTTTTTTGTGATTTTTAAATACCTAAAAGTATTTTTAATTAATTAATTTTCATTAACTAATTAAAAATAATCTTTTAAATGATTTAAAAATAATTTTTAATGCAAAAAATAAAAATAAAAATATTTTTGGTTTCTGGAAATTAATAAAATGCTTGATAAAAATTTTCAGAATTTTTCAAAGTGTTTTGCTATTTTTAAATAAATGTACAAAAGAAATGAAATTAAATGAAATAAAATAGAATAAAATGAGAAGTCAACTGATCCTAAGGCTGGTATTCAAAATTGAGACGCGGGAGTTGACTGCGCGCGTGATCCAGTGGTTGAAATTCAAACTGACTAATCTTAATTAATTAATTTAAATAAATGAGATTAGGGTTAAGTGAGGAATCTGGGCCACTGAAACGCGCGGGGAATTGACTTAGTCAGCCTAATCTACGCTCCACATTCAAACTTCACTTAATGAAAAAATTAGGGCTAATGACTTTCAGACGGCCGTAACAGTGGTTCCGGTCGTCTTCTCCGACGAGCCATTTTTCTAACTCTCTCCAAACTCCATAAAAATGAAATCTCTCTGCCCAGAATCAAACCCCACTCATCACTGAATCAAAACCCCCAAACAAAAACCATTTTTCATTCATCAATCATGCAAATCAAAGCAAAACAAATTTAGGGCAGAAAGTTTCAGACAACTCATACATACTCAATACTCCACCATTTTCATTTTTAAACACATCATGATGATCAGGATAGCATGTAGAATCAATTTATAATAAGTAAATGAAGTTCTGGAAAAAGGTTTTGGATGGTTACCTGAGCTGGGGTTCCTCTGATTCCAAGCTTCCTGGCCTCAAGCTTTGCACAAACCTTCTCCTTTGATCCTCCTGATGATGGAATGGAGCTTAGAATGCTTTGAAAGTGGCTGGTTTGGGAGATTAGCAGAGTTCTGTTCAAGGGGGGAAGGAAATCGTGTTTTGGTTTCAGTGAGTTTCAGGCTGTTTCAATGGTTGGTTTGTGATCAGTGAGTCATGTTGAGATCAATGGTGAAGTTTTTTTTGTGTGTTTGAAGCTTGTGCTGTGTGATTTGAAGCAAAATGCATAAGGGGTGAGTTTCTTGAACTATGGCTTGGGGAGAGCTTCAGCATGAGTTGTCTGTTGTGTTGTGATGTATTTGGTCCACTTATCAATCTTGGGTAGGTCAGAAGAGTGGTTGTGCCCTATTGTGATTGATATGGGTCTTTTGCAAAAAAAGTCAAGCTTTGTGTAAGAGAGGTATGGGTTCATGGCTAGCCAAGGACAAGAGGGGTGTCCTGTGCAGCAAGAAGTGAGGAGAACCATAGGATCAGTTTTGAAGCCAGCCAGCACATGGATTAGGGTTTGAATGAGGTTTTGCAACTTTGTTCATCTTTGGCCCTTTTGACATTTCTTGATCCACAAGCCATGAAAATGAGTAAACTTTTGATGCAATCTGATCCTTAGGCCTTGGTTTATGTTTGTATGAAGATTAGAAGTCCATTTGATAGCACAATTTGTCTTGGCAAGTGGTTTTGCAACTTTGCCTCTTTGGTAGAAAACTTGAAATTATGTGATTTTTCCCAACTTTGACAAGCCATAACTTTTGATCCAAAATGAATTAGAACAAGTTCTTGTACTTTTTGAAAAGGGAATGATCCATTCTACAACTTTCATGACCAAAGTTTTCCCCTTTGAAGCATTTTTGAATCAAAAAGCAAGGGTTGAAAAAGTTTCCCAAAATGGCAAGTTTCCATTACAAATCATTTTCCCAAAAAGTCAACTTTGCAAATGGCTTGAAATTCTTCAATTTTGTGAACTTACAACATCTTCTATGATCAAATAAAGATCATACACAATCAAAATGATGAAGAACACCCCTTGGTTGGGTCATTGGGGGCCTCAGATGCCCTGATTTTGCACTGACTTGCCCAAAAAGTCAACTCTTGATCAGATGCCTTCCCCATGGAATTTCTTCATGAAAATTGATATGCATGATCCCTATACCATATAGAGACCAATATAAACAAGAATGACCAAAAAATTTGGAGTTATGGCCTTTGAAACCAAAACCCTAATTCTAGGTCATCTGTGCAGTCAACCCTGGCTCTGCTTCCATGCCTTTTCTCAGTTCTTGTGATTTTTGACTTTCTTGACTTTGTGGGGATATAATATGATGCTTGAACATACATGGACCCCTTTGAAGTGATTGATGACCTTTGGAGTGGATCAAGAGGCTCTTGGATTGCTCAGATCACAAACCCTAGATGCAGATGACTTAGAAGTAATGCAGTGAAGCAAATATGCAATATGAGATGCTATGATTGAACTTATGCATATGAAAATATCACAAGCCATGATGTGAATGGGTGAGGGAAAATTTGGGGTGTTTACAGAAGCTGACTGCTATCAACATTCCAAAACATGTCAAAAGTGTCAGATTTATGCTAATAAGGTGAATGTGCCTCCAGTTCCGTTGAATGTGTTGAATGCTCCTTGGCCTTTTGCCATGTGGGGCATTGATATGATTGGTGAAATCAAGCCTACTGCTTCTAATGGACATCGTTTCATCCTTGTTGCTATTGATTACTTTACAAAGTGGGTGGAGGCAGCCTCATTTGCATCTGTTACTAAGAATGTTGTGGCTCGATTCATTAAGAATAATCTCATATGTAGGTATGACATCCCTGAAAGGATTATCACAGATAATGGCTCTAATCTGAATAACACTATGATTACTGACCTCTGCACGCAGTTCAAGATTAAGCATCATAACTCTTCTCCATATCGTCCAAAGATGAATGGTGCAGTAGAAGCTGCTAATAAGAACATCAAGAAAATTCTACAGAAGATGACTGTTACGTATAAGGATTGGCATGAGATGTTACCATTTTCTCTTCATGGTTATCGTACTACAATACGTACTTCAACAGGGGCAACCCCATTCTCCTTAGTCTATGGTATGGAAGTAGTTCTACCCATTGAGGTTCAGATCCCTTCTTTGAGAATCATGAAGGATGCAGGCTTGGACGAAGATGAGTGGATTCAAACTCGATTTGACCAGATAAATTTGATTGATGAGAAAAGGCTGGAAGCTGTTTGTCACGGTCAGATGTACCAGAAACGGGTGATCAAAGTTTTTAATAAGAAGGTTAAGCAAAAGGTATATCAGACTGGGGACTTGGTAATCAAGTGTATCATATTACCACAGGGTGATCCTAGGGGCAAGTGGACTCCTACATATGAAGGACCATTTGTAGTCAAAAGGGTATTTTCAAGAGGTGCCATGATGCTTACTACTATGGATGGTGAAGATTTCCCACAACCCGTAAACGCAGACATAGTTAAAAAATACTACGCATAAAAAGAGACCCGCTAGGTTGACTAGCCTAGGCAAAAATAAGGGCATCCCGGCGAACCAAAAGGTTTCAGGAAAAAATTAGGGATATATATATATATATATATATATATATATATATATATATATATATATATATATATATATATATATATAAAATTGTACACCCGGCAAGTCGAAAACCCGAAAGGGAGGCTTGGGCAAAAAAGGGTATCCCAGTGGATTGAAAACCTGAAAAGGCAATCCATGCAAAAGTTAGGGATTAAAGCGTATGATTATGTCTTGTTGGATCACTCATGTAACCTCAACCAATTGTGCTACCTGAATCAAGTTCAAACATATAAAGATCCATCCAATCGTTTCCATCTCGACAGCAAAGGATGATATACTTGAAGATAATGGCAATAGTGGAATTGGAACTCAATAGGATTATTTTTCACATAGCTACTTTTCTTTGTTTTTGTAAAACTTTTACGACGAATTCCTCTTACTAGGATTTCTGTCTCCTTGTACAAACTTGCCTATTTATAGGCCATTTTCTAAATGAATAAAGTCTCATGTCTTAATCCAAGTTTACTTTTCCCCTGGTTACTTAAGCGAAAACGTCCATTGGTTATATTTGAATGTATGTATGCTTTTGAATATGATTGATGTTTACCAGAAATGCATAAAATGCAGTAATAGTATTTACTTAGGACGAACGAGGGAAGGAATTCAACGAAGCTTCTCCGGTTCATCCCCACAGAGTAATCTTTACGAATATCCGTACAGAACTCTTCAATTAATATCTTATACTTCCCACTCGACAAAGTCTTCCGGCAGTTGCATATCCTCCGAAGAATTAAGTCTTCTGGATTTATGTCCATCTCTTTTATCCTCAGTCAGGATATTCAGGAACTTTTTACTTCAATAAGAAGTAGGATGAACAAAAACGGGAAGTTCTAAGTACGATATTCTTAAACAAGACGGGAATGAAGTCTTCATGTTCTTCAGCAACGAATCGGTATTTATTTTCCCCAGCCAACAGTTGTTATACAGAGATACCCAGACACTTCAGGCTACATGATTCATACATACATCATTTACATTATATCATGTCATACGCATCCATAATACATATAACATTTTTACTTAAGAGAATCATGCCATACATGCATCTTGCATAAACTAACCTCTCCTTTTCAGGATAGTTGCAGGCAGATAAACACTATCAAACAATTCAGAGATAATTGCTACGAAGATTCATTTCTGATGATCAATACAAGTTGTCCTTGGGATGGCACATAAATGGTCCATACGAAGACCTAGTGTTCAGTCCAGGATATTACCAGAAGCAATTCAGGAGTAATCTCCACGAAGATTTAATCCTGATGCTCAAGTTGTCCTTGGAAGGGTACGTAAATGATCTATACGAAGACCTAGTGCTTAATCCAGGATATTTCCAGAGGAGATAATCATTACGAAGATTTATTTCTGATGGTCAACTATCTTTGGGATAGTGAGTAAATGATCTATACAAAGATCTAGCACTTAATCCAAGAGATTCTTTCAGAAGAAGTTCAGGGATGATCGCCATGAAAATTTAATCCTGATATCCTTTTCATCCTTGGGAAGGTATGTAAATGATCTATACGAAGATCTATTACTTAATCCAGGATATTTCCAGAAGAGATAATCGCTACGAAGATTTATTTCTAATGGTCTATGCAACATTTATCTGTGGGATGGTACATAAATGATCGATATGAAGATCTTGTACTTAGCCCAAGATATTACCAAAAGCAATTCAGAAAAGATCTCCACGAAGATTTGATTCTGACGCTTAAATTAAAGTATGTTCCTAAAGATGGTTCAGAGCCGATCTATACGAAGATCTAAGTACTGACACCTAATGAAGGATATTTTTCCTCCCAGATATAATGCAGAGACGATCTATACGAAGATATAGTGCTGACATTCAATTCAAAACATGTTACAGGAATGATTCAGAGACGGCCTATACGAAGACCTAGTACTGATATCCAGCGACAATATAAAGATACTATCACCTTCTGGTATTATGGATGGCATCTATAAGCCCATCTCCAGTTCCTCTGAGTGGCATCTTTAAGCCCACTCCAACATATACAACCAATCAGCAGTGTTACTTTACGCACCGGCGAGTGCAAAATTTTGGGCTTTTATGTTCAATCTCCCTCAACCTTCCAAGTCACAAATGGCACACAGGCCAGTCTAACTCCTCAGGTTTCAGAAAATTGAACAGGGGCAGATATTGCACCCCATAATTTTACCTCCCCTAGTTAATGCATTGTGTACCAAGGTGTTCCAAGAGGTTCACAAGGTTCACAATTAGTTAGAAGGTTTGACAATTCCCTCAGACAAAACATCCTCCTAAGCAATGCATCCTAAACTAGGGTTTTGGATTTCATCAGGCTAAATGAACTTTCAAGGCCTCATGTGAGATTCATAACATCCCACATGTCTTCAAGAATCCCTATGTCAAGTTTCAAGGCTTTCCCAAAAAGTTTGCTCAGTCAGATGATCAGATATGCAAAAATCAGTCAAAGTGGTTAAAAAGTCAAACTGAGGTCAACTGTGGTCAAACCAAAGTCAAACCTCATGATTTTTTGCCAACATTAAGTTTATGAAGTAAAATTCATCATTTTATCAAGGGTTGATCATGATTCATCAAAGAGATTTCAGATCATCAAGAATTAGGAGTTTCTAAATTAGGGTTTTCATAGGAAAAGTCAACTGAACTTTGACCAGCCATAACTTTCACATGCTTCATCAAAAATTTTCCATCCAAAGCTCATTTTAAAGGAAATTGAATTCTCTACAACTTTTTGTCTCACAAGCCAAGCCCAAAAATGCTTAATTTGGAAGGTATGAGCTAAAACATTATAGGTCATTTTAAAAGTCAACAAAAAGTCAACATCTTCCAAAGGGCATAATTTGAAAATGGTAAAGGATATGGACATGAGACCAAAGAGGTTGGTTAGAGGACTATATAAACTTTCCAAAATGTCCAAGAACACCTTATTATCCTTAAAATTGAGGGATTTGTGTCTTTGCAAAGTTGGGAAATTTTTGGGAGGTATGTGAAGCAAATGAAGCCTTAAATCCAATTTTTGTCAAATGGGCCTACCAAATTACCATCCAATCTTCATGATATCCTCAAGCACGACCCAAACCAAGTATTATCTGATTTTTTTATTTTTATTTAGTATTTATTTGAATTTTATTCATTAAAATGCAAATTAAATCAAAATAAAATATATAAATCAAATATTTGGATGGGATTGTGATTCTAGAAGGTCATAAACATCATTTAGAGATGATTGATCACATCCAAATTCGTGCATAATCAATTTGGCATTGTTAGATTTGATTTTTGGCGATTTTCAAATATTTGATTTCTTCATGATCAAGCTACATCATAAAGCCCACAAATCCATAAGATTTTTGACCTAATTCACTCTATGATATAAGGACAACAAGACCATTGCATTGAGGACGAATTTTCTGCCTCCAAAGCACAAGAACAAAAGTAAAAAATTCCTAGGAAAAGTGAGATTCAGATTTCATCATTTAGGCTACTTATCAAAGGTTTTAAGGTGTAAAATCATTCCTGGATGCCTCCTAAACCTTTCCCAATCATCAAAAGCATCACATTGACTCATACAAGCATAAACCGAATTCATGTTCTTGAGCTTTTTCTTGATTTTTCGAATACATTGATTTATGCATAAATAATTGATTTGAGCTATATAATATTGTTTGTTTGAGTGTGTAGATGGATTCTGGATAATTTGTTTCAAGCTTTGATGCAGGAATCGTACGATGCCATTGATAGGGTTTTATGAACTTGAAATTGGGAACCTCTGTTAAAAGCAATTTTAGTTGAAATTGATAAATTAATTGGACTTAGGGACATCATATTAACTTGTTTGAACCATTCAAAGTGATTTATCCTTGTTGTTTGTGATATTTGAATATGCAGGACCTTTAGTGATGGAAAAAACCTGTCACTAAAACATTTAGTGACGAACGTCTGTAGGTATAGCCTAAGACGACAGTCAGAGGAAGGAGATGAAGTCTGGCGCGAAATTGGGTTTTCAAATCTTTACTTATTTTATTAGATTGCGTTTGCGTTTGTATTTCAGATGTGTGGCTTGGCTCATTTGGTTGGTGAGATGCGCATGGAGGCAGAAGGGCTAGGGTTCGAATCCTTGGTTCTAACTTTTTTTCACATATTTATAGTTGGTTGCAGGTTTAACATATCATGGATGCGTTGCACATAGATTACACCAGCGCGTGCTGGCTCAGTTGGTTTTGTGTGTTGTTGTTGAGGTAAAGGACCTGGGTTCAAATCCCAGGTCCTATCTTTTTAGGCATTTTTCATATTTTCTTGTTTTTTCCTATTTTCTTTATTTTGATTTAAATTAATATAATTAAAATGTTTTCTAAATTAATAACCAATAATATTTTTATAAATCTTATATTTTCTAGAAAAAACTCATAATTATTTTCTTAATGTTAATTATTTGTATTAATATTATAATATGTTTGTATATAATTATTATATATATATATATATATATATATATATATATATATATATATATATATATATATATATATATATGTAAATAAATAAATAATGTATTTTAATTGTAATTCTTAACCCTAATTTTTTTTAATTAAAATGTTAACCCTAATTTTTCTATTAACCCTAAAAATTAACCTATTTTTCTAAATCCTAATTAATATATTTTTATTATGTAAATATCTTAATATTTTGCTTATTATTATTAAATTTGTTAATTAATCTTTAAAATTTGTTTCTAATATTTGTCTAACCTAAAAATAATTTTTCTTTTCTTTATTATAATCATTATTATTATTATCTTATTATTGATGATATTTTGTGGTTTATTTATTATTCTTATTATGTTTATTATTATTATTTTTATTTTGATTATTATGTATCTGCTAAAGCCATGTAATATTTGTAGATTTATTTTCCGTCTTATTTTATTTCGTAAATATTTTTATTGTATGATTAGTAATCTTAGGGTGTGTATAACATATATGTGATTAAAAATAATTTAGAAAATTAATTTAAATAAGATAAATATTTGAATATAAACACTCACACACGTAAGTCGATCTTTGATCGCCATCTTGCACTTCCTAGGTCACCCCTCCCAGTTGCCTTAAATATGGTCAAGTCCCTTGAATATAGGGGTGTCTTAAGCGAAGTCCCTTCATAAAATCATCAAGTCCCTACAGTTTAAAAGATCAAGTCCCTTCGAGGTTGCCTACAGAATAATGATCTTGTCCCTTCGAATAAATGATGATAGTCCCTACGAATTGCTAAAGACACCCTTAAGTTGCCTTCATTGACCATACGATGACCCTATGCTTGTTCCTTAAACATCCAAGGTAATGACTACCTATTCCTTAATAATAGGGATAGTCTTACCATTGAAAGAACATACGAGAACACGAAAGACTTAATCTAGGGTAGGTACCTCTTAGTTACTTGCTCACACTTTTCAAAATTACTTTTACACCTCACAATTTCTAAATTAGGCTTTGTATACACCCATACGAGGGTCATTACCAAGTACTTAAAGAAATTTTTCTAATCACACACTACACTCTTCAAAAACAATTTAAGTGAGCTAAGTAACTAAGAGCCCATGGATAACCATGGATATAAAGGGTGCTAACAACTTCCCTTTATATAACCTACCCCTCGAACTCAAGTCTTTTAAAATAGGTCTTTCCTGTTCTTTTATGTCCTTTCCTTTTGGATAAAATAAAAGTCGGTGGCGACTCTTGCTATCTGCAACATTTATAGAAGGTCAGTTCTCCCACCGTGTTACACTAGTACAAATAGTATTTTGTCGAAGTCCGCTGACATGTTGTTGTTTAATTGGGTCCTGTGTTATGGATCCAATTGTTTAAGTTAGCTTGTACCCTAAGTTAGCTTGTAATGGATAATTGTTAAAAACCTCATTAGATTAGTGTGTTAGTTTTCTTATAAATAGCATACTAGTCTCTCATATTTTGTATAAGGGAAATTATGAAGATAAAACCCTAATTCAAAAGTGAGAGAGGTTATTTTTTATTCTTGTATACTTGTAATCTTGTTTAAAGAGAAAGGAAAGAATAACAGTTTATAACCAATCCTTGTTGTTACCCTTGTGCTCTCATAAACTCTAATCCTTGTGGGTTTCTTGATCATAAAGAAATCTATTATGCTTTGTTTCTAAGGTATCCGATTCACAACAGATGTCACTAAAAGAAATATTGTCTCTTGCCACATGATTTAGTGAAGTGATAAACATGTGACAAAAAATGGGTAGTTGCGACGTGTTTATCACGTCACTAACGTTTTAATATTAAAATAATAAGTGTAGCGTTAGCACATGGGGTGTCAGATTTTAAAAAAAATCGTGGCACGAAAATTTCGTCGCAACGATTAAATAAAAAAATTAAAAGGGTCAAGCGTACTGAAAAGGGAAATTTCAAAATTTCAAAATTTTGGTTGTATCGTGAATATCACGTCGCAACGGTTTAAGAGGGAAAAACAATGTGACGGTGAAGTGATGGGGTATTGGGGGTGCAGGCGACTAACATAAAGTTAGGATCGTTCAAATTTTTGCGACATGAATATCACGTGGCAAAGTTGCGACGTGATTATTACTTCACTATGTTATTATCATTGATTTTTAAAATTTAAACATTAGGTGTTGCAACGTGAATA